>CP106713.1:44896986-47296986 GCA_025503065.1 Gossypium bickii
TTTTTTCCATCCCACCCTTGGATGCGAGTCAAGCAGATGTGTTGGCGAAGTAGTTAAACCTGATTAAGTATAGATGAAGTAGTTAAACTTGATCCAAGTAAGATAAGAAAGTGCCACTTCAGGTCAAAAAATGTTGATGCAGAATCCTCCTCACTGGAAGGGATCGAGTTCGCACTTTGCCGGAAACTGAAAACTCTTGTGCTTGTTCTTTGAACTCTTTTGGATTTATGGCCCATTGAAGTACATAATCCCTACCTTACTCTCTTGTTAATGAGTGAATTTGAGCATAAGACTACTTATACTCTTTGTAAAATCTTTTTAGCAATCCTTTCCGAGGCCTACTCACTGTGGTAAGATTGATCTAACGCCACGGGCGGTAAGCTTCATGAGAGGTCTCTTAAACTCAACAACAACAAGTAAAATTATGTGAGGTTTGGACTTAACTCTTGATACTCATTCTGAGATCACTATGATGATTTGGTTACCACTTTACTACATTTCTAGAAAACTATGAATCGAAGATCTATGGCCAGAAAAAGACATCCTTTTTCTTTACATAATACCATTTGGGAAATGCATATATAGATAATCTCTTTGAATGAACGAGAGTTATTGAATCTGCGAGAGAATACCTCCACACTGCTCAATTTCACGAGAATTAAGCTACGACTTTGATCCACCACCGAGATACGTTATAAACGGTTTTGTTTGTTTTTAAGGTAGTAGCATAGGAACTCACTAGCGGTCCGGGAAGGTTTTTTTATTTGTATCTTTAAGAGCTCTTTCCTTGGTTGTTTGTGTCTTTAAGAGAGGAGTGCTTTATCAGATGTCGCCTCTCCGAGGGAGGTATGGAGGGAGTAGCAGATTACTGTTGTTAGTGTAGTTATGTTGTTGTTTACCCTCTTGTTTTACAGACTTCTGTAAATACTCTGGCGGGAAGAATTTGCGGATTTTTCTCTATTTTTGTATTTTTGTACATAGCGTATCATTGGGTTGTATCCCGTATGGACCATCTTCTTCTACTTTTAGACATGCCTTGACACAAGTATCCACTGCATAGTGAAGACCACTTAGTGGGACAAGCACGCCGCGGAAAGTGTAGTGGCGCTTACACGGTTTCTGGCGATGTACCGCCTTCATCTGTTAGCCAGTTCCACTTTCTCCTCCATTTAGGCACAGAGTTAAAAGTCTGTCGATTTTTGGAATGGGAGGCGAGTCTCAAAGCTTTTTTTCTAAGAGCGTGGAGTGTCCCACTTCGGTCCGGTAAGTTTGCTGAGAATCGCTGCTCGCTCGGATTGGCAATTCTCTATAGTTCCGCGCCAATTCCTTGTTGTGACTAAAATCCCGGCAGCTCGGATAATGGGAATTCCCTATGAAGCAGGCGACTCTTGCTTGATCTCCGACACTTTTTGCCATCCGCACGTGGATGCAGTCAAGACAGGATGGTTTAGCGTAGGAGTAGTTAAACCCCCGATTAAGTTAGATCGGGAAGTGCCAACTTTGATCCAGTAAGATAAGAGAGTGCCATTTAGGTTAAAAAATGTTGAGTGCAGAGTCCTCTACTGCTGGAAGGGATCGAGTTCGCACCTTACTCGGAAAACTTTAGAAACTCTTTATTAACGTTCTGACACTCTCTGGTTTATAGCTACATTGAAGTCCATTAATCCCTACCTGTACTCTCTTGTTCTAGTGAGTGACGGGCATAAGACTACTTATACTCTTTATAAAATCTTTTAACTAATCCTTTTCCGGGCCCGCTACTGGTAGATTGATCAACGCCACACGGACGGTAAACCCCGTGAGAGAGTCTCTTAAAGCTCAACAACAACAAGTAAGAGTGTGAGAGGTTTAGGACTTAACTCTTGATACTCACTTCTGAGATCACTACTATGATGATTTCAGTACCAGCTTTACTACATTTTCTAGAAAACCTAGAAATGGAGAAGATCTATAGTAAGAAAAGACATCCTTTTTCTTTCTATAATATTTAGGAATGCATATATAGATAATCTCTTTGAATGAACGAGGTTATTAAATGCACGAGAGAATACCCCCCCACACAGCTCATCGAGGGTGAAATTGGCTAAACTTTGATCCACCCTTGTGATCGTTATAGGCGGTTTTGTTTATTTTTAAAAGGTAGTATATGGAGCTCCATAGCAGTTGGGGAAGGTTTTGTTGTGCCTTCAAAAGCTCTTTCCCTTGGTTGTTTGTGTGCTTTAAGAGAAGTCTTTTCAGATAAGCACCCACAGAAATTGTATGGAGGAGTAACGTTACGTTATTGGTATGAGTTATGTTGTTGTTACCCTCTTGTTTGCAGACTTCGCCAAAGCCTCCGGAAGAGAATTTACTAGGATTTTCTCTATTTTGTATTTTAATACATAGCATGTATCATTAGTTGTATCCCGTATGTGAACATCTTCTTCGCCCCCGACATGCGGCTGCAAGTATCACTACTTAGTGGAAATATACCAGGTAGAATATAGAATATTTTAATAACTGTTAAAATAATTAAATATAAAATAAAATAAAAATAAAAGGATAAAAAATAAAACAAAGAAAACAAAGATTTAAAATGTAATTAATGCAGTTAAAAGATTAAATTGGGCAGTAGCGTTAAACTACGAGAATTTTAAAATGGCAATTACGCCAAATTTTAAACGGCGTCATAATAGATTTTTAAGCTGTTAAAAAGTAATGCGAGGTTTAATTAAAATAAAAATAAATTTTAGAAGATTAATTTAATAAAAATAGAAATTTAAATAAGTTAAATTAAAATAAACAAATAATTAGAAAGGATTAAAGCATAAGAATTTCCCTTTTTCATAAAAGCAGCATGGCGGATCACGGCGCGACTTCGGGTCAACACGATGGATCACTTTTAGTTAGAAATGGCGTTGTTTTCATTTACTTACATAAGTAAAAATTACGGTTTAAAAAATCATTTGATACTGGTTTTTTAAAACCAAAGCATCTTCTCCAAACTCTCTAAAACTTTCATCCTTGGGCGGTTTCAAGTGGAAGGTAAGCCACCGCGTGAATGCGTCGAATATCGTCGCCTCGGGCGACGGAGGTGCTGATAACCCATAATATTTAAAGTAACCTCTTCATGTTTTTAAAGCGATATTTGTATGATAATGCATAGTTAAAATAAGAAAACATAATGAAAGTAATTAAAAAAAAAATCATCTTGGGAATCTAATTTACAGTATTTATTAATCTGTCTTTTGAATATTTTTGAGTATTCTCTGCCTATCTCTTAGATGAATGGGTGTGTATCTTCCCCTTTTACACTTTTTGTGAGAGGCTTATATAGCACTTAAAATAAAAGTAAGAAGGAAATAAAAGATTGAGTTTGCCATATTTTGCCATTTCTCACTGCGATGGTTTTTCTTTCTTTGGTCGGGTGGAGAAGATCTCGGGCGATGATGGTGTGTTGATAAGCGGTGCGGTCGTGGCTTGGCAGAAATTTGGTAAGCGCAGCTTTGTTGCTTTGAGCTGCTTATGTGCGAGTTAAGGTGCGAGAAATTTTGCGCTTCAAGGGTTCGGGGAAACCAAGCCTACTTTGATTCTATTTTATTGTTTGGGTTAACAAAAAAGATAACCTCTTCACGTGTTTTTAAGCAGCGGTATTTGTATGATAATACATAGGTTAAAAAACTAAGAAAACATAAATGAAAATAATTAAAAAAATCACCTTGGGAATCTAGTTCACATTATTTTATTTAATCTCTGTATGCTTTTGTTTTAAGGTTTTTGTGTGTTGGAGTCACGAGTTTGGAATAGTGCAAGGAAGTTGAGTGTTTTAGGATTGGAGTGCAGTGTAATGGGGCCAATATTTTAAGCTTTGGGTTTGTGAGATTTTGGACTTATTTAATTTTAGCTCTGTACTTGCGAGGCTAGCTTTTGGACATTTATTTTTATTTTGGTTTTTAGGGCCGAGCAAAAATGGGCTATTTACTCACGCCATCATTGTTAGAATTGAGTCATGTTATTGATCTAGCAGACCAAAAGTTGGAATCAAAGCCATGGTATTGTTACATTATTGTATATACTTGGTCTAAACTCTCGACGCCCGGCAACTCCTAGCAAACCGTCAAAAAGGTTCATGCACGGCGTACCAGGGCACCTCTTTCTTTTACTGTCTGTAACAATGAGATCTTCAGGAACACTCCTTAAGCTTGTAAGTTTTGAGGGAAGCTCTTTGTTTAAAGGGAAAATAGGAAAATAAAATGACAAACCACTTTAGAAGTTAATATTTAGCTCACTTCAAATGATGTTAGAAGTGCAAAAGTTGGTATTGTCATGTGCGTATGTCACGTCCTTCTTTATAGGAGTTTCATACTTTCATATTACTCCCTAATCATAAAAGTTAGAATGCTTGATAAAATAGTCAAAATAGAAAAATGGAGGAAAATGGGTTGAAAAGATAGTATTGCACATTACATGGCGGTTCAAATTTCATCACCCCAAAAAAAAAAAAGCCCTTCACTAAAAAGCATACATAATTGCTAGAAGGAAAGAACCAATTCATCAACAAATTTTTTATGTTATAGAACTACGTTAACTTTTTGACATGTAAATCATACAAATGCCGTTATCAGAAAAACCATTTATGCTTTAATAATTTAATGTCTTTAAGAACACATTTGACTCAACACTTAACTATACCATTAGCGAGACAACCAATAAACCATGGTAGCTCATTGAACATAAATGCCATCATCAATTCAACGAGTTGAGCTTGAAAAGTATTTTATGTATTCCATTTGAGTTAAGTTAGCGACCCTAGTCAATCTACTTATCAAATAACATTCATGCAACCATGTTTTCACTAATAAAGCTATGCCAACACAATGACTCTAAAATTACAATAAGAATCAAAGCCTTTTTTTCCTTTAAGAAAAAAAAGCATAACTGATATATGCCATCTAATAAACAAAAAACTTCGGTTCCAAATTCCATGGCTGTCTTTTTCCAAAAGCAAGTAAAGGAAAAAAAACTGCATTGACCATCTTAAAAAATAGAAATATGAATACCCATTTAAAATTGAAAAAAGGAAAAAGTACCTCGCCATTGAAGAAGGGAAGAAGTAGTGGTGTCTTAACTAAAGCAGAGGGTGCTACTATTCCGGGAGCTTGAAGAAGAAGCGGTGGGGTTTCAATGGGATGGTAAATCCACGAGATTATGTGAGACTTGCCAGTCATCTTAGGATTAATGGGAACAAAAAATTGAAGGGTTTTAATGCTTTTTTTAACAAGGTTTTATTACTATGAGAAAATAAAGAAATATAAATTTTATATATAGAAATTAAAGAGATGAAAGAAATCAATCTCTCTCGCAAATAGGCGTTTTCAGATTTGGATTTTCCTCTTTATATATATGTGATTGATTTTTATTTTTGTCAGGTCTTTTAAAAGCGTTGAACCCTGGTGGTGGTTAATCGGTTCGACTCTAACTCTCAGGTTTGATTTTATAATCATATATTTTTGTATGAGATTAATAAATTAGATTTTGCATTCCAAAACTAAGAAAAATATTAGAATTTTCATCAACGTATTGTTCAATAAATAAAAATTTAATATTAAAAACGCTTTAGTATATTTCTAGAAAAAAATTAACTACAAAATTACTCTAAAATTATATAGTTTTTGTTTATTAGGTATTTAAAGTTTTTTATTTGTCAATTTATATAATAAAAAGTGTATGATATCCAATACTACCATGTTTTTATTGGTTAATATCATATTTTGAGTAAAATGAGATAAAATATCACTTTATTAAAAAATTACAAATTAATCCCTATACATTAAAAAAATTTCTATAAAAATTTCATCCATATATGTTGTTAATGAATGATTTGACATTTTTCAAATTTTTATATAAGTCACTTGAAATTAAAGAATGAGTAGAATTAGATAAAAATGCAATAAATGCTAATGTGACCAAAGACCTAAACATTAACACATAGCGTGTGATAAAATTTTACTAGTTATTTTCTTGTCGTCCTTATTAACGCCACAATTGTAACACCCAGTTAACCCACTGAACCTTGGAAAACGAGTTACGAGGCATTCACTGGACATATCGGACAACTTACGAATAACTCACGAAATAAAAACACATTCATAGTATAATTTAATAATTAAGTCCCTATAATGAACTCTAGAAGTTTAAAACATGTATTAAAAATGAAATGAGACTTGTTTGTGTACTCAGGATATTATCTGTAAATTTTTTTAAAAAATGACGAAGATTTCTACTTATTTTTACATAAAACCCCTGCAAATTCAAACCAATACCATAAACAAATTTACGCCCATTTCACTAGTTTAAATACCAAAATACCAAATACCATTCTTTACAACAAAAGTCATGTAACATTTTAAAATGACCAAAATAACACCTATATACATGCCACTTTTACAAAAGAAGAATACATCACCGGAGTTTTGTACTAGAGTCGAGATCGCCTTGGATCTTGAACTAGGACCTTGAACACATATTAACTGCTTGCTTGAAAACAATGTCGTGTTGAAGTATACATATACTCAAGTGGTATTACCATAATTCAAATTATAAACATAATAATCATATCATTAAAATCATACAACTTTAATTTTACTAAACCAATTCAAACATAAGTTTGTCATTATTAATATATTCATACAATTCAATTTTAGCTATTCAACAATTGAAATAATACACATTCATGTTGAGCCATTATCCGCCTCATGAACCAATGGTTCATGCTTTCCATTCTCATACTCATATTCAAACCACATTTTTCAATTCATGTTCTATTTTCACATTTCTTTCAATAGCTCAACCATTTCATTTTGTTCAATTTAACCTTTCCTTTAGTTAACCTGATTAACAGGACTTGGACTTTGGTGGATACACGTTTCAACCCAACCACACGATCACGGCACATTGTGTCTAAAGCGGTACATCGTGCATCGATCGTTATCGACACATAAGTTACTCGAAATGACACACGAGGTGCACAAATCGACACATAAAAGTGTGTGATATACGACACATAAATGCACGATCGGCCAAAGCCGATAAATCCTATACTCTTCCAAATCCCATGGCATGCCAATTATATCCGACTCAGCCCGACTGGTTAATAGGGTATTTCAGTTCTTAATTTCATTTTCATTTTCATTTTCATAACAAATTCAATTTCAATATCAATTACACTTTTCCATTTCAATCCACATACAATTCAATTTCAATAATATTCATCATTCAAATCAATTTCCATTCAATTCAATAAAAACACATACCTTATAATTTACTTACCATATACATAAATTAATTTAACATTTAATGAATAAATAAATAATTTGAATTACAGTAATATAAACCCGAATTTGCTTGATTATTCCTCAGTAACCTTCTCCTTTCCTTTGTGGGTTGATGCCTTGAGTTCCTTTTTAGCTACGAAAATAATAATAATTTACATTATTAATCTGCAACATTAAATTACAATAAATAATTGAATTTTATTCAGTTCCTCTTGTTCCTCTTCATTCCACATTCTTTCACAATTCTATTATTTACTTATAAGTTCTTTCTTGGCTGTCTACCTGAGTCATTGTCACTAAATTATCTATATCTTGAGTTACAAAATTCCAAATTAAGATCCGTAAATTTTCTATGAAAGTAGACTCACATATCTTCTTGCCATAAAATTTTCAGAATTTTTATTTATCCAGTAAGTACAGTTTATTCTTTAAAATCACCCCAGTTCGGTTGTCCGATAGTTCGAGACCATTCTTTGCTTAAATTTAATTATTCTTTTTACAGAATTCAAAGCGATATTCTAGTTTGTTTCTTCTAAAAATAGACTCATTAAGGAATCTAACCATATAAATTATGTCCCACAATTATTTTTGTACAATTATTAATGATTTTTCCAAGTCAGAACAGGGGATATCGAAATCACTCTGAACCAGTCTCACAAAAATCTAAATATCTCAAAATACATAATTTCTTTGCTTTCTCTGTTTCTTTCATATGTAAATAGACACAATAAGCTTTAATTTCATATCTCACACAACTTCTAATTCCATTTCTACCATTTTAGGTGATTTTCAAAGTTACTCTACTGCTGTCTGAAAACTTTTTTTATAACTTATTTTACAATTTAATCCTAATTAAGTTTACTTATTTTCTTAACTTAATTCATGCTTTGTTTCTACTTAAATTCCTTCCATATTCAAATTGACTATCTAATATTCATAATAAAACTCTAATTTATAATTTCTTCCAAATTAATCCCTATAACACAAAACTTATAGCTTACTTTACAATTTAATCCTTTTACTAATTCTAACTTAAATTTCATTCAATTTAATCCCTAATTCATCTTTTTCTTCAACATCAACTCTACTTGAAAACCTATAAACTCTCAAAATATCAACTTAGTTTCATCAAAATATTGCTTTAAAGCTTCTAAAACATCAAAATTAAGAGAATAGGACTTGATTGACTTACCTTTTAAAGCTTTAAACATTGAATCTTTAGTTCCTTTTTCCTTCTTTTTCTTCTTTCTTTCGAAATACTTCTCTGTTCTTTCTCTGTTTCCTTTGTTTTTGTCTTTCTTTTTATTTTACTTTTCTTAATATAATAATAATAATAATAATAATAATAATAATAATAATAAATCTTTTACTTATTATTTAAGCATATGTTTATTTTTATTACAAATGTACCTATATAATTATTAATATTACACTTATCTTTAATCTTTACCAATACATTTGTCATCTATTTAGTTTATTTAATAATAATAATTTAATTAATAAATATCTTTTACATAAAATTCAAGAAAATATACAATTATATTACAAATGTACAAATACATATATTACACATGTATTTCATCATATCTATACAATTGGCATATTTTAATTTATTTAACAATATAATATCATTATAATTTAATTATCATAAATTCATATAATATAAATTATATTTAAATACCATTAATTATATAATTAAAACAAATAAAATCTTAGGTTTTATTCCTTTTATCACGGCCTCAACTATGCTAAATGGCTTAATTCCCAATTTAGTCACTTTTACTTTCTTTTAATCTATAATTAGACTTTCATTCCTTATTCAATTTGATCATTTTTCCTAATTACTTTAAATTAAGCTAAATTCACTAAAGAAAAATCTAATTAAACACGCTATTAGACTCATAATTACTCCTAATAACTTGGTTTACTAAGACGGAAGGCTTTGATAACACACTTTTTAGGTGCCCACGAATTTTGAGTCGTTACAACAATATTTAAATCCATACACATCTATCGCCATCTTTAATCTCACTCAAGCCAATGGAGTCTTACGTACCTTAAGTTTTACTAGAATAATTTCATCTTAATTTAATAAAAAAATGTATGACATCCAATAAAAACATGCTAGATAAAATTAAATTAATTTAATCATTTAAGTTCCATGAAAAAGAAAAAATTCTCTTGAAAAAGACCAAAAAGACTTTATTTTTCGTCAAATGGAAGAAAAGCAAAGTTTAAGATCAATATATTCCGGTGATATTTGTACTTTTAACAGAGTTTACATAATTTTCCATGTCAATTTCTCGTTTTATATCATGTTACGCAATAAAAATGAGCATGCTGCACTATGATTATTTGGCTCGACAGAAGAAAACCAGATGACACACCATTCAACTAGGCTTTCATTTCACCTCAAACTTGAATGAAACATAAGTTGCAACATGCTTACTAAAAATAACCGCAATCAAGTACAATAAAAGAATTTCTTTCTAATACATGGATTACTACTAATATATGGTGCCAGCTAGAATTTGACAACCAGGCCTTGAAACTTGAAATCAATGCTTTTTCACCATTATGGTGATTCTATCAACTTAAAACTGGGAATGTACTTAGGATCATACCACTCTATATAATGATCCGATGCCTCTGGACTAGCTGGGCAAGAGTCGAGTTTCCTAGACAACTTATCTTTGGAGGAGATAGTTCTTCAATCAGCATTGCAGTTATCTCGTTCATTTGGCATACCTCGAAGGACTCGTAGGCTCTAACAGAAGTAAACTAGTATTCTCAGGACAATCCATATGCTAAAGCTTATGAGACTGCTAAAATGAGATGAACGTTTACCTCCATTTTGTTTGACAATGAATGTTGCTTTGCAGATGCAGAATGTTTGCAGAAATCTAAACAAAAAACATGCATACAAATGCAAGTATCCAGTCAACCAAATGTTAATTCAATGTAAGCGTATGAATGAATGCCAAGTGAATTTCTTTACCATCTAATCCGAGGATCCGTAAAAATTCATTAGGGCTTATGGCTCTTTCTGTGCTTTGATGCATTCTTCATGACTGTGCAGAAACCCTTCCTCTGCAATATCTTTTGGAATACATAGCTTTGCAGTTTGGTTCTTTGATGTTCCTTGCAAGTGAGGATGCTTTGCCAAATGCCTTCGTGTATCTCATGAGTTTGATCACCATACCCCAAGCATTTTCCTAAAAATATGAAAAAGAAGTTACAGGAAGTTAGCAAGTAATTCCGCATTCATACATTAACCTACAATAGCGAAATGAACACCATGTATAATGAAGAATGCATTTAATTGACAAGAAAGAAAAACAATTTCCTCAAGCCTAAGCTTTACGTTCTCAATATTATTACTCTTGATAAATCACCCCCATATATGATTCTCCTCTTTTCCTCACTTAAACAAGGCCCAGGAAAACAGCTACAAGACTGAAAATTTGTAAATAGCAGCTTACAGTAAAGAACAAAAAGGCCACTATACAGTCTATCCTATAAAAACAAAGTCTTGAGACAGATGACTGGAGTATGATCCTACATGCAGCGCTTTTTCCAATAAAGAGTGTAGAATGTTCGTTAAACCTCACTTGACTTACAAAGGGTAAAACATTTTCTTTTTCACTTTCAATTAGACAAAATTAATATCACATATTTTGTAGTCAGTTATATTGGCTCAAATTGTAAGACACCTAAAGCCAGCTTACTAGCTTTTATATGTTGCTGGGTATATGTGTTGGCTTGTACAATCAAATAATATCAAGGCAAAAGAACCATACCTGTACCAGTAAGTATCCTCACCAAGAGTGTCCTGTGGGCATACTCCCATTTCATATTTATGAAGTAGATCAGTAACCCAGATTTCATAATCTCAGCAGGAAGGCACTGCCAACATTTTGTTTGGTTACAAAAGCATGCAATTTCACTCGTCAATTCCTCTATACAGCTTCCTTTACCCAAGAGCAGAGTCCTTTTCCCAACAGGTGTCAGAGAGTTTGGATGCAACATTACCATTTGAATGTTTGAAATCTCAATTGGTGCTTCACCAGTACAGGTTGTGCTTTGGTTTTGAGATGATCGAAATCTAGAAGCGAAGTTACCCTTGAACTTCTTCGTTCAGGTATCACATTTTGCTCCTTCACCACAGATTTGGATACATTCTTCGTTTTCCTACCCTTTCAGCACCTATTGCCTCTGGCTGAGTAGCAGTATTGCCAGCAACATCTTCACCATTTATTATAGTATTTCTGACTGCCAGATCCACATTACTTTCTGCATCGCAAATGATATTTTTCCACTCGGAACAATTTAATTTCTCAAGGGCTGATTTATACAGAACTTCAGTACGAGATAATTTCCTTTTGAATCATTTATGATAGAAATATCAAAAGATTACGGAACAAATCACCAAGTTGTTGATCAAGATTAGCTTCCAGCATCAATCGGCATCTTATGCAGGAACAATGGCTGCTGCTGTCCACCAGAAGTCTTTTGGCACTTTGCAGTTCCTGCTCTGCAAAATTCCAGAGTCGTTTCTTTCGATATAATTTCCCTAATGTCAGCAGAAGGTACACTTTCAGCAAACCACCGATGCAGTTGTAAGAAAGAACAAGTATCGATAAGACACAAAATAAGATGGGCTAATGACTTCCATACCCAAGATAGAAGAAAAAGTAGCTTCAAATAGTGGTAAGTTCTGTGAACAGGAGATACTTTTTCCCGATAATAGGAAAGATTCAGCCTCAACCCCATTTCCAATCATTTCATTAATACATCCAACCTGGAAATTGTATGTGGATAAAAAAATAAAAAAAAATCCTATAAAGTGGAAAACATTAGGGAGAAATAAATCAGACATTGTAAGAGAGAAACTTCTAACCTGAAGAATGCTTTCAAGATAACATTGAAGTACATTCCATGGACAAAGATAACGGCCACATAGGTTTGATGAACTACTGTCAAAAGACCAAAGTTCACTAGCAACTATTCTGTGCACTTGAAGATTCTTAGGACCATTTATAGCTGTCTGGGCAATTTCACCAATGTCTTCTGGAATACATAGCTTTGCAGTTTGGTTCTTTGATGTTCCTTGCAAGTGAGGCTTGCCTGAGTTGGAAATGTCAGAGAGAGCTTTCCTGCCACTAGCTTGAACTTTCTCAGAGGCCTTAGGGACACTCTTTTTCTTGCTTGAATCATTCGGGAGTTTAAAGGCAACTGTTTCTTTCTCCGTGAATGAAATGATCTTGGAACTCTCCTTTTTAGATGTCTGCTTTGCGGTTGGGTTCACTGAATTCGATAGATCACCAAGTGGTTTTCTTCCACCAGTACTGGCTTTTCTCGGTGCTTTAGAGATATTAGCCTTGCCTGTAGGAAGCAATTTTAATTATCAAATTCAACATGAAAAACAAAATGGACAAAACCAAAAACATGATAGAAAGTGTTGGTAATGGTACCATTAAACTGAACATTTAGATTCTGATCTTGAATCAAACTCAAACAACATCCGGTTCATAAACAAGATCCACCAAAGAGCCATACAGAGATAGGGAAAATTGAACAAGAAATAGGGGAGAAATCATGCTAAATCCTGAGGAAACTGAAAGGGTTTTGACGATATCATGTCAAAGCTTAAAATAGAAAGACATTCAAGATATGGAACTGTCCAAGCTTTCAAATATGTACATGTAATCGAGTATCATTTACAGTCTCAATTATAGCACTCATCCTAAAACTAATAGCGCAAGAACCCAGTGAAAACTGTGAAGCTCATGCAAGGAATACTGAGTATTAACAAGGCTATTTCCATATTAAAGCATCATCAGATGTTGGAACAAATTTTGAAAAGTGAACCCCAGAAGCATATCAAAAGTCTTACTTAGTCCAAAATGAAACATGTAACTAAAATCGAAACCTTAATTTACAAAACCCAAAACCTTTCCGTTTACAAGATACATGTGGTATAAAGGAAGGAAAACAATGGAATTCTTGGAATTATTCTTTCCTTCTTCCATTCATTTCTCAACAAACAAACAGATGTTCTTGTTTTTATGGTTTTCCATTCAGAAACAATCAATAATTCAAATGCCCACCTAAGTTTAAGAAAAAGAAAAAGAAAATTGAATATTTCTCTTTCAACCATTAAAGCATACAAAATAACTTTAAACACAGACAAAAGCCTATAAAACAAAACTTACGACGGCTTTTTGATGAGTCAAAATTTCTTGCTTTTGATCTGCAGATTCTTGTGGCGGATCAGATCTGAAAACCAAAGAAAAGAGGCCTTTAAACTCCCAAATGATTCAAGCAAGTGAGGCTCGCCTGAGTTGGAAATGTCAGAGAGAGCTTTCCTTTCCTGCCACTTCTCAGAGGCCTTAGGGACACTCTTTTTCTTGCTTGAATCGTTTGGGAGTTTAAAGGCAACTCATCTAAAGAGGTAAAGATGGGGACCAAATTCAGGTTTGGGGAAATCCAATATTAAATCTCCCTTTCATTTTCCTTCTCTATATCCATAATCACACAATATTTGCCTGCCCAAAGCATTGAGAAAAGCCCAATTTCCATCAGCATCCAAACTAGTCTTTTTCCTTTTTGGGTCCTGTTTCTAAACAGTCCAAAAATTTACTATTTAACACCAATTTAGCTACTGTAACATTTCACTTTAGATCAAACAAAAATGATTCATTCTTTTTCCTTTTTGTGGCTCAAATATGGTCAATCATGTAAACTCTATTTCTTTAATCATATAAACATTGCTTCTTTGACTTAAACCTGTTTAATTATTTAGCAATTAATTGAATTATATTTCAAGAAATCACGGTATTATCATTTGTTTAGATTATTTGAATATAAACACTTATTTGTTTAGATTCATTTTAAATGTAATTTTTAAATTATATGTATATATTAAAAATTAAAAAAATATAGAAATTTTATAAAAATTATGTGAGACTTGACAGCCATCTTAGGATTAATGGGAACAAAAATTGAAGGGTTTTAATGCTTTTTTTTTTTTGAACAAGGTTTTATTATTAGGAGAAAATAAAGAAATATAAATTTTATAGATAGAAATTAAAGAGATGAAGAAATCACTCTCTCGCAAATAGGCGTTTTCAGATTTGGATTTTTTCCCTTTATATATGTGATTGATTTTTATTTTTAAATCCAGTATTTGCCCAAAAGCGTTGAACCGGGGTGGTTTAATCGGTTCAGCTCTAGCTCTCGATTTTATGAGATTAATAAATTAGATTTTGCATTCCAAAAACTAAGAAAAATATTAGATTTTTCAATAACGTATTGTTCAATAAATAAAAAATTCAACATTAAAAAACGCTTTAGTATATTTCTAGAAAAAATTAACTACAAAATTACTCTAAAATTATATAGTTTTTGTTTATTAGGTATTTAAAGTTTTTTATTTGTCAATTTATATAATAAAAAGTGTATGATATCCAATACTACCATGTTTTTATTGGTTAATATCATATTTTGAGTAAAATGAGATAAAATATCACTTTATTAAAAACAATTACAAATTAATCCCTATTCATTAAAAAAATTTCCATTAAAAATTTCATCTATATATGTTGTTAATGAATGATTTGACATTTTTCAAATTTTTTCTATAAGTCACTTGAAATTAAAGAATGAGTAGAATTAGATAAAAATGCGATAAATGCTAATGTGACAAAGGACCTAAACATTAACACACAGCGTGTGATAAAATTTTACTAGTTATTTTCTTGTCGTCCTTATTGCTGCCACAATATTGAATATATTTCACTCCAAAATTACAAGTGAAAAATTTAGAAATAGGGAGAGAGAACAATGCCTTAAGTAGAGAATGGCAAATTTTGGGATGAAGAAAATGAGAAATGGTTAGGCCTATTTATAGTTAAGGTTCAGGGATTAACTTGCAAAATACCTATACAAATAGGGACCAAAATTGCAATTAACCCATGCCAAATTTCAAACTAAATTTCCGTGCCTTAAATGCATCTATTTTGGGTGCCTAACCCCCTGACACCCATTATCTTTTGACTTTTCAAAGATAATGGGCTCCTACTAATAGACTGTAAATGATACTCGATTGCATGTAAATATTTGAAAGCTACATTTCTTTATGGACAGTTGCATGTCTTAAATGTTTTTCTATTTTAAGCTTTGATATGACATCGTCAAAACCCTTTCAGTTTCCTAGGGATTTAGCATGATTTCTCTCCTATTTCTTGTTTTATTTTCCCCTATCTCTGTATGATTTGAGTTCTAATCTCTTCAATAATAATATATTTGCAGAACTTAGTGGATTCTTAAATTTGAAGTCTTTGAATAGAAGGTGGAATCAACTAAATGGATCAACAGATGTTAATGTAATGGTGGTAAAATGAACATGAAGACCAAAAATAGATGTTGGAGCACTTAATTTAATCCTATATATATAGTGTTTGATTGGTTTTATTTGCTGAGTTTTGTGGTTGGAACAATTTAGAGAGTTTAGACCTGAGCGAAAATGAGGTGAACGGATTGATGATTAATATAAATTTCATTCTGCTCATTTAGTTTATCATTTTCACTTGCAGAAAATAGATGTTTGCAGAAGTTAAAGGTTCTTTATTTAGATGTTGTTTCCACCGACGGAAACACTTCCCTTGTATCACTCCTTGAGGCGTTTCCATTTGTTAAGACCCTGTTTTTAAGAGATAATTGTTTCTTAAACAAAACAATGGTTAATACACGTAAGTTGTATACATGGTTGACTCAATTTGGTATTCATACATTTTTAAAACCCTAATACAGAGTTGCATGTGTTGAGAAATGTGGAGAACTTGATCATGGACTATACTCCTCTCCACATCAACTTCTTGGAAAGCATTGGCATCTTGACTTCCCTCAAAGCCTTGTCTTTGTTTAACTGTGGTCTGACCGGTACCTTACCTGCTCATGGAGGTAATACAAACATTCAATTTCTTTATTTTGTTGAACCAAACACAATCTTAGATAAATACAAGACCTCTACATTATCCAGTCAGCCAAATGTTAATTCAATGTAAACATATGAATGAATGCCAAGTGAATTTCTTTACCATCTAATCCGAGGATCCGTAAAAATTCATTAGTGCTTATGGCTCTTTTCTGTGCTTAGGATCATACCACTCTATATAATGATCCGATGCCTCTGGACTAGCTGGGCAAGAGTCGAGTTTCCTAGACAACTTATCTTTGGAGGAGATAGTTCTTCAATCAGCATTGCAGTTATCTCGTTCATTTTGGCATACCTCGAAGGACTCGTAGGCTCTAACAGAAGTAAACTAGTATTCTTAGGACAATCCATATGCTAAAGCTTATGAGACTGCTAAAATGAGATGAACGTTTACCTCCATTTTGTTTGACAATGAATGTTGCTTTGCAGATGCAGAATGTTTGCAGAAATCTAAACAAAAAAACATGCATACAAATGCAAGTATCCCGTCAACCAAATGTTAATTCAATGTAAACGTATGAAAGAATGCCAAGTGAATTTCTTTACCATCTAATCCGAGGATCCGTAAAAATTCATTAGGGCTTATGGCTCTTTTCTGTGCTTTGATGCATTCTTCATGACTGTGCAGAAACCCTTCCTCTGCAATATCTTCTGGAATACATAGCTTTGCAGTTTGGTTCTTTGATGTTCCTTGCAAGTGAGGATGCTTTGCCAAATGCCTTCGTGTATCTCATGAGTTTGATCACCATACCCCAAGCATTTTCCTAAAAATATGAAAAAAGAAGTTACAGGAAGTTAGCAAGTAATTCCGCATTCATACATTAACCTACAATAACCGAAATGAACACCATGTATAATGAAGAATGCATTTAATTGACAAGAAAGAAAAACAATTTCCTCAAGCCTAAGCTTTACGTTCTCAATATTATTACTCTCTTGATAAATCACCCCCATATATGATTCTCCTCTTTTCCTCACTTAAACAAGGCCCAGGAAAACAGCTACAAGACTGAAAATTTGTAAATAGCAGCTTACAGTAAAGAACAAAAAGGCCACTATACAGTCTATCCTATAAAAACAAAGTCTTGAGACAGATGACTGGAGTATGATCCTACATGCAGCGCTTTTTCCAATAAAGAGTGTAGAATGTTCGTTAAACCTCACTTGACTTACAAAGGAGTAAAACATTTTTCTTTTTTCACTTTCAATTAGACAAAAATTAATATCACATATTTTGTAGTCAGTTATATTGGCTCAAATTGAAAGACACCTAAAGCCAGCTTACTAGCTTTTATATGTTGCTGGGTATATGTGTTGGCTTGTACAATCAAATAATATCAAGGCAAAAGAACCATACCTGTACCAGTAAGTATCCTCACCAAGAGTGTCCTGTGGGCATACTCCCATTTCATATCTATGAAGTAGATCAGTAACCCAGATTTCATAATCTCAGCAGGAAGGCACTGCCAACATTTTGTTTGGTTACAAAAGCATGCAATTTCACTCGTCAATTCCTCTATACAGCTTCCTTTACCCAAGAGCGAGTCCTTTTCCCAACAGGTGTCAGAGAGTTTGGATGCAACATTACCATTTGAATGTTTCGAAATCTCAATTGGTGCTTCACCAGTACAGGTTGTGCTTTGGTTTTGAGATGATCGAAATCTAGAGCGAGTTACCCTTGAACTTCTTCGTTCAGGTATCACATGTTGCTCCTTCACCACAGATTTGGATACATTCTTCGTTTTCCTACCCTTTCTAGCACCTATTGCCTCTGGCTGAGTAGCAGTATTGCCAGCAACATCTTCACCATTTATTATAGTATTTCTGACTGCCAGATCCACATTACTTTCTGCATCGCAAATGATATTTTTCCACTCGGAACAATTTAATTTCTCAAGGGCTGATTTATACGGAACTTCAGCACGAGATAATTTCCCTTTTGAATCATTTATGATAGAAATATCAAAAAGATTACGGAACAAATCACCAAGTTGTTGATCAAGATTAGCTTCCAGCATCAATCGGCATCTTATGCAGGAACAATGGCTGCTGCTGTCCACCAGAAGTCTTTTGGCACTTTGCAGTTCCTGCTCTGCAAAATTCCAGAGTCGTTTCTTTCGATATAATTTCCTAATGTCAGCAGAAGGTACACTTTCAGCAAACCACCGATGCAGTTGTAAGAAAGAACAAGTATCGATAAGACACAAAATAAGATGGGCTAATGACTTCCATACCCAAGATAGAAGAAAAAGTAGCTTCAAATAGTGGTAAGTTCTGTGAACAGGAGATACTTTTTCCCGATAATAGGAAAGATTCAGCCTCAACCCCATTTCCAATCATTTCATTAATACATCCAACCTGGAAATTGTATGTGGATAAAAAAATAAAAAAAATTCCTATAAAGTGGAAAACATTAGGAGAAATAAATCAGACATTGTAAGAGAAAACTTCTAACCTGAAGAATGCTTTCAAGATAACATTGAAGTACATTCCATGGACTAAGATAACAGGCCACATAGGTTTGATGAACTACTGTCAAAAGACCAAAGTTCACTAGCAACTATTCTGTGCACTTGAAGATTCTTAGGACCATTTATAGCTGTCTGGGCAATTTCACCAATGTCACCAGATTCGTTGTATTTCTCAACCAGAGCCTCAATTGAGAATGTAAATTTTCTTTTGAAAAGTTGACTCCGCAATCAAAAGCTTCTTTTGCATATGAAAGACCCTAGCAGAAAAATTGCAATTATAAAAGAAAACCATAATAAGAAATAACAGGAGAAAAACATAATAAGTAACAATATGATTAAGATTTTCATGGAAAAGAGAGTCCTAGTCATCTTGGATTCATTAAAATGTTGCAGAACAAGGAAATTTGAAGGAGTAAAATAAAAGAAGCTAGATTATCCAAAAATTTGAAATCAACCTCAAATAATCGTCCACGGCAAATCTGTCTTTCACACAAATCCTAGTAGAGATACCCCGCAAGGAAGAGAGAATGACTACGCACAGGATCCTATGAGAGCAATAGAGATCACTGACCAATTCAGTAAACGGCATAAAATGTTCAAAAAACTGTAGCATTTACTAGAAAGCTGATATGACTTACACTCGCAATGAGTTCAGAAGCAACTAGGTTTACATTGTTAGCTGAGACAGCTGATTGTATATCGCTTTCATGATTTTTAAGCCTGATTGAAATTGTTAAAGAAACATGTGAGGTTACATTTGGAACCCAAGAAGCCTGGTTGGGATCCACTTAGACTATGCATCCAGAAGTCAATGATTTGGAACTTCCACCGCAATGCTCTGATAAGTTTGTGATGAATGACTCATTTCTTTGGAGAAACACAGAGTGCATGGCTAAGCGCGTGACACACTCCCAAAGGTTGGCCACACATTTCCCAAGTTCTACATTGTTTAGTTTGTATATTCTAATTATCGGTTTATATATGTTCTTTGTGTAATTTCGTGTAACCACGGAGACAAAAAAGGTGAAAAGGCAACAAGTAAAAGCAGTTAAAAGATGTTGAACTCTAGACAAATAGATTTTCATGACTAAAAGATAACGACAATCATATCAATAAGCACACCTTCACTGATAGCAAATCAAGTACATTATATAGAAGTTGCAGTGTATTTCCGGACACCATTTTGAACTCGTCATCCATAAAACAACTATTAGGAATGAATATGCTCAACCAAAGATCCAAGGCAGCATAAATATCTTGATAAAGTTGCTGTTTATGATGAAAACAAAGTATGAGCAATCAGTAATATAGAAATTTATCACTAATCTTGATCAAAACGCATTAGTCAAGCCTAAAGAATCACTAAGCACTAATTAGTCAAACCAACAGACTTTTTGTCGAAACCATTTTTTTGAAAGACGGTGGGAATCGAACTTGGGTTTTGAAAATAAAAACGGGAGTCGCCACCGACCTTTTATTAGGTGTGATCGGGTCACCTATAAAAATATTTTGGTCTGCGAATATTTGAGAAAATAGGTTCGGGAGTCGGTTATGTGCGAGGAAGGGTTAGCACCCTCGTCACGCCCAAAATTGGTACCAAATTGAGCAATTAATGTCCTTATGTCGAAAGTTGAAAATTGTAAAAAAGATTTTAAAAATATGATCCTTTTAAAAATACTTGAATTTCCTCGAATTGAATATAAAAACTTTCGTTCAAGAAGAATAAAATATCGCATTCAATACTTTAGGACACGATAATTCAAATCCTCGAATCCAAGATCATCTCATAATTTTGAATTGAATATCAAAGTTTTCTCATTTTGAAGGAATAAAAGATCACATCCAATACTTTAGGACACGATAATTTAAATCCTCGAACCCAAGATGAATATTGCCTCATTTAGAAAATCTTATCTCGAAATAACGGATTGTCACATCCAGTAAGTTAGGACACAACACATCGAATTCTCGGAAATAAGTTTTTATTTTTATTCAACACTTTTATTTTAAAAGATATTTCACTATTTAGGTTAAACGAGAAAAATCGAAATCAGGTGAGTTAAAGCACGATTTTTCGAATTTCTGAACACGAAATATTGCCTTTATGAAAGAAATTAATTTTGTATTGGGTAAAATGTAGCACGAATTTGTAACAAAATGTAGAAAATGAAGTACAATGCTAGCAAGCATATAGAACACATATGTTAAATACAAACGATAATAATAAGACGAAAATGGAAATAAAATGAGTAAAACCGATATGCTAAAAGGATAATAAACGAGAAACGAAGAATAATAAGCGATATGATGGCTTTACAAGCAGACAGAAAAATAAAAATAATAACAATAATAATGATGATAATAACGATGTGAAAATGATATTGAGATGTAAATATAAATAGGAATATATAAAATGTGATGATATGAATGAAAATAGCAGTATATGTGAAATAATATAAGTATAAATATATGAAAGAAAGTTAAATAAATGATAATATATACATATATATATAATATAATAAAAGTAACAAAAATAATAATGATAATAACAACAACAACAACAACAACAACAACAACAACAACAACAACAATAATAATAATAATAATAATAATATAGTGATAATAAATATAATAATAACAATAATCTGAAATATATATATACAACATACTAATATGAATATAATAATAATAATAATAATAATAATAATAATAATAATAGTAATAGTAAATATAAATATAATAATAATAGTGATGATAAAAAAATAAAGTAAATAATAATAGTAATAAAAATAATTTTGAAATTTTGAAGAAAAATAAATAAATAAACTTTTTAAAATAGGTTGGAAACTAGATTGAAACCGGGATGAAAATCAAGGATCAAAGCTGTAATAAATTAAAAATGGACAGGGGCCCCAACGATGCATGCAGCGTGGAGTTATGGGGCCGATTGGGTAAATAACTTGACCACTAATGCGCTGCGTTTACATCGGTCAAAAGCAAGGATTGGATTGAAACGAAATAGAGATAACAGGGCCGAATCGCAAAGAATGGAAAACATGAAATAGGACTTAATCCGAAAGTGCCACAAAAATGGGGACTGCTAGCGCAAATATTTCTTTTAAAGAATATGCGCAGTAACCCTATGTAGTAAACGGCACCGTTTGGTCTATTATTAAACACCCAAAAATTTTAAAACATTTTAGCCCTAGCTTTTTCATAAATTTCAGCCTCCAAACTTTTTCTCTCATCCTCTCTTTTTAGCCCGACGCTCGGGTTTTCCTCTTTCTGTCGATCACCACGCCACCATCATCACGGTGGCCTGCAACGCGCGAGGAGGGGATTTCACCCCGTTCAGAGCCCTTTTTAAAGACCCACACTTTCAACCCGATTTCGTCCCTTCTTTTCGTTTTGTTATAGATGTTGTGTTATGGTTTCGAAATAGTAAAATGAATAAGTAAAAGATGACAGTAAAAAATGGCAGAAAACAAAAATAAGAACAACCTTTAAAGTTTCTCTTTTGTTTTTTGATTGCTGAAGATTTGTAAAAAAAAGCCGAAGCCCTTACAAATGGGTTTTGTTTCGGTTTTTATAACTGAAGTACAGATTTCTGTATATTTCGTTTTCTCTGCTGTTTGTCTTTTTGCCCTCTTTCTTTGGTTCTTTGCAGGTTATGGGCGTTGCGCATGCCGATGGCAGAGGCGTGCTGGTGTCGATCAAGGCGCGAGGTCTTTGGTGGAGTCGACGAGCGTGGCGATATCTTTGGAACTTGGGTTAGGCGACGGCCACATTGGGGGGCTAGGGTTAGGTTTGGGTTGCTGAAAGGTTTTAGGCTAAATGGGCTTGTTAGGCTTCGGGTTTGGTTGGTCAAAAGGGTTTACTTCAATTTGGGTATGGTATTGGGTTAAGTTTCATTGGACGGTTATTTTGGGCTTATCGGGCCCCGGGTTTGGGTTTTAGTTAAAGGCCCAGGCAAAATTTGGGTCTTACAGCTGCCCCTCTTTGTTCATTGTCGTGAAACAATAATAGAGCAAAGACAATAGAAGAACCAATTTTGCCCGGTCCTAGCCAAGCGTTGGTTCTTCGGGTGTTTTTTTCTTTTCCAGGTAGCTTCAAACTCCACTGTAACTTGTTGCTTCGCTCTACTCCACTGCTACTTCCTATAGATAGGGCCTGTAGCCTCAATTCGCTTTATTGTTTCGTTATTTTTGCGATCTTAGGCCTATTCCACTGCTGGTCAAGGCATCATGAATATGGCTTAAATCACGTCCCACCATTATTTAGAGATACAACGTTCGCCTTCGATCTCGTCTCACCACTGTTTATGGTGACAAAATCTACAATCTTCAACCCGTTCCACCGCTATTTAGTGGCAACAGGACAATCTTCAACCCGTTCCACCACTGTTTAGTGGCAACAGGACAATCTTCAACCCGTTCCACATTGTTTGGTAGCAGCAACAGACAATCTTCAACCCGCTCCACCATTGTTTAGTAGCAGCAGGACAATCTTCAACTTTTCCACCATTGTTTAGTAACAGCAGGGACAATCTTCAACCCGTTCCACCGCTTGTTTAGTAGCAGCGAGGACAATCTTTGACCCGTTCCATCATTGTTTAGTAACAACAGGACAATATTCAACTCATTCCACCGCTGTTCGATGGCAATAGGATAATCTTCAACTCGTTCCACCGCTGTTTAGTGGCAATAGGATAATCTTCAACCCGTTCCATCCTTGTTTAGTGGCAACAGGATAATCTTGCTAGTGTTGCTACATCGTCCACTAGGGAAAATATCCTGTAGACTTTTTAATTTGCTTCCTTCAACCTTCAGGAAGGCTTCTATCTTCAATCTGCTCCACTATCATCTCTATGGAACAAGATCTGAACTTGCTACATTATTCTTTGAGGAACCTGTCCTGTAGAATGTGCTTAAGCTTAAATAAATGATGAGGATGCTATGATCGAAATGAATCGAATGCTCCAAACTATTTGTATGAATGCAGAATGCCATAAGAATGGTCCTTTTCAAAGATTAGGGTGCAATGATCAGGATGAATCGAGCGCCCCTAAGTAAATATGTTTTGCATGAATGTAGAATTTCATGAGAATGATCCCCTTCTAACAGTTTAAGGTGGTCATCGCTGATGTCTTATGCTACGATTTTGTTCAGCTGGTATTCATGACGGAAAATCCAGGAGAACAAATAGCTTACTCAACAAATTTGCCCTACTGTAACTTCAGGGTTCACCTCATTGTGACCTAGGGGTATAGGATCTAAACCCTTTCATTCATCCCGAAGCAATTTCAAACCGTAGGATTTGTTTCTTCTTCAACCCATCTCATTGCTATTTGAGGGTACAAGATCTGTATTCTTCCATCTATTGATCACCCTTTGGGTGTCCCAACTAGACGTATATGCATGATGCTCGCGTAAATGCAGAACATCATTTTCCTTTGGCAATACTTGGGTTCATAATTCCCATTTTTGTCAGGATTGTATTATTGGCGCAATAACTTGTCATTTTGTTCAATCACCATTTTTGACAAAGATCTGAAGAGATAAACTTAATTTGGACTCATGATGTTTCCAATCCATAAGCTTGGTGAATCCTAAACAATAATCCTGTTTCAGACTCCTGTATTGTTTAGAGGTTCCAGAGTAATATGCAAAACTTCTTTCATGAAGGTATTATTAGTCCAATAATCATTATTTCAATGCAAAATGAAAGAGATCATAATGATGGATTAAACGAAAATTTATTGGGAGTATAACTCAAGATAAACAAGTTAATCAAAGCTTGCAAATGCAAAGAAATTTATTTAGAGTGTATTTTGAAAAGACAAAGATAGTAAACTCAAAATGGGTAGAATAGAAGCTAGGTGCCCCAGATATCGCAGCTTGAGCTTTTCTGTTTAAACTTCTTGAGGACTATTTTAAACTCAATATGTGTTTAGGGGATCTGGAGTACTTTGTCGATGCCCCAAGACGTAACATACCTCTTCATTGTTGCTTCAAGCATAGCGAGACTACTGTGTGCCCCATTTTCATCAAAAATTTGAGCCACCCTTTTCGGGTTTTCAACTCAAACCCACCTTTGGTCCCAAGGCGCCCTTTGCGGGTTTTCGCCTTTGGCCTCTCATTTTTCTTTATTCTTTTGCTGAAGATTTTTTTTTTGAATTCTCCGGATCGGGCAAATCCCTGCCATCCATTTTGGTCGATATTCATGCTTTCCTAGGACAGGCCTTCTTTGCCGTATAAGGTCCTTCCTAGTTTGGCATTCGCTTTCTTCTGAAGTCTCTTTTGCATGAGAGAATTTTTCTTTCAAAGCCCTATCATGAAATTTTCTACGGTGATTCGCATTATCTGATCGTGACAGATAGCTCTCAACATTTTCTCTTCAAATTCACTTGATCACATTGGAATTGGACCCATTCTGCCTTATCCAATTTTGGCTCGGCCCGTGCCTAGGGAACAGAGGATTTTGACTTTACTAGGCGAAACCTAATGAGGAAGAGGTTGCCCCAGCAGAGGTCCTGGCCGATGTTTAATGAACATAAAGGGTAAACGTAACTTCTATATGCCAATATTCACAAGTTTAGGTCATGTTCCTAACAATCTTTGTTTTGTTGCCCCTTTTTTTTTTACACTATGACGTGGCACTTGCTCTTTGAAAAGACCGCAAACTTTTAACATTGTGCAGTTAAATATGACCCTTTCGCATTTGGAAAGACCATAAACTTTGTTAATATATTTTTTCTTTTTGTCTTTTTTGGTCTAATGACTATCGACTTTGTAATATTGGCATACGAAGCGACCCTCACCCTCTTAGTGAAGAGATCGACATCCACGAAGATGAATTGATGCAGACCAGAAGCTTTCGAGGAGATTGGCTTGATAACGTTCATGCCCCATGTGTAGAAAGAATGGAAGAGGCACATAAGTTCTGTCCTCCTTGATTTGGTGTTTGATGCAATTTTCTTTTCTGGAAAGACCAGTGGCTCGAACCTCTTGATTGGCTTAGTCCGGGTAGAATCATCAGCATGTGATCTTCAAATATCCTTATGGACTTCTTCTGTGACTTCCTTAGCTTGGACAGCATACTCATGCCTCAGTAGTCCCGGCGTGATCATACAAAAATACCTTTGAACTCTTGGAGATAACTCACTGATTCCTTGCCTTGTTCCTGCGGCCAGCTAAGCTTCCATTTTCATCTCCCTTGTAGTGTTTGCTGACACTTCGTAGGATAGGATCCACCATTCTTAACAATTTATAAAATAAGTTGTGGCCTCTGTCATCTCCACAATCCTCCAATCTCTTTAGACACATATATCATTAAAAAGAGAGTCGGTAACAGTGTCGCTCATGTCATTGATATCCGGAGGACCCATTATGGGTATGAAGGTGGAAAATTAAAAGTATGATATGAAAATGAAACGATGTAGAGTATGAAATGCGAAGAGTGAAAATAAAGATGCATTTTATTGAAATAACAATTCTGGAAACAAGCCTATTTCACAAAAAGGACACTTGTTGCCGTTAGGCTTAAAGCAACAAACATGTTTTGTCTATTACTCGAGATTAGCTAAAACACAGGGATCCCTTCCACAGTCCCATTGTTCAAAACACTCCCAAACATGCAAGGTCTTAGAAACTTTGATTCTTCGGCTCATTCTCCAGATACGTCATGAACGTTCCAATTCCTCAGTATCAGGTTTTGCATTGGAGCCCTGAATTGGATGTACTCCTGATCTCATTCCCCCATTTATCATGGTACTCCCAATAGTTATCCTTTTAACAGCATGGTTGAGCAACGGATTTTCTGCACCAGAAGGGTCATCGAATCTTATAACTCCTATTTTGAGGAGTTTTTCGACTAGTTTCTTGAAAGTGGTGCAGTCTTCTATCCAGTGACCCGCTATTCCGGCATGGTAGTCGCATTGAGCGTTCAGGTCATACCATTTGGGGTACGGGGGTTGGAACGGTTTCAGATGGTGAGGAGACACCACATGTGCATCAAATAAATTTTGATAGAGCTCATTGTATGTCATCGGGATGGGTGTGAACTGGAGCCTTTCCGTGTTAGGCTTTGGATTGGGATCTTGTCTAAGGGGACCTTGATGACTGGTAGTCATTGTCCTTGACTGTCTTATTTCCATTAGCTTTGAATAGCTCTCGTCATGCTTACTCGTACTACCCACTTCATTTTCCTTCTTTTTCGGGGTCTTCAATGTCCGCTCCCTCTTTTCTTTTGCCTTTGCCCAAACAATCAATTTGACTCGATCATCTTTAGGGTTAAAACATGAGCTCGTTGGGAAGTTTGACAGGGTCGAGGTATTGGTCTGGCATTGGGGTCCGATAATGATGGGTGTCCCTTGCGACTATGTATCTGGTTGAATCAGAATATTCATCGGGGAATAAATAATTTTTTCATCATCATCCGCACTGTTGACCCCTTGGCCACTTCTTTTTTCGAATCCTCCAACTATTAACTGGGTTAGCTGACCTATCATATTCCTTTGCAATTCTTGCATTTGTTTACGCATCTCTTGTTGAATTTTGGTCAATTGCTCTTGCATCCGTATTTGCATTTTTTCTATTCTTTCCAACCTTTGCTCCATGTCTTCTAGCTAACTGAAATAACTTAACTTGATTAGGGTCTTTCTACAAATTTAATGCATGTGACACGATGTAATGCAAATGCATGCAATGCAATGCAAATGCATGAAATGAATGCAAAAAGAAAGAGAGGCGTTGATTATGAATTCAATTCCTACTAGAAGAACTTGTCTAGAAAGTACGTTCCTTCAATAAAATGGACCGCATATACGGCCTCTCTCTCGTAGTCTAGGTGAAAACACTAATCCTCTTCTTCGTACCCGAATACTATGGTCATGCCCCGCCTCTTCTAGCTCTTTGTTTGCTTGATCCACATCACTCACTTACCCTTTGCGATGTCGGCTTGAATCTTCAGACAAATCCCCTTCTTCGTATTCGGATGTTATGGTTATGTTCCGTAAGCTTCTTTAGTAGACTTCTCTTCTAGCTCTTTGTTGCTTGATCTAGGTCGTACCTCATCACTCGCTTATCCTCCGTGATGCTCGTGATCTTCAGATGGTTTCCAAACAATCCTTGTCGGTTTGGATCTTCAAGTAATATCTTGTCTCGTTGTTTACCTCGGCCATGTTCATACTACCGTATCGTATTCCACTTTATCAAGTAACACATTTTTTTATGACAAATTTTTCCATTTAGCAATCAAACGCTAATCAAAACCTCCTTTCTAAGATGATGTAATGCAATGCCAATGCATGGAATGAATGCAAAAAGAAAGAGAGGCGCTAATTATGAATTCAATTCCATTAGAAGAACTTTTCTAGAAAATAAAGCTCTTTACATAAAACAGATTACATATACAGTTTTATCTTCATAGCCCAAGCAAAATACCAATCCCTTCCTTCGTGACCGAATATCATGGCCATATCTTGTGCGCTTTCTTCGTAGATGCGTCTTCTGGCTCTTTGTGGCTTAATTCAGGCCGTATCTCTTCACTCGTTTATTCTCTGTGATTGTTTATAAGCTTCTTAACCCAAAAAGTCGAGATCCGACGACTCTTGAATAATCATTGTTGGCTTGAATCATCGAGCGAAGTCTTGTATTCTTCTGTGGACTGTCAGCCTTTTCTCGTTGTTTACTTGGACTATATTTGAGCAACCGTATTGCAATCCATTTTATCAAGAGATTCGTTTTCTTATGACAAACTCCTCTATTTAGGAATCGAATATGAATCAACACTTCCTTTCTAAGATGATGCGATGTAATGCAATCAAGACAGAGGAAAACACGTTAGCACAGGAGAGATAAACAATCACACAAGGAATCATGTTAGTGCAATAAACAAACACAGAACACCTATCCTACTAGGATTTTAGTACGATTCTACCTAAGGTAGGCTCCTAGGTCTCTATATGGGGTTCGATTCTAATGAAGGGTACCCGAACCAGCAGATTCCTCGATCCTCACCCATTATAGGCTCGTATGGACCAAGTTCGGTTCAGGGGAACACATTTCCCTATGGCCATGCGGAGGTGAAAACCTCACGAAGACATAGGTGCGGATGTGTCCGCGATCCACTAGCCCATGCGGTGAAAACCTCACGAAGGCATAGCTTCTCGCTCCCACTTAAAGGTGTAACCACAATGGTCATGCAAATATGAATGCGGAAATATCCTAAGAGACTCAACATTATTGCAATCCTAGCACCCACAAAGTTGAAAATAGAGATCGAATTGAAAAATACGATCATTTTTATTGATTTTAAAACGCTCAAATGAATTGGACTAATCATCAAAAGCCCTCTCATTTCGAAGTGTCGAAATGCCATATCCAGTAAGTTAGGACACAGCACCCCGAATTCTCGAGAGTATGATAGGACACAATTCGGATCATTATTATTTTGAGAATTCTTATCTCAAGGTAACGAGGTGTCACACCCAGTAAGTTAGGGCACAACACTTTTTACTCTCGAAGGTAAGCTTTTTGTTTTAAATCAAAAAATGATTTTTGAAAACGATTTTCCGAATTTTGACAAAAGGACAAAAAGTAATCAATTTTATGGCCTGACTCTCTTATTGGGTCCCCAGTGGAGTCGCCAAGCTGTCGAAACCATTTTTTTGAAAGACGACGGGAATCGAACTTGGGTTTTGAAAATAAAAACGGGAGTCGCCACCGACCTTTTATTAGGTGTGATCAGGTCACCTATAAAAATATTTTGGTCTGCGAATATTTGAGAAAATAGGTTGGGGAGTCGGTTACGTGCGAGGAAGGGTTAGCACCCTCGTCACGCCCAAAATTGGTACCAAATTGATCAATTAATGTCCTTATGTTGAAAGTTGAAAATTGTAAAAAAGATTTTAAAAATATGATCCCTTTAAAAATACTTGAATTTCCTCGAATTGAATATAAAAAATTTTCTCGTTCCGAAGGAATAAAATATCGCATTCAATACTTTAGGACACGATAATTCAAATCCTCGAATCCAAGATCATCTCATAATTTTCGAATTGAATATCAAAGTTTTCTCATTTTGAAGGAATAAAAGATCACATCCAATACTTTAGGACACGATAATTTAAATCCTCGAACCCAAGATGAATATTGCCTCATTTAGAAAATCTTATCTCGAAATAACGGATTGTCACATCCAGTAAGTTAGGACACAACACATCGAATTCTCGGAAATAAGTTTTTATTTTTATTCAAAACTTTTTATTTTAAAAGATATTTCACTATTTAGGTTAAACGAGAAAAATCGAAACCCGGTGAGTTAAAGCACGATTTTCTGAATTTCTAAACACGAAATATTGCCTTTATGAAAGAAATCAATTTTGTATTGGGTAAAATGTAGCATGAATTTGTAACAAAATGCAGAAAATGAAGTACAATGCTAGCAAGCATATAGAACACATATGTTAAATACAAATGATAATAATAAGACGAAAATAGAAATAAAATGAGTAAAACCGATATGCTAAAAGGATAATAAACAGAAAACGAAAGAATAATAAGCGATATGACAGCTTTACAAGCAGACAGAAAAATAAAAATAATAACAATAATAATGATGATAATAACGATGACGAAAATGATATTGAGATGTAAATATAAATAGGAATATATAAAATGTGATGATATGAATGAAAATAGAAGTATATGTGAAATAATATAAGTATAAATATATGAATGAAAGTTAAATAAATGATAATATATACATATATATATAATATAATAAAAGTAACAAAAATAATAATGATAATAACAACAACAACAACAACAACAACAACAACAACAACAACAACAACAACAACAACAATAATAATAATAATAATAATAATAATAATAATATAGTGATAATAAATATAATAATAACAATAATACGAAATATATATATACAACATACTAATATGAATATAATAATAATAATAATAGTAATAGTAAATATAAATATAATAATAATAGTGATGATAAAAAAATAAAGTAAATAATAATAGTAATAAAAATAATTTTGAAATTTTTAAGAAAATTAAATAAATAAACTCTTTAAAATAGGTTGGAAACTAGATTGAAACCCGGATGAAAATCAAGGATCAAAGCTGTTATAAATTAAAAATGGACAGGGGCCCCAACAGTACGCGCGTAGAGTTATGGGGACTGATTGGGTAAATAACCCAACCCCTAATGCGCTGCGTTTCAGTCAGTCAAAGCAAGGATTGGATTGAAACGAAATAGAGATAACAGGGCCGAATCGCAAAGAATGGAAAACATGAAATAGGACTTAATCCGAAAGTGCCACAAAAATGGGAGACTGCTAGCGCAAATATTTCTTTTAAAGAATATGCGCAGTAACCCTATGTAGTAAACGGCACCGTTTGGTCTATTATTAAACACCCAAAATTTTTAAAACATTTCAGCCCTAGCTTTTTCATAAATTTCAGCCTCCAAACTTTTTCTCTCATCCTCTCTTTTTAGCCCGACGCTCGGGTTTTCCTCTTTCGGCCGATCACCACGCCACCATCATCACGGTGGCCGGCAACGCGCGAGGAGGGGATTTCACCCCGTTCAGAGCCCTTTTTAAAGACCCACACTTTCAACCCGATTTCGTCCCTTCTTTTCGTTTTGTTATAGGTGTTGTGTTATGGTTTCGAAATAGTAAAATGAATAAGTAAAAGATGACAGTAAAAAATGGCAAAAAACAAAAATAAGAACAACCTTTAAAGTTTCTCTTTTGTTTTTTGATTGCTGAAGATTTGTAAAAAAAAGCCGAAGCCCATACAAATGGGTTTTTTCGTTTTTATAATCAAGTAATCTGATTTGTATATTTCGTTTTCCTGCTGCTTTTGTCTTTTGCCCCTTTTCTTTGGTTCTTTGCGAGTTATGGGCGTTGCGCATGCCGATGCGCGAGGCGTCTTTGGTGTCGATCGAGCGCGAGGTCTTTGGTGGAGTCACGACGAGGCGTGGCGGTATCTTTGGAACTTAGGTTAGCGGCGGCATTGTGGGCTAGGGTTAGGTTTGGGTTCTTGAAAGGTTTTAGGCTAAATGGGCTTGTTAGGCTTGGATTGGTTGGTCAAAAGGGTTTACTTGATTTGGGTATGGTATTGGGTTAAGTTTCATTGGACGGTTATTTTGGGCTTATCGGGCAAATTTTGGGTCTTATACTTTTTATGCAAAAATACCTCCGAGTTTGGTTCGACTTCCGAGTACATAGTGCAAGTAAACAATAAGCGAGAGCTAATTGATGGCGGTGGAGTTCCAAAGCAATACTTGTTTCATCAGAGAAGTTTTTCTATTTAAATAATATTTCAGGTTAGTCATGGATTCAACGCGAAAAAAAAGCAATAGTATCACAATTAATATCAACAGGCGAAAAAATAAAGAAGTGATCTCGTGCGATACCATAATAGATATAGCTTCGGACAAGCACCAAATACATCCTTCAAAGCTTCAATCCCATTGGCCCTTATTGTTCTCCCTTTCTAATTAACATCCTTGCTTTCAGTAATCCTTGCTTTCGATGAAAGGACTATCTTCTATGGCATAAGCATCTTGCAAAAGTAAATCGATAACTTTAATTTGCATTCTCGACAAAAATCTGGATGCCGATGAGTCATTTCTTGATACGCAAGAAGCTCTCCGAAATTGGAAAAATCATCCATTAGTCATAAGCATGCGAACCAAAAAATATCTAGAAGGGCCATTTTCAATAACTAACAATATGAACTCGCTTCTAAAAAGTTTGCAAATGGCCATCTTTTACACTTCATGAAGACAACGACATACAACATAAAGTTGGAGCACTATCCTCTAAATCAGTGTTTTTATGAAGTTTGCACTTTGATCTCGAAATCAAAAGAACAATTGGCCATCATAACAAAAACATACGAAAAATAGACAAGAGTTGACAATACATTAACCCATTGCTTTATCAAAGGCATAGGACACGACAAGCTGTCTAAACAAATTTTCAAGCCCGACCGGTTTTCAGACTCTCCACAATAATCTTTTCCACCTTAAGATTTCCACATGCATGGAGAACTTCCAAAAGAAATGCACTTCTAGTACATGCATCGATTACCAAATCTCGACAACATCTTACGACGGATGATCACGAACTTTTATTATGAATAAACATCTCACGGAGAAGTTGAATATTAGTCCATGATGCTCTATGAGAAAGTTTTAGAGCCTTCAAAGCCTGCAAAGGTTAGATTGATAACTTATATGAATGAGGAACTTAAATGCAAAGGAATTGAATTGAACAAGAATGCTTGCAACAAGAACATGCAGATCCATACATGTCACGGATATGCATAAAATAGCTTCAATCATACAGAAATGAAAAAGGTTCCTTTAGAAAGTAAAACTAATAAGAGTTGCCAACCGTGCAAAAGAGCATTTAAATATTAATACCATAACCTTAACATACACAAGTTTCAAGGAATTAAGTACCTCTTTAATTTGCTTGCTTCTGTACATAAGAACACCAATATCATACAGAGAGACAAAGACATATTTTAGCCCTTGAGATTGAATCCTACCACTGCCAATTATTTGCTTAATGTAGCACACACTCTTCTGAAATATAAAAGGGAAAGCCAGTCAGCAAGAGTGAAAGTTCAATAAACAATCACCTCATCCAAAATTAGTCAATAAATAAACAACCAAGTAGCAAAAGTTAAATTTTATTTTCCATGTGAATACCAATAAGTTCAACTGACCGGAATTTTACGCTTTGTACAGGTGGAAAGAATGAACCCATACAATTATACTAGGTACTAACACTTCACCATCATCAAATCCTTCTCTCTTTGTTTCAGATGCACAGCTGCAAGGGCAAGAGAAAATTCGGACAACCATTATATTCATAACTGATTTATGTGCATAACAATTCCCCAATATGTAGCAAAATAAGTTATAAGTAATTTTATTAGCATTAGCATAAATTCAGCATCATCCATAGTTAGCAATGTATCAAACTCAAAATATTATGCAAACACAATTATAACTGTTGACATGCATCCTTCTAATAATGACCAAAAATGTACTTAATTCCTTAACTTTTGCATAATTACAATAATACCAATATACAAAAGCAGTAAGAATGTCATATTCAGAAGGGAAAAAGATCATGTCATTTTAGTCACTTGGATACAAACAAAAAATTAAACACCCTTGACTACAATGCCATATTGTCATCCTAATCACATTTGGTTACAACAAAGCAAATAAATCTATCAAAGAAAGAAATAAGCTTACATCTCAAGAGAAAAGAAACTATCACAGAACTGATAAAAAGCGTCCTGGATAATGCAGAGGCTGCTAGAATCAGATGAGGCTTCAGTTTCAGCAAGTATGCGTTTTTTCTCTGAATTTACTAGTTCAGCAAGTGGCTGACACAAGAACTTCAGTGTATTATAGTACATCACTAGACAAGCCTTTTTGTCGTTGCAAGCCAGAGAATTTTTGCATGCAACATCAGATGCAATGATAGGGTCACTTTTACCAATGTTACAGCAATTTCCAAGCAAACCAAGTAAACCAGACAAATTGTGCAGCTTATCCCTTTCAAGAAACAAAACATCAATAGCTGAATCATCTTCTACACCTTTGGAAGTGGTACAATCATTATATTTCAGCTTAACATTGTGCACAGAGAAATCTAGCCCGGTTGCATAAAGCCTCAGTATTAGATCAACAGGGATTGTAGCCTGTGAAATTCTACCAAATTTCAGATTATAACTCAGGGCATCTTATCCAAATAAATGAAATAGATACAGATCCAAGCCACAAAAAAGCAATTAGTCTAGCAACATAACTGATGAAAATCACCTGCCATGTCATTTAAACGTTTTGCAAGAGTACTACAGAAAGTTATGCCAGCATCTCTACATTTATTGGCACAATAATCAACAAGTTCAACAAATTCCATTGCATTATTATCTATATCAACCTGCCAAAAGATACTTTAATCAATAAATCAGTGTAAGAGATAAACTTTAGTTATGAAGCCCTAAGCCGATTAAAAATGTCCATTCATAAAAAATTAAAAAATTAAAAGCGAGCAAGTAAAGCAAAATGATGCACAAAACAACTAGAAACAAATTAGGAAGAATGTTTGGTAAGATCTCAATGTGTTGATATAAGCAAATAAAAAGAATGATGGTATGTAAAAAAAAAAACAGAATGACGCCATCATTACTACAGACAATCATCAAACAGCACCATAAGTCTTCAAACAATGGATTTCAAAGCTGACACATTAATCCAGCTTAAAAAGTGCTGCCACTGCATAATTGTGAAAGGTTCAAATGGGTACAGAAGGAAAATAGGTGTGAGCATTCCTAACGAGAAACACTATTTACAAAATTACTACCATGTGCCACTACTATCTGTATCGGTGTTGGGAATTGTTGGCTACATCATGAATTTAGAGTTGAAAGTTGTACGCATACAAAAGTCTTGAAATTAATGAAGCTAAATGACTTATTGAACCCTATTCCTCAACCATTCTAAAAGGTTATATAGTTACTCTTACCTTGCATTCACGGGAAATGGAGACTAACAAAAGCGTTACTAAGTCAATTTGAACTGAGCTATCAGTTCTCTCTAGCGAGAACAATGCGGAACATATTCTGCTGGCAAACTGCAAATGTAGGAATTAGTAAGAAAACTAAAAACATAAACATATATGTTGAGCCATATATTAACAACCATACCTTGAAAACTTGATCCTTCATCATTAACCTTGCATACTCGGCCAAACATTCATTGCAGAACCGTCGAATCAACGCCTCGCCAAAATGATTAATCTCCTCAATCAAAAACCGGCAGCATCTACCCAGAAAAGTAACAAGCACATTGTGCGACTTCACAATATCGGCTTCTAATGCCCTGAAAAGGCTCACAAAAATTAGATAAGCAAATGGTTCGTGTTAATATTTATGCAAATCAAGAAATTGAGTGCCTGCACCAAGGACTCACTTGCTCCAACAAAGCAAGAACTCTTTCATATTTCCCGGAATCTTTACAGTGTCCCATGGCCACGCTTTTCACTACAGACGCCACCGCCTCGACCACAATAGATCCAAACTTCGAATCACCACCAGCAATATCAATGCCCGGAACAAATTTACCTTTAGACTTGACTTCCCCTCTAAGCCTCTCCAAAACCCTAAGTGCTTCGCTTTCTGCCTCATCGTACCGGCCCCACGATTGCAAACAGTATACGAGCTTCAATCTCTGGATCTGAACCAGGTGCGCACCGCCGGCTAACTGCGAGGAGACGAACTCGAGACAAGTTATGCAAAGTCGGTAAGTCTCGAAGAAATAACTAAGAGAGGCTTGTTGTTGTTGATTAGGGTTTTGTATGTGGATACGATTGTATATTATTCGGAAGGATTTGGAAAGAAAGGACACGAACTGTTTGGCGAGGGAGAGGACGGCGGCTTGGTCAGGTTTCTTCTTCTTGGAGTTTGCGAGAGTGGAGATGGGGAGGAGGTAGTCGGAGACCAGTGAGTGAATGCCTTTCGATTCATCGGAGGTTTGGAGATCGGAGAGGAGGGAGGATTCGGTGAGAGTAGCCATTGAGAGTGAAAATGAAAAGTGCGAGAGAAGGAAGGAGGGAGGAGTAAATTTTGATGGGAATTGGAGCGCATAAGGAAAAAGCCCGGGGATGTTCAAACATCTGTCCCACCGGAAACAAATAATAATCGATAACCTAAAATTTCGAATTATGTAAAAACTATTTAATAACTTTATTCTTAGTTGTTGTTTTATTTAATGATATAATTAACAACTATTTAAGAATAAATTTATGTAATGAATTTATATATACATATATATATAAAAATTGAATGGGCTAAAATTTAGGGTGTGTTTGTTTAGGGTAAAATGTTTTTCGGAAAATATTTTCAGCCTTTTCCAGTATTTGTTTGGCTAAAAATATTTTCCTAAAGTAAAACCAATTACAAAACACGCGAAAAGGAGCTCCTAATTTTTGGAAAATGTCTTACCCTTTTGAAATCGGTAAGACATTTTTCAGAAAATGATGCTTCTTTCTCCCCTTTCCCCTTCCCCTTCCCTTCCCCTTCCCCTTCCCTTTGGGTTGAAAATCGATTTGGTCAAGGACTTTTTCGGTTCCTCCTTCATCCGTAAGGCTCCTTCTCCTTCTCCGCTCTTCATTCCTTTTCCTTCTTAGTTCATCATCTTCTCTTCCAGGTAAAAGTCACCATATATCTTCTCTTCTCGAAGATATAATGCTTTTCGTTTCCTCTCTTTCTCTCTTTCTCATGCAAATCTACCATGAATTCTTCGCTGGGTCTTGGCTTAAGGCGATGATCATTCTTTGATTGACAAGTAATAGAGCTTTCTTTCATAGCTGATGTAAATATTTGGAGTTAGTCTGGCTATCTTACTGTTCTTTAATCTAGGTGTATTATTGATGGAAATATTTTTCATCAAAGGCGATGATCGGAAATATTTTTCTTTCTCCGTCGTCCCTTTATCGTTTGGGTTCGTCTAAGTATCGTCCAAGTATTGTGAAATGTAGGTAATGGTTTTTCCTTACCAAGTTATAAGTTTAAGAGTGAATAAAAACTATGGTGATGGTTATTTTATGAAAATCTGACATTTGCTATAAATTAAGTTCCATTTTCACTTCAATTGGAAAATTAAGTTCCATTGATGATTTGAGACTCTTGCTTTCCGGCCGATTTAATGTTGTTGCCTTTCGATGAGTTCGACATAATTCTGGGAATGGATTGGTTAACCTTACATGATACAGTTGTGAACTGCAAAAGAAAGATTATTGGTTTGAGATGTCAGAACGGTGAAATCCTTCAGGTTGAATCTAATGATCTGAATGGGTTGCCTACAGTGATATCCTCGGTGCTAGCTCGGAAGTATGTGAGAAAAGGATGTAAAGCTTATTTAGCTTATGTGTTGGATAATAAAGTATCCGAAAAGCAAATTGAATCAGTTCTGGTTGTGAATGAATACTCAGATGTGTTTCCTGAAGAATTACCAAGTTTGCCACCAGTATGAGAAATTGAGTTTGGCATCGAATTAGCTCCAGGGACGACTCCGATTTCGATAGCTCCGTATCAGATGGCACCTACCGAGTTAAAAGAGTTGAAAGCACAGTTGCAAGAATTGACGGATAGGGGCTTTGCGCGACCGAGTTTTTCTCCTTGGGGTGCACCGATTCTATTTGTGAAAAAGAAAGACGGGACGATGCGAATGTGTATTGATTATCGGCAGCTAAATAAGGTGACTATAAAGAATAAATACCCGTTACCTCGAATAGACGATTTGTTTGACCTGTTGAAAGGGGCTTCAGTGTTTTCAAAGATTGATCTGAGATCGGGTTATTATCATTGCGAGTCAGAGATTTTAATGTGCCTAAGACTGCATTCCGAACGAGGTACGGACATTTTGAGTTTTTGGTTATGCCTTTTGGACTTACTAATGCACCTGCTGTTTTCATGGACTTGACGAATCGGGTTTTCAGACAGTTTTTGGATCGGTTTGTAGTAGTGTTTATTGTGATATCTTGATCTACTCCAAAGATGAAACCAACATGCCGAGCATTTGAGATTGGTGCTACAAACTTTGCGAGATAAGCGATTTATGCATAAAAGTTTAGTAAGTGTGAATTACGGATGAAAGAAGTTAGTTTTTAGGTCACGTTGTTTTGACATCGGTATTCATGTTGACCCGAGCAAAATATCGGCTATTCTTGATTGGAAACCACCAAAGAATGTTTCTGAAATCTGAAGTTTTTTGGGACTTGCGGGATATTACCGACGATTTGTGAAAGGTTTTTCTATAATAGCTACTCCGTTGACAAACCTATTACAGAAAGATGTTAAGTTTGAGTGGTCGGAAAAGTGTCAGAAAAGCTTCGATCGGTTGAAGGTCCTTTTGACCGAAGCTCTAGTGTTAGTTCAGCCTGAATCGGGTAAAGAATTTGTTGTTTATTCTGATGCTTCTTTGAATGGTTTAGGCTGCGTTTTGATGCATGAAGGCAAAGTTGTAGCCTACGCTTCAAGACAATTGAAGTTGCATAAAAGAAATTACCCGACACATGATTTAGAACTCGCAGCTATTGTGTTCACACTGAAAATTTGGCGTCATTACTTATACGGTGAAAAATGTCATATTTGCTCGGATCATAAGAGCCTGAAGTATTTGATGACTCAGAAAGATTTGAACTTGAGACAATGTAGATGGTTAGAGTTGTTGAAAGACTATGAGTTGGTGATTGACTATCATCCGGGAAAAGCTAACGTGGTTGCTGATGCGTTAAGTCGAAAATCATTGTTTGCTCTTCGTGCATTGAACGCACATATGGCTATGTCTGGTGATGGTTCGATCATAGCCGAGTTGAAGGCAAGACCGATGTTTATTCAGCAAATTTGTGATGCACAGAAATTTGACAAAGATTTGATTGCTAAGCGAGCTCAGTGTGAAAATGATGCAGAGTTAGAGTTTCAAATTGATACAAACGATTGTTTGAACTTCAATGGCCGAATATGTGTTCCGAAGAACGTGGATTTGATTCAGATGATTTTGAGTGAGGCTCATTATAGTCGATTATCGATACATCCGGGTGGCACGAAAATGTACAATGATTTGAAACAATTTTATTGGTGGCCTGGCATGAAACGGGATATATCTGAATTTGTCTCGAAGTGTTTAGTTTGTCAGTAAGTAAAATCGGAACATCAAGTGCCTTCTGGGTTGCTTCAACCGATCATGATACCTGAATGGAAGTGGGATAGAATCACTATGGATTTTGTATCTGGTTTGCCTCACGACACCGGCGAGAAAGATGCGATCACAGGTTATAGTAGATCGATTAACCAAATCACTCATTTTGTACCCGTCCGTGCGACTTATTAAGCTCGATAAACTTGTTTGAGTTGTATGTATCTCAAATTGTGAGATTACATGGTGTGCTGAGGTTGTTATTTCGGATAGAGACCCAAGATTCACGTCGCGGCTTTGGGAGAAATTACGAGGATGCTTTGGGTACTAAACTCCATTTTAGCACACCTTCCCACCCTGCATGACGGATGGTCGATCACGAGACGAACCATTCGGATACTTGAGGACATGTTGAGATGTTACGTCCTCGAGTTTGAGGTGCGTGGGAAAGATACTTGCCTTTGATTGAATTTGCTTATACTAACAATTTTCAATCAAGTATTAAAATGGCACCTTACGAAGCCCTATATGGCCGCAAGTGTCGTACACCGTTGTATTGGACCGAGCTTAGTGAGAATAAGATACACGGGGTTGATTTGATTAAAGAGACTGAACAGAAAGTGAATGTGATAAGAGATACTTTGAAAGCCGCCTCGGATCGACAAAAGTCTTATGCTGATTTAAAGCGTAAAGATGTTGAATATCAAGTCGGGGATCGAGTGCTTTTGAAAGTTTCCCCGTGGAAGAAGGTACTCCGATTTGGTTTGAAAGGCAAGTTAAATCCGAGGTTTATCGGACCGTACGAAATCAACGAACGTATTGGGCCTGTTGCTTATAGAGTGAAGTTGCCCTCTGGATTGGAAAAGATACATAATGTATTTCACGTTTTGATGCTACGCAGATATAGATCAGACCCGTCACATGTAATCACTTCGTTTGAGATTGAAATCCGATCCGATATGACGTATGAGGAAGAACCGATTCGTATTTTAGCTCGGGAAGTGAAAGAGTTAAGAAACAAGAGAATTTCATTAGTGAAAGTACTATGGAATCGGCATGGAGTTGAAGAGGCTACGTGGGAGCCTGAGGATTCAATGAGGCAACAATATCCGACTTTGTTTAACGGTAAGATTTTTGGGCACGAAAATCCTTAAGGGGGGAGAGTTGTAACAGTCCAAAGATGACCCTAATCAGAACAGTGGTTTCGGGACCACAAATCCGAGTCCGAATAAAATTTTAATATTATTTTCTATGTTTTTGATAAGTGAGTTAACATGTGTTAAATTTCGGAGAATTTATTTGCTTGTTTGTGTGTTAAATTTGACTAAAGAACTAAATTGCAAAATTGTTAAAAGTGACCTTTTTAATTGATTATGTGCTAAATTGTGATGGCTTTATTAAAGTGAGGTCCTTAAAGGACAATTGATCCAATGTTACTAAAGTGGACGGCATATTTGGGAAATTAGATGAAATTTTTGTTTTTATAATAATATGTTTTTAGGTGATAATTAAACAAATATTACTTTTACATTTTAAGACATAAAATAATGAAACAAAGTGGAAAGAAAGAGAACAAACCTTGTTCTTCTTCTTGGCCGAATGTGGGAGGAAGAAAACTCCATTGTTGAAGCTTAAATTTCGGCAACTTGGAGCTTAATTTGGGATCAAGAACAAAGAAAATCAGATTTGGATCGGGGAAAATCAAATATTATCGAATAGCCAGTTTACGCAGTTTGTCGACGGTTGAGGTAAGTTCTTAAGTTTAAGTACAATAAAGAGATAATTATGAAATTGTTGAATGATATTATTGGATTCATTTGAGTAGTGAAATAGATGATAACCGAATGTTAAGGGCATATATTGGACTAAATGTGTTTTGAATTTGAAATAAAAACTAGTACATGTGATATGATAAATGATTATGGTTTATGTACATGAATTGGAAATGATGTAAGTGTTAAGATTTTAAGTTGATGAATTATTGATGTGTTATTCGGGCTTATAGCCTAGCAGGCCTTGTACCGGTATGTTATTCGGGCTTTTAGCCTAGCAGGCCACGTGCCGGTGAAACAATTCGGGCTTATTGCCTAGCAGGCTTAATGCCGGTGATTTACTTCGGACCTTGAGTCCAGTAGGCCTAGTGCCGGTGAATGTGATTTGAGCTCTAAGTACATGAGAATCGAGTTACGAACATATCAAGAAATTTCAGCTTTGAAACATGATTCGTATTAATTCGACAGGGAGGTACGTATTTTATAGTCATGTTACTCAATAAAATAATGAACAAGTACACTAGAAAGTAAATGTCTTATACATTGATTTATTAGAGATTAATGAATATGTATATACATGTTATATCGTGTGATAGTAAATTATTGAAAGCATGAATGGATTAAGTCGATTGGATAAGCATATGTTATGTACATATGTCTTTGATATACTTGATGATTGGTGTATATGAGTAAGAAAGGTAAAGCTTTTATATTAAATGCATCAATGATATTTAGTTACTTCGGCTTTATAGGTAAAAATTATGTATTATTTATGTTTGAAGTGGTGATAGAAGATATTGAATTGAATGGTTGGATGTATGTTATATATATAAGTATATGTTTTCTTAAGACTTACTAAGCTATCAAGCTTACCGTGTGTGTGTTCTTATCTATCTCTATTATAGATCTTTGATTCAAACTACGGACTCGAAGGATCATCCGAGAAGTCAATCGCACTATCAAATCTTTTGGTATACCTAACTTAGTTTAATTCGAAAGGCATGTATAGGTTAGACTAAAGTGTTAACTATGAGATTTTGGGTGTTGTACATAACTATAATATAGCCTTGCGAAAAAGGCTTAGTTCCTTTGGATAAAAATTAAGTTATATATGGTAATGGCTTGCATGATAATACTATGGATGTATGATTGTGTTCATGGCTTAGTTCATGTTTGAAAGAAGAATCGAATGGCCTATGTGTGTATATATATATGGTGTGGTAATTGATAATGTGTTTAGCTAATAAGGTGAAGTAATGGATGTTTATAGGTTAAAGCATGTAGTCTATTAACTTGGTAATATGATTAAAAATGCAATTTGATGTTTGTATTATTGACATAGAATTCGGTGACATAGTCAAGTTGATCCCAGGATATATTCGGCAATGGTGTATTGTATGTTAGGTTCGAGTAGATTTAGCTCAATGAATTGTAACTTGAATGTGGTAGAGATTATTTATACTCAGTATGGAGTTGTGATGTGGGATCATGCATATCTCTTTTGGACAAATTGCCATTTTATGCATGCATATAATAATGAATAAGTCATATACTTAAGTCAAGAAAAGACATAGGATTATTGTTTAAATTGTAAATTTGAGAGTTCATGTTTGTATTATATGAATAAATCAATATAGTTATGCCTACTCGAAAATGCTAGTTTATTTCAATGCATGTGAATTGAGTGGCAAAATTGTTAAATCGGATGATAAGTAGATGTTTGGTGAAATGTACGGATTTTTTTTATATGCTAGATTAGTAAGGTATAAGAAAGTAATTATTTAGCCGAATGTATCAAGAAATTGAAAGGTGTTGTATAGTTGACTGTGATAATTGAATTATGCTCAGTAATGCCTCATAACCCTAATCTAGTGACGGACTCGGGTTAGGGGTGTTACATGGAGAGATATGTCCCAGGCAGCATAACAAACATTGAAACGAAATCGACGTACTACAACGATTGTTTGCTCCGTGGATGTGCAGTGTTCATGTCTTTTTTGAACATTTAAGCAATGTCGAGATGCATTTATATACTGCAAGCCATTGGTACAAATTGACGGTACCTTTATGTATGGTAAATATAGGCATCGGATATTGCTAGCTGTGGCACAGGACGGGAGTAGGAGAATCCTTCCGATTAAACTTGCAATAACACCGTGAAGTCGGTGATGACTAAGATTTCTTCCTATCTAGGTTAAGGAGGCATGTACGCTGAACACGATATATGCGTTATATCGGATTAGGGCCCTGGAATACTAGCCGCAATAGAGCGACAGGGCCTGTGGCATTGCGCACACCATCGATATTTCCTACGGCATGTTACGTCTAACTACCACGGGCAACACCGATCTACAAGTCAACGACGGCAAGTGACTAATATGGGTATGTAATATCTATTAATATAATTTCGTTTGTAATTTTCAATTTATTCTTAATTGAAGAGTGGTATGTAATATTCACTATCAACGTATATTGGTAGGGTACGAGATCAATAAGGACCGCTTTCAGGAGATGTTGACAAGTTTGCGATCAGTTAACGAAGAAGGCACAAACTACTTGTACAATATTCCTTTCGAACAGTGGACACAAGCATACGACGGCGGCCTACGATATGGTCATATGACCTCAAACCTGACCGAATGCATAAATTCTGTTCTAAAAAGAACGTGTCATTTGCCAATAACATCGGTTGTGCGAGAGACATAGTTTCATTTAGCGGCACTATTTTCGAAGCGAGCAACGAGTTATAAAGGCCAAATGCAAGGAAGCCATGTATGGTGCGCGAAGGTCTTGCGAGAAATTAACAGAGGGAAGGCACAAGCCAACACCATGCACACAGTGTGTCACGATCGCCACAACCTATGGTTTCGTATGACGGAGTTTGACAGACCGAACCAAGGTATTATTAGCGGGAAGTATCGTGTACACTTGATAAATAGGACCTGCGACTATGGGATATTTGATGCACTTTGTTACCCATGCACTCATGTACTAGCGGCTTGTCGGAATCTCTGTCTTGATCCCATGAGCTATGTCGACGAAGTGTATAAAATTGAAAACATGTACAACGTGTGGAGACACGTATTCCCACCAGTCCCAGATGAACGTAAGTGGCCGTCGGTATCTCTTACACCGTATAAGCTGTTGCCGGATAGACAACTGAGGCGCAAACCAAAAGGTCGACCTTACTCGTCTAGAATACACAACAATATAGATATCCAAGAAACGACCAACCAACGTAGGTTGTGCGGATGGTGTAGGAACCGAGGCCATACATCTCGCTCGTGTCCAAATCGGAATAGTTGACAGTCTTCTTAACTTTTTTTGTCTCTTGGTGTCTATGTAAATTCTATTTATTTGTTGATGAAAACGGTGAACTTTTGTAGAAGGACTAATTTGGAAATAAAAATTCAAAAAGAGGCTTAATTGCCATATTAGTCATTGGGATTTAACGCGCATTTTAATTTAGTCCTTTATATATGTTTTAATCATTAATTAACCTTTGTTTCTTTGTTTTACTTTTTTTATATTTTTATATTTTTATTTTAATATTGTATTAAATTATTTTACTAGATTAAATAGTCTATATTATTTTCTTTATTATTTATATATATTAATAATAGTATAAATTTATATATTTTTATGTAATATATTTATGTATTAAACGATTATTATTTATTTCTTTTTAGCTTAAAATTATTTTCATTATATATTAATTTTATATACTAATTACTATTTATATGTTTTCAAAGTTTTTATATTATGTTTTTTTATATAAAATCTATTTATATTATATAACTTATTTTACTTACATTATTTATTATGTATGTAATTGTTATGATTAGCATATTATATATTTGTTTTTCTTATATACTATTTACTAATTATTATTTTTACATATATATTATGTCGTAATTATTTTTTTGACAAAGCGGGAATCAACTTGGATTTCGATTATTGATAGTTTGAGTCTAAAAGGAAAATCCTTTTACATTTGATGCTTTCGATTTTCTTATTTGGAAAAATCCCCCCCCATTTTCTACATCATTTCTTTTGGTTTTTATAACCAAAATTGAAGAAAAAAAAATAGAAATAAAAATACAATAGTAATTGTCCTCTTCTTTGCCATTATTGCTTTGTTTTGTTTTTGTCTCCTTTTTCTTTTTGCAGATGCAACTTGGGCAAGTGGAGGGAGGTGTTAGTGGAGCAATAGCATGTGGGGAGGACCCTAGGTGCGGCGCACCTAGGGTTTGTTGGCTGATTTTGTTTTTTTTTTTTTTTTCTAATCTGAAATTTGTTGTGGATTGGGCTAGATTATTGGAGTCTGTTGTAATTTTTGGGTTTGTTTAATGGCTTTTGTTTTTTTAATGGGCCTTTAATCATGTTGGGTCAGGGCATAAATTGGTTATTACATATTAAATTATTAAGTTCTTGTTTTTATAAAATTACCTTTGAAATTGATGCATTTATTTCAAATAGTTTAAAAAAAAAAGGTGATATTTAATATTTGGGGCTTGAGAAAAATTGTGTCCTAACTCATTAGGTTTTGATTTTCATCGTTGAACTTAAAATATTAAGTATCCTCTTTTTGATTTCATAAATTTTCAAATAAAAAATTTATTCTTGGGAATTCAAAACTTTGTGCCCTAACTCACTTGGACATGGCGTTATGTTATCTCAATATAAGAATTTTAGAAAATAAGGCAATTTTTGTGTTTAGAAGTTAGAAATTGTGCCCAAAGCGTCTTTGGGTTTCAATTTTTCATTCTTCCAAATAACTAAATATCCTTTTAACAAGTTTTGTAAATCATGAGATGATTTTGATTACAAAGGTATTAAAACATCGTGTCCTAACGTGCTGGATGTGATGTTTACATTCCTTCGGAACAAAGAAATCTCAAATTTTAACTTAAATTATTCAAGTTTTAAAGTAATCCTGTTTTTTTAAATCTTTTCAAATCTTCGACATTAGGACATGATGTTATCAATTCGGTACCAAATTTTGGGCGTTACGAGGGTGCTAACTCTTCCTCTTACGTAACCAACTCCCGAACCCGTTTTCTTATATTTTGTAGACCAAAATCAATGTTTTGAAATAAAACGTTTTATAAGGTGATCCAATCACACTAAAGGAAAAAGGGATTGGTGGCAACTCCCATTTTTCGTTTTCAAAAATCGATTCCCCATTTTTAAATCAAATTTTAAAATGGTTTCGACATGTAGGACACTGATTCGAGGTCAAAACCCCTGAAAACTCGGCCTAACCCAGCAAAGAAATAAAGAAACATTTCGTTTTCTTCTCGTTTTTCCTGTGTGGCCTTCGACGGCAATGAGACCAACCGATTTAGGTAAGTTTCTTTTTCTTTTTATTCCTATATCTTATATTTTTTAAAAAGAAATAAAAAATAAAATGACAGATACATCAAAAAAAAGTTCACCTTTTGTTTCGATTTTTTTTTTTGTTTTGGTATTTGATTTCTATTTCTTCATGCATGTGTTACAATCTGATTTTTATTGTGACTTTATAGCCGAATACAAAAAGTTTTTACTATATATTTTCTTCGTTTCTGCTTTCCCTTTTTTACTTGTTTGTAGGCGTTGACAGAGGTAGAGAAGGGATTTTTCCATTTCGGTGCAAGCTTGCAAACAGACCTTGGGACGGCGTGGGCGAGGTGGCGAGAAAGAAACGGCACGGGGAGACCCTAGGGTTTTGTTTCTTGAAAAAACTTAATGTTGTGGGCTTGTTTAAGTTGGGCTTAGGGTTTGTTTTTTTTTTTTTAATTTGGGTTGGTATTTGTAAATTGGGCTTTGACTTTTTTTATTTGTTGGGTCTGTTTAAGCCCAGACAAATTGGGCCTATTACAACAAGAATAAACAAAATGTCCTAAATTTTGTAAACTAGCCAATTCCATACCTTCAAAAGAAAAACTACCCACTACGTTAATTCAACCCAACTTTAAGTCTAACGGCTTTAGAAAAGTTTTAAGCTTTGATTTGATTTATTAATGGCGTACCAACTCAAACTAACAAAAAATGAGTTAATTTTCATTGAAAGATATCAAGTTCTCAACCATTTAAAGTAAAAGAAAAACAATGTATTTGAGGATTATCTAATTTAATAATAAACATTTAAAAAATGTTTTATTTATACTCATTGTATGTTGAATTATATTTTATGTAAAAAATATAATAAAATTAGGTAATGTGTAAATATTAAGATCTAATGTTTTAAAATTAAAACTAAAATTGAAACAATGTGTAAATATTGATGACTAAATTTATTATTATGTTAAAAATATCTTATTATTTTTCATTAATTATTTAGCATAGCGACTAAAAATAAAAAAATCAAATGATTGAGTACCACATAGATCTCGATATCTCCTATAATTTTACACGGTGGAAGCTTCTCTAATCGGTGGAGAGATGACAAATGACAAATCATTCAACTTTTGGTTCAAACATGCAAATTACGTTTCGAGAGGTCATCAACTTGATTTGGTAAGTGCGAGAGTTTTAAGTTTGGCTCGATGAAAATGGTTGCCAGTCTTTTCAATCCAAGTGTTCAGCGATGATTTACAGATTTAAAGATAGCCGCGGTTCAACCCGGGTAGACAAAGTAAAAGATGAGGACCCCTGAGTCCTCATTTTACTACTCATTTGAATGGAAGGCGACTCGGTCGAAGCTTTTACGGAAATGGGTGATGAAAACCTTACAATTTTTGGTTGAAACATGCAATTTCGTGAAAGAAGAAAAAGCTTCATCTTACATAAACCTTTAATTTGTGGGGTTAGAAGATTTTCATGCATCTTTAATTATTATTTTAAAAAATAAGCGAGACATATGGTGGTTTTTAATTTAAAAAAAATACCACCACATTCTAACAAGACTAGTGATCAAGCCGATTAAATTATTGATTCGTTGATCGATCTATTTAATTAAATAAATAATTAAGATTCATAAAATAAAAATAAATCAATTCAATTAAAATTTTAACACGGTTCAATAAGTCTATATTAACTCATGAATCAACAAGTTTAGTGTCTCTCCAAATTGATACCTAGACCAATTTCATGCTAAAAGACACGAGCATTAGCGTGCTTTTTCACAAATGCCGCTAAAAGTTTTCATATTTTTTTCTTATTCTTGCTTTGAATTATATTTTATTTTGATACATTCACTTATAAGCAACGAGAAAGTTTCATTTAGTTACTTAATTATGAAAAGTTATAAATTGCTAACTAAACAATTTAGAAGTTTTCATTTAAATTCTAAATTAAGTTATTAAAATTGATTTAAGGTTTAATGTTTAGTATGTTAATTTCATGGTTTAGGGTTTGTTATTTTGGTGTATGGGTTTAGTGTTTTAATGTTTGTTGTTTGGGTTTATTGTATAGTGTTTAATATCTTAGTGTTTACCAGTATTAAGGTTTAAGTGTTAGTGGTTAAGGGTTAAGGTTCAGGGTTAGGGGTTGAGGGGAAAATGGTCAATGGGTTAGGGTTTAGGGTTTAGGGTTTTTGGGTTTAGGGGGAAATGGTTGATCTGTTAGGTTTCTAAGTTTAGGGTTTATGGTTTAAGTTTAGGATTTTAGGGTTTAGGGTTTGAGATGTTAGCTATATGACCCAAAATCTCGAAACCGAAATCCCTCATGAGAGATTTATGGTTAACGTGTTAGCTATTAAAATATATATGTTTTGTACTACACTAACATTGGCCACATGAATTCTCAAAAAGTTGGTCTCGGATTATGATTTAAGGTTTGCAGTTTAGAGTTTAGGGTTCGAGTTTCATGGTCTAAATTTTATGGTTTGGGGTTGTGAGTTTGAGGTTTAGATTTTGGTGTTTGTACTGGTTTAGGGTATAATATTCAGGATCTAGGGTTTATGATTTAGGGACTAATCTTGGATTTTTAGAATATAAATCAAAATAAGATAAATGTAAATTATTATTTTAAAATATATATATCAAAATGGGTTAAATCCCAAAAGCATACATGAACAATGGTTTAGTGTGCAATTGTATACATGAACTTTAATTTGATCGAGATCTTGTAAAATATTAACACAATTATTGATATAATTAACATTATTTTTATTTATATATTTCATACATAAAAAATTTATTTATTCAATATAAAAATATATTGATGTATTTATATTTTAAAATAATGTGTATGATTAAATCAAAATTAAAGTTTCAACTATACATTTAAACCACATCTAGAATTACACATTAAACCAAAATTCATATATAATTCTGAGATGTATCTATATCAAAATTTATATAATTAAATGCCATTTATATAAAAATCTAAACTAATGTTGATGTAAAAAGAAAGAAAAAAGAAATTATTAAAAGAGATGATAATGGTAATTAAATTTTTAAAAATTAATAAATTAAAAACTTAAATATTTAAAATTTAATATTTAGTTAAAAAGTTCAATATTCAAAATTTTCAAAAAATATGTAAAAAAATTAATCAATAGTGGTTTTTAAATAGGTAAAGTTTCCAAAACAGCATCGTTTTTAAATAGTTTTTAGTGACGTTTTTGTTAAACGCCGCAAATATGTTACACAAGTTTACAAAGCGCTGCTGTTTTATCGAGGTTTTAGAAAAACACCGTAAATTTGTTACACAATTTTGCAAAACTCTGCCGGTTTTATTAGCGGCGCTTTTCATAAACGCCACAAAATTTAACTAACCTAAACGTCACCGTTTTAATTAGCCACTGCCTTCTCTTTCCCTCGTCGGCTGACTCCCCCATTTTCTAATCCCTAACAGCCAATTCCTTTCTCCCCTCCTCCATTCCAACACCCATCGGCCACCACCATATCTTTCACGATCGGCACAATCCACCAGGCATTAGTTGCGGTTTGTGGCAAACAAGGAATTTTAGAGTTGAGGCATGGAATTTGTTTTCCAATTATTTTATTCTCTAATTGTTTCTTACGTACATTTAGATGGCGGTGGTGTTCTCATACCTTATTGATTTTCTTTTTCTGCGGTGAAACATCGGATACTCTTTGCTACTGCTGGTATTCACATAACCCGGCGTGCATGACCATTTCCTCTTGAGAAAAGGTAGTATGGAAGTGATCTTGGTTAAGTTACTCATGGTGCATGCACAAAAAATTGTTCTTTCTGTTTAAATTGATGTTTGGATCTTAATAATCTTTTCTTTTTTTTTGGTATCAATTTGTGGTTGTGGGGATTTTAGTGCATGAAAAGTAACTAAAAGTATTGAGAATTACATCAAAAGCTGGATCTCGATATTATCGCTCTCTTGGGATTAAGATAGACTTATGTTTTTAGAGTCTTAACCCATGGAAAGATGACAACATTGTTGTGTCTAAAGAAAGCTCAGTTTCTTGAATCTGGAAATATTTTGCAATGGTTTACTTGTATATATGGGTTATATCATGGCGAGCTTCCAAGCAAATGAGTTATCACGAGAAATTTGGTTAGCTTATGAGTTGAGTGATATAAGAGTTGGTGATGCTTCTATGAAACATAGAGTTGGGTGATTTCTTTGATACATGTTTGACCTTTTTGATAATCGGTTTAAATTAATATGGTCCATTTCATAAATTCAATGATATATTTTTCAAGATTTTTCATTTAAATTTATATGTTTTTAAGATTCTATGCTTCTATTTTTCTTTATTTCAAGCCATATATTTTCTTTCAATTTACACAATGAGTCTGAGATATTCCATTACTATAGTTACTATATCTTGATATATATTTTATCAATTTTCAATCATTACTATTTACTACTTGAAGATTAAACATGTATAGTTTACAAAGTATTGTTTGATGAGTACTCCATTTTATAAAAGTATATATATATAAACTTAATCTCCTTTTGGTTTCATGAAACGACTTCATTTTCATTTTCATAGATTATCGAACTAACATTTTATTTTAACCATTGCCGAATGCCATTCCCTTTTGGCGATAGATTATCTTCAAGGAAGTATGTCTATTTTCTTACTTTTGGTTTCCATACTAAGTTTTTTTAACTACCACTTAATAGTTGTCAACCAAAAGAGCGAATACACGCCAACAATCGACTGAGTTATCAACCCTATCCAAAACACTCTTTATTACGAGATAATATGTCTTTTACAGAATACAAGGAGCATATTATAAATTAAAATGTCTTTAAGATTCTATGCTTCTATTTTTCTTTATTTCAAGCCATATATTTTCTTTTATTTTATTTGCTTCTACGATTAAAATGTCTTTAATGATTGATCTATACTAGAGTCTTATTTTACTAAATTATTTTATTTAATTGTTGTTCATATCATCTCAAAAGTTTTTATTTTCTTGAGAGTTATTGTATGTAATTGTTATTTGTAGCTCTGTACACGATTTGTAGCAAATTGGTGCGATCAAATCGTCTCGAGAATTCTTCCATCGGACTAAGTTCATCTGACTAATGACTAGACGATTACAGTAGCTGCTTTATATTCAACTTTGTTTAACCTAGAGAACTTTGGATTGCTATGGTTGAAACATGGTTGTAATTTAAATAAACCACGATATCATTATTATATATCATGTAACATTGGATTTAAATCGCGAGATATGATTTGAGTCACTTTGAGACTAACACAGGTTTCTTGAATTGTGGGATCTTTGCTACGGAAGAGATCTTAAGAAGTTCCTCCATGTATGTTCTTACTTTTTTCTTGAATTGTTATGTGTTGATCGGTTTTTATTGATCACGAGAGCTACGAATTATGTTATTTTGCATTTGAAAGTTATATCAGAATGGCATTCTGATTGTTCGGTGATTCTTTGCCTTGTGGATGTTGTATATTGTTTGAAGTTGGTGCAACTTTGTGACATTGTTTTACATAGATGTCTGGAGATGCTTCCAAGCTGCTTTGGTTTTTTTATTAGAAACAGGTATGAGTTTGTCATTATATTATTTAATGAGAATGAGATTTGATTCTTATTTGGTCTCTTCTTTTTTTTTAACATATTGACAGATAAAAAGTGTTACTGCTTCCTACTCCTCCTGCAGTTGTTGGTTCAAGCTGAAGTACGCCATTTAATCTTGAATTAATATTTGGTAGAGATATTGATAAAGTTTTTATATTTGGTTCAACGAAATTAATATTTCGTGCTACTCTTATAATCTTACATCTGTTGTAGGTAATAACGACCACCTGTATTAAAATTTGGTGCAAATAATTACACCATAGCCATTGACATACTGACAGTGCTGTGGTGTGTTTTGGTTGAAATCTTTGCTTGGGCGGTACATGTTTAGTTGCTAATTATTTTGGCTTATTTATATTCATTTTCCCTTTAAATTACTTAACAAATCTTGTTTTTATTTGCGACCTCTGTTTCTTGGGGAGAGTGGAGTAGACCAGCTTCTTGAAATTATTAAGGTATGTTTTAGTTAAAAATTACGATCAATAACGATTACATCATGATGATTTTGTCCAAATTGCTATTTATTATATTGTTTGAGCTGGTATATATCTTTATTTATTATATTCTTTGTCCAAAAAAAAAAAAGATTCAAATTATATAGGTTGGAAACTTTGACGGGTTGCCTTATATCTCATTATGCGATATAATGGATCCTCCTAGGTGTAACAATGCCACGTATGATGAATCTTGAAAAATTTACATCCAAATTCTTTGTTTATTATCTGCATGGTTGATATATCTTTGGTTTGTTTATTATATTCTTTGTCCAAAAAAAAGATTCAAAGTATATAGGCTCGAAACACGACGAGTTGCCTTATATCTCATTGTAAGATATAATGGATCCTCCTACTAGGTGTAACAATGCCACGTATGATGAATCTTAAAATTTCATTCTAAATTCTTTATTTATTATCTGCATGGGTGATATATCTTTGTTGTTTAATATATTCTTTGTCCAAAAAAAAAAAGATTCAAAGTATATAGGCTAGAAACCAGACGGGTTGCCTTATATCTCATTGTAAGATATAATGGATCCTCCCTAGGTGTAACAATGCCAAGTATGATGAATCTTTCAAAATTTCTGTCCCAATTCTGTCAAAATTGTTTGTTATTATCTGCTTGGTTGATATATCTTTGGTACATTTATTATATTCTTGTCCAAAAAAAAGATTCAAAGTATATAAATTTGAAAACTTGTGGGTTACCTTATATCTCATTGTAAGATATAATGGATCCTCCTAGCTTTGTAACAATCGACGTATGGTGAATCTTTCAAAATTTACATCCAAATTCTTTGTCCAAATTCTTTGTTTAGTATCTGCTTGGTTTGGTATATCTTTGTTGTTTTATTATATTGCTATCCAAAAAAAGATTCAAAGTATATAGGCTAGAAACTTGTGGGTTGCCTTATATCTCATTGTAAGATATAGTGGATCCTCCCTAGGTGTAACAATGCCACGCATGATGAATCTTAAAAATTCTTTGTCCAAATTCTTTGTTTATTATCGGCTTGGTTGATATATGCTAGCTATTTATTATATTCTTTGTCCAAACAAAAAGATTCAAAGTATATAAATTTGAAACTTTGACGGGTTGCCTTATATCTCATTGTAAGATATAATGGATCCTCCTAGGTGTAACAATGCCACGTATGATGAATCTTAAAAAATTCTTTGTCCGAATTCTTTGTTTATTATCGACTTGGTTGATATATCTTTGGTTGTTTATTATATTCTTTGTCCAAAAAAAAAAAGATTCAAAGTATATAAATTTGGAAACTTTGTGGGTTGCCTTATATATCATTATAAGATATAATGGATCCTCCTAGGTGTAACAAAGCCACGTATGATGAATCTTTCAAAATTTACATCCAAATTCTTTGTCCAAATTCTTTGTTTATTATCTGCTTAGTTGATATATCTTTGTTTATTTATTATATTCTTTGTCAGAAAAAAAAAGATTCAAAGTATATAAAATTTGAAACTTGACGGGTTGCCTTATATCTCATTGTAAGATATAATGGATCCTCCTAAGTGTAACAATGCCACGTATTTTGAATCTTAAAAATTTCTTTGTCCAAATTCTTTGTTTATTATCTGCTTGGTTGATATATCTTTGTTTGTTTTATTATATTGCCGTCCAAAAAAAAAAGATTCAAAGTATATAAATTTGAAACACGATGGGTTGCCTTATATCTCATTATAAGATATAATGGATCCTCCATAGGTGTAACAATGCCACGTATGATGAATCTTAAAAATTTCTATCAAATTCTTTGTTTATTATCTGCTTGGTTGATACATCTTTGGCGTTTATTATATTCTTTGTCCAAAAAAAGAATCAAAGTATATAAATTTGAAACTTGACGGGTTGCCTTATATATCATTGTAAGATATAATGGATCCTCCTAGGTGTAACAATGCCACGTATGATGAATCTTTCAAAATTTACTGTCCAAATTCTTTGTCCAAATTCTTTGTTTATTATCTGCTTGGTTGATATATCTTTGTTTATTTATTATCTTCTTTGTCCAAAAAAAAAGATTCAAAGTATATTGGTTTGAAACTTTGTGGGTTGCCTTATATCTCATTGTAAGATATAATGGATCCTCCTAGGTGTAACAATGCCAAGTATAATGAATCTTTCAAAATTTCTATCCTAATTCTTTGTCAAAATTTACATTTATTATCTGCTTGGTTGATATATATCTTTGTTTGTTTATTATATTGCGGTCAAAAAAAAAAAAAAAAAAGATTCAAAGTATATAAAGTGGAAACTTTGACGGGTTGCCTTATATATCATTATAGATATAATGGATCCTTCCTAGGTGTAACAATGCCACGTATGATGAATCTTTCAAAATTTACTGTCCAAATTGCTATCCAAATTGTTGTTTATTATCCTGCTTGGTTGGTATATCTTTGGTATTTATTATATTCTTTGTCCAAAAAAAAGATTCAAAGTATATAAATTTGGAAACAGACGGGTTGCCTTATATCTCATGTAAGATATAGTGGATCCTCCTAGGTGTAACAATGCCACGTATGATGAATCTTAAAAAATTCTTTGTTTATTATCGACTTGGTTGATATATCTTTGTTTTATTTATTATATTCTTTGTCCAAACAAAAAAGATTCAAAGTATATAAATTTGAAACTTTGACGGGTTACCTTATATCTCATTGTAAGATATAATGGATCCTCCCAAGGTGTAACAATGCCACGTATGATGAATCTTAAAAATTATTGTCCAGAATTCTTTGTTTATTATCCAAACTTGGTTGATATATCTTTGGTTTATTTATTATATTCTTTGTCAAAAAAAAAGATTCAAAGTATATAAATTTGAAACTTTGCGAGGTTGCCTTATATATCATTGTAAGATATAATGGATCCTCCTAGGTGTAACAAAGCCAAGTATGATGAATCTTTCAAAATTTTTGTCCAAATTTACTCAAAATTCTTTGTTTATTATCTGCTTAGTTGATATATCTTTGTTGTTTATTATATTCTTTGTCAGAAAAAAAGATTCAAAGTATATAAATTTGGAAAACTTGACGGGTTGCCTTATATCTCATTGTAAGATATAATGGATCCTCCTAGGTGTAACAATGCCACGTATTTTGAATCTTACAAATTTCTTTGTCCAAATTCTTTGTTTATTATCCGACTTGGTTGATATATCTTTGGCTTTTTATTATATTGCCGTCCAAAAAAAAAAAGATTCAACGTATATATGCTGGAAACCTGACGGGTTGCCTTATATCTCATTGTAAGATATAATGGATCCTCTCTAAGTGTAACAACGCCACGTATTATGAATCTTAAAAATTCTTTGTCCAAATAATTTATTTATTATCTGCTTGGTTGGTATATATCTTTGTTTGTTTATTATATTCTTTCATTCAAAAAAAAAGATTCAAATTATATAAATTTGGAAACTTTGACGGGTTGCCTTATATCTCATTTTAATATAATAGATCCTCCTTGGTGTAACAATGCCACGGATGATGAATCTTAAAAATTTACTGTCCAAATTCTTTGTTTATTGTCTGCTTTGTTGGTATATATCTTTGGTTTTATTTATTATATTCTTTGTCCAAAAAAAATATAAAGTATATGAAATTTGGAAACTTTGACGGGTTGCCTTATATATCATTATAAGATATAATGGATCCTCCTAGGTGTAACAATGCCACGTATGATGAATCTTAAAAATTTACTGTCTAAATTCTTTATTTATTATCTGCTTGGTTGACATATCTTTGTTTATTTATTATATTCTTTGTCCAAAAGAAAAAGATTCACGATATATAAATTTGGAAACTTGGTGGGTTGCCTTATATCTCATTGTATGATATAATGGATCCTCCTCGGTGTAACAATGCCACGTATGATGAATCTTAGACAATTCTTTGTCCAAATTCTTTGTTTATTATCTGCTTGGATGATATATGCTTGTTGTTTATTATATTCTTTGTCCAAAAAAAAATTCAAAGTATATAGGTTTTGAAACCTAGCGGGTTGCCTTATCTCTCATTGTAAGATATAATGGATCCTCCTAGGTGTAACAATGCCACGTATGATGAATTTTAAAAAAAATTGCTATTTATTATCCTACTTGGTTGGTATATATCTTTGGTGATTATTATATTCTTTGTCCAAAAAAAAAAAAGATTCAAGGTATATATAAATTTGGAAACCTAACGGGTTGCCTTATATCTCATTGTAAGATCTAATGGATATTCCCTAGGTGTAACAATGCCACGTATGATGAATCTTAAAAAATTTCTATCAAATTCTTTGTTTATTATCAGGCTTGGTTGATACATCTTTGGTTTGTTTATTATATTCTTGTCCAAAAAAAAAAAAAATTCAAAGTATATAAATTTGGAAACTTTGACGGGTTGCCTTATATCTCATTATGCGATATAATGGATCCTCCTAGGTGTAACAATGCCACGTATGATGAATCTTAAAAATTTCTATCAAATTCTTTGTCCAAATTCTTTGTTTATTATCTGCTTGGTTGGTATATCTTTGGTTGTTTATTATATTGCCGTCCAAAAAAAAAGATTCGAAGTATATAGGCTAGAAACCTGATGGGTTGCCTTATATCTCATTGTAAGATATAGTGGATCCTCCTAGGTGTAACAATGCCACGCATGATGAATCTTAAAAAATTGCTGTCCAAATTGCTATTTATTATCCACTTGGTTGATATATCTTTGTTTATTTATATTTATTCTTTGTCCAAACAAAAAAGATTCAAAGTATATAAATTTGAAACTTTGACGGGTTGCCTTATATCTCATTGTAAGATATAATGGATCCTCCTAGGTGTAACAATGCCACGTATGATGAATCTTAAAAAATTCTTTGTCCAGAATTCTTTGTTTATTATCGACTTGGTTGATATATCTTTGTTTATTTATTATATTTACTGTCCAAAAAAAGATTCAAAAGTATATAAATTTGGAAACTTTGTGGGTTGCCTTATATATCATTATAAGATATAATGGATCCTCCTAGGTGTAACAAAGCCACGTATGATGAATCTTTGAAATTCTGTCCAAATTCTTTGTTCAAATTCTTTGTTTATTATCTGCTTAGTTGATATATCTTTGTTTATTTATTATATTCTTTGTCGGAAAAAAATTCAAAGTATATAAATTTGGAAACTTTGTGGGGTTGCCTTATATCTCATTATAAATATAATGGATCCTCCTAGGTGTAACAATGCCACGTATTTTGAATCTTAAAAATTCTTTATCTGAATTCTTTGTTTATTATCTGCTTGGTTGATATATCTTTTTGTTTTATTATATTGCCGTCCAACAAAAAAAGATTCAAAGTATATAGGTTGGAAACTTTGATGGGTTGCCTTATATCTTATTTTAAGATATAATGGATCCTCCATAGGTGTAACAATGCCACGTATGATGAATCTTAAAAATTTCTATCCAAATTCTTTGTTTATTATCTGCTTGGTTGATACATCTTTGGTAGTTTATTATATTCTTTGTCTAAAAAAAGAATCAAAGTATATATAAATTTGAAACCTACAGGGTTGCCTTATATATCATTATAAGATATAATGGATCCTCCTAGGTGTAACAATGCCACGTATGATGAATCTTTCAAAATTTACATCCAAATTCTTTGTCCAAATTCTTTGTTTATTATCTGCTTGGTTGATATATCTTTGTTTGTTTATTAAAAGCTATTTGTCCAAAAAAAAGATTCAAAGTATATAAATTTGGAAACTTTGTGGGGTGCCTTATATATCATTGTAAGATATAATGGATCCTCCTAGGTGTAACAATGCAGCGTATGATGAATCTTAAAAACTTTACTGTCCAAATTGCTTGTTTATTATCCTGCTTGGTTAATACATCTTTGGTTGTTTATTATATTCTTTGTCCAAAAAAAAATCAAAGTATATAAATTTTGAAACTTTGACGGGTTGCCTTATATATCATTGTAAGATATAATGGATCCTTCCTAGGTGTAACAATGCCATGTATGATGAATCTTTCAAAATTTACATCCAAATTCTTTGGCCAAATTAACATTTTTATTATCTGCTTGGTTGGTTTATCTTGTTTGTTTATTATATTCTTTGTCCAAAAAAAAAATTCAAAGTATATAAATTTGGAAACTTTGTGGGTTGCCTTATATCTCATTGTAAGATCTAATGGATATTCCACAGGTGTAACAATGCCACGTATGATGAATCTTAAAAATTTCTATCAAATTCTTTGTTTATTATCAGGCTTGGTTGATACATCTTTGTTTGTTTATTATATTCTTTGTCCAAAAAAAAAAAAAGATTCAAAGTATATAAATTTGAAACTTGTGGGTTGCCTTATATCTCATTATGCGATATAATGGATCCTCCTAGGTGTAACAATGCCACGTATGATGAATCTTAAAAATTTCTATCAAATTCTTTGTCCAAATTGCTTTGTTTATTATCAGAACTTGGTTGGTATATCTTTGGTTGTTTATTATATTGCCGTCCAAAAAAAAAAGATTCAAGTATATAGGCTAGAAACTTGATGGGTTGCCTTATATCTCATTGTAAGATATAGTGGATCCTCCTAGGTGTAACAATGCCACGCATGATGAATCTTAAAAATTCTTTGTCCAAATTGCTATTTATTATCGACTTGGTTGATATATCTTTGTTTATTTATTTTATTCTTTGTCCAAACAAAAAAAGATTCAAAGTATATAGAAATTTGGAAACTTTGTGGGTTGCCTTATATCTCATTATAAGATATAATGGATCCTCCTAGGTGTAACAATGCCACGTATGATGAATCTTAAAAATTCTTGTCCAAATTCTTTGTTTATTATCCGAACTTGGTTGATATATCTTTGGTTATTTATTATATTCTTTGGCCAAAAAAGATTCAAAAGTATATAAAAATTTGGAAACCTGACGGGTTGCCTTATATATCATTGTAAGATATAATGGATCCTCCCTAGGTGTAACAAAGCCACGTATGATGAATCTTTCAAAATTTACATCCAAATTCTTTGTCCAAATTCTTTGTTTATTATCTGCTTAGTTGATATATCTTTGTTTGTTTATTATATTCTTGTCAGAAAAAAAGATTCAAAGTATATAAATTTGGAAACTTTGACGGGTTGCCTTATATCTCATTGTAAGATATAATGGATCCTCCCTAGGTGTAACAATGCCACGTATTTTGAATCTTAAAAATTTGCTGTCTGAATTGCTGTTTATTATCCTGCTTGGTTGATATATGCTGCCTGTTTATTATATTGCCGTCCAACAAAAAAAGATTCAAAGTATATAGGTTGGAAACCTGATGGGTTGCCTTATATCTTATTTTAAGATATAATGGATCCTCCATAGGTGTAACAATGCCACGTATGATGAATCTTAAAAAATTTCTATCCAAATTCTTTGTTTATTATCTTGCTTGGTTGATACATCTTTGTAGTTTATTATATTCTTTGTCTAAAAAAAGAATCAAAGTATATAAATTGGAAACCTCACCGTTGCCTTATATATCATTGTAAGATTTAATGGATCCTCCTAGGTGTAACAATGCCACGTATGATGAATCTTTCAAAATTTACTGTCCAAATTCTTTGTCCAAATTCTTTGTTTATTATCTGCTTGGTTGATATATCTTTGTTTGTTTATTAAGCTAACTTTGTCCAAAAAAAAAAAAAAGATTCAAAGTATATAAATTTGAAACTTGACGGGGTGCCTTATATCTCATTGTAAGATATAATGGATCCTCCTAGGTGTAACAATGCCAAGTATGATGAATCTTTCAAAATTTACTGTCCCATTTCTTTGTCAAAATTCTTTGTTATTATCTGCTTAGTTGATATATCTTTGTTTTATTTATTATATTCTTTGTCCAAAAAAAAAAATTCAAAGTATATAAATTTGAAACTTGACGGGTTGCCTTATATATCATTGTAAGATATAATGGATCCTTCCTAGGTGTAACGATTACCACGTATGATGAATCTTTCAAAATTTACTGTCCAAATTCTTTGTTTATTATCTGCTTGGTTGGTATATCTTTGTTTGTTTTATTATATTCTTTGTCTAGAAAAAAAGATTCAAAGTATATAAATTTGAAACTTGACGGTTTGCCTTATATCTCATTGTAAGATATAGTGGATCCTCCTAGGTGAAACAATGCCACGTATGATGAATCTTAAAAATTCTTTGTTTATTATCCGCTTGGTTGATATATCTTTGGCTATTTATTATATTCTTTGTCCAAACAAAAAGATTCAAAGTATATAAATTTGAAACTTTGACGAGTTACCTTATATCTCATTGTAAAATATAATGGATCCTCCCAAGGTGTAACAATGCCACGTATGATGAATCTTAAAAAATTCTTTGTCCGAATTCTTTGTTTATTATCGACTTGGTTGATATATCTTTGTTTGTTTATGATATTCTTTGTCTAAAAAAAAAAAAATTCAAAGTATATAAATTTGAAACTTTGACGGTGGCCTTATATATCATTGTAAGATATAATGGATCCTCCCTAGGTGTAACAAAGCCAAGTATGATGAATCTTTCAAAATTTCTGTCCAAATTGCTATCCAAATTGCTTTGTTTATTATCTAACTTAGTTGATATATCTTGTTGTTTATTATATTGCTATCCAGAAAAAAGATTCAAAGTATATAAATTTGGAAACACGACGGGTTGCCTTATATCTCATTGTAAGATATAATGGATCCTCCCTAGGTGTAACAATGCCACGTATGATGAATCTTAAAAAATTTCTGTCCAAATTCTTTGTCCAAATTCTTTGTTTATTATCTGCTTGGTTGGTATATCTTTGTTTTGTTATTTTATTCTTTGTCCAAACAAAAAGATTCAAAGTATATAAATTTGGAACTTTGACGGGTTGCCTTATATCTCATTGTAAGATATAATGGATCCTCCTAGGTGTAACAATGCCACGTATGATGAATCTTAAAAAATTCTTTGTCCAATTCTTTGTTTATTATCGACTTGGTTGATATATCTTTGTTGTTTATTACATTCTTTGTCCAAAAAAAAAGATTCAAAAGTATATAGAAATTTGGAAACTTGTGGGGTTGCCTTATATATCATTGTAAGATATAATGGATCCTCCTAGGTGTAACAAAGCCACGTATGATGAATCTTTCAAAATTTCTATCAAATTCTTTGTCCAATTTCTTTGTTTATTATCTGCTTAGTTGATATATCTTTGTTTGTTTATTATATTCTTTGTCAGAAAAAAGATTCAAAGTATATATCTTTGAAACTTTGACGGGTTGCCTTATATCTCATTGTAAGATATAATGGATCCTCCCTAGGTGAAACAATGCCACGTATTTTGAATCTTAAAAATTTGCTGTCTGAATTGCTGTTTATTATCCTGCTTGGTTGTTATATGCTGGTTGTTTATTATATTGCCGTCCAACAAAAAAAGATTCAAAGTATATAGGCTGGAAACCTGATGGGTTGCCTTATATCTCATTGTAAGATATAATGGATCCTCCCTAGGTGTAACAATGTCACGTATGATGAATCTTAAAAAATTTCTGTCCAAATTGCTGTTTATTATCCTGCTTGGTTGATACATGCTGGCCGTTTATTATATTGCTGTCCTAAAAAAAAGAATCAAAGTATATAGGCTGGAAACCAACCGGGTTGCCTTATATATCATTGTAAGATATAATGGATCCTCCCTAGGTGTAACAATGCCACGTGTGATGAATCTTTCAAAATTTACTGTCCAAATTCTTGTCCAAATTCTTTGTTTATTATCTGCTTGGTTGATATATCTTTGTTTGTTTATTAAGCTAACTTTGTCAAAAAAAAAAGATTCAAAGTATATAAATTTGGAACTTTGGTGGGTGCCTTATATCTCATTGTAAGATATAATGGATCCTCCTAGGTGTAACAATGCCAAGTATGATGAATCTTTCAAAATTTACTGTCCCAATTCTTTGTCAAAATTACTTGTTTATTATCCTGCTTAGTTGATATATCTTTGGTTGTTTATTATATTCTTTGTCCAAAAAAATGATTCAAAGTATATAAATTTGAAACTGTGGGTTGCCTTATATATCATTGTAAGATATAATGGATCCTTCCTAGGTGTAACGATTACAGCGTATGATGAATCTTTCAAAATTTACTGTCCAAATTCTTTGTCCAAATTCTTTGTTTATTATCTGCTTGGTTGGTATATCTTTGTTTATTTTATTATATTCTTTGTCGAGAAAAAAAGATTCAAAGTATATAAATTTGGAAACTTTGACGGGTTGCCTTATATCTCATTGTAAGATATAGTGGATCCTCCTAGGTGTAACAATGCCACGTATGATGAATCTTAAAAATTCTTTGTTTATTATCGACTTGGTTGATATATCTTTGTTTATTTATTATATTCTTTGTCCAAACAAGAAAGATTCAAAATATATAAATTTGGAAACTTGACGGGTTGCCTTATATCTCATTGTAAGATATAATGGATCCTCCCAAGTGTAACAATGCCACGTATGATGAATCTTAAAAATTCTTTGTCCAGAATTCTTTGTTTATTATCCGACTTGGTTGATATATGCTAAAAATTGTTTATCATATTCTTTGTCCAAAAAAAGAATCAAAGTATATAAATTTGGAAACTTTGACGGGTTGCCTTATATATCATTGTAAGATATAATGGATCCTCCTAGGTGTAACAAAGCCAAGTATGATGAATCTTTCAAAATTTACTGTCCAAATTGCTATCCAAATTCTTTGTTTATTATCTGCTTGGTTGGTATATCTTTGTTTGTTTATTATATTCTTTGTCCAAAAAAAGATTCGAAGTATATAGGCTAGAAACCTGATGGGTTGCCTTATATCTCATTGTAAGATATTGTGGATCCTCCCTAGTTGTAACAATGCCACGTATGATGAATCTTAAAAAATTCTTTGTCCGATTTCTTTGTTTATTATCCGACTTTGTTTGATATATGTTGGTACATTTATTATATTCTTTGTCCAAAAAAAAAATTCAAAAGTATATAAATAAATTTTGAACTTTGTGGGTTGCCTTATATATCATTGTAAGATATAATGGATCCTCCTAGGTGTAACAAAGCCACGTATGATGAATCTTTCAAAATTTACTGTCCAAATTCTTGTTCAAATTCTTTATTTATTATCTGCTTAGTTGATATATCTTTGTTTATTTATTATATTCTTTGTCAGAAAAAAAAATTCAAAGTATATAAAATTTGAAACTTTGACGGGTTGCCTTATATCTCATTGTAAGATATAATGGATCCTCCTAGGTGTAACAATGCCACGTTTTTGAATCTTAAAAATTTCTTTATCTGAATTACTTGTTTATTATCTGCTTGGTTGATATATCTTTGGTTGTTTATTATATTGCCGTCTAACAAAAAAGATTCAAAGTATATAAAATTTGAAACTTTGATGGGTTGCCTTATATCTCATTGTAAGATATAATGGATCCTCACTAGGTGTAACAATGCCACGTATGATGAATCTTAAAAATTTCTGTCCAAATTCTTTGTTTATTATCTGCTTGGTTGATACATGTTTGGCCGTTTATTATATTCTTTGTCTAAAAAAAGAAATCAAAGTATATAGGTGAAACCTCACAGGTTGCCTTATATATCATTGTAAGATATAATGGATCCTCCTAGGTGTAACAATGCCACGTATGATGAATCTTTCAAAATTTACTGTCCAAATTCTTTGTTTATTATCTGCTTGGTTGATATATCTTTGTTTATTTATTAAAGCTAGCTTCCAAAAAAAAAGATTCAAAGTATATAAATTTGGAAACTTTGGGGTGCCTTATATCTCATTGTAAGATATAATGGATCCTCCCTAGGTGTAACAATGCCAAGTATGATGAATCTTTCAAAATTTACTGTCCCAATTCTTTGTCAAAATTTACATTTTTATCCTGCTTAGTTGATATATCTTTGGTTGTTTATTATATTCTTTGTCCAAAAAAATGATTCAAAGTATATAAATTTGAAACTTTGACGGGTTGCCTTATATATCATTGTAAGATATAATGGATCCTTCCTAGGTGTAACGATTACAGCGTATGATGAATCTTTCAAAATTTACATCCAAATTCTTTGTCCAAATTCTTTGTTTTTATTATCTGCTTGGTTGGTATATCTTTGGTTGTTTATTATATTCTTTGTCGAGAAAAAAAAAAGATTCAAAGTATATAGGTTTGAAACTTGTGGGTTTCCTTATATCTCATTATAAGATATAGTGGATCCTCCTAGGTGTATCAATGCCACGTATGATGAATCTTAAAAAATTCTTTGTTTATTATCCGGCTTGGTTGATATATCTTTGTTTATTTATTATATTCTTTGTCCAAACAAAAAGATTCAAAGTATATCAATTTGAAACTTTGACGGGTTGCCTTATATCTCATTGTAAGATATAATGGATCCTCCACGATGTAACAATGCCACGTATGATGAATCTTAAAAATTCTTTGTCCAGAATTCTTTGTTTATTATCCAACTTGGTTGATATATGCTAGTTTGTTTATCATATTCTTTGTCAAAAAAAAAGAATCAAAGTATATAAATTTGAAACTTTGACGGGTTGCCTTATATATCATTATAAGATATAATGGATCCTCCTAGGTGTAACAAAGCCAAGTATGATGAATCTTTCAAAATTTACATCCAAATTGCTATCCAAATTCTTTGTTTATTATCCTTCTTAGTTGATATTTCTTGTTGTTTTTATTATATTGCTATCAGAAAAAAAAAGATTCAAAGTATATAAATTTGGAAACTTTGACGGGTTGCCTTATATCTCATTGTAAGATATAATGGATCCTTCTTAGATGTAACAATGCCACGTATTTTGAATCTTACAAATTTCTTTGTCCAGAATTCTTTGTTTTTATCTGCATGGGTGATCTATCTTTGTTTGTTTATTATATTCTTTGTTCAAAAAAAAAAAGATTCAAAGTGTATAGGCTGAAAACTAGTCGGGTTGCCTTATATCTCATTTTAAGATATAATGGATCCTCCTTGGTGTAACAATGCCAAGTATGATGAATCTTTCAAAATTTCTGTCCCAATTGTTGTCAAAAGTGCTGGTTATTATCCTTCTTGGTTGATATATGCTGGCTGTTTATTATATTACTGTTCAAAAAAAAAGATTCAAAGTATATAGGTCGGAAACCTGACGGGTTGCTTTATATATCATTGTAAGATATAATGGATCCTCCTAGGTGTAACAATGCCATGTATGATGAATCTTTCAAAATTTACATCCAAATTAACTTTATTTATTATTACTTTGGTTGGTATATCTTTGGTTGTTTATTATATTCTTTGTCCAAAAAAAAAGATTCAAAGTATATAGGCTGGAAACCTGACGGGTTGCCTTAAATATCATTATAAGATATAATGGATCCTCCCTAGGTGTAACAATGCCACGTATGATGAATCTTTCAAAATTTACATCCAAGTTCTTTGTCCAAATTCTTTGTTTATTATCTTGCTTGGTTGATATATCTTTGGTACATTTATTATTATCTTGCTTTCCAAAAAAAAAAAAAATCAAAGTATATAAATTTTGGAAACTTGTGGGTTGCCTTATATATCATTGTAAGATATAATGGATCCTCACTAGGTGTAACAATGCCACGTATTTTGAATCTTAAAAATTTCTTTATCTGAATTCTTTGTTTATTATCTGCTTGGGTGATCTATCTTTGTTTGTTTATTATATTCTTTGTTTAAAAAAAAAGATTCAAAGTATATATCTTTGAAACTAGTCGGGTTGCCTTATATCTCATTTCAAGATATAATGGATCCTCCTTGGTGTAACAATGCCAAGTATGATGAATCTTTCAAAATTTACGCTTTGATTGTTGTCAAAATTTCTTGTTATTATCTGCTTGGTTGATATATGCTCATTTGTTTATTATATTGCTATCCAAAAAAAAAAAAAAAGATTCAAAGTATATAAATTTTGAAACTTTGACGAGTTGCCTTATATCCATTGTAAGATATAATGGATCCTCCTAGATGTAACAATGCCACGTATGATGAATCTTAAAATTTCTTTCCAAATTCTTTGTTTATTATCTTGCATGGGTGATCTATCTTTGCTCTTTATTATATTCTTTGTTCAAAAAAAAAAATTAAAAAAAGTATATATCTTTGGAAACTAGTCGGGTTGCCTTATATCTCATTTTAAGATATAATGGATCCTCCCTTGGTGTAACAATGCCAAGTATGATGAATCTTTCAAAATTTACTGTCCCAATTGTTGTCAAAATTGCTTTGGTTATTATCTGCTTGGTTGATATATCTTTGTTTATTTATTATATTCTTTGTCCAAAAAAAAAAAGATTCAAAGTATATAAATTTGGAAACTTTGACGGGTTGCCTTATATATCATTGTAAGATATAATGGATCCTCACTAGGTGTAACAATGCCATTTATGATGAATCTTTCAAAATTTCTATCCAAATTCTTTGTTTATTATCCTTGTTGGTTGGTATATCTTTGTTTGTTTATTATATTGCGATCCAAAAAAAAAAAAAAGATTCAAAGTATATAAATTTGGAAACTGACGAGGTTGCATTATATATCATTGTAAGATATAATGGATCCTCCTAGGTGTAACAAAGTCAAGTATAATGAATCTTTCAAAATTTCTATCAAATTCTTTGTCCAAATTCTTTGTTTATTATCTGCTTAGTTAATATATCTTTGTTGTTTATTATATTCTTTGTCAGAAAAAAAAAAAGATTCAAAGTATATAAATTTGGAACTTTGTGGGTTGCCTTATATCTCATTATGAAGATATAATGGATCATCCCTAGGTGTAACAATGCCACGTATTTTGAATCTTAAAAATTCTTTTATTCTGAATTGCTATTTATTATCTGCTTGGTTGATATATGCTAGTTGTTTATTATATAGTTTGTCCAAAAAAAAAAAAAAAGATTCAAAGTATATAGGTTTGGAAACTTTGACGGGTTGCCTTATATCTCATTGTAAGTGTAACGACTCAAACCCGGCCCAAACGCTATGGTCGAATCTGGTCCGTTACAGTGAAAACATTTTTGAAGTTCCTTTTTGGAACCAACTTAAATTTTGAAAACCCTTCTTTTTAGTGGACTTAATAAAACCTTACTTAAATTAAATTTGGAAATCAATTGGGTCAAGTTGTTTTAGAGTTTAAATGTGCTTGACGACATGTTAAAACATTTTTCGTTTACTTTGAGAAAACGTGTTCATTCAATGTAATATTGATAAAAATAGTTTAAGCAGATTATTCAGCAATATAAAAAAACAACAAAGCTAAAGTGTTAGGAGGCCTTATTACATTCAAAATAAAATCAACTAAAGGTTAAAATAACTAAAGCCAAAATCCATTCGGTTTAAATTCCTTTGCATGGCCACCTCGAGTCGGCCAGGCTCCACATCCGCGATCTACTCGTTACACGAAAAATGTAAAGGAGAAGGTGAGTCACCAAGACTCGATGTGTAACCCTTCCCCGGTTTAAACATATTCATACACAACATATAACAAATTAATTATGCAAGTTATCATGTGTCCCAACCTAGCTTGACCATACGCCACTTTGTCTACCTCGTTGTGGTACCAAACCCTTTGTGGTGCCAAACCACTGGTGACATATAGTCACGATGTGCTACCAAAGCAGCGGTGTCAGTAGATACAAATCGGTGATGGGGCCAACCCATGCGTGTGATACCAAATCAGCGGCGACGATCCCATATCTCAAGTGGGGCCAACCCACGGTGGTATTAACCACGAGGACAAGTCGCTATGAGGTACCAAACCTCTGGAGGTACCAAACCTCTGGTGGCCGTAGTCACGAGTGTGTTACCAAAACAACGGTGCCCGTCGACGCGATCAAAGCGCCCCCTCCACTCAATCAACCCACATGGTCAACGATCATATCTGATTTATCATATGTACTATCACAACATGCTTCCCAAAAGCATAAAATATCAAAATCATGTGCCACAGTACTTACGATTCATCACGTATACCGTTATGGTATTCAAGCCATTGCTACATAAATCAAGATAACATTCACATTACTTAACATAGTTAATAAGCTATATGGTGTGTATGTACACACACATCACCAACAAGGAGTCTAAATCCAGAAAGAGAAGTCGGCCACACTCAAGTCTTTTGCCCTATATTCGGCCATTTGTCAAAGTTAGTGCTCAAAGGCCTATTAGGCCAAAACCAACATACCAAAAGGGGTTAAGATTTAACCCGGAAGCCTTACCTAATGCCCTTGAGTACTAGTCACCAAACTATTTATTTTGCTCCCCTACAATCGGCCATTGCAATAACTCCCATTAGTAGCCTTGAACTTAAATGAATATCAAATAACTAACCAATGTAAATCTTACCATTACTTACCAAACCGATTACTAGAGGATATGAGTTGGGATTAAGCACTTCAACATCCGGGATACCTAATGGAATTGGTTCCAAAGAAGATAAATGGTTAGCCGTTTACCAACACCAAATTTCGGCTTTTCTTTTCACTTTGAGTCGACAAAAATACAAGATTAAAGAGGAAAGTTTGGCCCCTTCTTACCTTCTTCAAACCGATTGAAAACTAACTTCCGAGAGCCTTATACTTCCTTTAGTATTATTAACAATCTTGCCAAGGAGGAGTGTGAGATTCGGTTCTTCAAAGGGTGTATTCGGCTATTGAAGGAAGGAAAATAATGGAGATGAGAGGACAAGAAGTTTCGGCTAAAAGGGGTTTGGGAGAAATTTGGAATAAAAATAAAGAAGAATGAAGAAGGAGGGCTAGGGATTTGGCAAGTAGAAAAATGAAGAAAAGAAAGAAAGGTGCTAGGTTGCTCCTTTTATAGACATTCGGCCCCCTTCTAGCGACCTTGCCGTCCACACTACTCCACCAAGGAGTTCAAAATTCGACCATTACCTAAAATTTCTCTTGGCCACACATTTGTATTAATTCAAAATAATTGAATTAATCTTCAAATAATCCCTTAATAATCCACTAATTATCCTTGGATATCCTCTTATTATCACTATAATTAAAATCCCATAATATCCATTAATAATCCATTTAAATCTTTCACAATATCCTCCTAATTAAAAAGAGTTTAAGCGAGAAAACTCCCCCTTGTGCCGTCCCATTAATGAGCAAAAGAAAACTTGCGACTCGAACCCGACTCCTTGCTCCCCCTTGTGGCGTCACATGCTAGACCTTAAGTGGGCTTACTTTGCCACTTTACCAAGGGCTCATTAGTGCCCAAATTCCTTCATTTATTCTTATAACACACTCCTGCTAAGGCTCACTGCCTTTAAAGTTAAAAGCTGAATTTTCCACCAAATGAGCACACCCACGACTTTAAATTAAGCTCTATTATTTCATAAATATTATCATAGCGGTTCTTACGGGAAAAATAACTAAATTTCAAATAACCCCATTTTTGGGATGTTACAATTCTACCCCCTTAAAATAAATTTCGTCCCAGAAATTACTTAACTAGAAAAGGTGGGGTATTCTTTGCCTCATTACATCCTCGGGTTCCCACGTAGCTTCCTCTATACCATGGTTCCGCCACGGCACCTTCACCAGGGCGACGACTTCTCTACGTAGAACTTTCACATCTCGGTCTAAGATCTGAGCGGTTCCTCTTCAAGCGATAGATCTGAATTCACCTCGATTTACGCCCGCGGCACTACGTGCGAAGAGTGCGATCGATGCGATCGTCTCGGCATGGATCGTGAAAGACATCATGGATCACAGTTTCGATTCGGTAGGTAACTCAAGCTGATGCGCCATGGTCCAACACGCTTAATCACCGTATATGGCCCGATAAACCTTGGGCTTAGCTTCCCTTTCCGTCAAATCTTAACACCTTTTTCCAAGGCGACACTTTGGAAAAACCTTGTCTCCCACGGCATACTCCATCTCCTTGCGTTTTAAATCCGCGCCAGGATTTTTGCCTATCGATGCTTCCTTAAGACGAGACCGAATTACTTTGACTTTATCCTCCGTCTCTGTCACCAACTCTGGACCCAAAATCATGCCGTTCACCTAGTTCCGTCCAACATGTCGGTCGACACTTCCTTCTATCTGATTGCCTCATGCGGAGCCATCCGGATACTTGCACAGTAGGAAATTTGTTGTTATAGGCGAACTCCGCTAATGGTAGAAATTCCTCCCAACTACCACGAAAATCCAAGACACAACCTCTTAACATGTCCTCCAAGATCTGTATCACCCTTTCAGATTGTCCGTCGATTGTGTGGATGGAAAGCGGTACTAAAATCAACCGTGTGCCCATAGCTTGATGCAAGGCTTTCCAAAACCTTGGCGTGAACACAGGATCCCTATCGAGATGATTGATGTTGGAACCCCATGCAATCTTACTATCTCAGGGCGTGCTGACTTAGCTAGCTTACGAAGAGAAATCCATCCTCACCGGTATGAAGTGAGCCGACTTAGTTAACCGGGTCTACTATTACCCAAAGCTGCGTCTTTCTTCTTTGGCGTGAGGGTAGCCCACTAACGAAATCCATAGTGATCCGTTCCCACTTCCATTGGGAATCTTCATTTGTTGAAGCAACCACGGCGGCAGCGGTGTTCGACCTTAATTTGTTGACAAGTCGGACACTTACCCACAAACTCTGTTACTTCACGCTTCAACCGGGCCACCAAAGCGCTCTCTAAGATCCTATACATCTTGCTTCCTCCGGGATGCATAGCGTAAGAGCTACTATGTGCATCGTGGAGAATCTTCCGCCTCAACTCCACATCCTTTGGCATACACGCTCCCCCCGAAGCATAATACTCCATCACTTGACAGGTTATATCCTTCCAAACCACCCTCCTGAACTTGTGCTCTCTTAGCGTTCAACCCTTCATCCACTGCCTGTTTTTCCTTAATCTCCTCGATCCATGTTGGCTTAACCTGAAGTTCCGCCAATAGACTCCCATCATCATATAGACTTAACAGAGCAAACATTGCTCTTAAGTCAAATCCACGACCTTCCAGGCTCAACGCGTCAGCTACCACGTTGGCCTTGCCTGGATGATACTCGATTGAACAATCGTAATCCTTCAAAAGTTCGATCCACCGATGCTGTCTCAAGTTAAGATCCTTCTGAGTCAAGAGATACCTCAAACTCTTGTGATCTGTGTAAACTATCGACTTCTCCCCATAAAGGTAGTGTCTCCATATTTTCAGAGCGATGACGACTGCTGCTAGCTCTAAGTCATGCGTTGGATAGTTCAGTTCATGTGGCCTTAACTGCCGTGATGCATAGGCTACTACCTTCCCCTCCTGCATCAGCATACATCCTAAACCAGTATGGGACGCATCACAATAAACGGTGAACAACTTCCCTGCCTCTGGCTGCACCAAAATCGGAGCTTTCGTCAAAATCTTCCTTAGTTTATCGAAGCTTTCTTCTTTCGCTTCTCCGACCATACAAATGGGACTCCTTTTCTTAGTAACCGTCAGCGGTGTTGCGATCGGAAAAACCCTTCCACAAACCTCAGATAGTACCCGCTAGACCCGAAAACTTGGATCTCGCCAGCGACCTAGGCGGTTTCCAATCCAATACGCTTCAATCTTACGGTCTACTCTAATTCCTTCCGCCCGACACTCGTGACCTAAAGCTAGCTTACTTGCAGCCAAAATTCACACTTCTTGAATTTGGCATATAATCGCTTCTCCTTAGTACTTGCAACACTATTCGCAAATGCTCGTCATGCTCCTCCTCCGTCTTAGAGTACACCAAGATGTCGTCAATGAATACTACGACGAGCCGGTCTGAATCTTCTTTGAAATACTCTGTTCATCAAGTCCATAAATGCGCGTAGCGTTGGTCAACTTTCGAATGGCATTACGAAACTTCGTAATGTCCATACAGGAGTTACGAATCTTGTCTTGTGGACATCAACTTCCTTCACCTTTAGTTGATGGTAACCCGACCTAAGGTCTATCTTCGAGAACAGAAGCACTCTTGATTGATCGAACAAGTCGTCAATCCGAGGCAGCGGATACTTGTTCTTGATCGTTAACTTGTTCAATTGGCGGTGGTCGATACACATCCGCATTGAACGAGTCCTTCTTCTTGACAAGCGACACGCGAGTGCTCCCGGACGGAGATATGCTTGGTCGAATGAACCCTCATCCAAGAGCTCTTGAATTTGAGCCTTGACTCCACCAATTCCTTTGGTGCCATTCGGTATGGTGCTATAGATACAAGTGCCGTTCGGGTAGTAAGTCAATACCGAATTCAACTTCCCGTTACGGAGGCGGACACGGAAGTTCTTCCGAGAATCGTCGACAAATTCCCCAACCGTTCGAACCTCAACTCTTGACTCCTTAGCTTCCAAAGCACGGTCCAGACCAAATATGCCTCGCAAACCTTTCTTGACCATCTTTTGGCCTTCAAGGTCGACACCACGTGGATAGGTAATTCCTTCTATCACCTATCATAACCACTTCATCACCTCATTTTGTCTTAAGCACCATGCGCTTAGCGCGCAATCCAAGTCGCGATGCTTAACCAACGGTCCATTCCAAGGATCAAATCGAACTCTCCAGAAAGGTAGTTCCATCGGATCGGCTACAAATATGACCCCTTGAAGTTCTGGGGTACATCTCTATAAAGTTTGTCTACTACTACTGAGTGTCCTGGGGGCTTAGCACGATCATCTTCCTAAGAGTAGTCTCGAGTCTAGGTCCATAGTTCCTACCACACTACTAGCAATGTATGCGAGTCGCGTCGAACCCACATCAATTAATGCAACATAAGGTACACCAAATATTAGAAGCGTATCGGTTATGGCGTCCGGTGCGTCTCCTCCTCTCATGACGCCTCATTTGCATAGACTAAGCCAGTGCCTAGCCTCTGTGTTACCGAACCTCTGCCACGAGTTCCACGACCTCGGTTGAAACCATTGTTTCCTCTGCCATTACCGGCCCCTCTGTGGTGGTCCAACATTTTTGCCACTGGCGCGATTCGACCTTCTAGGCGATCCTTGCGCCTTTTGAGGGCGAGTCCCTTACCGATGCTCCAAAGACCCACACTCAAAACAACCTTTGTTACTGGGACCAACAACCTCCCCAATGGGTTTTTCCACAGCGGTTGCCTTTGAGTCGATCCTTTGATTAGTAGTCGTGGGCCTCTGGTCCGATTTGGCCCACTCTGCCTGGCTTCGCTTACGAGCATTAGTGCTACCCGATCCAAATGACCCAAATCCTCTTTTACGGTTATTCTTGCTATAGTTTTGCCTTACGACCTCCTTAACCCCTTCCGGCCACCTTGGCCTTCTCCACAGAGATGAGAACTCACGAACTGCTGCGGGGCAATTAGTAATCTCGGATCATCTCGGGCGCGTCCTCAAAGCGGACCACAGCGCTCATGTTCGGTGGCTCACGATTCCTCTGGCATACCTACTTAGCCTTAAAAACTCGCCTCATACTCGGCCACCGACTTAGTTCCTTGCACTAGACCTAGGAAGGCTTTCCTTTGAGCATCGGTGTAACTAGTGCCCACATACTTCTTACGAAAGGCCGTTTTAAAGTAGTCCCACGTGAGATCATCGGCCGCGGCTCCATCCGAGACGATCGGCCACCACTGTGCGCTTCATCCTTTAGAAGCCACACCCCCCCTTTCGACTTCTCTTCGTCGGTCGGTCGAGATCATCCATGACCCTTTCCGTAGATTCCGGCCAATATTCTGCGGCCTTGGTGCCACTCACGAGACACCACGGAACACCTCGGCCCGTTAGGCCGGTCGCTCGGGAACGGACTTAGAGCTCCCAAATTCCCACCAGCCCGGCCACCATCTCCAACACTCGCCAAAGCGACTTGCGACCGCGGCCTCACCAGCCGTGCGGTCACTGCTCGCCGATACGAAAGTAGGAGGTGGTGGTGGCGGTGGTACCTCGTTTTCCGAACCTTGACCCGACCTTACGGGTTCAGATACGGTCATCCTACCCCTACGGCGTCCACGGCGTCCGTCCTCTAGAACTCATTCTATCTGCTGCTGACTTTGTCGATTAAGAGAATTTTATGTGTTAGCATTTGTTTCACTTTCTTATTCACGAAGAAATTTTATGAGCAAATTTAATTAGAGGTTCTTTCGAGCAAACAAGGTTTCGATCTTCTATCCTAGTTCACACAAAAGAGTTCATGCATCCATTCCTTAATACTTTCCATACCTAATCACTCTTCGGACATTTCTGCCCATTTCTAACCCAGGGGTATTTTCGTCATTTTCCCTATAGGGTTTTTTTCGTAATAAAAGAGATTTTAAAACTTTAGTAAAGTAGGTCATTTTGAAATTCCCAAAGCTGGAGGATATTTATGAAAACTTGTAAAATCGTGTCGTTTTGAAACCGAGGTATTTTGGTAATTTTGTCAATCGGGGGCAATTTTGTCATTTTGATAAATCGGGGATATTTTTAATGAGTTGTAAAACTTGAGGTCCTTTTGAAAGTTTTCCTTTTCAAATAGTGATGTTGGTAAAGTTTTCCAAAGATCGAGGTCATTTCGGTAATTTTCACAAATTGAGGCGTTTTAGTAATTTTCTAAAACCAAAATATTTGATGTTGATTTTCAAAACTAAGTTGTTGGATATTTGTAAAGTAGTTGAAATTTTTGAGCAAAACCATTGAGCCCGATATTTTATGGGTCGGGGCGTTTTAGTAATTTTACCCTGAGGGCATTTTTGTAATTTTCAAAAATTTGAGTTTTTCGAGAAAGCGTTGTAAATATGATGTTTTCAGATTTGAAAGAGTTGTCATAAGAGTTTTGAAAACATTGGAGTTGTTGTTGTTTCATTCTTTTTGAAAACATGGCTAGTTCCTTTTAGGGTTTTAATCATAGTGTTTAGCTTATGGCCAGAGCCCTCATGGTCGGGGGTGAACCAAAGCTACGCACCAGGCGAGGATTCGAGTGAAGAGGAGGTGGGTCACGCGGACCGCTTAAATACCAAGCTCTCACCGAACCTTTCTGAACATGCGCCACGAGAGGTTGCCACACCACCGAGCCTGCGAGTTAGGGTGAGCCGAAGCTACGCACCGGTGTAGGATACTGCGAAGAGGAGGTGAGTCACACTGATTTGCTAAATACCGAGGCTCTTCGGATCCAATCCTCGACATGCGTCTGGGGGTTACCACACCCTAGCTCATTTGGCTAAATCATAGATTGGTTTAGTTCTTTAATGTCTTATGTTTGGTTCATGTGGTTGAGTAATCTAATCCTGAGGGTTCAAGTCCTATAAGTCTATCTCGTTCCATACTTCCTACCCTTCTACGAATATAATTCACCAAGAGGTTCGAAGTACTTACAGGCGGATCGGTCACGGGAGACTCGGGCCATCTTTGTTCAAAATCCAAAAATTATTTCATAAGGCCTTTTAAAACATTTTAGGGCCTTGGGCCCCCACAGCCGAGCTTTGAACTGGGCTCTGATACCAATTTTGTAACGACTCAAACCCGGCCCAAACGCTATGGTCGAATCTGGTCCGTTACAGTGAAAACATTTTTGAAGTTCCTTTTTGGAACCAACTTAAATTTTGAAAACCCTTCTTTTTAGTGGACTTAATAAAACCTTACTTAAATTAAATTTGGAAATCAATTGGGTCAAGTTGTTTTAGAGTTTAAATGTGCTCGACGGCACGGTAAAACATTTTCGTTTACTTTGAGAAAACGTGTTCATTCAATGTAATATTGATAAAAATAGTTTAAGCAGATTATTCAGCAATATAAAAAAACAACAAAGCTAAAGTGTTAGGAGGCCTTATTACATTCAAAATAAAATCAACTAAAGGTTAAAATAACTAAAGCCAAAATCCATTCGGTTTAAATTCACTGCATGGCCACCTCGAGTCAGCCCGGCTCCACATCCGCGATCTACTCGTTACCTGAAAAATGTAAAGGAGAAGGTGAGTCACCAAGACTCAGTATGTAACCCTTCCCCCGGTTTAAACATATTCATACACAACATATAACAAATTAATTATGCAAGTTATCATGTGTCCCAACCTAGCCAGCCATACGCCACTGTCTACCTCGTTGTGGTACCAAACCACCGGTGGTGCCAAACCACTTTGGTGACATATAGTCACGATGTGCTACCAAAGCAGCGGTGTCCGTAGACACAAATCGAGTGATGGGGCCAACCCATCGTGTGATACCAAATCGATGGCGGAGCGATCCCATATCTCAAGTGGGGCCAACCCACGGTGGTATTAACCACAGGGACAAGTCGCTATGAGGTACCAAACCTCTGGAGGTACCAAACCTCTGGTGACCGTAGTCACAGTGTGTTACCAAAACACTGGTGCCCGTCGACACGATCAAAACTGCCCCTCCACTCAATCAACCCACATGGTCAATGATCATATCTGATTTATCATATGTACTATCACAACATGCTTCCCAAAAGCATAAAATATCAAAATCATGTGCACAGTACTTACGATTCATCACGTATACCGTTATGGTATTCAAGCCATTGCTACATAAATCAAGATAACATTCACATTACTTAACATAGTTAATAAGCTATATGGTGTGTATGTACACACACATGTCACCAACAAGGAGTCTAAATCAGAAAGAGAAGTCGGCCACACTCAAGTCTTTGCCCCTATATTCGGCCATTTGTCAAAGTTAGTGCTCAAAGGCCTATTCGGCCAAAACCAACATACCAAAAAGGGGTTAAGATTTAACCCGGAAGCCTTACCTAATGCCCTTGAGTACTAGTCACCAAACTATTTATTTTGCTCCCCTACAATCGGCCATTGCAATAACTCCCATTAGTAGCCTTGAAACTAAATGAATATCAAATAACTAACCAATGTAAATCTTACCATTACTTACCAAACCGATTACTAGAGGATATGAGTTGGGATTAAGCACTTCAAAATCCCGGGATACCTAATGGAATTGGTTCCAAAGAAGATAAATGGTTAGCCGTTTACCAACACCAAATTTCGGCTTTTCTTTTCACTTTAGTCGACAAAAATACAAGATTAAAAGAGGAAAGTTTCGGCCCTTCTTACCTTCTTCAAACCGATTGAAAACTAACTTCCGAGGAGCCTTATACTTCCTTTAGTATTCGGCTAACAATGCTGCCAAGGAGGAGTGTGAGATTCGGTTCTTCAAGGGGGTGTATTCGGCTATTGAAGGAAGGAAAATAATGGAGATGAGAGGGACAAGAAGTTTCGGCTAAAGGGGTTTGGGAGGCTGGAATAAAAATAAAAGAAGAATGAAGAAGGAGGGCTAGGGATTTCGGCAAGTAGAAAAATGAAGAAAAGAAAGAAAGGTGCTAGGTTGCTCCTTTTATAGACATTCGGCCCCCCCTTCTAGCAGCCTTGCCGTCCACACTACTCCACCAAGGAGTTCAAAATTCGGCCATTACCTAAAATTTCTCTTGGCCACACATTTGTATTAATTCAAAATAATTGAATTAATCTTCAAATAATCCCTTAATAATCCACTAATTATCCTTGGATATCCTCTTATTATCACTATAATTAAAATCCCATAATATCCGTTAATAATCCATTTAAATCTTTCACAATATCCTCCTAATTAAAAAGAGTTTAAACTGAGGAAAACTCCCCCCCTTGTGTCGTCCCATTAATGAGCAAAAGAGAAACTTGTGACTCGAACTCGGCTCCCTTGCTCCCCCTTGTGGCGTCACATGCTGACCTTAAGTGGGCTTACTTTGCCACTTTACCAAGGGCTCATTAGTGCCCAAATTCCTTCATTTATTCTTATAACACACTCCTGCTAAGGCTCCTCGCTTTAAAGTTAAAAAGCTGAATTTTTCCACCAAATGAGCACACCCACGACTTTAAATTAAGCTCTATTATTTCATAAATATTATCATATTTGTTCTTACAGGAAAAATAACTAAATTTCAAATAACCCCATTTTTGGGATGTTACAGTAAGATATAATGGATCCTCCTTAGGTGTAACAATGCCACGTATGATGAATCTTAAAAAATTTCTGTCCAAATTGCTGTTTATTATCCTGCTTGGTTAATACATGCTGGCTGTTTATTATATTGCTGTCCAAAAAAAAAAGAATCAAAGTATATAGGCTGGAAACCTAACGGGTTGCCTTAAATATCATTATAAGATATAATAGATCCTCCCTAGGTGTAACAATGCCACGTATGATGAATCTTTCAAAATTTACTGTCCGAGAGTTCTTTGTCCAAATTCTTTGTTTATTATCTGCTTGGTTGATATATCTTTGTTGCTTATTATTATCTTTGCTTTCCAAAAAAGAAGAAGCAAAGTATATAGGCTGGAAACCTAACGGGTTGCCTTATATATCATTGTAAGATATAATGGATCCTCCGTAGGTGTAACAATGCCACGTATTTTGAATCTTAAAAATTTGCTGTCTGAATTGCTGTTTATTATCCTGCTTGGGTGATCTCTGCTGGCTGTTTATTAGATTGCTATTTAAAAAAAAAAGATTCAAAGTGTATATGCTGGAAACTAGTCGGGTTGCCTTATATCTCATTTCAAGATATAATGGATCCTCCCTTGGTGTAACAATGCCAAGTATGATGAATCTTTCAAAATTTCTGTCCCAATTGTCGTCAAAATTGCTGGTTATTATCTTGCTTGGTTGATATGTGCTGGCTGTTTATTATATTGCTTTCCAAAAAAAAAAAAGATTCAAAGTATATAGGCTGGAAACCTGACGGGTTGCCTTATATATCATTGTAAGATATAATGGATCCTCCCTAGGTGTAACAATGCCATGTATGATGAATCTTTCAAAATTTCTGTCCAAATTGCTGTTTATTATCCTAGTTGGTTGGTATATCTTTGGTTTATTTATTATATTGCGATCCAAAAAAAAAAAAGATTCAAAGTATATAGGCCTGAAACCTGACAGGTTGCCTTATATATCATTGTAAGATATAATGGATCCTCCCTAGGTGTAACAAAGCCAAGTATGATGAATCTTTCAAAATTTCTATCCAAATTGTTGTCCAAATTGCTGTTTATTATCCTGCTTAGTTGATATATCTTGATTATTTATTATATTCTTTGTCAGAAAAAAAAAGATTCATAGTATATATTTTGGAAACTTTGACGGTTGCCTTATATCTCATTGTAAGATATAATGGATCCTCCCTAGGTGTAACAATGCCACGTATTTTGAATCTTAAAAATTTACTGTTTGAATTGCTGTTTATTATCCTGCTTGGTTGATATATGCTGGCTGTTTATTATATAGCTGTCCAAAAAAAAAAAAGATTCAAAGTATATAGGTTTGGAAACACGACGGGTTGCCTTATATCTCATTGTAAGATATAATGGATCCTCCTATGTGTAACAATGCCACGTATGATGAATCTTAAAAATTTCATCCCAAATTGCTGTTTATTATCCTGCTTGGTTAATACATGCTGGCTGTTTATTATATTGCTGTCCAAAAAAAAAAAGAATCAAAGTATATAGGCTGGAAACCTGACGGGTTGCCTTATATATCATTATAAGGTATAATGGATCCTCCCTAGGTGTAACAATGCCACGTATGATGAATCTTTCAAAATTTCTGTCCAAGTTGCTGTCCTAATTGCTGTTTATTATCCTGCTTGGTTGATATATCTTTGTTTGTTTATTATCTGACTTTCCAAAAAAAAGAATCAAAGTATATAAATTTGAAACTTTGACGGGTTGCCTTATATATCATTGTAAGATATAATGGATCCTTCCTAGGTGTAACAATGCCACGTATTTTGAATCTTAAAAATTTGCTGTCTGAATTGCTGTTTATTATCCTGCTTGGTTGGTTTATCTTTGTTTGTTTATTATATTCTTTGTCCAAAAAAAAAAGATTCAAATTATATAAATTTGAAACTTGACGGGTTGCCTTATATCTCATTTTAATATAATAGATCCTCCCTTGGTGTAACAATGCCACGTATGATGAATCTTAAAAAAATCATTCCAAATTCTTTGTTTATTATCTGCTTTGTTGGTATATACACTTTGTTTATTTATTATATTCTTTGTCAAAAAAAAAAAAATATAAAGTATATGGGCTGGAAACCTGACGGGTTGCCTTATATATCATTGTAAGATATAATGGATCCTCCCAGGTGTAACAATGCCACGTATGATGAATCTTAAAAAATTTCTGTCCAAATTGCCTGTTTATTATCCTGCTTAGTTGACATATCTTTGGTTTTTATTATATTCTGTCCAAAAGAAAAAGATTCAAAGTATATAAATTTGAAACTTGACGGGTTGTCTTATATCTCATTGTACGATATAATGGATCCTCCCTCGGTGTAACAATGCCACGTATGATGAATCTTAAAAAATTGCTATCCAAAATGCTGTTTATTATCCTGCTTGGATGATATATGCTGGTTGTTTATTATATTGCTGTCCAAAAAAAAAAAGATTCAAAGTATATAGGCTGGAAACCTAGCGGGTTGCCTTATCTCTCATTGTAAGATATAATGGATCCTCCCTAGGTGTAACAATGGCACGTATCATGAATCTTAAAAAATTCCTGTCCAAATTGCTATTTATTATCCTGCTTGGTTGGTATATATGCTGGCTGATTATTATATTACTGTCCAAAAAAAAAGATTCAAAGTATATAGGCTGGAAACCTGTCGGGTTGCCTTATATCTCATTGTAAGATCTAATGGATCTTCCCTAGGTGTAACAATGCCACGTATGATGAATCTTAAAAAATTTCTGTCCAAATTGCTGTTTATTATCCTGCTTGGTTGATACATGTTTGGTATGTTTATTATATTCTTTGTCCAAAAAAAAGATTCAAAGTATATAAATTTGAAAACTTTGACGGGGTGCCTTATATCTCATTTGCGATATAATGGATCCTCCTAGGTGTAACAATGCCACGTATGATGAATCTTAAAATTTTTTTGTCCAAATGGCTGTTTATTATCCTGCTTGGTTAATTCATGCTAGCTGTTTATTATATTGCTGTCCAAAAAAATAAGAATCAAAGTATATAGGCTGGGTTGCCATATATATCATTATAAGATATAATGGATCCTCCCTAGGTGTGACAATGCCACGTATGATAAATCTTTCAAAATTTCTGTCCAAGGTGCTGTCCAAATTGCTGTTTATTATCCTGCTTGGTTGATATATCTTTGGTGTTTATTATATCTTCTTGTCCAAAAAAAGAATCAAAGTATATAGGCTGGAAACCTGACGGGTTGCCTTATATATCATTGTAAGATATAATAGATCCTCCCTAGGTGTAACAATGCAACGTATGATGAATCTTTAAAAATTTCTGTCCAAATTGCTGTTTATTATCCTGCCTGGTTGGTTTATGCTGGCTGTTTATTATATTGCTATCCGAAATAAAAGATTCAAAGTATATAGGCTGGAAACCTGACGGGTTGCCTTATATCTCATTGTAAGATATAATGGATCCTCCCTAGGTGTAACAATGCCACGTATTTTGAATCTTAAAAATTCGCTGTCCGAATTGCTGTTTATTATCCTACTTGGTTGATATATCTTGGTTTGTTTATTATATTCTTTGTCCAAAAAAAAAAAAGATTCAAAGTATATAGGCTAGAAACCTGACGGGTTGCCTTATATCTCATTGTAAGATATAATGGATCCTCCCTACGTGTAACAATGCCACGTATGATGAATCTTAAAAAATTTCTGTCGAAATTGCTGTTTATTATCCTGCTTGGTTAATACATGCCGTCATTTATATTATATTGTTTGTCCAAAAAAAAAAAGAATCAAAGTATATAAATTTGAAACTTTGACGGGTTGCCTTATATATCATTATAAGATATAATGGATCCTCCCTAGGTGTAACAATGCCACGTATGATAAATCTTTCAAAATTTCTGTCCAAGTTGCTGTCCAAATTGCTGTTTATTATCCTGCTTGGTTGATATATCTTTGTTTGCTTTATTATCTTTCTTTGTCCAAAAAAGAATCAAAGTATATAAATTTGGAAACTTTGACGGGTTGCCTTATATATCATTGTAAGATATAATAGATCCTCCCTAGGTGTAATAATGCAACGTATGATGAATCTTTCAAAATTTCTGTCCAAATTGCTGTTTATTATCCTGCTTGGTTGGTTTATGCTTGCTGTTTATTATATGCTATCAGAAAACAAAGATTCAAAGTATATAGGCTGGAAACCTGACGGGTTGCCTTATATCTCATTGTACGATATAATAGATCCTCTCTAGGTGTAACAATGCCACGTATGATGAATCTTAAAATTTTTTTGTCCAAATTGCTGTCCAAATTGCTGTTTATTATCCTGCTTGGTTGATATATGCTGGCTGTTTATTATATTGCTGTCCGAAAAAAAAATATTCAAAGTATATAGGCTAGAAACCTGACGAGTTGCTTTATATCCATTGTAAGATATAATGGATCCTCCCTAGATGTAACAATGCCACGTATGATGAATCTTAAAATTTCTTTCCAAATTGCTGTTTATTATCCTGCATGGGTGATCTATGCTGGCTCTTTATTATATTGCTGTTCAAAAAAAAAAAGATTCAAAGTATATATGCTGGAAACTAGTCGGGTTGCCTTATATCTCATTTTAAGATATAATGGATCCTCCCTTGGTGTAACAATGCCAAGTATGATGAATCTTTCAAAATTTCTGTCCCAATTGTTGTCAAAATTGCTGGTTATTATCCCGCTTGGTTGATATATCTTTGTCACATTTATTATATTCTTTGTCCAAAAAAAAAAAGATTCAAAGTATATAGGCTGGAAACCTGACGGGTTGCCTTATATATCATTGTAAGATATAATGGATCCTCCCTAGGTGTAACAATGCCATGTATGATGAATCCTTCAAAATTTCTTTCCAAATTGCTGTTTATTATCCTAGTTGGTTGGTATATGCTGGCTGTTTATTATATTGTAGTTCAAAAAAAAAGATTCAATGTATATAGGCTGGAAACCTGACAGGTTGCCTTATATATCATTGTAAGATATAATGGATCCTCCCTAGGTGTAACAAAGCCAAGTATAATGTATCTTTCAAAATTTCTATCCAAATTGCTGTCCAAATTGCTGTTTATTATCCTGCTTAGTTGATATATGCTGACTGTTTATTATATTGCTGTCCGAAAAAAAAAGATTCAAAGTATATAGGCTAGAAACCTGACGGGTTGCCTTATATCTCATTGTAAGATATAATGGATCCTCCCTAGGTGAAACAATGCCACGTATTTTGAATCTTAAAAATTTGCTGTCTGAATTGCTGTTTATTATCCTGCTTGGTTGATATATGCTGGCTGTTTATTATATAGCTGTCCAAAAAAAAAAGATTCAAAGTATATAGGCTGGAAACCTGACGGGTTGCCTTATATCTCATTGTAAGATATAATGGATCCTCCTTAGGTGTAACAATGCCACGTATGATAAATCTTAAAAAATTTCTGTCCAAATTGCTGTTTATTATCCTGCTTGGTTAATACATACTGGTTGTTTATTATATTGCTATCCAAAAAAAAAAGAATCAAAGTATATAGGCTGGAAACCTGACGGGTTGCCTTAAATACCATTATAAGATATAATGGATCCTCCCTAGGTGTAACAATGCCACGTATGATGAATCTTTCAAAATTTCTGTCCAAGTTGCTATCCAAATTGCTGTTTATTATCCTGCTTGGTTGATATATGCTGGCTGTTTATTATACTGCTTTCCAAAAAAAAAAAGAATCAAAGTATATAGGCTGGAAACCTGACGGGTTGCCTTATATATCATTGTAAGATATAATGGATCCTCCCTAGGTGTAACAATGCCACGTATGATGAATCTTTCAAAATTTCTGTCCAAGTTGCTGTCCAAATTGCTGTTTATTATCCTGCTTGGTTGATATATCTTTGGTTTATTTATTATCTTCTTTCTTTCAAAAAAAAAAAATCAAAGTATATAGGCTGGAAACCTGACGGGTTGCCTTATAAATCATTGTAAGATATAATGGATCCTCCCTAGGTGTAACAATGCCACGTATTTTGAATCTTAAAAATTTGCTGTCTGAATTGCTGTTTATTATCCTGCTTGGGTGATCTATGCTGGCTGTTTATTATATTGCTGTTTAAAAAAAAAAGATTCAAAGTATATATGCTGGAAACTAGTCGGGTTGCTTTATATCTCATTTCAAGATATAATGGATCCTCCCTTGGGGTAACAATGCCAAGTATGATGAATCTTTCAAAATTTCAGTCCCAATTGTTGTCAAAATTGCTGGTTATTAACCTGCTTGGTTGATATATCTTTGTCATTTATTATATTCTTTGTCCAAAAAAAAAAAGATTCAAAGTATATAGGCTTTGAAAACTGACGGGTTGCCTTATATATCATTGTAAGATATAATGGATCCTCCCTAGGTGTAACAATGCCATGTATGATGAATCTTTCAAAATTTCTGTCCAAATTGCTGTTTATTATCCTAGTTGGTTGGTATATCTTTGTTTATTTATTATATTGCAAAAAAAAAAAAAAAAAAGATTCAAAGTATATAGGTTTGAAACTCGACAGTTGCCTTATATATCATTGTAAGATATAATGGATCCTCCTAGGTGTAACAAAGCCAAGTATGATGAATCTTTCAAAATTTCTATCCAAATTGCTGTCCAAATTGTCGTTTATTATCCTGCTTAGTTGATATATCTTGTTGTTTATTATATTCTTTGTCTCAAAAAAAAAGATTCAAAGTATATAAATTTGGAAACTGACGGGTTGCCTTATATCTAATTGTAAGATATAATGGATCCTCCCTAGGTGTAACAATGCCACGTATTTTGAATCTTAAAAATTTGCTGTCTGAATTGCTGTTTATTATCCTGCTTGGTTGATATATCTTTGGTTGCTATTATTATATATCATCCAAAAAAAAAAAGATTCAAAGTATATAGGCTAGAAACCTGGACGGGTTGCCTTATATCTCATTGTAAGATATAATGGATCCTCCCTAGGTGTAACAATGCCACGTATAATGAATCGTAAAAATTTCATCCAAATTGTTTGTTTATTATCCCGCTTGGTTAATACATGCTAGTTTGTTTATTATATTCTTTGTCCAAAAAAAGAATCAAAGTATATAGGCTGGAAACCTGACGGGTTGCCTTATATATCATTATAAGGTATAATGGATCCTCCCTAGGTGTAACAATGCCACGTATGATGAATCTTTCAAAATTTCTGTCCAAGTTGCTGTCCTAATTGCTGTTTATTATCCTGCTTGGTTGATATATGCTGGCTATTTATTATACAGCTTTCCAAAAAAAAAAGAATCAAAGTATATAGGCTGGAAACCTGACGGGTTGCCTTATATATCATTATAAGATATAATGGATCCTCCCTAGGTGTAACAATGCCACGTATGATGAATCTTTCAAAATTTCTGCCCAAGTTGCTGTCTAAATTGCTGTTTATTATCCTGCTTGGTTGATATATGCTGGCTGTTTATTATACTGCTTTCAAAAAAAAAAAAAGAATCAAAGTATATAGGCTGGAAACCTGACGGGTTGCCTTATAAATCATTGTAAGATATAATGGATCCTCCCTAGGTGTAACAATGCCACGTATTTTGAATCTTAAAAATTTGTTGTCCGAATTGCTGTTTATTATCCTGCTTGGATAGTTTATCTTTGGGCCGCTTATATTCTATTCTTTGTCCAAAAAAAAGATTCAAATTATATAGGCTGGAAACCTGACGGGTTGCCTTATATCTCATTTTAATATAATAGATCCTCCCTTGGTGTAACAATGCCACGTATGATGAATCCTAAAAAATTTCTGTCCAAATTGCTGTTTATTATCCTGCTTTGTTGGTATATATCTTTGTTATTTATTATTATATTCTTTGTCCAAAAAAAAAGATATAAAGTATATGGGCTGGAAACCTGACGGGTTGCCTTATATATCGTTGTAAGATATAATGGATCCTCCCTAGGTGTAACATTGCCACGTATGATGAATATTAAAAAATTTCTGTCCAAATTGCTGTTTATTATCCTGCTTAGTTGACATATCTTTGGTCATTTATTATATTCTTTGTCCAAAGAAAAAGATTCAAAGTATATAGGCTGGAAACCTGACGGGTTGTCTTATATCTCATTGTACGATATAATGGTTCCTCCCTCGGTGTAACAATGCGACGAATGATGAATCTTAAAAAATTGCTATCCAAATTGCTGTTTATTATCCTGCTTGGATGATATATGCTGGTTGTTTATTATATTGCTGTCCAAAAAAAAAAAGATTCAAAGTATATAGGCTGGAAACCTAGCGGGTTGCCTTATCTCTCATTGTAAGATATAATGGATCCTCCCTAGGTGTAACAATGGCACGTATGATGAATCTTAAAAAATTCCTGTCCAAATTGCTATTTATTATCCTGCTTGGTTGGTATATATGCTGGCTGATTATTATATTGCTGTCCAAAAAAAAAGATTCAAAGTATATAGGCTGGAAACCTTACGGGTTGCCTTATATCTCATTGTAAGATCTAATGGATCTTCCCTAGGTGTAACAATGCCACGTATGATGAATCTTAAAAATTTACATCAAAATTATCGCTTTATTATCCCGCTTGGTTGATACATCTTTGTCATTTATTATATTCTTTGTCCAAAAAAACATTCAAAGTATATAGGCTGGAAACTTGACGGGTTGCCTTATATCTCATTGCACGATATAATGGATCCTCCCTAGGTGTAATAATGCCACGTATGATGAATCTTAAAATTTTTTTGTCCAAATTGCTGTTTATTATCTTGCTTGGTTAATTCATGCTGGCTGTTTATTATATTGCTGTCCAAAAAAATAAGAATCAAAGTATATAAATTTGAAACTCGACGGGTTGCCATATATATCATTATAAGATATAATGGATCCTCCCTAGGTGTAACAATGCCACGTGTATGATAAATCTTTCAAAATTTCTCGCCCAAGTTCTTTGTCCAAATTGTTTGTTTATTATCCTCGCTTGGTTGATATATCTTTGCTTTGCTTTATTATATCTTTGCCCAAAAAAAGAATTAAAGTATATAGGCTCGAAACCTGACGGGTTGCCTTATATATCATTGTAAGATATAATAGATCCTCCCTAGGTGTAACAATGCAACGTATGATGAATCTTTCAAAATTTTTGTCCAAATCATCGCTTATTATCCCTGCTGGTTGGTTTATGTTTGTTTGTTTATTATATTGCTATCCGAAAACAAAGATTCAAAGTATATAGGCTGGAAACCTGACGGGTTGCTTTATATCTCATTGTAAGATATAATGGATCCTCCCTAGGTGTAATAATGCCACGTATTTTGAATCTTAAAAATTTGCTGTCCGAATTGCTGTTTATTATCCTACTTGGTTGATATATGCTGGCTATTTATTATATTGCTGTCCAAAAAAAAAAGATTCAAAGTATATAGGCTGGAAACCTGACGGGTTGCCTTATATATCATTGTAAGATATAATGGATCCTCCCTAGGTGTAACAATGCCACGTATGATGAATCTTTCAAAATTTCTGTCCAAGTTGCTGTCCAAATTGCTGTTTATTATCCTACTTGGTTGATATATGCTGGCTGTTTATTATACTGCTGTCCAAAAAAAAAGAATCAAAGTATATAGGCTGGAAACCTGATGGGTTGCCTTATATATCATTGTAAGATATAATAGATCCTCCCTAGGTGTAACAATGCAACGTATGATGAATCTTTCAAAATTTCTGTCCAAATTGCTGTTTATTATCCTGCTTGGTTGGTTTATGCTGGCTGTTTATTATATGCTATCAGAAAACAAAGATTCAAAGTAGATAGGCTGGAAACCTGACGGGTTGCCTTATATCTCATTGTAAGATATAATGGACCCTCCCTAGGTGTAACAATGTCGCGTATGATGAATCTTAAAAAATTTCTGTCCAAATTGCTGTTTATTATCCTACTTGGTTGATATATGCTGGCTATTTTTTATATTGCTGTCCCAAAAAAAAGATTCAAAGTATATAGGCTGGAAACCTGACGGGTTGCCTTATATCTCATTGTAAGATATAATGGATCCTCCCTAGGTGTAACAATGCCACGTATGATGAATCTTAAAAAATTTCTGTCCAAATTCTTTGCTTATTATCCCGCTTGGTTAATACATGCTTTGGTCGTTTATTATATTGTCTTTGTCAAAAAAAAGAATCAAAGTATATAGGCTGGAAACCTGACGGGTTGCCTTATATATCATTATAAGATATAATGGATCCTCCCTAGGTGTAACAATGCCACGTATGATAAATCTTTCAAAATTTCTGTCCAAGTTGCTGTCCAAATTGCTGTTTATTATCCTGCTTTGTTGATATATGCCGGTTTATTTATTATACCTTTGCCCAAAAAAAGAATCAAAGTATATAGGCCGAAACTCTGACGGGTTGCCTTATGTATCATTGTAAGATATAATAGATCCTCCTAGGTGTAACAATGCAACGTATGATGAATCTTTCAAAATTTCTCATCCCAAATTGCTTTGCTTATTATCCTGCTTGGTTGGTTTATCTTTGGTTGTTTATTATATGCTATCGTAAAACAAAGATTCAAAGTAGATAGGCTGGAAACCTGACGGGTTGCCTTATATCTCATTGTAAGATATAATGGACCCTCCCTAGGTGTAACAATGCCGCGTATTTTGAATCTTAAAAATTTGTTTATCTGAATTGTCGCTTATTATCCTCGCTTGGTTGATATATCTTTGTTTGTTTATTATATAGTTTGTCCAAAAAAAAAAAAAAAGATTCAAAGTATATAGGTTTGAAACTCGACGTTGCCTTATATCTCATTGTAAGATATAATGGATCCTCCTAGGTGTAACAATGCCACGTATGATGAATCTTAAAAATTTCTCATCCCAAATTATCGCTTTATTATCCCGCTTGGTTAATACATGCTTTGGTCGCTTATTATATTGTTTGTCCAAAAAAAAAGAAAAGAATCAAAGTATATAAATTTTGAAACTTTGACGGGTTGCCTTATATATCATTATAAGATATAATGGATCCTCCTAGGTGTAACAATGCCACGTATGATGAATCTTTCAAAATTTCTATCCAAATTGCCGCTTATTATCCCGCTTGGTTAATATATCTTTGTTTGCTTATTATATTGTCTTTGTCAAAAAAAGAATCAAAGTATATAAATGAAACTTTGACGGGTTGCCTTATATATCATTATAAGATATAATGGATCCTCCCTAGGTGTAACAATGCCACGTATGATATTTCTTTCAAAATTTCTGTCCAAGTTGCTGTCCAAATTGCTGTTTATTATCCTGCTTTGTTGATATATGCTGGCTGTTTATTATACTGCTGTCCAAAAAAAAAGAATCAAAGTATATAGGCTGGAAACCTGACGGGTTGCCTTATATATCATTGTAAGATATAATAGATCCTCCCTAGGTGTAACAATGCAACGTATGATGAATCTTTCAAAATTTCTGTCCAAATTGCTGTTTATTATCCTGCTTGGTTGGTTTATGCTGGCTGTTTATTATATGCTATCAGAAAACAAAGATTCAAAGTAGATAGGCTGGAAACCTGACGGGTTGCCTTATATCTCATTGTAAGATATAATGGATCCTCCCTAGGTGTAACAATGCCGCGTATTTTGAATCTTAAAAATTTGCTGTCTGAATTGCTGTTTATTATCCTGCTTGGTTGATATATGCTGGCTGTTTATTATATAGCTGTCCAAAAAAAAAAAAGATTCAAAGTATATAGGCTGGAAACCTGACGGGTTGCCTTATATCTCATTGTAAGATATAATGGATCCTCCCTAGGTGTAACAATGCCACGTATGATGAATCTTAAAAAATTTCTGTCCAAATTACTGTTTATTATCCTGCTTGGTTAATACATGCTGGCTGTTTTTTATATTGCTGTCCAAAAAAAAAAAGAATCAAAGTATATAGGCTGGAAACCTGACGGGTTGCCTTATATATCATTATAAGATATAATGGATCCTCCCTAGGTGTAACAATGCCACGTATGATGAATCTTTCAAAATTTCTATCCAAGTTGCTGTCCAAATTGCTGTTTATTATCCTGCTTGGTTGATATATGCTGGCTGTTTATTATACTGCTTTCCAAAAAAAAAAGAATCAAAGTATATAGGCTGGAAACCTGACAGGTTGCCTTATATATCATTGTAAGATATAATGGATCCTCCCTAGGTGTAACAATGCCACGTATTTTGAATCTTAAAAATTTGTTTGTCACGAATTGTCTTATTATCCTGCTTGGGTGATCTATGCTGGCTGTTTATTATATTGCTTTTTTTAAAAAAAAAGATTCAAAGTATATATGCTGGAAACTAGTCGGGTTGCCTTATATCTCATTTCAAGATATAATGGATCCTCCCTTGGTGTAACAATGCCAAGTATTATGAATCTTTCAAAATTTCTGTCCCAATTGTTGTCAAAATTGCTGGTTCTTATCCTGCTTGGTTGATATATGCTGGCTGTTTATTATATTGCTGTCCCAAAAAAAAAAGATTCATAGTATATAGGCTGGAAACCTGACGGGTTGCCTTATATATCATTGTAAGATATAATGGATCCTCCCTAGGTGTAACAATGCCATGTATGATGAATCTTTCAAAATTTCTGTCCAAATTGCTGTTTATTATCCTAGTTGGTTGGTATATGCTGGCTGTTTATTATATTGCAGTCCCAAAAAAAAAAAGATTCATAGTATATAGGCTGGAAACCTGACAGGTTGCCTTATATATCATTGTAAAATATAATGGATCCTCCCTAGGTGTAACAAAGCCAAGTATGATGAATATTTCAAAATTTCTATCCAAATTGCTGTCCAAATTGCCGTTTATTATCCTGCTTAGTTGATATATGCTGACTGTTTATTATATTGCTGTCCGAAAAAAAAAGATTCAAAGTATATAGGCTGGAAACCTGACGGGTTGCCTTATATCTCATTGTAAGATATAATGTATCCTCCCTAGGTGTAACAATGCCACGTATTGTGAATCTTAAAAATTTGTCATTCAAATCTTTTTTATTATCCTGCTTGGTTGATATATGCTGGCTGTTTATTATATAGCTGTCCAAAAAAAAAAACAGATTCAAAGTATATAGGTTGGAAACCTGACGGGTTGCCTTATAACTCATTGTAAGATATAATGGATCCTCCCTAGGTGTAACAATGCCACGTATGATGAATCTTAAAAATTTACATCCAAATTGTTTGCTTATTATCCTGCTTGGTTAATACATGCTGGCTGTTTATTATATTGCTGTCCAAAAAAAAAGAATCAAAGTATATAGGCTGGAAACCTGACGGGTTGCCTTATATATCATTATAAGATATAATGGATCCTCCCTAGGTGTAACAATGCCACGTATGATGAATCTTTCAAAATTTCTGTCCAAGTTGCTGTCCAAATTGCTGTTTATTATCCTGCTTGGTTGATATATCTTTGGTCCGCTTTTATTATCTCGCTTTCAAAAAAAAAAAGAATCAAAGTATATAGGCTAGAAACCTGACGGGTTGCCTTATATATCATTGTAAGATATAATGGATCCTCCCTAGGTGTAACAATGCCACGTATTTTGAATCTTAAAAATTTGCTGTCTGAATTGCTGTTTATTATCCTGCTTGGTTGGTTTATGCTGGCTGTTTATTATATTGCCGTCCCCAAAAAAAAAGATTCAAATTATATAGGCTGGAAACCTGACGGGTTGCCTCATATCTCATTTTAATATAATAGATCTTCCCTTGGTGTAACAATGCCAGTATGATGAATCTTAAAAAATTTCTGTCCAAATTGCTGTTTATTATCCTGCTTTGTTGGTATATATCTTTGGTCATTTATTATATTCTTTGTCCAAAAAAAAAAAGATATAAAGTATATGGGCTGGAAACCTGACGGGTTGCCTTATATGTCATTGTAAGATATAATGGATCCTCCCTAGGTGTAACATTGCCACGTATGATGAATCTTAAAAAATTTCTATCCAAATTGCTGTTAATTATCCTGCTTAGTTGACATATGCTGGCTGTTTATTATATTGCTGTCCAAAAGAAAAAGATTCAAAGTATATAGGCTGGAAACCTGACGGGTTGTCTTATATCTCATTGTACGATATAATGGATCCTCCCTCGGTGTAACAATGCGACGTATGATGAATCTTAAAAAATTGCTATCCAAATTGCTGTTTATTATCCTGCTTGGATGATATATGCTGGTTGTTTATTATATTGCTGTCCAAAAAAAAAAAGATTCAAATATATAGGCTGGAAACCTAGCGGGTTGCCTTATCTCTCATTGTAAGATATAATGGATCCTCCCTAGGTGTAACAATGGCACGTATGATGAATCTTAAAAAATTCCTGTCCAAATTGCTATTTATTATCCTGCTTGGTTGGTATATATGCTGGCTGATTATTATATTGCTGTCCAAAAAAAAAAATATTCAAAGTATAGAGGCTGGAAACCTGACGGGTTGCCTTATATCTCATTGTAAGATCTAATGGATCTTCCCTAGGTATAACAATGCCACGTATGATGAATCTTAAAAAATTTCTGTCCAAATTGCTGTTTATTATCCTGCTTGGTTGATACATCTTTGGTCGCTTTATTATATTGCTTGTCCAAAAAAAAGATTCAAAGTATATAGGTTTGAAAACTCGACGGGTTGCCTTATATCTCATTGCATGCGATATAATGGATCCTCCTAGGTGTAACAATGCCACGTATGATGAATCTTAAAATTTTTTGTCCAAATTGTTTGTTTATTATCCTCGCTTGGTTAGTTCATGCTTTGTTTGCTTATTATATTGTTTGTCAAAAAAATAAGAATCAAAGTATATAGGCTGGAAACCTGACGGGTTGCCATATATATCATTATAAGATATAATGGATCCTCCCTAGGTGCAACAATGCCACGTATGATTAATCTTTCAAAATTTCAGTCCAAGTTGCTATACGGGTTGCCTTATATATCATTGTAAGATATAATAGATCCTCCCTAGGTGTAACAATGCAACGTATGATGAATCTTTCAAAATTTCTATCCAAATTGTTTGTTTATTATCCAAATGGTTGGTTTTATCTTTGATCGCTTATTATATTGCTATCCAAAAAATAAAGATTCAAAGTATATAGGTTTGGAAACTTTGACGGGTTGCCTTATATCTCATTGTAAGATATAATGGATCCTCCTAGGTGTAACAATGCCACGTATTTTGAATCTTAAAAATTTGCTGTCCGAATTGCTGTTTATTATCCTACTTGGTTGATATATGCTTTGTTTATTTATTATATTGTTTGTCAAAAAAAAGATTCAAAGTATATAGGTTTGGAAACTCGACGGGTTGCCTTATATCTCATTGTAAGATATAATGGATCCTCCTAGGTGTAACAATGCCACGTATGATGAATCTTAAAAATTTCTGTCCAAATTGCTTTGTTTATTATCTTGCTTGGTTAATACATCATGCCGTTTTATTATATTGTTTGTCCAAAAAAGAATCACAGTATATTGGCTGGAAACCTGACGGGTTGCCTTATATATCATTGTAAGATATAATGGATCCTCCCTAGGTGTAACAATGCCACGTATGATGAATCTTTCAAAATTTCTGTCCAAATTGTTTGCTTATTTTCCCGCTTGGTTAATACATGCTTTGTTTTATTTATTATATTCTTTGTCCAAAAAAAAGAATCAAAGTATATTGGCTGGAAACCTGACGGGTTGCCTTATATATCATTATAAGATATAATGGATCCTCCCTTGGTGTAACAATGCCAAGTATGATGAATCTTTCAAAATTTCATCCCCAATTGTTGTCAAAATTGCTTTGGTTATTATCCCGCTTGGTTGATATATCTTTGTTGCATTTATTATATTCTTTGTCCAAAAAAAAAAAAAGATTCAAAGTATATAGGCTGGAAACCTGACGGGTTGCCTTATATATCATTGTAAGATATAATGGATCCTCCCTAGGTGTAACAATGTCATGTATGATGAATCTTTCAAAATTTCTGTCCAAATTGCTGTTTATTATCCTAGTTGGTTGGTATATCTTTGTTATTTATTATATTGCGATCCAATAAAAAAAGATTCAATGTATATAGGTTTGAAACTGACGAGTTGCCTTATATATCATTGTAAGATATAATGGATCCTCCTAGGTGTAACAAAGCCAAGTATAATGAATCTTTCAAAATTTCTATCCAAATTGCTGTCCAAATTGCTGTTTATTATCTTGCTTAGTTGATATATCTTGATCGTTTATTATATTGTTTGTCAGAAAAAAAAGATTCAAAGTATATAGGCTAGAAACCTGACGGGTTGCCTTATATCTCATTGTAAGATATAATGGGATCCTCCTAGGTGTAACAATGCCACGTATTTTGAATCTTAAAAATTTCTGTCTGAATTGCTGTTTATTATCCTACTTGGGTGATCTATCTTTGTTTATTTATTATATTCTTTGTTTAAAAAAAAAAAAGATTCAAAGTATATATGCTGGAAACTAGTCGGGTTGCCTTATATCTCATTTCAAGATATAATGGATCCTCCCTTGGTGTAACAATTCCAAGTATGATGAATCTTTCAAAATTTCTGTCCCAATTGTTGTCAAAATTACTGGTTATTATCCTGCTTGGTTGATATATGCTGGCTGTTTATTATATTGCTGTCCAAAAAAAAAAGATTCAAAGTATATAGGCTGGAAACCTGACGGGTTATCATTGTAAGATATAATGGATCCTCCCTAGGTGTAACAATGCCATGTATGATGAATCTTTCAAAATTTCTGTCCAAATTGCTGTTTATTATCCTAGTTGGTTGGTATATGCTGGCTGTTTATTATATTGCAGTCCAAAAAAAAAAAATTCAAAGTATATATAAATTTGAAACTTTGAGGTTGCCTTATATATCATTGTAAGATACAATGGATCCTCCCTAAGTGTAACAAAGCCAAGTATGATGAATCCTTCAAAATTTCTATCCAAATTGCTGTCCAAATTGCTGTTTATTATCCTGCTTAGTTGATATATGCTGACTGTTTATTATATTGCTGTTCGAAAAAAAAAGATTCAAAGTATATTGGTTGGAAACCTGACGGGTTGCCTTATATCTCATTGTAAGATATAATGGATCCTCCCTAGGTGTAACAATGCCACGTATTTTGAATCTTAAAAATTTGCTGTCTGAATTGCTGTTTATTATCCTGCTTGGTTGATATATCTTTGTTCAGTATATTATATAGTCATCCAAAAAAAAAAAAAGATTCAAAGTATATAGGCTGGAAACCTGACGGGTTGCCTTATATCTCATTGTAAGATATAATGGATCCTCCCTAGGTGTAACAATGCCATGTATGATGAATCTTAAAAAATTTCTGTCCAAATTGCTGTTTATTATCCTGCTTGGTTAATACATGCTGGCTGTTTATTATATTGCTGTCCAAAAAAAAAAGAATCAAAGTATATAGGCTGGAAACCTAACGGGTTGCCTTAAATATCATTATAAGATATAATGGATCCTCCCTAGGTGTAACAATGCCAGGTATGATGAATCTTTCAAAATTTCTGTCCAAGGTGCTGTCCAAATTGCTGTTTATTATCCTGCTTGGTTGATATATGCTAGCTGTTTATTATATTGTTGTCCAAAAAAAAAAAAGATTCAAAGTATATAGGCTGGAAACCTGACGGGTTGCCTTATATATCATTGTAAGATTTTATGGATCCTCCCTAGGTGTAACAATGCAACGTATGATGAATCTTAAAAAATTTCTGTCCAAATTGCTGTTTATTATCCTGCTTGCTTGATACATGCTGGTTGTTTATTATATTTTTGTCCAAAAAAAAAGAATCAAAGTATATAGGCTAGAAACCTGACGGGTTGCCTTATATATCATTGTAAGATATAATAGATCCTCTCTAGGTGTAACAATGCCACGTATGATGAATCTTTCAAAATTTCTGTCCAAATTGCTGTCCAAATTGCTATTTATTATCCTGCTTGGTTGATATATCTTTGCTTATTATATTATCTTCTTTGTCCAAAAAAAAAAAAAAAGATTCAAAGTATATAGGTTTTGAAACTTTGACGGGTTGCCTTATATCTCATTGTAAGATATAATGGATCCTCCCTAGGTGTAACAATGCCAAGTATGATGAATCTTTCAAAATTTCTGTCCCAATTGCTGTCAAAATTGTTGTTTATTATCCTGCTTGGTTGATATATCTTTGTTCATTTATTATATTCTTTGTCCAAAAAAAGATTCAAAGTATATAGGCTGGAAACTCAGCGGGTTGCCTTATATATCATTGTAAGATATAATGGATCCTCCTAGGTGTAACAATGCCACGTATGATGAATCTTTCAAAATTTCATCCAAATTGCTTGCTTATTATCCTGCTTTCGGTTGGTATATCTTTGTTTGTTTATTATATTGTTTGTCCAAAAAAAAAAAGATTCAAAGTATATAGGCTAGAAACTCCGACGGGTTGCCTTATATCTCATTATAAGATATAGTGGATCCTCCTAGGTGTAACAATGCCACGTATGATGAATCTTAAAAAATTGTTGTCCAAATTGTCGCTTATTATCCAACTTGGTTGATATATCTTTGGTATTTTATTATATTGTTTGTCTAAACAAAAAGATTCAAAGTATATAGGCTGAAACTTTGATGGGTTGCCTTATATCTCATTGTAAGATATAATGGATCCTCCTAGGTGTAACAATGCCACGTATGATGAATCTTAAAAATTGCTATCCAAATTGTTGCTTTATTATCCACTTTTGGTTGATATATGCTGGCTGTTCATTATATTGCTTTCCAAAAAAAAAAAAAAGATTCAAAGTATATAGGCTTGAAACCTGACGGGTTGCCTTATATCTCATTGTAAGATATAATGGATTCTCCCTAGGTGTAACAATGCCACGTATGATGAATCTTAAAAATTGTCTTTGTCCGAATTCTTTGTTTATTATCCACTTGGTTTGATATATCTTTGGTTGCTTATTATATTCTTTGTCCAAACAAAAAGATTCAAAGTATATAGGCTCGAAACCTGACGGGTTGCCTTATATATCATTGTAAGATATAATGGATCCTCCCTAGGTGTAACAAAGCCACGTATGATGAATCTTTCAAAATTTCTTTCCAAATTGTTTGTCCAAATTGTTTTGTTTATTATCCTGCTTAGTTGATATATCTTTGTTTGTTTATTATCTTCTTTGTCCAGTCAAAAAAAAGATTCAAAGTATATAGGCTGGAAACCTGACGGGTAGCCTTATATCTCATTGTAAGATATAATGGATTCTCCTTAGGTGTAACAATGCCACGTATGATGAATCTTAAAAAATATCTGTCCAAATTGCTGTTTATTATCTTGCTTGGTTAATACATGCTGCCTGTTTATTATATTGCTTTGTCAAAAAAAAGAATCAAAGTATATAGGTTGGAAACCTGACGGGTTGCCTTATATATCATTGTAAGATATAATGGATCCTCCCTAGGTGTAACAATGCCACGTATGATGAATCTTTCAAAATTTCTGTCCAAATTGCTGTCTAAATTGCTGTTTATTGTCCTGCTTGGTTAATACATGCTGGCTGTTTATTATATTGCTGTCCAAAAAAAAGGAATCAAAGTATATAGGCTGGAAACCTGACGGGTTGCCTTATATATTATTGTAAGATATAATGGATCCTCCCTAGGTGTAACAATGCAACGTATGATGAATCTTAAAAACTTTCTGTCCAAATTGCTGTTTATTATCCTGCTTGGTTAATACATGCCGGGCCGCTTTTATTATATTCTTTGTCCAAAAAAAGAATCAAAGTATATAGGCTGGAAACCTGACGGGTTGCCTTATATATCATTGTAAGATATAATGGATCCTTCCTAGGTGTAACAATGCCACGTATGATGAATCTTTCAAAATTTCTGTCCAAATTGCTGGCCAAATTGCTGTTTATTATCCTGCTTGGTTGGTTTATGCTGGCTGTTTATTATATTGTTGTCAAAAAAATTCAAAGTATATAAATTTTGAAAACTTTGACGGGTTGCCTTATATCTCATTGTAAGATATAGTGGATCCTCCCTTGGTGTAACAATGCCACGTATGATGAATCTTAAAAAATTGCTGTCCAAATTACTGTGTATTATCCAGCTTGGTTGATATATGCTGGCTGTTTATTATATTGCTATCCAAACAAAAAAGATTCAAAGTATATAGGCTGTAAACCTGGCGGGTTGCCTTATATCTCATTGTAAGATATAATGGATCCTCCCTAGGTGTAACAATGCCACGTATGATGAATCGTAAAAAATTGCTATCCGAATTGCTGTTTATTATCAAGCTTGGTTGAGATATGCTTGCTGTTTATTATATTGCTGTCCAAAAAAAAAAGATTCAAAGTATATAGGCTGGAATCCTGACGGGTTGCCTTATATATCATTGTAAGATATAATGGATCTTCCCTAGGTGTAACAAAGCCACGTATGATGAATGTTTCAAATTTTCTGTCCAAATTGCTGTCCAAATTGCTGTTTATTATCTTGCTTAGTTGATATATGCTGGCTGTTTATTATTTTGCTGTCCGAAAAAAAAATTCAAAGTATATAGGCTGGAAACCTGAAGGGTTGCCTTATATCTCATTGTAAGATATAATGGATCCTCCTAGGTGTAACAATGCCACGTATTTTGAATCTTAAAAATTTGTTTGTCCAAATTTGCCGCTTATTATCCTCGCTTAGTTGGTATATCTTTGTTTGTTTATTATATTGTTTGTCCAAAAAAAGATTCAAAGTATATAGCTCGAAACTCGACGGGTTGCCTTATATCTCATTGTAAGATATAATGGATCCTCCTAGGTGTGTAACAATGCCACGTATGATGAATCTTTCAAAATTTCTCATCAAAATTGCTTGCTTTATTATCCCCGCTTGGTTGATATATCTTTGTTGCTTATTATATTGTTTGTCCAAACAAAAAGATTCAAAGTATATAGGCTTGAAACTCGACGGGTTGCCTTATATATCATTGTAAGATATAATGGATCCTCCCTAGGTGTAACAATGCCACGTATGTTGAATCTTAAAAAATTGTTTGTCCGAATTCTTTGCTTATTATCCAACTTGGTTTGGCATATCTTTGGCCGCTTATTATATTGTTTGTCCAAAAAAAGATTCAAAGTATATTGGCTGGAAACCTAACGGGTTGCCTTATATATCATTGTAAGATATAATGGATCCTCCCTAGGTGTAACAAAGCCACGTATGATGAATCTTTCAAAATTTCTGTCCAAATTGCTGTTTATTATCCAGCTTGTTTGATATATGCTGGCTGTTTATTATATTGCTGTCCAAACAAAAAAGATTCAAAGTTTATAGGCTGGAAACCTGACGGGTTGCCTTATATCTCATTGTAAGATATAATGGATCCTCCCTAGGTGTAACAATGCCACGTATGATGAATCTTAAAAAATTGTTGTCCGAATTGCTGTTTATTATCCAGCTTGGTTGGCATATGCTTGCTGTTTATTATATTGCTGTCAAAAAAAAAAGATTCAAAGTATATTGGCTGGAAACCTGACGAGTTGCCTTATATATCATTGTAAGATATAATGGATCCTCCCTAGGTGTAGCAAAGCCACGTATGATAAATCTTGTAAAAAAAATAAAAAAAATAAAGAACACAGATTTTACGTGGAAACTCTTTCAGGAAAAACCACGGGCAGAGGAGAAGAAAATTTATTATGTCAAATTCGAATCAATTACAAGAGGAATAGACCATGTCTATTTATAGGCTTATAAAGCCATATTCTAATATGAGTGTAGTAAGATTGAAACTCCTTATTCTAATCAATATCAAATAGATGGAGTTTAATAAGGTTTAAAAAACCTTATTCAAAATAAAATAAAAGAAGTGTAATTCTATAAGGATTCTTCTTTTATTTTATTTTACCATTGTATTTTATTTAAATAAGAATTTGGGTCACTTAATTCTAACAATCTCCACCTTGACACGAATTCTCAATAAACAAGTTCTTCATCGCGAACTCTCAACGAACAAGTTCTCCACCTCTTCCATAAAACCCCTTAAGGGTTTAACTTCAATAATGAACACCAACCAAGTCTAAGCAATGCTTAAACTTGGTTATAGGAAGTGACTTAGTCATCATATTTGCAGGATTTTCATGAGTACTAATTTTGCTCACAACAATATCACCAGAGCAATAATATCACGAACAAAATGATACCTAACATCAATGTGTTTTGTTCTCTCATGAAACATTTGATCTTTTTGTAAGGAAGATGGCACTGATCATGTCAAAAAATCATGGTCTTTGATTTGAAGGTCTTCATTGAGCTCACTAAAGAGTCCCTTCAACCAAATAGCTTTTTACAAGCCTCGATGTCGCCATGTACTCAAACTTGATGGTAGACAAAGCAATCGTAGTTTGCAAAGTAGCTTTCAAACCCGATTGCACAACCTCCGATTGTAAAGACATAACCAAAGAGAGATCTTCTTCTATCAAGGTCTCCAAAGAAAATCAAGATCAACATACCCAATGACTCTATCTCTAGTTCTTCCAAATCGTAAGCAAACATCGATGAGTACCTCGTAAGTATCTTAAAATCCATCGAACTACTTTCCAATGTTCATGCACGGATTCGCCATGTATCACGCTAATCGCACCGATCGCATATGATAAATCTGGGCGTGAACAAACCATAGCATACATGAGAGATCCCATCGCACTAGAGTATGGAACATGTGACATGTACTCAATCTCATCATCCGATTGTGGAGACAAAGCCGATGAAAGTCCGAAATGGGTCGCTAAAGGAGTACTAACAGAGCTTAGCACTCTGCATGTTAAACTCAAAAGAACTTTCTCAATGTACCCCTTCTGACTTAGGTACAATTTACTTGCTTTTCCATCTCTGAGAATCTCCATACCAAGTATCTTCTTTGCTGGTCTAAATCTTTCATCTCAAATTCTTCACTTAGTTGGGCTTTGACCTTTTTTACCTCTCCTTTATCTTTTGCTGCTATCAACATGTCATCAACATAAAGAAGTAGATACACAAAAGAACCATCACTGTTTTTCTTAAAGTAAACACAGCTATCAAAACTACTTCTTTTAAAATCATGAGAAGTCATAAAGGAATCAAACCTCTTGTACCACTGTCTTGGTGACTATTTCAAACCGTAAAGAGACTTTTTCAGCAAGCAAACATAGTCCTCTTTTTCTGAGACTGCAAAACCCTCTGGTTATTGCATGTAAATATCTTCCTCAAGCTCTCCATGCAGAAATGCAGTTTTTACATCTAACTGCTCAAGCTCCAAATCTTGCATGGCCACAATACCAAGCAAAGCTCAAATCGAACTATGCTTCACAACTGGGGAGAACACATCTGTAAAGTCCACTCCTTGGAATTTGACTGTAACCCTTTACAACAAGCCTTGCTTTATATCTGGGTTCTTCAACTCCTGGAGTCCCTTCTTTCTTTTTAAACACTCATTTACAGCGAACAACCTTTTTACCTTTAGGAAGTTTCACAAGATCCCATGTTTTGTTTTTGTGGAGTGATTCTATTTCCTCTTGCATAGCAAACATCCACTTTTTTGAGTCTTTACAGCTAACCGCCTTAGAATAATTTGACGGCTCTTGGTTTGCATCTATATCTTCAGTCACATTTAAAGCATAAGCAACTAGGTCAGCCTCAGCATACTTCTTTGGAGGTTTAATTTCTCTTCTAGTTCTGTTTTTGGCGATAGAGTATTGTGGTGAAGAAGCAACTCTATTCTCAATTTTTGTATCGGCTTAAGGAGTTGACTCTGTATTAACTCGATGCTCCACCGCTTTTGATTTTCTTTATTGGAAGAGTCTTTAAGAGATAAGTTAGGTAGCATAGCAGCTTTCATCAAAAACAACATCTCTGCTAATCACAACTTTTCTATTTTCAGACACCATAACTTATACCCTTTTACACCAAATTGTATAACCAAGAAAAAACACATTTAATGGATCTTGGTTCCAATTTTCCATTATTAACATGAGCATACACAGGACACCCAAAGATCTTTAAATCAGAATAATTAGCAGGATTATCAGACCATACCTCTTGTGGAGTCTTTTTCTCAATGGAAATGGATGGAGATCGGTTGATCAAAAAACATGCAGTAGAGGCTGCTTCGGCCCAAAACGACTTTGGTAAGTTGGCATTTGACAACATGCATCGAACCTTCTCCATAATCGTTCTGTTCATTCGTTCTGCAACGTCGTTTTGTTGTGGAGTATGACGAACTATCAAGTGTCTCACGATTCCTTCTGACTTACACAGTTTATTAAACTCATCAGAACAAAACTCTAAGCTATTGTCTGTGCGGAGGTATTTTATTTGTTTTCCGTATGTTTTTCAATCATAGTTTTCCAAGACTTAAATACGAAAAACACATCGCTTTTACGCTTCGGAAGAATGCCCAAACTTTTACGGAAAAATCATCAATAAAAGTTAGCATATAATTAGCTCCACCTCTCGAAGGCACTCTTTATGGCCCCACGGATCGAGAATGAATATACTCCAATGTTCCTTTCGTGTTATGGATTCCTCTCGTGAATCGAACTCCCTTTTGCTTCCCAAAAACACGATGCTCACGAACTTGGCTTTGCAAAATTCCTTACCCATCAAGAAGTCCTCTTTTGCTCAATTCGCCATGCCATTCTCACTCATATGCCCTAGGCGCATATGCCAAAGTTTAGTAATATCATCATCCGACAAAGAAGAGGAAGCGACAATTTGCATCACCAATAACAAAGAGAACCACCAAAACATATAACTTGGCATTCTTTCTCTCGCCCTTTCATCACAATGAGGAACCTTTGGAAATCTTCAACATCTCACTTTCAATTTGTGTATTTGTACACTTTTGAATCAAGAGTACTCAACGAAATTAAATTTCTCTTCAATTCTGGAACATGCCGTACGTCACTAAGTGTTCTGACAACTCCATCAAACATCTTAACTTTAATTGTTCCAACACCTGCGATTTTACACGAAGCATTATTTCCCATCAAAACAACACCTTCGCATACAGTTTCGTAATTTGTAAACCAATCCCGATTGGGACTCATGTGGAAGGTGCAGCCTGAATCAAGTATCCACTCCTCGCTCTCTTTAGAATTGTTGACAGAAGCAACTAGAAGTTCACCATCACTGTAGTCTTCTACAATATCAACTTCACCAGAATTTTTGGTTGTTTTCCCTTTTGATTCGCAGCCTCCCTTTTAATCTTGTTCTGTAGCTTATAGCACTTAGATTTAATGTGTTACAAGTTTTACCTCTGTTTGAAGACTTTGATCTACCCTTAGATTTACCGCGAGGATTCCTTTCCTGTGTCTTTGCACGATCATCATCAGCATTCCGATCTTGTCTCTCACGAACAATAAGACCCTCTCCCTGGGAGTCGAGTTTAACCACAAGATGCTTCATCTTATCATACGAGGTCAAAGAATCATAAACCTCATCAACTGTAAGAGACTCGTGGCTATATAAAATCGTATCTCTAAAGGTTGAATAAGACGGGGGCAACGAACAAAGTAGAATCAACCCTAGATCTTCCTTATCATACTGAACCTCCATGGCCTCCAAGTTTGAGAGAATTTCTTTAAACACTGTTAAGTGTTCATACACAGACGCACCTTCCTCCAAACGATGAGCATAAATACGTTGCTTCATATGCAACTTGCTAGTTAAAGTTTTCGACATACATATTTGTTCTAGCCTCTTCCATAATGTCGCGCGATCTTCTCTCTTCATCACATCCTGCAAAATTTCATTAGACAAATGCAGATGTAACTGTGTTAGTGCCTTTCGATCCTTGCGCTTCTTATCTTCCTCCGTCAATGTCGAAGGCATCTTATCTACCCCTAGCAGGGCTTCCTCTAAATCCATCTGTGCAAGAACTGCCTGTATCTTTATCTGCCACAACGCGGATCTGGTGTTGCGATCCAACAGCTGAATTTCATACTTCAAAGACGCCATTACCGTGATCGAGATGAAAAAACCCGGAAGCTCTGACACCAATTTGTAAAAAATAAAAAAAATAAAGAACATATAGATTTTACGTGGAAACCCTTTCAGGAAAAACCACGGGCAGAGGAGAAGAAAATTTACTATGTCGAATTCGAATCAATTACAAGAGGAATAGACCATGTCTATTTATAGGCTTATAAAGCCATATTCTAGTATGAGTGTAGTAAGATTGAAACTCCTTATTCTAATCAATATCAAATAGATGGAGTTTAATAAGGTTTAAAAAACCTTATTCTAAATAAAATAAAAGAAGTGTAATTCTATAAGGATTCTACTTTTATTTTATTTTACCATTGTATTTTATTTAAATAAGAATTTGGGTCACTTAATTCTAACAAATCTTTCAAAATTTCTGTCCAAATTGCTGTCTTAATTGCTGTTTATTATCCTGCTTGGTTGATATATGCTGGCTGTTTATTATATTGCTGTCCAAAAAAAAAAAAATTCAAAGTATATAGGCTGGAAACCTGACGGGTTGCCTTATATCTCATTCTAAGATATAGTGGATCCTCTCTAGGTGTAACAATGCCACGTATGATGAATCTTAAAAAATTGCTATCCAAATTGCTGTTTATTATCCAGCTTGGTTGATATATGCTGGTTGTTTATTATATTGCTGTCCAAACAAAAAAGATTCAAAGTATATAAGCTGGAAACCTGACAGGTTGCTTTATATCTCATTGTAAGATATAATGGATCCTCCCTAGGTGTAACAATGCCATGTATGATGAATCTTAAAAAATTGCTGTCTGAATTGCTGTTTATTATCCAGCTTGGTTGATATATGCTGGCTATTTATTATATTACTGTCCAAAAAAAAAGATTCAAAGTATATAGGCTGGAAACCTGACGGGTTGCCTTATATCTCATTATAAGATATAATGGATCCTCCCCTAGGTGTAACAAAGCCGCGTATGATGAATCTTTCAAAATTTCTGTCCAAATTGCTGTCCAAATTGCTGTTTATTATCCTGCTTAGTTGATATATGCTGGCTGTTTATTATATTGCTGTCCGAAAAAAAATGTAACACCCCAAACCCGGACAAGAAACCACGTCCGAATCTGGTATGTTACGGGGAAAACGTACTTAAGAGGTTTAGATTTTTCGTTTTAAAACTGGATGAAAACTCTCCACCATGAAGTGTATTTGAAGAACTTAAAGTAGACTTGTTTGAAATCAATGGTGTATTTGAAACCCGGAAATTTTTTGAAAACTTAGTCAACATGTGTAGTTAGAACGAGTTTATTCCATTTAAAACTTCAATAGTTTCTTAGTGTTACATAAAACAGTTTTTTGAACTTAACAGAAAACCGTGTTTGATTTGAAAATCATTTGAGTTCACTTTATATCAAAACGTAGTGAGATACCCGATGGTATAGTTTAGAACACATTGCGTTAAAATTTTGAAATCATCATCTTTCCAAGTTTTAGTAAAAATTTCAACCCAATTATTTTGATAAGGCATATTAAAATCTAATTTAAAACATAAACATCATAAAACATAATTTAAAGGCCTTTTACAATCCAAAGTAAGACCCAAATAAAAGTAATAAAACTAAAGTACCCAAATGATAGAGTCCGAGTAAAACTTTATTAAGCGTGGCATGAGCACCCGAGTCCATCCCGGCTCCATGTCCGCGTCTCTCGAGTCACTGAAATGTCAAAGGAGAGGGTGAGTCGAATGACTCGATGCATAAATCCGCTCCCGATAAAAGCAACAGGCTAACACACACATCATACATATAGCAACACAATTAATGCAACCCGATCCTAACCATCTCAGATCTCCTTTTCTACCCCGTGTGGTACCAAACCACCGGGTGGTGCCAAACCACCGGTGACCCAAAGTCACGATATCCATAAGTGTGGTGCCAAACCACTAGTGACCCAAAGTCACGAATAATCCGATGATGGGGCCAACCCATCGCGTGATACCAAATCACTAGCGACAATCCCATATCTCACATGTGGGGCCAACCCACGGTGGTGTCAAACCACGGGACGAGTCGCAATGAGGTGCCAAACCTCCGGTGTCCCAAAGACACATGTGGTACCAAACCACCGGTGACCGCAGATCACAAATCCGATGATGGGGCCAACCCATCGTGTGATACCAAATCACCGGGCGTCAATCCCGTATAATCAATCGTGGGGCCAACCCACCGTGGTACTAAGCCACGGGACGAGACGCGAGGTGCCAAACCTCTGGTGACCCAAAGTCACAATAGTCAATGCGTGGTACCAAACCACCGGAGGTGCCAAACCTCCGGTGACCCAAAGTCACACGGTGTCCCAAAGACACGGATATCATATCCCCTCCTCTCAAATCACCCATCATGTCATATCGATGCAAATCATGTAATACATGCCAACATGCCCCATAATGCATCTTATAGCATACATAGCATAAATCATAATATCACGGTATCACAATAGAACTCATAATAAGATAGACTTACCCGGATCCGTACATATACCCCATTTGGGTATCCAATTATCCATCACACTGTTATGATTTTTAACAGGCAAACAGGTTTATTAACAACATTACTAAGTATCAGTGTGTTAGTTTACACACCTGGTATATACGAGTCTAAAGATCCCAACGAAACGATCTAAGTCCCTCGATTATCAGGCTCCTATAACATTCGGCCAACATAGGGGTTAGGCACTAAAACCATTCGGCTATAGCCATTTAATCCAAAAGGGTTTGTCGATTAACCCTCACCTTGCTATTGGTTTGGTTTCTGACCAATACTCGAACCAATTAATGGTCCCTCTGACAATCGGCCACCACCCTAAAAAGAAGAACCATTAATCCTTAATTAACTTGGCTAAACGAGATAAAAGAATGAACTAATAGAACTGGCCCTTACCAACACTTACCCAAACAGTTAATCAACGAAGGCTCCACTTGATTGTGTCCAAAAATCCAATTGTCCTATAACAAAAGTCGATTACACTAGAGATTAGTTCCCCTCCTCAACCAATGCTAAATTCGGCCTTAACTCAAACCCAAGTCGATTAGGAAAAAGAAGAGAATTAAATGACCATTCGGCCAAGCCTTACCTATCACCAACCGAATGAAACAGCACTCAACAATCACCAATATTCGGCCAAGGCTTAAACAAAGAAGAAGAAGATTCGGTCTCACACAAGGAAGAAAACGCAACAGCTAGAAGGAAAGGGGTTTCTTACACAAGGTTTTGAAAGAGAAAGAAAAGAAAGTTTGAGAGGAGAGAGGTTAAATTCGACTTAACGAAATGGAGAAGGAGAAGATGGTAGAGGAGAGAGCATTCGCCACACACCAAACAAAAGAGCAAAGCAAATTCGGTTTCAAAGAAAAAAAAATGGAGAAACACCTATGAAATTTCGGATAGCTTTTGACAAAAAGAGAACTTTGTTTACCAAATGCTTTTGGCCGAAAATGCACAAAGTTGCCTAATGAATTTCGGCACTACTCCCTCCCCCATACCAAGCCGTCACTTCCCCCTCCAACCTCCCCTAAAATTCGGCCAAATCCCCCCATGCACTCACATCCACACGTTCAAACAATTTGAACAAGTCCACCTCCACTTTTCCCTCTCCACCCTTTATTCAAACGGTTTGACTTGGTCCATGCCCAACCACCTTAGCGTCAAAATGGAAGCAAAAATAGAAGCACACTGCAGCTAGAACTCAGGACCTCTCCTTTCTGCAAATGACGCCACACTCACAAGCCCTTAGTGGCGTCTCACCTGCCACTCCACCAGCTCCTCTTTTGTGCTCAGAAACACCAAAATTAATTTAAGAACCCCAGCTACCTTAGCTCCTCACACTTAAGCCTAAAAACAAAAATTCTTCCTAACACTCGGGCTTACTTCTAGCTCACAACTAAGCCCTTAAAACATAGAATCAGCAACATAGCACACCAACACATGTCATTTTATGCAACAATAAAATAACCCCTAACCCGGGATATTACAAAAAAGATTCAAAGTATATAGGCTGGAAACCTGACGGGTTGCCTTATATCTCATTGTAAGATATAATGGATCCTCCCTAGGTGTAACAATGCCACGTATTTTGAATCTTAAAAATTTACTGTCTAAATTGCTGTTTATTATCCTGCTTGGTTGGTATATACTGGCTGTTTATTACATTGCTGTCCAAAAAGAAAATATTCAAAGTATATAGGCTGGAAACCTGACGGGTTGCCTTGTATCTCATTGTAAGATATAATGGATCCTCCCTAGGTGTAACAATGCCACGTATGATGAATCTTAAAAAATTACTGTCCAAATTGCTGTTTATTATCCTGCTTGGTTGGTTTATGCTGACTGTTTATTATATTGCTGTCCAAAAAAAAAAAGATTCAAAGTATATAGGCTGGAAACCTGACGGGTTGCCTTATATCTCATTGTAAGATATAGTGGATCCTCCCTAGGTGTAACAATGCCACGTATGATGAATCTTAAAAACTTGCTGTCCAAATTGCTGTTTATTATCCAGCTTGGTTGATATATGCTGGTTGTTTATTATATTACTGTCCAAACAAAAAAGATTCAAAGTATATAAATTTGGAAACTCGACGGGTTGCCTTATATCTCATTGTAAGATATAATGGATCCTCCCTAGGTGTAACAATGTCACGTATGATGAATCTTAAAAAATTACTATCCGAATTGCTCTTTATTATCCAGCTTGGTTGATATATGCTGGCTATTTATTATATTGCTGCCTAAAAAAAAAGATTCAAAGTATATAGGCTGGAAACCTGACGGGTTGCCTTATATCTCATTGCAAGATATAATTGATCCTCCCTAGGTGTAACAATGCCACGTATTTTGAATCTTAAAAATTTGCTGTCTGAATTGCTGTTTATTATCCTGCTTGGTTGGTATATGCTGGCTGTTTATTATATTGCTGTCCAAAAAAAAAAGATTCAAAGTATGTAGGCTGGAAACCTGACGGGTTGCCTTATATCTCATTGTAAGATATAATGGATCCTCCCTAGGTGTAACAATGCCACGTATGATGAATCTTAAAAAATTTCTGTCCAAATTGCTGTTTGTTATCCTGCTTGGTTGATTCATGCTGGCTGTTTATTATATTGCTGTCCAAAAAAAAGAATCAAAATATATAGGCTGGAAACCTGATGGGTTGCCTTATATATCATTATAAGATATAATGGATCCTCCCTAGGTGTAACAATGCCACGTATGATGAATCTTTCAAAATTTCTGTCCAAATTGTTGTTTATTATCCTGCTTGGTTGATATATCTTTGTTTATTTTTATATTCTTTGTCCAAACAAAAAGATTCAAAGTATATAAATTTGAAAACTCGACGGGTTGCCTTATATCTCATTGTAAGATATAATGGATCCTCCCTAGGTGTAATAATGCCACGTATGATGAATCTTAAAAATTGTTTATCAATTGTTTGTTTATTATCCACTTGGTTGATATATCTTTGGTTTATTTATTATATTCTTTGTCAAAAAAAAGATTCAAAGTATATAGGTTTTGAAACTTGACGGGTTGCCTTATATATCATTTTAAGATATAATGGATCCTCCTAGGCGTAACAAAGCCACGTATGATGAATCTTTCAAAATTTACATCCAAATTGTTTGTCCAAATTGCTATTTATTATCCTCGCTTAGTTGATATATCTTTGTTTGTTTATTATATTGTTTGTCAGAAAAAAAGATTCAAAGTATATAGGTTTTGGAAACTCTGACGGGTTGCCTTATATCTCATTGTAAGATATAATGGATCCTCCCTAGGTGTAACAATGCCACGTATTTTGAATCTTAAAAATTTGCTGTTCGAATTGCTGTTTATTATCCTGCTTGGTTGATATATGCTGGCTGTTTCTTATATTGCCGTCCAAAAAAAAATTCAAAGTATATAAATTTTGGAAACTCGATGGGTTGCCTTATATCTCATTGTAAGATATAATGGATCCTCCCTAGGTGTAACAATGCCACGTATGATGAATCTTAAAAAATTTCTGTCCAAATTGCTGTTTTTTATCCTGTTTGGTTGATTCATGCTGGCTGTTTATTATATTGCTGTCCAAAAAAAAAGAATCGAAGTATATAGGCTGGAAACCTGACGGGTTGCCTTATATATCATTATAAGATATAATGGATCCTCCCTAGGTGTAACAATGCCACGTATGATGAATTTTTCAAAATTTCTGTCCAAATTGCTGTTTATTATCCTGCTTGGTTGATATATGCTAGCTGTTTATTATATTACTGTCCAAACAAAAAAGATTCAAAGTATATAAGCTGGAAACCTGACGGGTTGCCTTATATCTCATTGTAAGATATAATGGATCCTCCCTAGGTGTAACAATGCCACGTATGATGAATCTTAAAAGATTGCTGTCTGAATTGCTGTTTATTATCCAGCTTGGTTGACATATGCTGGCTGTTTATTATATTGCTGTCCAAAAAAAAAAAAGATTCAAAGTATATTGGCTGGAAACCTGACGGGTTGCCTTATATATCATTGTAAGATATAATGGATCCTCCCTAGGTGTAACAAAGCCACGTATAATGAATCTTTCAAAATTTCTGTCCCAATTGCTGTCTGAATTGCTGTTTATTATCCTGCTTGGTTGATATATGCTGGCTGTTTATTATATTGCTGTCCAAAAAAAAAGATTCAAAGTATTTAGGCTGGAAACCTGACGGGTTGCCTTATCTCTCATTGTAAGATATAATGGATCCTCCTTAGGTGTAATAATGCCACGTATGATGAATCTTAAAAAATTGGTTATTGCCATTGCTTATTTGTTGTCTCATTATTATAGATATATCGTCATTTCGCTTATTCGCGTTATCATTCTATTATTGTTCTAATCGTGTCGCGAGCTGTGTTTGAATATTCATTCTTTACACTATAATCTAAATAAAATAAACATGCATAGTTTTAAACATTACATGCGTATTCATTCAAAAACTTTTGGAAATAAAGGCAATATTCTGTGCTTAGAGCCTCGAGAAATTGTACCCTAACTTACCAGATTTTGATTCCCTCGTTGAACTCAAATAATTGAATATCCTTTTAAAATCAAAATACATCATATTTAAAAATAAAAGAATAAAGGCAAGCTCATTCTCAAAGGTTCAAGGTGTTGTGTCCTAATTGACGGGACGTGATATTTTGTTACTTCAGGGCAAAAAAGTCTTAAACGCACGTCTGGATTTATCCAAGCGATTTTAACTAAAAATAACATTAATAAAGAGGGTTAATTGTAGAATTTGGGTATTTCAAAAGCACTCTCATTTTCGTTTTCTAATTGGGTTAATTGTATGGGTGGCAAGAATCTTTGTGTTCGCTGGAGATGTGAATAATGACGAAAAAAAAAAAATAAGAGCATCCTGACAGAACTAATGTCAAACAATTCCATCATAAATCTTTTTTTTTCCTATAAAATCAATAAAGAGTGAACTATCGAAGACCAATTTATCTCAACCATTAGTGTTCAATCCAATGGTGGAGAATCGTAGTATCAAAAGTGAAGAATGAGAAAAGGTAAAAATATGATCTTGGGTTTCCATTTTTAGTATATATATATTTTTTATCAAATTTGGCTGATAAAATTTATTTTCTATTTTTTTAGGTGAAAAAGTCACAGAAACAAAACTGCAAAAAAGATCAAATTACATAATGTATAAACATTGACGATTAAATTTTTAGAATTAAGACTAAGTTAGCATTAACGTATAAAGGTTTGAGGGTTAACACGGTTAATATGCTAATTTTAAAAGCTGACACATCATCTTATAGGAGAAAATAGGAGTTACGAGTAGACAATTTAAGTTTGTGAAAACTTATAGGGTGAAAAATTTATTATAAATTCACAATACAAATTATGTTTTAAACTCAACCTATAACACGATTGTTTAATTTAGATCCAATATGGAAACAATTACTTAGTTCAGACTCAATATGAAAATAATTGTTAAGTTTAAGACTTAACTTGAATAAAAAAATTTAAACCTCGATGGTAGATACTAAATAGTGATTTAATGGTTAATTTATTAGGTTATAAACCTTTCCCTTCTCCAGGCTCCGGCCATTGCTCGTGGGCTGGACCACCGTGTGGCCGCCAATTACAGTGGTGATGGCACCACCAGTACTGCGGTGGCGGAGAACACCAAAAGACACCCTTTTGAATCCGTCACATATGTAAAACGCTGATCCGAGGTCAAAACCCCGAAAACCCTACCTAACCCGGTAGAAAATAAAGAAACATTTCGTTTTCTTCTCCTTTTCTGCGTGGCCTTCGACGGCGAGAGACCAACCGATTTAGGTAAATTTCTTTTCTTTTTATTCGATATTTCGATGTTTCAACTATTAGCTCTAAAAGTCTCCAAGTGTTAGATTTAAGTAATAATCATTTCTCTCGCAAGCTTCCAAGATGGTTATGGAATCATACTGATTTGTGGTCTTTGATTTGTCCAAAAACCATTTCCAAGGTCTCATTCCTATGGAATTATGCAATCTGGTGAGTCTAAGTTTTACTAGAATAATTTCATCTTAATTTAATAAAAAAATGTATGACATCCAATAAAAACATGCTAGATAAAATTAACTTAATTTAATCATTTAAGTACCATGAAAAAGAAAAATTTCTCTTGAAAAAGACCAAAAAGACTTTATTTTTCATCAAATGGAAGAAAAGCAAAGTTTAAGGTCAATATATTCGGTGATATTCGTACTTTTAACGAGTTTACATAAAATTGAAATGAATGACAAGTGTTCGAAATAGTACCATTGTAGTCAACATTTACATTCTGATCTCGAATCAAACCAACAGTACGCGAAACCATTGTTCCGATAACCTTGAATTTAGGCCATTACAGTCCTAAATTTTGTAAACTAGCCAATTCCTTTCCTTCAAAAGAAAAACTACCCACTACGTTAATTCAACCCAACTTTAAGTCTAACGGCTTCAGAAAAGTTTTAAGCTTTGATTTGATTTATTAATGGCAGCCAACTCAAACTAACAAAAAATGAGTTAATTTTCATTGAAAGATATCAAGTTCTCAACCATTTAAAGTACAAGAAAAACAATGTATTTGAGGATTATCTAATTGAATAATTTATTAATGGCTGGTCCGGGACTTCCCTTGGGATCTTATTAGTTTTCACTGGATCTTCTTTTACAGGTTTCTTGAAACCAATATAACTTCCCACGAACACGAGTGGGACGGAGATACCGAACCATAAAAGTACGAGAGCGAACATGGTTCCGAATGGTGCTTGACCGAGAGATTTCGACCCCACATCAATGCATGCAAGACAAAAAAGATGGCAAAGACAATTGCGGGGAATTTAATAGTTGTTTTGATTGTGATGCTCTTCCGCTTGCTCCTTTGAACATCTTATATAGCCGAGCCGACGAGTATCCGTGAATAGGCCCATGAAGACCAGTAGTAGAAGCATGGCGATCAATAATCCCCCTCGATTTGAAGGCTTAAATGAAGAACTTTTTTATGCATTTTGAAAGTTCAACTACACAATTGAGTGCAAAAAAAAAAAAAAGAAAAAGACAAGGACTTAATTGTTTCTTTTAAAAAAATTTGAGGGCCTTTTTGAAACATTTTCAAAGTTCAAGTACCAAATTGAGTGCAAAAAAAAAAAAAAAAAAGGCTTAACTTATATATATATATATATATATATATATATATATATATATATTTATATTTACAATTTCAAGTTTTTTACCCTCTTAAGCCTGAAATTATGCAAACAACAAATTTAGGGAAGTCGATGATTCCTAGTGTTCACTTCCATGCATCTTCAAAGTTTGCTTTTGTGCCTCCATACTAAAATTTTGTGAAGTGGATATGTATATACAAATTTCGAGTTGAAAGTTGATTTGAAAATTTGGAATCAAATTTTGTTGATAACTTTGAAAAGAAAGTTACAATCTTTGAAGTTTTCTCAAATATAAAAAAATCTTCCTTTTATTGTTCTCTTCAATTTGAGCTTTCATCCAATGGTTGTCTAATGTATCTTAGATGGATGTTGATTGCTTTTATTGTTCAACTTTTTTGAATTTTTTCTTGTAAAATATCACATCAAATTTATAACGGCTAACTTAACAGCCACAATAATAATCAATGAAAAAAAATCATTGGTCAAAAAAGTTAAGAATTTTTAACATCTAAAAATTTAATTAGGTATGTTTTCGTGAAAAGATTTAATTAAAATTTTAAGAAAGTATAGAAATTTTTTTACGCTCCCATTTCTGCTCTAGTAAAAACACCTCTAAAGTGCTAAGATTACTGAGTTGTAACTCAAGATAAAACAAGTAGGAAAATTGAATGGAAATGAACCTCGGTTGCGAGTAGGCTTACAACAAGTATAAGAACAAAGGAGAAAATAGGAGTTACGGGTATACAATTTAAGTTTGTGAAATCTTATAGGGTGAAAATTTTATTATAAATTCACAATACAAATTATGTTTTAAACTCAACCTATAACACGATTGTTTAATTTAGATCCAATATGGAAACAATTACTTAGTTCAGACTCAATATGAAAGACTTAACTTGAATAAAAAAATTTAAACCTCGATGGTAGACACTAAATAGTGATTTACTGGTTAATTTATTAGGTTATAAACCTTAAATTTTGGCCTTCATATTTTTTGTGAAAAAACCGAATTCGTCCCAATTCAAAAACCTATAGTTATTTAATTATGAGCCAAGGGAGGGGTATTCCTGTAAATGTGAACACAAGATCCCCCCCGGAGTGGGTCGGGTCGCGCGCGGGTAGGCCTTAAATAACGCCGTTCTTCATAGGACTAAAATGAAACAAAAATAAAATTATAGGGTAAATTTTTAAAAAATGAAAAATACTGGATCCCAAACTATTTGAAAAGCGGAAGGGCTAAAAGTGAAATTAGACCCTTCCGCAAAAACACGCGGATCCTGAGGTTGGAGCGGGTCGGGTCTCGGGTCAGCCCCCTAAACGACGCCGTTTTGGCGTTAAAGGGCCCAAGTGAAACGACACCATTTTACTTCCATTATTTAAATCAATTTTTTTTAAAAAAAACTTCATTTTCTATTTCTTCATGCATGTGTTACAATTTGATTTTTGTTGTGGCTTTATAGTCGAATACAAAAAGTTTGCTACTATTTTTACTGTATATTTGCTTCGTTTCTGCTTTCCCTTTTTTTGCTTGTTTGCAGGCGTTGATAGAGGCAGATAAGGGATTTTTCCATTTCGGTGCAAGCTTGCAAACGGACCTCGGGATGAGGCGTGGGCGACGTGGCCGAGAAGGAACGGCGCGGGGGGAGACCCTAGGGTTTTGTTTTACTGAAAAAAACTTAATGTTGTGGGCTTGTTTAACTTGGGCTTAGGGTTTGTTTGTTTTTTTTTAATTTGGGTTGGTATTTGTGAATCGAGCTTTGACTGTTTTTTTATTTGTTGGGTCTGTTTAAGCCCGGGCAAATTGGGCCTATTACAATAAGAACAAACAAAGTGTCCTAAATTTTGTAAACTAGCCAATTCCTTTCCTTCAAAAGAAAAACTACCCACTACGTTAATTCAACCCAACTTTAAGTCTAACGGCTTCAGAAAAGTTTTAAGCTTTGATTTGATTTATTAATGGCAGCCAACTCAAACTAACAAAAAATGAGTTAATTTTCATTGAAAGATATCAAGTTCTCAACCATTTAAAATACAAGAAAAACAATGTATTTGAGGATTATCTAATTTAATAATAAACATTTAAAAAAATGTTTTATTTATACTCATTGTATATTGAATTATAATAAAATTAGGTAACGTGTAAATATTAAGATCTAATGTTTTAGAAATTAAAACTAAAATTGAAACAATGTGTAAATATTAATGGTTAAATTTATTATTATGTTAAAAATATCTTATTCTTTTTCATTAATTATTTAACCGCCAATGACTAAAAATGAAAAAAATCAAATAATTGAGTACTGCATAGATCTCGATAGCTCCCTATAATTTTACAACAGGTGGAAGCTTCTCTAATCAGTGGAGAGATGACAAATGACAAATCATTCAACTTTTGGTTCAAACATGCAAATTATGTTTTGAGAGTTCATCAACTTGATTTGGTAAGTGCGAGAGTTTTAAGTTTGACTCGGTGAAAATGGTTGCCAGTCTTTTCAATCCAAGTGTTCAGCGATGATTTACAGATTTAAAGATAGCTGCGTTTCAACCCGGGCAGACAAAGTAAAAGATGAGGACCCCAGAGTCCCCATTTTACTACTCATCAATGGAAGACGACTCAGGTCGAAGCTTTTCTGGAAATGGAGTGATGAAAACCTTACAATTTCTGGTTGAAACATGCAATTTACGTGAAAGAAGAAAAAGCTTCATCTTCTGTAAACCTTTAATTTGTGGGGTTAGAAGATTTTCATGCATCTTTAATTAATATGGTGGTTTTTAATTTTGAAAAAATACCACCACATTCTAACAAGACTAGTGATCAAACCGATTAAATTATTGATTCGCTGATCTGATCGATTTAATTAAATAGATAATTAAGATTCATAAAATAAAATAAATCAATTCAATGAAAATTTTAACACGGTTCAATAAGTCTATATTAACTCATGAATCAACAAGTTTAATGTCTCTCCAAATTGATCCCTAGACCAATTTTGGATACTCTAATTCAAACAAGCATGCATGGTAAATTTAATTACACGTCCATTTAAGAGAGGCAGTGAGAGGACATGTGAGGGCCTTGGCGCTCCCTTAATTTGGTGATATTGCTTTTAAGCCTTTAAAATTTGCGACATTATGGTTAACAAGTGATAAACTTTCCATTTTAGCTTCCAATATTTTATAAATCAAATCCAATCTCTTAAAAAGAATTTCTTACTTTGCCATCGCACCTAATTATTATACAAAGAATACGAGAAACTTCATTTAAGATCTAGCTCAAAGCTCATTTTATTATTGAAAACATAATAAAGCATCATTTAGTTCTTAAACTTGACAAGTTTTTTTTTTGTTCTTGAATTATTTTAGACGACATTAGTCCTAAAACTCGTTAAGTACTTTGTACGTTGATGTGATACTTAGATATCGTGCCATGTTATGACCTATTTTTATAAAAATTTAAGTGATGATGTGACATAATCATAGAGTGTCACGTCATTACATGAATCAAAATTGGAGAAAATTACCTTGAAACAAAGATTAAATGTTATCATTTATTTTAATAAATATGGACTAAAACCTTATAAATTTGCGGCTTTTGGTAACTGTAGAAGAGGTGTGTGTCGGTTTCAATTAGGTTTAGCTTGGTAAAGATAGAAGGATGAGGAAAGGTAGAGATTTTTATTGAAATTATAGTTGTTACTTGATGGGTAGATAAAGAGATGAAATTTTCAGCCTTTGGTAATTATGTTTAGCTTCTAATTAGCGATTGTAGAGGCATACGGCTAGTTGAAATTTTGAAGGAGTTGAAAAATTGTGGGTTTAACATTGAGGGGTTAAGTCGTTCTGGCCATGCAAACAATGCAACATCTAGATCTTTCAAGAGAGGGATCTCAAGGACTTAAGTCAATTGGTCTGCTCGAGTTTTTGGACGAGGTGAACTTGTGATTGATCCTGCACGAATAGCCAAGCGATACATGCTGCAATATTTCTTCCTTGATTTTCTTGCTGTGCTTCCATTACCACAGGTCTTAACCGTTGTTTCCTTCAGTATTCAATAGCAGAATGCTGCATATTATCATTTGTTCTAATGCATCTAGCTCTCTGTTTCTTGCATTATATCTTTCTTTATTGATTTTTTTTCCTTCTCATGTATCCATGTTTGGTGAGCCACAATTTTATTTGTATTCCATCTGCTGTTGTAGTATTGTTCATTCTTACTTCTTGTTTTGCTTCATTATTGTCTGCTTTATGTGTATTAACTTTCTTTGTATACATGCTTCTTTTTTCTTTCACATTCACACACTCTTTACTGCGTGTATTCTGTTATTTAAAGTGTGAAACACGGGAGCAACCGATGGTTTGTGTTGCATATATGGACTACGTTAAAGTAATTTTTTCATTGCATTTTTTTCTGTCATCATTGGCTACTGTTAATTCACATAGGTAATGCCTTGAACGCATGTAGGGCAAGGCCAATTTAAATATTCTCAATTCCTAATACAGAATGAATATAACATCCATAGGATTTTTTAAGTGAAAATCTGGTTGAATATTGTTTTCTTTCAAGTGCTTAATTTGCTGATTATGGATGTCCAAGTTAAGATTATATGTGCATTGTCATATTAGGGAGTAGTAGTTAACTCCACCTGAGAATAATGTTGATGAGCTATCATTGCTGCATGACATCCTAGTTGCAACGTGGCTGATCAAAAGCACCTGCTGTTTTCTCATTATTTTGTTCATAAATGCAGAGTGTTGTTTGGCGATTTCTTCTTGGTTCAGATGTGCTAGCAACAAACGAGGCCTTGTTTTTCATCGTCTTGTTTCAGTATATCCCTCGATTTCTTAGAGTTATACCCTTAACATCAGAAATGAAAAGGACAACAGGTGTCTTTGCTGAAACTGCTTGGGCCGGAGCTGCGTATTATTTGGTATTATATATGCTTTGTAGTCATGTAAGTCCCTATCAATATGCATCTTCATTGCACTAATAAAACCTGTTGTTATTTGTTCTCCTCTTCTTTGATTTAGGCCATCTTTTGATCCCTAGGTCACAATTTTCGCTCTAATCTGTTCTTTAACAAATATGATTACTTGTGTAATTACTTTTTGATCTGTGTTTGTTTTTTTTGGATGAATGATTCAGATAGTAGGGGCATTCTGGTACTGGGTAGCCGTAGAACGAAATGATACTTGCTGGCAGAAGGCTTGTAAGGATATTGGTAGAGATAAATGCAATACAAATTTCTTATACTGCGGGAATCAGCATATGGAAGGTTATGGAGTATGGAATAATACCAAAGACACTGTTCTTAAAGAAAAGTGCCCAGCTGATGACAATATTGATAATCCTCCATTTGAGTTCGGAAACTTCACACAAGCTTTGTCATCTGGTATTGTTTCATCAACAAAGTTCTTTTCCAAATACTGCTACTGTTTATGGTGGGGTCTACAGAATTTGAGGTGGGAAATCATGTTCCTTCTAACTGCTGATTAATATAATAAGAAAATAAAATGTGGATTCTGCACTGTATATTAGATTATTGTGTAGCAAGAAGTTGCTTTCTTATCAGACATAGATAATCATCATTTATCATGATTGTTTGAAGGAGAACTTGCAAGACACTACTTGTGTGGAAAGTTTTCTTGTCTTCTTGGCAATGCATATGAAATAGATACACTCTAGGTTGTGTTCTGCTTTCTGTTATTTGTGATCTATTTACAGGGACTTGGATGTTAAATGCAGCATCTATTACACATTCAACTCCTACTGATTGAACCCTAAGAACTCAAAGCCACGTGTACCCACATACTCATGGATTATGAGTTATTGTTGCCATTTCAGAACATTATCTTATATTCGTACTATCTTTGCTACTCTTTTTTAAGTCTTACCTTCCTATCTTCATCAGTCCTTTGGCCTTTAGTTGCTAGACTATATAATAAAGAAATAAATAAAAGGCCTCTCCCCTTATGCTTTAATGCTTCCTAACTTTATTTTTGGTTATTTGCCTTTGGTGCCTACTGTTTTGAGTTATCCTTTATATGGCACGGTTAATTTCTTGTTATTGTATGTTCTCTATGCTTGTGTTTGACTTATATTCAGCTGATTCCTAAGATTCTTCTGCGTATTTCCTTCAATATATTTGCAGTACCCTTGGCCAGGGACCTGAGACTAGCACCTATCCTGGTGAGGTCATATTCTCCATAGCACTTGCCATTTTTGGACTGCGCTTCTGATTGGAAACATGCAGGTAGATTTTTGAATATTATCTCAAGCTTTATTTAGCCAGTTAGTTAATTGAGACTTGAGACTGTAGAAAGCGAAATTGATTTGAGAATGTTCTGGCATTGTTGTTGTTTTCAATGTTGTAAGCAGACCTATCTTCAATCTCTCACCATTCGGCTAGAAGAGATGAGGATTAAAAGGCGTGATTCAGAACAGTGGATGCATCATCGTATGCTTCCCAGGACTTGAGGGAACGGGTGAGGCGTTATGACCAATACAAGTGGTTGGAAACACGCGGTGTTGATGAAGAGAACTTGGTCCAGAGCCTCCCAAAGGATCTGAGGAGAGATATTAAGAGTGATTAGAAGGGTAAGTTCTTTTCTTTGTGTTTTGGTGTCTTCTTTATTAGCAGTAGTGAGAACTGAGTAGTACAAGTTTTTCTATTTTTCGTGCAATGGATTACCTTTCACTTGTCTTTCTGTATCCATGTTGTGAAGCCTATGGAATACAACTTTTCCCCATAACATAAATATCGTGTTTGCATTGTATATGAAAGTGATCGGTAGCATGTTGTGCTATCTTCGTTTAGTGGATGATCTGGTGTGTCTCTAGAAGTTGTTTTTGCTATATTTCATGATTTCAATTCAGTTCCGTATTTACGCGTAGGCTTAATAATTTTTCCTTCAATTCCATTTCCTTTTCCTCCTGTTTTTTTGTGTGATCTCGACTGGCATCCGATATTGTATTGCTTTGGCACCATCGTACGCTCTAACTGCTTTCATTTTTGTAGGTTCCTCTGTTTGAAAGTACGGATGCCATTTGTGAACGGCCTGTTTACTGAGAGCACCTACATAGTCCGAGAGGGGGATCCTGTTGGTGAGATGCTATTCATTGTTCGTGGAAGGAGTGGGTTTTTCAACCGCAGTTTGCTGAAAGAAGGAGATTTCTGTGGAGAGGAACTTCTAACTTGGGCATTGGATCCCAAAACCGGTGCTAGCCTTCCAACATCTACTCGGACAGTGAAGGCTTTAACTGAGGTCGAAGCTTTTGCCCTCATAGCTGAGGAATTAAAATTTGTTGCCGGTCAATTCAGGCGTCTTCACAGTAGACAGGTACAACATACATTCCGTTTTCATTCACAGCAGTGGAGAACCTGGGCAGCTTGCTTTATCCAAGCCGCTTGGCGGCGTTAATCCAAGAGGAGCTTCGTCCTAAGGAAGAAGAAGAGGAAGCAGCAGGAGGAGGATCAGATGGAACCCGCAATAACAGCGGTGGAGGTTCATACAGCATCGGTGCTACTTTGTTAGCTTCCAAGTTTGCTGCAAACGCACTTCGTGGCATTCATCGGAACCGGAACGCTAAGAGCGCAAAGGAGTTGGTGAAACTACAAAAGCCTCCGGAACCTGATTTTACTGCTGAAGACGCAGATTGATATGTAATCCATGATGTTACGTTTGATATGAAGATCTGAAACCAATACATAGACATTCCATTTTGGAAATACAGTTGTAAGTAAAGGCTTGCTTTAAATTTGAAAGACTGTAAGTCTTGTTTGCTGCTTCATTAATTCTTATGCCTATTGATTTATATGTAGTTCCCATTTCCCTATGAGATATTATTTATTTTAAAAAGAATGAAAATGATTGATCATCAGTACTTAACAAAAATTTTAATTTTTAATAAAATGATCAATTTACTCTTTGATTTTTTTATACAAAATTTAATTTATTTAATTTTTAGTAGTAGAGATAAAATGTAATCGAACTCTTACTACAATATATATAAATTGATCATCTTCTTTATTCGAAGATTATGAAAATTCTTTATTGACAGAATTGCAGGATGACACAACATGACTATCAACTCTGAATACAACAATTCCTTAATTTCTAGACAAAAAGAAAAATGACTTCTAAAAAAGAGATTGCTTTATAATCTCTTTAGTACAAAACCGGTAATGGAATCAGTTAACAACTAAAAATTAATCAAAGAACTACCATGGAGAAATCTAAAAAAAAAAAAATTAAACCATTTCAATGATCAAAATATTCAAAACTTAATTGGTGAAGTCCACAAGCAAAAGAATGTCCTGCATTTCTGATTCAGTTTTGGGGTTTGATTTTTGAGCATCCTCAAGATGAATTAAACCCGCAAATTTCATTTGAGTCGCATGAAAAACGAACTCAATCGATCTTCACCGATGAGTATACGAGCCTAGTGAACCAGAAGCAAGCATAGAAACCAATTGCACCGTGAGTACGAAGAAGAACGATACGACACAATCAACATGTAGCCAAAGTACAACATTCCGGATACCAGTTTCGTGATCTCGAGCTTTGTGAAGAAGTGGAAGGCAGCATAGAGGAATAAGTAAAGTGCCGAAGAACCGGAAGTCAAGTATGATCTCCACCACCATTGGTAATCCTCACTACATATCTGGAAGTAGCATAGAACAACTGTGATCTCGGCACAAGTGACAACAAGAATGATGAAGACAATGAAGAGGAATCCAAATATGTAATAGAATTGATGCAGCCATATTGATGTTAGGATGAAAAAGAGCTCAATGAAAACAGCACCAAATGGAAGTATGCCCCCGATCAAGATCGAAAATGCAGGGTGCAAGTGCCACGGCTGGTCCGGGACTTGCCTTGGGATCTTATTAGTTTTCACTGGATCTTCTTTTACAGGTTTCTTGAAACCAATATAACTTCCCACGAACACGAGTGGGACGGAGATGCCGAACCATAATTTTGAAATTTTGAAATTTCCCTCTTTCAACTCTTCTAGTTTCTTCTTTCATTTTCTGTTAACTCTCGTGGCTTCCTCTAGTATCTGAAATTAACAAACAAAACCTTTACTATTCCTCCTAAAAAAATTGAAACTCAAAAAGAAGAAAGGAATGTTTTTTGCATGATTTCCTTCGATTTTCTAAGGACCCCCAACCTTCTTTGATGTGAGGGTCTTGAAACTTGAAGAAGGATCATTTTCATTAAAGTTTATTCTCCAATTTTTATGAAAAATTATTGTTTTTAATTCTTGAATTTTTTTTTCAAGAACCTCATTTAAAACATTTTTTTGGTGTTCATCGAAATAACGACATGCAAAGAGGAATAGTTATCTAAAGTTAAATGAAAGTATGGGTAAAAAACAGCACTTACCCCTTCAGGTTTAGACTTATGGTTAAAAAAATGTCCACTTATCCTTCCAAGGTTTGAAGAAAATCTCATAAACCAGACCTCGAAACTTGAAATCAATGCTTTTTCAACTCAAAACTTTGAATGTACTCCTCAAACAGCATACAATGATCCAGTGCCTCTGGACTAGCTGGGCAAAAGTCGAGTTTCCTAGACTTTGGACGAGATAGTTCTTCAATCAGCATTTTGGCATACCTTGAATGACTTGGAGGACTTGAAGGACTTGTAGACGTTGGAGGAGATAGTTCTTCAATCAGCATTTTGGCATACCTTGAAGGACTTGTAGGCTGTAACAGAAGTAAACTAGTATTCTTAGGACAATCCATGTGCTAAAGCTTATGAGACTGCTAAAATGAGATGAACTTTTACCTCCATTTCGTATGACAATGAATGTTGCTTTGCAGATGCAGAATGTCCACGAAATCTAAACAAAAAAACATGCATACAAATGTAAGTATCCAGTCAGCCAAATGTTAATTCAATGTAAACATATGAATGAATGCCAAGTGAATTTCTTTACCATCTAATCCGAGGATCCGTAAAAATTCATTAGTGGTGGCTCTTTTCTGTGCTTTGATACATTCATCGTGATTGTGCAGAAATCCTTCCTTCGTAATATCTTCGGGTTCACTTGGATTCTCTGCCAAAATGGTTAACTTTGAAGTTTGATTCTTCTTTGACGTCTCCTTCAAGCGTGGTTTACCTGAGTTTGAAATGTCAGAGAGAGCTTTCCGACCACCAACTTGCACTTTCTCTGAAGCTTTAGAGACACTCTTCTTGTTGCTTGAATCATGTGCAAGTTTTGAGACACTGGTCTCTTTCTCACTGAATGAAAGGATTTTAGAATTCTCCTTTTTCGATGTCTGGTTCAGGATCGGGTTAACCGAATTTGACAAATCACCAAGCGGTTTCCTTCCACCAATAGCACCTTTCCCGGTGCAGTAGCAATATTTGCCTTCCCCACAAGAGAAGCACCTGGAGAACACACTTTGAATTATCGAATTCAACTTGAAAACAAAAAATTGAACAGAACAGCAAGTGTTCGAAATAGTACCATTGTAGTGAACATTTACATTCTGATCTCGAATCAAACCAACAGTACGCGAAGCCATCTGAGCAGATTACAGATAGAAACAAAACCTCTTCGATAAAAGATTATACCTATGAGTTGCATGATGCACGGAAAAGGGATGAAAAGTCAAGGTCTAAGAATTTAAGAGGTGCAAAACTGGAACCAAATCAAGTTGACATAAAAGATGAACAAAAATACTGTATGAAGACACTTAGGGGGAAATCAAATGTGTAACGAGAGAGATAACATACCAAATCCAACAACATAATCTAATAGCGTTTAAAGTTTAAGGCACCTAGATTATGTAGTATGTACCCTTGTTCGGCGTCCGTATCTCCACTCGCTCGTAATATACAACAAAGCAAACTAAAACAACACCACAACCAGATGAAATCCGCCACATGGGTAACAAAAAATTCCTATCATACAACCCTAAACCCTAACTAAACAAGCTTAACAATAACAATGCCACAACCAGACCAAAATCATTAGCAAAGAATGCCGAATACTTTACTTTCCTTATTAGTACAAAACCCAGAAAGGGAGAAAAAGAAACCTAGGATACAGCAGACAAATGGGTCATTCTTGGAATTATTCTTTCCTTCTTCCATTCATTTCTCAACAAACAAACAGATGTTCTTGTTTTTATGGTTTTCCATTCAGAAACAATCAACAATTCAAAAGAAAAAGAAAATTGAATATTTCTCTTTCAACCATTAAAGCATACAAAATAACTTTAAACACAGACATAAAACCTATAAAACAAAACTTACGACGGCTTTTTGATGAGTCAAAATTTCTTGCTTTTGATCTGCAGATTCTGAAAACGGAGAAAAGAGGAGAAAAATTCGAGAGAGGAAAAGAAATAGAAGAAGAGATTCTGGAATTTTGGATTTGTTTCCTTCCAACGTTGCTAATCGAAAAAAAGAGGAGTCCGATTTCTGTTTATAAGGACCCAGAGCTGCAACGGTAACTCAATTTTTGGGCTATTTCCGCCCCTGGTCCTTCCTTATTTTTGGGTTGTTTTTTTAATTTGGCCCGATAATTTCGCGTTTATTTCATTTTAGTCCCCACTGGAATTGTGCATTTTGGAGGACAGGATATTTCCCTTATTTGGTCCCTCCCTGTTATTCATTCGCGTTACAAATTGATCATTGGTCAAAAAGTTAAGAATTTTTAACATCTAAAAATTTAATTAGGTATGTTTTAAGTGAAAAGATTTAATTAAAATTTTAAGAAAGTATAGAAATTTTTACCCTCCCATTTCTGCTCTAGTAAAAACACCTCTAAAGTGCTAAGATTCTTGAGTTGTAACTCAAGATAAAACAAGATGTAAATGAACCTGAGTTGCAAGTAGGCTTACAACAAGTATAAGAACAAAGGAGAAAATAGGAGTTACGGGTATACAATTTAAGTTTGTGAAATCTTATAGGGTGAAAATTTTATTATAAATTCACAATACAAATTATGTTTTAAACTCAACCTATAACACGATTGTTTAATTTAGATCCAATATGGAAACAATTACTTAGTTCAGACTCAATATGAAAGACTTAACTTGAATAAAAAAAATTTAAACCTCGATGGTAGATACTAAATAGTGATTTACTGGTTCTTCATAGGACCTTAAACGACGCCGTTCTTCATAGGACTAAAATGAAACAAAAATAAAATTATAGGGTAAATTTTTAAAAAATGAAAAATATTGGATCCCAAACTATTTGAAAAGCGGAAAAGCTAAAAGTGAAATTAGACCCTTCCGCAAAAACACGCGGATCCTGAGGTTGGAGCGGGTCAGGTCTCGGGTCAGCCCCCTAAACGACGCCGTTTTGGCGTTAAAGGGCCCAAGTGAAACGACACCATTTTACTTCCATTATTTAAATCAATTTTTAAAAAAAAAAACTTCATTTTCTATTTCTTCATGCATGTGTTACAATCTGATTTTTGTTGTGGCTTTATAGCCGAATACAAAAAGTTTGCTACTATTTTTACTGTATATTTGCTTCGTTTCTGCTTTCCCTTTTTTTGCTTGTTTACAGGCGTTGATAGAGGCAGATAAGGGATTTTTCCATTTCGGTGCAAGCTTGCAAACGGACCTCGGGACGAGGCGTGGGCAACGTGGCCGAGAAGGAACAGCGCGGGGGGAGACCCTAGGGTTTTGTTTTACTGAAAAAAAACTTAATGTTGTGGGCTTGTTTAAGTTGGGCTTAGGGTTTGTTTGTTTTTTTTTTTTAATTTGGGTTGGTATTTGTGAATTGGGCTTTGACTGTTTTTTTATTTGTTGGAGTGCAATTTAAGCCGGCAAATTGGGCCTATTACAACAAGAACAAACAAAGTGTCCTAAATTTTGTAAACTAGCCAATTCCTTTCCTTCAAAAGAAAAACTACCCACTACGTTAATTCAACCCAACTTTAAGTCTAACGGCTTCAGAAAAGTTTTAAGCTTTGATTTGATTTATTAATGGCAGCCAACTCAAACTAACAAAAAATGAGTTAATTTTCATTGAAAGATATCAAGTTCTCAACCATTTAAAGTACAAGAAAAACAATGTATTTGAGGATTATCTAATTTAATAATAAACATTTAAAAAAATGTTTTATTTATACTCATTGTATATTGAATTATAATAAAATTAGGTAACGTGTAAATATTAAGATCTAATGTTTTAAAAATTAAAACTAAAATTGAAACAATGTGTAAATATTAATGGTTAAATTTATTATTATGTTAAAAATATCTTATTCTTTTTCATTAATTATTTAACCGCCAATGACTAAAAATGAAAAAAATCAAATAAGTGAGTACCGCATAGATCTCGATAGCTCCCTATAATTTTACAACAGGTGGAAGCTTCTCTAATCAGTGGAGAGATGACAAATGACAAATCATTCAACTTTTGGTTCAAACATGCAAATTATGTTTCGAGAGGTCATCAAATTGATTTGGTAAGTGCGAGAGTGAAACATCCCGAATTAGGGCCTAGTCAGAATAGTGGTTTGAGACCATGAATCTAAAGTAGAAATAATTATTTTATGACTATTATGGGGTTTATGATATGTTCGTATGCATGTGTAAAAATTTCATGAAGAAATTTTAGGCATAAAGTGTCCAATTTGACTTTTGGACTAAATTAAATAAGTTGCAAAATATGAGGTCTTAGAAGATTTAAGTATGAAATAGCTTGGATTATCAATTTGAGGTCTACAATGTGATTAAATTGTTGTGTGAAAATTTCGTTGAGAAATTTTATCGAAAAAGTGTTTAATTTGATTAGTAGGATTAAATTGTTATAAGTGCGAAGTGTGTGTTTCAGATGATAAAGGGTGTAATTGTGATGGGTTTTTAAAGTGAAGGTCCTTATGAAGAAATTAGTCCACTTATAAGTTGATGGAAGATATTTGTTTGGTATTTTTGAAGTTAGTTGAAAAGAAAAAGGGCAAATTTGGAAGTTAAGTTAAATGGTATAATAAGACAAAAATAGTAAAAGAATAATAAAAAAATAAAACACCCTTCTTCTCTTCTTCTCCAGCAGAATGTGAGAAGAAAAAATGGCAGCCATGGAGAAAGCCATATTCGGCCAAGCTAAGGAGCTTGATAGGTGAGTGGTTTTTGTCTCGTTTTTAATGATTTATACGTTTTTGGAGTCGTGGTAAGTCGATTTAGCTATCCCGAATCTTTATTTTCAAAATTGTTGAAGTTTGTGAATTTTACCATGGTTGATTAAGTGTGTATTTTGATGATTAACGGTGGATTATGCATGTCCATGAGTAGATGAACAATTTTTACTAAGTGATTTTCGATGAAAACGAGTAAAACGAGTTAATCGATAAAAGTTGTTATTGTTCATAAGTATGTGTTATAGTAGGAATTTGAAGTTTCTATAGAAGGGAAAAATGTTTAGCATGTCATAAAACATAAGAAAAAGGAATAAAGTTTAATTTTCGAGCCTAGGGGCAAAATCGTAATTATGCAAAAGTTTAGGAGTAAAATTGTAATTTTGCCAAAGTTTGAGTTAGGGACTGTTTTGAGTAGTGCATTAATTAAATAAGTAAAATGTGATGTTTTAGACCCCGAAAGATGAGATTTGGACCTAGAACTGGAGGAAAATCGAAAATTGGGAAAGTTGGTAAAATGGTTGTTTCGACATTCGAGGTAAGTTCATATGTTTAATAAGCATTTAATTATGCATATTTGGATGATAAATCGATATTTTGGACATAAATACTTTAGTATTGAGTTTCAGGTATAATGATTAATGTCGATAATAATTCGATATTGGAAAGAGAACTTGTATAATTTATATGTTAGACCATATTTTGTATTATGGCTTTGTATGATAATAAGAAAGTATTGACTAGCATAGTTTGAGGAGAATAAGTTAAGTTGATGACATGATGAGATTTAGAATGTAAGTATGTAAGTTGAGTAGTATTTTATTTTCATGCAATTATTGTTTTTAGCAATGCTATTGTTGAGTTAGGTGACTAACCTTGAGAATTTGAGCATGTATGTTCCAAATGGCGACTTAACAAGGAATTGATATCTCAAAGTCCATGGCTATACCATGGCAATTAAGGCAAGGATACCATGTAAGACCATGTCAAGACATGGCATTGGTAAGCGGGGATACCATGTAAGACCATGTCAAGACATGGCATTGGTAAGGCAAAGATCCGTTTAAAACCATGTCAAGACATGGCATCGACATTGATTAAGGACTCCATGTAAGACCACATCAAGATGTGGCATTGGCACTAAGACAAGGATACCAAGTAAGACCATGTTTGGAACATGGCATTTGGTAAGATAAGGATATCATGTAAGATCATGCCAAGGCATGGCATTGATAAGTTCTATAAGATAAGGATATCATGTAAGACCATGCCAAGGCATGGCATTGATAAGTTCTATAAGGCAAGGAAATCATGTAAGACCATGTCAAGACATGGCAATGATGAGTTACTATAAGGTAAAGGTCCCATGTAAGACCATGCCAAGGCATGGCATTGGTGAGTTCATAAGGCAAGGATACCACGTAAGACCATGTCAAGACATGGCAATGGTAAGTTCAAAACGAAAAAGGGTCACGAGTAGTCCAAAGAGCAAGTCAAAGAAATGACAAGGTGAGAACATGAAGAAAGAGTACAGGTATGCATTTAAGGCTTATTTAATATTCAGATTGTAAGTAATTGAGATTATCAAGTATTAAGTAAGTGATGAGTTTTCAGTTATGCTTGTAACACTTTATGACATGATTGGCAATATGCCTATATTATGAAAGAGTGCTCATGTGTTAAGTGAGAATGTTGCAGGTACGTAAGCAAGCTATTAAGTAGGGTGCCCTTTGTATTCCGAGCCTTGGGTAAGGTTACCGATGAGTTCATCGGGAAAATCGATTAAGTGAAATTATGTGTGGCTGGTAGTGATAAGTGTAGGTATATGCATGTGTAACGTATGAGCAATATGCTAAGTGAAATTATGTGTGGCTTGTAGTGATAAGTGTAGGTATATGCATGTGTAACGTATGAGCAATATGTCGATATGTAATCGGAAATTGGAAAGACTGGTATAAGCAAGTGATGAACACAGTTAAAGTGAAAGAGAGCAAAGATTTACAATAGAACTGCTCTGGACAGTAGCAGTGATGTGAATTTGAAAAATCAGAAAAAATAGTAAAAATTGAATTATAAGTTGGATGAGATATTGATTTAAAGCTTATTGAGCCTATTTTAATATAAAAGAAACAAAACAAACAAAGGATTTTTATATTTTGAGATATTTAAATTCTTGAGAGATTGGTTCAGAATGATTATGTGATCCCCTATTCTGCCTTGGAAAAATCATTAAAAATTGGAAAAAAAATAATTATGAGATATAAGTTATATTATTGAAATACTTAATGAGTCTAGTTTCAAATGAAACAAATTATAACATCATTTGAATTCTGTACAAGGAGAAAATTGATTTGTAGTGAAAAGTGGTCAGAATTGTTGAACAGTGCAATAGGGGAAATTTTAATGAATAAACTGTACTAATTGGATAAGCCAAAAATTCTGAAAATTTTATGGTCTGAAGATATGTGAGTCTAGTTTCAGGAAAAATTAGCGGTTTGAAATTTGGAGCTCTGTAGCTCAAGAAATAAATAATTTAGTGACAGCAACTCAAGTAGACAGATTAACGTGAACATGAGTAATAAGGTATAAGCATGTGATTTAATGATTGTATCAATTTGAGAACTTGTTGTGAGGATTTGTCATGTTAAGGCTTTGATAAAGTTACAAATAAGTTGGGAAAGTGAGAACTTAGCATTATTTATGGAAGTTATGACAACTTAGTAGTAAGCTAAATTCATTGCTAATGCTTATTATTATTTTTCATGTGAACTTACTAAGCCTCATAAGCTTACCCCCCTTTTTCTTTCCCATCTTATAGAGTCCTACTAAACAAGCTCGGGTTGGAGGTCGTCGGATATCGCTTCACACTATCAAACTATCTATGGGTATCTTTATTTATAAATGATTTAAGTTATGGCATGTATAGGGGCTTGACTAAGTCATTTTGTATTTGTGTTAATTAATTTGACCAAATGTATTGTTAGGTCTGGTAATGTCTCGGACTCAGTTCCGGCATAGGATACATGTAAGGGGTGTTACAGAGAGTTTTAAGTTTGACTCGGTGAAAAATGGTTGCCATCTTTTTCAATCCAAGTGTTCAAATGATGATTTACTGATTTAAAGATAGTCGCGTTTCAACCCAAGGCGGACAAAGTAAAAGATGAGGACCCCCTGGAGTCCCCCATTTTACTACTCACTAAATGGAAGACGACTCAGGTCGAAGCTTTTCTGGAAATGGAGTGATGAAAACCTTACAATTTCTGGTTGAAACATGCAATTTACGTGAAAGAAGAAAAAGCTTCATCTTACAAACCTTTAATTTGTGGGGTTAGAAGATTTTCATGCATCTTTAATTAATATTTTAAAAAATAAACGAGACATATGGTGGTTTTTAATTTTGAAAAAATACCACCACATTCTAACAAGACTAGTGATCAAACCGATTAAATTATTGATTCGTTGATCTGATCGATTTAATTAAATAAATAATTAAGATTCATAAAATAAAATAAATCAATTCAATTAAAATTTTAACACGGTTCAATAAGTCTATATTAACTCATGAATCAACAAGTTTAGTGTCTCTCCAAATTGATACCTAGACCAATTTCATGCTAAAAGACCTGAGCATTAGCGGCGCTTTTTCACAAACGCCACCAAAAGTTTTTCATATTTTTTTCTTATTCTTGATTTGAATTATATTTTATTTTGATACATTCACTTGTAAGCAACGAGAAAGTTTCATTTTAGTTACTTAACTATGAAAAGTTATAAATTGCTAACTAAACAATTTAGAAGTTTTCATTTAAGTTACAAATTAAGCTATTAAAATTGATTTAAGGTTTAATGTTTAGTATGTTAATTTCATGGTTCAGGGTTTGTTATTTTGGTGTATGGGTTTAGTGTTTTAATGTTTGTTGTTTGGGTTTATTGTATAGTGTTTAATATCTTAATGTTTACCGGTATTAAGGTTTAAGTGTTAGTGGTTAAGGGTTAAGGTTCAGGGTTAGGGGTTGAGGGGAAAATGGTCAATGGGTTAGGGTTTAGGGTTTTTGGGTTTAGGGGGAAATGGTTGATCTGTTAGGTTTCTAAGTTTAGGGTTTATAGTTTAAGTTTAGGATTTTAGGGTTTAGGGTTTGAGGTGTTAGCTATATGACCTAAAATCTCGAAACTGAAATCCCTCATGAGAGATTTATGGTTAACGTGTTAGCTATTAAAATATATATGTTTTGCACTACACTAACATTGGCCACATGAATTCTCAAAAAGTTGGTCTCGGATTATGATTTAAGGTTTGCAGCTTAGAGTTTAGGGTTCGAGTTTCCTGGTCTAAATTTTATGGTTTGGGGTTGTGAGTTTGAGGTTTAGATTTTGGTGTTTGTACTGGTTTAGGGTATAATATTCAGGATCTAGGGTTTATGATTTAGGGACTAATCTTGGATTTTTTAGAATATAAATCAAAATAAGATAAATGTAAATTATTATTTTAAAAATATATATATCAAAATGGGTTAAATCCCAAAAGCATACATGAACAATAGTTTAGTGTGCAATTGTATACATGAACTTTAATTTGATCCAGATCTTGTAAAATATTAACACAATTATTGATATAATTAACATCATTTTTTATTTATATATTTCATACATAAAAAATTTATTTATTCAATATAAAAATATATTGATGTATTTATATTTTAAAATAATGTGTATGATTAAATCAAAATTAAAGTTTCAACTATACATTTAAACCACATCTAGAATTACACATTAAACCAAAATTCATATATAATTCTGAGATGTATCTATATCAAAATTTATATAATTAAATGCCATTTATATAAAAATCTAAACTAATGTTGATGTAAAAGAAAGAAAAAGAAATTATTAAAAGAGATGATAATGGTAATTAAATTTTTTAAAAATTAATAAATTAAAAACTTAAATATTTAAAATTTAATATTTAGTTAAAAAGTTCAATACTCAAAATTTTCAAAAAATATGTAAAAATATTAATCAATAGTGGTTTTTAAATAGGTAAAGTTTCCAAAACGGCGTTCTTTTTAAATAGTTTTTAGTGGCATTTTTGTTAAACCCCGCAAATATGTTAAACAAGTTTACAAAGCGCTGCTGTTTTATCGAGGTTTTAATGGCGTTTTTCTAAAAAACGCCGTAAATTTGTTACACAATTTTGCAAAACTCTGCCGGTTTTATTAGCGGCGCTTTTCATAAACGCCACAATATTTAACTAACCTTTACGTCACTGTTTTAATTAGCCACTGCCTTCTCTTTCCCTCGTCGGCCGACTCCCCCATTTTCTAATCCCTAATAGCCAATTCCTTTCTCCCCTCCTCCACTCCAACACCCATCGGCCACCACCATATCTTTCACCAGTCAGCACCAATCCACCGGCATTAGTTGCCGGATTTGTGAAAACCGACAAGGAATTTTAGAGTTGAGGCATGGAATTTGTTTTCCAATTATTTTATTCTCTAATTGTTTCTTCTGTACATTTAGATGACAGTGGTGTTCTCCGCCCTTATTGATTTTCTTTTTCTGCAGGTGAAACATCGGGTACTACTGCTACACTGGTATTCACATAACCCAGGCAGCGCATGACCATTTCCTCTTCAGAAAAAGGTAGTATGGAAGTGATCTTGGTTAAGTTACTCATGGTGCATGCACAAAAAATGTGTTCTTTTCTGTTTAAATTGATGTTTGGATCTTAATAAATTTTCTTTTTTTTTGGTATCAATTTGTGGTTGTGGGGATTTTTAGTGCATGAAAAGTAACTAAAAGTATTGAGAATTCTGTCAAAACTGGATCTCAGTATTATCGCTCTCTTGGGATTGAGATAGACTTATGTTTTTAGAGTCTTAACCCATGGAAAGATGACAACATTGTTGTGTCTAAAGAAAGCTCCGTTTTACCGAATCCTGGAAATATTTTGCAATGGTTTACTTGTACATATGGGTTATATCATGGCAGGCTTCCAAGCAAATGGGTTATGCAGAAATTTGGTTAGCTTATGAGTTGAGTGATATAAGAGTTGGTGATGCTTCTATGAAACATAGAGTTGGGTGATTTGCTGATACATATTTGACCTTTTTGATATTTAATTTAAATTAATATTGTCCATTTCAGTAATTCAATGATATATTTTTTCAAGATTTTTTCAGTTTAAATTTATATGTTTTTAAGATCCTATGCTTCTATTTTTTCTTTATTTCAAGCCATATATTTTCTTTCAATTTACACAATGAGTACAGATATTCAAGCCACTATAGTTACTATATACTGATATATATTTTATCAATTTTCAATCATTACTATTTACTACTTGAAGATTAAACATGTATGGTTTACAAAGTATTGTTTGATGAGTACTGCATTTTATAAATGTATATATATAAACTTAATCTCCTTTTGGTTTCATGAAACAGCTTCATTTTCATTTTCATAGATTATCGAACTAACATTTTATTTTAACCATTGCCGAATGCCATTCCCTTTTGGCCGATAGATTATCTTCAAGGAAGTATGTCTATTTTCTTACTTTTGGTTTCCATACTAAGTTTTTTTTTAACTACCACTTAATAGTTGTCAACCAAAAGACGAATACACTGCCAACAATCGACCTGAGTTATCCAACCTTATCCAAAACACTCTTTATTCTGAGATAATATGTCTTTTACAGAATACAAGGAGCATATTATAAATTAAAATGTCTTTAAGATTCTATGCTTCTATTTTTTCTTTATTTCAAGCCATATATTTTCTTTTATTTTATTTGCTTCTGACGATTAAAATGTCTTTAATGATTGATCTATACTAGAGTCTTATTTTACTAAATTATTTTATTTAATTGTTGTTCATATCATCTCAAAAGTTTTTTCTTTTACTGAGAGTTATTGTATGTAATTGTTATTTGTAGCTCTGTACCTGATTTGTAGCAGATTGGCTGCGATCAAATCGTCTCAGAATTCTTCCATCGGACTAAGTTCATACAGCTAATGACTAGACTATTCTGGTAACTGCTTTATATTCAACCTGTTTAACCTAGAGAACTTTGGATTGCTATGGTTGAAACATAGTTGTAATTTCGTAAACCCTGATATCATTATTATATATCATGTAACATTGGATTTAAATCGCAGATATGATTTGAGTCACTTTGAGACTAACCTGGGTTTTACTGAATTGTGGGATACTGCTTTTGGAAGAGATCTTAAGAAGTTCCTCCATGTATGTTCTTACTTCTTTTCTTGAATTGTTATGTGTTGATCAGTTTTTATTGATACGAGAGCTACGAATTATGTTATTTTGCATTTGAAAGTTATATCCGAATGGCATTACGATTGTTCAGGTGATTGCTGCCTTGTGGATATTGTATATTGTTTGAAGTTAGTGCAACTTTGTGACATTGTTTTACATGGGTACCGGAGATGCTTCCACCTGCTTTGGTTTTTTATTAGAAACATGTATGAGTTTGTCATTACATTATTTAATGAGAATGAGATTTGATTCTTATTTGGTCTCTTCTTTTTTTTTTAACATTTTGACAGATAAAAAGTGTTACTGCTTTCTACTCCTCTTGCAACTGTTGGTTCAACTGAAGCTGCCATTTAATCTTCGAATTAATATTTGGTAGAGATATTGATAAAGTTTTTATATTTGGTTCAACAAAATTAATATTTCGTGCTACTCTTATAATCTTACATCTGGTGTAGGTAATAACGACCACCTGTATTAAAATTTGGTGCAAATAATTACACCACACGACCATTGACATCCAGTCTGGCTGGTGTATTTTGCTGAAAATATCGCTTGGCGTGTACATGTTTCGTTGCTAATTATTTTGGCTTATTTATATTCATTTTCCTTTAAATTACTTAGCAAATACTATTTTTCATTGCGACCTCTCTGTTTCTTGGGGAGAGTGGAGTAGACCAAATTTCTTTGAAATTATTAAGGTACGTTTTAGTTCAAAATTCGATCAATAACAGCTTATATCATGATGATTTTGTCCAAATTACTGTTTATTATATTGTTTGAACTGGTATATATGCTGTTTATTATATTGCTGTCCAAAAAAAAAAGATTCAAATTATATAGGCTGGAAACTTGACGGGTTGCCTTATATCTCATTGTAATATAATAGATCCTCCCTTGGTGTAACAATGCAACGTATGATGAATCTTAAAAAATTTCTGTCCAAATTGCTGTTTATTATCCTGCTTGGTTGGTATATACGCTGGCTGTTTATTATATTGCTGTCCAAAACAAAAAGATATAAAGTATATGGGCTGGAAACCTGACGGGTTACCTTATATCTCATTGTAAGATATAATGGATCCTCCCTAGGTGTAACAATGCCACGTATGATGAATCTTAAAAAATTTCTATCCAAATTGCTGTTTATTATCCTGCTTGGTTGACATATGCTGGCTGTTTATTATATTGCTATCCAAAAAAAAAAAAGATTCAAAGTATATAGGCTGGAAACCTGACGGGTTGCCTTATATCTCATTGTACGATATAATGGATCCTCCCTCGGTGTAACAATGCCACGTATGATGAATCTTAAAAAATTGCTGTCCAAATTGCTGTTTATTATCCTGCTTGGATGATATATACTAGCTGTTTATTATATTGCTGTCCAAAAAAAAAAAGATTCAAAGTATATAGGCTGGAAACCTAGCGGGTTGACTTATCTCTCATTGTAAGATATAATGGATCCTCCCTAGGTGTAACAATGCCACGTATGATGAATCTTAAAAAATTGCTTTCCCAAATTGTTTGTTTATTATCCTGCTTGGTTGGTATATATGGTGGCTGATTATTATATTGCTGTCCAAAAAAAAAAAAGATTTAAAGTATATAGGCTGGAAACCTGACGGGTTGCCTTATATCTCATTGTAAGATATAATGGATCTTCCCTAGGTGTAACAATGCCACGCATGATGAATCTTAAAAAATTTCTGTCCAAATTGCTATTTATTATCCTGCTTAGTTGATTCATGCCGGTTGCTTTATTATATTGTTTGTCCAAAAAAAAAGATTCAAAGTATATAAATTTGAAACTCGACGGGTTGCCTTATATCACATTGTACGATATAATGGATCCTCCCCAGGTGTAACAATGCCACGTATGATGAATCTTAAAAAAATTCTGTCCAAATTGTTGTCCGAATTGCTGTTTATTATCCTGCTTGGATGATATATGCTGGCTGTTTATTATATTGCTGTCCAAAAAAAAAAAGATTCAAAGTATATAGGCTGGAAACCTAGCGGGTTGCCTTATCTCTCATTGTAAGATATAATGGATCCTTCCTAGGTGTAACAATGCCACGTATGATGAATCTTAAAAAATTACTGTCCAAATTGCTGTTTATTATCCTGCTTGGTTGGTATATATGCTGGCTGATTATTATATTGCTGTCCAAAAAAAAAAGATTCAAAGTATATAGGCTGGAAACCTGACGGGTTGCCTTATATCTCATTGTAAGATATAATGGATCCTCCCTAGGTGTAACAATGCCACGCATGATGAATCTTAAAAAATTGCTGCCCAAATTGCTGTTTATTATCCAGCTTGGTTGATATATCTTTGTTTGCTTATTATATTGTCATCCCAAACAAAAAGATTGAAAGTATATAGGCTGGAAACCTGACGGGTTGCCTTATATCTCATTCTAAGATATAATGGATCCTCCCTAGGTGTAACAATGCCACGTATGATGAATCTTAAACAATTGCTGTCCGAATTGTTTATTTATTATCCAAATTTGGTTGATATATCTTTGTTTATTTATTATATTGTCGTGTCAAAAAATGATTCAAAGTATATATGCTGGAAACCTGACGGGTTGCCTTATATATCATTGTAAGATATAATGGATCCTCCCTAGGAGTAACAAAGCCAAGTATGATGAATCTTTCAAAATTTCTATCCAAATTGCTGTTTATTATCCTGCTTAGTTGATATATGCTGGCTGTTTATTATATTGCTGTCCGAAAAAAAAGACTCAAAGTATATAGGCTGGAAACCTTACGGGTTGCCTTATATCTCATTGTAAGATATAATGTATCCTCCCTAGGTGTAACAATGCCACGTATTTTGAATGTTAAAAATTTGCTGTCCGAATTGTTGTTTATTATCCTGCTTGGTTGATAGATGCTGGCTATTTATTATATTGCTGTCCAAAAAAAAAAGATTCAAAGTATATAGGCTGGAAACCTGACGGGTTGCCTTATATCTCATTGTAAGTTATAATGGATCCTCCCTAGGTGTAACAATGCCACGTATGATGAATCTTTCAAAATTTCCGTCCAAATTGCTGTTTATTATCCTGCTTGGTTAATACATGCTGGCTGTTTATTATATTGCTTTCCAAAAAAAAAGAATCAAAGTATATAGGCTGGAAACCTGACGGGTTGCCTTATATATCATTGTAAGATATAATGGATCCTCCCTAGGTGTAACAATGCCACGTATGATGAATCTTTCAAAATTTCTGCATGTTGTTTGTCCAAATTGTTTGCTTATTATCCCGCTTGGTTGATACATGTCTTTGTTTATTTATTATATTGTCATCCCAAAAAAAAAGATTCAAAGTATATAGGTCGAAACTCGACGGGCTGCCTTATATCTCATTGTAAGATATAATGGATCCTCCTAGGTGTAACAATGCCACGTATGATGAATCTTAAAAATTTCTCATCCAAATTGTCGTTTATTATCCTGCTTGGTTGATACAAGTCGTTTATTTATTATATTGCTGTCCAAAAAAAAAGAATCAAAGTATATAGGCTAGAAACCTGACGGGTTGCCTTATATATCATTGTAAGATATAATGGATCCTCCCTAGGTGTAACAATGCCACGTATGATGAATCTTTCAAAATTTCTGTCCAAATTGCTGTTTATTATCCTGCTTGGTTGATATATGCTGGCTGTTTATTATACTGCTGTCCAAAAAAAAAGATTCAAAGTATATAGGCTGGAAACCTGACGGGTTGCCTTATATCTCATTGTAAGATATAATGGATCCTCCCTAGGTGTAACAATGCCAAGTATGATGAATCTTTCAAAATTTCTGTCCCAATTGCTGTCAAAATTGCTAATTATTATCCTGCTTGGTTGATATATGCTGGTTGTTTATTAAATTGCTGTCCAAAAAAAAAGATTCAAAATATATAGGCTGGAAACCTGACGGGTTGCCTTATATATCATTGTAAGATATAATGGATCCTCCCTAGGTGTAACAATGCCACGTATGATGAATCTTTCAAAATTTCTGTCCAAATTGCTGTTTATTATCCTGCTTGGTTGGTATATGTAACACCCCAAAACCCGACCCAAACATTATGACTGAATTTGGAACATTACAGATGAAAACATTTTAAAAATCTCTTTTTGTCGATTCCAGTTATGATAAAAACATTCTTTTAAATAGGTTATTGCATTTAAGAAGGATAAATTTGAAGCGTACAAAGAAAACAAAACTTAGTTATTTAAAACTTTATTAAGTCGGGTTGTTATCAAGTTTTGTCAATGTACCCGATGGTACGGAAGAAAATCATTTACGTTTGAATTTAAGAAAACGTGTGTAAACATTTTAAAGTCATTAAGTAGTTTAAACAAATTATCCAAAACATGTAAAATATCAAAATAAAATCTTAGGAGGCCTTATTACAACTTGAACAAATTAAACCAACAATAAAATAAAAATAGTTCGAAGTTCATTTAAATCCACATTTTCACCGCATGGCGCCTCGAGTCCATCCGCTCTCATCCGCAATCTCTCGGTCACTGAAAAATATTAAAGGAGAAGGTGAGTCACCAAGACTCAATGTGTAACCCTTCCCCCGGTTTAGTACAACATCATACACAAATCATAACTAATTTAACATGCACAAGTTTAATATACACCCAACCTAGCCATCCAAATGCCTTTCTCTACCCCGTGTGGTACCAAACCACTGGTGGTGCCAAACCACTGGTGACTTAAAGTCACGATATCCGTCAATACTTGTGGTGCCAAACCACTGGTGACTCGAAGTCACAATTGTGGGGCCAACCCACGTGTGATACCAAATCACTGGCGTCAATCCTATAATGTCATCTGTGGGGCCAACCCACTGTGGTGCTAAGCCACGGGGACGAGACGCTATGAGGTGCCAAACCTCTGGTGACCGAAGTCACGAAATGTGGTACCAAACCACTGGTGTCCGCTGACACGAATATCACTTCCCCACTCCACTGTGTTATCCCACATCAATCAATGATATGCATTTAACAGATATCATGCCAATATGTTTATTTAACAACATCCAACAGATTTATCATTAGCCATATATTGCATGCCACATTTACCAAATATGTCATGCTTCCATAATCATTAAATAGTAACCTCATATTGACAAGGACTTACCTGAAGCCTTGCTTATACCTTTATGGTATTAAATCTGAATCTACACAAATCTGATTTAGCATACACAAAATACATAGCACATTATTTAGTTAAAAAGTGTGTATGTACACGCCTGTTTTTACCGAAATTCCTAGATCCCAAAGCCTTTATTAACCTTGGCCGAATAGTCCCCCACTTACCGAAATCCCAAATTTATCACTTGAGTCACCCTTTAGGAAAACGAACCCCGAAAGCTTCCTTCAATCGACTATGGCTTCCCAGAGAACTTTTGGAAGGATTTTGGCAAGAAAGGCTAGAGAGAATTCGGCAGCAAAAAGAAGAGAAAAGAAAATAGCCTAGAATGAGTTTAGAGGCACATTCGGCTATGCTTATGCTCTCAAAACTGATAGCTAACCTTGTCTACAATCCCACCTTCGGCCAACTCTATATCCCTTAACCTATTCCACTTTCTTCTCCCACTTATCCCCTTAATTAATAAAATAACAATACTCCATCCCATTATCTCTTATCCTCTCATTAACATAAATAAAATAAGACCACATTTATCTTGTCATTAAAATAAACTAAACATCACTTAACCCTTACCTACTCCCAGAGAATGCTTTATATTCGGCCAAGCATAAAAATGGAAGGAAAAGAAAATCCAAGAAGCACTTTCGGCCATGCACAAATTGGAAAAGAACCAAAAACAAGCTAAAGACTTTCGGCAATCATAAAATGAAGAAAGAAATTTTGAGTAACAAAGGTGATAAATTCGCCAAGTAATCAATGAAGAAAGGAGTATCACAAGAAAAATTTAGAGCAAGGTGGCTAGAGAGAATTTGGCATAATCGCTTTTTCTCGAATTGTAGTCGCTAATCTTCTTTGGATCATGAACGATAGCATAACAAACTTCTCTAATTTCTTGTTATTACATGTTCTCTATGCTTGTGTTTGACTTATATTCAAATGATTCCTAAGATTCTTCTGCGTATTTCCTTCAATATATTTGCATTACCTTTGGCGAGGACTTGAGACTAGCACCTATCCCGGTGAGGTCATATTCTCCATAGCACTTGCCATTTTTGGATCAAGCGCTTCGATTGGAAACATGCGGTAGATTTTTGAATATTATCTCAAGCTTTATTTAGCCGATTAGTTAATTGAGACTTGAGACAAGAGAAAGCGAAATTGATTTGAGAATGTTCTAGCATTGTTGTTGTTTTCAATGTTGTAAGCGCACCTATCTTCAATCTCTCACCATTCGGCTAGAAGAGATGAGGATTAAAAGGCGTGATTCGAATAGTGGATGCATCATCGTATGCTTCCCAGACTTGAGGAGCGGGTGAGGCGTTATGACCAATACAAGTGGTTGGAAACACGCGGTGTTGATGAAGAGAACTTGGTCCAGAGCCTCCCAAAGGATCCGAGGAGAGATATTAAGAGTGGTTAGAAGGGTAAGTTCTTTTCTTTGTGTTTTGGTGTCTTCTTTATTAGCGAGAGTGAGAACCGAGTGGTACAAGTTTTTCTATTTTTCGTGCAATGGATTACCTTTCACTTGTCTTTCTCAGATCCATGTTGTGAAGCCTATGGAATACAACTTTTCCCCATAACATAAATATCGTGTTTGCATTGTATATAAAAGTGATCGGTAGCATGTTGTACTATCTTCGTTTAGTGGATGATCCGTGTGTCTCTAGAAGTTGTTTTTGCTATATTTCATGATTTCAATTCGATTCCGTATTTACGCATAGGCTTAATAATTTTTCCTTCAATTCCATTTCCTTTTCCTCCTGTTTTTTGTGTGATCTCGATCGCATCCGATATTGTATTGCTTTGGCACCATCGTGCGCTCTAACCGCTTTCATTTTTGTAGGTTCCTCTGTTTGAAAGTATGGATGAGAGATTGCTTGATGCCATTTGTGAACGGCCTGCTTTCTTGAGAGCACCTACATAGTCCGAGAGGGGGATCCTGTTGATGAGATGCTATTCATCTTGAGAGTGTAACAACAGATGGTGGAAGGAGTGGGTTTTTCAACCGCAGCTTTCTTTGAAAGAAGGAGATTTACGTGGAGAGGAACTTCTAACTTGGGGTGCTAGCCTTCCAACATCTACTCGGACAATGAAGGCTTTAAATCGAGGTCGAAGCTTTTGCCCTCATAGCCGAGGAATTAAAATTTGTTGCCGGTCAATTCAGCGTCTTCACAGATGAAGCGGTGTACAACATACATTCCGCTTTCATTCACAAAGCAGTGGAGAACCCGGGCAACTTGCTTTATCCAAGCCGCTTGGCGGCGTTATTCCAAGAGGAGCTTCGTCCTAAGGAAGAAGAAGAGGAAGCGGCGAGATGGAACCCGCAATAACAACGGTGGAGGTTCATACAACATCGGTGCTACTTTGTTAGCTTCCAAGTTTGTCGCAAACGCACTTCGTGGCATTCATCGGAACCGAACGCTAAGAGCGCAAAGGAGTTGGTGAAACTACAAAAGCCTCCGGAACTGATTTTCTTCTTGAAGACGCATTGATATGTAATCCATATTTGTTGTTACGTTTGATATGAAGACCAAAACCAATACATAGACATTCCATTTTGGAAATACAGCTTGTAAGTAAAGGCTTGCTTTAAATTTTAAAGATCACTGCTTCATTAATTCTTATGCCTATTGATTTACATGTAGTTCCCATTTCCCTATGAGATATTATTTATTTTAAAAAGAATGAAAATGATTGATCATCGATTTTAACAAAAATTTTAATTTTTAATAAAATGATCAATTTACTATTTGATTTTTTTATACAAGATTTAATTTATTTAATTTTTAGTAGTAGAGATAAAATGTAATCGAACTCTTGCTACAATATATATAAATTGATCCTCTTCTTTATTCGAAGATTATGAAAATTCTTTATTGACAGAATTGCAGGATGACACAACATGACTATCAACTCTGAATACAGCAATGAAGAGGAATCCAAATATGTAATAGAATTGATGCAGCCATATTGATGTTAGGATGAAAAAGATCTCAATGAAAACAGCACCAAATGGAAGTGTAATGCAGTGTAATGGCCTAAATTCAAGATTTATCGGAATAATGGTTTCGCAACCATAAATCCGATTTAAATAGAAATTTATTTCAATATGTTTGCATGAGTTTTTATATGATAGGAGATATTTTATAAATATTTATAAAATGTTAGTAATGTGGTATTAAACTTTCGTTAGAAAATTTTAATGTTTGGGTAGGTAATTAAATGAAAAGTACTAAATTGAAATGAAAGTAAAAGTTTAATTATAAATTAAAAGAAAGTATAAAGGACCAAAATGGCAATTAAGCCATTTTGTCTAGATTGAGGCGGTTTATTGAAGAAAATCTGAGATTTTTTTTTAGTATATTATTATATTAAATTTATATAAAGAAAGGAGAAAAGAAACAAAAGGATAAAAACAAAGGAAGAACAGAGAGCAAACGGGAAGGAAAGAAAGAAAAAGAGAAAAGAGAAAAAAAAAAAAAGGGAAAATTTAAGTTTGAAGCTTGGAGTTTAATTTGGTAAGTTAATTTAATCCTTTTCTTTTAATTTTGATGCTTTATAAGTTTTAGAACAAAGTTTTGATGAATTTAAGCTGAAGTTTTTGAAGTTTTAGAGTTTTTGAATATAGCTTATGATGAATAAAATGATGAATTAGTGGTTTAATTGAAAGAATTTGAAGTTAGAATTGGATAAAGGACTTAATTGTAAAACAAGCTATAAGAAAACAGTTTTGGGACAGCAGCAGTAGAGAAAGTTTGAAAATTCACCAAAAATCGTAAAAGTGGAATTAGAAGTTGAGTAAGATATGAAATTAAAGCTTATTGAGTCTATTTTCATATGAAATAAACAAGGAAAGAAAAGAAGTTCTGTATTTTGAGATATTTAGATTTTTGTAAGACTGGTTCAGAATGAATTCGGGTTCCCCTGTTTTAACTTTCGAAAATCATAAAAAATTGAATAAAAATAATTAGGGGCTTAAATTTATATGTTTAGAATCCTGAATGAGTCTATTTTCTATAGAAATAAACGGGAACACCATCTAATTTCTGTATGAAGAGATAATTAATTTTTAGTGAAGAAGAGTCAGAACTGCCAGACAGCAGAACAGGGGCAACTTTGATGAATAAACTGTACTAATTGGCTAGGCTAAAAATTCTGGAAATTTTATGGTATAAAGAAATGTGAGTCTAGTTTCAGGGAAAATTAACGGTTCTTCATTTGGAGCTCTGTAGCTCGAGAAATAAATAATTTAGTGACTGTGACTCAAGTAGACAGCTTTGAATAAGCTAAAAATAATAATAGAATTATAGAAAATGCTACATGTGAACATGAAATGTATTGAATTGATGATTGAATTTATTTATTTAGATCCGGAAAACTCAAATACGGAAGCTAGATCGAGGAAAGGAAAAAGTCCCGGATTAGTAGATTTTATAAACGAACTAGTATCGAGGTAAGTTCGTGTAACTTGAATTATATTCTTAAATGTTTGAAATGTATGTTATTGATATGAATATGATTTGAATGTCCATTGTATGAAATTTGATGAAATATTGATATATTTGATAAAAAGGGAAAGAAATCCCGGTTGAATGAAAGGAAAATTCGATGGATCTCTCGAAAGGAATTGACGGTAAAAAGGATCTAGCCCGGACGGGTGATCCTATCTTGATATAGCCCTCCAAGAATATGTGGAAAATGGATTTAGCCCGGACGGGTAATCCAAATTAGGTCTCAATTTAGCTGGATGATAATTGAGATCCAAGCTCATTAGAGTAATTGTCGTTGCGCGAGATTTAGCTTTGACTCGTAATCCCGACAATACTCTATGAGTTTATATTACAGGGGATTTAGCCTGGACTGGTAATCACGCTGTAAAGATGAGGTTCGCGGGAGTGTGCTCTCTGAAATGAAAATGTGCGCACATGAAAATGAATTGACGGACCCGGATTTGTACACTAAAGTGTACCTCTGAAAATCCATCGAAATTCCGAGTAATTTAACGGGATAAATATGAAAAAAAAATAATAATAACAAGGAAAGGGAAATCATGATATTGATGAGCTCATCAATCATGGCGTGTATATTATTGATATATGGAAATTAATCGACTAACTTGGATGTTGAGTTTGTGAATGTCAGGGTAATAATGCGTTGAGTGAGTATATGAATGTTTATTGCTTATATTGAAAGTACTAGGTAAGTATAATTCTTGTTACATGGGCTTACTAAGCACAAAGTGCTTACCCTATTTCCTTTTTCCCTGTTTTGTAGTGTTAAGAGCTCGGAGGTCGGATCGGTGGGAGACTCATCACACTATCAACCCCAATAATTCGGTATTTAAAGAAACTTTAGTTTGGAAATGAATGGCATGTATAAGCTAATAAAATAGATGTTAATATGAAATGAATGTAAGGTCAGCCATTGGTATGGCTTATGTGTTTAAGTTATCTTATAAATATGCATTAATTATCTTGAAATTATGTTGAATTGGAATGGTCTTGGTTTTTTAAAAAAAAAAAATTCGTAAATTCTGGTAATGCCTCGTACCTTATTCTGACAACGAAAACGGGTAGGGGGTGTTACATGCAGGGTGTAAGTACCACGGCTGGTCCGGGACTTGCCTTGGGATCTTATTAGTTTTCACTGGATCTTCTTTTACAGGTTTCTTGAAACCAATATAACTTCCCACGAACACGAGTGGGACGGAGATGCCGAACCATAAAAGTACGAGAGCGAACATGGTTCCGAATGGTACTGCACCGGAGGATTTCTGACCCCATATCAATGCATGCAAGACAAAAAAGATGGCAAAGACAGTTGCAGGGAATTTAATAGCTGTTTTGAGTGTGATGCTCTTCCAGTTTGCTCCTTTGAACATCTTATATAGCCGAGCCGACGAGTATCAGGCGAATAGGCCCATGAAGACCCAGAGTAGAAGCATGGCAGTCATTAATCCCCCTCGATTTGAAGGCTTAAATGAAGAACTTTTTTATGCATTTTGAAAGTTCAACTACACAATTGAGTGCAAAAAAGAAAAAAAGAAAAAGACAAGGACTTAATTGTTTCTTTTAAAAAAATTTAAGGGCCTTTTGGATACATTTTCAAAGTTCAACTACACAATTGAGTGCAAAAATTTAAAAAAAAAAAACAAAGGCTTAACTTATATATATATATATTTATATTTATATAAAATTGGGTTTTTTTTAATTTTAAAAAAAATAGCACTGAAAGGATATTCATAACAAAAAATATAAATTTGAAAGGATACAATCTGCTTTCACTGAAGAGCAAAAGAGTACAAATGAGGGTATTTCTGATATGTCCGAAGTAGTATGGTTGACTATTTGGACAATGTGCCGTGCCCGTGTGAGGAAATGCTTAAAGGAAGGATGGATGGCTTTGAATCAAAATGCGGGAACCACAGTGCAAGGAGAATTTTAAAGTTGTGGAAGAAGTTATGAGACATGCATCGCGATTTAGTGAGTTTCATGATCTCAATGCTCGATACCGTATGATTCAAGAGGAAATGGGAATGCAGAAGGTATGTATATAATTATGGTTAGTCATAAAATATGGTATATTTACTTCTCAGTGAGTGGAAACTGCTCTAGTTTGTGCAAAATGGTGAAGCAAATGAATGAGGTAATCCCTGTTTCTCAACCATCCGATGAATTGATTCTCGAGGTCTGGAAAATAAAGGCCTTGATACAAGTTATTTTGGAACAGGTAAGTTCGCATAGCTGTTAATTTCAACTTGATTCAAAGCATGTGATTACTTCGGTATTATAGGCTAGCTTAGTCTGCCTTTAGTAAACCTGCTTCATCTTCTCTAACTATTCAGCATCTGCATTCTTAATCCTGATAACTTCATTGATGTTGTGTGACTGAATGTTCTTGGGAGTGTCGCAATTTCTATTAGAATATAAGCTTTGATTCGGATTATTATGAAGTTTTCCTTCCTTTTGTTCTAGCGGGCATTGAAGAATCTCAATCTTATTGAACGGAACAAACTTAAAACCATTAATAAGATTATTACTCCTGCTTGACTAGGCATATAGCAGCCATTGAAGATGACATATTTTATTGACCTGAACTTATGGTCCTGATGAGCAGTTTGTTCACATTCTCCCAAGAATGATTCAATGGATAAGGAAATAACATTAACGGAGTTTTGCAGAAGGATCTGATTCAAGACAGCAAAATCGAAGCTGACGTGACTGCATTTAGTTGATGGACTTTGACTATCTAATAACAAAGAAGGTATCCATTTGCTATTAACTTAGATCTGGATTTTTTGTGCTTTTTTGTCCTAAAAATCAACAATAGCTAAGTTTTGTAACTTTGTTCTTCATTTGCTCCTGCAATTTTAAAACTACGTGTGACTGTTTGGTCTGTAATCTGTATAGCATCCTGTCAGGGTGGTTTCTCTTCCATAGTTCCATGTTTACACCAAAATCATATATGCATTCAATTACACATGAAACTCTTGTTTTAGAATGTCACATATGTGAGGCACATGGCTGCGTTTTTTAATCTTTTGCAAGTGTTGCAGAAACTAAGCTTATGGTTCTTATTGTTTTTTGGCAACTAAGCCATGTGAGTAGAGGATTTTTTTATGTGGATTTCCATTGGTAACCACTGTTTTTTCTATGCTGGAATTGGAGGGAGTATCATATTAGTGTAGTTTCATAGTTTGCCCTGGATGCCTCTATATTAATTTTATGGCCCACGAAGACTATCCTTTTGGTGTCCATGGCTGACCGTTTTAATAATGTTGTATGTTCGAACTTGAATTCTTCCATTTGAAGTGATTTTGGTTATTTGTAATGACATATGTTTTGGTTTGTAAATATGGCCATGAGTGTTGGCCTAATTTGGTGGATTTGGTTTTGTGCATATATGGTTGATATTTTGAGTTCATGGATGAATATGAGAATGGCTTATATTGTGAAGCTTGTGGATCTTGATATAGTATATGTTAAATGGTTGATCATAGATATGAATTATGTTTGTGAATTGGTGCAAAATGATGTATGTTTGGTAAAGATTTAGTTAGTTGATTTGTATATGTGTTTTGATATGTTTTTGTTAGTATAAAACTCCGGTGAGGAAAATCTCGAACACACGAACAAAAACTCGAACAGAAGAAGAAATAGGACAAGGCTCCATGGCGTGTATTAAATCACTATCTTTAAGGTTATATTCGCCCCCACCTATCTTTGGTGTGCAAACGAGTTCCAAGCAAATTAACCTCGAGGATACAATGAAGCCAATGGCTATTTGCGTTTTGCACTGACGAGAATAGCCCACTACACACTGAGCAATATATGACAAGAAAACCAATTTCTATAAAGGATTTCTGCAGTAATACTTTATAGAACAATCTAACAATATTAGAAAATGAAGGAAGAAAGAAAGAATATTGGAATTGTTGGTTCTCTCCAAATGAAATTTGATTCCTATTTATAGGAATTTTCATGTCTCTTTATAGAGACATATTTAATCAATAGGTAGCTTTCCGAATAATAATATTTTTTAAAATAAAAACATAATTATTCATTTAATTATAACTATTCAAATCATATTATTTAAATAGTTATAATTCTTTTTCAAAAATCAAAAATATAATCTTTTGATTAATTATACCTATTCATTTATAGTTATTGGAAAACTATAAATTTTTGAAAATGTTCCAACAATCTCCCCCCATTTTCAAAATATTTTAGATTTTGATATTCTTGGAAATCAATTTGCATAAATGAAGGTATTTTACGATTGAACCTTCACTTAGTGAAAATATGTTAAAGTTAATCGAAATTGCATGGTAGACTAAGCTTTGAACCAACTATTTCATTTGATTAACCGAACACATCTCACACAATGATTTCAACATTGGTCAATGCATAATATCTAGGGACACTATTATGGCCATGTGTCTGTGTCCTCTTTTCATGAGTGCTGTCAGAGCCAAGCCCTTAAGCTCCTAGAAGCGGCCACACTTCCACGCACATAGGTAGATCCCATCAAGAGTGTTCCCGTAATTATAACACTCTAACATATTAATGTTATGGGTCTATTAAGAGTACATTACTCATCCTTCCCTTATCATTACGGGTACTTAGCACTTTAATCTTAGGATGGATTTATTTATAGTGCTAACAGTCACATACTAATGATGTACTTTGTCTCATTGAACTCAAGACTTGACGTTATACCAAGCGTTGAGTCGAGTTTCCATCATGGATGACTCTAATTAATGGGCTTGAGTCCCATCCCTTTTGAGGTCCTTTTTACTGCATCTCTAGCAAGACTTTTTGTCAAAGGATCCGCCAAATTTTCACTTGACCTCACATAATTAATAGTGATCACTCCATCGAGATTAATTGTCGGACATAACTATGTCTTAATCCAATGTGTCTAGACTTTCCATTATATACTTGGCTATATGCCTTTGCTAGAGTAGCTTTGACTATCACAACGGATAGAAACAGTGAAATTGGCTTAGGCCATAACGGTACATCATAAAGCAAATTTCTTAACCATTCTCGCTTTTTAGATGCAAATGGCTAATGCAATAAATTCTGCTGCCATGGTGGAATCAGTAATACATATTTGTTTCTTGGAACCCCAAGAAATGGCTCCTCCACCAAGAATGAAGATCCATCCACTAGTAGATGCATGATCTTCCAAACTTGTAATCCAACTAGCATCCGAATACCCTTCTAAAACTGGAGGATATCCATTATAACACAATCCATAGTTAATAGTTTTCTTTAAGTACCTAAGTACTCTATTCAATGCTTGCCAATGCAAACTACTTGGATTACTTGTGTACCTACTCAATTTCCCAACAACATATGCAATATCTGGTCTTGTACAAGTCATTATGTACATAAGACAACCAATTAGACTTGCATATTTCAATTGATCAATTTTCCTACCAGCATTAGATACTAATTTTATTTGAGGATCCATGGGTGTAGATGCTGGTATACAGTTGAAAAGATCAAACTTTTATCCTTCATAGCAAAGTTGTTTGACAAGAATTTCTTTGTGTTTTCTATTTGTTCCAAATCCGTGCCAAAAATGAGCATGTCATCTACATATAAGCAAATTATGACACCTTTTCCATTTTCAAATTTGCTATATATGCACTTATCGGATTCATTTATTTTATAACCATTAGCTAAAACAACATTGTCAAACTTTTGGTGCCATTGTTTTGGTGCTTGTTTAAGTCCATATAAAGATTTAACAAGCTTACATACCTTATGCTCTTGTCCTGGAACAACAAATCCTTCTGGTTGTTCCATGTACACTTCCTCTTCCAATTCACCATTTAAAAATGCAGTTTTAACATCCATTTGGTGAACAACCAAATTATATATAGAGGTAAGTGATATTAAGAGTCTAATTGTAGCAATTCTTGCCACTGGAGCATAGGTATCAAAGTAATCAATACCTTGTTTTTGTGTAAAACCTTTGGCTACCAACCTTGCTTTAAACTTATCAATGGTTCCATCGACCTTCATTTTCTTTTTGAAGATCCATTTACAACCTATATGTTTGGAACCCGGTGGAAGATCAACTAAGATCCAAGTTTGATTTCCCATTATTGAATCCATCTCATCATTTATTGCTTCTTTCCAAAAAGCAGAGTCTTGAGATTTCATTGCCTCTTCAAATGTAATAGGATCAGATTCTGTATTGTAACAATAAGGTATCTTATTGTATATACTTTCACCTTTTCCTTCTACAAGAAACATCATGAAATCTGGTCCAAAATCTTTGACCTTTTTAATCCTCTTACTTCTTCTTAATTCTTGACAAGATTCATCACTATTATCAATTTGTTTCAATGGAATCTCATTCTCATTTGAAGAATGAATCAATTGTTGTGGTCAGTAATTGTCTTGATATAGAATTAAATCTATTTTCATCAAAAATAGCATCTCTTGATTCAATAACAGTATTAATTGAAATTGAATCATTTGGTTCAATTACCATGAACCTATATGCCTTGCTATTATGTGCATATCCTATAAATATGCATTCAATTCCTCTTTCACCTAACTTTTTACGTTTAGGTGTTGGAACTTTGACAATAGCTCTACAACCCCAAACCTTCAAATAATTAAGGTTTGGTTTCCTTTTCTTCCATTGTTCATAAGGGGTTATTTTAGTTTTCTTATTAGGAACTCTATTCAATATATGACAAGCTGTTAGAACAGCTTCTCCCCAAAAACCTTGTTCAAGACCTGAATATGATAACATTGAATTTGCCATTTCAGTTAATACTCTATTTTTCCTTTCAGCTACACCATTTTGTTGTGGTGTATAAGGGGCTGAAACTTGATGGACAATCCCAGTGGATTCAAAATAACTTGGATTATAGTATTCTCCACCTCTATCCGATCTTAAGCACTTGATAAATGATTCACATTGAAGTTCAACTTCAGATTTATAAACTTTAAATTTATCAAGCGCTTCATCTTTCGAATGCAATAAATATACATAACAATATTTAGAACAATCATCAATAAAAGTAACAAAATATTTCTTTCCACCTAATGTAGGAGTATTATGCATGTCACATAAATCACTATGTATCAAATCAAGCAATTTTGTTTTTCTTTTAACCTTAGGGAAAGGGTTTCTTGTAATTTTAGTCAACATACATGTATTGCATTTTTCAATATTATTATTAAAAACAGGAATTAAATCTAATTTATACATGTCATTCAATTTTCTATAATTCAAATGACCTAATCTATAATGCCATAAACAAAAGATTCAACCATATAAGCGAAATAGTATTTTCATTCTTATTGATAATATTTAGTTTGAACATACTCTCATACATATACCCTTTCCTACAAAAATTCCTCCCTTAGACAAAATAAATTTATCTTGCCTCAAAAACAAGTTTGAAACCAAACTTATTTAACAGACTTCAGACACTAAATTCTTTCTAACTTCTAGTACATAATATACATCATTTAAGGTTAAAACCTTTCCAGTAGTGAATTGCGAGTTCAACGAGACCCTTTGCCTTTGATTGCTTGCGGTGGAAGAATTTCCCATGTACAAGACATTGTCATTTTCACATTGTGTAAACTTTGTGAACATGCTTTTGTCTTTGCACACGTGTTTGGTTGCTCCAGTATCAATCCACCATGTATTATCATCTTGTGCCATATTAATTTCAGATATCATTGCAACAAACTTTTCGTTATTGTCAGCCTTAGAAGATGATTTCTTCTATAAGAATCGACATTCATTCTTGAAATGTCCCGCTTTACCACAATGATAGCATGAGCCCTTTTGTTTCTTTTTAAACTTAGGTGCTCTATCACCTGTTTGAACTTTCTCTTGAATGGTTTAGTAGTCCAGACTTCCTCCGTAACATGCACTTTGGCATTTTCAGAATTTAGATTCTGATCTTGCTTTCGATATTCTTCTTCAATACGAAGATGATTTGCCAAAGCCTCAAGAGATATTTCCTCTTTCTTATGTTTTAGACTTCTTTTAAAGTCTTTCCAAGATGGAGGAAGTTTGTCTATTATGGAGGATATAACAATCATTTCATCCATTTTCATATCATATTGTTTGAATTGATTCAGCATCTTTTCAATATCACGAAATTGTTCCATAACAGAACGACCATCAAACATTTGATAATTATTGAAACGACTGACAAGAAATTTCTTACATGTAACATCTTCGGTCATGTATCTTGTCTCCAATTTGTCCCATAATTCTTTAGCGGTGACCTCATTTTGGTAGGTGTCGAACAAACCATCAGATAAACCATTCAATATGTGGCCCATGCACATATAATCAGCATTGTCCCATTTTTGTCTTTCTCGGGTTGCGACAAGAATGAATCGTTTTACTCTCCTCGGTCTTGGGGTATCCAAAACATATGCAATCTTCAAAGTTGATAATAAGAAGTGCATCTTTTTCTGCCATCGTCGGAAATTGCCACCATCAAACCGATCAAGTTTGACAAAATTGGAAGCCAACTCCCTTAGTGTTCCACTTTCGTGAGTTGCGGTAGTCATTATGAAATATAACCTTAAAATTGTTAGTATAAAACTCCGGTGAGGAAAATCTCGAACACACGAACAAAAACTCGAACAGAAGAAGAAATAGGACAAGGCTCCAAGGCGTGTATTAAATCACTATCTTTAAGGTTATATTCGCCCCCACCTATCTTTGGTGTGCAAACGAGTTCCAAGCAAATTAACCTCGAGGATACAATGAAGCCAATGGCTATTAGCGTTTTGCACTGACGAGAATAGCCCACTACACACTGAGCAATATATGACAAGAAAACCAATTTCTATAAAGGATTTCTGCAGTAATACTTTATAGAACAATCTAACAATATTAGAAAATGAAGGAAGAAAGAAAGAATATTGGAATTGTTGGTTCTCTCCAAATGAAATTTGATTCCTATTTATAGGAATTTTCATGTCTCTTTATAGAGACATATTTAATCAATAGGTAGCTTTCCGAATAATAATATTTTTTAAAATAAAAACATAATTATTCATTTAATTATAACTATTCAAATCATATTATTTAAATAGTTATAATTCTTTTTCAAAAATCAAAAATATAATCTTTTGATTAATTATACCTATTCATTTATAGTTATTGGAAAACTATAAATTTTTGAAAATGTTCCAACAGTTTTGATTGAGTAAGACTTGAAATTATAAGCATGTTGGTTGCTAGTATTGGAAATAGTATGAATTAGCCTTGATTGTGGCTAAATTGGATGTTCATTTATGCTATGAATTGGTGTCATTTTGGTAGTGCAGGTGTATGCATATTTGGGTGGCAAATTGGCTTGGTAAATAGCCTATTTTTGTCCACACGAGGGTGTGTCTCAACATGTGTGACACATAGTTATGTTACACGGCCGTGTGTCCCCATGGTGTCGAAATTGAAATTAAGACAGTATGCTCCACACAGCCTCACACACGGGTGTATGACTTGGTCGTATGGCATAAGTCAGTATACCCTACAGGTTTGGCACGGCCTAGCACACGGCCTGGCACCCGGACATGCGTAGCCGTTTTTAGGACACACGGGCGTGTGTGTTGGCCGTGTAACCTAAGTCATAGAGTTATACGGGGTAGGACACGGGCTGGGACACGACCATGTGCTCCCATTTCGAATGCCCACACGGCCTGGCCATACGGACGTGTGTCCCCTATTTTGAGAAAAATTTTCAAAGTTTCGTGAAAGTTTCTTAAGTTATTGGTCTAGTCTCAAACCAATCCCAATGAATGTTTAGGGCCTTGTGTGTCCCCTATTTTTTATGGGATGATATAATTTTTAGGCCGTTTTTCCCCAAAAACGCGCTGACGTGGACGCGTTTTTTGGGAAAATTACACTTTCCGGTTAATTTTTCTGAAACCTATACTTTTTGGTAATTTTTAATTTTTTTGGTATTTTTGAGATATTTACCCTCAACTTTCTCTAATAATTAAAAATAATGATATAATTTTTGCCAACATTTTCCCAAACAAGAACCTATAGTTGTTTTGACATATTCGACATATTCTACCACCGATCCAATTATTAAAACATTGAATGCAACACTTTAAGATTATACTATTTTCCCACCCGAAAGTTTATATAATTTTTTTAATTTTCAAGTAATAATTTGACATAATCTTAGAGAATCTCATCAAACTTTTATATTTTTCAAGTTCAATAATCAAAATAGACTAGTTGTCAAGTTCAAATACCAAAGTTAACAAAAAAAAAAAAATACAGATACCGAAACTAACCTAGTTGCCAAATTCAAGGCTAAAAATTATATCATCCCATAAAAAAATATTAAAAGTCACATTATTAATAGTAGTTTAAGAATTTCATAAAAATTAACTCAAAGCATTACTAATAAAAGTGTACATGGAAACAACCCTAGCCCCAAAAGGGTAACAGATCAACCAAGTTTCTATAAACGTCAGATGGAAAACCAGAATGCCATCAACAACATGGCACAATTCAGGGAAAACCTCAAAACGATTTCTTTTCATAAGAAACCAAACCATGCACTCCACCTTCGGCTTGTGCTGCACCGGTTCGAACCTGTTCCAGTTTCAGGACAACATGATAGTGTTCCATAAGCAACAATAATCAAATCACAAACCAGAAAAAAAAAAAAAAGGACATGGGATCTTATAAAGGAGATTAATCATACCTCAAACCTCAGTGTGCCTGATCTCAAGAGTTCATGTGCAGACAGTAGAGAGGAAGCACCGAGATCTTGGAATCCTTGCTTGACTGCTTGCATTGTGTAAGGTATAAATTTTAGTACAGAGCCTTTATCCGCAACTGCTCCAACAACCCCTTGTGCGATCTTCAACTTCGCGGTATCACCCAAATATCTTTGATCACTTCCCTTAGTCATTGCTTCTAGGGAGCCCATGCCACGATATTTTTTGACACGTTGACCATTCTAATAAAAACAAAACATGAGGGTTTGCAGAAAAGGATTGATTTAAATTAAATGTGAAATGCATATATATATATATATATATATGTTACTTTGTGTTTGTGTTTGTAGAAAAGAGTGAGTGTTATATGCGAAACAAGTGATGACTAAAGCAATGAAACTACATAAGGCAATGAAAGAAGAACCAAAAGTAAAGCAGAAAAGTTTTTGTAATTGGATAAGACTTACATATGTAAGAATCAGACTCTCCCTAACTCCTGTCTGGTGAGTAGTGCACCATAATTTATACTATAATGCCTAAAGCTACAGAAAACAAAAGCAGTATCATACCTTATACTCATAAGCTCCAGGAGCCTCGGTGCTTCCAGCTAAAAAGCTTCCCATCATCACAGTAGATGCCCCCAAAACCAAAGCCTTGACAATATGTCCAGAGTTTGAAATGCCACCATCAGCAATAACAGGCACACCATGCTGTGCCGCAATAGATGACACCTTGTAAACGGCTGTTGCCTGAGAGGTAGTAGCAAAAATAAAGAAAATAAATTTGGCAACTTATAATGAAAGATATAGTCCAGTAAAATGATATATTTAATTAATTCTTTAACAATGTCAGCTGGTATTAGTTTCTGCATAGATGATTCATGATAGACGTAGTTATATGCACTACAAACACCTAATAAAACTCTTAATTGTGAAACAAAAATAGTAGTATGTTTATTTATACATATATAAACAATCCATCCTATGAGATAATGATAGGTAATCTCAGCATATATCACACATAAAATACGATATATTATATAAATAAGTCTACTATCTTTTATTTAAATGCGTGTTTTCCACTGGATAAGAATCATAAGTCTCCACTAATGATCACTCCATTTAGAGATTTAAATAACATTTGCAGACGTATTTTTTTGGTTGAAGCACATTTATCGCCATTGTAGACATATCGAATACTATCCCGTCAGATCGTAATAAAACCTGAAAATTGCTACTGTAACATCACCTTGTAGCTACTATTTAAATCCATGGAACTCATTTTTCCTACAAAAGGCCATCTTGCATATCATTCCAATTTATTTTTCTCTATAAACTACCAAAGATAATATTGATAGACAAAGAAACAAATGCTTTGAAGACTTGAAACTAACCCGAACATAAATCTGAAAAGTGAAGAACATTCATACGAAAGAACATGCGCAAAAGTTATCAAACTATCATCATGAGCTATTGAAGAGAACACATGAAATAAAAGTTTCTATTTTTTTTTTACCTGTCCTCGTCCAACGGCACAAACCTCTTGTGTGGTGCAAATGGACCCAGACCCCATCCCAACTCTTAATCCATCTACACCAGCTTGAATCAAATTCTGTGCTTGTGCCATAGTCACCACATTCCCACCAATCACATCCAATTGAGGATATGTCTTTTTAATGAACTTGATCATCTCAATCTGATATACAGAATTACCCTGAGAGCTATCCAAGACCACCACATTAGCCCCTGCCTTCACCAAGTGCTCCAACCTCTCTTTATCCGAGTCTCTTGTCCCTATAGCTGCACCCACCATCCATTCCCCATCAGCTCCTACTGTTCCCGCCCCTAATTTCGGGTACCCCTTTAGCCTTTCCACATCTTCTTTGACCACCACATTGACCGCCTCACCATCCCTTTCCAATACAACGAAATCACTGTCTTTTTCATCTAAAAGAGTCTCAATCTTTCCCAAATCACAATCCCAATTAACATACTCCACACTCTTACAATCCCTCTTGTAATCAAATATTTTTACTGGTTTATCTTTCAAATTCTCACAATCAGACGACGAAAGATAACCCAATAACTTCGATGGCAGACCACCCGTTTGTAAAACTTACACAAACATTAAAAACCCCAAAACAGAAAGAAAAAAAAAAGAATTTAACCCAACAAGGATGCTAACTAGTTTCCAATTTACCTGATTCAGTAATAAAAACATATCTTCCATGATAAGCAGGTAAACCATCTACAGGAGAAGCAAATGAAACAGAGGGAGTAATAGGAACACGAAGTGACTTAGCGGAACGGATAATGGAAGCTTGTTGAGAAGAAGTACAGTTGTAATGAACAATAGCGATACCACCGAGGGCAGCCATTGAAGCAGCCATGTGAGCTTCGGAGACAGTGTCCATAGGGGAAGCAACACAAGGGATAGAGAGTGGGACATTGCGAGAGAGACGAGTGGATAAAGAGACCGCATCGGTGGGGAAGTCAATGTAATGAGGGAGGAGGATAACGTCATCGTATGTCAATGAGTAACCTTGGTTGAATGTTTTTGAGGCTGGGAAGCCGTCCTCCATGTTGATTGCTTGCTTTTTGGTTTTGGGGATTAGGGCTTATGTCGGAATGGATGAATGAGGATTTACGTTCGAATGGTTTAATGGAGGGGTTTAAGAAATGCCCAAATGAATTTGAATTGTAGCAAAAGAAGGCAGAGTATACTTTCCTTTCTCGATTAAAAAAAATAAATTAAAGAGTAAAATTATTTTTTTAATTATTATTTTTTATGTTAAAAATTATTTCATTCGTTTTTATTGTGAATATCTAATACAAATATTAAATTAAAGAGTAAAATAGTCTTTTTTGTTAAAAATTTTATTCATTTTTACAGTTAAAATTTAGTGCATAAATGTTTAAATAAATAACATATCATAAGCATTATGGTCGATGATTATTTGACTTCTCTTTAAAAAGAATTATTTGATTATTAGGTTTTTTTTTTTAATTTCTAAATCGAATAACTAAACAAACCAACACTAATATTTTTTAAATCGAACCAGTTCAGCCACCAATTCACCAATCCGACCGGTTCGATTAAAAAATTATTAAAAAATAAAAAATAAGAACCCCAATTCAACTGTCAATTCAATCGGTCCATGCCAGTTACTGGTCTAACCGAGTCAAAGCCATTCTTCAAAATAAGAACCCCAATGCTAGCTCCCAATCAGACCAACCAATATTGTCCGGTTCAAACATCATTGACCAACACTTAAATAGTAAATTGATTTCTAAAATGGTATTATTATCCAGCCTAACAATGGGAAACCAAAAAACTTGGTCAAATCGAACTGATTAATTCTAATTATTTTAGTTCGATTTTTAACATGAGTACGAACATATGACATTCTAAGAACCGTACAAATAAGGGTGAGAAAGGCTTGATTAAAAATAGCTCAGTTCCGATTGACATCGATTAACTGATTTACAGACCAAACCATTTTTAGTAGCATTGGCCTCTCGTTCACTCACGTCTTCATTTGATTTACCCTAAACATTATATGCCGTTTTGGCCGGCGTCCAAAAACCCCAAAACGACGACGCTTCGAGCATGACCCGCGCGCGGTCCTTCCGCTTTTTCTGTGCTTTATAATCAAGTTCTTTTTTTCAAGAATTTTCCCATGAATTTCATTCCTTCACAATTTGATCCTTTTGTGCTATGCGTTTTGAAGAAAGGGGTTATTAGCCATTTTAGTTCCCCCACGTCTTTAGTGCATTACAATAAGGTCCTCCCATTTTTTTTATTTCACATCCGCCCCAACACTTTGTTTTTAATCCAATTTTCGTCCCTTTTTTGGTTTTTTTTACTTATTTGTTATAAGATCAATTTTTACTTATTTGGATATATAACAACCAGCAATTTAGACAGCAATTTTTGAAGATTTATCTTACGTGGCATTATTACCAATAGGGAGGATCCATTATATCTTACAATGAGATATAAGGCAACCCGTCAAGTTTCCAGCCTATATACTTTGAATCTTTGTTTTTTTGGACAGCAATATAATAAACAGCCAGCATATACCAACCAAGCAGGATAATAAACAGCAATTTGGACAGAGTTTTTAAGATTCACCATACGTGGCATTGTTACACCTAGGGAGGATCCATTATATCTTACAATGAGATATATGGCAACCCATCAGGTTTCCAGCATATATACTTTGAATCTTTTTTTTTTGAACACCAATATAATAAACAGCCAGCATATATACCAACCAAGCAGGATAATAAACAGCTATTTGGACAACAATTTTTTAAGATTCATCAAACGTGGCATTGTTACACCTAGGAAGAATCCATTATATCTTACAATGAGAGATAAGGCAACCCGTCAGGTTTCCAGCCTATATACTTTGAATTTTTTTTTTTGACACCAATAAAATAAACAGCCAGCATGTATCAACGAAGCAGGATAATAAACAGCAATTTCGACAAAAATTTTTTAAGATTCATCATTTGTGGCATTGTTACACCTAGGGAGGATCCATTATATCTTACAATGTGATATAAGGCAACCCGTCAGGTTTCCGGCCTATATACTTTGAATCTTGTTTTTTGGACAAAGAATATAATAAATAAACCAAAGATATATCAACCAAGCGGGATAATAACCAAAGAATTTGGACAAAGAATTTTTAAGATTCATCATACGTGGCATTGTTACACCTAGGGAGGATCCATTATATCATACAATGAGATATAAGGCAACCCGTCGAGTTTCCAAATTTATATACTTTGAATCATTTTTTTGACAAAGAATATAATAAATGAACAAAGATATATCAACCAAGCAGGATAATAAACAGCAATTTCGACAGAAAGTTTTTAAGATTCACCATACGTGGCATTGTTACACCTAGGGAGGATCCATTATATCTTACAATGAGATATATGGCAACCCGTCAGGTTTCCAGCATATATACTTTGAATCTTTTTTTTTTGAACAGCAATATAATAAACAGCCAACATATATACCAACCAAGCAGGATAATAACCAGCAATTTAGACAGCAATTTTTTAAGATTCATCATACGTGGCATTGTTACAGCTAGGGAGGATCCATTATATCTTACAATGAGATATAAGGCAACCCGTCAGGTTTCCAGCCTATATACTATGAATCTTTTTTTTTTGGACAGCAATATAATAAACAGCCAGCATATATCAACCAGGCAGGATAATAAACAGCAATTTGGACAGAAAGTTTTTAAGATTCACCATACGTGGCATTGTTACACCTAGGGAGGATCCATTATATCTTACAATGAGATATATGGCAACCCGTCAGGTTTCTAGCCTAGATACTTTGAATCTTTTTTTTTTTGAACAGCAATATAATAAACAGCCAACATATGTACCAACCAAGCAGGATAATAACCAGCAATTTAGACAGCAATTTTTTAAGATTCATCATTCGTGGCATTGTTACACCTAGGGAGGATCCATTATATCTTACAATGAGATATAAGGCAACCCGTCGAGTTTCCACTGTATACTTTGAATCTTTTTTTTTTTGACAAAGAATATAATAAACGACCAAAGATATATCAACCAAGCAGGATAATAAACAGCAATTTGGACAGAAAGTTTTTAAGATTCACCATACGTGGTATTGTTACACCTAGGGAGGATCCATTATATCTTACAATGGGATATAAGGCAACCCGTCGAGTTTCAAAATATATACTTTGAATCTTTATTTTTTGGAAAGCAATATAATAAACAGCCAGCATATATCAACCAAGCAGGATAATAACCAGCAATTTGGACAGCAATTTTTTAAGATTCATCATACGTGGCATTGTTACACCTAGGGAGGATTCATTATATCATACAATGAGATATAAGGCAACCCACGAGTTTCCAAATTTATACACTTTGAATCTTTTTTTTTTTTGGACAAAGAATATAATAAACAACAAAGATATATCAACCAAGCAGGATAATAAACAGCAATTTGGATAGAAAGTTTTTAAGATTCACCATACGTGGCATTGTTACACCTAGGGAGGATCCATTATATCATACAATGAGATATAAGGCAACCCGTCAGGTTTCCAGCCTATATACTTTGAATCTTTTTTTTTTTTTGGACAGCAATATAATAAACAGCCAGCATATATCAACCAAGCAGGATAATAAACAGCAATTTGGACAGAAAGTTTTTAAGATTCACCATACGTGGCATTGTTACACCTAGGGAGGATCCATTATATCTTACAATGAGATATATGGCAACCCGTCAAGTTTCCAGCCTATATACTTTGAATCTTTTTTTTTTTTGAACAGCAATATAATAAACAGCCAACATATATACCAACCAAGCAGGATAATAACCAGCAATTGTGACAGCAATTTTTTAAGATTCATCATACGTGGCATTGTTACACCTAGGGAGGATCCATTATATCTTACAATGAGATATAAGGCAACCCACAAGTTTCCAACCTATATACTTTGAATCTTTTTTTTGGACAAAGAATATAATAAACAACAAAGATATATCAACCAAGCGGATAATAAAATAAAAATTTGGACAGAAAGTTTTTAAGATTCACCATACGTGGTATTGTTACACCTAGGGAGGATCCATTATATCTTACAATGGGATATAAGGCAACCCGTCAGGTTTCCAGCCTATATACTTTGAATATTTATTTTTGGAAAGCAATATAATAAATAACCAAAGATATATCAACCAAGCAGGATAATAACCAAAGAATTTGGATGAAAGAATTTTTTAAGATTCATCATACGTGGCATTGTTACACCTAGGGAGGATCCATTATATCATACAATGAGATATAAGGCAACCCGTCAGGTTTCCAGCCTATACACTTTGAATCTTTTTTTTTTTGAACAAAGAATATAATAAACAAACAAAGATATATCAACCAAGCGGGATAATAAACAAAATTTGGATAGAAAGTTTTAAGATTCACCATACGTGGCATTGTTACACCTAGGAGGATCCATTATATCTTACAATGAGATATAAGGCAACCCATCGAGTTTCAAAATTTATATACTTTGAATCTTTTTTTTTTTGACAAAGAATATAATAAATGACCAAAGATATATCAACCAAGCGGATAATAAACAAAGAATTTGGACAGAAAGTTTTTAAGATTCACCATACGTGGCATTGTTACACCTAGGAGGATCCATTATATCTTACAATGAGATATATGGCAACCCACAAGTTTCCAAATTATATACTTTGAATCTTTTTTTTTTTTTTGAACAAAGAATATAATAAATGTACCAACATATATACCAACCAAGCGGGATAATAACCAAAGAATTGTGATGAAGAATTTTTAAGATTCATCATACGTGGCATTGTTACACCTAGGGAGGATCCATTATATCTTACAATAAGATATAAGGCAACCCGTCAGGTTTCCAGCCTATATACTTTGAATCTTTTTTTTTGGACAGCAATATAATAAACAGCCAGCATATATACCAACCAAGCAGGATAATAAATAGCAATTTGGACAACAATTTTTTAAGATTCAACATACGTGGCATTGTTACACCTAGGGAGGATCCATTATATCTTACAATGAGAGATAAGGCAACCCGTCAGGTTTCCAGCCTATATACTATGAATCTTTTTTTTTTTTTGGACAGAAATATAATAAACAGCCAGCATATATCAACCAAGCTGGATAATAAATAGCAACTTCGCCAGCAATTTGGACAGAAATTTTTTAAGATTCATTGTACGAGGCATTGTTACACCTAGGGAGGATCCATTATATCTTACAATGAGATATAAGGCAACCCACGTGTTTCCAAATTATATACTTTGAATCTTTTTTTTTTTTTGAACAAAGAATATAATAAATGGCCAGGATATATACCAAGCAAGCAGGATAATAAACAGCTCTTTGGACAGCAATTTGGACAACAATTTTTTAAGATTCATCATACGTGGCATTGTTACACCTAGGGAGGATCCAGTATATCTTACAATGAGATAAAAGGCAACCCGTCAGGTTTCTAGCCTATATACTTTGAATCTTTTTTTTTTTGGACAAAGAATATAATAAACAACCAAAGATATATCAACCAAGCAGGATAATAAACAGCAATTTGGACAGAAAGTTTTTAAGATTCACCATACGTGGCATTGTTATACCTAGGGAGAATCCATTATATCTTACAATGTGATATAAGGCAACTCGTCAGGTTTCCAGCCTATATACTTTGAATCTTTATTTTTGGACAAAGAATATAATAAATAACCAAAGATATATCAACCAAGCATGATAATAACCAGCAATTTGGACAGCAATTTTTTAAGATTCATCATACGTGGCATTGTTACACCTAGGGAGGATCCATTATATCATACAATGAGATATAAGGCAACCCGTCGTGCTCCTACTATATACTTTGAATCTTTTTTATTTGGACAAAGAATATAATAAACAAACAAAGACATATCAACCAAGCAGGATAATAAACAGCAATTTGGACAGAAAGTTTTTAAGATTCACCATACGTGGCATTGTTACACCTAGGGAGGACACATTCTATCTTACAATGAGATATATGGCAACCCGTCAGGTTTCCACCCTATATACTTTGAATCTTTTTTTTTTTTGAACAGCAATATAATAAACAGTCAGCATATATACCAACCAAGCAGGATAATAACCAGCAATATGACAGCAATTTTTTAAGATTCATCATACGCGGTACTGTTACACCTAGGGAGGATCCATTATATCTTACAATGAGATATATGGCGACCTGTCAAGTTTCCAACCTATATACTTTGAATCTTTTTTTTTTGAACAGCAATATAATAAACGGCCAACATATATACCAACCAAGCAGGATAATAACCAGCAATTTAGACAGCAATTTTTTAAGATTCATCATCATGGCATTGTTACACCTAGGGAGGATCCATTGTATCTTACAATGAGATATAAGGCAACCCGTCAGGTTTCCAGCCTATATACTTTGAATCTTTTTTTTTTTGACAAAGAATATAATAAATGAACAAAGATATATCAACCAAGCAGGATAAGAAACAGCAATTTGGACAGAAAGTTCTTAAGATTCACCATACGTGGTATTGTTACACCTAGGGAGGACACATTATATCTTACAATGGGATATAAGGCAACCCGTCAGGTTTCCAGCCTATATACTTTGAATCTTTATTTTTTGGAAAGCAATATAATAAACAGCCAGCATATATCAACCAAGCAGGATAATAACCAGCAATTTGGACAGCAATTTTTTAAGATTCATCATACGTGGCATTGTTACACCTAGGGAGGATCCATTATATCATACAATGAGATATAAGGCAACCCACAAAGTTTCAAAATTTATACACTTTGAATCTTTTTTTTTTTTTGGACAAAGAATATAATAAACACCAAAGATATATCAACCAAGCAGATAATAAACAAAGAATTTGGATGAGAAAGTTTTTAAGATTCACCAAACGTGGCATTGTTACACCTAGAGAGGATCCATTATATCATACAATGAGATATAAGGCAACCCGTCAGGTTTCCAGCCTATATACTTTGAATCTTTTTTTTTTTTTGGACAAAGAATATAATAAAAAGCCAAAGATATATCAACCAAGCAGATAATAAACAAAGAATTTGGACAGAAAAGTTTTTAAGATTCACCATACGTGGAATTGTTACACCTAGGGAGGATCCATTATATCTTACAATGAGATATATGGCAACCCGTCAAGTTTCCAAAATTATATACTTTGAATCTTTTTTTTTAACAAAGAATATAATAAATAAACCAACATATATACCAACCAAGCAGGATAATAACCAGCAATTTAGACAGCAATTTTTTAAGATTCATCATACGTGGCATTGTTACACCTAGGGAGGATCCATTATATCTTACAATGAGATATAAGGCAACCCGTCAAAGTTTCCAAATTATATACTTTGAATCTTTTTTTTTGACAAAGAATATAATAAAACAACCAAAGATATATCAACCAGCGGGATAATAAACGAAAGAATTTGGACAGAAAAGTTTTTAAGGTTCACCATACGTGGCATTGTTACACCTAGGGAGGATCCATTATATCTTACAATGAGATATATGGCAACCCGTCAAGTTTCCAGCCTATATACTTTGAATCTTTTTTTTTTGAACAAAGAATATAATAAATAACCAAAGATATATACCAACCAGCAGAAAATAACCAAAGCAATTTAGATAAAGAAATTTTTAAGATTCATCATACGTGGCATTGTTACACCTAGGGAGGATCCATTATATCTTACAATGAGATATAAGGCAACCCACAAGTTTCCAAATTATATACTTTGAATCTTTATTTTTGACAAAGAATATAATAAATAAACAAAGATATATCAACCAAGCGGGATAATAAACAAAGAATTTGGACAGAAAGTTTTTAAGATTCACCATACGTGGCATTGTTACACCTAGGAGGATCCATTATATCTTACAATCGAGATATATGGCAACCCACAAGTTTCCAAATTTATATACTTTGAATCTTTTTTTTTTTTTGAACAAAGAATATATTAAATGCGGCCGGATATATACCAACCCAAGCAGATAATAAATGACTATTTGGACAACAATTTTTAAGATTCATCAAACGTGGCATTGTTACACCTAGGAGGATCCATTATATCTTACAATGAGAGATAAGGCAACCCACAAGTTTCCAAAATTTATATACTTTGAATCTTTATTTTTGGGACAAAGAATATAATAAACAAACAAAGATATATCAACCAAGCAGATAATAAACAAAGCAATTTGGACAGAAATTTTTTAAGATTCATCATACGTGGCATTGTTACACCTTGGGAGGATCCATTATACCTTACAATGAGATATAAGGCGACCCGTCAAGTTTCCAGCCTATATTCTTTGAATCATTTTTTTGGACAAAGAATATAATAAATGTACCAAAAAGATATATCAACCAAGCAGGATAATAAACAGCAATTTGGACAGAAATTTTTTAACATTCATCATACGTGGCATTGTTACACCTAGGGAGGATCCATTATATCTTACAATGAGATATAAGGCAAACCGTCAGGTCTCCAGCCTATATACTTTGAATTTTTTTTTTTTTGCTTGGACAGCAATATAATAAACAGCCAGCATATATCAACCAAGCAAGATAATAAACAGCAATTTGGACAGCAATTTTTTGAGATACATCATACGTGGCATTGTTACACCTAGGGAGGATCCATTATATCTTACAATGAGATATAAGGCAACCCTCAGGTTTCCAGCCTATATACTTTGAATCTTTTTTTTTTTTTGGACAGCAATATAATAAACAGCCAACATATAACCAACCAAGCAGGATAATAAACAGCAATTTGGACAACTATTTGGACAGAAATTTTTTAAGATTCATCATACGTGGCATTGTTAAACCTAGGGAGGATCCATTATATCATACAATGAGAGATAAGGCAACCCATCAGGTTTCCAGCATATATACTTTGAATCTTTTTTTTTTTGGACAGCAATATAATAAACAGCCAACATATATACCAACCAAACAGGATAATAAACAGCAATTTGGACAGCAATTTGGACAGAAATTTTATAAGATTCATCATACGTGACATTGTTACACCTAGGGAGGTTCCATTATATATTACAATGAGATATAAGGCAACCCGTCAGGTTTCCGGCCTATATACTTTGAATCTCGTTTTTTGGACAAAGAATACAATAAACAAACAAAGATATATACCAACCAAGCAGATAATAACCAAAGAAATCAAAAGAATATTTTACGATTCATCATACGTGGCATTGTTACACCTAGGGAGGATCCATTATATCTTACAATGAGATATAAGGCAACCCGTCAGGTTTCCAACCTATATACTTTGAATCTTTTTTTTTTTTTTGACAAAGAATATAATAAACAAACAAAGATATATCAACCAAGCAGATAATAAACAAAGAATTTGGACAGAATATTTTTAAGGTTCACCATACGTGGCATTGTTACACCTAGGGAGGATCCAGTATATCTTACAATGAGATAAAAGGCAACCCGTCAGGTTTCTAGCCTATATACTTTGAATCTTTTTTTCTGGACAGCAATATAATAAACAGCCAGCATATATCAACCAAGCAGGATAATAAACAGCAATTTGGACAGAAAGTTTTTAAGATTCACCATACGTGGCATTGTTACACATAGGGAGGATCCATTATATCTTACAATGAGATATAAGGCAACCCGTCAGGTTTCCAGCCTATATACTTTGAATCTTTTTTTTTTGGATAGCAATATAATAAACAACCAAATTATATCAACCAGCAGTGATAATAAACAAAGAATTTGGACAGAAAGTTTTTAAGGTTCACCACACGTGGCATTGTTACACCTAGGGAGGATCCATTATATCTTACAATGAGATATATGGCAACCCGTCAAGTTTCCAAATTTATATACTTTGAATCTTTTTTTTTGAACAAAGAATATAATAAATAAACAAAGATATATACCAACCAAGCAGAAAATAACCAAAGAATTTAGACAAAGAATTTTTTAAGATTCATCATACGTGGCATTGTTACACCTAGGAGGATCCATTATATCTTACAATGAGATATAAGGCAACCCGTCAAGTTTCAAATTATATACTTTGAATCTTTATTTTTTGGACAAAGAATATAATAAATAAACAAAGATATATCAACCAAGCAGGGATAATAAACAAAGAATTTGGACAGAAAGTTTTTAAGATTCACCATACGTGGCATTGTTACACCTAGGGAGGATCCATTATATCTTACACTGAGATATATGGCAACCCGTCAAGTTTCCAGCCTATATACTTTGAATCTTTTTTTTTTGAACAGTAATATATTAAATAAATGCAAAGATATATACCAACCAAGCAGGATAATAAACAGCTATTTGGACAACAATTTTTTAAGATTCATCAAACGTGGCATTGTTACACCTAGGGAGGATCCATTATATCTTACAATGAGAGATAAGGCAACCCGTCAGGTTTCCAGCCTATATACTTTGAATCTTTATTTTTGGACAAATGATATAATAAATAAACAAAGATATATCAACCAAGCAGGATAATAAACAGCAATTTGGACAGAAATTTTTTAAGATTCATCATACGTGGCATTGTTACACCTTGGGAGGATCCATTATACCTTACAATGAGATATAAGGCGACCCGTCAAGTTTCCAGCCTATATTCTTTGAATCATTTTTTTGGACAAAGAATATAATAAATGTACCAAGATATATCAACCAAGCAGATAATAAACAAAGAATTTGGACAGAAATTTTTAACATTCATCATACGTGGCATTGTTACACCTAGGAGGATCCATTATATCTTACAATGAGATATAAGGCAAACCGTCAGTCTCCAAACCTATATACTTTGAATTTTTTTTTTTTTGCTTGGACAAAGAATATAATAAATGTACCAAAGATATATCAACCAAGCAAGATAATAAACAAAGAATTTGGACAAAGAATTTTTTGAGATACATCATACGTGGCATTGTTACACCTAGGGAGGATCCATTATATCTTACAATGAGATATAAGGCAACCTCGTGTTTCCAAATTATATATACTTTGAATCTTTTTTTTTTTTTTTGGAGAAATATAATAAATGTACCAACATATAACCAACCAAGCAGGATAATAAACAGCAATTTGGACAACTATTTGGACAGAAATTTTTTAAGATTCATCATACGTGGAATTGTTAAACCTAGGGAGGATCCATTATATCATACAATGTGAGATAAGGCAACCCATCAAAGTTTCAAATATATACTTTGAATCTTTTTTTTTTTTGGACAAAGAATATAATAAATGTACCAACATATATACCAACCAAGCAGATAATAAACAAAGAATTTGGACAAAGAATTTGGACAGAAATTTTATAAGATTCATCATACGTGGCATTGTTACACCTAGGAGGATCCATTATATCTTACAATGAGATATAAGGCAACCCGTCAAAGTTTCCTACCTATATACTTTGAATCTCGTTTTTTGGACAAAGAATACAATAAATGTACAAAGATATATACCAACCAAGCAGGATAATAACCAGCAATCTGGGCAGCAATATTTTACGATTCATCATACGTGGCATTGTTACACCTAGGGAGGATCCATTATATCTTACAATGAGATATAAGGCAACCCGTCAAAGTTTCAAAATTATATACTTTGAATCTTTTTTTTTTTTTGGACAAAGAATATAATAAATAAACAAAGATATATCAACCCAAAGAAAGATAATAAAAGCAAGAATATGGATGTAATATTTTTAAGATTCATCATACGTGGCATTGTTACACCTAGGGAGGATCCAAAGATATCTTACAATGAGATAAAAGGCAACCCGTCAGGTTTCTAGCCTATATACTTTGAATCTTTTTTTTTTGCACAAAGAATATAATAAATGACCAAAGATATATCAACCAAGCAGGATAATAAACAGCAATTTGGACAGAAAGTTTTTAAGATTCACCATACGTGGCATTGTTACACCTAGGGAGGATCCATTATATCTTACAATGAGATATAAGGCAACCCGTCTGGTTTCCAGGCTATATACTTTGAATCTTTATTTTTGGACAAAGAATATAATAAATGTAACAAAGATATATCAACCAAGCAGATAATAAACAGAAATTTGGACAGAATGTTTTTAAGATTCACCATACGTAGCATTGTTACACCTAGGGAGGATCCATTATATCTTACACTGAGATATATGGCAACCCGTCAGGTTTCCAGCCTATATACTTTGAATCTTTTTTTTTTTTTTTTGAACAAAGAATATAATATACAAACAAAGATATATACCAACCAAGCAGGATAATAAACAGCTATTTGGACAACAATTTTTTAAGATTCATCAAACGTGGCATTGTTACACCTAGGGAGGATCCATTATATCTTACAATGAGAGGTAAGGCAACTCGTCAGGTTTCTAGCCTATATACTTTGAATCTTTATTTTTTGGACAGCAATATAATAAACAACAAAGATATATATCAACCAAGCGGGATAATAAACAAAGAATTTGGATGAGAAATTTTTAAGATTCATCATACGTGGCATTGTTACACCTAGGAGGATCCATTATATCTTACAATGAGAGATAAGGCAACCCACAAAGTTTTTCAAATTATATACTTTGAATCTTTTTTTTTTTTGACAAAGAATATAATAAACAGCCAGCAAATATCAACCAAGGAGGATAATAAACAGCAATTCGGACAGAAATTTTTTCAGATTCATCATACGTGGCATTGTTACACCTAGGGAGGATCCATTATTTCTTACAATGAGATATAAGGCAACCAGTAAGGTTTCCAGCCTATATACTTTGAATCTTTTTTTTTTTTTTGCAAAGAATATAATAAATAAACAAAGATATATACCAACCAAGCGGATAATAAATGCAAGAATTTGGACAACAATTTTTGAAGATTCATCATACGTGGCACTGTTACACCTAGGGAGGATCGATTATATCTTAAAATTAGAGATAAGGCAACCAGTCAAGTTTCCAGCCTATATACGGTGAATCTTTTTTTTTTTTGGACAGAAATATAATAAACAGCCAGCATAAATCAACCAAGCAGGATAATATATAACAATTTTGACAGCAATTTGGACAGAAATTTTTTAAGATTCATTTTACGTGGCATTGTTACACCTAGGGAGGATCCATTATATCTTACAATGAGATATAAGGCAACCCTCTCGTGTTTCCAAATTTATATACTTTGAATCTGTTTTTTTTTTGGACAAAGAATATAATGAACAACCAAAGATATATCAACCAAGCAGGATAATAAACAACAATTTGGACAGCAATTTGGACAGAAATTTTTTAAGATTCATCGTACGTGGCAATGTTACACCCAGGGAGGATCCATTATATCTTACAATGAGATATAAGGCAATCCGTCAGGTATCCAGCCTATATACTTGGAATCTTTTTTTTTTGGACAGCAATATAATAAACTGCCAGCATATATCAACCAAGCAGGATAATAAAAAGCAATTTGGACAGAAATTTTTTAACATTCATCATACGTGGCATTGTTACACCTAGGGAGGATCCATTATATCTTACAATGAGAGATAAAGCGACCGTCAGTTTTCAAATTTATATATACTTTGAATCTATTTTTTTGGACAAAGAATATAATAAATGGCCAAAGATATATCAACCTAGCAGGATAATAAACAGCAATTTGGACAGAAAGTTTTTCAGATTCATCATACGTGGCATTGTTACACCTAGGGAGGATCCATTATTTCTTACAATAAGATATAAGGCAACCCGTCAGGTTTCCAGCCTATATACTTTGAATCTTTTTTTTTGGACAGGAGTGTAATAAACAGCCAGCATATATACCAACCAAGCAGGATAATAAACAGCAATTTGGACAACAATTTTTTCAGATTCATCATACGTGGCATTGTTACACCTAGGGAGGATCCATTATATCTTACAATGAGAGATAAGGCAACCCGTCAGGTTTCCAGCCTATATACGTTGAATCTTTTTTTTTTTGGGACAGAAATATAATAAACAGCCAGCATATATCAACCAAGCTGGATAACACACAGCAATTTCGCCAGCAATTTGGACAGAAATTTTTTAAGATCCATTGTACGTGGCATTGTTACACCTAGGGAGGATCCATTATATCTTACAATGAGATATAAGGCAACTAGTCGTTTTCCAAATTTATATACTTTGAATCGTTTTTTTTTGGACAAAGAATATAATGAATGACCAACATATATCAACGAAGCAGGATAATAAACAGCAATTTGGACAGAAATTTTTTAAGATTCATCGTACGTGGCAATGTTACACCTAGGGAGGATCCATTATATCTTACAATGAGATATATGGCAACCCGTCAGTTTCAAAATTTATATACTTTGAATCTTTTTTTTTTTTTGTTTGAACAAAGAATATAATAAACAAATGATATATACCAACCAAGCGGGATAATAAACAACTCTTTTGACAAAGAATTTGGGCAACAATTTTTAAGATTCATCATACGTGGCATTGTTACACCTAGGGAGGATCCAAAATATATCTTACAATGAGAGATAAGGCAACCCGTCAAAGTTTCTAGCCTATATACTTTGAATCTTGTTTTTTGGACAAAGAATATAATAAACAAACAAAGATATATACCAACCAAGCAGATAATAAACAAAGAATTTGGACAGAAATTTTTAAGATTCATCATATGTGGCATTGTTACACCTAGGGAGGATCGATTATACCTTACAATGAGATATAAGGCAACCCACAAGTTTCCAAATTATATTCTTTTTGAATCATTTTTTTGGACAAAGAATATAATAAACGAACAAAGATATATCAACCAAGCAGGATAATAAACAAAGAATTTGGACAGAAAATTTTTAACATTCATCATACGTGGCATTGTTACACCTAGGAGAGGATCCATTATATCTTACAATGAGATATAAGGCAAACCGTCAGTCTCCAAACTATATACTTTGTATTTTTTTTTTTTTGACAAAGAATATAATAAATAACCAAGATATATAGCAACCAAGCAAGATAATAAACAAAGAATTTGGACAAAGAATTTTTTAAGATACATCATACGTGGCATTGTTACACCTAGGGAGGATCCATTATATCTTACAATGAGATATAAGGCAACCTCGTGTTTCCAAATTTATATACTTTGAATCTTTTTTTTTTTTTTTTTTGAACAAAGAATATAATAAATAAACAAAGATATATGCCAACCAAGCAGGATAATAAACAGCTATTTGGACAGCAATTTGGACAACAATTTTTTAAGATTCATCATACTTGGCATTGTTACACCTAGGGAGGACCCATTATATCTTACAATGAGAGATAAGGCAACCCACAGTTTCCAAATATATACTTTGAATCTAGTTTTTTTGGGACGCAATATAATAAAATGTAACAAATATATATCAACCAAGCAGATAATGAAATAAAGAATTTGGACAGAAATTTTTTAACATTCATCATACGTGGCATTGTTACACCTAGGAAGGATCCATTATATCTTACAATGAGATATAAGGCAACCCGTCAGGTTTCCAGCCTATATACTTTGAATCTTTTTTTTTGGACAAAATATAATAAACAACAAATATATATACCAACCAAGCGGGATAATAAAATGACAATTTGGACAACATTTTGGATGAAAATTTTTAAGATTCATCATACGTGGCATTGTTAAACCTAGGGAGGATCCATTATATCGTATAATGAGAGATAAGGCAACCCATCAAAGTTTCCAAATATATACTTTGAATCTTTTTTTTTTTTGGACAGTAATATAATAAACAGCCAACATATATACCAACCAAGCAGGATAATAAACAGCAATTTGGACAGAAATTTGGACCGAAATTTTATAAGATTCATCATACGTGGCATTGTTACACCTAGGGAGGATCCATTATATCTTACAATGAGATATAAGGCAACCCGTCAGGTTTCCGGCCTATATACTTTGAATCCCGTTCTTTTGGACAGCAATATAATAAGCAGCCAGCATATATACCAACCAAGCAGGATAATAACCAGCAATTTGGACAGCAATATTTTAAGATTCATCATACGTGGCATTGTTACACCTAGGGAGGATCGATTATATCTTACAATGAGATATAAGGCAACCCGTCAGGTTTCCAACCTATATACTTTGAATCTTTTTTTTTTTTGGGATGAAGAATATAATAAACGACCAGCAGATATATCAACCAAGCGGATAATAAACAAGAATTTGGATGTAATGTTTTTAAGATTCACCATACGTGGCATTGTTACACCTAGGAGGATCCATTATATCTTACAATGAGATATAAGGCAACCCACAGTTTCCAAATTTATATACTTTGAATCTTTTTTTTTTTTTTTTTTGAACAAAGAATATAATAAACAAACAAAGATATATGCCAACCAAGCGAGGATAATAAATGTATATTTGGACAAAGAATTTGGACAACAATTTTTAAGATTCATCATACTTGGCATTGTTACACCTAGGAGGACCCATTATATCTTACAATGAGAGATAAGGCAACCCGTCAGTTTCCAAATTATATACTTTGAATCTAGTTTTTTGGCGACAATATAAATAAATAAACAAAGATATATCAACCAAGCAGATAATGAACAAAATTTGGGACAGAAATTTTTAACATTCATCATACGTGGCATTGTTACACCTAGGAAGGATCCATTATATCTTACAATGAGATATAAGGCAACCCACCGTGTTTCAAACCTATATACTTTGAATCTTTTTTTTTTTTTTTGGGACAAAGAATATAATAAACAAACCAAAGATATATACCAACCAACCAAGCGGGATAATAAACGAAGAATTTGGACAACATTTTGGACAGAAATTTTTAAGATTCATCATACGTGGCGTTGTTACACCTAGGAGGATCCATTATATCTTACAATGAGAGATAAGGCAACCCGCTGTGTTTCAAAATTATATACTTTGAATCTTTTTTTTTGGACAAAGAATATAATAAATGTACCAAAGATATATAGCAAGCAACCAAGCGAGATAATAAACAAAGAACTTGGACAAAGAATTTGGACACAAATTTTTAAGATTCATCATACGTGGCATTGTTACACCTAGGAGGATCCAAAGATATCTTACAATGAGATAAAAGGCAACCCGTCAAGTTTCCAAATTTTTATACTTTGAATCTTGTTTTTTGGACAAAGAATATAATAAACAAACAAAGATATATACCAACCAAGCGGGATAATAACCAAAGAATTTAGACAAAGAATTTTTAAGATTCATCATACGTGGCATTGTTACACCTGGGAGGATCCATTATATCTTACAATGAGATATAAGGCAACCCGTAAGATTTCCAACTTGTATACTTTGAATCTATTTTTTTGACAAACAATATAATGAACAAATAGCATATATCAACGAAGCGGGATAATAAATGATAATTTGGACAAAGAATTTCTTAAGATTCATCATACGTGGCATTGTTACACCTAGGGAGGATCCATTGTATCTTACAATGAGATATAAGGCAACCCACAAAGTTTCCAAATTTATATACTTGATTTTTTTTTCGGGACAAAGAATATAATAAATAAGATATATATACCAGTTCAAACAATATAATAAATAAAGAATTTGCACAAAATCATCATGATATAACTCATTATTGATCGAATTTTGAACTAAAACGTACTTTAATAATTTCAAGAAGTCGGGTCTACTCCACTCTCCCCAAAAGAAACAGGTCGCAATCGGAAAAATAGTATTTGTTAAGTAATTTAAAGGGAAAATGAATATAAATAAGCCAAAATAATTGGCATCGAAACATGTACCGCCCAGCAAGATTTCAACCAAAACACACCAAGACTGTATGTCAATGGCTGTGGTGTAATTATTTGCACCAAATTTTAATTCAGGTGGTCGTTATTACCTACAACAGATGTAAAATTATAAGAGTAGCACGAAATATTAATTTCGTTGAACCAAATATAATGACTTTATCAATATCTCTACCAAATATTAATTCGAAGATTAAATGGCAGCTTCAGTTGAACCAATAGTTGCAGGAGGAGTAGGAAGCAGTAACACTTTTTATCTGTCAATATGTTAAAAAAAAGAAGCGACCAAATAAGAATCAAATCTCATTCTCATTAAATAATATAATACCAAACTCATACCTGTTTCTAATAAAAAACCAAAGCAGTTGGAAGCATCTCCGGTACCTATGTAAAACAATGTCACAAAGTTGCACCAACTTCAAAAAATATACAATATCCACAAGGCAGAAATCACCTGAATAATCGTAATGCCATTCGTATATAACTTTCAAATGCAAAATAACATAATTCATAGCTCTCGTATCAATAAAAACTGATCAACACATAACAATTCAAGAAAAAAAGTAACAACATACATAGAGGAACTTCTTAAGATCTCTTCCAGAAGCAGTATCCCACAATTCAGTAAAACCCAGGTTAGTCTCAAAGTGACTCAAATCATATCTGCGATTTAAATCCAATGTTACATGATATATAATAATAATATCAGGGTTTACGAAATTACAACCATGTTTCAACCATAGCAATCAAAAGTTCTCCAGGTTAAACAGGTTGAATATAAAGCAGTTACCAGAATCGTCTAGTCATTAGCTGTATGAACCTAGTCCGATGGAAGAATTCTGAGACGATTTGATCGCAGCCAATCTGCTAAAAATCAGGTACAGAGCTACAAATAACAATTACATACAATAACTCTCAGTAAAAGAAAAAACTTTTGAGATGATATGAACAACAATTAAATAAAATAATTAAGTAAAATAAGACTCTAGTATAGATCAATCATAAAAACATTTTTATCGGCAGAAGCAAATAAAATAAGAGAAAATATATGGCTTGAAATAAAGAAAAAATAGAAGCATAGAATCTTAAAGACATTTTAATTTATAATATGCTCCTTATATTCTGTAAAAGACATATTATCTCAGAATAAAAAGTGTTTTGGATAGGGTTGGATAACTCAGGTCGATTGTTGGCAGTGTATTCGTCTTTTGGTTGACAACTATTAAGTGGTAGTTAGAAAAACTTAGTATGGAAACCAAAAGTAAGAAAATAGACATACTTCCTTGAAGATAATCTATCAGCCAAAAGGGAATGGCATTCGGCAATGGTTAAAATAAAATGTTAGTTCGATAATCTATGAAAATGAACATGAAGTCGTTTTTCATGAAACCAAAAGGAGATTAAGTTTATATATATACATTTATAAAATGCGAGACTCATCAAACAATACTTTGTAAACTATACATGTTTAGTCTTCAAGTAGTAATGATTGAAAATTGATAAAATATATATCAAGATATAGTAACTATAGTGGTTTGGAATATCTCAGTACTCATTGTGTAAATTGAAAGAAAATATATGGCTTGAAATAATGAAAAAAATAGAAGCATAGAATCTTAAAAACATATTAATTTAAACTGAAAAAATCTTGAAAAAATATATCATTGAATTACTGAAATGGACCATATTAATTTAAACTGAATATCAAAAAGGTCAGATATGTAACAGCAAATCACCCAACTCTATGTTTCATAGAAGCATCACCAACTCTTATATCACTCAACTCATAAGCTAACCAACTTTCTGCATAACCTATTTGCTTGGAAGCCTGCCATGATATAACCCATATGTACAAGTAAACCATTGCAAAATATGTCCAGGATTCGGTAAAATGGAGCTTTCTTTAGACACAACAACGTTGTCATCTTTCCATGGGTTAAGACTCAAAGTAACAAAATCTGTAAAAACATAAGTCTATCTCGATCCCAAGAGAGCGATAATACTCAGATCCAGTTTTGACAGAATTCTCAATACTTTTAGTTACTTTCCATGCACTAAAAATCCCCACAACCACAAATTGATACCAAAAAAAAGAAAAGATTATTAAGATCCAAACATCAATTTAAACAGAAAAGAACAATTTTTTGTGCATGCACCATGAGTAACTTAACCAAGTTCACTTCCATACTACCTTTTTCTGAAGAGGAAATGGTCATGCATTTGCTCAGGTTGTGTGAATACCGATTAGCAAAGAGTACCCGATGTTTCACCTGCAGGAAAAAAAAATGAATAAGGGCGGATAACACCACTGTCATCTAAATGTACAGAAGAAACAATTAGAGAATAAAATAATTGGAAAACAAATTCCATGCCTCAACTCTAAAATTCCTTGTCGGTTTTCACAAACCCGGCAACTAATGCCGGTGGATTGGTGCTGACTGGTGAAAGATATGGTGGTGGCCGATGGGTGTTGGAGTGGAGAAGGGGAGAAAGGAATTGGCTGTTAGGGATTAGAAAATGGGGGAGTCGGCCGAAGAGGGAAAGAGAAGAAAGGCAATGGCTAATTGAAACGGTGACGTTTAGGTTAGTCAAATTTTGTGGCGTTAATGAAAACGCAGCGTTTTGCAAAATTGTGTAACATATTTGCGGGGGGAAGCAAAATTGACAAAATTGCGGCGTTTTTTTAGAAAAACGCCACTAAAACGGCTTGTGTAACATATTTGCGGCGTTTAACAAAATCGCCACTGAAAACCATTTAAAAACGACGCCGTTTTGCAAACATTACCTATTTAAAAATCACCATTGATTAATTTTTTACATATTTTTTCTATTTTTTTCTTTCAAAATTTTTGTGCTCATGTCCATTTATTTTTTGAAAATTTTGAATATTGAATTTTTTAACTAAAATATTAAATATTAAATTTTTAAGTTTTTAATTTATTAAATTTTAAAAATTTAATTACCATTATCAACTCTTTTAATAATTTCTTTTTTCTTTCTTTTTACATTAACATTATTCTTTTAAGTATGGTCTGCATTAGTTGTTTAGATTTTTATATAGATGGCATTTAATTATATGTATACACCTAAATTTTGATATAGATACATCTCAGAATTATATATGAATTTTGGTTTGATGTGAAATTCTAATTGTATAGTTGAAACTTTTATTTTGATTTAATCATACACATTATTTTAAATATAAATACATCAATATATTTTTATATTGAATAAATATAAATTTTTATGTAAATATATTAATAATTGTGTTACAATATCTAGATCAAATTAAAGTTCATGTATGCTTTTGGGATTTAACCCATTTTGATATATATTTTTTTAAAATAATATTTTATATTTCTCTTCTTTTGATTTATATTCTAAAAAAATCCAAGGCTAATCCTAGACCGTAAAATCACAAACACCAAACCCTAGACCCCAACCCATTAATACTAGACCATAAACCCCGAACCCTAAACTCTAAACCGCTAGCCTTTACACCATAATTCGAGACCAATTTGGGAATTCATGTGGCCAATGTTAGTGTAGTACAAAACATATATTTTATATTCTTATATTAAATAAAATGGGTGTGGTACAAAATGGCATGAACCTCAGTAAATTCCAAATCTTTTTCAGTTTCCAAACAGTGTCATTAAAGATAACAAAATTTTAAGTTTTGATATCTGAAGATAACAAAATTATATTTTCATTGCTTAATTTAGATTTTAGAGTTGATTTGATGAAAATTCATAATTAAATAATAATAAAAATATTAGCAATTAACTTTCATCAAAATAACTTTAAAATCAGGATTAAATCACATTCACCGTATTGTATTTGACAAATTAAACAGAAAATGAAACAAATTCACAATCAACACAAAGTTTATTCTATTAATAAAATCATGAAAAATTCAAACCTAAAAAGATTAACAATTAATTTTTATCAAATCATCCCCTAATATCATTCTACCACAGCATCTATGGTTGTATCTAATGGCATATAAAAATATTTTTCCAAGTTATTACCAGGTAATAGTTTTTCCAAAATAATTGCAGCTTACCAGAGCTCTCACCTTTTGTCCATCATCCACATAGTGCTTTTATCGAGAAAAAATGGGTATGGATTTTTTTGTTTCCTTGAAGATTAAAAATATTTAATGGCATATAAAAATATCAAAAAGTCATCAGTTTCTATCCTACCAAATGCAACCTAAAAGCGAAGTATATAATATTTCTTGCAGATATATCCTTATCTTTAAAACAGAACAGATTTCGGTGGAACCACAAACTCCACATAATAGCAAGCCCTTTGTCCATAGTATTATTATGCAATGATAAAAAGGTGCTCAATAAACAACGGAACAGTGGAGTTTACGATATCAAAACCTGCTAAACACCAAGCTTTTGCCGTTTTTGGTCATCTCAGACGAGCTTTGCGTAGGAGAAAACCCTTCAAACATCGCCAAGTGAAGTTAATTTTCGGGAGCAGGTGACTTTTTCCAAATACGGGACCAAGGGCCCTCCACAAAACGACTAAGATAACCATGATCACTACCCACAGTGTAACATCCCGAAATTGGGCCTAGTAGGATTGGGCCCAATGGGCCTTGGGCGTAGGAGTGTTTAAAATTTATGAGAATTTGAGAATGGCATTATTTCAAGTGGGACTTATTACGAAGGTGATTTTGGAATGTTACAGAGTTCTAGAAAGTTCCGGGTTCAAGTTAGGCCATAAGAAAATTTTTGTGATTATGCACTTTAAGGAGAGATAGCAAAAGGCATCAATGCTTAAGGAAATAAGTGTGTATTTTGTTAGCATAAATGAACATATGGCAAGGAGGTTGTGGTGTCAAGTGGAGAGCATGGAGGGAAGGGTTCAAATCCCATCTTTTGCAAATTTTGGATTTATTTTTTGTGTGCTCTTCCAAGTGTCAACCGTGACATTATTAAAGGAAAGAAACAAAAGAAAAATGAAATGATGACTAAAAAGATAAGTTAGGGACGAAAACAAGGAAAAAGAAAGGAAAGAAGTAAAAGAAAAATATAATGGTGGGATTTGAAAGGTAATGGAGTAGGTGAAAAAAAAAATGCATGGAGGGTGTAATAGCCCGATTTAGGGGATAGTTGAAACAATGATCTCGGAATCACTAATTTGAGGTTAGAGAAATTATTTTCATGTTATGTTATGTGTTATAATATGTTTATAAGGATGTATGAAAATTTTGGTGCCTTAATTTTAACGATTTCTAGCTAAATTGTGAAAAAGGACTAAATCGCATAAAGTGCAAAAGTTCTAGTTTATTTGGAAAAGGTGCCAAATAGCTATGGGCTATTAATTGGAGGCCCCAATTGTGCAATTTGGCCTTGTTTTAAGTGAGTAGGCCGGCCATGTGACATAGGGGACAAGAATTTTTAATTTTGGTCAAAATAAGTAGGAATTAGGTGATAAAATGAATAAAATAAGATGAGTAAAAGATGCTATCATCTTTCACTATTCATCTATCTTCTCTCCACCGAAAATTGAAGAATAAATGGAGCTTTGGGGGTTTGAACTTTCAGCCAAGCTATCTCCCTTATTAACCAAAGAAAATGAGTTTCGGACCTAGAACGGGTGAAAAGAGAAATGTGGATAAACAGTCCCTTGCGGCCCTTTAGACATCGAGCCGAAACTTGGTTCTTGTGGTTGTCGAAGCTTCTTTGCCTTCTCGGGTTTTCGGTGGTTGCAAGGTCGCTGCTACTTCCATCCTCTTGGATCTCTTGGTGTGGACCGAATGGGTAGAGTGTTAGCTTACACTCACGTCATCTTTCTAGCCTTTGGCTTTTGGAAGAGGGTTGGTAAGTAGAGTCTCGAAGTACTTTATCAGAGGGCCAATCGAACACCTATCCCTCGTAATAAGAGACTCGGATTGTTGGTAAGTGATATAGACTGTTAATCAATCGCAATACTTGGTTGAAGTTGCAAATTGGGCTTTGGACTAATTGTTGACCAATAGTACCTTTAGGTGCCGCGGAGAGTATCGTGTTACGGATTCTGAATAAGGTGTGTAATCTCATACCTCTCTGAATGTTTGCATGAAATGTTTTATGATTCGGTCGAAAGACCGAAAAGCTGCAAACTGGCATCTGTGACCACTCGGGCATACGTATGTTCGTAGTGGTAACCATATTTTGCAATGAAACAGTTTTAGTTAGCAGCAGTGATGTGATTTTGAAAAATCACCAAAAATAGTGGAAATTGAATTAAAAAGTGAAGGAGATATGGATTGAAATCTAATTGAGTCTAGTTTCTTATAAAAGAAACAGAGCAAGCAAAGGATTAGTATATTTTGAGATTTTTAGATTTTTGTGAGACTGGTTTAGAATGATTACGTGAACCCCTGCTCTGACTTGGAAAAATCATTATAAATTGTAAAAAAAATAATTATGTAAAAAAAATAATCATTATAAAAATCATTTTTATTTTAAGCAAACGAAAACATTATTTGAGTTCTGTACAATGAGATATCTGAGATTTTGTGAAGAGAGGGCAGAATTGTCAAACAGTGAAACAAGGGAAACTTTAATGAATAAACTATACTAAATGCCTAAGCCAAAAATTCTGAAAAAATTATAGTAAGAAGATATATGAGTGTACTTTCAAGGAAAATTTACAGATCTATATTTCGAGTTTTCTAACTCGAGTTATGGTCAATTTAGTCAACATAATGCAAATGGACAGTTTCAATTTTTATGCCCCAAACTAATTACCCTTGGTGAGTAAAATTTATGAAATGCCCCCGGGTTGCGAAATTAAGAAAATGCCCCTATGGGCCGATTTACCAAAGTGCCCCTAATGGGCCGATTTGCTAGAATGCCTTAATGGGCCGAATGACAGTGCTATAATGGGTTGATTCCCCGTAATTAATCATTGGATTGATAATTGTCATTTATTTATGTGAATATTATGTTTTATTATTTATGTTGCATTTGCATATTTTACATGGCATGGGAAAAATATTAAAGAAGAGAAGTGTAGTCTGGTGGCTCTACCACATTCTGATTCTGGTGGCTCTGCCACATATTCTGATGGCTCTGCCACAAATTCTGATAATGGATATGTGCCAACCTAAATATGGCTTTGTGCCATCGTGAATATAGCTTTGTGCCATCGTGATTATGGCTTTGTGCTAAACGTATTTATTAGGGCTATGTGCCTAACATATGAATTAACGACTCTGTGTCGATCATATTTACACAAGGTTGTGTGCCGATTATATTACCGTATATGATATCCGGTGGCTCTGCCACAATCTGTATGGTGGCTATGCCACGCATAAATATGACTCTGGTGGCTTGGCTATTGGCCTGCAAATTATTATAAATGGCATAATGCCTGCGATTGGTGTATTGGTGGGGTGGGTTGACTTAATCCCCACAGGTGTGTTGGTTGGTACGGGTGGTGTGTAGCGGATGGATTATTAGGATTGGGTTGGGAATTGCATTACATTCACATGATATAATTGATACATTATTATGTAAATGGGCTTAGGTCTAAGATATTGCTAAATGGGCTTCGGCCCAAGTTATTATTTTATGGGCTCAGGCCCAAGTTTTTGTTACGAAATTGCCCTTACGAGCTGAATTATGGAAATGCCCCTAAAAGGCCAAAATAAGAAATTGCTTATGGGTCAAATGGACATATTTTGCTAAATGGGCCAATCTGATATTTTACTAAATGGGCCAATATGATATTTTGATAAATGGGCCAATCTGATATTTTGATAAATGGGCTAATCTGATATTTTACTAAATGGGCCAATATGATATTTTGCTAAGTGGGCCAATCTGATGTTTTGCTTAATGGGCCTTTTTGATTAATTGAGACAATGGGCCATAATTTTGTAACAAATATCCGAATAAATTACTGTTGTTATATTGTGATTTTTTATGCATTATATACATGATTTTGCATGGGATGGGATAATATTGAAGAGAAGTTTTGGTGGCTCTGCCACAAATTTGTATGGTGGCAATGCCACGTAAATTCTGTTACTCTGGTGGCTTGTCCACAACTAAATTTGCTATAAATGGCTTTATGCCTGCGTTTGGTGTGTTGGCGGGATGGATTGACTGATGATTACCCACAGGTGTGTTGGTTGGTACGGGTGGTGTGTAGCGGATGGATTATTAGGATTGGTTTGGGAATTGCATTTCATACACATATTATATTTGATACATTATTATTGTTGTATATGGGCTTAGGCCCAAATATTTGTTAAATGGATTTTGGCCCAGTGGACAACGGTAAGGGGATTTCACACTGAGTTCTTGTAACTCACCCCCCTTTCTCTTAACCCTTGTAGGTAATGCTTGATGAGATGGACTTGGGCTATGGATGACTCGAGGGAGGCTATACTTCAGAAATGGTTTATTTGGACTTTAGACTTCTTTCTCGTTTATTTTATTACTTTACTATTTTGGGTTAAATGTTGTAATAAGGCCTCTGGACTATTTTTATTTTGCTTTATGGCTAGGATGTTTTATTATTTTTCTTAAATTTATTAAAAAGGGAATTTTCTGAAAACTTAAATAATGGTTTCCAAAATCGAATAACAAATGAATTTTTAAAATAAACTTTTACAAACATTTTTAACTTGGATATTTTCTCTCGAACTATTAACGCTATTTTCAAAAGACTCGGATTCTCTTTCGAATTTTCAAAGTTGTTTTCAAAAGTCACGATTTTGTAAGATCATTAGTTCAAATTTATCGTTTTATCAATCAAACCTTCAAGGTTAGTAGTATTTTATCAAATCAAACTTGTTTTCTTGATTTTAACAAATCAATATTTTTTTAGCACGAATAAAAAGGGTTTAACATGTTTTGCTCATGTGACATGCCAAATCTGCTTATAACACATGGGTCGGGTTTGGGGTGTTACACACAGCAAGCCGATTCCCCGTCTTAACAGAGTACACCCTGGTCAGCAGTAAAATGCAAAACGAGGCTATCTGCAACTTTGTTTTGCGCAATAGGCTGCTAATATAAACTAGTCATATCACTTGGAGATAGCACACTGTCAATAAGATTTCGATCCCATGACAACCCATCGGCGTTAAACAAATCACAAACCTTTGATTCTTCCATTCTTTCAAGTGGAATTGAATCGACAAAGAAAGTATTAGCACCACTAAGCCTAGGATCTTTAAAAACAACAATCGAATTTCCGTCAGCAACATGCCATCGAAGCCCTTTCAAAAGAAAATTTTGGTTGCAATCAGTGGCGAATCCAGGGGGCTGGTATGGACCCCGGCCCCCCCTAAAAGGTAAAATTTCCATTTAGGCCCTTTAAATTTTTTAAAAAATTTAAATTAATAAAGGTAAAATTACACTTTGGCCCCCCTAAAATTATAAAAATTCAATTTAATCCTTTACAAATTAGAAAGATATAAACTATAAAAAATTAAAATTTCATCCGGCCCACCCTAAAAAATTTTCCTGGCTTCGCCCCTGGTTGCAATAATATTCTCCTAAATGAGCGAATGATTACTCCCTTCTTCTGCATCTAGAAAGTCGCACTATGGAAAATATTTAGCCTTGAAAACCCGATCCGGAAGAGAGTTCGAACTGGAAATAAACCGCCAGCCCTGCTTAGCAACCATAACAAGATTAAACCAGTGCAAGTTATGGAAACCCAGACCATCAAATAATTTCGGAACACATAGATTCTCCCAAGATAACCAATGAAGTTTCCTGCGCTCATTACTCCACTAGCCCCACAAGAAAAAAATTAAGCTTCTTGAACATCGTCATTTAGGGAGAAAGAGGGAGAAATCGAGATAGAATGAGGAAGATCGATGAGGGATTTTGGTTTGGGGATTTTGCGAAACCGATAATAGAGAAATTTTGGGGACTTAGAAAATTTAGGTTTTGGGGAAACGATAATAGGGATAGTGAACTTAGTTTTTAATAGAGAAATTTTGTGGCGTTTTATTAAAAAACGCCAGTATAGCTAATTTTTTGCGGCGTTTTTACTAGAAACGCCACTATAGCTCTATTTTTTGCGGCGTTTATACTAGAAATGCCACTATAGTTCTATTTTTGCGGCGTTTTTATTAAAAATGCCACTATTACATAATTTTAATTTTTTCCTATTTTTAACTTATATTTTTCTATGTTTTTTCTTCTAAAATTTGTGTGCTGAGATTATTATTTTTTAAAATTTTTATTTTTATTATATTTTGAGTATTGAACCTCTTAACTAAAATATTAAATATTAAAATTTTAAGTTTTTAAGTTTTTAATTTTTTATTATTAAATTTTAAAAATTTAATTACCATTATCAACTCTTTTACAAATCCTTTTTTTCTTTCTTTTTACATCAACATTATTCTTTTAAGTATAGTCTGCATTAGTTGTTTAGATTTTTATATAAATGGCATTTAATTATATGTATACACCTAAATTTTGATATAGATACATGTAACACCCAAAGCCAGTCTATGCTTTAAGACCAGATTTGACGTGTCACACGAAATGAGCATACATCTAGTCTTTTAAAGTTTTAAAGAAAATCGAATTTTCAAAAACATTTTGACGTGGAGTTTATTGAAAACCAAAGGTTTATTACTAAATCTAATAATTTGAGTCGTATAAATTGAAACTTAGGAAAATGTATTTAATATTTTGAGAAAATTTAAAGAGTTCGAAAGTAATTTGAAAACACAAATTTAAAAATATTGTTACAGAAAAATTACCAAGTTAAAAATATTTCGTACGTTTATTTAAGAAAAACATTTATTTCTATTTTTAGAAAAAAAAATCCCATTTAAGTATTTAAAGCATATTATAAAATCCATCCAAAAGTAAAACATCCATAAAAATTTAATCAGAGGCCTTATTACAAAATAGCAAAAATAAAAAAAAGTACTTAAAAAGAAATCCAAAATTTAGATAACCCATAATTCGTAGTATGGCCTCCACCGAGTCGTCCACAGCCCAAGTCTCCGTCACTGATCATTACCTGAGAAGAGTAATGAAAACGGGGTGAGTTACTTAGAACTCAGTGTGTAACCCACTTACTATAGTCCATTGGGCCAAAACCATTTAAGCATTTATTTGGGCCTGAGCCCATTACAGATATAACAATTTAACATGTATAGAATGCATGTGATATGCAATTCCCAAACCAAACCTAATTTCCATCCGCTACACACCACCCGTACCAACCAGTACACCTGTGGGGAGCTTTAGTCACCCACCCCGCCAACACACCAAACTAGGCATTAAGCCATATATCAACTGGGCAATAAGCCATATATCAAACTGGGCAATAAGCTATATATCAATTTGTGGACAAGCCACCAGAATTTTGTAGCAAAGCTACCAGAACTTCTCTTCGTCAAATATCCCAACCCATGCATTGTCCACCAGAATTTTGTAGCAAAGCTACCAGAACTTCTCTTCGTCAAATATCCCAACCCATGCAAATCATGTATGCATATTCATTTACAATAATTTATTCATATAATTATTACGATCATTATGGCCCATCATAAGAATTTTCACAATCTGGCCCATATCACATTTTGGCCCATATAATCTCATATCACACTTGGCCACTATATCAAATATCACATTTGGCTCATTAAGCAAATATCACATTTGGCCTATTTATCAAATATCACATATGGCCCATTTATTAAATATCACAATTGGCCTACTTATCAAATACAACAATTGGCCCATTAAGTCACTTTTATCAATTTAACCTATTAAGGGCAATTTCGTAATTTTTCACGGTCTTAATATCGATTTCATAATTTTTACCATTAAAGGGATAAATATGCTATTTTAGCCAATTTCACTAACTTGTGATTTAATCCAACGATTAATACGATATAGTCATCTAACCCATGAGATACGGTGTGAGATTACACACCTGATTACGGTAAGCACTACACTTTCTCGATCGTCGACACCTAAAATATTACAACGCTTGATTAGTCGACATACGCGATTTGTCAATACTAAATGAACGATCTATGATGCTTACCCCTTGAAATCGTGAATGATCACAATTTGTCGATTTTCCCCGGTTAACGATTCACAACCCGATGGAAAATCCTGAATCACTAATGTCTCACAATTGCGAACAAATATTAGTCCAAACTAATATTACGTTGTTATGAACGATTGATTGAAGGAATAGGGTCGGCTTACCACAAAAAGTCCGTATGATCTCAAGATGAAAGATCAAGTGATAGAGTCCCTATAATAATATCGGTTAATCATCACCATCTTAATCGAATAAAAAGTGATTATAAAATCCGTGAAGAACTCTTACCTCTAAGATTTTAGAATCGTTTTCTAGCGATTAACTCCGAGTTTCGACCTTCCACTATATTTCTACAGAGATGAAAAGTGATTTTGAATAAGATAAAGTATGGTGATGGTCTCGGTCAATATGGCCATCCCACACCAAGACATAGATTCGGCCATAAGAAAAAGAAAATAAAAAGTTGAAAAAGAACACTTACCGATTGATCAAAAAATGGATGTTAATATGGATGAGAAGAAGAAATAGAGAAGAGATGAAGGTTTCGGCTATGGAGGAAAAATGGGCAAAATATTCAGCTAAAAGAGACAGAGGTAGAGAAGAGAAGAAGATGAATGAGAGAGTTGCAGTTATGGTATTTGAGAGAAAGAAAAAAAATAAAGAAGAAGAAGCCATTACCAATAGTTAGCCGAATGATCTAAATAAATAATTAATAACTAAATAAAATTCTTCATTACACATGCTCCACTTAAACATTTAAAAATTCCAGCCCTTGTGCCTTCCAATTTTGCTTCCACTTAAAAGAACTAAAAAAAAATTTAGTCCCACACAATCATGCCGTCCATACCTTTGTTTTTTTAAAAAAATTCTCCACCATGCTTTAATGCTTGGAAGTGTCATCATTCAATCTTGTCTCCATGTTTGTTTTGTTTTTATTATTATTTTTTATGATTTTAAAAAAAATTCAGCCAAATGCTCCATTATTGCCGTCCATGATCCAAGGTTTTTCTTCCATTAAAAAGAAGAAAACAGAAATAGCCCATGCTTCCCTATATATATTTCCAATAATAATTTCTTCCTACTTAATTTTTTTAGGATGTTATAGTTCTACCCCCCTTAAAGAAAATTTCGTCCCCGAAATTTACCTGATCAAAAGAGGTGATGGTATTGCTGTCGTATCACATCCTCTGGCTCCCACGTGGCTTCCTTCTCAATACTTTAACGTCTCGGTTAAAGATCTGAACTGGTTTTTCTTCAAAAGATAAATCAGGTCTTACTTTAATTTCTTCCACCGGCACTATGTGAGATGGATTCGAACGGTAGCGTCTTAACATCGAGACATGGAATACATCATGTATTTGTCTCAATTCCAGAGGTAACTCAAGCTGATAAGCTACTGGCCCAACACGTTTCAACGCACGATATGGTCTGATGAACCTAGGGCTCAATTTGCTCTTCCTTCCAAATCTAAAGATCTTCTTCCAAGGTGAGACCTTTAGAAATACCTGATCTCCCACCGCAAACTTAATATCCTTAAGCTTTAGATCCGCATAAGATTTTTGTCTATTCGAAGCTTCCTTTAACCGTGCCCGAATTACCTTTACTTTTTCCTCCGTCTCCGATATCAGTTCCAGACCCAATAACTGTCGCTCCCCCAATTCAGTCCAACAAGTAGGAGTACAACACCTACGACTACACAGTGCCTCGTAGGGTGCCATCTGGATGCTGGATTGATAGCTATTGTTATAAGCAAACTCTGCCAATGGTAGGAAATCCTCCCCACTACCCCTGAAGTCAATCACACAGCCCCTTAACATGTCTTCCAAAATCTGAATTACTCTCTTTGACTGTCCATCTGACTGAGGATGAAATGCCGTACTGAAATTTAACTTGGTTCCTAAAGCTTCATGTAAGGTTTTCCAAAACCGTGATGTAAACCTAGGGTCCCTGTTCGAAATAATAGACACTGGTACCCCATGTAACCTCACGATCTTAACTACGTACAACTTGGCCAACTTCTGTAATGAGTAATCCATACGAACAGGTAGGAAATGGGCAGTCTTCGTCAATCGATCCACTATTACCCAGATAGAATCCTTTTTAATAGGCGATAAGGGTAACCCACTAACAAAGTCCATCACTATCCGTTCCAATTTCCATAATGGAATCTTTACTGGTTGTAGCAATCTTGACGGTAATTGATGTTCCGCCTTCACTTGCTGACATGTCAAGCATCTACTCACGAAATCAGTAACCTCTCGTTTCAACCCTGGCCACCAATACTGCTCACGGAGATCTCGATACATTTGATTTTCTCCGGGGTGCGTAGCATATGGGCTACTATGCACCTCACATAGAATCATTTGTCTCAATTCTGAATCTTTGGGCATACAAATTTTTTCGCAGAAACGCAGTACTCCATCTCTATTCAATACAAAATCCCCTGTCACACCACCTTCCACTTGTTGAAGTAAGGAACCCAATCTTTCATCTGATAACTGCTTTTCCTTGATCTGACTTTTCCATGCAGGCTTCACTTGAAGTTCGGCTAGCAGACTACCATATTCCTACAAGCTGAGATGAGCGAACATCACTCTCAAATTCGATATCACCTTACGACTCAACGTGTCTGCCACCACATTAGCCTTTCCGAGATGATACTCGATTGAGAAGTCATAATCCTTCAATAGTTCTATCCACCTCCGCTATCTTAAGTTCAACTCTTTTTGGGTAAGGAGGTACTTTAGACTCTTATGGTCTATATAAATGATCGACTTCTCATTGTATAGGTAGTGTCTTCAAATCTTCAAGACAAATACTACTGTAGCTAACTCTAAATCATGAGTGGGATAATTCACCTCGTGCGGCCTTAACTGACGGGATGCATAAGCCATTACTTTTCCACCTTGCATCAGTACACATCCCAAACCCATGTGCGACACATCATAGTAAACAATAAACTCTTTTCCAGCCTCAGATTGAATCAATACTGGTGCTTCCGCTGAAATCTTTTTAATTTTCAAACTTTCTTGTCACGATCCGACTGCATAAAAGGTACTCCCTTGCGCAACAATTTAGTTAGAGGTGCAGCAATTAATAAAAACCCCTCAACAAAACGACGATAATAACCAGCCTATCCTAAGAAACTCTAAATTTCAGCCACTGACTTTGGTGGTTTCCAATCCAACACAGCCTCTACTTTTCGAGGATCAAGTTTAATTCCTTCGGCCAACACAACATGCCCCAAGAAAGTCACTTCCTTCAGCCAAGATTCACACTTACTAAATTTGGCATAATGTTGCTTTTCTCGCAATATCTGCAACACTACCCGCAGATGCGAATCGTGCTCTTCCTCATTCTTCGAGTATACCAAAATGTCATCTATGAACACCACTACAAACCGGTCTAAATAGGGTTGGAAAACCAGGTTCATCATGTCCATAAATGCAGCTAGTGCATTGGTTAACCCAAACGACATCACCAAGAACTCATAGTGTCCATAATGAGCTCGAAACGCTGTCTTATGAATATTCGCCCCTTTGACCTTAAGTTGATGATAACCCGATCTCAAATCTATCTTAGAGAAAACTGAAGCTCCTTTCAACTGATCAAACAGGTCATTGATTCTCGGCAATGGATATCTATTCTTGATCATCAATTTATTCAACTGCCTATAATCAATGCACATACGCATCGACCCATCCTTCTTCTTGACGAACAAGACCGGTGCTCCCCACGGAGACATGCTCGGTCGAATAAATCCCCGATCTAACAATTCTTGAATTTGAGCTTTAAGCTTCACTAACTCCTTCGGCGCCATTCTATAAGGGGCAATGGACACCGGAGCTGTTCCGGGCAAAAGCTTAATGCCAAACTCTACTTCCCGATTTGGAGGTAGACCCGAAACTTCTTCGGGAAAGACATCTGGAAATTCGTTCGCCATTCTCACACCTTCTACCGATAATTCCTTGGCATTCAAAGCACTAATGAAGGCTAGAAACGCTCCATACCTTTTCCGCACCAACTTTTCTGCCTTTAAAGCAGATACCACATTTGCATGAATTATATACCCACTTAATTTTTTTTGGGATGTTACAATACATCTCAGAATTATATATGAATTTTGGTTTAATGTGTAATTCTAGATGTGAAATTCTAATTATGGTTTAAATGTATAGTTGAAACTTTAATTTTGATTTAATCATACACATTATTTTAAAATATAAATACATCAATATATTTTTATATTGAATAAATATTAATTTTTATTTATGCAATATATAAATAAAAAAAAGATGTTAATTATATCAATAATTGTGTTATTAATAGTTTACAATATCAGGATCAAATTAAAGTTCATGTAACAATTACACAATAAGCCATTGTTCATGTATGCTTTTGGGATTTAACCCATTTTGATATATATATTTTTAAAATAACAATTTACATTTATCTTTTTTTGATTTATATTCTAAAAAAATCCAAGATTAGTCCCTAAATCATAAACCCTAGACCCTAAATATTATACCCTAAACCAATACAAACACCAAAACCTAAACCTCAAACTCAAAACCCCAAACCATAAATTTTAGACAATAAAACTCGAACCCTAAACTCTAAACTGCAAACCTTAAACCATAATCGAGACCAACTTTTTGGGAATTCATGTGGCCAATGTTAGTGTAGTACAAAACATATATTTTAATAGCTAACACATTAACCATAAATCCCTCATGAGGGATTTCGATTTCGGGATTTTGGGTCATATAGCTAACACCCAAAACCCTAAAATCTTAAACTTAAACCATAAACCCTAAACTCAAAAACCTAACACATTAACCATTTCCCCCAAACCCTTAACCCTAAACACTAAACCCTAAGCTCTAAACCCAAACTCCTAACCCATTAATCATTTCCCCTTAAACCCCTAACCCTAAACCTTAACCCCTAACCACGAACACTAAAACCTTAATACCGATAAACACTAAGATATTAAACACTATACAATAAACCCAAACAACAAACTTTAAAACACTAAACCCATACACCAAAATAACAAACCTTAAACCATGAAATTAACATACTAAACATTAAACCCTAAATCAATTTTAATAGCTTAATTTGTAACTTAAATGAAAACTTCTAAATTGTTTAGTTAGCAATTTGTAACTTTTCACAATTTGGTAACTAAAATAAAACTTTCTCATTACTTATAAGTGAATGTATCAAAATAAAATATAATTCAAAGCAAGAATAAGAAAAAAAGTATGAAAAACTTTGCTATTGCTCAACATTTTTCAGCGTTTTCTTTCAAACGCCGCTAATGTATAATATTTGGAAAAATATTATATCAACACTTTTCGAAGATTATTTTCACATTCTTTTAAATCTTCTTGAACTATTGACGATATTTTCGTGGTTACGGTTTTGTAAGATTTCTTTTTATATCTCAAATTTATCGATTCATCAATCAAACTTTTATTTAATAATACTTTATCAAAAATGTTTAAAATGGGAGTTTGTTTTATTTGATGTATTTATCAGAAAGGACTTAATAGTATTTTTCTTAGGTGACATGTCGGATCTGGCCTTAATGCATGGGTCGGGTTTGGGGTGTTACATGCCTAACATCCCAATAATGTACACAATATTCCAATGTATACAAACTTGAACGTACATTAGACTTTCCACTACTAAAATGTAAAAAATCTAATGCATTTTTGTAATTTCAAAATCATTCTTAAGGTATTGATTGAGGCTATACTTATTATTTTAAAGGCTTAAAAGCAATATCACCAAATTAAAGGAGCGCCAAGGCCCTCACATGTCCTCTCAGTGCCTCTCTTAAATGGACGTGTAATTAAATTTAGCATGCATGCTTGTTTGAATTAGAGCAGCAGGTTAAGTTGGTTGTATCTACGTATCAATTTGGAAAGAGACATTAAACTTGTTGATTCATGAGTTAATATCGACTTATTGAACTGTGTTAAAATTTTAATTGAATTGATTTATTTTATTTTATGAATCTTAATTATTTATTTAATTAAATCGATCAGATCAACTAATCAATAATTTAATCTGTTTGATCACTAGTCTTGTTAGAATGTGGTGGTATTTTTTCTAAAATTAAAAACCACAATATGTCTCATTTGTTTAATTTTTTATTTTTTAAAATATTAATTAAAGATGCATGAAAATCTTCTAACCCCACAAATTAAAGGTTTACAGAAGATGAAGCTTTTTCTTGTTTCACGTAAATTGCATGTTTCAACCAAAAATTGTAAGGTTTTCATCACTCCGTTTCCAGAAGAGCTTTGACCCGAGTCGTCTTCCATTCAGTGAGTAGTAAAATGGGGGACTCCAAGCGGTCCTCATATTTTACTTTGTCTACCCGGGTTGAACCGCAACTATCTTTAAATCTGTAAATCATCGCTGAACACTTAGATTGAAAAGACTGGCAACAATTTTCATCGAGTCAAACTTAAAACTCTCGCACTTACCAAATCAAGATGATGACCTCTCGAAACGTAATTTGCATGTTTGAACCAAAAGTTGAATGATTTGTCATTTGTCATCTCTCTACTGATTAGAGAAGCTTCCACTTGTTGTAAAATTATAGGGAGCTATCGGGATCTATGCGGTACTCAATTATTTGATTTTTTTTCATTTTTAGTCATTGGCGATTAAATAATTAATGAAAAATAATAAGATATTTTTTAACATAATAATAAATTTAATCATTAATATTTACACATTGTTTCAATTTTAGTTTTAATTTTTAAAACATTAGATCTTAATATTTTTTTTAAATGTTTATTATTAAATTAGATAATCCTCAAATACATTGTTTTTCTTTTACTTTAAATGGTTGAGAACTTGATATCTTTCAATGAAAATTAACTCATTTTTTGTTAGTTTGAGTTGGCTGCCATTAATAAATCAAATCAAAGCTTAAAACTTTTCTGAACCCGTTAGACTTAAAGTTGGGTTGAATTAACGTAGTGGGTAGTTTTTCTTTTGAAGGAATGGTGTAACACCCCAAACCCGGCCTACGAGCCCTGACCGGATCTGGTATGTCACTGCGGAAAAACATTTGAAAATATTTTGATTTAAAGGTGGAGTAAATAAATTTATTGTCGTTGGGAAGAAAAACCTTATGTATTTAGAATTTTTGAAATAAATTATGTTGTTACCAAATTCCTGGATTAAAACTTTAACGTATATATACTTAAGGAAATAAAATCATTTGAAATAAAAATTTAAATTGTCAATTCATAATAAACATAATAATAAAGGTACTTAATAAAAATGCTTAAAACTTTCATGGGCCTTATTACAACTCGAATAAATAAAGTAAGAATGAAATAAAAGAGAAATAAACCAAGTCTATGTAAACTAAGTTTTCCATTGCATGGCCACCTCAACCCCTCTGTGGTTGCTTGCCATCCCTTCTGAGTTGACCACGTACTTGATCCTCAGCTTGAGTCCTAGCCAACTTCTGCGAACAATCCCTTACCTGGTGCTCTATTGATCCGCACTCAAAGCACCCTCTACTTCTAGCCAAACATTCTCCCGAGTGGGATTTCCCGCATCTAGCACACTGAGGTGGCCACTGAGCAGGCTTTGCGGCTCTTTCAGATTCCCCAAATCTAGCCTTCTTCTGTACATTACTGCTTGATCCAGATGATCCAAAGCCTCTCTTCTGTTTGTTCCTTTCGTGATTCTGTCTTACGGTCTCCTTGATCCCTTCGGCTACCTTAGCCTTTTCCACTAGGACTGAAAACTCACGCTCCTGTTGTGAAGCAATCAGCAACCTTAAATCATCCCTAAGTCCGTCCTCAAAGAGGACATAGCGTTCGTGCTTCGTTGACGCAATTCCCCGAGCATAGCAGCTCAGCCTTAAAAATTCTGCTTCATACTCAGACACAGACTTATTCCCTTGAACCAACCTCAAAAATGCTTTCCTCTATGCATCAATGTAGCTGGTCCCCACATACTTCTTCTGGTATGCTGCTTTGAAGTACACCCAAGTAAGATCATCTGTCGCAGCACCATCTCGAACCGTGAGCCACCACTGGTATGACTCATCCTTGAGGAGCGACACCACTCCTTTCAGATTCTCCTCAGCCGTCAAATCTAGATCATCCATGATCCTCAGTTGATTCCAACCAATACTCCGCCGTACTGGGTGCCACACCTGATACACCTCGAAACACCTCAGCTCTATTTGCTCGGAGTCACTCGGGTACCGACTTTCGAGCTCCCGAATTTCCTCCTGCACCAGCCACCAACTCCAAAACTCGCGGCCGACACTGCGACACAAAGATCACCCCCTGCGATCGATCTTGCCGCCAAAGACCAAAAAAAGGGGGGTGGTGGTGGCGGTGGCATCTCATTATCAGACCCTTGTCCCGACCTAACGGGTTCTGACACGGTCATTCTTCCTCTACCGCGTCCACGACGGCCACATCCTCTAGAACTCATTTCTAATGATTGCGCTTTAATCTGATTAAGAAATTTTTATGGATTAGTACTTATTTCATTTGGTTATCCGCGAAGAAATTTTATGAAGAGAGTTTAATAGGGATTCTTTCAATCATTCAAAGTTTTGAGTTTCCTATCCTAATTCACAGAAAGGTTCATCCATTCCATAGTATATCCCATACACCTTCACTCTTCAGACATTTCTGTCCGTTCCTGTCCCAGGGGTATTTTCGTTATTTACCCTATAACGGTATTTTCGTAATTTGTCAAAATAGGGTTCCTCAGTAATTTGTCAATAAGGGTATTTCGGTCATTTTAAAATTCCAGGGACATTTCAAAAATTTGAAATTCTGGGGGCATTTCGGAAATTTTAAATCTTGGGGGTATTTTGGTAATAAACCAGGATAAATTTGTAAAGTTTTAATAATTCCGAGGTATTTCAAAAGTTACAAAACTTTGAGAGTTCTTTTTGGGAATTTGTTCTCCAAAGTGGTAGTGTTGCAAAGATTTTGAAAATTAGGGTCATTTTGGTAATTTTGTAAGTTAGGGGCAATTTTGTAATTTTCCAAAATCATGGCATTTTTGATATTTTGCAAATTAGGGGTTTTGGGTACCTTTGTAAAATAAGAAAAATTTTGTTGAATTTGGGGGGTAGCTTAGTAATTTTAGAAACCAGGGGCATTTTTGTAATTTTACCATTAGGGGTATTTTTGTAATTTCCATAAATCAAAAATTTTTTTTCAAAATTTTTGTAAAATATTTCTCACAAGTAAAAAGGGGAATTTTAAGAACTTTAAAACCAGTTTTTTTTTTTAAAACGGCTTGTTCCCTATCGGGTTTTAGTTATTGGGTTTAGCCTATGAACAAGTCCTCATGGTTAGGGTGAACCGTAGCTACGCACCAGGTAGGATTCCTGCGAAGAGGAGGTGAGTCACTAGGACTGCTTAAATACCAGGCTCTTTCGGATCTAATCCTTGACATGCGCACAAGGGTTACCACACCCTAACTCGGCGACTTAGTCATAGGTTTGTTTAATTAGGCATTTAAAATCTTATGTGATTGTTGGGGTAAACTAGTCCTAGGGTTCACATACTTTTCATACTATCTACGTTCCATTTCTACCCCTCTACAGATAATAATTCACACAGTAATTAGAAGTACTTACAGGCGGGATTGGTGCCGAGACTCGATGTCATCTTTGTTTCAAAACAAAAAACCATTTTCATAATATTTCACAAAGGCCTACCAAAATATTTTGGGCCTTGGGCCCTCACAGCCGAGTTTTGAACCTGGCTCTGATACCAATTTTGCAACACCCCAAACCCGGCCCACGAGCCCTGACCGGATCTGGTATGTCACTGCGGAAAAACATTTGAAAATATTTTGATTTAAAGGTGGAGTAAATAAATTTATTGTCTTTGGGAAGAAAAACCTTGTGTATTTAGAATTTTTGAAATAAATTATGTTGTTACCAAATTCCTGGATTAAAACTTTAACGTATATATACTTATGAAAATAAAATCATTTGAAATAAAAATTTAAATTGTCAATTCATAATAAACATAATGATAAAGGTACTTAATAAAAATGCTTAAAACTTTCATGGGCCTTATTACAACTCGAATAAATAAAGTAAGAATGAAATAAAAGAGAAATAAACCAAGTCTATGTAAACTAAGTTTTCCATTGCATGGCCACCTCGAGTCCATCCGGCTCCTCATCCGCGATCTACGAGTCACCTGAAAAAGTTAAGGGAGAAGGTGAGTCACCAAGACTCAGTGTATAACCCCTCTCCCGATTAATACAATAGCTTACACAGATCATAACTAATTATAACATGCACCCAACCTAGCCATCCATACTCCTTTTTCTACCCCGTGTGGTACCAAACCACTGGTGGTGCCAAACCACTGGTGACCCAAAGTCACAATTAATAGATGTGGGGCCAACCCACGTGTGATACCAAATCACTAGCGACAATCCCGTAATATCAACCGTGGGGCCAACCCACTGTGGTGCTAAGCCACTGGGACGAGTCGCTATGAGGTGCCAAACCTCTGGTGACCCAAAGTCACGAAATATGTGGTACCAAACCACTGGAGGTGCCAAACCTCTGGTGTCCCAAAGACACGAATATCACTTCCCTCTCCACTTATATCACCCTCAATAATATGCATATAAAAATCATGCTTAAATATCAATATATACTGAATTTATCATAGGTCATACTTCCACATATATTACATATATCAAACATGTCATGCATCAACATGCATCATATTACAAGCTCATATCGAAACGGACTTACCCGATTCCTTGCTCATACCCTTACGGTATCAATCCAGATCTACACATATACGGTTTAACACATACAATTTATTAGCAATTTATTAGTTATGAAGTGTGTAAGTACACACCTGTTACTATCGCGAATCCTAGATCCCGAAAATCTGATCTACTGTGCTATATCCCTTGACCCTTAAGCCGATTTGGTTTCCAACCAAATCCCGAACCACGCACACCACTTGTAATCGACTATACCAAATCGATTAGCAGAGAATGAAGGCTTGGATTGACGGCTTCAAAAATCCTGAAGTACCTTATGAGAAATCGGTTTCAAAGAGTGGTTAGCCAAACCTTTAATAAATGCCAGATTTCGGCTTTTCCCTTCATCTAAGTCGACAGAGAATAAGAGAATATGGGAGGAGAGTTTCGGCAATCACTTACCTTCACAAACCGATGGAAGAGGAAATCCCGAAAAGAATCTATGTCCACTTGATATTCGGCCAAAGTAGCTCTAATGGGAGAAAGGGGATTTCGGCACACCAATAGAGTATGTTCGGCTAGAGAGAAAGAAAGAAATAATAGGAAAAGAAATATAGGGGTTTCGGTTTTGAGAAGAGAAGAAAAGAAATAGATGGGAGATGAGAGTGTAGGGAGATTCGGCCAAAGACTAAGAAAAAGAGAAGAGGATCAATGGTTTCGGTTTTTTGGTATATGTTAGCCGAAAATGTCAACTAGGTGCCTAAAGAAAATTCGGCCACCACCCTTTACACACTCCTTGCCGTATACTCCTCTCCAACAAGGAGTCTTAGATTCGGCCAACACCTTGAATCACTCTTGGCCAATCATTTAAAATTATTCAAATAAAAATCCTTATTATCCCATATCTAACTCCTATTTTAACTCTTTATCCCTTTAACAAATAAAAATAAATTAATCCCATACACTATCTCTTATCTACCTATATAAAATAAAATAAAGCAACAATTATCCTACCTTACTGCAGCCGAAAATACCACCCTAGGAAGTCCTATATTCAGCCATCACCCCTTAATGATAAATCTTATCTTTTGAATATCACCCATTTAATTAAATTAAAAACAATATCTATCCTTTCTCCCATCCCTTATCACCTCTTCAAATAAAAAAAATAAAAAAATAATACTAATCCTATTCCTCCAGCCGAATTCAAAATATAAAACAAGTTTTATCCTTATCAAAATAAAAGTCCCACGTGCAAGTCATTAGCTCTTCTCCTTCACGCCAGCATGCAAAAATAAAACACCCATTTGCTGCTTACGCCACTCGAACCTAGGACCAGCTGGAACTGCTTACAAGTAACGCCCCAGGCCACTTTGCCCAGGCGCTTATTTGTGATATAAACCCCCTACAATTTCTTTTAAGGGCTCCTTCCTACGCTCCCCATTGTCTTAACGCTTAAAGGCAAAAATGAAACATACCTTGCTTACATCGTGACTCGAACTCGAGTCCACTCACCAAGGCCCTTAAGTGGCGCCCCAAGCCACTCCACCAAACCGACTTTCATGTCCGCAATCCTGGCCATTTATTTTTAAGGCCTTCCTAGCTTAACCCTTTCCTCTTTAACGCCAAAAAGCCCAAAAATAAAATACGTCCCACAGAGCCACCATGATTCGATCCCGAGACCTGCTCTAGGCGTCACCTCCAGGCCCTTAAGTGGCGCATGGAAGCCACTTTACCAAGGCATTTCTTGTGCCATAAATCCCCAACAACTTCTCTTAAGACGTCCCTGGCCCAACTTCCCTTCCTGACGCAAAAAGAAAACACTCCCATTCCATCACCCAGACTCGAACCTCTTCCATCCTGAAGCCCCCTTGCACCTTAGCGCCCCAAACCACTTTGCCAATTAATTTCTTGTGTCCTAAACTCCAAAAAATTCATTTAAGACCCTCTTGCCTAGTTTCTCCTTTTTACTTAAAATTCCAAAAATTTCCAAAGTTTTTCCCCTTCACCTAAAGTTCTCAAAAACTCCTAAAATATACCCAACCACTCTCCAAACCTACCATCACTTGAATTATACACCAAATGTATAGCCCCTAATCTAGGATGTTACAAATGGAATTGGCTAGTTTACAAAATTTAGGACATTTTGTTTATTCTTGTTGTAATAGGCCTAATTTGTTCGGGCTTAAACAGACCCAACAAATAAAAAAACAGTCAAAGCCCAATTCACAAATACCAACCCAAATTAAAAAAAAAAAAACTCTAAGCCCAACTTAAACAAACCCACAACATTAAGTTTTTTTCAGTAAAACAAAACCCTAGAGTCTCCCCCCGCGCCGTTCCTTCTCGGCCACGTCGCCCACGCCTCGTCCTGAGGTCTGTTTGCAAGCTTGCACTGAAATGGAAAAATCCCTTCTCTGCCTCCGTCAACGCCTGCAAACAAGCAAAAAAGGGAAAGCAGAAACGAAGCAAATATACAGTAAAAATAGTAGCAAACTTTTTGTATTCAGCTATAATGAAACACCCCAAACCTGGCCCACGAGCCTTGACCGGATCTGGTATGTTCCTCAAGAAAACCGGTTCAAAATTCGTTTATTACTTTGGAAAAAAAAAACTATGTGTTTTGAAAGAAAAATTATTTTTGGGTTGGGCTCGAGTTGGAAACGAGTTTATCTTATATTAAAAACCCTTTATTTACGGGACAAAACATTTAGAGTTTATTTTAAAATAAATTTACTTAATCTTTAATTGATAATAATTCGTAAACATAATAACTAAAAGTAAAAATAAAGAAATCAACTATGGCCCTATTACATCAAAATAAATCCCAAAATTAAATTCAAGGTACTTAGAAATAAAAAGTCCAAATAAACTAAATTCTTGATGAGCATGGCCACCACTAAGCTCCTGCCGACCCGGTCCATTACTGATCATCACTTGGAAGAAAAAAAGTTCCCCAACGGGGTGAGTCAAGCAGACTCAATGTGTAACCAACACTAAAATTTAATAGTTCAGGCATACATTATCATATCACATACATATTCATATAACAGATAGAAAAAGTGATGCAACCCGAACCCAAACCTATATGCCATCTGCTACACATCACCCGTGCCATCCTGCACACCGTGGAGACTACTAAGTCAACCCTCCATCAGCTACACACCATCGAAGGCAGTCGCTGCAGTCGATGTGCTCATCGCCCTTATAGAATTTGTGGCATAGCCACCAGATTAAATAATTGTGACCGAAGTCACCACATTCAGATATCGTGGTCTTAGGTCACCACATTCACTTCCCCTTTTCCATAACCCATATGCCCTATATCATACATATTATGCATTAATATGCCAAATTTCACATTCTTATCACTATTCACATATGAGTCATAACATATATTCATAATCCTAGTAGGAGTAGGAAACGTACCTGAGTACTTTGTACCACATTATGGTACCTTAGCCATATTCACATTCTTATACATACTTATATTAAATATTGCCATAAATCATATTAAAAGATAGTGTGGGGTACACACCTGGTTAACTTAATGCTTCTAATCCAAATCCCGAAAACCGATCTAAAGCCTTGGATCCTTAATCCCTACATTCGGCCATCACTTAAAAATTTACCGAAGACCATTCGGCCATAAAACCAAATCCTATTAGGATTGTTATAACTCAGAACTTACCTTGGTGCCGATTTCACTACTAATCAAATCTCGAAAACTTTGTGCTATACCTTCCTTTAATCGGCCAACATTGAATCAATTAACTTGGTTAGCTTTCAGCTTTTAAATCATGTAAGGAAATAAATCTAGCACTAAAATTAAGCTTTGTCCGAATGTACTTGTATACTTACCTTAAGAATCTTAAAAGTCCCGAAAGATCCCTTCTTGAAGTCGACAACTCCTAAATCCCACAAACGCCCTTCCATAATTCAGCCAAAATTAATAATAGGGATTAGTCCCTAAATTTCGATAAGTCTAAAATATAAAAGAATGGAAACCAAACTTGGATCTTACCCTTATTTGAAGAAATCGATTGCACCTTCACTTCAACCTTCAGAGATTCGGCTATGGCTAGATGATGATCTCATAACTTTCGGCTTTTGAGAGATTGAGAGAACGAGAAGAGAATAAGGTGCAAAAGAGATTTGGCTTTAATGAAGAAAAGAAAAGAGAGGGTGTTGAGGCTTAGAGAATCGACAATGGCGGATTTTGTGAAGGAACTATTCGGCTTAACGAAAAGTAGAAGAGAAGAGGGCTTACTAGAAATTCGGCAGAGACTAGGAAGGAAGAAAAATGAATAATGGCCTTATTTTCCTCCTATTGCCGAATTTACTAGGCCAAGACTCCCTTGCTTGGCCATCACTCACATATCCTTATCTTTATCACTTGATTTAAAATTAAAGAAATAATCCTTTAATTATCTCTTATCTCTTAATTAAAAATACCAATAATTATCCATCATTTATCCACTTATTTAGCCGAATTTTAAAGAGAATTAAACTCTTCCTCAAGTGCCTTGGTGCCGTTCAACTCTGTCTATGCTTGCAGTAAAATAAAACTCTTTTATTTGCTTCCCATGTGACTCGAACACAAGTCCTTCCCCTTAGCATGTGGCGTCATTTCCAGAGCCCTAAGTGGCACCTCCAAGCCACTTTTCCAAGCCCATTTCTGTGTCAAATTTCCTCTATTAATTTTCTTAAGGCCACCTTGCCTTAGTTCCCTCTTTTAAACTTTAAAACTTAACATTTTCTAAGACATTTCCTTACATTTCCAAGTTTCCAAAAATGTTCGCTTCCCTCCTTTAAACTTAACATTTCCTTACATTTCCAAGTTTCCAAAAATGTTCACTTTCCTCTTTTAAACTTAACACTTCCTTACATTTCCAAGTTTCCAAAAATGTTCACTTTCCTCTTTTGAAACTTAACAATTCTAAATCATTTCCTTACATTTCCAAGTTTCCAAAAATGTTCATAATACATTCATAACACATAAGACATGTCATTTCGTACAATTAAATCAAAAATGCATAGGCCCATTTCCAGGATGTTACATATAAAGCCACAATAAAAATCAGATTTAACACATGCATGAACAAATAGAAATCAAATACCAAAAAAAAAATCGAAACAAAAAGTGAACTTTTTTTTGATGTATTTGTCGTTTTATTTTTTATTTCTTTTTAAAAAATATAAGATATAGGAACAAAAAGAAAAATAAACTTACCTAAATTGGTTGGTCTCCTCGCCGTCGAAGGCCACGCAGGAAAAGGAGAAGAAAACGAAATGTTTCTTTATTTCTCTGCAGGGTTAGTCCGGGTTTTTAGGGGTTTTGACCTCGGATCAGCGTTCTACATGTGGCGGGCTTCAAAAGGGTGTCTTTTGGTGTTCTCCACCACCACCGTGTCGACAACACACGACCGTGCGATAATCGCGGCGCCTCCTCGCGGAGCAATGGCCGGAGCCTGGAGAAGGGAAAGGAGTTGAGTGAGTTTCTTTTGTTTTTTTTTTGAAGAAAAAAAAGGAGAAAATGAAGTTTTTTTTAAAAAAATTGATTTAAATAATGGAAGTAAAATGGCGTCGTTTCATTTAGGCCCTTTAGTGCCAAAACAGCATCGTTTAGGGGGATGACCCGAGACCCGACCCACTCCAACCTCATGATCTGCGTGTTTTTGCGGAAGGGTCTAATTTCACTTTTAGCCCTTCCGCTTTTCAATTAGTTTGCGATCCAGTATTTTTCATTTTTTTAAAATTTACCCTATAATTTTATTTTTGTTTCATTTTAGTCCTGTGAAGAACGGCGTCGTTAAAGGCCTACCCGCGCGCGACCCGACCCACTCTAGGGGGGATCTTGTGTTCACATTTACAGGAATACCCCTCTGTAACACCCCAAACCCGGCCTAGAAGTTAGGCTCTAATCTGGTATGTCACAAAAAAAGAAAACTCTTTTGAAAATTTCAGCCTCTTTGTTAAAACCCAAAACACTTAAGCAAATGTTAACTACTTGAAAAAGTTATTCCCTTTTATGAAAAACCTTTTTGCTGGCGAAAACGTATTTGAAATAAATGAAATAAATGATTTACAAATAAGTGATGTTTAGAAATAGAGTTGCAGAAGTATTTTGAAATCATTGTAGAAACATAGATAAAATATAAGTATTTTTGAGAGATTGATTGATGAGTCAACAATCAAGGTAGTGAACTTTAAAACCGTGACTTTTGAAAATATTTTTTTTGATAGTTTGAGAAAATAACTTTCGTGTTAAAATATTTATAAAGTTTTATATGAAATTCGTTTGTTAATCGATTTTGGAAAACCTTTATTTAAGGTTTTAGAAAAAATTCTCATTTAAAACAAATTAAGCAAAATAGTAAGTATATCAACCATAAAGCAAATAATAAAATACTCCAGATGCCTTATTACAACTTAAACCAATATAGCAAAATAGTAAAATAAACGGAAATAGAAATTTAAGATTTAATAACACCATTTCTGAAATATGGCTTTCAACGAGTCATCCATGGCCCAAGTCCACCTCACGGAGCATTACCTACAGGGTTAAGAAAGAAGAGGGTGAGTTACAAGAACTCAGTGTGTAACCCATTTACCATAGTCCATTGGGCCAAAACCATTTAAGCATTTATTTGGGCCTGAGCTGTAACATCCTGAAAGTGGGCCTATGCATTTTTGATTTAGTTGTACGAAATGACATGTCTTATGTGTTATGAATGTATTATGAACATTTTTGAAAACTTGGAAATGTAAGGAAATGATTTAGAAATGTTAAGTTTCAAAAGAGGAAAGTGAACATTTTGGAAACTTGGAAATGTAAGGAAATGTTAAGTTTAAAAGAGGAAAGTGAACATTTCTGGAAACTTGGAAATGTAAGGAAATGTTAAGTTTAAAGGAGGGAAACGAACGTTTTTGGAAACTTGGAAATGTAAGGAAATGACTTAGAAAATGTTGAGTTTTAAAAGAGGAAACTAAGGCAAGGTGGCCTTCAGAGAAAATGTATGTGAAATATGACACACAAACGGGCTTGGAAAAGTGGCCTGGAGATGCCACTTAGGGCCTCTGGAAATGGCGCCACATACAAGGGTATTGGGCCAAGGTTCGAGCTGCAGGGGAAGCAAAATAAAAGTTTTATTTTGCAGCAGAGATTAGCAGCAAGGGACGACACAAGGTTATAATTTAGGAGCTTTTATTCTTTTATTTTTAAGAGATAAATAGTGGATAAATAAGGGATAAATAATGGATTTATTTTAGATTATTTTCAAGAGATAAATGAGGAATTATTCTTTAATTAGGAAAATAAGGGAGAAGTGATGGCCAAGTAAGGGACTTTTAGTTTAATAATTTCGGCTAAGTAAGGATAATTGCTGAATTATCTTTTATTTTAGGTGATAATTAAAGAGAGAAAGCTATCAAAATAGAAGAGTGATGGCCAAGTAAGGGAGTCTTGGCCTAGTAAATTCGGCTATAAGAGGAAAAGAAAGGCCATTCAGCATTATTTTCTCTTCCTAGAAAGCCTCTGCCGAATTTTTTCTGCAACCCCTTTTCTTTTCTTTTCTTTTCTCTTCAATTCTCCACAAAGCCGAAGGCAGAACCCCCTAGTCTTGCCGAATTTTCCTAAGTTTTATATCTTCCTCTTCTTTCTTTGAAAAACCAAAATCCTCTAGTGTTCATCAAGAAGCCGAAATTGTTGATCACACTTAGGCTATAGCCGAATATCTCAAGGAGTGCCAAGAAGGAATACTGTTGGTTTCAGTAAGTGGGGTAAGGATCACTGTCATTCGATTCTCATTCTTTCTCTTTTAGACTTATTGAAATTTAGGAACTAATCTCTATTATTAATCTTGGCTGAAACATAGTAGGAAGGTTTCGGGATTTAAGTATTGTCGACTACAAGGAAGGAGAAGTTCTTTTCTGGAAGGTACACCATAGGCCACGTGTTCCCTAGTTATTCGGTGAGTTTCGGGATTTAAAATCCACAAGGTAAGTGTCTATAGCATTCGGCCAAGGCCATGTTTGGTAAATATATGTGTTCATTAATTATTCAAAAGCCGAAAACTAACCAAGTTAATTGATTCAATGTTGGCCGATTGAAGGAAGGTGTAGCACAAAGTTTTCGGGTTTTGATTAGTAGTGAAATAGGCACCAAGGTAAGTTTTGAGTTATAACAATCCTAATAGGATTTGGTTTTATGGCCGAATGGTCTTCATTAAATTTTTAAGTGATGGCCGAATGTAGGATTGAGGATCTAAGGCATTAGATCAAGCTTTTTGGGATTTAAGTGAACCGCTAAGTAAATCAGGTGTGTACCCAACACTAATATTAATATATTTATGGCTTAAACTTGATATATGTATTAATATGAAAATATAAGAATGTGGCTAAGGTACCATGTTATGGTACAAAGTACTCAGGTACGTTTCCTACTCCTACTAGGATTATGAAATATGTTATATTTAACATGTGATAAGTGATAAGAATGTGAAATTTGGCATGTTAATGCATAATATATATGATATGGGGCATATGAGTTATTGAAAAGGGGAAGTGAATGTGGTGACCTAAGACCACGAAATCTGAATGTGGTGACCTAAGACCACGAAATCTGAATGTTTGACCTAAGACCACAAAATTATAAGGGCGATGAGCACGTCGACTGCAGCGACTACCTTCGATGGTGTATAGCGAATGGAGGGTTGACTTAGTAGTCCCCACGGTGTGCAGGTTGGTACGAGGAAGTGTAGCGGATGGCTAACTAGGTTTGGGTTCGGGATTGCATCATTATCTTGAATTATTATGTGAATATGATATGTATGGTATGCATAAATCTATTTGGACATAGTGATGCGTACACAGTAAGTCTGTTGACTCACCCCGTTGTGGGAACATGTTTCAGGTGATGAACAGTGATGGACTGGGTCGGCAGGAGCTTAGTGGTGGCCATGCTCATCAAGAATTTAGTTTATTTGGACTATTATTTTTAAGCACTTTGAATTTTATTTTTGGGTTTCAATTTGATGTAATAAGGCCCTAGTGAACTATTTTATTTCTGTTTTATGTTTTTATATTACGAACTTTTATGTATTAAGGATTAGGTCAATTTAATTTAAAATAAACCCTAAATGTTTTGTCACCCTTAAGTAAAGGATTTTAATAATGAATTAAACTTGTTTTCAACACAAGCCCAACCCAAAACAATATTTTCTTTTAAATCGCACAAGTTTTTCCTAAGGAACATAAGAATTTTGAACTGGTTTACTTGAGGAACTTACCAAATCTGGTCAAAGCTCGTGGACCGGGTTTGGGGTGTTTCATGAGCCCATTACAGATATAACAATTTAACATGTATAGAATGCATGTGATATGCAATTCCCAAACCAAACCTGATTTCCATCCGCTACACACCACCCGTACCAACTAGCACACCTGTGGGGAGCTTTAGTCACCCACCCCGCCAGCACACCAAACTGGGCATTAAGCCATATATCAAACTGTGGACAAGCCACCAGATTAACAGAATTCATATGGCATTGCCATTTTTCAGATTTGTGGCAGAGCCACCAGAACTTCTCTTCATCATTATCCCATCCCATGCAATTCATGTATATAATGCATAACAATTCATAAGAATGCATTCAGATATTTCTTACAATTTTATGGCCCATTATAAAAATTTATTAACTTGGCCCACTAAGCAGAATATTATCTTGGCCCATTTCACATATTTTCATATCGGCCCATTTAGCAAATTATCAAATTAGCCCGTATAGCAATTTATCAAATTGGCCCATATGGCAATTTATCAAATTGGCCCATATAGCAATTTATCTAGTTGGCCTATATAGCAATTATCTCAATTCGGCAATCGTACCCACTAAGGGTAATTCGGTAATCTCGCAACCCAGGGTATTTCGGTAATTTATCCTCTATGGTTATTATGGTAATTTCGTAATCCAAGGGTATTTCATAAATTTTACCCACCAAGGGTAATTCGTTTGGGCACAAAAATTGAAACTGTCCATCTGCGTTATGCTGACTAAATTGACTATAACTCGAGTTAGGAAACTCAAAATTTAGATCCGTAAATTTTCCCTAAAACTAGACTCATATAACTTCTTACTGTAATTTTTTCAGAATTTTTGGCTTAGCCAATTAGTACAGTTTATTCTTCAAAGTATCCCTTGTTTCACTGTTTGACAGTTCTGCCCTCTCTTCACAAAATCTCAGATATCTTATTATGCAGAACTCAAATACTGGTTTCGTTTGATCCAAATAAAAATAGACTCACTAAGGATTCTAATAATATAAACCATGTCCCGTAATTAGTTTTCTACAATTTATAATGACTTTTCCAAGTCAGAACAGGGGATCACGTATTCATTCTGAACTAGTCTTACAAAAATTTAAAAATCTCAAAATATACAAATCCTTTGCTTTCTCTGTTTCTTTTATAAGAAAATAGACTCAGTAATATTTAATCTGATATCTTATTCACTTTGTAATTCCTTTTATCCTATTTTTCATGATTTTTCAAATACACATTACTATTTCTGACCGAAACTGTTTTATTACAAAACATGATTATCACTACCATCATACGCACGTCCGAGTGATCACCGATGCCGGTTATCGGTTTTCTTCGATATTTATACCGAATCACAGAATATTTCATGTAAACTTTCAGAGAGATGTGAGATTTACTCACCATTTCAAACATATATTCAGAAGGGTACGGGATTACACACCTGATTACGGTAAGGACTAAAACTTTTTGATCGTCGGCACCTATGACACCCACTATTTCCGAAGGATTAACAAATAGAGAATATCAAGTGACTTTTTCCCTTAACGATGATGAATCCGATTTCCACCGATTGACTTATGGCTACGGATGATACACGGCCACACACTTAGAACACTACGAAGAAAAAAAGATTCGGCTAAGGAGATGATTATTGACATTCGGCCATGGTGAAGAATTAGGGAGAGATGTTTGAGAGTCTTTTGTAAGGAGTAAAGAAGAAAAAGAAATAGGGGATAAGATGTTTATGTTTTGGTTTTCAAGGATGGAGAATGAACAAAGAAGAAGTTTTGAGGTTGGTGTTCATTCGGCAAGGGTGAAAAGAAAAGAAAAGAGAAAATGGCCTTCCAAGGTTTTAGTGATTTCGGCACTAGGAGGAAAGGTTTGCGAGAATAGGCAAAATAAGACCGATATGGTCAAAAATATGAAATGATTAAAAGAAAAGCAAGGATGTTACCTATTGCTCAAGGTGCATTCGGCTAAGGAGAGGCAAATAGAGAGAAAGGTTTTGGAGAAAAACACAAAAATGACAAAATGCCAAAGTGACCAACTAGCTACCAAAAGCCATCAAAAATTTGGTCACCCCCCCTAGCCCCTAAAACGTCCAAGTACATGGCCACCAAGTCAAAGTTTGGCCACTCCAAACTTTCCAAAAAAAATCTTCCTTGTTTCATGCCTTATGTCCCCGACTTACATGCCTTTTCCTTAATTTACTCTTACCATTTCTCTTAGCCATCATACCATAAAAATAAAAGTCTATCCTACCATAATACTAGCTTGACCGGCACTGGAAGGAAAAAAAATAAAAAAAATAAAATTCACATGCACATCGTCATATCCCCTTTACCACTTGCTCATCTTATGATAACTTTTACCATTTAATTACCTTAAGCATTTAAGGTTACTTGTTCCATTTCAATAAAGTGCTACTTACTAAAAATTGTTCCAAGTCCAAATAAATCCCGAGCCTTCTCGAGACCATTTTAAACACACAAATTGAATCATTTCACTAGCTAAGCTCCAAAATAATGCAACATATAAATACTCATTTTTTAGGATATTACACCCTCTGTTGGCTTATAATTAAATTGAGTTACCGTTGCAGCTCTGGGTTCTTATAAACAGAAATCGAACTCTTTTTTTTTTCAATTAGCAAAATCTAACCATTATAATTTCATTATAATTAAACCATAAAAATATAACCTTGATCGACTTGCCTTAGATATCCAAATTCAAAATATATGCTTAAACTGAATAGTATGAGAAGAAACAGCATATAAACTCAATAATAAATAACATATTCTATCAACTATATATTGAATTCAAGAATTAATGATTATAAAATTTGAATTCAATTGTACAGTTGTTGACCCAGATTTGAATTAAAAAACGATTATAATGAAACCCTAAAATTGAATCGATAAAAGAAAATTAAAACTAACAAATATTACCATCAATCTTAAAGATTCAACATATATAATGAATTCGTTGATAAATAATCGGTATATTAAAGGCACTTTACCTGAAGCAATTTCTTTTACCAACCATATATAATCATGTAAAATCCTGAACTTAATTACTAAAGTGTCTCCAAAACAATATATATATATATAATCGTAAAACTGTAAAACAAGCGGTTAGCGATTAACAATCCATCTATTGATGTAATCAAATATATATCATAAAAAGTTTCTAATGAACCCAAACCTACACAGTTTTTTAAATATTTATTAAAACTGTATAAACAACGTAATATCCTCAATTTTTTTTAATTCTCAATTAAAACTGTAAATCTTTCCAGTTATACGAAAATTAAAACCTTAAAACTTTATTTAAAAAATCAAAACCCAAAATTAATAAAGAATCAACTCCTTCTCAATGATTCAACATGACAAAGCTCGGATGCCACTTGTTAGATTTGTAAAATAAATCTAAAATAAAACTTAACAAACCAGGATCTATCATATCAAATCATTAAGAATAAATAAAGAATAAAACTAAATGCGGATGCGTACCTGAATCCATGAATTCCTTGAAGTTTTACCGAATCTTGGGGATTTGATCTTCCAAATTAGCACACAAGAAATTCAGAGAATACGTGCTCTCTCTTTCCTAATGATGGGATATTAGAAAAGATATCTTGTGTATAATTTGGGGACCATAACCCTAATATTTATGACCTTAGCATATTAGTTCTAATCAAATTCTAATTAGCCCATCATTAATTAGAATTTGATTAGAAGAGTATCTACACATATTTGACCCATACTTTATTTAATAATTAAAAGCCCAATAAAATTCTAACCGAATTAGATCACTTTTAATTTGGGCTAACCTATCATAATTGTAAATAATAACATGTAATTATCCTTATTATATATGTGATGTCCAAATTTTCTAACACTCGGAAGTTTAAACAGAGCCATGAATCAACTTACATTATCGGTTACCGAAGCTAACATCAAACAATAGATTTCATTGCTAAATAGAAGCGATTAGAACATTACCACTTCATCCCTTTGTGATGTCTTTCTTGCATTTAACTTAATGGAAAAATGAATAATAACAAGTGTCGAAACCATTCTTTTGAAAGGTCGACTTTTATTTAAAAAAACACAAAAAAATAGGAGTCACCACCAATCTTTTTTATGAGTGTGATCGGATCACCTCGTAAGAGTTTAATTTATTAAAAAAACAAATTTGGTCTACGAAATTCAGAAAAATAGGTTCGGTGTTCGGTTACATACGAGAAAGGATTAGCACCCTCGTAACGCCTAAAACTGGTACCTAATTGATTAATTAATGTCTTAATATTGAAAATTAAAAACTCGAAAAGAATTTAAAATATGATCCCTCTTTATTAATGTCTTAGTTTCTTTTAAAACTACTTATGTATATATATATTCTTTTAAATTTAGTATACATAATTTATTTCTTTAAGAAACCATATTTTATTATATATTTTCGCTCATTTCAAATACTTTTATATATTGCTATCTATCTATCTATATATTTATAATAAATCTTTCATCTCATGTATATTATTTATTTAAATTAATATAGATTACTTAATATATTACATCTTTTGATTTTCTACATACTTAATGTTTATTTTAAAATTCCTTTATATATTACTATTTAATATATGATTTTGTTCTCTTTATTTCTTATTGATTTTTAAATTTTCATACATATCATTTGTTTATTTTTTTTATTGTTTATATATATCAATGATTTCGAACTGTTCTTCTTACAAATTAAATGTTTTTTTTAAATTTGTTATACTTTATTTGTGTTAATTGGCTTGGTATTTCTTTGTAAAATTAGTTTTTAATTTATTATCTTTTGAATGATAATGTTAATGCTATTATTCATTTTGTATAAGTGTTATTGCTGTAAATCCATATTTCATGCTTGTAATTATGCTTGTATTTCTTTTTGTTGTATCACGATTCCAATTCCAACTTTCATCCAATTTCAAACCAAATATTTTGAGCCGGTTTTAAAATCAACTATTTGAAAACCTTTTGAAATAAGGCAATATTTAGTGTTTGGAAACTCGGGAAATTGTGCCCTAACGTGCTAGGTTGCGTTTTTTTCTTTTGACCAAATAACTAAATAACCTTTTAATTGCTTGTTTTGAAAATCAAAGATAATCTCGATATTGAGGCATAAATATGTCATATCCTAACGTGTTGAATGTGATGTTTTATTTCCTTAGAACGAGTGAATCTTGAGATTCAATTCAAATTGATCAACCTTTTCCAAAAAAGATTACATTTACTTGTATGTTTGTTATATTTGGAGTTTGGATTTTTGGAGGTAAGGTTGAGGGTGGTGGAATTTTAAGGTTGTTGTGAATTGTTAACGATGATAAAAATTTTAGTTAACTGATAAAATTTTAGTAATAAAAAGATCAAACTGTATCAAATTAAAATATAATAAGTAAATTAAAAACCTAAGACGTAATTATTACACAATACAATTTCAATATGACACACACTTCTCTCTTCTTCATAATCACATGAATGAAAGCTCCTACCTCTATTTATAGAGTTTAGTGACCGTTGGATTGTTGATACATGTAAAAATCCTTACCATTAATTTCACAAATATCTAATAACTAGAATGTTGATGTATAATATCTAGTCTTCTAGAAAATATCTTATTTCTTAATTATATACATTTAAGAGATAAATTTAGTTTTTATCTAAAAGTTGTATTTGCTTTCAACAAAATTAATAAAAGAAAAGAAGAAATAATTTGAATATGAAAAGATGCATCAAGAGGGGTGAATATATTAGTCATACATGCATGTTGAATTAATATGCTGAGAACTAAAGTAGTGGAATATAGACTTTTTCTACATTAAAACATTGTGACTTAAATAGGTAGTGGAGTAGAAATTTTGACTTGTTGGGTCACAATATAAATTCGCCAATAAAATGGGGGAATGGAGAGGTGAGTGGATTTGATTGGATTATTGGTGGACTATTAGATAAAATAAATATTCTATGGAAAACACTAATTGTAAGTAGTTTTTTTATTATATAAAAAAGTAGTAGTAATAAAGCAAGGTAATTGCAAATTCATTTTCCTTGCAAAATAATAAAAATCAATTAAAATATAAAATTATAATAAAAATTTTAACGGTGATAAAAATTTTAGTTAATTGATAAAATTATAATAACAAAAAGATCAAACTCTATCAAATTAAAATATAATAAGTAAATTAAAAACCAAAGACCTAGTTATTACACAACACAATTTCAATATGACACACACTTTTCTCTTCTTCATAATCACATGAATGAAAGCTCCTACCTCTATTTATAGAGTTTAGTGACCGTTGGATTGTTGATACATGTTAAAATCCTTACCATTAATTTCACAAATATCTAATAACTAGAATGTTGATGTACAATATCTAGTCTTCTAAAAAATATCTTATTTCTTAATTATATATATTTAAGAGATAAATTTAGTTTTTATCTAAAATTTGTATCTGCTTTCAACAAAATTAATAAAAAGAAAAGAAGAAATAATTTGAATATGAAAAGATGCATCAAGAGGGGTGAATATATTAGTCATACATGCATGTTGAATTAATATGCTGAGAACTAAAGTAGTGGTATATAAACTTTTTCTACATTAAAACATTGTGACTTAAATAGGTAGTGGAGTAGAAATTTTAACTTGTTGGGTTACAATATAAATTCACCAATAAAATGGGGAATGGAGAGGTGAGTGGATTTGATTGGATTATTGGTGGACTATTAGATAAAATAAATATTCTATGGAAAACACTTATTGTAAGTAGTTTTTTTATTATATAAAAAAATGTAGTAGTAAGAAAGCAAGGCAATTGCAAATTCATTTTCCTTGCAAAATAATTTAATTTTGATTAAATTTTAAGATGGTGGAAGTTACTACTGATAGTTCTAGTACAGCCATTGCAAGAGCAACTAAGAAAATGAGAAGGCGACTGGATACTTATTGGATCCCTCCTATTGCATACTAACAAATTGCATGCCATGCCCTACTCTTCCTATGCCTTACCATATACAAACAAATTGCATGGCCCAATCATATCATACATAGCATTGATTTGATTGCTACGTCTCACTCATAATTCACATCAACACACGTTTAAGTTTTCACGTGCAAAAAAAAAAAAAAAAAAACATTTGATAGTCCTTTAAATTAGTCAAATCCTTATTCCATTACACGATCTTTTCTTGTGAAAATTATGACTAAATCAATATAATATACAAAAGCTGAAAGTTAAATTTATCATTATAACCAAACATATAATCAAACTAAACTAAAGAAATTAATTGGAAGTAATAGAACTATTTAAAATGGATCAAAATTGCCGATTAAATCTTAATCAATTGGTATGGACATCATTATTAGACGTGAGTTTGAATGCACTTAAACGCATTATCTTACTATTTATGGATTGAGAGCCATAAGAATTCTAGATATTGTATAAAAAATCAATATAATCAGAACCTATAATGAAATTGTTAAAAAAATAAAATTAATCATAATCTGTAACAAAAGGAAAAGGTTTCAGTCACGTTCAAGCAACTCAGTTCATTTAAACATAATGATTATGCTTTAAAAACCACTCATAAATCAGTCTCCCAAAATCCGAGTCCAGATTTGAAAATTTAGAGACCTTTCAAAAATAAGAAACAACTAGCTACTTGCGCAACATAAACATTAACAACGTAACAAAATGGAGATAAGAGGAAGTGATCAACGAAGCCTCCTAGCTTCCCTCTCAGACTCGAGCAACCCTGACCGGTCCCTTCACGTTCCTCATAATAAAACGATTCTGATCATCTAAAAACTTGACTCTCACTTGAGTCACCTGACCTCTCGATCCCGTCCTTCCCATAATTTTCATCACCACAACAAACTTAATTTGTGAATCCATCCTGCAAACAATCATGCAGTATTGTTTTTAACGTCATGGCTCAAAAAAGTTTGAATTTAAAATGCTCGATAAGGATAGCTAAAACAAAATTATTGATTGCATATTTGAAGGCCCCATATAAACAAACTGGATAGAAAAATGTTCCAGCAGCGCAGAAATGGTTCATTATGATCCATACACTAACATTTTCGCAACTTAACAGCAAACTTTCAACAGATAATTAAGTAAACTAATCTTGAAAATCGATTGAATAGGACTATTGCTGATTTAATTAAATCAATGGCTTGAAAAGGGTACCTTAAGACGACATTATTTGTCGTAAAATTGAAAACCCATTACACCAAATTAGATAGATAATGCACCAACAAAGTAGCATAAGTTCATGAAGATCCTTACACTTACAGTTTTGCAAATTAACAACAGACTTCAACAGATAACCAAGTAATCTACCCTTCAAAATAGATTTAACACGACCATTGCAGATTCAATTTAACCCCGTTATGCCAAATTTGATAGAAAAAGCTTCGGCAAAACAGCATGGTTCATTGAGATCAATACACTTTCTACTTTGCAGATTAACAGCATGCTTCATGAGATAATCAAGTGATCTACTCTTAAAAACAAATTAAACAGTACTACTGCTGAATATATTTAATTAAACACTTGAAAAGGGTCCTCAAAAAAAGATTATTGATCATGAATTAGAAAACTCATTTCGACCGAATTTGACAGAAAAAATGCTTCAGCAGAATCAGCAATGATTCATTAAGATTCATACACTTTCATCGCATATTGGCAGCATGGCTCAAAGATAAACTATTGCTAATTAAACCTAATAAAAAACAACATAGTTCTTCCATAAACAAAGAAAAAAAAGAGATGCCAAAGAAATTTATAAACAGCGAAACAACAATAGATTTGACCTTAAATGTAACTAAAGGAAACTACAAAAAAGCTGAACCGAAATAGATAAAACGGACCTTAAATTTGGCTAGGTACTGAGGCCAACGACAAGCTAGCGGCTGCTTCTTGTGAATTTCAGAGTGAAGGAATGATAAAAGCCCTAGAATTAGGGTTTATATAGCAAGTTTTTGAAATGACTATTATATTCAAGGGGATTTGGGCTTGTAGCCAGAGGGTGAGAGGGGGGAGATGCCAGGGCCCCATGGAAATTTTCAATTTTGGCCCATGAAATTTTTTTAAATTTTAAATTATTAAAGGAAAAATTATACTTTGGCCTCTCTAAAATTATAAAAATTTGATTTAATCCTTTAAAAATTATAAATATATAGACTATAAAAAATTAAAATTTTATTTGGCCCCCCTAAAAATTTGTTTTGCCTTCACCCCTACTTGTAACTTAGGGTATTACGATCCACTTAGGGCTTTAGAGATGTGTAGGCGGGTGTAGGTGACAGTCCTTTAAAATAGTCAAATCCTTATCCCATAGCACGGTCCTTCCTTGTGTAACCAAAAACTCTTTTCATTCCTTAGCTCTTTAACCTCTTCGTTTGAAAAGCAACGAGATAAAGCTTTTGCTGCAGTCTCAGATCCGATGGTGAGTTTTATAGTGAATCTTGTTAACTTCTTATGAGTTCTTCTGAAGTGTGCGTTTAGAGTAGTAATACTTGGGTACTCGAATGTTACCCTATTCGCAAACTTCTTCGATCACTTTGATAATTCGGACTAACTTTAGTTTTTTAGTGTTTCAGGTGAAAGCTTTAAAGTGTCAATTCTATAGTAAGAATTTTCTCTAATATGTCCAATAGCATTTCTCATTCTGATTGGATGCCGAGGCAAGGGTAAGGCCCTAAAATTTAAAAATCATTGAAATGAAAAAAAAAACTTACAAAGAGAGAATGTTACTTCTTAAAGAGTACACTACAACAAAACAGTGCTAAGACGATACTTATGGGGCGACACTTTCCTAAGTGTTGGGATAGACTGGCCAACATACGCTTTGGCCAACTCTTTTATAAGGGTTGGGATATGCATGCTTAAGGCAACGCTTAAATAAGAGTTGGCTTTGTCTAGTCCTAAGACTTGTTTATATAAAGATAAAACTTGTAATCATACTATGCATATAGACTCTAAAAATGAAAATAAGACGACACTTTTAGGGCGACACTTTCCTAAGTGTTGGGATAGACTTGCCAACGTACGCTTTGGGCAACTCTTTGTATAAGGGTTGGGATATGTATGCCTAAGGCAACGCTTGAACAATAGTTGGCTTTTGTATAGTCCTAAGACGACACTTTTGTGGCAACACTTTCTTAAGTGTTGGGATAGAGTTACGAACATACGCTCTGGCCAACTCTTTTTATAAGGGTTGGGATATGTATGCCTAAGGCGATGCTTGAATAAGAGTTTGCGTTTGTGTAGTCCTAAGACGACAATTTTGTGAAAACACTTTCCTAAGTGTTGGGATAGACTACGCTTTGGCCAACTCTTTGTATAAGGGTTGGGATATGTATGCCTAAGGCTCCGCTTGAATAAGAGTTGGCTTTTGTGTAGTCCTAAGATGACACTTTTGTCGCGACACTTTCCTAATGGCTTTTGTGTAGTCCTAAGATGACACTTTTGTCGCGACACTTTCCTAAGTGTTGGGATAGACTATGCTTTGGCCAACTCTTTGTATAAGGGTTGGGATATGTATGCCTAAGGCAATGCTTGAATAAGAGTTGCCTTTTGTGTAGTCCTAAGACGACACTTTTGTGGTGACACTTTCCTAAGTGTTGTGATAGACTACGCTTTAGCCAACTCTTTGTATAAGGGTTGGGATATGTATGCCTAAGGAAACGCTTGAATAAGAGCTGGCTTTTGTCTAGTACTAAGACGACAGTTTTGGGGCGACACTTTCCTAAGTGTTGGGATAGACTTGTCAACATACGCTCTGGCTAACTCTTTGTATAAAAGAGTAACGTCCTAAATTTCCTTAATTCTGACTTTTTTGGAATGTGTAGCACCAAAAAATTGGATTTAAAATATGAATATTCTTAAAATTTTACATCATCAGTTTGTGAATAATTATATATATTCAAACTAAAAATAATTTAATAGCTTCGAGTGTGAATAAGGTTTTTAATAAAAATGCAGCAAAAAAAAAACAATTTAATTTAGGGTTTAAGGTTTATAGTTTAGAGTTTAAGGTTTATGAATTATAGTTTATTGTTTAAGGTTTTAGGGTTTTGTGTTTATGGGTTTAGGGTTTAGGATTTTAAGATTTTGTTATTATGGGTTTAGGGTTTAAGGTTTAGGAATAATATTAATATGAATATATTAAAATTATAAATATAGTTGAAATTATTTAAGAAATAATAGATAAACTTTATATATATTAAAATTAAAAAATTTGGTAACCTATGCATCTCTAGAGAAACAAAATTAATTAGTAAATTGAAAATGCTATTTAAACTTCCTAAAATATTGAAAGAATATATAATATTAACATTTTATCTAATTAATTTAGGGTTTAAAGTTTGGAGTTAAGGATTTAGGGGTTTGTAGTTTATGGGATATGGTTTTGAGTTTAGGGTTCTAATATTTAAAGGTTATGGTTTATGGTTTAGAGTGAGTGTTTTAGAATATAGGGGTTAAAATTGTAATGTTTAAGGTTTAGGGTAGATCAAATGAAGATGTGAGTGAACGAGAGGCCAATGCTACTAAAAAATGGTTTGGTCTGTAAATTAGTTAACCGATGTCAATCGGAACTGAGCTATTTTTAATCAAGCCTTTTCCACCCTTATTTGTTGGGTTATTAGAATGTCATATGTTCGTGCTCATGTTAGAAATCGAACTAAACTTATTAGAATTAATCAGTTCGGTTTGACTAGGTTTTTTGGTTTCTCATTCATTGTTAGGCTGGATAATGATACCATTCTAGAAATCAATTTACTATTTAAGCGTTGGTCAATGATGTTTGAACCGGACAATATTGGCTGGTCGGATTGGGAGCTAGCAGGGGTTACTAGTCTGAAGAATGGCTTTGATTCGGTTAGACTAGTAACTGGTATGGACCGATTAAATTGATAGTTGAATTGGGGTTCTTATTTTTTATTTTTTAACAATTTTTTAATCGAACCGGTCGGATTGGTGAATTGGTGGCTGAACTGGTTCAGTTTAAAAAATATTAGTGTCGGTTTGTTTAGTTATTTTTAGAAATTAAAAAAAAACCTAAAAATCAAATAATACTTTTTAAAGAGAAGTCAAATGATCATCGACCATAATGCTTATGATTTTGCAAACATCTGACTCCATCTTAATCTAGGGTATAGATCATTTGTGTATGCCAATTTAACATAAAAAATAATTTTTAACATAAAAAATTTTCTTTCACCAATAAATATTATTTATTATATATTATTTTTACACGTACTTTTATCTTCTAAATACATTATACGTGATAAACTTGCTAGTGATAGTAAAAAGGTGTAAAATCACAAAAACATTTAAATACAAGCTAAGAATTAAAAATATAAATATATATAATTAAGAAATAAGATATTTTCTAGAAGACTAGATATTATACATCAACATTCTAATTGTTAGATATTTGTGAAATTAATGGTAAGGATTTTAACATGTATCAACAATCCAACGGTCACTAAACTCTATAAATAGAGGTAGGAGCTTTCATTCATGTGATTATGAAGAAGAGAGAAGTGTGTGTCATATTGAAATTGTATTGTGTAATAATTAAGTCTTAGGTTTTTAATTTACTTATTATATTTTAATTTGATACAGTTTGATCTTTTTATTATTATAATTTTATCAATTAACTAAAATTTTTATCACCGTTAAATTTTTTTTATAATTTTATATTTTAATTGATTTTTATTATTTTGCAAGGAAAATGAATTTGCAATTACCTTGCTTTATTACTACTACTTTTTTTTATATAATAAAAAAAACTACTTACAATAAGTGTTTTCCATAGAATATTTATTTTATCTAATAGTCCACCAATAATCCAATCAAATCCACTCACCTCTCCATTTCCCATTTTATTGGTGAATTTATATTGTGACCCAACAAGTCAAAATTTCTACTCCACTACCTATTTAAGTCACAATGTTTTAATGTAGAAAAAATCTATATACCACTACTTTAGTTCTCAGCATATTAATTCAACATGCATGTATGACTAATATATTCACCCCTCTTGATGCATCTTTTCATAATCAAATTGTTTCTTCTTTTCTTTTTATTAATTTTGTTGAAAGCAAATACAACTTTTAGATAAAAACTAAATTTATCTCTTAAATATATATAATTAAGAAATAAGATATTTTCTAGAAGACTAGATATTATACATCAACATTCTAGTTATTAGATATTTGTGAAATTAATGGTAAGGATTTTAACATGTATCAACAATCCAACGGTCACTAAACTCTATAAATAGATGTAGGAGCTTTCATTCATGTGATTATGAAGAAGAGAGAAGTGTGTGTCATATTAAAATTGTATTGTGTAATAATTAAGTCTTAGGTTTTTAATTTACTTATTATATCTTAATTTGATACAGTTTGATCTTTTTATTATTATAATTTTATCAGTTAACTAAAATTTTTATCGCCGTTAACAATTCACAACAACCTTAAAATTCCACCACCCTCAACCTTACCTCCAAAAATCCAAACTCCAAATATAACAAACATACAAGTAAATGTAATCTTTTTAGGAAAAGGTTGATCAATTTGAATTGAATCTCAAGATTCACTCGTTCTAAGGAAATAAAACATCACATTTAACACGTTAGGATATGACATATTTATGCCTCAATATCGAGATTATCTTTGATTTTCAAAACAAGCAATTAAAAGGTTATTTAGTTATTTGGTCAAACGAAAAAAATGCAACCCAGCACGTTAGGGCACAATTTCCCGAGTTTCCAAACACTAAATATTGCCTTATTTCAAAAGATTTTGTAACAGCCCGATTTTGAGCCTAGTCGGAATAGTGGTTTCGGGACCACAAATCCGATAAAAAAAATTAAATTAATATTTTTATATTTTTATGATCTACAACTTTATGAAATGGTTTAGTAAAAATTTAGTTTCCAATTTTATCGGATGTCGGACATCCGATAAAATTGAAACAAATTTTTACTAAACCATTTCATAAAGTTGTAGATCATAAAAATATAAAAATATTAATTTAATTTTTTTTATCGGATTTGTGGTCCCGAAACCACTATTCCGACTAGGCTCAAAATCGGGCTGTTACAACTTATTGCTCCTTATAGAATGGCTTCAATAGAATTAAAAGAATTGAAAGCTCAGCTACAGGAATTAACTGATAAAGGCTTCGTAAGACCTAGTTATTCAACATGGGGTGCTCCAGTATTATTTGTAAAAAAGAAGGACGGTTCAATGAGATTGTGCATAGACTATCGACAGCTTAACAAGGTTACCATAAAGAATAAATATCCATTGCCTAGAATAGATGACTTGTTTGATCAATTGAAAGGAGCCACTGTGTTTTCTAAGATAGATTTGAGATCCGGATACTATCAGTTGCGAGTTAAAGAGTCAGATGTTCCAAAAACTGCTTTTCGAACTAGATATGGTCACTATGAGTTTCTTGTGATGCCATTTGGCTTAACTAATGCTCCTGCCATTTTCATGGATTTAATGAACCGAATTTTCAGACTTTACTTGGACAAGTTTGTAGTCGTGTTCATTGATGACATTTTGATTTATTCTCATAATGAGACTGAGCATGCAGAGCATTGAGAACAGTTTTACAGATTTTAAGAGATAATCAGCTTTATGCCAAATTTAGCAAAAGTGAGTTTTGGTTACGGGAAGTTTGTTTTCTTGGACATGTTGTCTCAGGTGAAGGTATTAAAGTTGATCCAAATAAGATTTCAGCCATTGTTGATTGGAAGCCTCCCAGGAATGTATCGAGGTCGAGAAGTTTTCTTGGTCTTGCCTTATTATAGACAATTTGTAGAGGATTTTCCATGATAGCTACTCCGTTGACAAGATTGCTACAGAAAGATGTTAAGTTTGAATGGACTGAGAAGTGTCAGCATAGTTTCGACAAGTTAAAGGTATTGTTGACTAAAGCTCCTGTCTTAGTACAACCAGAACTAGGTAAAGAGTTTGTGATTTACAATGATGCATCCTTAAATGGACTAGGGTGTGTACTTATGCAAGAAGGAAGGGTAATTGCTTATGCCTCTAGACAGTTAAAACCACATGAGAAAAATTATCCGACACATGATTTAGAGTTAGTTTGCTATTGTATTTGCATTAAAAATTTGGAGACATCACTTGTATGGTAAGAAATGCCGAATATTCACCGATCATAAAAGTTTGAAATACTTGATGACTCGAAAAGATCTGAACTTAAGGCAAAGAAGATGGCTAGAGTTGATTAAAGATTATGAGCTAGTGATCGATTATCACCCGGTAAGGCAAACATTGTTCTTGATGCTTTGAGCGAGAAAATCGTTATTTGCATTGAGAGCTTTGCACACTAGTTTGGACTTATCGGATGATGGTTCTATTTTAGCCGAGTTGAGAGCTAAACCGACGTTTCTTAAAGAAATTTGTGAAGCTCGGAAGGATGACATGAGTTGCAAGCCAAAAGAGTTCGATCTGAGTCGTGTGTAGAGTCCGATTTTCAGATCGGTTCGACGGTTGTTTGATGTTCGAGAGACAGAGTATGTGTACCAAAGAATGATAAGCTTATTCGAATATCTTACAGAAAGCACATAGCGCTTCTTTGTCTATTCACCCGTAGTACAAAGATGTATAATGATTTGAAGAAAATGTATTGGTGGAGAGGAATGAAAAGAGATATTTGAAATTTGTTTCTAGATGCTTGATCATCACAACAGTAAAAGTTGAACATCGTGTACCTTCAGTTTTATTGCGACTGTATTAGTTCCTCGAGTGGAAATGGGACCGAGTTACTATGGATTTTGTGACGGATTGCCTTTGACACTCGAGAAAGAAAGATGCAAGATATGGGTTGTGATTGATAAGCTAACGAAGTCACTCATTTTATTCCAAATAGTATGGATTATTCACTTGACAAGTTGGTGAGATGTATATTTCGAGATAGTTAGACTACATGGAGTACCATTATCGATTATCTCAGATAGAGATTCGAGATTTACTTCACGGTTTTGGAAGAAATTACAGGAAGCTTTAGGTACAAAGTTGAGTTTTAGTACAGCTTTCCATCCTCAGACCGATGGTCAATCAGAAAGAGTTATTCAGGTACTCGAAGATATGCTTAGATGTTGCGTATTGGAATTTCAAGGTAGTTGGGAGAAATATTTGCCGTTAAGAGAGTTTGCCTACAATAATAGTTATCAATCGAGTCTGAAGATGGCACCTTATGAAGCTTTGTATGGACGTAAATGTCGCACACCTTTGTATTGGATAGAGCTTAAGGAAAATCAGATTTACTGGGGTTGATCTAGTCAAAGCAAACAGAAGAGAAAGTAAAAGTCATCGAGATTGCTTGAAAGAACAGATGATAGACAGAAATCCTATGCAGATTTGAAAAGAAAAGAAATTGAATTTCAAGTTGGTGACAGGGTATTCTTGAAAGTATCCCCTTGGAAGAAAGTTCTCAGATTTGGCAAGAAAGGCAAATTAGGTCCTCGTTTCATTGGGCGTATGAGGTTATCGAAAGGATTGGACCAGATGGCATATCGGCTAGCTTTACCAGCAGAGTTAGAAAGAATTCATAATGTATTTCATGTGTCAATGTTGCGACGCTATCGTTCTGATCCTTCACATGTGATTTCTCCGACAGAGATTGAGATTCAACCGGATATGACATATGATGAGGAACCGATTAAGATTTTGGCTCGAGAGGTTAAAACAGTTAAGAAATAAAAGTATAGCTTTAGTGAAAGTGTTGTGGCAAAGACATGGAGTAGAAGAGGCTACGTGGGAACCAGAGGAAGCCATGAGAAAACAAAGACCCAAACCTCTTTTACGGTAAGATTTTTCTGGGACGAAAATCCCAAAAGGGGAGAGTTGTAATGTAACCCGATTTTGAGCCTAGTCGGAATAGTGGTTTGGGACCACAAATCCGATAAAAAAATTAAATTAATATTTTTATATTTTTATGATCTACAACTTTATGAAATGGTTTCGTAAAAATTTAGTTCGAAAATTTTGGTGTTTGAGCACTCAATTTAGTCAAAAGGACTAAATTATAAAAAGTGCAAAACTTGAGTTCTAGAAGCTAGAGGTATCTAATTGCTATAAAAGTTTATTATGATTAATTATTATGATTTATTGAGTGATTAAATACATGTGTTAGAGTATTGATAAGAAATTTTATTAATTTCATGCTTAAATTGCCTATTAGGAGTTGTTTGCAAAAGTTGCTAAATAGGGTTCTAATTTATAGAGTACTTGATTAAAATGGGGGTTTGAAGTAGGAGTCCTTAAATGGTAATTAGACCATTATATTTTCATGGACAAAAATGGACATATATAGGAAGAAAGAACCAAAGTTTTTAATGAAGGGTAATTTAGTCATTTGGTAATAAAATGAATTAAAAGGGAAAAGATGGCAAAATATGCTCATCTTCTTCATTAGGCCGAATTTTCAAGTGTTCACCATAGCTAGGGTTTGTTTCAAGCTTCCAAGCTCCATAGTAAGTGATTCCAAGCCCCGTTTTTAATGTTCTTTACATTTTTGAAGCCCCAAAGAGCTCGATTTAGCTTATTCTATTAATAATTTATTCTAGGGTTCATATTTAGAAAAATACCCATAGGTGAAATGTGTTTATTTTGATGTTTTATGATAGAATATGAAGTCTAAAATTATGTTAAACAACTTTTGCTTAGTGATTTTAAGTGAAAACGAGTAAAACGGCTTAATCGGTAAAAATACCTAATGTTCATAAGTACAAGTTAGAGTGAGAATTTGATATTGCCATAGAAGGGAAAAATGATCAGCATGCCATAAAACATAAGAATAAGGGATAAAGTTTAATTTCCGAGCTTTGGGGCAAATGTGTAAATATGTAAAAGTTTAGGGGCAAAATTGTAATTTTGCCAAAGTTAAGAGTTAAGGACTGTTTTGATGTTTTGATGAATGTGAGTATTAAATAAGCTAAATTTTCTATTATAGATCAAGAAGAACGAAATCCAGAGTTAGATCGAGGAAAGAAAAAGATAGAGGATTAAATCAATATAGTTGATCGTATTTCGTTTCAAGGTAAGTTTGCAGTAAATAAATGCAATATTCTATTATTTTACATTTAATATTGTTAAATTCCAGCATTTACATATTTATTCTGTAAATTTATTATTTAAAGACTCAAGTATGAATTGACGGAAAAACTATCTCAGAAAGTTCCGGTTGAACCTTAGGAATGTGTAGGATACAAATGTCATGACATTAGGGCTTAAGGAAATCATGTAAGACCATGTCAAGACATGGCATTGATATGTTACTATAAGGCAAAGGTCCCATGTAAGACCATGCCAAGGCATGGCATTGGTGAGTTCATAAGGCAAGGATACCACGTAAGACCATGTCAAGACATGGCAATGGTTAAGTTTCATAAGGAAAGGTACCCGCGTATCCTTAGTATTCCAAGTGGTTCAACGGGAAAATTCAAGGAGTATTCTAAAGTAAAGGTAAGGCAAGTTCAAGCTAAAAAGGTAAGGTAAGATAAATTCATGTTAAAAAGTAAGGCAAGTATACAAGTTTTAAGTATATTGAGTAAAAGCTTAAGTGATCTTGACAAGAAAAATATAAGATAATTCACTAAGAATGTTGTTATCTATTTACATGTAAACTTACTAAGCTTTATGCTTACACCTATTCTTTATTTTTTTATAGTATTACAAGCCAACTCGGGGATCGAAAGGACGTCGGAGATCGTTACACACTATCAAAGGATTATATTGGTATTTTGTGACTTTAACGTTTTAAGTTATGGCATGTATAGAGACTTAGCCATTTTATGTGTGTGACCTTATGATATGGTTTATTATGGACTTGTAAATGTTTGGTAATGATTAGCCATTGAAATGGTTAATTAAGAACATGGTTGTGGATGTTATGAAATGTCTAGTTGATAATTATTTTAAAGAAATTATGTAATTATATGCAGGGGAATAGTAGGACAGCATTAGTGACGTGATTTTGAAAAATCACCAAAAATAGTAGAAATTGAATTAGGCTGTGCATGAGATATATAATTAAAGCTTATTGAGTCTATTTTCATATGAAAGAAACAAGGAAAGCAAAGGAATTCTGTAATTTGAGATATTTATATTTTTGTAAGACTGGTTCAGAATAAATTCAGGTTCCCCTGTTCTGACTTTGAAAAATCATAAAAAAATGGAGAAAAATAATTAGGGGTTTAACTTTATATGTTTAGAATCCTGAATTAGTCTATTTTCAAATGAAATAAATAAGAAGGTCATATGAATTCTGTACTAAGAGTAATTTGATTCGTAGTGAAGAGAGGTCAGAATAGTCAAATAGTAAAACAGGGGAAACTTTAAGAAAAATCTGGTATTGATTGACCATACCAAAAATTATGGAAAAATTACAGTAAGAAGGTATATGAGTCTAGTTTCAAGGAAAATTTACGGATCTAGATTTCAAGTTTCATAACTCAAGTTATAATTAATTTAGTGAACATGACGCAGACGGACAGTTTCAATTTTTATACCCAGAACTAGTAAGTTAAGTCTAGTAATACCTCGTGCTCGACTCCGGCAACGGTCTCGGGTAAGGGGTGTTACAGGTTTTCAAATAGTTGATTTTAAAACCGGTTCAAAATATTTGGTTTGAAATTGGATGAAAGTTGGAATTGGAATCATGATACAACAAAAAGAAATACAAGCATAATTACAAGCATGAAATATAGATTTACAGCAATAACACTTATACAAAATGAAGAATAGCATTAACATTAACATTCAAAAGATAATAAATTAAAAACTAATTTTACAAAGAAATACCAAGCCAATTAACACAAATAAAGTATAACAAATTTAAAAAAAACATATAATTTGTAAGAAGATCAGTTTGAAATCATTGATATATATAAATAATAAAAAAAATAAACAAATAATATGTATGAAAATTTAAAAATCAATAAGAAATAAAGAGAACAAAATCATATATTAAATAGTAATATATAAAGGAATTTTAAAATAAACATTAAGTATGTAGAAAATCAAAAGATGTAATATATTAAGTAATCTATATTAATTTAAATAAATAATATACATGAGATGAAAGATTTATTATAAATATATAGATAGATAGATAGCAATATATAAAAGTATTTGAAATGAGCGAAAATATATAATAAAATATGGTTTCTTAAAGAAATAAAAACTATATAAAAAATATATACAATAAAAATATATATGCAAATGAAGGTATAAAGATAACAAGTTAAAATAATGTAAAATCTGTAAAAAATTCAAAATAATATATTAAGACAATTTCATAAAAACATGAAGAATAAATAAATTCAAAAGAATAAAAAAATTATAAATATATAGATAGATAGATAGCAATATATAAAAGTATTTGAAATGAGCGAAAATATATAACAAAATATGGTTTCTTAAAGAAATAAGTTATGTATACTAAATTTAAAAGAATATATATATATATACATAAGTAGTTTTAGAAGAAACTAAATATATACATAAATAAATTTAAAATAAAATATATACATAAAATAATAAGAAAGTCAATAATATATACATAAAAAATAATTTATCATAAATTATATATGTATGTATAAAATAATAATATATAAGAGTATTTAAATTAAACATTATACAAATCTCTAAACAAAATGAAAAAAAATGAATTTTAAAATAAAAACTATATAAAAAATATATACAATAAAAATATATATGCAAATGAAGGTATAAAGATAACAAGTTAAAATAATGTAAAATCTGTAAAAAATTCAAAATAATATATTAAGACAATTTCAGAAAAACATGAAGAATCAATAAATTCAAAAGAATAAAGGAATTACAAAAATTAAAATAAAGAGACTCAATTGAAATAAATATAAAATAGACAGAGAAATCCATAAATAGATAAATCCATAAAACAGAAATCGGGGTTTAAACGCGAAGTGCACAACCAAATAAGGACCAAAAACATAATTATTCCAAGCTCCTGAACACAACGTTCAAATGTGGATTAAATTAAAATAGACACAAAATTCCTGGACAAAATTTTAAGAAAAAAGAAATAAAGGGAATGAATCATATGTTATTAAAACTAAAGAAAAGATTTGAATGGAAATCTGCCATTTTTTACAAAAATCAAAACAAATCCTTAACCCCCATTCTTTTATTTCCCATTCGGCTGACCCAAAAGAAACCTCCCTTCAACCATTGCTCCGCCACTGTAATCGGCGGTTGGTCGTTGGAATAAGGGTCATTTGAATCTTCTCGTTTGAACCAAACCAAAGCCTAAATGTTTTCGACCGCGAAGACCCTCTTTACTTCATCTCTAAAGCCCTAAGTGGATCGTAATACCCTAAGTTACAAGTAGGGGTGAAGACAAAACAAATTTTTAGGGGGGCCAAATAAAATTTTAATTTTTTATAGTCTATATATTTATAGTTATAAGTTGCGAAAAATGTTAGTGTATGGATCATAATGAACCATTTCTGCTCTGCTGGAACATTTTTCTATCCAATTTGTTTAGATGGGGCCTTCAAATATGCAATCAGTAATTTTGTTTTAGTTATCCCTATCGAGCATCTTAAATTCAAACTTTTTTGAGCCATGATGTTAAAAACAATGCAGCATGATTGTTTGCAGGATGGATTCATAAATTAAGTTTGCTGTGGTGGTGAAAATTATGGGAAGGACGGGCTCGAGAGGTCAGCTGACTCAAGTGAGAGTCAAGTTTTTGGATGATCAGAACCGTTTTATTATGAGGAATGTGAAGGGACCGGTCAGGGAGGGAGATATTCTCACCTTGCTCGAGTCTGAGAGGGAAGCTAGGAGATTTCGTTGATCACTTCCTCTTATCTCCATTTTGTTACATTATTAATGTTTATGTTGCACAAGTAGCTAGCTGTTTCTTATTGCTGAAATGTATCCAAATTTTCAAATCTAGACTTGGATTTTGGGAGACTAATTTAAATGGATGAGCCGTTTTTAAAGCATAATCATTATGTTTAAATGAACTAAGTTGGTTTTTGAGATTATGATTTTCATGTCCCTTTAATTTCTGCTGTTTCAAAATGTTATTCATTTCTAAAACTTGCTTGAACATGACTGGAACTTTTCCTTTTGTTACAGATTGTGATTTGTTTTATTTTTTTAACAATTTCATTATAGGTTCAAATTATATCAATTTTTTGTATACAATATCTAGAATTACTTATGGCTCTCAATCCATAAATAGTAAGATAATACGTTTCAGTGCATTCAAACTCATGTCTAATAATGATGTTCATACTCTTCAAGAAGTAGCATTCTCTCTTTGTAATTTCTTTTTCATTTCAATGATTTTTAAATTTTAGAGCCTTACCCTTCCCTCGGCATCCAATCGGAATGAGAAATGCTATTGGACATATTAGAGAAAATTCTTACTATAGAATTGATAATTTAAACTTTCACCCGAAACACTAAAAAACTAAAGTTAGTTCGAGTTATCAAAGTGATCGAAGAAGTTTGCGAATAGGGTAATATTAGAGTACCTAAAAGTATTACTACTCTAAACGCACACTTCGGAAGAGCTCATAAGAAGTTAACAAGATTCACTATAAAACTCACCATCGGATCTGAGACTGCAGCAGAAGCTTTATCTCGTTGCTTTTCAAAGGAAGAGGTTAAAGAGCAAAGGAATGAAAAAAGTTTCTGGTTACACAAGGAAGGATCATGCTATGGGATAAGGATTTGACTATTTTAAAGGACTGTCACCTACACCCGCCTACACGTCTCTAAAGCCCTAAATGGATCGTAATACCCCAAGTTACAAGTAGGGGTGAAGGCAAAACAAATTTTTAGGGGGGGCAAATAAAATTTTAATTTTTTATAGTCTATATATTTATAATTTTTAAAGGATTAAATCAAATTTTTATAATTTTAGAGAGGCCAAAGTGCAATTTTACCTTTAATAGTTTAAAATTTTGAAAAAATTTCATGGGCCAAAATTGAAAATTTCCATGGGCCCCTGGCATCTCCCCCTTATCAGCCTCTGGCTACAAGCCCAAATCCCCCTGAATATAATTGTCATTTCGAAAACTTACCTATATAAACCCTAATTCTAGGGCTTTTATCATTCCCTCACTCTGAAATTCATAAGAAGCAGCCGCTACCTTGTCGTTGGCCTCGTGCTTAGCCAAATTTAAGGTACGTTTTATCTATTCCGGTTAAGCTTTTTTGTAGTTTCCTTTAGTTACATTTAAGGTTAGATCTATTGTTGTTTCACTGTTTATAAATTTCTTTGGCATCTCTTTTTTTTTTTTTTCTTTGTTTATGGAAGAACTAAGTTATTTTTTATTAAGTTTAAGCAGCAATAGATTATCTGTTGAGCCATGCTGCCAATATGTGATGAAAGTGTATGAATCTTAATGAACTGTTACTGATTCTGCTGAAGCGTTTTTCTGTCAAATTCGGTGAAATGATTTTTTTAATTCATGGTCAATAATCTTTTTTGAGGTCCCAAGTGTTTCATTAAATATATTCAGCAGTAGTAATGTTTAATTTGTTTTTAAGAGTAGATCACTTGATTATCTCATGAAGCATGCTGTTAATTTGCAAAGTAGAAGGTGTATTGATTTCAATAAACCATGCTGCTTTGCCGAAGCATTTTCCTATCAAATTTGGCATAAATTGAATCTGTAATAGTCGTGTTAAATCTGTTTTGAAGAGTAAATGACTTGGTTCTCTGTTGAAGTCTGCTGTTAATTTGCAAAATTGTTATTGTAATAGGCGTTTTATTTTTGCTTTTAGCGCTAAAACATAAGGAGCCAGTGAAGGATAGTTTAAAAGAAATTTATGGCGGATTATGGCATGAAAGTCGCATAAGCAGAATGGGAGGAAGCTTGGAAAGTTTCCTCCAGGTCGCGGGTTCGAGACCTGGGGGCAACGCCTGGAGGTTTTTTCTTCTTTTTGGCTATTTCTGGCGTGAAGCATGTGGTTTGCGCATGGGGCAAAACAAAATAGGTGGTCTTTTGTTTATTTATTTATCTCTGCTGGAAGGTATGGGGTTTTATTGTTGTTATTTTATTTTATTATTTTATGTTATTGGAAGGTGTTAGGAGATGGGAGAATGGATTAATAATATTGTTGTGTATGGGGAATTTATTAATGAATTTTTTATGATGGCCGGCCTTGAGGAAAGCAAAAACATGGCATAATGGGTTGCTTGGTTGTTGTTATTTTATATATTTTTATTATTTTATTTATTATGGGATGATGGACTAAGTGATGGGGTTTTATTTTAATTTTTGTTTTATTATTTTTATATATAGGAAATATGGGGTAGTTAGTATTATTATATGTATAGGATAATGGGAAATGATTAAACAATGAAATTATTTATTTCAATGGTGATGGGCAATTATCACCAAAAAGAGGGAAGTGGCCGAATGTATGGGGGGGCTCATTGTGTTGGCATTTTCGGCCAAATGAAAAGGGTAGAGGGAGCCGTTTGTGCTTGAGGAAAGTTTTGGCATTTTTGGTCCTTTGTTCTAGTGCACTTTTCTCTCTAATCAACCTCTCTTTCTCTCATACATTTTTGCTATTGCTGAAACTTCCCACTCTCTTTTGGTGTTGTTTTAGCCGAATATCATCAAGGGTGGCTTTATTTTTTTTAAAATTGTTTTTTATGAGGTGATAATGGATAAAGAGTGGATTTTATTCTATTTAATTTGAATTGGTTTGAAAGGATGGGGTGGAGAGGAAATTAAGGAATTTGGCTTATTCAAAGTTGTTGGAATTGGTGGTAGGTGAATAAGTGGGGGTGCCGAATGCATCTTGGGTGCATATTCGGTCAGCTTTAGTCTAGTACACCTAGTTGAATTTTCAAGGAGTAGTTCTCTCATTTTCTTCCTTGAAACCGAAAACACCAAGCAACCATAGTCGATTTTCCTTCTTTTCTTTTTTATTGTAGTAGCCGAATCTCCCTGCTAATTTCTTAGTTGCTTTGGCCGAATATTAGACAAGGGTGGGGGCTTTTCTTTAATCGTTTGGAAAGGTATGTATCAATGGTCGAATCTAATTCTTCTTTTTTTTCCTCCCTCTGTCGACTTTGGTGATGGTAAGAGCCGATTTCGGCACTTGATAGCAAGGGTGCTACTCACCTGTTTTGAACCGATTTGTCATAGGGCTTCGGGATTTTTGAAGTAATCAGTCCCCATTCGTTAGCAAACGAACTTGGTAAGTGGTGGTAAGGATCTATTTTAGTAAGTAATTTATTTGGTGTTCAAAAGCCGAAGGCTATTGATATGGGTGTGTGAATGCCGATTGTAAGGGAAGTGAAGCTGATTCACACATAGTGTGTGGTGGGTGATAATCGAAAGGCGTTTAGGTAAGGTTTCGGGTTCAAGTGATAACCCCTTGAGTTGATTTTGGTTTGGCCGAATGGTCAAGGGAACTAACCTTATGTTTGGCCGAATATAGGGCAAGGGAATCTTGTGTGGCCGATTGTTTCTTCAAGGATTTAGGGCTATCATTGGTGACAGGTGTGTACATACACAATTTATAACTAATTAATGTGCTAAGTATTTCGTGTATGTGAAATCGGATTTGTGTAGATTCGAATTTTAATACCATAAATGGTATAAGCAAGGATTCAGGTAAGTCCTTGTTGTTACGAGCTTACTTTCTTTATGATGCTTTTGGGAAGCATGACATATTTATTATATGTGGCATATAATATATGGATGATGATAAATTCAGTGTATGTTATTAAATAAATCTATTGGCATGATATCTTTTAAATGCATATCATTGATTGATGTGGGATTAAACGAGTGGAGGGGGAAGTGATAATCGTGTCGACGGACATCAGTGGTTTGGTACCACATTTCGTGACTACGGTCACCAAAGGTTTGGCACCTCCAGAGGTTTGGCACCTCATAGCGTCTCGTCCCTGTGGGTTAATTCCACCGTGGGTTGGCCCCACATTTGAGATTCGGGATCGACGCCAGTGATTTGGTATCACATGATTGGTTGGCCCCATCATTCGATTTGTGTCTTCAGACACCAGAGGTTTGGCACCTCCAGTGATTTGGCATCACATCTGTGACTTTAAGTCACCAGTGGTTTGGCACCACACGGGGTAGAGAAAGGCGTTTGGATGGCTAGGTTGGGTGCATGTTCAACTTAGTGCATGATTACTCGTTATAAATTGTGTATGATGTTGCATTGAGTCTTGGTGACTCACCTTCTCCTTTACATTTTTTAGGTGACTCGTAGATCGCGGATGAGGAGCCGGATGGACTCGAGGTGGCCATGCAGTGGAAATATTGGTTTACATAGACCTTGGTTTATTTTTATTTCATTTTACTTTATTTAATTGAGTTGTAATAAGGCCATGGAAGTTTTAAGCATTTTCATTAAGTTCCTTGTTATTACGTCTACTATGGATCGACAATTTAAATTTTAATTGCAAATGATTTTATTATCTTAAGTATATAAATATACTTAAATTATTTCGAAAATTTTAAATACACAAGGTTTTTCTTTCCAAAGACAATAAGTTTATTTACTTCACTTTTAAATCAAAATATTTTTACACGTTTTTCAGCAGTAACATACTAGATCCGGTCTGGGCTTGTGGGCCGGGTTTGGAGTGTTACATTTTAGGAATATGTTAGCCGATTATACGTGGAACTGTTCTTTTCAAGCTGTTTTCTAGGATATTTTTGTTCTTTGCAAAATGGGTTTTCAAATTTATGGTCAGTAATCTTCGTCTAAAGGTTACAGATCTGAGATTCGACTTGTTTTTGTTGTTGTTGCAAAATGGATTCGCAAATTAAGTTTGCTGTGGTGGTGAAAATAATGGGAAGGACCGGTTCAAGAGGTCAAGTGACGCAAGTGAGAGTGAAGTTCGTGGACGATCAGAACCGGTTCATTATGAGGAACATGAAGGGATCGGTTCGTGAGGGAGATATCCTCACCTTGCTGGAGTCTGAGAGAGAAGCTAGGAGGCTTCGTTGAAGGGTTATTTTTATACTTTTTGGGGTTTATGCTTGTTTTGAATTGTATACCGTATTGCTTTTAAATTACGTTTAGTGGGTATTCGTATATTGAGACTTGCGATTTGGGAGAATGGTTGTTTCTTACACCTGGATTTTATGATGATTACGTTGCAATGAACTGAATTGGTTTTGAGTTTTGGTTATATTTTTGCCTCCCTTTTTGAGAAAAATCTAATCTGTTTGAATGATCACTTGTTATGATTATGTAAGTTGTATTTGTTATACTGAACTGGGGTTCTGGAGCCACTTGCTGATTAACTTCTAGGATGGATGCAGGATGTGAATCAATGGGGCAAATTTATCGGAAGAACTCTGAATAATTTTATATTAATTTGCACAAGCAAAATTCTTGAATCATTTGCTTAGATTTAGTTTAAGTTGTAAAGAAGAAATGAAGTATCGAAACTTTTACCTGATTCAACTCATAAATGAAGATTAAAAGAAATGAAAGTTTTAATCATATGATAGTTGTTAGAGATTTAGTTTTCAATTTAAGGGAACACAATTGATATATATGTTGTTGACTGTTAACCCAGGAATATTCATATGCTCCAAATGCTAAATTTTGATAAAGATTAGTTGGGAAAGTATTATTTTCATTAGAAGTTTTAAAATTTTCGATTTGTGGGGGCTAAAATACTACTTTTATTAAATTTTAAAAGTTCTATAATAATTTCAATATTATTTCAAATATTTTTAATAAATTTTTATTTTTATTTCTCATTTTTTATAATGTTTTACCAATTTTTAATAATTATATTTATATATTTTAAATTTAAAAATTTTATAATTTAAAAAGTTCCATGTAAAATGAATTTGAATAAATGGATATTCGTACTTGAACATCCATTTATTCAAATTCATATTCAAATTTTTTGAATTTTTTGTTGTAAAATATCACATCAATTTTATAACGGCCAACTTAACAGCCACAATAATAATCAATGAAAAAAAATCGTTGGTCAAAAAAGTTAAGAATTTTTAACATCTAAAAATTTAATTAGGTATGTTTTCGTGAAAAAATTTAATTAAAATTTTAAGAAAGTATAGAATTTTTTTTACCCTCTCATTTCTGCTCTAGTAAAAACACCTCTAAAGTGCTAAGATTACTGAGTTGTAACTCAAGATAAAACAAGTAGGAAAATTGAATGGAAATGAACCTCAGTTGCAAGTACGCTTACAACAAGTATAAGAACAAAGGAGAAAATAGGAGTTACGGCTATACAATTTAAGTTTGTGAAATCTTATAGGGTGAAAATTTTATTATAAATTCACAATACAAATTATGTTTTAAACTCAACCTATAACACGATTGTTTAATTTAGATCCAATATGGAAACAATTACTTAGTTCAGACTCAATATGAAAATAATTGTTAATTTTGGGTATGGCCAAATGGTGGAATACCCTTTTAAAATTGCAAAACATTAATTTTGGAAATCACGAAATGATCTTAGTATCGAGGGTTTGAAATATCGTGTCCTAACATGCTGGATGTGGTATTTCACCTTTTTGAAACAAGAGAATTTCGATATCCAATTCGAATTATCCAAACAATTTCTCAAGGATTCGTATTTTAAAATCTCTACCAATTTTCGATATTAGGACATTCATCAATCAATAATGTACTAATTTTGGGCGTTACGAGGGTGCTAATCCTTCCTCGTGCGTAACCGGCTCCCGGACCTATTTTCTTAAAATTCATAAACCAAAATGTTTTATAAGGTGACCCAATCACACTTCAAAAAAGATTGGCGGCGACTCTATTTTCATTTTTTAAAGTCGGCCCTTTTTCCAAACAAAAAATGGTTTCGACAAGGCGTTTTCAGATTCGGATTTTTCCCCTTTATATATGTGATTGATTTTTATTTTCGTCCGGTGCTGCCCAAAAACGTTGAACCGGGGGTGGTTTTAATCGGTTCAGCTCTAGCTCTCGGTTCGATTTTATAATCATATATTTTTATGAGATTAATAAATTAGATTTTGCATTCCAAAAACTAAGAAAAATATTAGATTTTTCAATAACATATTGTTCAATAAATAAAAAATTCAACATTAAAAAACGCTTTAGTATATTTCTAGAAAAAAATTAACTACAAAATTACTCTAAAATTATATAGTTTTTGTTTATTAGGTATTTAAAGTTTTTTATTTGTCAATTTATATAATAAAAAGTGTATGATATCCAATAGAAATGTGCCACTACCATGTTTTTATTGGTTAATATCATATTTCGAGTAAAATGAGATAAAACATCACTTTATTAAAAAAAATTACAAATTAATCCCTATACATTAAAAAAATTTCCTTTAAAAATTTCATCCATATATGTTGTTAATGAATGATTTGACATTTTCAAATTTTTTATATAAGTCACTTGAAATTAAAGAATGAGTAGAATTAGATAAAAATGCGATAAATGCTAATGTGACAAAGGACCCAAACATTAACACACAGCGTGTGATAAAATTTTACTAGTTATTTTCTTGTCGTCCTTATTGTTGCCACAATATTGAATATATTTCACTCCAAAATTCCAAGTGAAAAATTTACAAATAGGGAGAGAGAACAATGCCTTAAGTAGAGAATGGCAAATTTTAGGATGAAGAAAATGAGAAATGGTTAGGCCTATTTATAGTCAAGGTTCAGGGATTAACTTGCAAAATACCTATACAAATAGGGACCAAAATTGCAATTAACCCATGCCAAATTTCAAACTACATTTCGATGCCTTAAATGCATCTATTTTGGGTGCCTCACCCCCTGACACCCATTATATTTTGACTTTTCAAAGATAATGGGTTGCTACTAATAGACTGTAAATGATACTCGATTGCATGTAAATATTTGAAAGCTACATTTCTTTATGGATAATTGCATGTCTTAAATGTCTTTCTATTTTAAGCTTTGACATGATATCGTCAAAACCCTTTCAGTTTCCTAGGGATTTAGCATGATTTCTCTCCAATTTCTTGTTTAATTTTCCCTATCTCTATATGATTTGAGTTCTAATCTCTTCAATAATAATATATTTGCAGAACTTAGTGGATTCTTAAATTTGAAGTCTTTGAATAGAAGCTGGAATCAACTAAATGGATCAACAGATGTTAATGTAATGGTGGTAAAATGGACATGAAGACCAAAAATAGATGTTGGAGCACTTAATTTAATCCTATATATATAGTGTTTGATTGGTTCTATTTGCTGAGTTTTGTGGTTGGAACAATTTAGAGAGTTTAGACCTGAGCGAAAATGAGGTGAACGGATTGATGATTAATATAAATTTCATTCTGCTCATTTAGTTTACCATCTAATCCGAGGATCTGTAAAAATGCATTAGTGCTTATGGCTCTTTTCATTCTGCCACTAGCTTGAACTTTCTCAGAGGCCTTAGGGACACTCTTTTTCTTGCTTGAATCATTCGGGAGTTTAAAGGCAACTGTTTCTTTCTCCGTGAATGAAATGATCTTGGAACTCTCCTTTCTAGATGTCTGCTTTGCGGTCGGGTTCACTGAATTCCATAGATCACCAAGTGGTTTTCTTCCACCAGTACTGGCTTTTCTCGGTGCTTTAGAGATATTAGCCTTGCCTGTAGGAAGCAATTTCAATTATCAAATTCAACATGAAAAACAAAATGGACAAAACCAAAAACATGATAGAAAGTGATGGTACCATTAAACTGAACATTTAGATTCTGATCTTGAATCAAACTGACAATACGCGATGCCATCTGTGGAATTTGCAGATAAGATCCAAAGTCCAAACCAACACCACGCAAGGGAAGAAAAGTTACGGTCTAAGAATGTAAAAGGTATGAAGCTCAAACAACATCCGGTTCATAAACAAGATCCACCAAACAGCCATACAGAGATAGGGGAAAATTGAACAAGAAATAGGGGAAACTGAAAGGGTTTTGACGATACATTCAAGATATGGAACTGTCCAATAAGAAATGTAGCTTTCAAATATTTACATGTAATCGAGTCTCAATTACAGCACTCATCCTAAAACTAACAGCGCAAGAACCCAGTGTAAACTGTGAAGCTCATGCAAGGAATGCTGAGTATTAACAAGGCTATTTCCATATTAAAGCATCATCAGATGTTGGAACAAATTTTGAAAAGAGAACTCCGAAGCATATCAAAATTCTTACTTAGTCCAAAATGAAACATGTAACTAAAATCGAAACCTTAATTTACAAAACCCAAAAACCTTTCCGTTTACAAGATACATGTGGTATAAAGGAAGGGAAAACAATGGAATTCTTGGAATTATTCTTTCCTTCTTCCATTCATTTCTCAACAAACAAACAGATGTTCTTGTTTTTATGGTTTTCCATTCAGAAACAATCAATAATTCAAATCCCCACCCTAAGTTTAAGAAAAAAGAAAAAGAAAATTGAATATTTCTCTTTCAACCATTAAGGCATACAAAATAACTTTAAACACAGACAAAAACCTATAAAACAAAACTTACGACGGCTTTTTGATGAGTCAACATTATCAACCACAGTGGAACCTCATGGACAATGCCACTTTTTACCTGAATTCATCAGTCGGCGCAATTCCTGACAAGCCCTTGCATTATCATCATTAGAAGCAGCATCATCTGAAACTTCTGTAAATTTTTTCCAGACATTTTTAGCATCTAGTGCATTAATATAATGTTAAACTGAATCCAGAGGCAGAAGCAAAACAACAGGTTGATTCTTGGAATTCAACCGTGACAATCGCATCCTTGCATGAATGGAAGATGGGTAAAGTAGCAATTCTTGCAATAAATTGGTATAATCATGACCGAGCAAACTTATACATATGATGGCAGTGGCAGGAAGGCCCACATAAAAGTTCATCACAAATTGTTCAAGATCATTGACTGACTCGGGGGCAAGCCTGCAGCAAAACAAGAAGAAAGGATAACATTTCTTTTTCATATGTATGTGCACATCAGGGGTTGACGGGGTAAAGAGAAACTATAGAAGCTAGTAAATCTCATGACTTTTCAGTTGTAACAGCATAAACCTTAACAGTATGGATGTCTCAGTATGTACGCAAGATGAAACAACCCCATTCAAGTCCTGAAAATGAAAATCCAATGACTCAATCAAAAAAGTGAAATAGCAGGTGTTTTAAAATTTTTGATCTACAGAATGAGATAAAAGCTGCCAGCCTCAATAACCAAGGAATAGTAAATAGCACAAATACATAAAATTAGACCATAGAAAAGGAAAAACAGAAAAAGTTGGTAAGACCCCACAAATTAGCACCTAGTCCTGACGAAACAAGATTCACCAGGGTATAAATAATATTGCCAATATCATAATTAAAGATGGACCATCAAAATTCAGAATGGCTCTTGTGTGCCAGACTTTTCCTGATAACATTGAGCATGATGCGATTCATCTATAACATGTAAGTCAAATGCCCTGACATTTTAAGACAATTTTTGGAACTATTAAGATTTATTGGCAAATAACTTGTCTTGCTACTTTATCATATTGGAAATGCCACCAAGGAAAGACAAGATGAAGTGTGCAACCTACCCCAGAATCTACAAAGCGTTGAGCATTCGATCTCCCAGAAGTACTAGGGAAGAACTGCTTAATAAGATGAGTCCCAAGTGAAGCTTGATGAAAATATGAAGCCCAATGACTTTCAGAGAGTGCTTTGCAAGATGGCAAAGTAAAGTGCTCACTAGTTGCAGAAAGCAGATATATTGCAGAAAGCAGTCTGGAAACCTGAGTATTAATAAAGCAAAATTTAGCTGCCAAGACATTAGAGAAAAAGCAATAGAAAGGACAGAAGGTTAAAACGGTTAAGAGACCAAATTTGTTGGGAGCAACTTGCAAAGACAATAATTGGAAATTATTTGGGAACTCCCAGACAAACTAGTATCTAAGACAAATTTCACAAGTAAATTAAAAATAGCACTAGCAATCAAATTTAGCTTAACTGTATGCTCATTTTTTCCTTCATTACAGCCATGTAGGTGCAGTAGATATTATCCGTATATCAACAGTTCTGGAGAGAAACTTCATTATTGACCTTTAGTGAACTTAGCTTAGATTACATTGGATTTGGATGAATAAGACATTTAGAAGCAGCAACAAGTCTCAAGAACTAGTTTAAGGCAGCAGTAATTTGGTCTGATGTTATTATAGATCACAAAATTAGGAAAAGTAAATTAATTAGGGGGCAAAAAGAACAAATCAAATTTCTAAGTGTTGCACTAGTCCTAAATTAACTATCAGAAAATAGTGAATATGATATACTCAATTGTACCATACTTGTTAAAATAAACTAAACACAGAAAAATGTTCAGTCTCAAACGGAAGACCAGTTTCTTAGTGTCACTGGATCCGACATACCACAATCAGATTCTTACATCAAGCCACAGTTGAGCAGTTAAAATAAAATTTACCTAAGAATAATAAGAAAATTCAACCTTTTGAAAAAGTACAGGAACCTCACGGCAGAGTACAAAGGCTAGCTTCAACCAGTGTACTGTTTTTGATAACTGAACTTTGGAAAGATCACAGCAATCGATCCTGTTCAGAATATAAACCAAAAAAAGAGGAAAATAAACAAGTACTTGATACAAAAGATATAATTCATAAAGCTGATACTAGAAATTTACTACCGTACCAGAGTCTCCTCACTTATTTAGATACACGTGAATCAGAAAACATATATAAATATACACAGTGACGCGTGTAAATAAGTATCCTACAACCTAACAGAGGATATTCCAAGTAACATATCACAAGGGTGAAGAGAATTGATGCAGCAGATTACAATTACGTTAAATCGGGACCTAGCCTAGAAGAACAAGTAATCAGCCATATATTCAAATAATAATGTAATCCTCCTTTGGTAAAATTGTCATTCTTTCTAAGCCTATATAATAATACAACAAAATTTCTGCTAATCCAGAAGAATTAAGTAGGTGAAATTACAAGAGTGTTTTTAAGAAAAGAAAAGTAACAAAAGGAAAAGGTTAGCAAAAAAAAAAAAAAAAAAAAAAAAAAAAAAAAACTCAAACTTCATCCTCAAGAATAACTGAAGTACTTTCTTAATACAAAAAGCAGAATGGTTTCAGGAAAAAGCGATTAGAAAATAAAGCATGTAAACTTCTTTGAGCACAACCACTACTCGAACATGTACACATCACAAGAACACATACCTGGCAACTTTAGAATGGAAACCCTTCAAAGTCATCCCGCCTATTCTGTATAGGATAGCTGCACCTTCAATAGCGAAAGTGTCTCCCACGGTTTCCCTCCCAATCAAATCAAGCAAGAAAGTTCTGTGAGCAGAGGAACAAGTCTGAGTATATGCATTTCTGCTGACTAGGACAGACATGCTTTGCCAAATGCCTTCGTGTATCTCATGAGTTTGATCACCATACCCCAAGCATTTTCCTAAAAATATGAAAAAAGAAGTTACAGGAAGTTAGCAAGTAATTCCGCATTCATACATTAAGCTACAATAACCGAAATGAACACCATGTATAATGAAGAATGCATTTAATTGACAAGAAAGAAAAACAATTTCCTCAAGCCTAAGCTTTACGTTCTCAATATTATTACTCTCTTGATAAATCACCCCCATATATGGTTCTCCTCTTTTCCTCACTTAAACAAGGCCCAGGAAAACAGCTACAAGACTGAAAATTTGTAAATAGCAGCTTACAGTAAAGAACAAAAAGGCCACTATACAGTCTATCCTACAAAAACAAAGTCTTGAGACAGATGACTGGAGTATGATCCTACATGCAGCGCTTTTTCCAATAAAGAGTGTAGAATGTTCGTTAAACCTCACTTGGCTTACAAAGGAGTAAAACATTTTTCTTTTTTCACTTTCAATTAGACAAAAATTAATATCACATATTTTGTATTCAGTTATATTGGCTCAAATTGAAAGACACCTAAAGCCAGCTTACTAGCTTTTATATGTTGCTGGGTATATGTGTTGGCTTGTACAATCAAATAATATCAAGGCAAAAGAACCATACCCGTACCAGTAAGTATCCTCACCAAGAGTTTCCTGTGGGCATACTCCCAATTCATATTTATGAAGTAGATCAGTAACCCAGATTTCATAATCTCAGCAGGAAGGCACTGCCAACATTTTGTTTGGTTACAAAAGCATGCAATTTCACTCGTCAATTCCTCTATACAGCTTCCTTTACCCAAGAGCGAGTCCTTTTCCCAGCAGGTGTCAGAGAGTTTGGATGCAACATTACCATTTGCGGTTGGGTTCACTGAATTCGATAGATCACCAAGTGGTTTTCTTCCACCAGTACTGGCTTTTCTCGGTGCTTTAGAGATATTAGCCTTGCCTGTAGGAAGCAATTTGAATTATCAAATTCAACATGAAAAACAAAATGGACAAAACCAAAAACATGATAGAAAGTGTTGGTAATGGTACCATTAAACTGAACATTTAGATTCTGATCTTGAATCAAACTGACAATACGCGATGCCATCTGCGGAATTTGCTGATAAGATCCAAAGTCCAAACCAACACCACCTATCAGATGTAAGGGAAGAAAAGTTACGGTCTAAGAATGTAAAAGGTTTGAAACTCAAACAACATCCGGTTCATAAACAAGATCCACCAAAGAGCCATACAGAGATAGGGGAAAATTGAACAAGAAATAGGGGAGAAATCATGCTAAATCCTGAGGAAACTGAAAGGGTTTTGACGATGTCATGTCAAAGCTTAAAATAGAAAGACATTGGTCTCTTTCTCACCGAATGAAAGGATTTTAGAATTCTCCTTTTTCGATGTCTGGTTCAGGATCGGGTTAACCGAATTTGACAAATCACCAAGCGGTTTCCTTCCACCAATAGCACCTTTCCTCGGTGCAGTAGCAATATTTGCCTTCCCCACAAGAGAAGCACCTGGAGAACACACTTTGAATTATCGAATTCAACTTGAAAACAAAAAATTGAACAGAACAGCAAGTGTTCGGAATAGTACCATTGTAGTGAACATTTACATTCTGATCTCGAATCAAACCAACAGTACGCGAAGCCATCTGAGCAGATTACAGATAGAAACAAAACCTCTTCGATAAAAGATTATACCTATGAGTTGCATGATGCACGGAAAAGGGATGAAAAGTCAAGGTCTAAGAATTTAAGAGGTGCAAAACTGGAACCAAATCAAGTTGACATAAAAGATGAACAAAAATACTGTATGAAGACACTCAGGGGGAAATCAAATGTGTAACGAGAGAGATAACATACCAAATCCAACAACATAACCTAATAGCGTTTAAAGTTTAAGGCACCTAGATTATGTAGTATGTGCCCTTGTTCGGCGTCCGTATCTCCACTCGCTCGTAATATACAACAAAGCAAACTAAAACAACACCACAACCAGATGAAATCCGCCACATGGGTAACATAAAATTCCTATCATACAACCCTAAACCCTAACTAAACAAGCTTAACAATAACAATGCCACAACCAGACCAAAATCATTAGCAAAAAATGCCGAATACTTTACTTTCCTTATTAGTACAAAACCCAGAAAGGGAGAAAAAGAAACCTAGGATACAGCAGACAAATGGGTCATTCTTGGAATTATTCTTTCCTTCTTCCATTCATTTCTCAACAAACAAACAGATGTTCTTGTTTTTATGGTTTTCCATTCAGAAACAATCAACAATTAAAATCCCTAAGAAAATTGAATATTTCTCTTTCAACCATTAAAGCATACAAAATAACTTTAAACACAGACATAAAACCTATAAAACAAAACTTACGATGGCTTTTTGATGAGTCAAAATTTCTTGCTTTTGATCTGCAGATTCTGAAAACGGAGAAAAGAGGAGAAAAATTCGAGAGAGGAAAAGAAATAGAAGAAGAGAATCTGGAATTTTGGATTTGTTTCCTTCCAACGTTGCTAATTGAAAAAAAGAGGAGTTCGATTTCTGTTTATAAGAACCCAGGGCTGCAACGGTAACTCAATTTTTGGGCTATTTTCGCCTTCCTTAATTTTTGGGTTGTTTTTCTTATTTGGCCCGATAATTTCGCGTTTATTTCATTTTAGTCCCCACTGGAATTGTGCGTTTTGGAGGACAGGGATGGCCCCTCCCTGTTATTCGCGCGTTAAAAATTGATCATTGGTCAAAAAAGTTAAGAATTTTTAACATCTAAAAATTTAATTAGGTATGTTTTCGTGAAAAGATTTAATTAAAATTTTAAGAAAGTATAGAATTTTTTTTACCCTCCCATTTCTGCTCTAGTAAAAACACCTCTAAAGTGCTAAGGTTATTGAGTTGTAACTCAAGATAAAACAAGTAGGAAAATTGAATGGAAATGAACCTCAGTTGCAAGTAGGCTTACAACAAGTATAAGAACAAAGGAGAAAATAGGAGTTACGGCTATACAATTTAAGTTTGTGAAATCTTATAGGGTGAAAATTTTATTATAAATTCACAATACAAATTATGTTTTAAACTCAACCTATAACACGATTGTTTAATTTAGATCCAATATGGAAACAATTACTTAGTTCAGACTCAATATGAAAATAATTGTTAATTTTAGGTATGGCCAAATGGTGGAATACCCTTTTAAAATTGCAAAACATTAATTTTGGAAATCACGAAATGATCTTGGTATCGAGGGTTTGAAATATCGTGTCCTAACATGCTGGATGTGGTATTTCACCTTTTTGAAACAAGAGAATTTCGATATCCAATTCGAATTATCCAAATAATTTCTCAAGGATTCGTATTTTAAAATCTCTACCAATTTTCGATATTAGGACATTCATCAATCAATAATGTACTAATTTTGGGCGTTACAGGGGTGTTAATCCTTCCTCGTGCGTAACCGGCTCCCGGACCTATTTTCTTAAAATTCATAAACTAAAATGTTTTATAAGGTGACCCAATCACACTTCAAAAAAGATTGGTGGCGACTCCATTTTCATTTTTTAAAGTCGGCCCTTTTTCCAAACAAAAAATGGTTTCGACAAGGCGTTTTCAGATTCGGATTTTTCCCCTTTATATATGTGATTGATTTTTATTTTCGTCCGGTGCTGCCCAAAAACGTTGAACCGGGGGTGGTTTTAATCGGTTCACTTAGCAGCTCTCGGTTCGATTTTATAATCATATATTTTTATGAGATTAATAAATTAGATTTTGCATTCCAAAAACTAAGAAAAATCATTGGTCAAAAAAGTTAAGAATTTTTAACATCTAAAAATTTAATTAGGTATGTTTTCGTGAAAAGATTTATTTAAAATTTTAAGAAAGTATAGAAATTTTTTTATGCTCCCATTTCTGCTCTAGTAAAAACACCTCTAAAGTGCTAAGATTACTGAGTTGTAACTCAAGATAAAACATGTAACACCCCCTACCTGTATTCGTTGTCAGAATAAGGTACGAGGCATTACTAGAGTTTACAATTTTTTTTAAAAACCGAGACCATTCCAATTCAACATACTTTCAAAATAATTCATGCATATTTATAAGATAACTTTAACACATAAGCCACACCAATGGCTGACCTTACATTCATTTTATATTAACATTCATTTTATTAGCTTATACATGCTATTCATTTCCAAAATAAAGTTTCTTTAAATACCGAAATACTGGGGTTGATAGTGTGATGAGTCTCCCACCAATCCAACCTCCGAGCTTTTAACACTACAAAATAGGGAAAAAGGAAATAGGGTAAGCACTTTGTGCTTAGTAAGCCCATGTAACAAGAATTATACTTGCCTAGTATTTTCAATACAAGCAATAAACATTCATATACTCACTCAATGCATTATTACCCTAACATTCACAAACTCAACATCCAAGTTTGATAACGGTCCGTCCCGGGTTAGGAGGCGAATCGTAAATGTTGCCCGATCGTAAATTAGACAGTTTTGGTATATGAAGCTGAACTAAGCTAACATGATTAAATCAGCTTAAAGAAAGGTGCAAATCAAGCTAATTGAGCATGAAGCTGGAAAGCAGTTTAATGTAGAAAAGCCAAGAGATGACCAAGATATGTTGGAGGAGAAATCAGCTTGAAGAAAGGTGCAAATCAAGCTAATTGAGTATGAAGCTGGGAAGCAGTTTAATGTAGAAAAGCCAAGAGATGACCAAGATATGTTGGAGGAGAAATCAGCTTGAAGAAAGGTGCAAATCAAGCTAATTGAGTATGAAGCTGGGAAGCAGTTTAATGTAGAAAAGCCAAGAGATGACCAAGATATGTTGGAGGAGAAATCAGCTTGAAGAAAGGTGCTAGATTGAAATGGATACGTATTTGAAACAAGAAAGAACCTTTAATAAAAATTAAAGACCCGAATCTTATAAGTTTCAAATTGATGGAATGAGTTTTGAAATAAAACTGAGACCCACTACCTAGCGAGATAGGAACCAACGGTATAGGTAGATGAACGCCACACCCGTAAGGATGATAAGTTCAAAATAAGGAAAGAACGACGCCACTAGGAAACTAGATAAGTCAATTCAAATCTCGAGAATAAGGAGAGTGAATACTCACCAAAAGAAAATTTTCTTTTATTCAATAAAAATCAAGTGCCTACAATTGAAGTTTGACAAGCTATTTATAGGTAGCTTGTAGTGGCTATAAATAAAAATAAAAATAAAAATAAACATAAATATTTAATTCCAATATGGCACATTAATTTCTTCAATCCAATTGATCTTGTCTTCCACCATATGCCTTTATCCATAATCTTGAAATTAAAATAAGGCATTTACCTAATCTCCATCATCAAGTGCTTGTACCATTTATGCACTACTCACCAAATACTTGATTTTATTTCCCACCATATGCCTTTATCCATAATCTTGAAATTAAAATAAGGCATTTACCTAATCTCCATCATCAAGTGCTTGTACCATTTATGCGCTACTCACCAAATACTTGATTTTATTTCACATGTGCTTGTATTAACCCCCTTTTAAAATGCTCCCATTTGACACTAGCTAGTATATTCGACTTCAAATAAATTGTAAATGTTCGGTGTGTTTTTGCAATCTTTTCTTTTGTCGTTCCAAATTTGTGCCACTAAAGTTGAAATGGCGTTTTTAAATTGTTTAGCACGGCTACGCGTAATTGGTCCATTGGGCAGTTCAAGGGTGTCTCAATTGAGTTCTATCATAGGTGCGTTCATATCATTCCCTCCCTCTTTAAGTTGATTCGTCCTCGAATCATCACCTACATCGAAAGGAGAAAGATCAGAAACATTAAAACTCGCGCTCACATTATAGTCACCTGGCAAGTCCAATTTGTACGAGTTGTCATTTATGCATTCAATGACTTGAAATGAACCGTCCCCCCTTGGGAGAAGTTTAGATCGCCTTTGCTTGGGAAACCTTTCTTTTCGCATATGAACCCAAACCCAGTCCCCTGGTTCAAAAAGAATGCGTCTACGACCTTTGTTAGCTCGTTGGACGTATTGCTTGGTTCTTGCTTCGATATTCTCGCGCACCTTTCGATACATCTCCTTTATGTATTCTGCCTTTTTTTTTAGCATCAGAATGTATAAATTTATCTGTAGGCAATGGCAATAAATCAAGAGAGGTGAGAGGGTTAAACCCGTAAACAATCTCGAAAGGTGAAAATTTAGTTGCAGAATGAACAGCTCGGTTGTAAGCAAATTCGATGTGGGGCAGACAGTCTTCCCACGTTTTGAGATTTTTTTGCACCAATGTTCGCAACAAGGTTGATAGGACTCGGTTCACTACTTCGGTTTGTCCATCCGTTTGAGGATGACACGTGGTCGAGAATAGTAGTTTAGTCCCTAACTTTCCCCACAGAGTTCGTCAAAAGTGACTTAAAAATTTTACGTCCCGATCAGATACGATCGTCTTTGGAACTCCATGCAATCGTATGATTTCCCTAAAAAACAAGTTTGCAATATGCACAGCATCGTCCGTCTTAGAACAAGGGATAAAATGGGACATTTTAGAGAAACGATCAACTACGACAAAAATTGAGTCCTTCCCGGTTTTTAATCTTGGTAATCCAAGGATGAAATCCATGGAAATGTCGAACCACGGAGTGTCTGGAATAGGAAGGGGCGTATATAAACCGTGAGGTTGGACTCGTGATTTGGCTTGTTTGCAAGTAATGCAACGTTCACAAATTCATTCAACATCCTTGCTCATTCCTGGCCAAAAAAAATGTTCTTGAAGAGTGGACAATGTTTTGTCTCTTCCAAAGTGACCCATAAGACCACCACTATGTGCCTCTATCACAAGCATGTCTCGTATAGAACCTTGCGGTATACATATCTTGTTTTCCTTGAAAAGGAATCCTTCATGCCTGTAAAACTTATCAAAAGCACCACTTTCACAACATTATAGACATTGCCAAAATCAGCATCATTAGCATATAATTCCTTAATGTGATGGAAACCAAGTATTTTAGAATCAAGAAAGGTTAATAAAGTGTACCTTCGAGACAACGCATCCGCAACCACATTTTCCTTACCTTTCTTATACTTAATTACGTACGGAAACGATTCTAAATACTCGATCCATTTTGCATGTCGTTTGTTGAGCTTGTGCTGACCTTTAATATACTTGAGTGCTTCATGATCTGAATGAATAACAAACTCTTTCGGCCTCAAGTAATGTTGCCACGTTTCAAGCGATCTTATTAGAGCGTACATCTCTTTGTCATATACGGGGTAATTGATTGCAGCTCCGTTCAATTTCTCGCTAAAGTACGCCACCGGTCTTCCATTCTGAGTTAGAACGGCTCCGATCCCTACTCCTGATGCATCACACTCAATTTCAAAAGTTTTAGTAAAGTCAGGAAGGGATAGCAATGGAGCTTTAACAAGACATTCTTTAAGGGCATTAAAAGACCGTTCTTGCTCATCGGACCAATGGAAAGCTGAATTCTTCTTGATCACGCTCGTTAAAGGAGCGGATATCGTGCTGAAGTTGGGCACAAACCGACGATAAAAACTAGCCAACCCATGGAAACTTCGTACTTGGCTAACCGTTGTAGGACGGGGCCATTCTTGGATTGCTCTAATCTTCTCTTGGTCCACTTCTAATCCATTTGCACTTACGACATATCCTAAGAAATAACCTTGTCAGTACAAAAAGAACATTTTGCGAGATTGGCGTACAATACCTCTTTTCGCAGTGTTTCTAAGATCGCACGTAGATGTTGGAGATGATCCTCCAAAGATTTGCTGTACACTAGTATGTCATCAAAATAAACAACACATGATTTTCCAATAAAAGCTCGTAAAACATGATTCATAAGTCGCGTACGGAGCGTTTGTAAGTCCGAATGGCATTACCAACCATTCATACAAACCTAACTTTGTTTTGAAAGCCGTTTTCCACTCATCGCCTTCTCGCATCCTAATTTGGTGGTAACCACTTTTGAGGTCAATCTTTGTAAAGATTCAAGCTCTACTTAACTCGTCGAGCATGTCATCGAGTCGGGGTATCGGGTGTCGGTATTTGATGGTAATCTTGTTGATGGCGCGACAGTTTACACACATCCGCCACGAACCATCTTTCTTTGGCATTAGTAACACCGGTACCGTGCATGGACTAAGGCTTTCTCGGATATATCTCTTTTCTAGTAATTCAGTGATTTGCTTTTGGAGCTCTTTTGTTTCTTCGGGATTGCTCCGGTACGCAGGTCGATTAGGCAATGAAGCTCCCGGCACCAAGTCAATTTGGTGTTCTATGCCTCGAATGGGCGGTAAACCACTTGGTATCTCCTCTGGAAATATGTCCTTGAATTCCTGAATCAGAGATAACACAGAAAAAGGAAGATTCTCGAGTAAGTCGTTAGTGTTCAAAAATGATTCCTTGTATAGTAAGACATACATCGGTTGTCTCACACACAAAGCTTTTCGAATATCTCTTGCTTTTGCAAAAACACTCATTTTTCCACTTTCTTTTTCTTCTTTTGTTTCCTCTTCTTTTTGTTCACACTTTCTTGTTTTATCACTTATTTTCTTGTCCCTCTTTTTTTTTTTAAATTCTTTTCTTTTCGTTTTTCATTTTTCCGCTCACTTTCTTTTGATTTTTCCATTGATGCATTCATCTTCAACTGATCTTCATAAACTTGCTTGGGTGTTAGCGGAGCTAGCGTCACGTTCTGGCCCAAGTACTTAAAAGTGTACCGATTAGTGTAGCCGTCATGGATTGCTCACTTGTCAAATTGCCAAGGTCGTCCAAGCAGGAGATGTCCCGCTAGCATTGGAACCACATCGCACAAAACCTCATCTTGATACTTTCCTATTGCAAAGGAAACCAAAACTTGTTTTGTGGCTTTAAGTTCTCCCGCGCCGTTAAGCCATTGTAGCTTATACGGATGGGGATGTTTTGTGGTAGTCAATCCAAGTTTCTCCACCAATATAGTGCTAGCCACATTAGTACAACTTCCTCCGTCAATAATGACGCAACAAATCTTCCCTTGTATTTGGCAACGCGTATGGAAGATGTTTTCACGTTGTTGCTCATTTTCGACACCTTGTAAGCTAAGGCTCCTTTTTACCACCAAGATCTCTCCACTTTCGGCTTGTTCTACCTCTTCCTCGTCTTGGGATGTCTCACTGGCATTATCTTCCTGTTCACTTTCAGATTCGATCTCACCATTATCTCGGACAAACATAGTGTTTCGGTTTGGACATTGACTTGCAATATGTCCTCGTCCCAAACATTTGAAACACTTAATATCTCAGGATCGATTTGGAAGAGCTTCCATTTTGCCCTTGCTCGTTTCACCGACCGACTTGTTAGACTTGGGTGCGCCACTTGTTTCTTTGGCTCTGTTTGGCATGTCCCTTTTGTTGGTCACTTGTCCCCACTTAGATGTTGAAGCATGATTGGGGTTTGCTCTAGGCGTAGCTTTTCGTTTTAGCTGTTTTTCGACCTTTATTGCCATGTGGACCATTTCGATGATATCGATGTAATGGTGTAATTCTACAATATTTGCGATATCTCGATTAAGGCCCGCGCTAAAACGTGCCATGGTGGCTTCTCGTTCTTCTTCTACATTAGCTCGGATCATGGCCACTTCCATTTCTTTGTAGTAGTCCTCCACGCTTCGATGACCCTGAGTTAGGCTTTGCAACTTTTGATGCAACTCACGGGGATAGTAGGTTGGGATGAATCTTTTCCGCATTAGTGCCTTCATTTCTGCCCATGTGGATATTGGGCGTTCACCATCCCGTCTTCGACTCGTCATTAATTGATCCCACCAAATGAGGGCGTAATCAGAAAATTCGATGGCAGCAAGTTTCACCTTCTTATTTTCTAAATAATTATGACAGTCGAAGATTAATTCCACCTTCTTTTCCCACTCAAGGTAGGCTTCCGGATCGGATCGCCCTTGGAAAGCAGGAATCGCCATTTTAATGTTCTTTAAGTCGTCATCGGCCTATTCTCGATCCCTTCGCTCACGGACTCATGGATTTCTTCTCCGTTCATCGTGTTCAAAAGTCGGGTTACTGTCGGCTTCACTTGGTCCGTAGACGTCGTTGTTACGTAACCAAGGTTGTTCTTGTCCCCTTCTCGGAATTGGAGGGGTGTTTGCTCGAGGTCTTCGTTCATCTCTTTGATCTAATCGTTCGCTGATTGATCTGAACATACGTGTGATCTCTTGCATTACTATTTGCAAATCCTGATTTCTCCCTTCAGGATCATTCTTTCGGGGTTGTAATCCTCCCCCACCTCCGGCGGCGTCGGATGCTTCGTCACTTATTATTCGATGTTCAGGGCTTCTAGACATGTTTTATAAAATTAATGAATCCTCACTACAATCCTCACTTGTTCACTCACAAAGAAAATTATCAACACTCACACTCGTGTTTTCACTCAATTTTGGCTTTTTTTTTTAATGTAATCACTCTTGCTTTTTACCACTCAAATTCACTCTTCTAGATTCTAGAAGGTTGTCTTCGACTTACTAGCAACTTGTAGGTCATTTTGAGAGTTAAAAAGGTAAGATTGGTCTCGGAAATGGGTAGGTTTAGAAAGGATAGAAAAGTTGATAGGTGGTGGGTCGAAAAAAAAATAAGGCTCGATAGTAGATGGGGTAAAACAAATATGAAGAGTTCAAAAAAAAATCCAAATACTATGATAAATTTTTTTTGTCTCGAAATTTTTTTTTGAAACTTACTCGTAACAACTCAAGATGATCAAAAACGTGCCTAATTTAATTGGCTCTGATACCAGATGATAACGGTCTGTCCCGAGTTAGGAGGCGAATCGTAAATGTTGCCCGATCGTAAATATTGCCCGATCGTAAATTAGACAGTTTTGGTATATGAAGCTGAACTAAGCTAACATGATTAAATCAGCTTGAAGAAAGGTGCAAATCAAGCTAATTGAACATGAAGCTGGAAAGCAGTTTAATGTAGAAAAGCCAAGAGATGACCAAGATATGTTGGAGGAGAAATCAGCTTGAAGAAAGGTGCAAATCAAGCTAATTGAGTATGAAGCTGGGAAGCAGTTTAATGTAGAAAAGCCAAGAGATGACCAAGATATGTTGGAGGAGAAATCAGCTTGAAGAAAGGTGCAAATCAAGCTAATTGAGTATGAAGCTGGGAAGCAGTTTAATGTAGAAAAGCCAAGAGATGACCAAGATATGTTGGAGGAGAAATCAGCTTGAAGAAAGGTGCTAGATTGAAATGGATACGTATTTGAAACAAGAAAGAACCTTTAATAAAAATTAAAGACCCGAATCTTATAAGTTTCAAATTGATGGAATGAGTTTTGAAATAAAACTGAGACCCACTATCTAGCGAGATAGGAACCAACGGTATAGGTAGATGAACGCCACACCCGTAAGGATGATAAGTTCAAAATAAGGAAAGAACGACGCCACTAGGAAACTAGATAAGTCAATTCAAACCTCGAGAATAAGGAGAGTGAATACTCACCAAAAGAAAATTTTCTTTCATTCAATAAAAATCAAGTGCCTACAATTGAAGTTTGACAAGCTATTTATAGGTAGCTTGTAGTGGCTATAAATAAAAATAAAAATAAACATAAATATTTAATTCCAATATGGCACATTAATTTCTTCAATCCAATTGATCTTGTCTTCCACCATATGCCTTTATCCATAATCTTGAAATTAAAATAAGGCATTTACCTAATCTCCATCATCAAGTGCTTGTACCATTTATGCACTACTCACCAAATACTTGATTTTATTTCCCACCATATGCCTTTATCCATAATCTTGAAATTAAAATAAGGCATTTACCTAATCTCCATCATCAAGTGCTTGTACCATTTATGCACTACTCACCAAATACTTAATTTTATTTCACATGTGCTTGTATTAACCCCCTTTTAAAATGCTCCCATTTGACACTAGCTAGTATATTCGACTTCAAATAAATTGTAAATGTTCGGTGTGTTTTTGCAGTCTTTTCTTTTGTCGTTCCAAATTTGTGCCACTACAGTTGAAATGGCGTTTTTAAATTGTTTAGCACGGCTACGCGTAATTGGTCCATTGGGCAGTTCAAGGGTGTCTCGATTGAGTTCTGTCATAGGTGCGTTCATATCAAAGTTAGTCCATTAATTTCCATATATCAATAATATACACGCCATGATTGATGAGCTAATCAATATCATGATTTCCATTTCCTTGTTATTTTTCTATATTTATCCCGTTGAATTACTCGGAATTTCGATGGATTTTCAGAGGTACACTTTAGTGTACAAATCCGGTCCGTCAATTCATATTCATGTGCGCACATTTCCATTTCGAGAGCACACTCCGTGAACCTCATTCTTACAAATGGGATTACCACCAAGGCTAAATCTCGCAACGACAATTACTCTAATGAGCTTAGATCCAATTACCACCCAAAGCAAATTCGGACCTAATTCGGATTACCCGTCCAAGCTAAATCCATTTTCCACATATTCTTCTGGAGGGCTATATCGAGATAGGATCACCCGTCCGGGCTAGATCCTTTTTACCGTCAATTCCTTTTCGTGAGATCCATCAAATTTTCCTTTCATTCAACCGGATTTCTTTCCTTTTTATCAAATATATCAATATTTCATCAATTTTCATACAATGAACATTCAAATTATATTCACATCAATAACATAAATTTTCAAGCATTTAAGAATATAATTCAAGTTACATGAACTTACCTCGATACTAGTTCGTTTACAAAATCTACTAATCTGAGACTTTTTCCTTTCCTCGATCTAGCTTCATTTTTGAGTTTTCCGGATCTAAATAAATAAATTCAATCATCAATTCAATACATTCATGTTCACATGTAGCATTTTCTATAGTTCTATTATTATTTTTAGCTTATTCAAAGCTATCTACTTGAGTCATAGTCACTAAATTATTTATTTCTCGAGCTACAGAGCTCCAAATGAGAAATCGTTAATTTTCCCTGAAACTAGACTCACATATCTTCTTCTCATAAAAGTTTCAGAATTTTTGGTTTAGCCAATAAGTACAGTTTATTCTTTAAAGTTACCCCTATCTGCTGTCTGACAGTTTTGACCCTTCTTTACTAAAAATTAATTATCTCTTTATACAGGATTCAGATGATGTTCACGTTTATTTCTATAGAAAATAGACTCGTTTAGAATTCTAAACATATAAATTTAAGCCCCTAATTATTTTTCTTCAATTTTTGATGAATTTCTAAAGTCAAAATAGGGGAACCCAAATTCATTCTGAACCAGTCTTACAAAAATCTAAATATCTCAAAATACAGAACTTCTTTTCTTTCTTTGTTTCTTTCATATGAAAATAGACTCAATAAGTTTTAAGTTCATATCTTACTCAACTTCTAATTCCACTTCTACGATTTTTGGTGAATTTTCAAACTTACTCTACTGCTGCTGTCCCAAAACTGTTTTCTTATAGCTTGTTTTACAATTAAGTCCTTTATCCAATTCTAACTTCAAATTCTTTCAATTAAACCACTAATTCATCATTTTATTCATCATATGCTATATTCAAAAACTCTAAAACTTCAAAATTCTAAAACTTATAAAGCATCAAAATTAAAAGAAAAGGACTAAATTAATTTACCAAATTAAACTTCAAGCTTCAAACTTTTAATTTTCTCTTTCCCTCTTTCTTTTCTCTTTTTCTTTCTTTCTTTCACGTTTGCTCTCTGTTTCTTTTCTATTTCTATCTCTCCTTTCTTTATATATATATATATATATATATAAAATAATATAATAATATAATATAATATAATATACTTAAAAAAAATCTCAGATTTTCATCAATACACCGCCTCAACTTTACAAAATGGCATAATTGCCATTTTGGTCTTTCATAATTTCTTTTAATCTATAATTTAACTTTTACTTTCATTTCAATCAAGTCCTTTTCATTTAATTTCCTACCCAAACAATAAAATTTTCTAACGAAAATTTAATACCACATTACTAACATTTTATAAATATTTATAAAAATATTTCCTATCATATAATTACTCATGCAAATATATTGAAATAAATTTCTATTTAAATCGAATTTATGGTTGCGAAACCATTGTTCCGATAACCTTGAATTTAGGCCATTACAACTCTCCCCCCCCTTTTTAAGGATTTTCGTCCTCGAAAATCTTACCAGTAAAGAGGTTTGGATATTGTTTCCTCATTGCCTCCTTCGGTTTCCATGTCGCTTCCTCAATCCCGTGCTTTTGCCGCAATACTTTCACCAAATTTATTTTTTTATTTCTAAGCTCCTTTGTTTCCCGTGCCAATATCTTGACCGGTTTTTCACCGTAAGTCATATCCATTTGAATCTCCACTTCGTCGGAGAAATAACATGTGAAGGATCTCGATCGATATCGTCGTAGCATAGACACATGAAAAACATTATGGATTCTATCAAGTTCTGGTGGTAATGCCAACCGATAAGCGACCAGTCCAATTCTTTCTGTGATCTCATATGGCCCGATAAATCTTGGACTCAATTTACCCTTTTTACCGAACCGGATAACTTTCTTCCAATGAGACACTTTCAGAAATACCTTGTCACCGACCTGAAATTCAATCTCTTTTCGTTTAAGATCGGCATATGATTTTTGGTGATTGGAAGCTGCTTTTAAATTATCCCGAATAACCTTCACTTTTTCTTCTGTTTCCCGGATTAAATCAACCCTATGTATCTTCTTTTCTCTGAGCTCTGTCTAATACAATGGTAACCCCGATACAAAATCCATAGTGATTCTTTCCCATTTCCATTTCGGTATAGTAATTGGCTGAGTAACCCCGAAGGTACCTGATGTTCTGCTTTGACCTATTGACATATCAAACATCTTGATACAAACTCAGAAATATCACGTTTCATACCTGGCCACCAGTACATCTTTTTCAAATCATTATACATTTTATTACTTCCCGGATGTATAGACATAGTACCACTGTGAGCCTCTTGTAGAATCTTCTGTATGAGCTCTGAATTCTTGGGTACACATACCCTACCTCTGAATAATAAACAATCATCAACCCCAACTTGAAATTCAGAATCAGTACCTGACTCATATTGTGCCCGTTTAACCTGTAACTTCTCATCATTCTTCTGAGCTTCACATATTTGTTGTAAAAATGTTAGTTTAGCTCTCAATTCAGCTAAGATTGAACCATCATCAACCAAAGACAATTGAGCATTCATAGATCGTAAATCAAACAGAGATTTTCGAATCAAAGCATCAGCCACAACATTAGCCTTACCCAGATGATAATTAATAATCAAATCATAGTCCTTTATCAGTTCAAGCCACTTGCGCTGTCTTAAATTCAAATCTTTCTGTGTCATCAGATATTTCAAGCTTTTATGATCAATATAAATATGACATTTCTCACCGTACAAATAATGCCGCCATATCTTCAATGCAAAAACAATAGCAGCTAACTCAAGATCATGTACCGGATAATTTCTTTCATGTGGTTTAAGTTGTCTTAAAGCATAGGCTATTACTTTACCTTTTTGCATCAAGACACAACCTAAACCATTCAATGAGGCATCACTGTAAATAACAAATTCCTTACCTGGTTCAGGCTGCACTAAAACTGGTGCTTTCGTTAGTAGATCTTTTAATCGGTTGAAACTCTGTTGACATTCATCAGTCTACTCGAACTTTACATCTTTCTGCAATAATCGAGTCACCGGAGAAGCTATCATAGAGAATCCTTGTACAAATCTCCGATAATAACCAGCTAAACCCAAGAAACTTCTAACTTAAGATACAGTCTTCGGTGGATTCCAATTGACAATAGCTGAGATTTTACTTGGATCTACCCTGATGCCTTCAGCGGATACAATATGTCCAAGAAAACCTACTTCTCGAAGCCAAAATTCACATTTACTGAATTTAGCAGATAACTGCTTCTCTCGCAGAATTTGCAACACAATTCTAAAATGTTCTGTATGTTCTTCTTCATCTCGAGAATAAACCAAAATATCATCAATGAAAACTACCACAAACCTATCTAAGTACGGTCTGAATATCCGATTCATCAAATCCATAAATACTGCAGGTGCATTAGTCAACCCAAACGGCATAACCAGAAACTCATAATGCCCGTACCTGGTTCTGAAAGCTGTCTTTGGCATATCTGACTCCTTTACTCGTAACTGATAGTAGCCCGATCGGATATCAATCTTTGAAAATACAGTAGCACCTTTCAGTTGATCAAATAAATCATCAATCCGGGGCAACGGATACTTATTCTTTATAGTTACCTTATTGAGCTGCCGATAGTTAATACACAATCTCAAAGACCCATCTTTCTTTTTCACAAATAGAACCGGAGCACCCCAAGGTGAATGACTCGGTCGGACAAAACCTCTATCAACAAGTTCCTGTAACTGTGTCTTTAATTCCTTTAATTCTGTAGGAGCCATTCGGTACGGAGCTATGGAAATCGGAGTAGTTCCCGAATCAAATCTATAGAAAATTCCACTTCTCTTTACGGTGGCAACCCGGTAACTCCTCCGAAACACATCGAAAAATTCACATACCACCGCATCGCTTGAATCTTCGACTCGAGATACCTTGGTATCTAATACATAAGCAAGAAAAGCATCATACCCCTTTCTCGACATACCTCACGAGCGGTAATAATCGAAATCACATCGATAATCTCTCTGTCGATCGGATTTAACCCGGCATTCACCATTTTGACACTTCAACACAATATATTTACATTTACGCTTTACTCTCAGATCATCTTTGAGTTAACCAATCCATGCCCAATATCACATCAAACTCATCAAATGGCAGTAACATCAAATCAGCCAGGAAACAATAACCTTTTACCATTAGTGGACAATTTTTACGAATTTTATCCACTAAAATAGATTGGCCAAAGGGGTTCGAGACTTTAACCGCAAATTTAGTAGGTTCAACAGATAAATCTTTAACGCATGCAAGTTTTACACATATATATGAATGCGTAGAACCGGGATCAATTAATGCAGTAATATCAGTTTCAAATAAAGAAAATGTACCGCAATAACATCATCGTGTCTTTGGGGCATCTTCTCTGCACGCATGACATATGTCCTAGGAGGCGCTCGTGTCTTAGGCCTATTTGCAGTATCTTTTGTAGCTCCTCGGCTACCACTGATATTACCGGATGGTCGTGATGGTCTACCCCTCAAAGATGGATTACTTGACTTCGATATATATTCAGCTTCTTTTTCACTTCTTTCTAGACAATCTCTGAGGAAATGGTCAAAAGAACCACATCGGTAACAAGCCCCGCTCTTAAATTGACATTCACCAAAATGAGCTTTATTACAATACTGGCATCTTGGCTTAGGGGTACCAACACTGCCAACACTGGTCACTGAGGGAGTGGAAGGTCTTGAATTAATGTGCTGTGAACCTCGCACTCTATTCGAATACCCAGTGGTTGAGGTAGAACGATCCTGGTACTTCTTCAATTTCTTTGGAGCAGAAAACTGAGATTTTTCCATTGGTCATTTACTAAAAATTCGAGCTTTCCTCTCAGCCTGTTTCTTTTCTTTGCTCCATTCTTCTGCTTTATAAGCTCGTTCTGCTAGTGTAACAAACTCTCAAATTTCAAGAATTCTAACAAGGAGCTTAATTTCTTCATTCAACCCTTCTTCGAATCGTTTGCACATTTCAGATTCCGACTGTACCCATTCTCGAGCATATTTACTCAACCGAACAAATTCTCTTTCATACTCAGATACTGATCTATTTCCCAGTTTCAGCTCAAGAAATTCTTTTCTTTTCTGATCAAGGAATCTCTGACTAATATATTTCTTTTTGAACTCGGCCTAGAAGAATTCCCATGTAATTTCTTCTTTCGGAACAACTGAAGCTTTAGTATTCCACCAATGATAAGTCATGTCTTTGATGAGTGAAACAAATGATTTCAAACATTCTTCTGGCGTGCAAGATAATTCCTTCAAAACCCGAGTAGTATTTTCTAACCAAAATTTAGCTCTTTCGGGATCATCATCAACTGCTGTTCGAAATTCTTCGGCCTCATATTTTTGGATTTTATCGACCAGAGCTTTTCTTTTTCTCGACAGATTCGACTGCACTGTACTCGTGGAATCTCTGGAACCGGTGGAGGAACAGGAGGGGGAGCTTGAGTTTGCTGCACTGTAGGGTTAGTTCTTATGTACTGGTAAACCATTCATTCATCATTCGAAAGAAGGCTATTTTTGCCTTCTCCCCTTGACCTTCTATACCGGGCCTTCTACAGCTAGTTTCTTCTCTTTGTATTGAAGCCGAGCATGACTCCCACTTTCCTCGTGATTGAGCTCGGTCGGATGACATTACTATAAGGAAAACACAATTTAAATGGTCAGGAGATATCACACTATCAAAAATAATTTAAATGGCATGTATAGCTAATCCGTATTTGCTATATCGGTCCTAGAACTAGCTAAACCATAGCTCTGATACCAACAAATGTAACACCCCCTACCTGTATTCGTTGTCAGAATAAAGTACGAGGCATTACCAGAGTTTACAATTTTTTTTTTTAAAAATCGAGACCATTCCAATTCAACATATTTTCAAAATAATTCATGTATATTTATAAGATAACTTTAACACATAAGCCACACCAATGGCTAACCTTACATTCATTTCATATTAACATTTATTTTATTAGCTTATACATGCCATTCATTTCCAAAATAAAGTTTCTTTAAATACCGAAATACTGGGGTTGATAGTGTGATGAGTCTCCCACCGATCCAACCTCCGAGCTTTTTACACTACAAAACAGGGAAAAAGGAAATAGGGTAAGCACTTTGTGCTCAGTAAGCCCATGTAACAAGAGTTATACTTACCTAATATTTTCAATACAAGCAATAAATATTCATATACTCACTCAATGCATTATTACCCTAACATTCACAAACTCAATATCCAAGTTAGTCCATTAATTTCCATATATCAATAATATACACGCCATGATTGATGAGCTCATCAATATCATGATTTCCATTTCCTTGTTATTTTTCTATATTTATCCCGTTGAATTACTCGGAATTTCGATGGATTTTTAGAGGTACACTTTAGTGTACAAATCCGGGTCCGTCAATTCATATTCATGTGCGCACATTTCCATTTCAGAGAGCACACTCCCGTGAACCTCATCCTTACAGTGGGATTACCAGTCCAGGCTAAATCCCCTGCAACGACAATTACTCTAATGAGCTTAGATCTGAATTACTAGTCCAGGCTAAATTCAGCCCCTAATTCGGATTACCCGTCCGGGCTAAATCCATTTTCCACATATTCTTCGGGAGGGCTATATCAGGATAGGATCACCCGTCCGGGCTAGATCCTTTTTTACCGTCAATTCCTTTTCAGAGATCCATCAAATTTTCCTTTCATTCAACCGGGATTTCTTTCCCTTTTTATCAAATATATCAATATTTCATCAATTTTCATACAATGAACATTCAAATTATATTCACATCAACAACATAAATTTTCAAGCATTTAAGAATATAATTCAAGTTACATGAACTTACCTCGATACTAGTTCGTTTACAAAATCAACTAATCCGAGACTTTTTCCTTTCCTCGATCTAGCTTCGTATTTGAGTTTTCCGGATCTAAATAAATAAATTCAATCATCAATTCAATACATTTCATGTTCACATGTAGCATTTTCTATAATTCTATTATTATTTTTAGCTTATTCAAAGCTGTCTACCTAAGTCATAGTTACTAAATTATTTATTTCTCGAGCTACAGAGCTCCAAATGAGGAACCGTTAATTTTCCCTGAAACTAGACTCACATATCTTCTTCTCATAAAAGTTTTAGAATTTTTGGTTTAGCCAATAAGTACAGTTTATTCTTTAAATTTACCCCTCTTCTGCTGTTTGATAGTTCTGACCCTTTTTCACTAAAAATTAATTATCTCTTCATACAAGATTCGGTTGATGTTCCCGTTTATTTATATAGAAAATAGACTCATTCAGGATTCTAAACATATAAATTTAAGCCCTAATTATTTTTCTTCAATTTTTGATGATTTTCTAAAGTCAAAATAGGGGAACCCAAATTCATTCTAAACCAGTCTTACAGAAATCTAAATATCTCAAAATACAGAGCTTCTTTTCTTTCCTTGTTTCTTTCATATGAAAATAGACTCAATAAGCTTTAAGTTCATATCTTACTCAACTTCTAATTCCACTTCTACAATGTTTGGTGAATTTTCAAACTTACTCTACTGCTGCTGTCCCAAAACTATTTTCTTATAGCTTGTTTTACAATTAAGTCCTTTATCCAATTCTAACTTCAAATTCTTTCAATTAAACCACTAATTCATCATTTTATTCATCATATGCTATATTCAAAAACTCTAAAACTTCAAAAATTTCAACTTAAATTCATCAAAACTTTGTTCTAAAACTTATAAAGCATCAAAATTAAAAGAAAAGGACTAAAGTAACTTACCAAATTAAACTCCAAGCTTCAAACTTTTAATTTTCCCTTTCCTTCTTTCTTTTCTCTTTTTTTTTCTTTCTTTCAAGTTTGCTCTCTGTTTCTTTTCTGTTTCTATCTCTCCTTTCTTTTTATATATATATAATAATATAATAATATAATAATATAATATAATATAATATAATATACTTAAAAAAAATCTCAAATTTTCATCAATACACCGCCTCAACTTTACAAAATGGCATAATTGCCATTTTGGTCTTTCATAATTTCTTTTAATCTATAATTTAACTTTTACTTTCATTTCAATCTAGTCCTTTTCATTTAATTTCCTACCCAAACGATAAAATTTTCTAACGAAAGTTTAATACCACATTACTAACATTTTATAAATATTTATAAAAATATTTCCTATCATATAATTACTCATGCAAATATATTAAAATAAATTTCTATTTAAATCGGACTTATGGTTGCGAAACCATTGTTCCGATAACCTTGAATTTAGGCCATTACAAAACAAGTAGGAAAATTGAATGGAAATGAACCTCAGTTGCAAGTAGGCTTACAACAAGTATAAGAACAAAGGAGAAAATAGGAGTTACGGGTATACAATTTAAGTTTGTGAAATCTTATAAGGTGAAAATTTTATTATAAATTCACAATACAAATTATGTTTTAAACTCAACCTATAACACGATTGTTTAATTTAGATCCAATATGGAAACAATTACTTAGTTCAGACTCAATATGAAAATAATTGTTAATTTTAAGACTTAAATTGAATAAAAAAAATTAAACCTCGATGCGAGAAAAATGGTAGATACTAAATAGTGATTTAATGGTTAATTTATTAGGTTATAAACCTTAAATTTTGGCCTTCATATTTTTGGGAAAAAAGCGGATTCGTTACCGTTTTGTAGAGCCCACGTAGCCGAATTGAAAAACCTATAGTTATTTAATTATAAGCCAACAGAGGGGTATTCTTGTAAATGTGAACACAAGATCCCCCCCGGAGTGGGTCGGGTCGCGCGCGGGTAGGCCTTAAATGATGCCGTTCTTCATAGGACTAAAATGAAATAAAAATAAAATTATAGGGTAAATTTTTAAAAAATGAAAAATATTGGATCGCAAACTATTTGAAGCGGAAGGGATAAAAGTGAAATTAGACCCTTCCGCAAAAACATGCGGATCCTGAGGTTGGAGCTGGTCGGGTCTCGGGTCAGCCCCCTAAACGACGCCGTTTTTGCGTTAAAGGGCCTAGGTGAAACGACACCATTTTACTTCCATTATTTAAATCAAATTTTTTTAAAAAAACTTCATTTTCTTTTTTTCTTCAAAAAAAAAGAAAGAAACTCTCTCAACTCCTTTCCCTTCTCGAGGCTCCGGCCATTGCTCCATCGCCAGACCACCATGGCAGCCGCCGATTACCGGTGACGGCGCCATCATACACGGTGGCCGGAGAATACCAAAAGACACCCTTTTGAAGCCTGTCACATGTAGAACGCCGATTTGAGGTCAAAACCCCCGAAAACCCGGCCTAACCCGGCAGAGAAATAAAGAAACATTTCATTTTCTTATCCTTTTCCTGCGTGGCCTTCGACGACGAGGAGACCAACCTATTTAGGTAAGTTTCTTTTTCTTTTTATTCCTATATCTTATATTTTTAAAAAAGAAATAAAAAATAAAACGATAGATACATAAAAAAAAAGTTCACCTTTTGTTTCGAATTTTTTTTTTTTTGGTATTTGATTTCTATTTCTTCATGCATGTGTTACAATCTGATTTTTGTTGTGGCTTTATAGCCGAATACAAAAAGTTTGCTATTGTTTTTACTGTATATTTGCTTCGTTTCTGCTTTCCCTTTTTTGCTTGTTTGTAGGCGTTGACGGAGGCAGAGAAGGGATTTTTCAATTTCGGTGCAAGCTTGCAAACAGACCTCGGGACGAGGCGTGGGCAACGTGGCCGAGAAGGAACGACGCGAGGGGAGACCCTAGGGTTTTTTTTACTGAAAAAAAAACTTAATGTTGTGGGCTTGTTTAAGTTGGGCTTAGGGTTTGTTTTTTTTAATTTGGGTTGGTATTTGTGAATTGGGCTTTGACTGTTTTTTTATTTGTTGGGTCTGTTTAAGCACGGGCAAATCAGGCCTATTACAACAAGAATAAACAAAATGTCTTAAATTTTGTAAACTAGCCAATTCTATTCCTTCAAAAGAAAAACTACCCACTACGTTAATTCAACCCAACTTTAAGTCTAACGGCTTCAGAAAAGTTTTAAGCTTTGATTTGATTTATTAATGGCAGCCAACTCAAACTACAAAAAATGAGTTAATTTTCATTGAAAGATATCAAGTTCTCAACCATTTAAAGTAAAAGAAAAACAATGTATTTGAGGATTATCTAATTTAATAATAAACATTTAAAAAATGTTTTATTTATACTCATTGGATATTGAATTATATTTTATGTAAAAAATATAATAAAATTAGGTAATGTGTAAATATTAAGATCTAATGTTTTAAAAATTAAAACTAAAATTGAAACAATGTGTAAATATTAATGATTAAATTTATTATTATGTTAAAAATATCTTATTATTTTTCATTAATTATTTAACCGCCAATGACTAAAAATGAAAAAAAAAAATCAAATAATTGAGTACCGCATAGATCTCGACAGCTCCCTATAATTTTACAACAGGTGGAAGCTTCTCTAATCAGTAGAGAGATGACAAATGGCAAATCATTCAACTTCTGGTTCAAACATGCAAACGTTTCGAGAGGTCATCAACTTGATTTGGTAAGTGCGAGAGTTTTAAGTTTGACTCGATGAAAATGGTTGCTAGTCTTTTCAATCCAAGTGTTTAGCAATGAGTTACAGATTTAAAGATATCTGCGGTTCAATCCGGGTAGACAAAGTAAAAGATGAGGACCCTTTAGAGTCCCCCATTTTACTACTCACTGAATGGAAGACGACTCAGGTCGAAGCTTTTCTGGAAATGGAGTGATGAAAACCTCACAATTTTTGGTTGAAACATGCAATTTACGTGAAACAAGAAAAAGCTTCATCTTCTGTAAACCTTTAATTTGTGGGGTTAGAGGATTTTCATGCATATTTAATTAATATTTTAAAAAATAAAAAATTAAATAAACGAGACATATGGTGGTTTTTAATTTTAAAAAAAATACCACCACATTCTAACAAGACTAGTGATCAAACCGATTAAATTATTGATTCGTTGATCTGATCGATTTAATTAAAAAAATAATTAAGATTCATAAAATAAAATAAATCAATTCAATTAAAATTTTAACACAATTCAATAAGTCTATATTAGCTCATGAATCAACAAGTTTAATGTCTCTCTCCAAATTGATACCTAGATACAACCAACTTAACCTGTTGCTCTAATTCAAACAAGCATGCATGCTAAATTTAATTACACATCTATTTAAGAGAGGCACTAAGAGGACATGTGAAGGCCTTGGGGCTCCCTTAATTTGGCGATATTGCTTTTAAGCCTTTAAAATTTGCGACATTATAGTTAATAAGTGATAAACTTTCCATTTTAGCTTCCAATATTTTATAAATCAATTCCAATCTCTTAAAAAGAATTTCTTACTTTGCCATTGCACCTAATTATTATGCACAAAATACGAGAAACTTAATTTAAGATGTATCTCAATGCTCATTTCATTATAAGGTTTCTTTAGTTCTTGAATTTTTTTAGACCACATTAGTCCTAAAACTCGTTAAGTACTTTGTACGTTTTAGCCTATGCGATGATGTGATACTTTTGTAATCACCAATTTTGGCCCGGGTCATTAACCCCGGGCCCATTACAAGCAAATTAAACCCGTTACAAAACCAAGCTACGGCCCGATAGGCCCAAAGGCATCTGTCTTTTAGGGAAACTTTAGGGTTTTGAAACCCTAAAATTTCCACCAGCGCCGCATAGCCCCTCTACTGCACTTGTGCCGCAGCCTGCAACCCCACAAAGCATTGTCGGCCACCATCGTCACTCCACCAACACCTGCAATAAACAGCAACACCAAGAGCAGAAGAAAACAAAATAAAAACAATAAAAAAATAAGTGTAAAACGGCTATAAAGCCAATCGAGTAACACTGTAAACAGGGGGGTCCCCTGATTTTTTTTTTGAGGAACAGAATACAAAAGAAGAAAAAATTTCAATCCAAGAATAAAAAAGACAGATCAGTAGCATTTAAAGGAGGAAAAGGGTTTACCGAAACATTGACGGTCGCAGTGCCGGAAGGGTCTCTCTCCGTCATTGGAGCTTGGCCGGGGAAAGGGGTGCCGAAGGCCCTCTCCCTTCGCTTTTGGGCGCCTAAGGGCTGGCCTTCAAGCGGAGCTTCAACGGATAACCCAAAGCCCACCCTCACGCGATATCGACCACCGGATACGGCACGAAGGAGCAACGAATCGGTCGGAAAAGAAACCCGATCGTCAAAAGAGAGTAGACGAGAGGGAGAAGGCTGGGGGCTGTTTCTTTTTTAGATTCTTAGGGTTAAAATTTACTTTCTTTTTCAGCAAATAAAGGGTATAAATACCCATAGAAACGGAGTCGTTTCTGAAGAGGGTACTGCGCATATCCCTTAGATGGGATAATTGCGCCATTGGTCCCCCATCTTCGCGACGTTAGTTAATCAAACCCCAATTTCTTTTTTATTTTTTTTCAAAATCGCACCCTATTATTTCCTGCATGTTTCACTTTGGTCCTAATCTGAACGCCCCACTTCTGAGGATGGGAATAATTTCATTTTCAGTCCCCCTCCTTTCACGCGCACTACAAATTAGTCCTTTCCCCTCCCTTTTATTTTAAATTTACCCCAGGCATCTCGTCTTTAATTCAATTTAGTCACTTTTTATTATTATTACTATTATTACTATATTATTATTATAATTACTACTATATTATTATTGTTATTATATTTATATTAGTATATTATGTATTGCATATTAATTATTATATTACTGCTATTTTACTATTATTACTATACTATTGTTATTATTAGCATTATTTTTATTATTATTATTATTATACTTGCATTATTGTATTGCATATATCGTGTGTCATTATTATTATCAGTATTATTCTATTCACTATTTTTATTGTTCTTACTACATTATTATCTTGTGTACATTGTACATATTTTCTATTATTATTATTACTATTATCATATTTATATTATTATATTGAACATATAGCGTATTAACTACTATTATTATTACTGCCACGTTTATATTAACATATTGTATATATTGCATATTGTTGTTATCATTATTATACTTATATTATCATTTTGTATATATTTTGCATTATCATCGTCATTATTATTACTATTATTATTATTATATTTACTACCATTATTATTATTATTATATTGTATATATTTTGACATTATTATTACTATTACTATTATTGACATTGATTTTTTTTTCTTTTTTGTGTCTTGTTTTGTTTTTAATATTTTTGTTTTATTTCTTTATTTTTGCTTCGACATTTTCACGATTACTTTCGTTGGCGTCCTTTTTCGTAAATCAATATTTTCGAGATGATCTTGGATTCAAAGGTTTAAATTATCGTGTCCTAAAGTATTGGATGTGATATTTTAGTCTTTTGGAACAAGAAGATCTTGATTTTTTTTTTTACTCGAGAAAACTACGGGATAATCTTGGATTCGAAGGTTTAAAATATCGCGTCCTAAAGCATTGGATGTGATACTTTATCCTTTTGAAACAAGAAGATCCCCATTTTCAATTTGAAAGTTATGGGATGATCTCCGACTCGAGGATTTAAATTACCGTGTCCTAAAGTATTGGATGTGATACTTTAATCCCTTGGGAACGAGAAAGTCTTGACTTGCACTCCGGAAAACTATGAGATGATCTTAAGATCGAGGATTTAAACTATCGTGTCCTAAAGTATTAGATGTGACATTTTATATCTTCGAAACGAGAAAATCTCGGTTTAATTCAAGAAAAGGGCAAATATTTCTAAAAAGGGTCAAGAAGTTTAAATTCCTTTAAAATTTCCAACTTTCGACATAAGGACATCAATTAATCAATTTGGTACCAATTTTGGGCGTTGCGAGGGTGCTAATCCTTCCTCGTACGTAACCGACTCCCGGACCTATTTTCTCGAATGTTCGTAGACCAAAAAACCCATTTTAGTAAATCGAAATGTTTTATTAAATAAAGGTGATCCGATCACACCTAATAAAGATCGGTGGCGACTCCCGTTTTTTTTATTTTTTTAAACCCAAGTTCGATTCCCGCTTTTGTCAAAAAATGGTTATGACAACTTTGATATCGTGCCATGTTATCACCTAAAAAATCATAAATATTTTTATAAAATTTAAGTGAAGATGTGACATAATCATAAAGTGTCACTTCATTACATGAATCAAAATTAGAGAAAATTACCTTGAAAGATTAAATGTTATCATTTATTTTAATATATCAACTTAATCATTTCGACTAAAACCTTATTGATTTTTTACATTAATTTTTATATAATTTTTTTCCACCACATAGTCTGGCACGTGTATATATATCAAGTGAGTTAAAGCAATAAGTGTGTTGAGTTGAGAAAATGGAATCAAAATGGATAAGGGTGGTAATTGTAATATTGATAAGTGTGTTAATTTTGGAAGAAGCAAAGTGGAGTAATGGATGTTGGGATGAAGAAACATGTAATTGATTATCTTCATATAATTATTTTACTCCTTTTCAAGGCCGAATAGTTTGGAAATTCTTGGCCTAAGTAGAACCAATATGACCAACAATTTCTTGTCTTTTTTGGGTGGCTTTTCATCTTTAAGAACTTTATGTCTTTAGGGTAAGAAAACCATAAAAGCCCAAGCCCAACAAAACTGATCCGTTTTTCCTTGTTGTAACTCCAAACCATAACTTATCCATAGATTGAAATGGTAACCTCTAAAAATACAATCACCATGATAAGCGGCTAAACTATGCTAATCTTGTTAGTTTAAATTTCCAGCTTCTCAAATCCTTTAGAAAGACAAGAAAGAAAAAGAAGAAAGAATGTTCAGCAAACGCCTTGACTAGGGAAAATTTACTTCTATATCAAATTTTAGGTGTCCTATCATCTTATTGAAATCAAATACTTGGAAGAAAACTTCATTAATGTTCTTTTGACAAATTTCGAGGAGTAAGAAATTGTAGATTTGGAATGACTCTATATGAATGCCCAGAGAAACGCTTATCGATAGCGAGGATGACATTTTACAAAGAAAAGATTTACGCCTCTTAAGGGCTTCACGTGCAAGATCCTCTTCTCCTTTCTCTGAGAGCCACCAGACTTTACGGTACCTATATGAAACCAAAACGTAATGGGGACATTTAAACACCCATGCATTTTGCAACTAGAGGAAAAATAAAAAGAACTCCTTAATCAATTACCAATCTTGAGTATTGTTGTGCGACTTTGTACTTATTTTCCAACCGCTTTTGAGATGCTAATACCTTCAAAAAGGATAAAAGATAACATGTATGGTAAAGTGGGAATAAAATTACACTGGAAAGGAAGAACAAAAAGTCGCATAGATTCTACGACCATAAAGGCATCTATAGTTGAGTAAATGAGCAATGCGATCATGGATAAAAGAGAACAAAAGAATATTCAAAATAATCAAAATAAAGGTGAGAGATCACGAGAACAGAAATAAAAGATCCAAAAGACAACTTAAGAAAGAAAAAAAAAAAAAAAAAATGAGGCTTACCTGCGCTTTGGCCTGTCTCATCTTTACCAAGTCATCATTCATTTTAAGCACAACTTGATCTAAAATTTTCCCTGGGTCTTCGAAGGAACTTAAGAGTGAATTTGCATACGACTGCTATCATTGTTGAATTGAGTCATGTACTGATGTAACAGACCAAAAGTTGGAATCAGAAGCCATGGTATTGTTACATTAATGTATATAAACAGGTCCTAAACTCTGACCTTGACAACTCTAGCACACTGATCAAAAAGGTTCATGCGCGTACCAAGCGCACCTCCTCTTTGTCTGTAATAATGAGATCTTCCAGGAACACTCCTTAAGCTTGTAAGTTTTAGGGAAGCTACTGTTTAAAGGGGAAAATAGGAAAATAAAATGACAAACCACTTTAGAAGTTAATATTTAGCTCCTTCAAATGATGTTAGAGGGTCTCTAAAGTTGGTATTGTCATGTCGTATGTATGTCTTTCTTTACAGGAGTTTCATACTTTCATATTACTCCCTAATCATAAGTTAGAATGCAGATAAAATAGTCAAATAGAAAAATGGGAGGAAGAAAATGGGTTGAAAAGATGGTCGCTTACATGAAGCAGTTCAAAATTTCATCACAAAAAAAGCCCTTCATTAAAAAAGCATACATAATGCTAGAGAACCGAACCAATTCATCAACAAATTTTTTATGTTATAGAACTCGTTTAACTTTTTTGACATGTAAATCATACAAATGCCGTTATCCAGAAAACCATTTATGCTTTAATAATTTAATGTCTTTAAGAACACATTTGACTCAACACTTAACTAAGCTTTTACTTTAACTATACTGTTAGAATCCCTAGAATTAGGGACAGATTATTGAGAAAATCTTATGTAAATAGAAGTTAATCATAGTTACTGATTCTTAGGATAATTACAGTTTTTTTAGGGATTATTTCCTTCCTTAGAATAGTTTACCTCTTTATATACCTGTAACCTAATTAGCTAAAAGATTAACCTGAATTTACAGATTTTACATGGTATCGGAGCCTTAGGAATTATTCGATTCTCTTGTCTATCATCCTAAAAATTCCTCCGATTTCTCAGCCATCTTCCTAAAATTTCCTCTCTTTTTTTCATGGGTGATCTTAACAATGACACCATATCCGAAACTGAGATCTCACAAATATCTCAAACTGTCAATCGAGGGATCAATCAAAGTGACCTTAATTCTTCACTAATAATCACTAGTCATCGACTAGATGGAAAAAACTTCATACACTGGTCTCAATCTGTCCTAATGGTGATTCGTGGTCGTGGCAAGATGGGATATATCAATGGAGACCTCCCACGTCCTGATGTAGCAGACCCTATCTATGCTGCTTGGGAACTCAATAACTCAATTGTTATGGCATGGCTGATCAATTCTATGGAAGGCCATATAAGCCGAACTTACCTTCTCTTCAAGACTGCGAAAGAAATGTGGGATGCAGTCAAAGAGAACTATTCTAATCTTGAAAATGCTTCTCAAGTTTTTGAGATCAAACTCAAGTTGAAAGACATTCGACAAGGGACACTTGAGGTAACTCACTACTACAACAATCTGAAAATATTGTGGCAGGAGTTAGACATGTACTATGAAGCTAATTGGGGGGAAGGCCTAGAACACACTAGGTTTATGACTCACCTCAACAACGAGCGTCTCTATGAGTTTCTAGCTGGGCTGAGGCATGAGTTAGATAGGTTCGTGGCAGAATTTTGGGCAGATCACCTCTCCCAACCATTAGTGAAGCCTTTGCAGAAGTGAGGAGAGAAGAGAAATGTCGTCTTATCATGATGGGGGAACCCAAAATCTCGACTGACCAGCCTGCTGAATCTGCTGCTCTTGTGTCTAAAGGTCCTCAAACACAAAAAACTCGTGCTGAGAATGAGTCCGGATCTAACAGACCATGGTGTAGTCACTGCAATCGTGTTGGTCACACAAAGGAAAAATGTTTTAAACTCCATGGCTATCCAGATAAAAAACAGAAAGACAAGAAAATTGCTTTGTTATCTTCCAATACTGCTGATGAAGTGCTGGATGTGGGCCTAACCAAGCCTCAACTCGAAAATCTCCAGAAATTTCTGAGTACGTCTACCAGTCATGGGAATTTAGCCACTCAAGGTACTGCTCTCAATATTGCTCTTGAATCTAATAACCAATCTCCATGGATACTAGATTCGGGTGCTTCGGACCATATGACAAGTAACCTCACTCTATTCTAAACTTACACCACCTGTCATAACAATTCCCGAATCAGGATTGCGGATGGTTCATACTCACCTGTGGTTGGAGTAGGGAAAGTAAAAGTAGCTGAGAATTTTTTCCTTGATAATGTTCTACATGTTCCAAAATTATCCTGTAATTTACTTTCAATAAGTAAACTTACTAAAGATGGGAAAATGCTTGCTGAATTTTCTGCGTTTGGTTGTGTAATACAGGAACAGAAATCGGGGAAAATGATTGGCACTGCTAAGGTTGATGATGGACTGTATGTGTGGAATAAAGACAGCACACAAGGGGGATTAGCTCTATCTACTGCAAAAGAGGATACTATTATGTTATGGCACCGTAGGTTAGGACATCCAAATCTTTTGTACCTAAAAAAGCATCTTCCGCTGTTAGTTCGAAATAAAAAGATAAATTCCTTGCAATGTGATATTTGTGAATTGTCCAAACATACCCGTGTTCCATATCCTTTCAAACTATATACACAATCCAAACCTTTTTCAATAATATACAGTGATTTATGGGGAGCTAGCCGAGTGAAAAATATTACTGGTGAGAAGTGGTTTATTACCTTTATTGATGATCACACTAGGGTATGTTGGGTCTATCTTTTAAAAGACAAATCTGAAACTCCCAAAGTTTTTCAAAAATTCCACTCAATGGTCCGAACCCAATTCAACTCTACCATCTAAACTCTCTACACTGATAATGGGAGAGAATACTTTAATTCTGTCCTAAAGTCATACCTTTTAGACCAAGGAATTATACACCTAAGTTCATGCCCAAACACTCCTCAACAGAATGGGATATCTGAGAGAAAAAACCGACACCTTCTTTGTAACACCCCTTACCCGTATTCAACGCCGGAATAGGGTACGAGGCATTACCTGAATTACAAATTTATTTATCAGACATTTTATTTCATATAGCATTTATATTTGAAATCAATCAAAATCAAACATATTGTCCCTTAAATATATTTATTTTATCGACATGTCTTACTTGAATTTATTACTCGTTTCATCATACTTAATTACCTTGTATTATCACATTAAAGGTAATCACATATTTACATGTCATGATAAATATCATTCACTTGCCGTTTCTTCATAAACATAAAACAGTTAATTCATCATATCAATATTTCACGTACCATCAACTTATATTTCCTTATATCACATAATTAAGTTACACGAACTTACTCCAAGTTAAATTTGCGTAAATATCAAAATTCGAGGGCACTTTGGAAATTTTCTATTTTCATTGATTTTTCAGTCGATCTTAATCTAAATTAATGATTTCATTCAATTTTGCAATTTTAAATAATAAAATAATCTATTTCATACAAATTGGTCATTTCTACATTTTTACAAAATTAATCATAAAGTTTTACTTTTATTCAATTTAGTCCCTGAGTCTAAAACATTACAAATTAGCCATGCTAGCTGAATATTCATACATATTTTCCTCCTCCTCCTCTCCATTCCACATCCTTAATGTATATAACATGCTATAAGTAACATTATCAATAATTTTCAATATTTGCTTATGTGAATATTCAAGCTGTCCATCCGTGTCATAGTCACTAAATTATTTTTATCTTGAGCTACAGAACTCCAAATTAAGATCCGTTAATTTTATTTGAAACTAGACTCATATATCTTCTTACTATAATTTTTACAAGATTTTTAGTGTAGCCAATTAATACATTTTATTAGTTAGCTTCTCCCCTATTACGCAGTCCGACTGCTCTGACCTTTATTCACTAATCACTAAAAATCAATTATCTCATAGTACGATTTTCATATAATGTTTTTGATTATTTATAATGAAAATAGACTCATTAAGGAATACAAAAATATAAATTATAACTCATAATTATTGTTATACAATTTTTAGTGAATTTCTAAATTAAGAACAGGGGATCACGAAGTTATTCTAAACCAGTCTTACAAAATTTAAATATCTAAAAATGTAGACTTCCTTTGCTTTCTCTGTTTCTTTTATATGAAAATAGACTCAACAAGCTTTAATTTCATATCTCACTCAACCTCTAATTTGATTTATACAATATTTGGCGATTTTTCAAAGTTAGACAACTGCTGCTGTCCAAAACTGCTTTAGTGTAACATGTTGATTTCTATTTTGTCCCTAATTCCACAATTCATACAATTCAGTCCTTGCTGAATTAACCCCTCAGTTAAGTTAATTTTCTCATTTAATACTTTTGTCTATCTTTTTAAACTACTTCATAACCTTTGAAATCAGAATTTTAACACTAGGCCTTAATTTTAGCTATTTCACAATTAGGTCCTAAAACCAATTTCCATCAATTTCACTTGATAAAATCATCATATAACAAAATTAAAGCTTCAAATCAATATTTATTCATCATATTCTTCCAGCACTAATCCACATAAACTTTAAAAATTAGCCATAGAATCATAAACTAATGAATTAATAAGTTGGACCCAATTGTAAAAAAGTCCAAAAACATAGAAATTTCAAGGAGAAAGCAAGAATTAAACTTACATGAAACTTGAGTATGAAAATCAACTTGAACTCTCTTCCATGACTATTTTTCAGCTGAAGAAAATGAAGAGAAATGAAGAGAATTCTTCAGATATTTCAATTTGATCCCCTTTTTATTTAGCTAATTTTGGAAATTTCCCAATTTTGCCCCTTTTCTTCTTTCTCTTCTTTTCCTTCCCTTGCTCTCTGCTTCGTTTGGGTTTCTGTTTCTATTCTGTTTCAACAGAATGGAGACAAGTCGTGATGGAGGAAATGGAGTCTCTCAAAAATAATGGAACCTAGGAAGTTTCGGATCTGCCTAAAGGAAAGAAGACAGTAGGCTGTAAATGGGTTTTTACTACCAAATTCAAGCCTGATGGCCAGATTGATCGATACAAGGCTCGTCTAGTGGCTTAGGCCTTTACTCAAACTTATGGGCTGGATTATGAGGAGACATTTGCACCGGTTGCCAAACTAAACACAATTAGAGTTCCTTTGTCCATTGCTGTTAATCTTAATTGGCAATTGACCCAGCTGGATGTTAAAAAATGCTTTTCTCAGTGGGGAGTTAAATGAAGAAGTTTACATGGACTTCCCACCTGGGTTTGAAGAAAGAAAGGGCCAAGTGTGTAAGTTGAAAAAATCTTTTTATGGGCTGAAACAATCTCCAAGAGCATGGTTTAATTGGTTTTCAAAAGCTATGACGAGCAGGAAGTATACTCAAGGACGGGTAGCCACACCATGTTCTACAAGCATTCGACACAAGGAAAATATTGTATTCTAATTGTCTATGTGAATGACATAATAGTAACAGGCGATGATACAAGTGAAATTGGACGGTTAAAAGAGTTTCTTGGAACAGTTTTTGAACTTAAAGATTTTGGAAATCTTAAGTATTTTCTTGGCATGGAGATAGCAAGGTCTCAAAAAGGTATTTCTATCTCCCAAAGGAAATATGTCCTCGATCTGCTGTCAGAAGTTGGAATGATGGGTTGTAAACCAGCTGAAACTCCTATGGAGTTTAATCTCAAGCTGGGTACTAATGAAGATGGAGAAGAAGTCGACAGGGGGAGATATCAACGCCTAGTAGGGAGACTTATCTACTTGGCTCACACTCGTCCTGACATTGCTTTTAGTGTCAGCGTCTGATAACACTTTAGAACGACATGTTTTTATGTGCTTATTGTATATTAATTTCGAATGTGACTCTACTAATTTGGGCTATTTATGGACTTTTATCTCGTAGGGACTAAATTGGAGACCAATGCAAAATTGAGGGCCAAAATCGTGAAATTAAAGATAAAAATGGACCAATGTGCAACAAAGGGAAAAGATGGTGCCAAAAGTGCAAACATGGAGGCAGAGGATTGAAATGCAAAAGAAGAGACTTTGCTTTATCAAATTCTATTTTAATTATATTAGGATAACTAATATTAGGATAATTATCTAGGATTATTTGATTTCTTTATTTATCTCTATTTATCTTTAATTAAATTGTAATTATCTTTTAGAGTTTGAGTATAATTAGACTATCTACTCTAAGCACTATAAATAGGGGATGGAGTAACTCATTTGGGGTTCATCTTTTTTTGTACACTCTCTCCCATATGTTCTTGTGCTTCCTTTAATTTCTTTCAATAAAAAATTCCCTTTTTCATATTTTTATATTTTATTTATTTTTCCACCACAAATATGAGTCACTAAATTCCATCTAGCCAAGGTTGTCGAATTCCCCAGAAAAAGGTTCTTGAGGCTTAGAACCCGCACTCAACTTTCTCACCCAAGTATTCATCGTTTCTCCGCATTCACGGCCGACGCTTCCGTCCGTGTCCCTTTAAAAGTAACCCTTTCAACGTATGCAAAGGCGCCGCTTTGTGTGTTTTGGGAGGATTTGCACCGTCGGTTCGTGAGCTTCTCACGTCGAGGTTAGCGAGCCCAAGAGACAAAATGGCGTGGGATTCGCCATTGGGAAACGTTGATCTAGCATAAATGACCCCACAAGGGCAATAGCAAGCTAGAGTCGCTCCCTAAACTCCGTAAGTTAAAACTCTTGGAGTTGGTGGTCGTGGCGTCCTCTTCCACTATAACCGGCTTACAGGCGCAGAGAGAGGGTCATCCAAAAGCCAGAAGACGGAGCTCCAAGGAGGAACGAGACAACCAGAGGTGGAATCTCTCCACATAAGACACTTTTCTCTAAACCCTTTTCATTTATTTATTTATTTTTCTCAATTTATTTTCGTAATTTCAAATCATCTTAAATTCGGTTTTTATTTTTTCCGGATAAAAATTATTAATTCTTTTTTTATTTTTCCAGAACGCAGTTTTCTTGGGCACGATTCGCGAGATTTCAAAAAAAGAGCATTTGTATAATCCGATCCTCGTGGATTCGACCCTACTTACCCTTTATCGTTATTTTCGCTATTTTACAGGAGTAGGACATATTTTGGTGCATTCAACGACGCATCAAATTTTGGCGCCGTTGTTTGGATCGATAACGTACTAATCCCGATTTTTGTTTTTTCTATGACCGAGATCGCTCCGGGCATTCTTGCGCGCTTGATTCGAGATTGAAAAGATCACGAAAGCTAATCGAAAAGAAACTAAGTTGAGGAAAAAGCGCGATCGGCGGTGGTAGTGACTAGAAGCAATCCACCACCGTAAGTTAGGGCCGACGACGAAGCCGAGTCTAGGGTTAACGAAAACCCTACTCAAACGCTTGAAAGTAAAGCGTAAGAAGTCGATCCATTGGAAGAAGTGTTCAACGCTAGGGTTGACGAAAACCCTAATTTAGTACAAGAACCAATGGCTCAAACGATTCGGCAACTAGTCAAGCTCCGGACGGAACAACCGCCATCGCATCATCGCATATCCTACCATGGATACCGATTTTGAGTGAAATCGTGGTTGATTCAGTTGCTACCAACATTTCGAGGGTTACAGAATGAAAACCCCCATAAACACTTAAAGGAGTTTCATATGGTTTGTCTGAGTATGAAACCTCAAGGCGTAACCGAGGATCAGATTAAATTGCGCGCTTTCCCTTTCTCCCTAGCAGATTCAAATTAGGATTGGTTGTTTTATTTACCTCCGGATCTATAACTACATGGGCTGATCTTTCTCGCTTGTTCCTCAACGAGTTTTTTTCAAAGATCAAGAGCAAAGCTAAGAAGGAGATCGTTGGGATAAGGCGCAAAAGAAGCAGAAACTCTATATGATTATTGGGAGCGGTTCAAGAAGTTATGTGCAAGCTGCCCGCAACACGGTATAACTGAGCAATCTCTCCTTCAGTACTTTTATGAAGGTTTGAAACCGATGGAGATGAACATGGTAGACGCTGCTAGTGGAGGAGCGTTGGTCAACATGACCCCCCAGCAAGCAAGGGACTTAATTTCTACAATGGCTGCTAATTCTCGCAGCTAGCTTTGAGCCAACCCTGAACCTCCCGAAGGTTCATCAGCTAAGTAATTCTTCCTTAGAGGAGAGGCTTGATAGACTTACTAATATTGTGAGTTCTCTTGTTGCAGAAAAAGCTAAACCAGCCCGGTTATGTGGACTATGTGCTACACCCGAGCACACAACTGATGTATGTCCTAGTTTAAATGATGACACGATGGCTCATTTGGATGCCGTGGGTAATTTTCCTGGTCCACCACAGAGGCGATACGACCCTTACGCTAATACCTACAACCCGGGTGGAGGGATCATCCTAATCTGAGTTATGGGGCAAATCCACGGTACAATCAACCGTACCAAAACCGACCTCTACAACAGCCACAAAACCCAGGTAATAATCTAGAGGCTCTTGTCAATAAATTAGCAGCTAACGTTTTTGAGTTTCAGCAGAAAACCGAGGCGTCCATAAGGGAGTTGACCACGTCAATAGAGAAAATAAGTTCTCAAGGAAGTCACCACACAAACAGAGCCAAATCGAGGCAAAACGCGAATTCGATGAACGCCGCGAAGTGGAAAAGATCGGAACCGATTCCCGACGAGGAATCGTGCCCAAGAAACCACCCAGAAAAATGCGAGAGAGACGAACGAGGTTCGACCAAGGCCTCCATTGCCTAAAATTCAACCTCCTTTCCGAACGTTTCAACCAAAGGTCGAAAAGGTAGGGAGGATAAGGAGATCCTCGAAACTTTTAGGAACGTCGAAATTAACATTCCAACGTTAGATGCCATCGACAAATACCTGTGCACGCCAAATTCCTTAAAGAACTATGCACCAACAAACGAAAATTAACGGTAACGAAAGGGTGAATGTTGGTGAAAACGTATCTCAGCAGATATTACAACGGAAAATGCCAAAAATGTAAGGATAGGGGTATGTTTGCGATACCATGCAAAATAGGACATTTAGGAATAAAAAAAGCTATGTGTGATCTAGGAGCTTCCATAAATGTAATGCCCTATTCTATTTTTGAATCACTTAACGCAGGTTTTTTTGACAAAACAAAAAGTTATTATTCAATGCGACAGTCCGTTGTACACCCCGAAGGAGTCCTTGAAGACGTGTTGGTAAAAGTCAACGAACTTATTTTTCCCGCAGATTTCTACATGATAAAAATGGAGGAGGACAAAGATTTCGGGATCTTCGGATCTCTTGTTGGGACGACCATTCCTTAAGACAATGCGGCTAGTACTAAAATTGACGTTCAAGTGGAACTCTCACGATGGAGTTTGATGGGGAGATCGTGAAATTTAACGCTCACGATGCCATTAGCCACCCCAAAGAAATTTTGAGCGTGAATTGTGTCGATATAATCGACTCATTAGTGGAAGAAATTTTGAATCCATTTATGATTTTAAATTTGACTTTGATAAATTTGAATCTGCTAATGAGTTGTTATCCCTGTACTAAGCTTTTACCTTCAGAGCGCAGGGGCGATCCAAAATTAAAACCACCTCTCGAGCATCTCAAATTCACATTTTTGGAGGATGATGAGACCATTGCCGACTTAAAAGAGATTGACCCCTTGGAGGAAAATATGAAAGCAATGAAAAAGGCGCAAGGACAATTAAACCCAAAGATGGTGGATGTGATAAAAAATGAGAATTTCCAAGCTCACATGATTAAAAAAATTTATTTTGAGCCACCGTAGAACCATTTAAGTCGTCGAGCTAATGACGTTAAACAAGCGCTTGTTGGGAGGCAACCCAATCTTTATTTTTCTTTTATTATTTATTTTTATTTATTGTTTTCTTTTCTTTTCTTTTCAATTTCATTTATTTAAATATCAATAAATTTCTCTTCTTTGCTTAGCTAAAATGGAGCGCATTGAGGTTCAACTCGATACTTTTGGCCAGCAACTCACCGAACTCATTGCTATCCTCCGCATTTGACAAAGAGCTACACTGTGGGAGTTTTTCTAAACTTTTCTTCTTATTTATTTCTTTTGCGTCCACATTGAGGACAATGTGCTTTAAGTAGGGGGGAGGTACTCTTCGTATTACTGTCGTCTTCTACTGTGATTTATGTTTGCTGCTTGGGGCTCCATTTTGTCCATTCATTTTTTTTAAAGAATATTCTGTCGCTTTTCATGCCCAAGAATTTGACCACGACTTGCCACTATTTGACCTACGATTGCATGATTCTTGTCTCATCGAGTTAGTTATGGTTACCGTCTGTTTGATTTTGTCTCCACTTGTTTTATTTCTATTAGGATAAAAATAATTATGATTAATAAGTTAATTCTATCTTGCTTTTAAGTAAAATTGACCAAGTTTAATATCAAGTGGACACTTAATACGTTTGCATGCCTAAGTTATGTTCATGACTATTAAGTGGTTACTAAAACTTATTTTTGACACTTGATCATTTCTCTTAGGTCCTCTTAAAATTAAAATTTCGTGTAAATTTTATTTAATAAATGTTTCCAAGGTTATGAGTGCAGCTTAGAACGTGACTGACTGAGTAACCGGGGTAGGGTGCTTGGGTTGTCATTCTACTTCGCGTCAAAAGGTTTTGTGACGTAATAGGTAAAACTCCGCTAGCCAAGGTTATGAGTATGACTCAGAACGTGACTGATTGAGTAACCGGGGTAGGGTGCTTGGGTTGTCATTCTACTTCGCGTCAAAAGGTTGTGTGACGTGACGAGTAAAACTCCGCTAACCGGAAATATTTTCCGAAGTAAATAAAAAAAAAAAAAAAAAAAGAAAAAAAGAAAAAAAAGAAAAAAAAAAAAAAGAGAAAAGAAAAAATATAGTACTAATAAAATTTCAGTTGGGGACTAAAAGCAGAAATAAATAGAGTGTCTTAGTAGGTTTGGTAATTTACCTAATTGTCATGAAATAATTCAAGCCGATTTTAATTTTTGTGTGTGTTTAATTAGGAAACTTTTTCTGTTTTACTTGAAGCAAGCTTAGAAGTTCTCTTATTTTTCATATGCATTTTTGACTAATCTTTATAAAACTTTGGAGTAAAATTTCTCTCAGGATCTAATCTTCACAGTGGTTAGGAACCATACTTGAGGGCAAGCATGGGCTAAGTAGGGGGGATTTGATAACACTTTAGAACGACATGTTTTTATGTGCTGATTGTATATTAATTTCGAATGTGACTCTACTAATTTGGGCTATTTATGGACTTTTATCTCGTAGGGACTAAATTGGAGACCAATGCAAAATTGAGGGCCAAAATCGTGAAATTAAAGATAAAAATGGACCAATGTGCAACAAAGGGAAAAGATGGTGCCAAAAGTGCAAACATGGAGGGCAGAGGGATTGAAATGCAAAAAGAAGAGACTTTGCTTTATCAAATTCTATTTTAATTATATTAGGATAATTAATATTAGGATAATTATCTAGGATTATTTGATTTCTTTATTTATCTCTATTTATCTTTAATTAAATTGTAATTATCTTTTAGAGTTTGAGTATAATTAGACTATCTACTCTAAGCACTATAAATAGGGGATGGAGTAACTCATTTGGGGGGTTCATCTTTTTTTGTACACTCCTCTCCCATATGTTCTTGTGCTTCTTTTAATTTCTTTCAATAAAAAATTCCCTTTTTCATATTTTTATATTTTATTTATTTTTCCACCACAAATATGAGTCACTAAATTCCATCTAGCCGAAGGTTGTCGAATTCCCCAGAAAAAGGTTCTTGAGGCTTAGAACCCGCACTCAACTTTCTCACCCAAGTATTCATCGTTTCTCCGCATTACGGGGCTGACGCTTCCGTCCAGGTCCCTTTAAAAGTAACCCTTTCAACGTATGCAAAGGCGGCCGCTTTGTGTGTTTTGGGAGGATTGCACCGTCGGTTCGTGAGCTTATCACGTCGAGGTTAGCGAGCCCAAGAGACAAAATGGCGTGGGATTCGCCATTGGGAAACGTTGATCTAGCATAAATGACCCCACAAGGGCAATAGCAAGCTGTGTCGTCCCTAAACTCCGTAAGTTAAAACTCTTGGAGTTGGTGGTCGTAGCGCCCTCTTCCACTATAACCGGCTTACAGGCGGGCAGAAGGGTCATCCAAAAGCCAAGACGGAGCTCAAGGAGGAACGAGACAACCAGAGAGGTCGGAATCTCTCCACATAAGACACTTTTCTCTAAACCCTTTTCATTTATTTATTTATTTTTCTCAATTTATTTTCGTAATTTCAAATCATCTTAAATTCGGTTTTATTTTTTTCCGGATAAAAATTATTAATTCTTTTTTTTTATTTTTCCAGAACGCAGTTTTCTTGGGCACGATTCGCGCTTGGTGATTTCAAAAAAACAGCATTTGTATAATCCGATCCTCGTGGATTCGACCCTACTTACCCTTTTTTATCGTTATTTTCGCTATTTTACGTGGAGTAGGACATATTTTGGTGCATTCAACGACGCATCAGCGTCATAAGTCAATATATGCATGCCCCAAAGGAAAAACACCTAGAAGCTGCATATCGGATACTAAGGTACCTAAAGGGAAATCCTGGTAAGGGCCTATACATCAAGAAAAATGACAGCAGAAATGTAGAAGTGTAAACTGATGCTGACTGGACAGGCTCTATTAATGACAGGCGATCAACCAGTGGTTATTGCAGCTATGTTTGGGGTAATCTAGTGACATGGAGGAGTAAGAAATAGCCTGTGGTAGCACGCAGCAGTGCAGAAGCTGAGTATCAAGCACTTGCACAAGGTATTTGTGAAGGAATTTGGATACAAAGGCTGATGAGAGAACTAAAGGTTTCTTATAATAAGCCTATACAGTTGTATTGTGACAACCAAGCTGCTGTCAGTATAGCTCACAACCCTGTGCATCATGATCGTACCAAACATGTCAAAATAGACCGACACTTCATAAAAGAGAAAATACACTCAGGGGAAGTGAGTGTTACCTATCTACCTACCAGACAACAGATTGCAGATATGTTGACAAAAAGTTTAAACAAAAACATGTTTGAATAACATGTTGGCAAGCTGGGTTTGATATATATCTACACTCCAGCTTGAGGGGGAGTGTTAGAATCCCTAGAATTAGGGACAGATTATTGAGAAAATCTTATGTAAATAGAAGTTAATCATAGTTACTGATTCTTAGGATAATTATAGTTTTTTAGGGATTATTTCCTTCCTTAGAATAGTTTATCTCTTTATATACCTGTAACCTAATTAGCTAAAAGATTAATCTGAATCTACATATTTTACATATACCATTGGCAGACAACCAATAAACCAGTAGCTCATTGAACATAAAAATGCCATCATCAAGTCAACCAGTTGAGCTTGAAAAGTATTTTATGTATTCCATTTGAGTTAAGTTAGCAGTCTAGTCAATCTACTTATCAAATAACATTCATAGCAACCCTGTTTTCACTAATAAAGCTATGTAAGACACAATGACTCTAAAATTACAATAAGAAGCAAAGCCTTTTTTTTTTCCTTTAAGAGAAAAAAAAAAAGCATAACTTTGATATATGCCATCTAATAAACAAAACTTAGTTCCAAATTCCAACGCTGGTCTTTTTCCAAAAGCAAGTAAAAGGGAAAAAAAACTACATTAACCATCTTAAAAAAATAGAAATAACGAATACCCATTTAAATTGGAAAAAAGGAAGAGTACCTCCGCCATTGAAGAAGGAAGAAGTGAGTGGTTTCTTAACTAAACAGAGGGTGCTACTATTCCCGGAGCTTGAAGAAGAAGCAATGGGTTTCAATGGGATGGTAAATCCTGAGATTATGTGAGACTTCACAGCCATCTTAGGATTAATGGGAACAAAAATTGAAGGGTTTTAATGCTCTTTTTTTTTTGAACAAGGTTTTATTGCTATGAGAAAATAAAGAAATATAAATTTTATAGATAGAAATTAAAGAGATGAAGAAATCACTCTCTCGCAAATAGGAGTTTTCAGATTCAGATTTTTTCCCTTTTATATTTTCGGTGCTGCCCAAAAACGTTGAACCGGAGGTGGTTCAACCAGTTTAGCTCTAGTTGTCGGTTCGATTTTATAATCATATATTTTTATGGGATTAATAAATTAGATTTTGCATTCCAAAAATTAAGAAAAATATTAGATTTTTCAATAACGTATTGTTCAATAAATAAAAAATTCAACATTAAAAAATGCTTTAGTATATTTCTAGAAAAAAATTATCTACAAAATTACTCTAAAATTATATAATTTTTGTTTATTAGGTATTTAAAGTTTTTTATTTGTCAATTTAAAGTTTTATTTAAAATTTATGAGTTCTAAATAAGGACTTCATGGGTTTTGAAATTTTAAAAAATAATGTTTTAAATTTACTAGAAGAAATAAAAGATAAAAAGTGGGATTTTAATTTAAAATAAATCCCCAAAGCCATCAACAAGTCTCCTGAGGTGGGGAGAACTAACGAAAGGAGCTCATTGTCTTCTTCTTCTTCTTCTTCATCGACAAAGAGAAATACAAAATTGAAATGTTTTATTTACGGTAAATATGTTGTTTGTAACATCCCAAAAACGAGGCTATTTGGAATTTAGTTATTTTTCTTATGTAAGAACTGCTATGATATTATTTATGAAATAAATAAGCTTAATTTAAGGCTTTGAGTGTGCTCGGTTTGATGGAAAAATTCAGTTGTTTAACTTAAAAGGTAGGAGCCTTAGCGTAAGGGTGTTAAAAGAATAAGTGAGGATAATTTGACACTAAATAGGCCTTGGAAAAGTGGCAAAAGGGAGGCCACTTAAGTGCTTGGAGTTGACGCCACAATGCACAAGGGAGAGCTTGTGTTCGAGTCGCGAAGTTTCCCTTTTTGCTCATTAATGGGACGGCACAAGGGGGGAGTTTTTCCTCAATTTAAACTCTTTTTAATTATGAGGATATTGTTAAGATTTAAATAGATTATTAAATAGATATTATGAGATTTTTAATTATAGTGATAATAAGGGATATTATTAATTGGATTATTAAGGGATTATTGATTTATTATTTAGGATTAATTCAAATTATTTGAATTAATTAAACAAGTGGCCAAGAATGATTTAAGGAGATTAAATGGATTTTGAACTCCTTGGTTAATAGGAGTGGACGGCAAGTCAAGGAGGGGGGTGCCGAATGCTTATAAATACCCCAACCCACCACCTTGTTGTTCTTTTCCATCTTTGCTTAGCCGAAAAACCTAAACCTGTTTCCTCCTAATTTTTCTCTTCTCAAAACCCTTAGCCGAAATTCTTGTCATCTCTTCCAATATTTTTCTCTTCAAATTAAATCATCTATTCCCTTTTACCTCTCTTTCTCTTCTTTTCACTAAAAATCCAAATTTGTTTGATAATAAAATCAACCATAGCCGAATCCCATCCCTGCTTTTTAGCCGAAACTCTATATCCTCTTCAGTACTTCCTCTTTGGCCGAATATTGAACAAGAAAGGGGAGGCGTTCTTTAGTCAATTTTGGAGGGTAAGTATGTTAAGCCGAATGATTATAATCTCCTCTCTTGTCGACTTGGATATCTTGCTTTCTCAACAATGATACTAATCGCATGAATAAATCAAACCGCATAGGGCTTTTGGAATAGGAAGTAAGCGCACAAGCCATCAACGTGAAGCAATCGGTTTTGGGGTAAGGTGGTAAGGATCTACCTTTTATTCATATTCGATTAAAAGCCAAAGGCTATTAACTGTAGTGACTAACCAACTATGTGGTAAAGCAGATCTGTGTGCTAGTGCCGTGGTTAATAGCAGAAGCAAGGGGGTAAGATCTCGGGTTCACAAGGAACCCTCTCTAATAAGTTAATTAGGCCGAATAGGCCATAAGACTAATCCTTGGATTTGGCCGAATATAGGACAAGTGGATCTGTGGTGACCAACGCTTTCTTTCGGGATTTAGGGCTATCATCGATAACAGGTGTGTACATACACACCATTTAACTTATTAGATTATGTTAAGTAATGTGATTGCTAACGTGATGTATGTAGCAATGGCTTGAATACCATAACGGTATACGGGGTAACCAGGTAAGTACCTGTGCATATGATTTGCTATTTTATGCTTTTGGGAAGCATGTTGTGATAATACATATGATAAATCTATATGTGACTATTGACCATGTGGGTTGATTGAGTGGAGGGGGCAGTGTATTCGTGCCGACGGGCACCAGTGTTTTGGTAACACACTGTGACTACGGTCACCAGAGGTTTGGCACCTCCAGAGGTTTGGTACCTCATAGCGACTTGTCCCTGTGGTTAATACCACCGTGGGTTGGCCCCACTTGAGATATGGGATCGTCTGCCAGTGATTTGGTATCACACGATGGGTTGGCCCCATCACCCGATTTGTGTCTACGGACACCAGTGCTTTGGTAGCACATCGTGACTATATGTCACCAGTGGTTTGGCACCACCAGTGGTTTGGTACCACAACGGGGTAGACAGTGGCGTATGGCTGGCTAGGTTGGGACACATGATGACTTGCATAATTAATTTGTTATATGTTGTGTATGAACATGTTTAAACCGGGGGAAGGATTACATACTGAGTCTTGGTGACTCACCTTCTCCTTACATTTTTTCAGGTAATGAGTAGATAGCGGATGTGGAGCCGGGTTGACTCGAGGTGGCCATGCAGTGGATTTAAATTTTAATGGACTTTGAAATTCAATTCATTTATTATTGGATTGTGGATTTTAATTTTATTTCGGATGTAATAAGGCCTCCTAGTATTTTTTTTTCTTCTTTATGCTTGAATAATTGCTTCAACTATCTCTTTATGAAATGAGTTATAAAGGTTTTCTAAGCTAAGTTTGGGACTGTTTTTATCAAGCCATCGGGCACACTTATAATTTTATATTAACTCGACTTAACCTAATTTTCAAAAATTAAAAATCTAAGTATGGTTGGGCAAGCCCACTAAAATGAAGACAATTTTAAAACTTAAGTTGGTTTTCAAAAGGCTTTTCAAGAATATTTTTCCCCGTAAACGAACCTGGATTCGCCATAGTGTTTGGGGCGGGTTTGGGTTGTTGCAAAATTGGTATCGAGCCCGTTCAAAGCTCTACCAGTGGGGCAAGGCCCAAAAATGTTTTAAAAGGCCTTATGAAATAATTTTTGGATTTTGAACAGTATGGCCCGAGTCTCCAAGACCGGTCCGCCTGTAAGTACTTCGAACTCTTGGTGAATTATGTTCTGTAGAAGGGTAGGAAGTATGGAACGTAGATAGACTTATAGGACTTGAACCCTAGGATTAGATTACTCAAACACATGAAACCAACATAAGACATTAAAGAACTAAACCAATCTATGACTTAGCCAAATGAGCTAGGGTGTGGTAACCCCGCACGCATGTCGAGGATTGATCCGGAAGTGCCGGTATTTAAGCGATCAGTGTGACTCACCTCCTCTTCGCAGTATCCTACCCGTGCGTAGCTTCGCTCACCCTAACTCGCAGGCTCAGCAGTGTGGCAACCTCTCATGCGCATGTCTAGAAAGGTTCGGTGAGAGCTTGGTATTTAAGCGGTCCGCGTGACCCACCTCCTCTTCACTCGAATCCGCTCGGTGCGTAGCCTTGGTTCACCCCGATCAAGATGGCTCTCAAGATAGGCTAAACCTAATGACTAAAACCCGAAAGGGAACTAGCCATATTTCCAAAAAGAACGAAACAACAACAACCCTAATATGTTCAAAATTTTTACAATGACTCTTTTAAATTTGAGGACATCATTTTTACAATGTTTTCTTCGAAAAACTCAAATTTGTGGAAAATTACAAAAATACCCTTAGGGGTAAAATTACTAAAACGCCCCTGACTCATAAAATATCAGTTCAATGGTTTGCTCAAAAATTTCAACTACTTTACAAATATCCAATAACTTAGCTTTGAAAATCAACACTAAAATATTTTGGTTTTAGAAAATTACGAAAACGCCTTCAATTTGTGAAAATTACCGAAATGACCCTGATCTTTGGAAAACCTTACCAACATCACTATTTGAAAAGGAAAACTTTCAAAAAGGATCCCCAAAGTTTTACAACTGTTGGAAATATCCTCGATTTATCAAAACGGCGCAATGCCCCGATTGACAAAATTACCAAAATACCCCGGTTTCAAAACGATTACAATTTTACAAATTTTCATAAATATCCTCGCTTTGGGAATTTCAAAATGACCTACTTTACTAAAGTTTTAAAATTTCTTTTATTACGAAAATACCCTTGGTAGGAAAAATGACGAAAATACCCCAGGTTAGAAATGGGCGTAAATGTCCAAGAGTGAATAGGTATGGAAAGCATTAAGGAATGGATGCATGAACTCTTTGTATGAACTAGGATAGAAGACTCAAACCTTGTTTGCTCGAAAGAATCCCTAATTAAATTGCTCATCATAAATTTCTTCGTGAATAAGAAAAGTGAAACAAATGCTAACACATAAAATTCTCTTAATCGATTAAAGCGCAGATAGATAGAATGAGTTCTAGAGGACGTGGGCGTCGTGGGGACGCAGTAGGGGTAGGATGACGGTGTCCGAGCCCGCCAGTCGGGTCAAGGTTCTGAAAGCGAGGTACCACCGCCACCACCACCTCCTACTTTCGTGGTGGCGAGCGAGACCGCACCGCAGCGGTAGGCCGTGGTCGTAAGTCGCTTTGGCGAAGTTTTGGAGATGGTGGCCGAGGCTGGTGGGAATTTGGGAGCTCTAAGTCCGCTCCCGAGCGACCGGCCTAACGGGGCCGAGGTATTCCGTGGTGTCTCAGGAGTGGCACCCAGTGCCGCAGAGTATTGGCTGGAATCTACGGAAAGGGTCATGGATGATCTCGACCTGACTGAGGAGGAGAAGCTGAAAGGGGCGGTGTCGCTTCTAAAGGATGAAGCGTACTGCTGGTGGTCGATACCGGGATGGAGCCGCGGCTGATGATCTCACATGGGACTACTTCAAAGTCGCCTTCGTAAGCGATGTGGGCACTAGCTACACTGATGCTCAAAGGAAAGCCTTCCTGGGTCTAGTACAAGGAACTAAGTTAGTGGCCGAGTATGAGGCAGAGTTTTTGAGGCTGAGTAGGTATGCCAGAGGAATCGTAGCCACAGAACATGAGCGCTACGTCCGTTTTGAGGACGGACTCAGAGATGATCTGAGATTACTAATTGCCCCGCAGCAGGTTCGTGAGTTCTCGTCCCTAGTGGAGAAGGCCAAGGTGGCCGAAGGGATTAAGGAGACTGTGAGACAAAACTATAGTAAGAATAACCAAAAGAGAGGTTTTGGGTTGGCGGGATCAGGTGGTAATAGTGCGCCGAAAAGGGCTAGGCAGAGTGGGCCAAATCAGACCAGTAGGCCCACGACTACTAATCAGAGGACGACTCAGTGCAACCACTGTGGGAAAACCCATTGGGGAAGCTGTTGGACCGGTGGTAGAGGTTGTTTTGAATGTGGGTCTTTGGAGCATCGGGTCAAGGATTGCCCCCGAAAACTAGCTAAGAATCAGCCAGAAGGGCAGAATCGTACTCAAGACAGAAATGGGGGACCACCGAGGGGTCGCGGGAATGGTCGAGGAGGAAATGGTCCGAATAGAGGTCGTGGAACTCAGGGCAGAGGATCGGGTAACACAGAGGCTAGGCAGCCTGGCTTAGTCTATGCAGCGAGGCGTCGCGAGGAGGGAGACGCACCGGACGTCATAACCGGTACGTTCCTAATATTTGGTTTACCTTATGTTGCATTAATTGATATGGGTTCGACGCACTCGTACATTGCTAGTAGTGTGGTAGGAACTATGGACCTAGACTCTGGGACTACTCCTAGAAAGATGACTGTATGCTAAGCCCTCTAGACACTCTGTAGTCGTAGACAAACTTTATAGAGAGACGCACTCTAGAACTCCAAGGGGTCGTAGTTGTAGCCGATCCGATGGAACTACCATTTGGAGAGTTCGATTTGATCCTTGGGATGGATTGGTGGTTAAGTATCGGTAATTTGGATTGCGCGCTAAGCGCATGGTTCTTAAGGCAGTGAGGGTGATGAAGTGGTTATGATAGGTGATAGAAGGAATTACCTATCCATCGTGGTGTCGACCTTGAAGGTCAAATGATGGTAAAGAAGGGTTGTGAGGCGTGCATTTGGTGCGAATATGTGCTTTGGAAGCTAAGGAGTCGGTAGTTGAAAAGGTTCGAACGGTTGGGGAATTCGCCGATGTATTCCCGCAAGAACTTCGGTCCGCCTCCGCATCGGAAGTTGAATTCGGTATAGACTTGCTACCCGAACGGCACTGTGTCTATATAGCACCATACCGCATGGCACCAAAGGAATTGGTGGAGTCGAAGGCTCAAATTCGTGAGCTCTTGGATAGAGGGTTCATTCGACCAAGCATATCTCCGTGGGGAGTGCCTGTGTTGTTCGTCAAGAAGAAGGACGGTTCAATGCGGATGTGTATCGACTACCGCCAATTGAATAAGTTAATGATCAAGAACAAGTATCCGTTGCCTCGGATTGACGACTTGTTCGATCAACTAAAGGGTGCCTCGGTGTTCTCGAAGATAGACCTTAGGTTGGGTTACCATCAATTGAAGGTAAAGGAGGTTGATGTTCACAAGACGGCATTCAGAACTCAGTATGGACATTACGAGTTTCTGGTAATGCCACTCGGGTTGACCAACGCGCCGGCGACATTTATGGACTTGATGAACAGAGTATTTCAGCAGTACCTAGACCAATTTGTCGTGGTATTCATTGACGACATCTTGGTTTACTCTAAGACGGAGGAAGAGCATGACAAGCATTTGCGAATAGTGTTGCAAGTACTAAGGGAAAAGCAATTATATGCCAAATTCAGCAAGTGCGAATTTTGGCTGAGGGAGGTGGCTTTCTTAGGACATGTGGTATCGGCAGAAGGAATTAGAGTAGACCCTCGTAAGATTGAAGCGGTATTGGATTGGAAACCGCCTAGGTCAGTGGCGGAGATCCGAAGTTTTCTGGGTCTAGCGGGGTACTATCGGAGGTTTGTGGAAGGGTTTTCTCTGATCGCAGCACCATTGACGAAGCTACTAAGAAAAGGAGTCCCATTTGTATGGTCGGAGAAGCAGCAAGAAAGCTTCGATAAACTAAGGAAAATTTTGACTGAAGCTCCGATTTTGGTGCAAACAGAGGCGGGAAGTTGTTCACCGCTTATTGTGATGCGTCCCATACTTGGTTTGGGATGTGTCTTTGTCAGAGAGGGGAGGTAGTAGCCTACGCATCACGGCGATTAAGGCCACATGAACTGAACTATCCAACGCACGACTTAGAGCTAGCAGCAGTCGTCTTCGCTCTGAAAATATGGAGACACTATCTTTATGGAGAGAAGTCGATAGTTTATACAGATCACAAGAGTTTGAGGTATCTCTTGACTCGTAAGATCTAAATCGAGACAACGCTTCGGATCGAACTTTTAAAGGATTACGATTGTTCAATCGAGTATCATCCGCAAGGCCAACGTGGTAGCCGACGCGCTGAGCCTAAGGTCGTGGACGGATTTAAGAGCAATGTTTGCTCGGGTTGAGTCTATATGATGATGGAAGTCTCTTGGCGGAACTTCGAAAGTTAAGCCAACATGGATCGAGGAGGTTAAGGAAAAAGCAATCGATGGATGAAGGGTTGAACGCTAAGAGAGCACAAGTTCGGGAGGGTGGTTTGGAAGGATATAACTGTCGAGTGATGGAGTATTATACCTTCAAGCGCGAGCGTGTATGCCAAAGGATGTGGAGTTGAGGCGTAAGATTCTCCATGATGCACATAGTAGCCCTACGCTATGCATCCGGGAGGAAGCAAGATGTATAGGGATCTTAGAAAGCGCTTTTGGTGGCCCGGTTAAAGCGTGAAGTAACAGAGTTTGTTGGTAAGTGTCCGACTTGTCAACAAGTTAAGTGAACACCGCTTGCCGTCGGGTTGCTTCACCGGTGAAGATTCCCAATGGAAGTGGGAACGGATCACTATGGATTTTGTTAGTGGGCTACCCCCACACGCCCAAAGAAGAAAGACGCAGCTTTGGGTAATAGTAGACCGCTTAACTAAGTCGGCTCACTTCATACCGGTGAGGATGGATTTCTCTCTGGTAGCTAAGCTGTCACACGTGACGTAGATATAGTAAGATTGCATGGTGTTCCAACATCAATTATCTCGGATAGGGATCCCAGATTTACATCAAGGTTTTGGAAAGCCTTGCACCAAGCTTTGGGTACGCGGTTGGATTTCAAGATGCCTTTTTCCATCCACAAATCGACGGACAATCGGAAAGGGTGATACAGATCTTGGAAGACATGTCAAGAGGTTGTGTCTTGGATTTTCGTGGTAGTTGGGAGGAATTTCTACCATTAGCGGAGTTCGCCTACAACAACAGCTACCAGGCAAGTATCCAGATGGCTCCGTATGAGGCACTGTATGGGCGGAAGTGTCGTACTCCGACATGTTGGACAGAATTAGGCGAACGACAGATTTTGGGTCCGGAGTTGGTGACAGAGACGGAGGATAAAGTCAAGGTGATTCGGTCTCGTCTTAAGGAAGCATCGGATAGGCAAAAATCTTATGCTGATTTAAAACGCAAGGAGATGGAGTATGCTGTGGGAGACAAGGTTTTTCTGAAAGTATCGCCTTGGAAAAAGGTATTAAGATTTGGACGAAAAGGGAAGCTAAGCCCAAGGTTCATCGGACCCTATATGGTGATTAAGCGAGTAGGACCTGTAGCTTATCGGCCTTGAGTTACCAGCAGAATCGAACCGCATCCATGATGTCTTTCACGTATCAATGCCGAGAGACGGTATCGGTCGCACCCATCGCACGTAGTGCCGCGCGGCGTAAATCGAGGTAAATTCGGATTTATCGCTTGAGGAGGAACCAGCCCGGATCTTAGATCGAGATGTGAAGGTTCTACGTAGGAAGTCTGTGCCTTGGTGAAGGTGCCGTGGCGGAACCATGGTACAGAGGAAAGCTACGTGGGAACTCGAGGATGTAATGAGGCGACAATACCCCACCTTTTCTAGTTAAGTAATTTCGGGACGAAATTTATTTTAAGGGGGTAGAATCAGAACATCCCAAAAACGGGCTATTTGGAATTTAGTTATTTTTCTTATGTAAGAACTGCTATGATATTATTTATGAAATAAATAAGCTTAATTTAAGGCTTTGAGTGTGCTCGGTTTGATGGAAAAATTCAGTTGTTTAACTTAAAAGGTAGGGAGCCTTAGCAGAAGGGTGTTAAAAGAATAAGTGAGGATAATTTGACACTAAATAGGCCTTGGAAAAGTGGCAAAAGGGAGGCCACTTAAGTGCTTGGAGTTGATGCCACAATGCACAAGGAAGAGCTTGTGTTCGAGTCGCGAAGTTTCCCTTTTTGCTCATTAATGGGACGGCACAAGGGGGGAGTTTTTCCTCAATTTAAACTCTTTTTAATTATGAGGATATTGTTAAGATTTAAATAGATTATTAAATAGATATTATGAGATTTTTAATTATAGTGATAATAAGGGATATTATTAATTGGATTATTAAGGGATTATTGATTTATTATTTAGGATTAATTCAAATTATTTGAATTAATTAAACAAGTGGCCAAGAATGATTTAAGGAGATTAAATGGATTTTGAACTCCTTGGTTAATAGGAGTGATTGGCAAGTCAAGGAGGAGGTGCCAATGCTTATAAATACCCCAACCCACCACCTTGTTGTTCTTTTCCATCTTTGCTTAGCCAAAAAAACCTAACCTGTTTCCTCCTAATTTTTCTCTTCTCAAAACCCTTAGCCGAAATTCTTGTCATCTCTTCCAACATTTTTCTCTCTTGACCAAATCATCTATTCCCTTTTACCTCTCTTTCTCTTCTTTTTCACTAAAAATCCAAATTTGTTTGATAATAAAATCAACCATAGCCGAATCCCATCCTCGCTTTTTAGCCAGAAACTCTATATCCTCTTCATGCATTCCTCTTTGGCCGAATATTGAACAAGAAAAGGGAGGCGTTCTTTAGTCAATTTTGGAAGGTAAGTATGTTAAGCCGAATGATTATAATCTCCTCTCTTGTCGACTTGGATACTGTTTTCTGCAATGATACTAATCGCATGAATAAATCAAACCGCATAGGGCTTTTGGAATAGGAAGTAAGGCATGTTTATCAACGTGAAGCAATCGGTTTTGGGGTAAGGTGGTAAGGATCTACCTTTTATTCATATTCGATTAAAAGACTTCATAACTCTCAAATTAGTGGTGGATCTTGAGACTAGATTTTCAAAATATTTAAGAGTTTAATAAGATTACTTTCAAAAAAAAAGAAAAAGTCTAAATAAAATTTTTATAAATTTAGAGGGCCAAACTAGAATTTTAAATAAATTTCAAGGGAAAAATGAAATTTTCCAAAAATTTTGGGGAGCCATCAGGAGGTACTAGATTTGAATATTTAACAAAATTAGATATGCCGTAAATAATTCAGATATTAATTCGTATAGTAGTAATGAGAGATACAAAATTTAAAGCAATTATGCATAATGGAATTGCCACCTGCTGTAATCTCTAATCATACAAAGATGATCACAGATCTATCCAACAGAAGTAAAATGGATACCAAAATATTCAGCCATCTTTACAGAAATGACAGCAGAATGCAACGTAAGTTACAAGCGAAACAACTTCTAATAGGCTACGGGTAAGAAATTGAATTCAACCAATTCAGCATCATGGTGATCCAATCAACACAAAACTGGGAACCAATTCAGGATCTTCCCACAGCATATGATCCAGTGGCTCCGGACTAGGTGGAGCTGAGTTGAGTTTCTTTGACAACTTACATTTCGGAGGAGACCAATCTTCCATCAGTAGCTCACTCATCTCTTCAACTTCCAAGTACCTTGAGGGACTCATGGGCTGTAACACAAGTAATAATCTAGTATTCGTTAAGACAATCTGTAAATGCCAACGATTTCGCTAAGATCCAAGCTAAATTGCACAATACGAAAACTGACCATTTCATTTGGCATACGAGTTCCCTTTGCAGATTCAGGTTTGGAGAAATCTAAACAACATTCATAAAAGTTTTAAGTATTCAGCCAGAAACTTAACCGTAATAGGCATCTGAAAATGTAACAATTTTTTTACCTTCTAATCCAAGTATCCGCCAAAATTCATTTGTGCTTATAACTTTTTTCTGAGCTTTGATACATTCATCGTGATTGTGCAGAAATCCTTCCTTCGCAATATCTTCAGGTTCACTTGGATTCTCTGCCAAAATGGTTAACTTTGAAGTTTGATTCTTCTTTGATGTCTCCTTCAAGCGTGGTTTACCTGAGTTTGAAATGTCAGAGAGAGCTTTCCGACCACCAACGTGCACTTTCTCTGAAGCTTTAGAGACACTCTTCTTCTTGCTTGAATCATGTGCAAGTTTTGAGACACTGGTCTCTTTCTCACTGAATGAAAGAATTTTAGAATTCTCCTTTTTCGATGTCTGGTTCAGGGTCGGGTTAACCGAATTTGACAAATCACCAAGTGGTTTCCTTCCAACAATAGCACCTTTCCTCGGTGCAGTAGCAATATTTGCCTTCCCCACAAGAGAAGCACCTGGAGAACACACTTTGAATTATCGAATTCAACTTGAAAACAAAAAATTGAACAGAACAGCAAGCATTCGGAATAGTACCATTGTAGTGAACATTTACATTCTGATCTCGAATCAAACCAACAGTACGCGAAGCCATCTGAGCAGATTACAGATAGAAACAAAACCTTTTCGATAAAAGATTATACCTATGAGATGCATGATGCACGGGAAAGGAATGAAAAGTCAAGGTCTAAGAATTTAAGAGGTGCAAAACTGGAACCAAATCAAGTTGACATAAAAGATGAACAAAAATACTGTATGAAGACACTTAGGGGGAAATCAAATGTGTAATGAGAGAGATAACATACCAAATCCAACAACATAATCTAATAGCGTTTAAAGTTTAAGGCACCTAGATTATGTAGTATGTACCCTTGTTCGGCGTTCGGATCTCCACTCGCTCGTAATATACAACAAAACAAACTAAAACAACACCACAACCAGATGAAATCCGCCACATGGGTAACATAAAATTCCTATCATACAACCCTAAACCCTAACCAAACAAGCTTAACAATAACAATGCCACAACCAGACCAAAATCATTAGCAAAGAATACCGAATACTTCACTTTTCTTATTAGTAAAAAATGAAACATCAATTTGAAAAAGAAAATGTCAGTTGATAAGGAAACATGTAGGAAGTAGGAAGAACCCAAATTTTAGATTCTTCGATAAGCCCAAAGGACAACTAATTCAAACAAGTTCAAATTGATTTTTAGTAACTTCATTTTCTATTTGTGCTTTTCGCTTCGGAAAATTATACAAACCCTAGGTCATTAAATCCTATAGTCCCAAAGAAAACAAAGAGCGCAGAAAGGGAGAAAAGAAATCTGGGCAAGAAAACCTATGGGTCAATCTTGATTTTCCTCTACATTTCCCGGAATTTCTCAACAACCAAAAAGACTTTTTCGTATTTATGGTACCATTAAACTGAACATTTAGATTCTGATCTTGAATCAAACTGACAATATGCGATGCCATCTGTGGAATTTGCTGATAAGATCCAAACCAACACCACGTAAGGGAAGAAAAGTTACGGTCTAAGAATGTAAAAGGTATGAAACTCAAACAACATCCGGTCCGTAAACAAGATCCACCAAAGAGCCATACAGAGATAGGGGAAAATTGAACAAGAAATAGGGGAGAAATCATGCTAAATCAATAATTCAAATCTCCTTTTCATTTTCACCCTAAGTTTAAGAAAAAAGAAAAAGAAAATTGAATATTTCTCTTTCAACCATTAAAGCATACAAAATAACTTTAAACACAGACAAAAACCTATAAAACAAAACTTACGACGGCTTTTTGATGAGTCAAAATTTCTTGCTTTTGATCTGCAGATCTGAAAACCAAGAAAAGAGGAGAAAAATTCGAGAGAAGAGAAGAAGATATTCTGGAATTTTGGGCTTTCTCGATTTGTTTCCTTCGAACGTTGCTAATTGAAAAAAAAAGAGTTAGATTTCTGTTTATAAGAACCCAGAGCTGCAACGGTAACTCAATTTTTGTGCTATTTACGCCTTTGGTCCTTCCTTATTTTTGGGTTGTTTTAATTGAGTCCTATTTTCATTTTCTGTTTTTTAATTTGGCCCGATAATTTCGCGTTTATTTCATTTTAGTCCCCACTGGAATTGTGCGTTTTGGAGGGCAGGGATATTTCCCTATTTGGTCCCTCCCTGTTATTCACGCGTTACAAATTGATCCTTTTCCTTATTTTCATTCTCGATTTTTGCCCAAAATTCCGTTTAAACTTCAATTTAGTTCTTTAGACATTTATTTTATTTAATTTTGCCCCTTTATAGATTTTTTATATATTATTTTTGTTATATTTTGTTTTATTCATTCATTTATTATTTCTAATACTTGGAATCGATTTGTTTTTTTTTTTTTGCATTTTCTTTTTAGTGTGCATTTTTCTTCTTTTATTATTGTTATTATCATCCCATTATTTATTTGTTTATTTTTTTTTTTACTTTCAAAAATTAGATTGCTTACTTTTTTTCTTTGCACATTTCATGTATTATTGTTATTATTTTTATTTTTGTTATTATCATTATTATTATTATTTCCATTTATTATTTAATTAGTATTAAAATTGACGATTTTAATATGATTCTTGCCATCGTTATTATTTGATGTTTTATTATTATGGTCATATCATCATCATTTGCTAATACGATATTTCTTTATCATGCATATTCCACTTTCTTTTATTATTATTTTATTATTGTTTAATTAACACTAAATTTAATTGATTATTGCCATTGCTTATTTGTTGTCTCATTATTATAGATATATCGTCATTTCGCTTATTCGCGTTATCATTCTATTATTGTTTAAATATTCATTCTTTACACTATAATCCAAATAAAATAAATATGCGTAGTTTTAAACATTACATGCGTATTCATTCAAAAACTTTTGGAAATAAAGGCAACATTCTGTGCTTAGAGCTTCGAGAAATTGTACCCTAACTCACCGGATTTCAATTCCCTCGTTGAACTCAAATAACCGAATATCCTTTTAAAATCAAAATACATAAGATTTAAAAATAAAAAAAAATAAAGGCAAGCTCATTCTCAAAGGTTCAAGGTGTTGCGTCCTAACTTACGGGACGTGATATTTTGTTACTTCGGGACCAAAAAGTCTTAAACGCACGTTTTAATTTATCCAAGCGATTTTAACTAAAAATAACATTAATAAAGAGGGATCATATTTTAAATTCTTTTCGAGTTTTTAATTTTCAACATTAAGACATTAATTAATCAATTAGGTACCAGTTTTAGGCGTTACGAGGGTGCTAATCCTTTCTCGTATGTAACCGAACCTCGAACCTATTTTTCTGAATTTCGTAGACCAAAATTGTTGTTTTAATAAATTAAATTGTTAAGAGGTGATCCGATCACACCCATAAAAAAGATTGGTGGTGACTCCCATTTTTTTGTGTTTTTTAAAATAAAAGTCGACATTTCAAAAGAATGGTTTCGACACTTGTTATTATTCATTTTTCCATTAAGTTAAAAGCAAGAAAGACGTCACAAAGGGATGAATTGGTAATGTTCTAATCGCTTCTATTTACCAATGAAATCTATTGTTTGATGTCAGCTTCGGTAACCGATAATGTAAGTTTATTCATGGCTCTGTTTAAACTTCCGAGCGTTGGAAAATTTGGACATCACCTATATAATAAGGATAATTACATGTTATTATTTACTATCATGATAGGTTAGCCCAAATTAAAAGTGATCTAATTCCGTTAGAATTTTATTGAGCTTTTATTTATTAAATAAAGTATGGGTCAAATATGTATAGATACTATTCTAATCAAATTCTAATTAATGATGGGCTAATTAGAGTTTGATTAGAACTAATATGCTAAGGTTATAAATATTAGGGTTATGGTCCCCAAATTATACACAAGATATCTTTTCTAATATCCCATGTAACAACCCGATTTTGGGATTAGTAGGAACAGTGGTTTCGGGATCACAATTCGACATTGAAAATTTTATTTTTTTTATTATTTTAATATTTACAACACGATATTAGAGTTGTGTGAAATTTTCGTAAAGAAGTTTTATCGTTTAAGTGGTTAATTCGGTAAAAAGGATTAAATTGCGTAAAGCATAAAAGTTGGGTTCTATAAGTTAAAAGTGTCAAATAGCTATAGAACAATAAAGGAAAGGTCCTTATATGATAATTAATCCAATCGTAAGTTAGTGGATGATATTTGGTTTGGCATTTGTGTAAATTTGATTATTTTTAAAGGTTAATTTAATAAAAAGGCAAATAATTATAATAAAATATAATAAAACAAAATTTTATCTTTCTATTCATCATCTTCCACCGAAAATGAGAAAGATGAACAGCCATGAAAGCTTCAAGCATTCGGCCAAGCTTCTTAGCTTATTGGTAAGCCCATTTTTGGTCGGTTTTTAATAATTTTTACGTTTTTGAGATCATTGCTAAGCTATCTACAAAACCCATGCTTGAATTTTTAATTTTGGTGGATATTTTGAATTATGCCATTGTTGAAAGCTTGTGTATTTTGATGTTTGATGGTAGATTATGCATGTTTATGAGTAGAGGGACGATTTTTAGTAAGTGATTTTCGGTGAAAACGAGTAAAATGAGTTAATCGGTAAAAGTTGTTATTGTTCATAAGTATGTGTTATAGTAAGAATTTGAAGTTGCAATAGAAGGGAAAAATGTTCAGCATGTCATAAAACATTAGAAAAAGGAGCAAAGTTTAATTTTCGAGCCTAGGGGCAAAATTGTAATTATGCAAAAGTTTAGGGGCATAATTGTAATTTTTTCAAAGTTTGAGTTAGGGACTGTTTTGAGTAGTATATTAATTAAATAAGTGAAATGTGATGTTTTAGATCCCAAAAAATGAGATTTGGATGTAGAACTGGAGGAAAATCGAAAAATTGAGAAAGTTGGTAAAATGGTCGTTTTGGAATTCGAGGTAAGTTCGTATGTTAATAAGCATTAAATTTAATATATTTAAATATTTAACTGATACCATGTGTTATTTCGTATGTTATTATTAGATTATGAATAATATAAAAATTACAAGATTGTATTGAAAGATCAAATTAAGAGAAATGCAGGGCGGAGTATGATCGAATTTCGACATGTGATGAATTAATAGTAAAGACCATGGTTGGACCATGGAAATATGAGAGCCAGTGTAAGACCATGTCTGGGACATGGCATCGGCCATGATATGAGAGCCAGTGTAAGACCATGTCTGGGACATGGCATCGGCCACGATATGAAAGCTAGCGTAAGACCATGTCTGGGACATGGCATTGGTGCGATACATCTTGTACGAGTTTTTCCCGAGTATCCATCCTTAGTATTTCAAGAGTTTCAATGGGTAAATCCAAAGATGAAATCAAAGAAATGACAAGGTATGATCGTATTGAAAGGGTACAGGTATGTACGCAAAATTCACGAGAACTAAATTTCGACGTATATGGAACATTTGGTAAGAATGTAAAAGAGTAAGACATACCTATGAAAATGATCTTGTGATGACCTTGTGACGATAGGTCAATACTTATGATGTATAAATAGGTGATAAATTTGATTTATGACTATGTGTGAGGCTTTTAGGCCAAATTAAATTGTGACATGATAAGTTTAAGTTTTGTTGTTGATGTATAGGTTAAAGGGGAAAATGAATGGCATGTAAATATTCGATAATGGCTAGCTATTGGAATGGCTAGTTAAGGATATGTTTTGGGGTTATGTATGATTAAATGGATGTTAATACAAAGCAATCATGAAAGAGTAAAATTTACAATAAAATTGTTAATGGACAGCAGCTATGACATGAATTTGAAAAATCACAAAAAATAGTAGAAATTGAATTATAAGTTGGATGAGATATTTATTTAAAGATTATTGAGTCTATTTTCATATAAAAGAAACAGAGAAAATAAAAGATTTTTATATTTCGAGATATTTAAATTCTTGTGAGATTGGTTTAGAATGATTACGTGATCCCCTGTTCTGACTTGGAAAAATCATTGAAAATTGTACAAAAATAATTATAGGATAAAAGTTATATTATTGAAATCCTTGATGAGTATAGTTTCAAATGATATAAATTATAACATCATTTGAATTCTGTACAAGGAGAAAATTGATTCGTAGTGAAAAGTGGTCAAAATAGTTAAATAGTGAAATGGGGGAAATTTAATGAATAAACTGTACTAATTGGCTAAGCCAAAAATTCTGAAAATTTTATGGTATGAAGATATATGGGTCTAGTTTTTGATAAAATTAACGGATCTTAATTTGGAGTTTTGTAGCTCGATATATAAATGATTTAGTGACTATGACTCAAGTAGACAGCTTAAGATGAACATGAGAAAATGGTGGAACTATGTGTAATTATGATTGCATTATCTTGAGAACTTGTTGTAAGGATTTGTCATGTTGAGCCCTTGATAAGGCTACAAATAAGTTGGAAAAGTAATAACTTAGCATTATTTATGCAAGTTATGACAGCTTAGTAGTAAGCTAAATTCATTGCTAATGCTTATTATTATTTTTTTTTTGTGAACTTACTAAGCTTCATAAGCTTACCCCCTTTTCTTTCCCATGTTACAGAGTCCTACTAAACAAGCTCGGGTTGGAGGTCGTCGGAGATCGCTTCACACTATCAAGCTATCTATGGGTATCTTTATTTATAAATGATTTAAACTATGGCATGTATAGGGGCTTGACTAAGTCATTTTGTATATGTGTTAATTAATTTGACAAAATGTATTGTTAAGTCTGGTAATGCATCGTACTCGGTTCCGGCATAGGATACGGGTAAGGGGTGTTACATTTAGTGGTATCAGAGCTATGGTTTAGTCGATTCTCGGACTACCATAGTAAGTGTGAGAGTCTAGCTATACATGCCATAATGAACTGTGATAGTGTGACGACTTTCGACCCTGATGTAAATTGTTTTATTAGACAGATACGCACTTCAACCGAACTAAATTTGATAGTGCAAACAATATGTTTATGATGAGTTGAGACTCGTAAAAAGTATGAGTAATAGTTTATGATGTTTATGTGATGATGAATAAATTATGGATAAAAAAAAATCTTCTGAAATATGAAAGATGAGATAAAATGAAAGTCTATACTATGATAAGTGTCCATGTTTTATTGGCATTTGTATGATGCTATGAGTATAACTTGTGAAATTAAGTGAATGTTATGAGTCATTTTACTTGAGATTTATGAATGAAAGTATAAGTGCACTTGTTTGTATAAAATGATAGTAAGGTTGTGTAAAATGAGTATGCATGTTAAGTTACTTGAAACAAAATATATATTGATGAGTGTTAAGTTATATGCATGAATATATATAAGAGGCAAGTCAGAGACGTTTCAACTTCACCCACTTTTAATAAGGTATGTTATAAAGAAATTTTATGAAATTCAGATCGAATGGGTTTATAATTGGAAGACTAAAGAGTTGAGTTGTAGATTAACTAACAACGTGATCAGAGTTGAGAATGGTTTAGTAAATGAACACAGTTGCATAAAAGATGTCAGATTAATATGAAGATCATTTGGATTCCAAAATGTTATAGTTAAAGAAAGGTCAGGCTCAGTTAATTAACTCATCCAAGTATGAGACCTAAAGTATGTGATTGCCGGAATTTATTTTGAATTTATTTCTGTTTGCAATTGGAATAATATCAGATTAGTAATGACAGAATTAGTTAATGCAATCATGATCGAGATGTTTTATTTTCAGCTGAGGCATTATCTACTAAAGTAATTGAGAAGTTAGTTTTATTATGGCAACATGTGAATATGTCATTATTGGTGGGCTGTGTGCGATACCATAGTATTTATTATTATTTGTAGGCTGTGTGCGATACCACCGTATTTATCATTATTGGTGGGCTGTGTACGATACTACCGTATTTATTATTACTGGTGGGCCGTGTACAAAACCACTGTGTATTCGATATTATTCTAAAGTGCTCATCGGGAAACTTTGACAAAGTGAAAATTTCTTGTGACTATGTGATGACAAATGCAGGGTATAAGTGCATGTAAATGTGAGCAATGTTTATGTTATGCATTTAGAATGTGGTAAGACTTGAAATGAGTAAGTTTATATGTAAATGATACATCCTTTTTACTTATGTTTTTACATATTAATGTATCATATGAAATATGAGTGAATATTATTGTTATTTATTAAAATGATGGAAAGCGAGGAAATTTCTGGAAGAACTTTGAAAGAGACAAAGGATACGGATGAATACCGTGAATATGTGTTAAATGACCTAAAATAACTTCAGTGCTGTGATGAAATTTTATGAAAATCATCCGGGTTTCGCAATGTTACAGTTAAGGAAAAAGTTAATATTGACTAATTGACTCGTTCGGGGTTCTTATCATATGAGAATGCTAGTTGATTTCAGTGATAGATGAAAGCAGTGTTAATATGTCTGGGTCGTGATCAGTTTACTCTATCTTTTCTGGTATTCTATTAAAATGAATTGATAGAAAAGAAACAGTAACATTCATATGATGTTGAAATTTAGTTTCCACTGATTGTTATTCTGTGAAATGTGTATATGAAAACTATGTTGCTTCAGTTATCGTTCAGTGCTTATAAGTATTATTTTCCTTCTGGAAATTTTCTAAGAATTAGTCGAAGTCAGTATTATTTCTCTTATGAGCTATATTCTCGGACTTCTAGTACGGTATCAAATCTTGGATCTCCTTATCTCAGATTTCTTATTGACTTTATTTTATGAATTGTGCAAGAGATATTCCTTTACTGGAAGTAATCATACTTATGTGAGTATGAAATCTAGTTTGATAGTGAACATACAATGTTACTATTGTCAGATGTGTAAAGACTAAAAGTATTGTTTATCGATGTGACTGAGAAGTTAGCCTTGAAATGCCACTACAATTTTAATTGTTAGAGAGATGCAATTCCAATGTGGTTCAATATTTTAAGAAGTAACAGTAAAATGAATTTTATTAGATGTGATCTATCTTTAGATTTCGGGAAAGAAATCAACATTGATAAAAAAGTAAACAGTGAAGGATCAAGCTGGAATCTGCACTATGATTGTTATTTCTGAGTAATTTTATATATCTCAATGAGTTAAAATGAGATTGTTATATATCATTGAAACTGTATAGTTGATTTAAGATCATTGATTCGTAACCGGAAAGAATTGTAATAGGATACATGTTTGAGTTATCATGGCAATCGGATGAACATAGTTCCTTTAGAAGGGTACTGTGAAACAGCCAAGACCAATTCAATTATTTAGTCTGGATAGTTTATTGGTTTGAAGTGTATTTTGATACAAGAACGTGAAAATGGTAGCTTATGCTTGCACTTAGTTAATATTGCATGAAAAGAATCTTATGATGTGAATTAGACAGTGATTATTATTCAGAAATAATGATGCTTATTCCATGATTTTGTGAAACTTAGAATTTTGTCAGTAAATGGTAAGTTAGAAGTGTTCGAAAAGAACTAACTTCCGATTCAGAACTACAGGTCAGAAACTGACTATTTATTTGTTGTTTCGAGACGGAGTTTGTGTACCAAGAAATCAATTATAGATTATCAAAAATTGCATACAGAATCGAAAGGTAAGAATATTGAACTTAGATGAGTGTCAAGTGCTTCTGAAAGTATTTCATTAACAAAAAAATTTTCATCTGGATAAGTAAAGATAGTGAGTTGTGGTTCATCGAAGAGTATGAGATTATTGATAGAATAATGCCAATTACTTATTGTGGGATTTTCAATCAGAATTTAAGAAGATCTGTAATATGATTTTTATGTTCATGATAAGAGAGTATAGTTCTGAATCTTAGTTTAAGAAGTAAGATGTTGAGGATGCCGAGACTATATAAGAAGCTAAAAGTGACTTGTGAAATTAACCTAAATCCATTAACTGATGAGATTTTCGAGGACGAAAATCCCTAAGGGGGGGAGAGTTGTAACAACTCGATTTTGGGCTTAGTCGGAACAGCGGTTTCAGGACCACAATTCGACTTTGAAAATTTTATTTTTTTATTATTTTAATATTTACAACACGATATTAGAGTTGTGTGAAATTTTCGTAAAGAAGTTTTATCGTTTAAGTGGTTAATTCGGTAAAAAGGATTAAATTGCGTAAAGTGTAAAAGTTGGGTTCTATAAGTTAAAAGTGTCAAATAGCTATAGAACAATAAAGGAAAGGTCCTTATATGATAATTAATCCAATTGTAAGTTAGTGGATGATATTTGGTTTGGCATTTGTGTAAATTTGATTATTTTTAAAGGTTAATTTAGTAAAAAGGCAAATAATTATAATAAAATATAATAAAACAAAATTTTATCTTTCTATTCATCATCTTCCACCGAAAATGAGAAAGATGAACAGCCATGAAAGCTTCAAGCATTCGGCCAAGCTTCATAGCTTATTGGTAAGCCCGTTTTTATTCGGTTTTTAATAATTTTTACGTTTTTGAGATCGTTGCTAAGCTATCTACAAAACCCATGCTTGAATTTTTTATTTTGGTGGATATTTTGAATTATGCCATTGTTGAAAGCTTGTGTATTTTGATGTTTGATGGTAGATTATGCATGTTTATGAGTAGAGGGACAATTTTTACTAAGTGATTTTCGGTGAAAACGAGTAAAACGAGTTAATCGGTAAAAGTTGTTATTATTCATAAGTATGTTTTATAGTAATAATTTGAAGTTGCAATAGAAGGGAAAAATGTTCAGCATGTCATAAAACATAAGAAAAAGGAACAAAGTTTAATTTTCGAGCCTAGGGGTAAAATCGTAATTATGCAAAAGTTTAGGGGCAAAATTGTAATTTTGCCAAAGTTTGAGTTAGGGACTGTTTTGAGTAGTATATTAATTAAATAAGTGAAATATGATGTTTTAGAACCCGAAAAATGAGATTTGGATGTAGAACTGGAGGAAAATCGAAAAATCGAGAAAGTTGGTAAAATGGTCGTTTTGGCATTCGAGGTAAGTTCGTATGTTAATAAGCATTAAATTTAATATATTTAAATGTTTAACTGATACCATTTGTTATTTCGTATGTTATTATTGGATTATGAATAATATAAAAATTACGAGATTGTATTGAAAGATCAAATTAAGAGAAATGCAGGGCGGAGTATGATCGAATTTCGACATGTGATGAATTGATATTAAAGACCATGGTTGGACCATGGCAATATGAGAGCCAGTGTAAGACCATGTCTGGGACATGGCATCGGCCATGATATGAGAGCCAGTGTAAGACCATGTCTGGGACATGGCATCGGCATTGATATGTGTGCTAGAGTAAGACCATGTCTGGGACATGGCATCGGCCACAATATGAAAGCTAGCGTAATACCATGTCTGGGACATGGCATTGGTACGATACATCTTGTACGAGTTTTTCTCGAGTATCCATCCTTAGTATTCCAAGAGTTTCAATGGGTAAATCCAAAGATGAAATCAAAGAAATGACAAGGTATGATCGTATTGAAAGGGTACAGGTATGCACGCAAAATTCATGAGAACTAAATTTCGACGTATATGGAACATTTGGTAAGAATATAAAAGAGTAATTCATACCTATGAAAATGATCTTGTGATGATCTTGTGACGATAGGTCAATACTTATGATGTATAAATAGGTGATAAATTTGATTTATGACTATGTGTGAGGCTTTTAGGCCAAATTAAATTGTGACATGATAAGTTTAAGTTTTGTTGTTGATGTATAGGTTAAAAGGGAAAATGAATGGCATGTAAATATTCGATAATGGCTAGCTATTGGAATGGCTAGTTAAGGATATGTTTTGGGGTTATGTATGATTAAATGGATGTTAATACAAAGCAATCATGAAAGAGTAAAATTTACAATAAAATTGTTAATGGACAACAGCAGTGATGTGGATTTGAAAAATCACCAAAAATAGTAAAAATTGAATTATAAGTTGATGAGATATTGATTTAAATATTATTGAGTCTATTTTCATATAAAAGAAACAGAGAAAACAAAGGATTTTTATATTTCGAGATATTTAAATTCTTGTGAGATTGGTTCAGAATAATTACGTGATCCCCTATTTTGACTTGGAAAAATCATTAAACATTGTACAAAAATAATTATGGGATAAAAGTTATATTCTTGAAATCCTTAATGAGTCTAGTTTCAAATGATATAAACATCATTTGAATTCTGTACAAGGAGAAAATTGATTCGTAGTGAAAAGTGGTCAGAATAGTCAAACAGTGAAATGGGGGAAACTTTAATGAATAAACTGTACTAATTGGCTAAGCCAAAAAATCTAGAAATTTATGGTATGAAGATATGTGGGTCTAGTTTCTGATAAAATTAACGGATATTAATTTGGAGCTTTGTAGCTCGAGATATAAATGATTTAGTGACTATGACTCAAGTAGACAGCTTAAGATGAACATGAGAAAATGGTGGAACTATGTGTAATTATGATTGCATTATCTTGAGAACTTGTTGCGAGGATTTGTCATGTTGAGGCCTTGATAAGGCTACAAATAAGTTGGGAAAGTAAGAACTTAGCATTATTTATGCAAGTTATGACAGCTTAGTAGTAAGCTAAATTCATTGCTAATGCTTATTAATTTTTTTTATGTGAACTTACTAAGCTTCATAAGCTTACCCCCTTTTCTTTCCCATGTTACAGAGTCCTTCTAAACAAGCTCGGGTTGGAGGTCATCGGAGATCGCTTCACACTATCAAGCTATCTATGGGTATCTTTATTTATAAATGATTTAAACTATGGCATGTATAGGGGCTTGACTAAGTCATTTTGTATATGTGTTAATTAATTTGACAAATGTATTGTTAAGTCTGGTAATGCCTCGTACTCGGTTCCGGCATAGGATACGGGTAAGGGGTGTTACATCCCATCATTAGGAAAGAGAGAGCACGTATTCTCTGAATTTCTTGTGTGCTAATTTGGAATATCAAATCCCCAAGATTCGGTAAAACTTCAAGGAATTCATGGATTCAGGTACGCTTCTGCATTTAGTTTTGTTCTTCATTTATTCTTAATGATTTGATATGATTGATCCTGGTTTATTAAGTTTTATTTTAGATTTATTTTACAAATCTAATAAGTGGCATCCTAGCTTTGTCATGTTGAATCATTGAGAATGAGTTGATTCTTTATTAATTTTGGGTTTTGATTTTTTAAATAAAATTTTAAAGTTTTAAGGTTTTAATTTTCGTATAACTGGAAAGATTTACAGTTTTAATTGAGAATTAAAAAAATTTGAGGATATTATGTGGTTTATTCATTTTTAATAAATATTTAAAAAGCTGTGTAGGTTTGGGTTCATTAGAAACTTTTTATGATATATATTTGATTATATCAATAGATGGATTGTTAATCGCTAATCGCTTGTTTTACAGTTTTACGGTTATATTGTTTTGGAGACACTTTAGTAATTATGTTCAGGATTTGACATGATGATATATGGCTGGTAAAAAAAATTGCTTCCGGTAAAGTGCCTTTAATAGACCGATTATTTATCAACGAATTCATTGTAACGACCCAAACCCGGCCCAAACACTATGGCCGAATCTGGTTCGTTACAGGAAAAATATTCTTGAAAAGCCTTTTCAAAACCAACTTAAGTTTAAAAATTCTTCATTTTAGTGGGCTTGCCAAACCGTACTTAGATTTTTAATTTGAAAATTAGGTTAAGTCGAGTTAATATAAAATTATAAATGTGCCCGATGGCACGATGAAAATAATTTCCGTTTTAACTTGGAAAACATGTGATTTTGATCTAACATTAATAAAAATAGTTTAACAGAGAATCTATCATACGAAAATAACAGTATGAGATGTCAGGAGGCCTTATTACAATCCAAATAAACCTCTCTTTTGGTTATTCTTACTATAGTTTTGTCTCACGCCTCCTTAATCCCTTCTACCACCTTGGCCTTCTCCACTAGGGACGAGAACTCACGAACTCGCCATGGGGGCAATTAGTAATCTCGGATCATTTCTCGAGTCCGTCTCAAAACGGACGCAGCAGGCGCTCATGTTCTGTGTGGCTACGATTCCTCTCGCATACCTACTCACTTTTAAAAACTCCGCCATCATACTCGGCCACTGACTTAGTTCCTTGCACTAGGCCCAGGAAGGCTTTCCTTTGAGCATCAGTGTAGCTAGTGCCCACATACTTCTTCTGAAAGGCAGTTTTGAAGTAGTCCCATGTGAGATCACCAGCCGCGGCTCCATCCCGGTGTCACCCACCACTGCACGCTTCATCCTTTAGAAGCGACACCGCCTTTCAGCCTTCTCTCCTCCTCGGTCGGTCGAGATCATCCATGACCCTTTCCTTAGATTCCACCAATATTCTCATGGCACCGGGTGCCACTCCTGAGACACCACGGAATACCTCAGCCCCATTAGACCGAATTCGCTCGGGAACAGACTTCCGAGCTCCCAAATTCCCACCAGCCCCGGCCACCATCTCCAAAACTCGCAAAACAGCTTGCGACATAGCCTCACCACCGGCCCGGTCCTCGCTCTCTCACCACGAAAGTAGGAGGTGGTGGTGGCGGTGGTACCTCATTTTTCGAACCACGACCCGACCGACGTGTTTCAGATCATCATCATCCTACCCCTACCGCGTCCCACGGCGTCCCACGTCCTCTAGAACTCATTCTATCTCATCGCGCTTTTAACTGATTAAAAGAATTTTATGTGTTAGTACTTGTTCCACTTATTATTCGCGAAGGAATTTTATGGAGAAAATTTAGTTAGAGGTTCTTTCGAGCAAACAAGTTTCAGTCTTCTATCCTAGTTCACACAAAAGAGTTCATACATCCATTCCTTAATACTTTCCATACCTATTCACTCCTCGGACAATTCTGCCCATTTCTAACCCAGGGGTATTTTCGTCATTTTCCTACAGGGGTATTTTCGTCATAAAAGAAGTTTTAAAACTTTGGTAAAGTAGGTCATTTTTGAAATTCCCAAAACTGGAGGGTATTTATGAAAATTTGTAAAATGGTAATCGTTTTGAAACCAGGGGTATTTCGGTAATTTTGTCGATCAGGGGTAATTTTGTCATTTTGATAAATCGAGGATATTTTCGACAGTTGTAGAACTTTGGGGATTCTTTTGAAAGTTTTCCTTTTCAAGTGGTGATGTTTGTAAAGGTTTTCAAAGCCAGGGTCGTTTTAGTAATTTTGCAACTTGAGGGCATTTTCGTAATTTTTCAAAACCAAAATATTTTGTTGATGATTTTCAAAGCTAAGTTGTTGAATATTTATAGAATAGTTGAAATTTTTTGAGCAAAACCATTGAACTGATATTTTTTTTGAGTCAGGGGCATTTTGGTAATTTTACCCCTAAGGGCATTTTTGTAATTTTCCAAAAAAATTTGAGTTTTTCGAAGAAAACGTTGTAAATATGAGGTTTTCCGATTTGAAAGAGTTGTTGCAAGAGTTTTGAAAACATTTGAGTTGTTGTTGTTTCGTTCTTTTTCGAAAACACGGCTAGTTCCCTTTCGGGTTTTAGTCGTTATGTTAAGCCTATGACCAAGCCCTCTTGGTCAGGGTGAACCAAAGCCACGCACCAGGCAGGATTCGAGTGAAGAGGAGGTGGGTCACACGGACCGCTTAAATACCAAGCTCTCACCGAACCTTTCTAGACATGCGCACAGAGGTTACCACACTACTGAGCCCCCCTGAGTTAGGGTGAACCGGTTACGCACTGTAGGATACTGCGAAGAGGAGGTGAGTCACACGGACTGCTTAAATACCAGGCTCTTCCGGATCCACTCCTAGACATGCGTACAGGGGTTACCACACCCTAGCTCACTGGCTAAGTCATAGATTGGTTTAGTTCTTTAATGTCTTATGTTGGTTTCATGTGTTTGAGTAATCTAATCCTAGGGTTCAAGTCCTATAAGTCTATCTACGCCCATGCTTCCTACCCTTCTACAGAACATAATTCACAAAGAATGTTCGTAAGTACTTACCGCGCGGTCGGTCTGCACTGAGACTCGCCATGCTGCTTCAAAATCCAAAAATCATTTCATAAGGCCTACTAAAGCATTTTTGGCCTCTTGCCCCTCACACAACAGCTTTGAACTGGCTCGATATTATTTTGTAACGACCCAAACCCGCCCAAACACTATGGCCGAACTGCAGTTCGTTATAGAAAAATATTCTTGAAAAGCCTTTTCAAAACCAACTTAAGTTTAAAAATTCTTCATTTTAGTGGGCTTGCCAAACCGTATTTAGATTTTTAATTTGAAAATTAGGTTAAGTCGAGTTAATATAAAATTATAAATGTGCCCGATGGCACGATGAAAATAATTTCCGCTTTAACTTGGAAAACATGTGATTTTGATCTAACATTAATAAAAATAGTTTAACAGAGAATCTATCATACGAAAATAACGATGATGAGATGTCGAGGCCTTATTACAATCCAAATAAACTATACTAAAAATAAAATATCAAAACTTAAAATCAAAGTTCATTTAATTTAAATTCACTGCATGGCCACCTCGAGTCCACCCGGCCCACATCCGCGATCTACGTGTCACCCAAAAAATGTAAGGAGAAGGTGAGTCACCAAGACTCGATGATGTAACCCTTCCCCTGTTTAAACCAACTTCATACACAACATATAACAAATTAATTATCATGCATATTATCATGTGTCCCAACCTAGCCAGCCATACGCCACTGTCTACCCCGTTGTGGTACCAAACCACTGGTGGTGCCAAACCACTGGTGACATTCAGTCACGATGTGCTACCAAAGCACCGGTGTCCGTGAGACACAAATCGGGTGATGGGGCCAACCCATCGTGTGATACCAAATCACCGCGATTTATCCCATATCTCAAGTGGGGACAACCCACGGTGGTATTAACCACGGGGACAAGTCGCTATGAGGTACCAAACCTCTGGAGTACCAAACCTCTCGTGACCGTAGTCACAAGCAGTGTTACCAAAACATCATGTTGCCCGCCGGCACAATAATATTTCCGCCTCCGCTCAATCAACCCACATAGTCAACAATCATACACATTATCATCGTATGTATTAATACAACATGCTTTCCAAAGCATAAAATAGCGAAATCATATGCACAGGTACTTACCTGATTCATCACATATACCCTTAGGGTATTCAAGCCATTGCTACATAAATCAAGTTAGCTTTCACATTACTTAGCATAATTAATAAGCTATATGGTGTGTATGTACACACCTGTTACCACGATAGTCTTAAATCCCGAGAAGAAACGTTGGTCACCATAGATCTATCTGTCCTATATTCGGCCAAAAACATGGGTTAGTCTTATGGCCTATTCGGCCAAATCCAAAATATTCAAAGGGTTAATATTTAACCCGAAAGCCTTACCTAACACCCTTGAGTACTAGCCACCAAGTGTTTCTGCTTCCCTAATCGGCAATCATTAAGTTAGTAGCCTTCGGCTTAATCGAATATCATGAATAAAGAAAACAGATCTTACCACCCTAACCCCAAAACCGATTGCTCCAAAGCAACGGGTTCACTGCTTGTTTCCAAATCCAAGAAGGCCCTATATTTTAATCAAGCGATTAGTAGCCTTAATGATCATTGCCGAAATAGTCACTTACCAACCTCCAAGTCGACAAGAAGAGAAAAGAGAATCCTAGACATTCGCCTAACATACTTACCCTCCAAATTCGATTAGAGAATGCTTCCCCCCTTGTTCAAGATTCGGCCAAGGTTCCAAAAGAAGAGAGGGTTTTTCTTTTGTCGGTTTTTGGGAGAATAATCAAAGAATAAACAAAGAACTAATGAAGGCTAGCCAAAATTGAGAGAAGAGACTAAGGAAATCGGCACACCAATAGGGATTAGATTCGGCTAGAGACTAAGAGATGGAAGTGGTTCTTAACTTTGAAGAAAGAAAAGAAATCGAGATGGCAACTAGTTGGGAGAATTTCACTACTAAAAAAAAAATTCTAAAAAGAATTTAAGATGGTATATAGGGGTTTATATAGGATTTCTCACCCCCTTCCTATTACTTGTCATCCACTCTCCCTAGGAGAGTTCAAATTTTGGCAAAACTCTTACAACCTCTCTTGGCCACTCATTTCAAATAATTCAAATAATTTGAATTAATCACTTAATAATCCTTTTAATTAAGCAATAATCCAACTAAACAATTTATACTCATATTATCCTTTTTATCTCAACCTAATATTATCCCTTAATAATATTAATTAATAAAGGAATTTAAAAGGGAGAAAAATTCTCCTACTTATGCCGTCCCCCTTGGAGTGCAAAAAGGGAGTTTTCGTGACTCGAACCCAAGCTCTCCCTTGTGCACTGTGGCGTCAACTCCAAGCACCTAAGTGGCCCTCTCCTTGCCACTTTTCCAAGCTGATTTTTGTGTTAAAAATCGCTCATTTATTCTTTTAACACCCTCCTGCTAAGGCTCTCTCGCTTTTAAGGTTAAAACTTGGAATTTCCTACCAAACCGAGCAAACTCAAAACCTTAATTCAAGCTCATTATTCCATAAATAATATCCCAATAGTTCTTACATAAGAAAAATAACTAAATTCCAAATAGCCCCGTTTTTGGGATGTTACAGTTCTACGCCCCTTAAAATAAATTTCGTCCCCGAAATTACTTGGTTAGAAGAGGTGGGGGTATTGTTGCCTCATCACATCCTCGGGTTCCCACGTAGCTTCCTCTGTACCATGGTTCCGCCATAGCACTTTCACCAAGGGTACCGACTTCCTTCGTAGAACCTTCATATCTCGGTCCTAAGATCCGAATCGGTTCCTCTTCAAAAGATAAATCGATTCACCTCGATCTTCGCCATCGGCACAACGTATGCGATGGGTCCGATCGATACCGCCTTAGCATTGATACGTGAAAGACGCCATGGATCGATTCGATTCTGCACGGTAACTCAAGCCGATAAGCTACCGGTCCTACTCGCTAATCACCGCGCATAGGGTCCGATGAATCTTGGGCTTAGCTTCCTTTCCGCCAAATCTCAACACCTTATTCCAAGGCGATACCTTCAGAAAACCTTGTCTCCTACCGCATACTCCATTTCCTTGCGTTTTAAATCGGCATAGATTTCTCGCCTATCCGATGCTTCCTTAAGACGAGACCGAATCACCTTAACTTTATCCTCTGTCTCTCGCACACCAACTCGGACCCAAAATGCATGCTGTTCTCCTAATTCCGCCCAACACGCGTCGGGTACGACATTTCCGTCCATACAAATTGCCTCATCACGAGCCATCTGGATACTTGCCTGATAGCTGTTGTTGTAGGCGAACTCCGCTAATGGTAGAAATTCCTCCCAACTACCACGAAAATCCAAGACACAACCTCTTAACATGTCCTCCAAGATCTCAGATCACCCTTTCCGATTGTCCATCGATCGTGGATGGAAAGCGGTACTAAAATCCAGCCGCGTACCCATAGCTTGATGCAAAGCTTTCCAAAACCTTGACGTGAACCTGGGATCCCTATCTGAGATGATTGATGTTGGAACACCATGCAATCTTACTATCTCCGAGACGTCATACTTAGCTAGCTTCTGAAGAGAGAAATCCATCCTCACCGGTATGAAGTGAGCCGATGTAGTTAAACGGTCCACTATCACCCAAACTGCGCTTTCTTGCTTGGGCGTAAGGGGTAGCCCACTAACGAAATCCATAGTGATCCGTTCCCACTTCCATTGGGGAATCTTCACTGGCTGAAGTAACCTCGACGGCGGTGATGTTCGCTTTGACACGCTGACAAGTCGGACACTTGCCAACAAACTCTGTTACTTCACGCTTTAACCCGCCACCGTAATTGCTCTTTGAGATCCTCAGCACATCTTGCGCCTCCGGATGCATAGCGTAAGAAGCGCTATGTGCATCCCGGAGAATTTTTTCCTCAACTCCACATCCTTTGGCATACAAGCCCGCCCTTGAAAGCATAACACTCCATCCATGTATGCATCGTACCTTTCAATCCACCATTCTCGAACTTGTACCCTCTTAGCAATCAACCCTTCATCCACTAACCGCTTGTCCCTAACCTCCTCGATCCATGTTGGCTTAACTTGAAGTTCCGCCAAGAGACTTCCATCATCATATAGACTTAACCGAGCAAACATTGCTCTCAAGTCCGTCACAACCTTCCGGCCAACGCGCGTCGACCACCACGTTGGCCTTGCCCGATGATACTCGATCGCACATTCGTAATCCTTCAAAAGTTCGATCCACCGACGTTGTCTCAGATTTAAATCCTTCTGAGTCAGGAGATACCTCAAACTCTTGTGATCAGTATAAACTATCGACTTCTCCCCATAAAGATAGTGTCTCCATATTTTCAGAGCGAAGACAATCGCCGCTAACTCTAAGTCGTGCGTTGGGTAGTTAGCCTCATGCGGTCTTAATCGACGGGATGCATAGGCTACTACCTTCCTTTCTTGCATCAACACACACCCCAAACCAAAGTGTGAGATGCATCACAATAGACGGTAAACAACTTCCCGCGCCTCCCCGTTGCACCAAAACCGAGCTTCCATCAAAATTTTCCTTAACTTATTGAAGCTTTCTGTTTGCTTCTCCGACTATACAAATGGGACTCCTTTCCTTAGTAGCTTCACACGGTCAACGGTCTGCAATCGAGAGAACCCTTCCACAAACCTCCGATAGTACCTGCTAGACCTGAAAACTTCTGATCTCCGCCACCGACCTAGGCGGTTTCCAATCCAATACCGCTTCAATCTTCCGAGGTCTACTCTAATTCCTTCACCGATACCACATGTCCTAAGAAAGCACTCCCTTAGCCAAAATTCGCACTTGCCGAATTTGGCATATAATTGCTTCTCCTCAACACTTGTAGAACTATACGCAAGTGCTTGTCATGCTCCACCTCCGTCTTAGAATAGACTAATATATCGCCTATGAACACTACGACGAATTGGTCTAAGTATTGCTTTGGAACACCCTATTCATCAAGTCCATAAACGCCGCCGCCGCGCGCGTTGGTCAACCCAAATGGCATCACCGTAAACTCGTAATGTCCATACCGAGTTCGAATGCCGCCTTGTGAACATCAACCTCCTTTACCTTCAATTGATGGTAACCCGACCTAAGGTCTATCTTCGAGAACTCCGAGGCACCCTTCAGTTGATCGAACAAGTCGTCAATCCGAGGCAACGGATACTTGTTCTTGATCGTTAACTTGTTCAATCAAGCGGTAGTCGATACACATCCGCATTGAACCATCCTTCTTCTTGACGAACAAAGACAAAGCGCTCCCCACGGAGATATGCTTGGTCGAATGAACCTCTCATCCAAGAGCTCTGAATTTGAGCCTTCACTCCACCAATTCCTTTGGTGCCATTCGGTATGGTGCTATAGACACAGTGCCGCTTTCGGTAGCAAGTCTATATCGAATTCAACTTCCGATCCGGAGGCGGACTTAAGTTCTTCCGGGAATACATCGGCGAATTCCCCTACCGCTCGAACCTTTCCAACTCATCGACTCCTTCAAGGCCCAAAGCACGATTCGAACCAAAAACGCCTCACAACCCTTCTTGACCATCTTTTCACCTTCGTGGCCGACACCACATTGGATAGGTAATTTCTTCTATCACCTATCACAACCACTTCATCACCTTCACTGTCTTAAGAATCATGCGCTTAGCCACGCAATCCAAATTCGCCCGATACTTAACCAACCCAACCCATTCCAAGGATCAAATCGAACTCTCCGAAAGGTAGTTCCATCGGATCGGCTACAAATCGACCCCTTGGAGTTCTAGAGGTGCGCCTCTATAAAGTTTGTCTACTACTACAGAGTGTCCTGGGGGGGCTTAGCACGCTTATCTTTCTAAGAGTAGTCTCGAGTCTAGGTCCATAGTTCCTACCACACTACTAGCAATGTGCGAGTCGTCGAACCCACATCAATTAATGCAACATAAGGTAAACCAAATATTAGGAACGTACCGGTTATGACGTCCGGTGCGTCTCCTCCTCATGACGCCTCATTTGCGTAGACTAAGCCAGGCTGCCTAGCCTCTGTGTTACCCGAACCTCTGCCCTGAGTTCCACGACCTCGGTTGAAACCATTGTTTCCTCTGCCATTACCCCGACCCCCCTGTGGTCCCACATTTCTATCTTGAGTACGGTTCTGCCCTTCTGGCTGATTCTTAGCTAGTTTCCGGGGGCAATCTCTGACACGATGCTCCAGAGACCCACATTCAAAACAACCTCTACCACCGGTCCAACAGCTTCCCCAATGGGTTTTCCCACAGTGGTTACACTGAGTCGGCCTCTGATTAGTAGTCGTGGGCCTACCGGTCTGATTTGGCCCACTCTGCCTAGCCCTTTTCGGTGCACTATTACCACCTGATCCCGCCGACCCAAAACCTCTCTTTTGGTTATTCTTACTATAGTTTTGTCTCACAGTCTCCTTAATCCCTTCGGCCACCTTGGCCTTCTCCACTAGGGACGAGAACTCACGAACCTGCTGCGGGGCAATTAGTAATCTCAGATCATCTCTGAGTCCGTCCTCAAAACGGACGCAGCGCTCATGTTCTGTGGCTACGATTCCTCTGGCATACCTACTCAGCCTTAAAAACTCCGCCTCATACTCGGCCACTGACTTAGTTCCTTGCACTAGGCCCAGGAAGGCTTTCCTTTGAGCATCAGTGTAGCTAGTGCCCACATACTTCTTCTCGAAGCGCGCTGAAGTAGTCCCATGTGAGATCATCACCGCGGCTCCATCCCGGATCATCGTCCCACCACTGTACGCTTCATCCTTTAGAAGCGACACGCCTTTTTCAACTTCTCCTCCTCGGTCCAGTCGAGATCATCCATGACCCTTTCCGTAGATTCCACCAATATTCTCGGCGCTTTGGGTGCCACTCCCGAGACACCACGGAATACCTCACTTCAGGGCCGAATTCGCTCGGAACAGACTTCCGAGCTCCCAAATTCCTACCACCCCGGCCACCATCTCCAAAACTCGCCAAAATAACTTGCGACACGCCTCACCACCGATGCCCGTCCTCGCTCTTCACCACGAAAGTAGGAGGTGGTGGTGGCGATGGTACCTCGTTTTTCGAACCCCGACCCGACTGACAGTGTTCAGATCATCATCATCCTACCCCTATCGCGTCCACGGCGTCCCACGTCCTCTAGAACTCATTCTATCTCATCATGCTTTTAATCGATTAAGAGAATTTTATGTGTTAGTACTTGTTCCACTTATTATTCGCGAAGGAATTTTATGGAGAAAATTTAGTTAGAGGTTCTTTCGAGCAAACAAGTTTCATCTTTCTATCCTAGTTCACACAAAAGAGTTCATACATCCATTCCTTAATACTTTCCATACCTATTCACTCCTCTGACAATTCTCGCCCATTTCTAACCCATGGTATTTTCATCATTTTCCTACAGGGTATTTTCAGTCATAAAAGAAGTTTTAAAACTTTGGTAAAGTAGGTCATTTTGAAATTCCCAAAACTGGAGGGTATTTATGAAAATTTGTAAAATGGTAATCGTTTTGAAACCAGGGGTATTTCGGTAATTTTGTCGATCAGGGGTAATTTTGTCATTTTGATAAATCGGGGATATTTTCGACAGTTGTAGAACTTTGGGGATTCTTTTGAAAGTTTTCCTTTTCAAGTGGTGATGTTTGTAAAGGTTTTCAAAGCCAGGGTCATTTTAGTAATTTTGCAACTTGAGGGCGTTTTCGTAATTTTTCAAAACCAAAATATTTTGTTGATGATTTTCAAAGCTAAGTTGTTGAATATTTATAGAATAGTTGAAATTTTTTGAGCAAAACCATTGAACTGATTATTTTTTTTTTGAGTCAGGGGCATTTTGGTAATTTTACCCCTAAGGGCATTTTTGTAATTTTCCAAAAAAATTTGAGTTTTTCGAAGAAAACGTTGTAAATATGAGGTTTTCCGATTTGAAAGAGTTGTTGCAAGAGTTTTGAAAACATTTGAGTTGTTGTTGTTTCGTTTTTTTTTTGAAACACGCTTAGTTCCTTCGGTTTTAGTCGTTATGTTAAGCCTATGACCGAGCCCTCTTGGTCGTGGTGAACCAAAGCCACGCACTGTGCAGATTCGAGTGAAGAGGAGGTGGGTCACACGGACCGCTTAAATACCAAGCTCTCACCGAACCTTTCTGACATGCGCACGCAGGTTACCACACTCATCGAGCCCCCGAGTTAGGGTGAACCGAAGCTACGCACTGCAGGATACCCGCGAAGAGGAGGTGAGTCACACGGATCGCTTAAATACCGTGCTCTTCCTGATCCACTCCTAGACATGCGTGCAGGTGGGTTACCACACCCTAGCTCATTTGCTAAGTCATAGATTGGTTTAGTTCTTTAATGTCTTATGTTGGTTTCATGTGTTTGAGTAATCTAATCCTAGGGTTCAAGTCCTATAAGTCTATCTACGCCCATGCTTCCTACCCTTCTACAGTAACATAATTCACAAAGAATGTTGAAGTACTTACTCAGGCGCATCGGTCTGGGAGACTCGCCATGCTTTGTTCAAAATCCAAAAATCATTTCATAAGGCCTACTAAAGCATTTTTGGGCCTTGGGCCCCACACCAGAGCTTTGAACTGGCTCGATATTAATTTTGTAACGACCCAAACCCGCCCAAACACTATGGCCGAATAACTGTTCGTTACAGGAAAAATATTCTTGAAAAGCCTTTTCAAAACCAACTTAAGTTTAAAAATTCTTCATTTTAGTGGGCTTGCCAAACCGTACTTAGATTTTTAATTTGAAAATTAGGTTAAGTCGAGTTAATATAAAATTATAAATGTGCCCGATGGCATGATGAAAATAATTTCCGTTTTAACTTGGAAAACATGTGATTTTGATCTAACATTAATAAAAATAGTTTAACAGAGAATCTATCATACGAAAATAACAGTATGAGATGTCAGGAGGCCTTATTACAATCCAAATAAACTATACTAAAAATAAATATCAAAACTTAAAATCAAAGTTCATTTAATTTAAATTCACTGCATGGCCACCTCGAGTCCACCCGGCTCCACATCCGAGATCTACGTGTCACCTGAAAAATGTAAGGAGAAGGTGAGTCACCAAGACTCAGTATGTAACCCTTCCCCTGGTTTAAACCAACTTCATGCACAACATATAACAAATTAATTATCATGCATATTATCATGTGTCCCAACCTAGCCAGCCATACGCCACTGTCTACCCCGTTGTGGTACCAAACCACTGGTGGTGCCAAACCACTGGTGACATTTAGTCACGATGTGCTACCAAAGCACCGTGTCCGTAGACACAAATCGGGTGATGGGGCCAACCCATCGTGTGATACCAAATCACCGGCGCATTTATCCCATATCTCAAGTGGGGACAACCCACGGTGGTATTAACCACGGGGACAAGTCGCGCTATGAGGTACCAAACCTCCGGAGGTACCAAACCTCTGGTGACCGTAGTCACAGCAGTGTTACCAAAACACTTTGTGCCCCGTCGGCACAATATTTCGCCCTCCGCTCAATCAACCCACATAGTCAACAATCATACACATTATCATCGTATGTATTAATACAACATGCTTTCCAAAGCATAAAATAAGCGAAATCATATGCACAGTACTTACTCGATTCATCACATATACCCTTAGGGTATTCAAGCCATTGCTACATAAATCAAGTTAGCTTTCACATTACTTAGCATAATTAATAAGCTATATGATGTGTATGTACACACCTGTTACCACGATAGTCTTAAATCCAGAGAAGAAACGTTGGTCACCACAGATCTATCTGTCCTATATTCGGCCAAAAACATGGGTTAGTCTTATGGCCTATTCGGCCAAATCCAAAATATTCAAAGGGTTAATATTTAACCCGAAAGCCTTACCTAACACCCTTGAGTACTAGCCACCAAGTGTTTCTGCTTCCCTAATCGGCAATCATTAAGTTAGTAGCCTTCGGCTTAATCGAATATCATGAATAAAGAAAACAGATCTTACCACCTTACCCCAAAACCGATTGCTCCAAAGCAACGGGTTCACCTGCTTGCTTCCAAATCCGAAGGCCCTATATTTTAATCAAGCGATTAGTAGCCTTAACAGTCATTGCCGAAATAGTCACTTACCAACCTCCAAGTCGACAAGAAGAGAAAAGAGAATCCTAGACATTCGGCCTAACATACTTACCCTCCAAATTCGATTAGAGAATGCTTCCCCCTCCTTGTTCAGTATTCGGCCAAGGTTCCAAAAGAAGAGAGGGTTTTTCTTTTGTCGGTTTTTGGGAGAATAATCAAAGAATAAACAGCAACTAATGAAGGCTAGCCGAAAATTGAGAGAAGAGACTAAGGGAAATCTCCACACACCAATAGGGATTAGATTCTATTAGAGACTAAGAGATGGAAGTGGTTCTTAACTTTGAAGAAAGAAAAGAAATCGATGGCAACTAGTTGGGAGAATTTCTACACTACTAAAAAAAATTCTAAAAAGAATTTAAGATGGTATATGGGGTTTATATAGGATTTGGCACCCCCTTCCTATTACTTGTCATCCCACTCTCCCTAGGGAGAGTTCAAATTTCGGCAAAACTCTTACAACCTCTCTTGGCCACTCATTTCAAATAATTCAAATAATTTGAATTAATCACTTAATAATCCTTTTAATTAAGCAATAATCCAACTAAACAATTTATACTCATATTATCCTTTTTATCTCAACCTAATATTATCCCTTAATAATATTAATTAATAAAGGAATTTAAAAGGGAGAAAAATTCTCCTACTTATGCCGTCCCTTGGAGTGCAAAAAGGAGTTTTCGTGACTCGAACCCAAGCTCTCCCTTGTGCAATTTGTGGCGTCAACTCCAAGCACCTAAGTGGCCCTCTCCTTGCCACTTTTCCAAGCTGATTTTTGTGTTAAAAATCGCTCATTTATTCTTTTTTTTAACACCCTCCTGCTAAGGTCTCTGCGCTTTTAAGGTTAAAACTTGGAATTTCCTACCAAACCGAGCAAACTCAAAACCTTAATTCAAGCTCATTATTCCATAAATAATATCACAATAGTTCTTACATAAGAAAAATAACTAAATTCCAAATAGCCCCGTTTTTGGGATGTTACATTCATTATATATGTTGAATCTTTAAGATTGATGGTAATATTTGTTAGTTTTAATTTTCTTTTATCGATTCAATTTTAGGGTTTCATTATAATCATTTTTTAATTCAAATTTTATAATCATTAATTCTTGAATTCAATATATAGTTGATAGAATATGTTATTTGTTATTGAGTTTATATGTTTATTCTTCTCATACTATTCAGTTTAAGCATATATTTTGAATTTGGATTTTCTTGGGATATCTAAGGCAAGTCGATCAAGGTTATACTTTTATGGTTTAATTATAGTGAAATTAGATTTTGATGCAAATTGATGTTTCAAGGTTATATTTTTATGGTTTAATTATAATGAAATTAGATTTTGATGCAAATTGATGTTAATCATAATATGTGTTTAAATAATTTGGTTTTTTAAGTTTGGTTCTATAATCTCAAGTTTTGGCATCTTATGGTTCCAAATATTTGGTTAAATTATGATGATTTATTGTATGAATTGTGAGATATGCCAACTATTATGATTTTGGTTTTTGAGATATATTGACTTAAAAATATTTTCAAGTATTCATGTGAATATCTGTTTAATCATAAATAACATGTAAATTCAAGGTAAGGTTTTTTATTTGATTATGAATACATATATATATGCGTGAATTGCTTGTGTTTATTAATTATTTGGCTTTGAACCACTACACTATTTCTGTTTGGTTCTGATACATATGGTTTTGGAATAAAAAAGAAAAAAAAAACAAAAGAAAGAAATAGTCAAAAATTGAGGTTTTCGTTTTTTTTTATTGCATTATTAAGACGATCTTATTTTAGGTTATTTCGGAGTTTATAAAGTAATAAAAAAATAGTTTTGACATTTGACTATTGGGGAAATTTTTAAATTTGAATATTGGTATGTTTATATATATATATATATATTTTAAAACAACTTAATTGAAGCAATAAGTCACCAAAGTGATTTTTTTTTTGTATAAATTATTTTGTTTTAAAATATAAAAGGTTGTGTGCATGTAACTTAAGTTATGTTAATATTGATCGGCCCAAATGAAGGTTAATAATATTACATGTGCAATTATGGTAATAAACATGTGACAATTATTCGGTTTTACCTGTGAGCAATAAATTGGCCCAAAAGAAGATTTATGGTTCGACATGCTCTTATTGTCAATGTTTGATTATTACATCAATATATCACTTACAAGTTAAAATTTTTTCCAAAGATAAAATATTAATGGAGTGTCCGATATCTTGAGATGAGGTTTACCTTTATTCAAATTATTTTGGTTTAAATTTGAATTCTTATGTGAGGTTATTTATGGTTTATGATTTATTCATCTATTATTATATTTGCCAACATCATTGTATGTTGTTTTGGGATAAATATATATACATATATATACTATTATCTTTTAATTTGAATAAAAGATGAAATTAAAAGAGATATTTTGAAACAAATAAATTCATATTTTGGATTTTAATTAAGTATGTCTAATATTTTAAATAAATTAGTTGAAACAAAATGTCGCCAAAGTGACCTCTTTTGTGTAGATTAGTTTATTTGAAATATTAAGATGATTATATGTTTTTGTGATTCATGCGTTTATTAATTGACCCAAAGGTAAGTTAATATTTGGCAGAATTTCAACGACATCTATGGTGATAAATGTGTGACAATTATAAGGTATTTTATGTTAGCAATAAGTTAGTCCAAAGATTAGTTAATTGTTTGACATCATTTATTGTCAATGTTTGATTGCTACAACGAGAGTACCGCTTACTGTTAATATTACTGTCCAAAGACTTGATATTGATGTTGTGTTTGGTATCTTGAGATGGGATTAGCCATTATCCTGAATTTATTGTTTACTTATGAATATTGATGTGAGCATATTTTTATTTATTTTTTGTTCTATATTCAGCTAATTCATATTCTACTGCCATAATATCTGCTAATATAAATTCTATACCCATGCTTAATGGGACTAAATGAATGGAAAAGGCACTTACTTATAGTGCTTGGCTGTATGAACATAGACCTTGCACTAAGGGAAGAACTACTTGCACCTCTCACTGCGGAAAGCACCCCCTATATTAAAAGGGATTTTGAGAGGTGCGATCGTTCAAATTGCAAGAGTCTAATGATCATGAGGCACACCATCTCAGAAGCCTTTAGGGCATAAAATCTGAAAAGATTACTCAGGTCAAGGTTTCCTTGACGAAATTAAGAAAAGTTTTGCTAAAAACGATAATATTGAAATGACATCACTTCTGACTTATTTGATGTCTATAAAGTTAAGGGTTAAGGAAATTCTGAGCGATCTAAGGGCTATGAGTTTTATGATCCCATAATAAGGAATATTTTTGGGATGGGAACTTCAACATTTTTTGAGGATGTTGAGTTTGGGGAGAGAAATAAGGTTAGATACATTGCTTTTGGGGAGGAATTGGATTCTAACTCAGTTCCTACTATCACTTTTGACGATGTTCAGGTTCTTATACCTATCATTGGTCAAGAAGTGAATCCAGAACCTCTGCAAGACAATGTTGAACAACTCCCCATTAAAAATGAGATAACTGTTCCAGAAGAACAAACTCAACAACCTCAAGAACAAGTGCCATTAAGGAGGTCTACAAGAGAAAGGAGAAATGCTATTACAGATGGTTATGTTGTATTTCTCCAAGAACAAGAGGATGATAATGGAATGATGGAAGATGATCTAATCAACTTTCATCAGGCCATGAAAAGTTCTAATTCTCGAAAGTGGATTGATGCCATGAAAGATGAGTATAAGTTTATGCGAGACAATAAAGTTTGGGAATTTGTCCCATTACCTGAAGGTGCAAAACCAATTGGTTGTAAATGGATATTTAAAACCAAGAGGGATGCAAATGGTAATGTGGAGAGGTATAAGACGCGTCTTGTAACTAAAGGATATACTCAGAAAGAATGTGTTGATTTTACAGAGACTTTCTCTCCAGTTTAATCGAAAGACTCCTGTAACACCCCTTACCCGTATTTGACGTCAGAATAGGGTACGAGGCATTACCGAAATTACAAATTTATTTAGTCGACATTTTACTTTATCTAGCATTTATATTTGAAACCAATCAAAATCAAACATATTGTCCCTTAAACATATTTATTTTTCTCGACATATCTTACTTGAATTTATTACTCGTCTCAACATACTTAATTACCTTGTATTAACATATTAAAGATAATCACATATTTACATGTCATGATAAATATCATTCACTTGTCGTTTCTTCATAAATATAAAACAGTTAATTCATCATATCAATATTTCACGTACAATCAACTTATATTCCCTTATATTACATAATTAAGTTACACGAACTTACCTGGCTAAATTTGCAGAAATATCAAAATTTAGGGGCACTTTGGAAATTTTCTATTTTCATTGATTTTCAGTCGATCTTAATCTAAATTAATAATTTCATTCAATTTTGCAATTTTAAATAATAAAATAATCCATTTCATGCAAATTGGTTATTTCCACATTTTTACAAAATTAATCACAAAGTTTTACTTTTCTTCAATTTAGTCCCTGAGCCTAAAACATTTCAAATTAGCCAGACTACCTAAATATTCATACATATTTTCCTCCTCCTCCTCTCCATTCCACATCCTTAATGTATATAACATGCTATAAGTAACATTATCAATAATTTCATTAATTACTCATAAGCATATTCAAAACTGTCCATTGAGTTATAGTTACTAAATTATTTATTTCCAGAGCTACGGAACTCCAAATGAAGAACCATTAATTTTTTCTGAAACTAGACTCACATATCTTCTTGCCATAAAATTTTCAGAATTTTTGATTTAGCCAATTAGTACAGTTTATTCTTTAAAGTCACCCCTGTTCTGCTATCTGGCAGTTCCGACCCTTTTTCACTAAAAATTAATTATCTTTTTATATAGAATTAAGATGATGTTAAGTTTATTTCTCCTAAAACTAGACTCATTAAGAAATCGAACCATATAAATTATATTCCCAAATTATTTTTATACAATTTTTTATGATTTTTCCAAGTCAGAACAGGGGATCTCGAAATCACTCTAAACCAGTCTTACTAAAATCTAAATATCTCAAAATACAGAATTTTTTTTCTTTTTCTGTTTCTTTCATATGAAAATAGACTCAATAAGCTTTAATTTCATATCTCACTTAACTTCTAATTCCATTTCTACCATTTTTTCTAAGTTTTTAAATTTACCTTACTGCTGCTGTCCCAAAACTGTTTTCTTATAACTCATTTTACAATTTAATCCTAATTAAGTTTACTTATTTTCTTAACTTAATTCATACTTTTTTTCTTCTTAAATTCCTTCCATATTCAACTTGACTATCTAATATTCATATTAAAACTTTAATTTCTAATTTCTTCCAAATTAATCCCTCTAACACAGCTTATAGCATACTTTACATTTTAATCCTCTTACTAATTCTAACTTAAATTTCATTCAATTTGATCCCTGATTCATCTTCTTCTTCAACATCAACTACACTTGAAAACCTAAAAACTCTCAAAATATCAACTTAGTTTCATCAAATCTTGCTTTAAAGCTTCTAAAACATTAAAATTAAGAGAATAGGACTTGATTATCTTACCAATTTAAACTTCAAGCTTTAAATCCCTAGTTTTTCCTTTTTCTTTTCTTTCCATCTCCCCTGTTTCGTATGCTCTCTGTTTCTTTATTTTGTTTCTTTTCTTCTCTCCTTTCTCCTCTTCTTTTTTTCCTTTAGTTTGTTTATATATATAATAATATAATAATATAATATTATAATAATATAATTATATAATAATATAATATATATATACATTTTAACTGAAAAAATCTCAGATTTTATTCATACAAATTTCCGCCTCAACATTTTAAAATGGCATAATTGCCATTTTGGTCCTTTATAATTTCTTTTAATCTATAATTTAACTTTTACACCTTTTTCAATTTAGTCTTTTTCATTTAATTACATATCCAAAAGTTAAAATTTCTCAACTAAACTTTACTAATAACTTAAGGACACTCCATAAATATTTTTAGAAATATTTATGGCTCACTTTATGAATTCGAGGTCTCAATACCTCGTTTTTGGCCCAATTTTTCTAATTAATTCTTTTAGTTCACAAAATTCAATAATTTTAAAATATTCTAAAATCACACTTAACTTATAATTATCGATTAACAAAGTTTTCTAACTTTTTCGTCAGATTTAGAAATCTCGAATCACTGTTCCGACACTATTGAAATTGGGCTGTTACAACTCTTCCCCCCTAAAAAAAATTTCGTCCTCGAAATTTCCTTGTTATTTTGATCATGAACTTCATTATTTCTATAATTCTATAGCTCCTTTATGCACATATTTATCTAGTTTATCATTTATATCCATTCCATATCCTTTCAGTTTGCAATTTATTTTAATTCAATATTGCGAACATACTTTATAACGAAAATTACTTACCTTTTTATAAGAGGCCCAATAGATTAAACAGAACACTTAAGATATATGAAACAAATATAGAAGTGTATTATTATATACTATTAATCAAATAGCACTTGATGAGTACCAAAGTGTTATTATCAGAGAATGCGTTAGAGTCCCTTAATGGTATACCACTAATATCTTAGTAGATCTAATCTCATTTACATAGGAAAATTACATTATACACACATGTCACTTTTACAATTTTAACATAATGCTTTTACATACTTTACAATTTAACCATTGTACTAAAAACCTGTATGTTTATATATTTTCTTTCTTTAATATATGTAACATATTTCAAAATTTACTAGTCATTCTTAATTTACTAATAATTCTTATTATGTGCTTCACATATCATTTTTCATTTTTTTTTCAATTCCAATTTCACTTCAATTTATTCACAACTAAAATTAATTTCACTTTCTCATCAATATACAATTCAATACTAATATTTATCCATCACTTAATTCAATTTCCATTTAATTCAACAATAACACTTACCTCATACTTCACTTACTATACACATAATTTAACATTTAACATTTAATATTAAATAATAGACATCAAACATGTAACAATATAAGTCATATGTGTTAATTTATACTTTAATTTTATACCTCAACAATAGTCTTTCATCAAATAGCCTCATATACCATCTACATTATCTTTAATCAATTCATAAACCTTTGGTTCAAGTTTTCAATCTCATATCTCAATTTCAATTTACATTTCAATTCCTAATTCCACTTTTCCATACCTTCAATAGTTCAACCGATCAAATTCAATCGATTTTTCTCATTTCGTTTATTCAACAGATTTCAATAATAATAATTTGATATTTTAACAAATTTATGAACCTTAAGTTCATACTTCAATTCTCATATTTCAATTCGATTCACAATTTAACTCATAATGTCTTTCTCATATTTTTAGTAGTACGATCAATCAAATTTATTTAATTTTCTCATTTCAATTATTCACCCTATTAACAATCCAGACTTTGACGGATACACGGATTCCAACCCAAACACACCAGTACGGCACATTGTGCCTAAAACGGTACATAGTACCTGATCAGTATACGACACACGAGGTGCCTGATACGACACATAAAGTGCCTGATACGGCACACGAGGTGCCTGATACGACACATGAAGTGCCTGATACGACACACGAGGTGCCTGATACGACACATAAAGTGCCTGATCGGCAAAGCCGATAAATCCCGTACTCTTCCAAATCCTATGGCATGCGAATTATATCCGACTAGTCCGACAAGTTAATAGGGAAATTAATTCTCATTTTAATTTCACTTAATATTCATATCTACCCCTATTAATAAGATTCAGACTTTGGCGGATACGTGGATCCAACCAAACACGCCAGATTGGCACTCAGTGCCTTATCGGATAGTTCAAAGTAATATAGTGACACCCAGTGTCTCATCGGCCTAGCCGAAGTAAAGTGGTACCCAGTACCTTATTGAATCTATCCGAAGTAAATAATATGACACCCGGTGTCTCATCGACTCAAGTCGAAGAATCCCTGAACACTTCCAATCCTATGGCATGCCATTTGTATCCGATCTAGCCCGATAAGTTAATAGGGTATTCAAATCATTTTTTTTTCTATTTCAAATTCACTTTTTCATTTTCTAATCAGTATACAATTCAATACCAATACATATTTCACATATAATCATACTTCAATTCAGTTCCAACCACTTTTCAATCAATACACGATTCATATATTTACACATATTCATAATTTAATTCATTTTTTTAATTCGTATTTTTAGTTTATTGTTCAATCAAATTTAAAATCACTAATTACTTTTCAATCAATATACATTTCAATTACTCACATATTTTCTTTATTTAATTCAATTTGATTCAATTCAAATCACTTTTAATTTTCTATTAATATACCTTCAAATATTCAAATAATTTATAATTCAGTTACATAATTTAAATAACTTTCTAATTTCCAGTTCATTCTATTTTCAACTCTTATTTCAATCAGTTTCACAGTATTGCAGTAATTCATTACATCAATAATTTCATAGTTTAATGCAATACACATAACAATATTCAATAACTTTACAATTCAATTCAGTACACAAAATAATATTCAGTATTCTATAATTCATTCGATGACGCCCTCAATTTGAGACTCAATCTTAAATTTATCATTTTACTAAATACTTACCTTAAAATACTTACCACACATAATTAATAAATTACACATAATAATGATAAAGTTTGAATAATAGTGATACAAATATTATCAAAATCTGAAGATATCATATTATTTTAAGTTATATATTAACAATGGCATACATTTCTAGACTTCACACATATTACGTTTGGTCCAAGAACTGACTAAACCATAGCTCTGATACCATAAATGTAACACCCCTTACCCGTATTTGACGCTGGAATAGGGTACGAGGCATTACCGAAATTACAAATTTATTTAGTCGACATTTTACTTTATCTAGCATTTATATTTGAAACCAATCAAAATCAAACATATTGTCCCTTAAACATATTTATTTTTCTCGACATATCTTACTTGAATTTATTACTCGTCTCAACATACTTAATTACCTTGTATTAACATATTAAAGATAATCACATATTTACATGTCATGATAAATATCATTCACTTGTCGTTTCTTCATAAATATAAAACAGTTAATTCATCATATCAATATTTCACGTACAATCAACTTATATTCCCTTATATTACATAATTAAGTTACACGAACTTACCTGGCTAAATTTGCAGAAATATCAAAATTTAGGGGCACTTTAGAAATTTTCTATTTTCATTGATTTTCAGTCGATCTTAATCTAAATTAATAATTTCATTCAATTTTAAAATTTTAAATAATAAAATAATCCATTTCATGCAAATTGGTCATTTCCACATTTTTACAAAATTAATCACAAAGTTTTACTTTTATTCAATTTAGTCCCTGAGCCTAAAACATTTCAAATTAGCCACACTACCTAAATATTCATACAAATTTTCCTCCTCCTCCTCTTCATTCCACATCCTTAATGTATATAACATGCTATAAGTAACATTATCAATAATTTCATTAATTACTTATAAGTATATTCAAAACTGTCCATTTGAGTTATAGTCACTAAATTATTTATTTCCAGAGCTACAGAACTCAAAATGAAGAACCGTTAATTTTTTCTGAAACTAGACTCACATATCTTCTTTTCATAAAATTTTGAGAATTTTTGATTTAGCCAATTAGTACAATTTATTCTTTAAATTCACCCCTGTTCTGCTATCTGGCAGTTCTGACCCTTCTTCACTAAATATTAATTATCTTTTTATATAGAATTAAGATGATGTTATAGTTTATTTCTCCTAAAACTAGACTCATTAAGGAATCAAACCATATAAATTATGTTCACAAATTATTTTTATACAATTTTTTATGATTTTTCAAATTCAAAATAGGGGATCTCAAAATCACTCTGAACCAGTCTTACTAAAATCTAAATATCTCAAAATACAAAATTTCTTTTCTTTCTCTGTTTCTTTCATATGAAAATAGACTCAATAAGCTTTAATTTCATATCTCACTCAACTTCTAATTCCATTTATACCATTTTTTCTAATTTGTTAAAGTTACCTTACTGCTGTTGTCCCAAAACTATTTTCTTATAACTCATTTTACAATTTAATCCTAATTAAGTTTACTTATTTTCTTAACTTAATTCATACTTTGTTTCTTCTTAAATTCCTTCCATATTCAACTTGACTATCTAATATTCATATTAAAACTTTAATTTCTAATTTCTTCCAAATTAATCCCTCTAACACAGCTTATAGCATACTTTACATTTTAATCCTCTTACTAATTCTAACTTAAATTTCATTCAATTTAATCCCTGATTCATCTTTTTCTTCAACATCAACTACACTTGAAAACCTAAAAACTCTCAAAATATCAACTTAGTTTCATCAAATCTTGCTTTAAAGCTTCTAAAACATTAAAATTAAGAGAACAGGACTTGATTGACTTACCAATTTAAACTTCAAGCTTTAAATCCCTAGTTTTTCCTTTTTCTTTTCTTTCCATCTCCCCTGTTTCGTATGCTCTCTGTTTTTTTGTTTTGTTTCTTTTCTTCTCTCCTTTCTCCTCTTCTTTTTTCCTTTAGTTTGTTTATATATATAATAATATAATAATATAATATTATAATAATATAATAATATAATATATATACATTTAACTGAAAAAAATCTCAGATTTTATTCATACAAACCGCCTCAACATTTTAAAATGGCATAATTGTCATTTTGGTCCTTTATAATTTCTTTTAATCTATAATTTAACTTTTACACATTTTTCAATTTAGTCCTTTTCATTTAATTACATATCCAAACATTAAAATTTCTCAACTAAACTTTACTAATAACTTAATGACACTCCATAAATATTTTTAGAAATATTTATGGCTCACTTTATGAATTCGAGGTCTCAATACCTCGTTTTTGGCCCAATTTTTCTAATTAATTCTTTTAGTTCACAAAATTCACTAATTTTAAAATATTTCTAAAATCACACTTAACTTATAATTATCGATTAACAGAGTTTTCTAACTTTTTTGTCAGATTTAGAAATCTCGAATCACTGTTCCGACACTATTGAAATTGGGCTGTTACAACTCCTTTTGGATAATCATGGCGCTTATTGCTCACTTTGATCTTGAGTTGCATCAGATGGATGTTAAGACTGTGTTTCTTAATGGCGACATTGAAGAAACAATTTATATGGTGCAACCAGAAAATTTTAAGTCGAAAGACTCTAAGAATATGGTTTGCAAATTGTCAAAATCCACCTGTGGACTCAAACAAGCTTCCCATCAATGGTACCATAAGTTTCATCAAATAACTGTTTCGTTTGGTTTTGAGATGAATATTGTTGAAGATTGTGTGTATCACAAATTTAATGGGAGTAAGGATATATTTCTGGTTTTACATGTTAATGACATACTGCTTGTTAATAATAAGTATAGCCTCAATCAATACCTTAAGAATGATTTTGAAATTACAAAAAATGCATTAGATTTTTTACATTTTAGCAGTGGAAAGTCTAATGTATGTTCAGGTTTGTATACATTGGAATATTATGTACACTATTGGGATGTTAGGCAGATATTTTAAGCAACCCTGATTTGGACCATTGGATAGCATCCAAGAGGGTATAAGTTATTTTTAGAGAACAAAAGATTACATGGTCACATATCGGAAGTCTAATCAATTAGAGATCATCAGGTATATAGACTTCGATTTTGATGGAATATGGATATAAGATTTTTCCACTAAGGTGCAAATTGTGAAAACAAATTGCAATCTTTTATTCCAGTAGCAACAGGAACACATCAAAGTAAAAACACATAGACTTTAAGTTCCTAGTTGTTAAAGTAAAAGTTCAGAGTGGTTAGGTGCTTATAAAGCATAGTAGGACAAACTCCATGATTGCGGATCCGCTTACTAAGGTGTAACACCCTAAACCCAGCCTAGAAGTTAAGCCCGAATCTGGCGTGTCACATGGAAGTTTTTTTTTTTTTTTTTCAAACCATCTTTGAGATTGTTAAGAACTTGTTGAGAATTACAACTTCTTTGTTAAAACCCAAAACACTTAAGCAATTGTTATTTACTTGAAAACGTAATTATCTTTAAAATACCTTTTTGGTTGTGAAAACATATTTGAAATAAACAATTTATGAAAATGGGACGTTTGGGAATAGAGTTGCAGAAGCATTTTTAAAAAAAATCCGAGGCCTTATTACAACATTTAACCCAAAATAGTAAAGTAATAAAATAAACGAGAAAGAAGTCTAAAGTCCAAATAAACCATTTCTGAAGTATGGTCCCCATTGAGTCATCCATGGCCCAAGACCACGTCACTGAGCATTACCTGAAAAGGTTGAGAGAAATGGGGTGAGTTACAAGAACTCAGTGTGTAACCCCCTTACCGTTATCCATTGGGCCAAAACCATTTAAACATTTATTTGGGCTTGAGCCCATTTTCAGTATAACAATATAGAAATTATGATATGCATATGATATGCAATTCCCAACCAAGCCTAAATTTCCATCCGCTACACACCACCCGTAACAACCAGCACACCTGTGGGGATCAAGTCAACCCACCCCGCCAACACACCAAATGCAGGCATTTAAGCCATTTAATCCACATGCATAAAGCCATTTATAATATTTGTGGCTGGGCCACCGAACTAGATTGTGGCAGAGCCACCTGAACTGGATTTGTGGCAGAGCCACCGAACTAGATTTTGACAGAGCCACCAGCACTTCTCTTCAATTTCATCCCATGCAATTCATGTACGTAATGCATATCAAATCATAATAATTCATTCAGATATTTATTACAAAAATTATGGCCCATTATAATAATATATCAGATTGGCCCGTTTAGCAAAACATCAGATTTGGCCCATTTAGCAAAATATCAGATTGGCCCATTTAGCAAAATATCAGATTGGCCCGTTTAGCAAAATATCAGATTGGCCCATTTAGCAAAATATCATATTGGCCCATTTATCAAATTGGGCATAAAGCAATATATCAAACTGGTGAGTGAAAATCAAATCGATGAGTCCACAGTCATCTTGGGTGACTCGTGCGACCCTAAAAATCAAATCGGTGAGTGAAAATCAAATCGGTGAGCCCACAGTCATCTTGGGTGACTCGTGCGACCCTAAAAATCAAATCGGTGAGTGAAAATCAAATCGGTGAGTCCACAGTCATCTTGGGTGACTCGTGCGACCCTAAAAATCAAATCGGTGAGTGAAAATCGAATCGATGAGTCCACAGTCATCTTGGGTGACTCGTGCGACCCTAAAAATCAAATCGGTGGGTGAAAATCAAATCGGTGAGTCCACAGTCATCTCGGGTGACTCGTGCGGCCCTAACAAATCAATTACTTCCTCCAATTACATATCCCAACCCATGCAGTATGTCATGTATGCAAAGCACATTTCATAATGATGTATGAAACAGATTACCGTCATAACCAGATAAACAGAATACACCCACAATCGTGCTAATCAACCTATAGGGGTATAACGGTAATTTTACCCACTAAGGGTAATTCGATAATTTCGCAACCTAAGGATATTTTGGTAATTTCGCAACCCAGGGGTATTTCGATAACTTACCCTCCAAGGGCATTTCGGTAATTTTGCAACCCAGGGGTATTTCGGTAATTTACCCTCCAAGAGCATTTTGGAAATTTCAGAACCCAAGGGTATTTCGATAATTTACCCTCTAAGGGTATTTCGATAATTTTGCAACCCAGGGGTATTTCAGTAATTTACCCTCCACGGGTATCTCGATAATTTCGCAACCCAAAGGTATTTCGGTAACTTACCCTCCAAGGGTATTTCGATAATTTTGCAACCCAGGGGTATTTCGGTAATTTACCCTCCAAGGGCATTTTGGAAATTTTTACAACCCAAGGGTATTTCAGTAATTTACCTTCCAGGGGTATTTTGGTAATTTCATAACCCAGGGGTGTTTCGGTAATTTAATCTCTAAGGGCATTTTGGAAATTTTTACAACCCAAGGGTATTTCAGTAATTTACCTTCCAAGGGTATTTTGGTAATTTCACAACCCAGGGGTATTTCGATAATTTAACCTCCAAGGGTATTTTGGTAATTTACCAAGGGTAATTCGATAATTTTACCCACCAAGGGTAATTCGGTAATTTAGCCTCTAAAGGTAATTCGATAGTTTCATATTTAGCGGTGTTTCCGAAGATTCACTATCACCTCAAGTGATACAGAACTCTATTTGGGTCTCTACAGAACTATTGGGTCAAAATCCATTTTAGGCCCAAACGGGGTAACTTCGCAACTAAAACTTAACTAGTAATTTGGGGCATAGAAATTTAAACTTTCCATTTGCGTCATACTGACTAAATTGGCTATAACTCGAGTTAGAAAACTTGAAATCTAGATCCGTAAAATTTTCTTGAAACTAGACTCATATATCTTCTTACTGTAATATTTTCAGAATTTTTAGCCTAGCCATTTAGTACAGTTTATTCCTTAAAGTTTCCCTTGTTTCACTGTCCAATGATTTTGACCTCTCTTAACTTAATTTCAATTATCTCACTGTACAGTTTTCATATACTGCTCCAACTTGTTTCTCTTGAAAATAGACTCACTAAGGAATCCATACATATAAATTATAACCCATAATTCACTTTGTACAATTTTATATGATTTTTCCAAAATAGATCAGTGAACCCCAAAGTTAATCAGAACCAGTCTCACTAAAATCAAGATATCTCAGGATATAAAATTTCTTTTCCTTCTCCGTTTCTTCCATATTAAAATAGACATAGTAAGCTTTAATTGGATATCTTATTCACTTTCTAATTCCTTTTCTCATATTTTTAGTGAATTTTCAAAAACACATCACTGCTTCTAACTGAAACTGTTTTATTACGAAATACAATTACCACTACAATCATACGTACACCCGAGTGATTACGGATGCCGGTTTTTAGTTTTCTTCGGTATTTCCACCAATTAACAGCATATTTCATACAAACTTTTAGAGAAGTGTGAGATTACACACCATTTCAGATATGTATATGGAAGGGTATGAGATTACACACCTTATTCGGAATCCGTAACGCGATGCTCTCCGCGACACCAAAAATCCAAGTCACCTATTACGAGGGATAGGTTTTCGATTGAACCTTTGATAAAGTACTTCGAGACCTTGCAACCAGGATAAAATCTCTCATGGCAAGTCCCTAGACTCTCAACCATGTTACAAATTAGTCCCCTCATTAGCTAGCTTAAGCTTTGGGGGTTCCAAAAATACAAAAAATTATCAACTAAAGCCATCAAAATCACTTACTAATAAGGGAGATAGCTTGGCTGAAAGTTCAAACCCCCAAAGCTCCATTTCTTCATCAATTTTCGGTGGAGAGAAGATAGATGAATAGTAAAAGATGATAGCATCTTTTACTCATCTTATTCTATTCATTTTATCACCTAACTCCCACCTATTTTGACCAAAATTAAAAATTATTGTCCCCTATGTCAAATGGCCGGCCTACTCACTTAAAACAAGGCCAAATTGCACAATTGGGGCCTTCAATTAATAGCCCATAGCTATTTGGCACCTTTAGCAATTAAAATTAAACTTTAGCACTTTATGCGATTTAGTCCTTTTTCGAAATTAAGCCCTCAATCGCTAAAATTGAGACACCAAAATTTTCACGCATCCTTATAAACATGTTATAATACATAGAATAACATAAAAAATAATTTTCTCTATTCTTGGTTTAGTGATTCCGAGATCACTGTTCCGACTATCCCCTAAATCGGGCTATTACACCCTCCATGCATTTTTTTTTCTCACCTACCCCATTATTTTCAAATCTCATCATTATATTTTTTTTTCTTTTTCAACAAATCACTCTCCATCATTCCTTTTTCCACAAATCACTCACCATCATTCCTTTTTCTCCCATTTTTTTTTTATTCTTTTTCTTTTATTTCTTTTCTTTAATAATGTCATGGTTGACACTTGGAAGAGTACACAAAAATAAATCCAAAATTTTGCAAAAGATGGGATTTGAACCTCTTCCCTCAAGGTACTTCACTTGATGCCATAACCTCCTTACCATATGCTCATTTATGATAACAATTTACTCACTTATTTCCATAAGTTTTGATGCCTCTTACTATTTCTCCTTAATGGGCTTAAACATTAACTTTCATTAAGGCCCAACTTAAACCCGAAACTTCATAGAACCCCGTAACTTTCTAAAATCATCTTCTTAATAAGTCCAACTTGAAATAATGCCATTCTCTTATTCTCAAAAATTTTAAACACTCCTACGCCCAAGGCCCAATGGGCCCAATCCTACTAGGCCCAATTTCGGGATGTTACATAAGGAATTACACCTAAGGTTTTATAAGAGAACACTGCTCATATGGGTGTAATGTCATTTAAAGGATATTTGGTTTTAGTGGGAGTTTGTATTTTTAAATGCTTTTATGTTATAGACACATTTTCAGTTATTTCAGTTTAAAGATATTAAGTTTATTTTCTGCAGAAATAAAGTTTATTTGGTTTATTCACACTCTGATTTTGGTAAGGTTTGATCTCACTAAGGAGGACCAGTTGGAAATAGAAATGTTTAGATCATATTGCATGTAATTTCCATGCTACACATCCATACTTGATCTATGTCATTTGGTTGTGTTAATATACGTGATCATAGATGGATTTAGTTACGATATATGTAACAAAAGTCGCCTCGGTTCTATGTTAACATAATTAATGGACGAGATTGTTCGAAATACCTTTTGGATATGATAGTAAAATTTTGAGCTCATAATTAGGTTATATAATGACATGTAATTGTAAAGTAATTAGTATATATGTGTGGTCCAAGTAGGAGATTGTTGGAAAATTTGGACATCACATATATAATAAGGATAATTACATGTTATTATTTACTATCATGATAGGTTAGCCCAAATTAAAAGTGATCTAATTCGGTTAGAATTTTATTGGATTTTTAATTATTAAATAAAGTATGGGTCAAATATGTGCAAATACTCTTCTAATCAAATTCTAATTAATGATGGGCTAATTAGAATTTGATTAGAACTAATATGCTAAGGTTATAAATATTAGGGTTATGGTCCCCAAATTATACACAAGATATCTTTTTTAATATCCCATCATTAGGAAAGAGAGAGCACGTATTCTCTGAATTTCTTGTGTGCTAATTTGGAAGATCAAATCTCCAAGATTCAGTAAAACTTCAAGGAATTCATGGATTCAGGTATGCTTCCGCATTTAGTTTTATTCTTCATTTATTCTTAATGATATGATATGATAGATCCTGGTTTATTAAGTTTTATTTTAGATTTATTTTACAAATCTAACAAGTGTCATCCGAGCTTTGTCATGCTGAATCATTGAGAATGAGTTGATTCTTTATTAATTTTGGGTTTTGATTTTTTAAATAAAATTTCAAAGTTTTAAGGTTTTAATTTTCGTATAACTAGAAAGATTTACAGTTTTAATTGAGAATTAAAAAAATTGAGGATATTATGTTGTTTATACAGTTTTAATAAATATTTAAAAAGCTGTGTAGGTTTGGGTTCATTAGAAACTTTTTATGATATATATTTGATTATATCAATAGATGGATTGTTAATCGCTAATTGCTTGTTTTACAGTTTTGTATATATATTATGATATTAAGTTTTATTTTAGATTTATTTTACAAATCTAACACCAAGTCCCCAAGTTGTTTAACTTATTCACTCCCTAGACTTGGCTAAACTTATTGCGGCTCTGACTGTAGAAATTGGTTATTTCAAAAGCACTCTCATTTTCCTTTTAACATTGGTTAATTGTATGGGTGGCGAGAATCTTTGTGTTCGCTGGAGATGTGAATAATGTCGAAAAAAACAACAAGAGCATCCTGACAGAACTAATGTCAAACGATTCCATCACAAATCTTTTTTTTTTCCTATAAAATCAATAAAGAGTGAACTATCGAAGACCAAGTCATCTCAACCATTAGTGTTCAATCCAATGGTGGAGAATCGTAGTATCAAAAGAAAAGAATCAGAAAAGGTAAAAATATGATCTTGGGTTTTTGGGTTTCTATTTTTAGTGTATATATATATCAAATTTGGCTGATAAAATTTATTTTCTAGTTTTCTAGGTGAAAAAGTCACAAAGAAACAAAACTGCAAAAAAGATCAAATTACATAATGTATAAACATTGATGATTAAATTTTTAGAATCAAGACTAAATTAGCATTAACTTATAAATGTTTGAGGGTTAACACGGCTAATATGCTAATTTTAAAAGCTGACACATCATCTTTCCATTAATCATTTAATAACGAGTGGCAAAAAAATAAAAAAAAAATCAAATAGTTGGGTGACCATTTTATAACTTTTTAGAGTTTGGTAACCAAAAAAGAAACTTACTAATAATTGGGCGACTACCAATGTAATTTACCTTCTATTTTTTGGGTTGAAGATGATTTTAATTATTATTATTATTAAAAAAGGGCTTATACTTTTCCAAAATATTCAATTAAGTTTATCTAAAAAAACACACTTCATTTAAGACTTCAAACGTTAAAAACGCATTAATTAATTTAGTTAACTGACGATTTCCACCATTAATAGTTATTATGCTAATTGTAACAGACACAATTGTTGACGTGGCTGAAATAAAAGTTTTAAAAAACTATTAAAAATTATTTAAAAATTTTAAGTTCAGGGATAAATTCACTTTTACGTTAATTTAAATATGTACATCGAATTGTTCATATATGTTCGAAATTTAATTTTTTTAAAATATTATTAAATTTTGTAAAATATAATAAATATTATATAAAATGAGAAATAAAAATTCAAAAAAATAAAAATTATTAAAAAATTCAAGTCCACAATGAATTTGAACAAATAATCGCAAAAAATCATTTGAATCTAAACATTCTATCTCACAACTACTAAATCTTGTTTTTTTTTTTTTAATAAGCTTTTAGTTCATGTTGTTGATTTTTATCTAATTTAGTAATTGTATCATTGGTGTTTGATATATTTTTAAGATATATATATATATATATATAATATTTTTATTTCTCACTCCTTTTATAATTTTTAAATGTTTTATAAAATTTTAATATTTTTTTAATTTTTAATATATACATATAATTTAAAAATTACATTTAAAATGAATCTAAACAAATAAGTGTCCATATTGAAATAAATCTAAATGTCCATTTGTCAATGTTAATTTTAGGTTTAAATATTTTTAATAAATTTGAATTTTTATTTCTCATTTTTATAATGTTTTACAAATTTTTAATAATTATATTTATATATTTTAAATTTAAAAATTTTATAATTTAAAAACTTCCATCTAAAATGAATTTGAACAAATGGATATTCAAAATCAAATGTCCATTTATTCAATTCATATTCAAATTTTTTGAATTTTCTGTTGACGTAAACTATCACATCAATTTTATAACGGCTAACTTAACAGCCACAATAATAATCAATGAAAAAAATCATTGGTCAAAAAAGTTAAGAATTTTTAACATCTAAAAATTTAATTAGGTATGTTTTCGTGAAAAGATTTAATTAAAATTTTAAGAAAGTATAGAAATTTTTTTACCCTTGTATCTATCTATACCCATTTCTGCTCTAGTAAAAACACCTCTAAAGTGCTAAGATTATTGAGTTGTAACTCAAGATAAAACAAGTAGGAAAATTGAATGTAAATGAACCTCAGTTGCAAGTAGTATAAGAACAAAGGAGAAAATAGAAGTTACGGGTATACAATTTAGTGTTAATTTAAGTTTGTGAAATCTTATAGGGTGAAAATTTTATTATAAATTCACAATACAAATTATGTTTTAAACTCAACCTATAATATCATTGTTTAATTTAGATCCAATATGGAAGCAATTACTTAGTTCAGACTCAATATGAAAATAATTGTTAAGTTTAAGACTTAAATTGAATAAAAAAATTTAAACATCGATGCGAGAAAAATGATAGATACTAAATAGTGATTTACTGGTTAATTTATTAGGTTATAAACCTTAAATTTTGGCCTTCATATTTTTGTGAAAAAGGCGGATTCGTTACCATTTTATAGAGCCCACGTAGCCCAATTGAAAAACCTATAGTTATTTAATTATAAGCCAACAGAGGGGTATTCCTGTAAATGTGAACACAAGATCCCCCCTGAAGTGGGTCCGATCGAGCGCGGGTAGGCCTTAAACGACGCCGTTCTTAATAGGACTAAAATGAAACAAAAATAAAATTATAGGGTAAATTTTAAAAAATGAAAAATACTGGATCGCAAACTAATTGAAAAGCGGAAGGGCTAAAAGTGAAATTAGACCCTCCCGCAAAAACACGCGGAACCTGAGGTTGGAGCGGGTCGGGTCTCGGGTCAGCCCCCTAAACGACGCAGTTTTGGCGTTAAAGGCCTAAGTGAAACGACGCCATTTTACTTCCATTATTTAAATCAAAATTTTTTTAAAAAACTTCATTTTCTCTTTTTTTCTTCAAAAAAACAAAAGAAACTCTCTCAACTCCTTTCCGTTCTCCAGGCTCCGGCCATTGCTACGTCACCGGACCACCGTGGCGGCCGCCGATTACCGGCAACGGCGCTACCGTACACGGTGGCCGGAGAACACCAAAAGACACCCTTTTGAAGCCCGTCACATGTAGAACGCTGATCCGAGGTCAAAACCCCCGAAAACCCGGCCTAACCCGGCAGAGAAATAAAGAAACATTTCGTTTTCTTCTCCTTTTCCTGCGTGGCCTTCGACGGCGAGGAGACCAACTGATTTAGGTAAGTTTATTTTTCTTTTTATTCCTATATCTTATATTTTTTAAAAAGAAATAAAAAAAAATGACAGATACATTAAAAAAAGTTCACCTTTTGTTTTGAATTTTTTTTTTTTTGGTATTTGATTTCTATTTCTTCATGCATGTGTTACAATCTGATTTTTATTGTGGCTTCATAGCCGAATACAAAAAGTTTGCTACTTGTAGAAAATAGACGTTTAGTTTATCATTTTTTATTCTGCTCATTTAGTTTATCATTTTCACTTGTAGAAAATAGACGTTTGCAGAAGTTAAAGGTTCTTTATTTAGATGCTGTTTCCACCGACGGAAACACTTCCCTTGTATCACTCCTTGAGGCGTTTCCATTTGTTAAGACCCAGTTTTTAAGAGAGAATTGTTTCTTAAACAAAACAATGGTTAATACACGTAAGTTCTATACATGGTTGACTCAATTTGGTATTCATCCATTTTTAAAACCTTAATACAGAGTTGCATGTGGAGAACTTGATCATGGATTATACTCCTCTACACATCAACTTCTTGGAAAGCATTGGCATCTTGACTCCCCTCAAAGCCTTGTCTTTTTTAATTGTGGTCTGACCGGTACCTTACCCGCTCATGGAGGTAATACAAACATTCAATTTCTTTATTTTGTTGAACCAAACACAATCTTAGATAAATACAAAACCTCTACATTATCCAGTCAGCCAAATGTTAATTCTATGTAAACATATGAAGGAATGCCAAGTGAATTTCTTTACCATCTAATCCGAGGATCCGTAAAAATTCATTAGTGCTTATGGCTCTTTTCTGTGCTTTGATGCATTCTTCATGATTCTGCAGAAACCCTTCCTCTGCAATATCTTCTGGAATACATAGCTTTGCAGTTTGGTTCTTTGATGTTCCTTGCAAGTGAGGCTTGCACTGAGCCGGAAATGTCGAGAGAGCTTTCTGCCACTAGCTTGAACTTTCTCGAGAGGCCTTAAGGACACTCTTTTTCTTGCTTGAATCATTCGGGTGTTTAAAGGCAACTGTTTCTTTCTCCATGAATGAAATGATCTTGGAACTCTCCTTTTTAGATGTCTCGCTGCGGTTGGGTTCATCGAATTTGATAGATCACCAAGTGGTTTTCTTCCACCAAGATCTTGGCTTTTCTGCTTTAGAGATATTAGCCTTGCTCAGAGGAAGCAATTTCAATTATCAAATTCAACATGAAAAACAAAATGGACAAAACCAAAAACATGATAGAAAGTGTTGGGAATGGTACCATTAAACCCGAACATTTAGATTCTCGATCTTGAATCAAATCGACAATACGCGATGCCATCTGTGGAATTTGGCTGATAAGATCCAAAGTCCAAACCAACACCACCACATCGGATGTAAGGGAAGAAAAGTTACGATCTAAGAATGTAAAAGGTATGAAACTCTCCTTGAATGTAAAGGCAACTGTTTCTTTCTCCGTGAATGAAATGATCTTGGAACTCTCCTTTTTAGATGTCCGCTGCGGTTGGGTTCATCAATTCGATAGATCACCAAGTGGTTTTCTTCCACCAATCGGCTTTTCTCGGTGCTTTAGAGATATTAGCTTTGCTCAGGGAAGCAATTTCAATTATCAAATTCAACATGAAAAACAATACGGACAAAACCAAAAACATGATAGAAAGTGTTGGGAATGGTACCATTAAACCGAACATTTAGATTCTCGATCTTGAATCAAATCGACAATACGCGATGCCATCTCAGTGGAATTTGCTTTGATAAGATCCAAAGTCCAAACCAACACCACACATCGGATGTAAGGGAAGAAAAGTTACGGTCTAAGAATGTAAAAGGTATGAAACTCAAACAACATCCGGTCCATAAACAAGATCCACCAAAGAGCCATACAGAGATAGGGGAAAATTGAACAAGAAATAGGGGAGAAATCATGCTAAATCCCGAGGAAACTGAAAGGGTTTTGACGATGTCATGTCAAAGCTTAAAAATAGAAAGACATGCAAGATATGGAACTGTCCAATAGGAAATGTAGCTTTCAAATATTTACATACAGTCTATTTTGATTCAATTACAAAGACTCATCCTCGAAACTAACAAATAAGAACCCGTATGGTGTAAATCTGTGAAGCTCATGCAAGGAATGCTTTGAGTATTAACAAGGCTATTTCCATATTAAAGCATCATCAGATGTTGGAACAAATTTTGAAAAGTGAACTCCGAAGCATATCAAAATTCTTACTTAGTCCAAAATGAAACATGTAACTAAAATCGAAACCTTAATTTACAAAACCCAAACACCTTTCGGTTTACAAGATACATGTGGTATAAAGGAAGGGAAAACAATGAAATTCTATGCTAATCCCAAAGGACAAACCCAGACAAATGGGTCATTCTTGGAATTATTCTTTCCTTCTTCCATTCATTTCTCAACAAACAAACAGATGTTCTTGTTTTTATGGTTTTCCATTCAGAAACAATCAATAATTCAAATCCCCTTTTCATTTTCACCCTAAGTTTAAGAAAAAAGAAAAAGAAAATTGAATATTTCTCTTTCAACCATTAAGCATACAAAATAACTTTAAACACAGACAAAAACCTATAAAACAAAACTTACGACGGCTTTTTGATGAGTCAAAATTTCTTGCTTTTGATCTGCAGATTCTTGTCACGGATCAGATCTGAAAACCAAGAAAAGAGGCCTTTAAACTCCCAAATGATTCAAGCAAGTGAGGCTTGCCTGAGTTGGAATTGTCAGAGAGAGCTTTCCTGCCACTAGCTTGAACTTTCTCAGAGGCCTTAGGGACACTCTTTTTCTTGCTTGAATCTAAAGAGGTAAAAATGGCTCCAAGGTAGGTCTAGTCTTCAATGGGGTAAACTTGAGGTCCAAATTCAGGTATGGGGAAACCTTCTTCATAAGCCTAAATCCAATATTAAATCTCCCTTCCTTTTTCCTCCTCTATATCCATAATCACACAATATTTGCCTGCCCAAAGCATTGAGAAAAGCCCAATTTCCATCAGCATCCAAACTAGTCTTTTTTCTTTTTGGGTCCTGTTTCTAAACAGTCCAAAAATTTACTATTTAACACCAATTTAGCTACTGTAACATTTCACTTTGGATCAAACAAAAATGATTCATTCTTTTTCCTTTTTGTGGCTCAAATATGGTCAATCATGTAAACTCTATTTCTTTAATCATACTAAACATTGCTTCTTTGACTTAAAACTGTTTAATTATTTATCAATTAATTGAATTATATTTCAAGAAATCACGATTTGTTTAGATTGTTTGAATATGGACACTTATTTGTTTAGATTCATTTTAAATGTAATTTTTAAATTATATGTATATATTAAAAATTAAAAAATATTGAAATTTTATAAAATTTTATAAAAATTATAAAAATTATGTGAGACTTGACAGCCATCTTAGGATTAATGGGAACAAAAATTGAAGGGTTTTAATGTTTTTTTTTTTAAACAAGGTTTTATTGCTAGGAGAAAATAAAGAAATATAAATTTTATAGATAGAAATTAAAGAGATGAAGAAACCACTCTCTCGCAAATACGCGTTTTCAGATCCGGATTTCCAATTAATTTTATCTGCAGAATGGGTATTCATGACAATGTTCCACCATTGGTAAGCCTCACCCTTTAATAAAGATACTGCACATTTCAAATTTTCATCTCTTGTATAATGCAATTCTTCAAATATTCTTTGATCGTTTCTAACCATTCTTCAACCTCACTGGGTCATCATCTTTCTTTCCTTTAAACTCATCAGTTCCACACTTTTGAACTAAATCATTATAATTCCTATCAATTTCACTATAAATTTAGCTGTACCAATAAAGGGGTAGAGATCGTAAGGCCTCATAATTTAGCTTCATATATACTCATATAACATAATATTTATCATTTCTTACTATAAGACGTTTATCCATATCTTTTCAAATTCTGTGTCATCATAAGTAACATTTTACTTAATTATTTGAACACCACTTTCAGAATTATCGAAATTATTTCGATTGGAAAACATTTCGTTCTTTAACATTTCCTCTTTCTATACTAAGAGACAACCAACTCTATTTTATTAAATTCATAAATTCCAGTATACATCACAAAATCAAGATCTTTTATTCTTTCGAAGACATTTTTAAGTTTCTACAATATTCATAAATTACACAATTAAATAACTAAACCTCATCTCATCACATCAATTTTTAAAATGGCATGTACAAATAGACTCATACTCGACCCAATAATTCGTAAAACCTAGGCTCGATATTAATAAATGTAATACCCTATACCCTGGTTCAATCATGCAGACCAGTGATAAGACTATTACATTTGGTGCCAAAACAATTATGGCGGATATTGTTTAATTAAAACATTTGTATATAATATTTTAACTTACCAACCATTTTTACTAACATATTTATTGTTTATTAATTCATTCCATATATACCAAAATACTTCAAATAACTGAAAATAGATAAAATTTCAAGAATCTACATTTTAGTCCCTATCACATGGGAACACCTTTGAACTACATATGTACATGCCATTTTAATACAAAATTTAGTACCTACTTTTGAAGCCCTTGAGGATGTGATGAGATGAGAGATCTTCTAGTTGGACATTCTCTTCTAGTCTAATTGTACCTACGCGTTAAAATAAACGCGTTAAGCCGGTGAAGGCTTAGTAAGCACTACAAGAATAAATAAGTGAATGATCATCACAAAACATTTTAAACTCATTCAATTATTACATATCGGATCACATATAAGTCTCTTCAACTATGCCTTGCAATAATAAAAATTCAACTTATCTTTTGTAAGGTATAAATCTTACCTTAGCACATCAGTAATTCACTTTTATTCTCATTTCACATTCTTAGCCCAAAGTAGACTTTATAGAACACATCGGATATAAGGAACATATACAGAGGTGCATTATGATGCACATGTGAACAGAGAGCACCAATGTGCTAATAATCAGAGAGCACTGATGTGCTAATATTCAGAGAGCACCAACGTGCTAATATCAGAGAGCACCAACGTGCTAATATCAGAGAGCGCGCTAAGGTTCCTTAATGGCATGCCACTAATATCCCAGTAGTTCTAATTTCGTCTACTTGGGCATTATAGCTGAATCTCATATATTTAAATAATTCACATAAATATTTTATAAAAAAGATAAATAAAAAAACAATTTAAAATTCTTGTAGTACTTACAACAAAATGTTGAGGTGATATAAGTTCTTCTTCCTTCACTCCTTAATCTTCTCTTTTCCTTTTCCTTCGATTCGGTTCTCTCCTTCCTTTTCTTTTTCTTCAATTTCATATAAACATATAACATTTATATGTTAAAAATAATCAAATAATTTCCTGTACTATTTAATAAAATAAACATGTATTTTATGATAAATTCATGCTTTCTTACTAATGCTCACATTTCAATTTAGTCATTTACTCATAAACTTATTCAAAGCTGTCCTTTTGTGTCATAGTCACTAAATTATTTATTTCTCGAGCTATAGAACTCCAAATAAAGAACCGTTAATTTTCCCTAAACTAGACTCATATGTCTTCATACCATAAAATTTCCAGAATTTTTGGCCTAGCCAATTAGTACAGTTTATTCATCAAATTCACCCCTGTTCTGCTATCTGGCAGTTCTGCCCCTTCTTCACTAAAAATTAATTATCTCTTCATACAGAATTCCGATGATGTTTCTGTTTATTTTTATTGAAAACAGACTCATTCAGGATTCTAAGCATATAAATTTAAGCCCCTAATTATTTTTCTTCAAGTTTTTATGATTTTCCAAAATCAGAATAGAGGAACCCGAATTCATTCTGAACCAGTCTTACAAAAATATAAATATCTCAAATTACAGAAGCCTTTGCTTTCCTTGTTTCTTTCATATGAAAATAGACTCAATAAGCTTTAATTTCATAGCTCACTCAGCTTCTAATTCCACTTCTACGATTTTTAGTGATTTTTCAAAGTTACCATACTGCTGCTGTCCCAAAACAGTTTTCTTATAGCTTATTTTGCGAGTAAGTCCTTTATCCAATTCTAACTTCAAATTCTTTCAATTAAGCCACTAATTCATCATTTTGTTCATCATATGCTATATTCAAAAACTCTAAAACTTCAAAAACTTCAACTTAAATTCATCAAAGCTTTGTTCTAAAACTTATAAAGCATCAAAATTAAAAGAGAATGACTAAATTAACTTACCAATTAAACTCCAAGCTTCAAACTTTCTATTTTTCCTTTTTCTTCTTTCTTTTCTCTCTTTCCCCTGCTTTCGTCTTGTTCTCTGTTTCTTTTCTGTTCTGTTTCTTTTTTTTTGTTTTATATATATAATAATATAATAATATAATAATATAATATATAATATAATAAGGTCCTTCATAATTTCTTTTAATCTATAATTAAACTTTTGCACCTTTTTCAATCTAATCCTTTTTTCCAAATACTTCTAATTAAATCAAATTCACCTAAATAAAACCTTATTAAACACACAACTAACTTTGTAAATATTTTTAATAAATATTTTATGAGTCCATTTACTAAAAATAGAGACCCGATAACTCATTTTTCAATATCCATACTTTTGATGTCGTTACAATTCTCCCCCCTTTTGAAATTTCGTCCTCGAAATTTACTTAAAAAGAGATGAAACACTGGATTCTTATAGTTTCCTTCAAAAAAACACCTTGATAAATACCTTATCACCAACAGAATATTTAATATCCCGACGTTTTAAATCCACAATTAATTTCTGTTGTCGAATGATGCTTTTAATCTATTCCGAATCACCTTTACTTTTTCTTCTGTTTCCCGGATCAAATCAACCCCATGTATCTTCTTTTCACTAAGCTCTGTCCAATATAACGGTGTTCTACACTTTCTACCATACAAAGCTTCATACGGAGCCATTTTAATACTAGACTGATAACTATTATTGTAAGCAAATTCAATCAAAGGTAGATACCTCTCCCAATTACCTTCGAACTCTAGTATACAGCGTCGGAGCATATCTTCCAATACCTGAATTACAAGCTCAGATTGGCCATCTGCCTGAGGATGAAATGCAGTACTGAAATACAACTGAATACCCAAAGCTTCTTGTAGTTTATTCCAGAAACAAGACGTAAATCGGGGATATCCAATATAATGGAGACATGCACTCTATGTAGTCTGAAAATCTCAGATATATACAGTTTAGCCAGTTTATCTAAAGAATAATCCATATGTACCGGAATAAAGTGTGTTGATTTTGTCAATCGGTCAACAATCACCCAAATAGCATTTTTTTCCTCGGAGACAATGGTAACCCCGATACAAAATCCATAGTGATTCTTTCCCATTTCCATTCCGGTATCTTTACTAGCTGTAATAATTCTATAAACACCAATACCGGATATTCAACTAAAATTAATCCTTCATCAGACAATAGCAATCGAATATTTATTACTTACAAAGTGAACAATTATTTTCCCATTCAAATCATCTACAACTATATTTATTTTTCCCCCATTCAGACTGACCCAGAACTGATGCTTCAATTATTAGAACTTCCATCTACCCAAAATTCTACTAGCATTGGTTAGTCCATTCAAACCTTGTGTCTTCCTGTAGTATTCTTATCATTGATGTAGCTATCATACAAAACACTTCCACAAATACTAAAGAGAAATCCCAACACTTCAAATTATCCCAAGTCCACAGTCATCAAATAGATAAAGCCATAGTACTGTAATAAATCTGATATTTCAATAATATAAATGGATCAATACTTCAACTTCAATAGTACTTTAAAATAGAAGAAGAAATCCAAGAGTAATCTCAATAATAACCAGTATAACAATACAACTTCTATAATCTAAGATCCATATCACCGAGCTCCCATAACTGAACCAAGATTTATAACAGTAATATATATATTTACCTTCTATCAATGAATACCCCTTCACAGATGAGTCATATTTGATAGATAAGATCAGACTATAAAATAATAAGAAAACCAAGATAATGGAATCCCAGATGTGGCATAATGAAATCCCAGATGTGAAGCTATATTGAATTTCCGAGAATAAAAACGATATTCAATGATAAAGAAATCGATAATATTCCGAAGAAAAACCAAAAGAAGAATACCATTTATCCTCACTAGAAACCAAAAATAGAGCAGTACCGATCAGGAATCAACCAGAACTTCCATTTTAACGTTATGATTCCAAACTTTCTACACAATAAAATCACATCTGAACAGTTGCATAGACCTCTGAAGATAAAAGAACATATAGAATACCCATATAGAATACCCAGAAGAGATCATTGTAAAATACCCAACTATAGCAGCTGTATTCAAATATTTTTGCAATTCCATTACTAATCTGAAATTTCAGTTAACTTATTCTGTAGTTACTATATCTGAATAAATCAATTTCTGATATATGACTTCTTCCTTTAATAGTAGCACTGTGTATCCCCCACATAATTTTCAGAAAAAAAAAATCAGATAAATTCACGTTCATATTCAGCAACAGACATGTAGTTCTGCTTCAAATCCATAAATTCTCTTTTCTTCTTTTCAAAATAAATTTGACTCACATATTTCTTTTTAAATTCAGATACAAAGGAATTCCAATTAATTTTATCTGCAGAATGGATATTCATGACAATGTTCCACCATTGGTAAGCCTCACCCTTTAATAAAGATACTGCACATTTCAAATTTTCATCTCTTGTATACTGCAATTCTTCAAATATTCTTTGACTGTTCTCTAACCATTCTTCAACCTCAGCTGGGTCATCATCTTTCTTTCCTTTAAACTCATCAGTTCCACACTTTTGAACTAAATCATTATAATTCCTATCAATTTCACTATAAATTTAACTGTACCAATAAAGGGGTAGAGATCGTAAGGCCTCATAATTTAGCTTCATATATACTCATATAACATAACATTTATCATTTCTTACTATAAGACGTTTATCCACATCTTTTCAAATTCTGTGTCATCATAAGTAACATTTTACTTAATTATTTGAACACCACTTTCAGAATTATCGAAATTATTTCGATTGGAAAACATTTCGTTCTTTAACATTTTCTCTTTCCATACTAAGAGACAACCAACTCTATTTTATTAAATTCATAAATTCCAGTATACATCACAAAATCAGTATCTTTTATTCTTTTAGAAGACATCTTTAAGTTTCTACAATATTCATAAATTACATAATTAAATAACTAAACCGCATCTCATCACATCAATTTTTAAAATGGCATGTACAAATAGACTCATACTCGACCCAATAATTCAGAAAACCTAGGCTCTGATACCAATAAATGTAATACCCCTATACCTGGTTCAATCATGCAGACCCGGTATAAGACTATTACATTTGGTGCCAAAACAATTATGGCCAGATATTGTTTAATTAAAACATTTGTATATAATATTTTAACTTACCAACCATTTTTACTAACATATTTATTGTTTATTAATTCATTCCATATATACCAAAATACTTCAAATAACTGAAAATAGATAAAATTTCAAGAATCTACATTTTAGTCCCTATCACATGGGAACACCTTTGAACTACATATGTACATGCCATTTTAATACAAAATTTAGTACCTACTTTTGAAGCCCTTGAGGATGTGATGAGATGAGAGATCTTCTAGTTGGACATTCTCTTCTAGTCTAATTGTACCTACGCGTTAAAATAAACGCGTTAAGCCGGTGAAGGCTTAGTAAGCACTACAAGAATAAATAAGTGAATGATCATCACAAAACATTTTAAACTCATTCAATTATTACATATCGGATCACATATAAGTCTCTTCAACTATGCCTTGCAATAATAAAAATTCAACTTATCTTTTGTAAGGTATAAATCTTACCTTAGCACATCAGTAATTCACTTTTATTCTCATTTCACATTCTTAGCCCAAAGTAGACTTTATAGAACACATCGGATATACGGAACATATACAGAGGTGCATTATGATGCACATGTGAACAGAGAGCACCAATGTGCTAATAATCAGAGAGCACTGATGTGCTAATATTCAGAGAGCACCAACGTGCTAATATTAGAGAGCACCAACGTGCTAATATAAGAGAGCACCAACGTGCTAATATCAGAGAGCGCGCTAAGGTTCCTTAATGGCATGCCACTAATATCCCGGTAGTTCTAATTTCGTCTACTTGGGCATTATAGCTGAATCTCATATATTTAAATAATTCACATAAATACTTTATAAAAAAGATAAATAAAAAAACAATTTAAAATTCTTGTAGTACTTACAACAAAATGTTGAGGTGATATAAGTTCTTCTTCCTTCACTCCTTAATCTTCTCTTTTCCTTTTCCTTCGATTCGGTTCTCTCCTTCCTTTTCTTTTTCTTCAATTTCATATAAACATATAACATTTATATGTTAAAAATAATCAAATAATTTCCTGTACTATTTAATAAAATAAACATGTATTTTATGATAAATTCATGCTTTCTTACTAATGCTCACATTTCAATTTAATCATTTACTCATAAACTTATTCAAAGCTGCCCTTTTGTGTCATAGTCACTAAATTATTTATTTCTCGAGCTATAGAACTCCAAATAAAGAACCGTTAATTTTCCCTGAAACTAGACTCATATGTCTTCATACCATAAAATTTCCAGAATTTTTGGCCTAGCCAATTAGTACAGTTCATTCATCAAATTCACCCCTGTTCTGCTATCTGGCAGTTCTGACCCTTCTTCACTAAAAATTAATTATCTCTTCATACAGAATTCCGATGATGTTTCCATTTATTTCTATTGAAAATAGACTCATTCAGGATTCTAAACATAAATTTAAGCCCCTAATTATTTTTCTTCAATTTTTTATGATTTTCCAAAGTCAGAACAGAGGAACCCGAATTCATTCTGAACCAGTCTTACAAAAATATAAATATCTCAAATTATAGAATTCCTTTGCTTTCCTTGTTTCTTTCATATGCTAATAAACTCAATAAGCTTTAATTTCATGGCTCACTTAGCTTCTAATTCCACTTCTACGATTTTTAGTGATTTTTCAAATTTACCATACTGCTGTTGTCCCAAAACAGTTTTCTTATAGCTTATTTTGCAATTAAGTCCTTTATCCAATTCTAACTTCAAATTCTTTCAATTAAGCCACTAATTCATCATTTTGTTCATCATATGCTATATTCAAAAACTCTAAAACTTCAAAAACTTCAACTTAAATTCATCAAAGCTTTGTTCTAAAACTTATAAAGCATCAAAATTAAAAGAGAAGGACTAAATTAACTTACCAATTAAACTCCAAGCTTCAAACTTTCTATTTTTCCTTTTTCTTCTTTCTTTTCTCTCTTTCCCCTGCTTTCGTCTTGTTCTCTGTTTCTTTTCTGTTCTGTTTCTCTTTTTTTTTTTGTTTTATATATATAATAATATAATAATATAATAATATAATAATATACTTAAAAAATCTCAGATTTTTTACACAATACACCTCCTCAACTATATAAAATGGCATAATTACCATTTTGGTCCTTCATAATTTCTTTTAATCTATAATTAAACTTTTGCACCTTTTTCAATCTAATCCTTTTTCCAAATACTTCTAATTAAATCAAATTCACCTAAATAAAACCTTATTAAACACACAACTAACTTTGTAAATATTTTTAATAAATATTTTATGAGTCCATTTACTAAAAATAGAGACCCGTTAACTCATTTTTCAATATCCATACTTTTGAGGTCGTTACATTAAACCTGAGCGAAAATGAGGTAAACCAATTTATGACTTATGAAGGTACGGATTGATGATTAATATAAATTTCATTCTGCTCATTTAGTTTATCATTTTCACTTGTAGAAAATAGATGTTTGCAGAAGTTAAAGGTTCTTTACTTAGATGCTGTTTCCACCGACGGAAACACTTCCCTTGTATCACTTCCTTGAGGCGTTTCCATTTGTTAAGACCCCGTTTTTAAGAGATAATTGTTTCTTAAACAAAACAATGGTTAATACACGTAAGTTCTATACATGGTTGACTCAATTTGGTATTCATACATTTTTAAAACCTTAATACAGAGTTGCATGTGGAGAACTTGATCATGGATTATACTCCTCTGCACATCAACTTCTTGGAAAGCATTGGCATCTTGACTCCCCTCAAAGCCTTGTCTTTGTTTAATTGTTGTCTGATCGGTACCTTACCTGCTCATGGAGGTAATACAAACATTCAATTTCTTTATTTTGTTGAACCAAACACAATCTTAGATAAATATAAAACCTCTACATTATCCAGTCAGCCAAATGTTAATTCAGTGTAAACAAACATATGAATGAATGCCAAGTGAATTTCTTTACCATCTAATTCGAGGATCCGTAAAAATTCATTAGTGCTTATGGCTCTTTTCTGTCTTTGATGCATTCTTCATGATTTTGCAGAAACCCTTCCTCTGCAATATCTTCTGGAATACATAGCTTTGCAATTTGGTTCTTTGATGTTCCTTGCAAGTGAGGCTTGCCTGAGTTAGAAATGTCAGAGAGAGCTTTCCTGCCACTAGCTTGAACTTTCTCAGAGGCCTTAGGGACACTCTTGGAACTCTGGGGTCGGGTCTCGGGTCAGCCCCCTAAACGATTCCGTTTTGGCGTTATAGGGCCTAAGCGAAACGACGCCATTTTACTTCTATTATTTAAATCAATTTTTTTAAAAAAACTTCATTTTCTCTTTTTTTCTTCAAAAAAATAAAAGAAACTCTCTCAACACCTTTCCCTTCTGCAGGCTCCGGCCGTTGCTCTGGCTTCGGACCACCGTGGTGGCCGCCGATTACCGACGACTACGCCGCAGTAAACGGTGGCAGGAGAACACGAAAAGACACCCTTTTTAAGCCCGTTCAACACTGATCCGAGGTCAAAACCCCCAAAAACCCAGCCTAACCCGACAGAGAAATAAAGAAACATTTCCTTTTCTTCTCCTTTTCCTTGCGTGGCCTTCGACGGCGAGGAGACCAACCGATTCAGGTAAGTTTCTTTTTCTTTTTATTCCTATACCTTATATTTTTTAAAAAGAAATAAAAAATAAAATGACAGATACATCAAAAAAAAGTTTACCTTTTGTTTCAAAATTTTTTTTTGGTATTTGATTTCAATTTTTCATGCATGTGTTACAATCTGAATTTTATTGTGGCTTTATAGCCGAATACAACAAGTTTCCTACTGTTTTTACTGTATATTTGCTTCGTTTTTGTTTTCCCTTTTTTGCTTGTTTGCAGGCGTTGACAGAGGCAGGGAAGGGATTTTTCCATTTCGGTTTAAGCTTGCAAACGAACCTCGGGACGAGGCGTGGGCGACGTGGCCGAGAAGGAATGGCGCGGGGGGAGACCCTAGGGTTTTGTTTTACTGAAAAAACTTAATGTTGTGGGCTTATTTAAGTTGGGCTTAGGGTTTGTTTTTTTTAATTTGGGTTCGTATTTGTGAATTGGGCTTTGACTGTTTTTTTTTTATTGGGTCTGTTTAAGCCCGGGCAAATTGGGCCTATTACAACAAGAATAAACAAAATGTCCTAAATTTTTTAAACTAGCCAATTCTATTCCTTCAAAAGAAAAACTACCCACTACGTTAATTCAACCAAACTTTAAGTCTAACGACTTCAGAAAAGTTTTAAGCTTTGATTTGATTTATTAATGGCAGCCAACTCAAACTAACAAAAAAATGAGTTAATTGTCATTGAAAGATATCAAGTTCTCAACCATTTGAAGTAAAAGAAAAACAATATATTTGAGGATTATCTAATTTAATAATAAACATTTAAAAAAATGTTTTATTTATACTCATTGTATATTGAATTATATTTTATGTAAAAAATATAATAAAATTAGGTAATGTGTAAATATTAAGATCTAATGTTTTAAAAATTAAAACTAAAATTGAAACAATGTGTAAATATTAATGATTAAATTTATTATTATGTTAAAAATATCTTATTATTTTTCATTAATTATTTAACCGCCAATGACTAAAAATGAAAAAAATCAAATAATTGAGTACCGCATAAATCTCGATAGCTCCATATAATTTTACAACAGATGGAAGCTTCTCTAATCAGTGGAGAGATGACAAATGAAAAATCATTCAACTTTTGGTTCAAACATGCAAATTACATTTCGAGAGGTCATCATCTTGATTTGGTAAGTGCGAGAGTTTTAAGTTTGACTCGATGTAAATGGTTGCCAGTCTTTTCAATCTAAGTGTTCAGCGATGATTTACATATTTAAAGATAGCTGCGGTTCAACCCGGGTAGACAAAGTAAAAGATGAGGACCCGTTGGAGTCCCCCATTTTACTACTCACTGAATGGAAGACGACTCAGGTCGAAGCTTTTCTGGAAATGGAGTGATGAAAACCTTACAATTTTTGGTTGAAACATGCAATTTACGTGAAACAAGAAAAAGCTTCATCTTCTGTAAACCTTTAATTTGTGGGGTTAGAAGATTTTCATGCATCTTCAATTAATATTTTAAAAAATAAAAAATTAAATAAAGGAGACATATGGTGGTTTTTAATTTTAAAAAAATACCACCACATTCTAACAAGACTAGTGATCAAACCGATTAAATTATTGATTCGTTGATCTGATCGATTTAATTAAATAAATAATTAAGATTCATAAAATAAAATAAATCAATTCAATTACAATTTTAACACAGTTCAATAAGTCTATATTAACTCATGAATCAACAAGTTTAATGTCTCTCTCCAAATTGATACCTAGACCAATTTTTGATACAACCAACTTAACCTGCTACTCTAATTCAAACAAGCATGCATGCTAAGTTTAATTACACGTCTATTTAAGAGAGGCACTAAGAGGACATGTGAGGGCCTTGGCTCTCCCTTAATTTGGCGATATTGCTTTTAAGCCTTTAAATTTCTGACATTATGGTTAATAAGTGCTAAACTTTCCATTTTAGCTTCCAATATTTTATAAATCAATTCCAATCTCTTAAAAAGAATTTCTTACTTTGTCATTGCACCTAATTATTATACATAGAATACGAGGAACTTAATTTAAAATCTAGCTCAATGCTCATTTTATTATAAGTTTTCTTTAATTCTTGAATTTTTTTAGACCACATTAGTCCTAAAACACATGAAGTACTTTGTACGTTTTAGTCTATGCGATGATGTGATACTTTGATATCGTGCCATGTTATCACCTAAAAAATTATAAATATTTTTACAAAATTTAAGTGATGATGTGACATAATCATAGAGTGTCACTTCATTACATGAATCAAAATTGGAGAAAATTACCTTGAAAGGTTAAATGTTACCATTTATTTTAATATATCAACTTAATCATTTCGACTAAAACCATATTTATTTTTTACATTAATTTTTATATAATTTGTTTCCACCACATGGTCTGGCACGTGTATATATATCAAGTGAGTTAAAGCAATAAGTGTGTTGAGTTGAGAAAATGGAATCAAAATGGTTAAGGGTGGTAATTGTAATAATGATAAGTGTGTTAATTTTGGAAGAAGCAAAGTGGAGTAATGGATGTTGAGATGAAGAAACATGTAATTGATTATCTTCATATAATTATTTTACTCCTTTTAACAGAAATTAACCTGCTTTCAAGGCCGAATAGTTTGGAAAATCTTGATCTAAGTAGAACCAATATGACCAACAATTTCTTGTCATATTTGGGTGGCTTTTCATCTTTAAGAACTTTATGTCTTTAGGGTAATAAAACCATAAAAGCCCAAGCCCAAAAAAATTGATCTGTTTTTCCTTGTTGCAACTCCAAACCATAACTTATCCATAGATTGAAATGGTAACCTCTAAAAATACAATCACCAGGATAAACGGCTAAACTATGCTAATCTTGTTAGTTTAAATTTCCAGCTTCTCAAATCTTTTAGAAAGACAAGAAAGAAAAAGAAGAAAGAATGTTCAGCAAACGCCTTGACTAGGGAAAATTTACTTTTATATCAAATTTTAGGTGTCCTATCATCTTATTGAAATCAAATACTTGGAAGAAAACTTCATTAATGTTCTTTTGACAAATTTCGAGGAGTAAGAAATTGTAGATATGGAATGACTCTATATGAATGCCCAGATAAACGCTATCTGATAGCAGGATGACATCTTACAGCAAAAGATTTACGCCTCTTAAGGGCTTCACATGCAAGATCCTCTTCTCCTTTCTGTAGAGCCAGTTGTGCTTTACGGTACCTATATGAAACCAAAATGTAATGGGGACATTTAAACACCCATGCATTTTGCAACTAGAGGGAAAATAAAAAGAACTCCTTAATCAATTACCAATCTTCAGAAGCCTGTTGTGCAGCTTTGTACTTATTTTCCAACCATTTTTGAGATGCTAATACCTTCAAAAAGGATAAAAGATAACATGTACGGTAAAGTGGGAAGAAAATTACACTGGAAAGGAAGAACGAAAAGTCACATAGATTCTATGACCATAAAGGCATCTATTGTTGAGTAAATGAGCAATGCGATCATGGCTGAAAGAGAACAAAAGAATATTAAAAATGATCAAAATAAAGGTGAGAGATCACTTTTAGAACTTTGGATAACAAACATCAACTGAAACTGAAGCTTGAGCAACAAGGCTCGAGGCTTGCAGAAGAAGAAAAGAAGATCGGGTTGAAATTTGCTAAGGAGAAAAGAATGAGAAGAAAGATGGAGCCGATTGGATTGATTGAAGATCAAAGTTTTTTTCATTACACTAGAAACATTGGCTTACAGCCATTACATATACCAGCTAATGACAAAACAAAACAAGCTGGTCATAACCTAATCTTCACCTAATCCCACTAATAACATGGAAAATTGAAATACATTGCTTGTACACAAAAGTAAAGTTGATTAATCAACTCAAACATCATCATTACTACATAAAATATCAGCCTAACTTAGTTGAAAGTGAACTAAACTAAGTTACATTATCATGGGATTACAAAACAAGATAAGCACTTAGGGCACATAAAATAATGGTTCTAGCAGAACAAGTCTGCACGTGCTACTTCTGGGCGTTGCATGGGCTGCATGGGAGGCCATACTTCAACACTCCTTCTTGGACTCTATGCAACAAACTCCTATTAGATCTCTCAATTTGCAAAACCTTGCCTTGCTGAGAGCTTTGGTTAAAATATCAGCAGCTTGATCTTCTGAGTTGCAATGAATCAACTCAATTTCTTTTGCCTGCTCCATTTCTCGAACAACATGAAGCTTAATACTGAAATGCTTAGTTGTTCCATGGAAGATAGGATTTTTGGCTATTGCAACTACTGATTTGTTATCACAGTAAATTTTTGTAGCATCCTTTTGATTGAGATTTAGATCAGTCATGATCTTTTTAAGCCACTTAGCTTGACTAACTGCCGCAGTAGCAACAACATACTCTGCTTCTGTAGTTGATTGTGCTACCAAGTTTTGCTTCCTTGAACTCCAACAAAACATGCCCGAACCAAGAGTGAAAGCATAACCTGAAGTACTTTTCATATCATCACTTGAACCACCCAAGTCACTGTCAGTATAGCCAACCAATTCCAAATGCTCAGCTCTTTCAAACAGCATACCATAGTTCAGGGTCCCTTTGATGTATCTAAGGACTCTTTTAGCAGCTCTATGATGATTTTTGTTACAGCAATGCATGAATCGAGAAACTAAACTTACAGCATACATTATGTCTGGTCTAGTAGCTGTTAAGTATAACAAACAACCTACTAAACTCCTGTAAGATGATTCACATACCTCTTTAAAATCACCTTGGCTCGATAACTTTTCACCAATAGCCACTGGAGTGCTTATTGCTTTACAGTTTTGCATTGAAAACTTATTTAAAATTTTTACAGCAAAGGCTTTCTGACTTAGATACATACCCTTCTGAGTTTGTGAAACTTCCATACCTAGAAAGAAGGTTATCAGCCCCAAGTCAGACATTTCAAACATCTGCTTCATCTTTGTCTTGAAATCAACCAGTACAGTTTCATCTCCTCCTGTCACCAGCAGGTCATCGACATATAATGAGACAATGAGCTATGTTTGAAGTCCTTCCCTTTTAACATATAGTGTGGGCTCACTGATGCTTCTATCGAACCCTAAGCTGGTCAAATATCCATCAATTCTGCTATACCATGCCCTTGGAGCTTGTTTTAAGCCATACAAGGCTTTGTTCAGCTTGTATACCATATCTTCATTGCCATGCACCTTAAACCTTTGTGGCTGGTCAACATAAATCTCTTGTTCAAGGAAGCCATTAAGAAAGGCTGATTTCACATCGAGCTGGTGAATTTTCCAATTCATCTGAGCTGCTAAGGCAACTAGCAGTCTTATTGTATAGAGCCTGGCCACTAGAGCAAATGTCTCAATGTAATCCACCCCATATCTTTGGCTGAATCCTTTCACAACCAGCCTAGCTTTTAGCTTATTCAGACTTCCAACTACATTTAGTTTAGCTTGATAAACTCACTTGACTCCTATAACCTTTCTATTTGAAGGCCTTTCAACCAGCTCCCAGGTTTTATTCTTCTCGATCATGTGCATTTCGTCAGACATAGCCTGCCGCCAACCTTGGTGTGCTTGAGCTTCTTCAAAACAGGTTCGCTCAACAATGGCTACTTGTGCCCTCTCATAAACTTCTGCTAGTGACCTCGTTCCCCTAACTGAGACATCATCATAGTCTATTTCAGCACCTTCTCGATCAGCTTCAATCTGGCCTATTGTGATTTCTTCAGAAGTAGCAACTGGCACATCTTTTCCCAGTCCCAGCATGCCTTCTCATTAAAGATCACATCCCTGCTCACTAGGACTTTGTTCGTTGAGGGATCAAGGACTCTATAGCCCTTTTTGATCGAGCTGTAGCCCACCAATATGCCTGGTTGAGATCTTTCATCAAGTTTACTTCACCTAACTGCTGGAATCTGTACATAGCATAGACAACCAAAGATTCTAAGGTGAGCTAATGATGGCTTGAACCCGAACCATGCCTCAAATGGAGTTTTATGAGCCAGGGCTTTGGTTGGGAGCCTGTTTTGTAGATAGGCTGCAGTGTTTACTACTTCTGCCCAAAAAATCTTTTGTACATTCTTCTTAAACATGAGACATCTGGCCATATCGAGCAAGCTCCTATTCTTCCTCTCACTGACCCATTCTGTTGAGGAATATAAACATTTGTCAATTGATGTTTGATGCCAGCATCAGTGCAAATGGCTTGGACCTGAACTGAGGTGTATTCAGCTCCATTGTCTGATCTAAGTGTTTTTAGCTTGCAACTTGTTTCTGTTTCAGCCTGTACTTTAAACTTCAAGAACACATGAGCCACTTCTGATTTTTGTTTTAGGAAATAAGTCCAGCAATATCTTGAATAATCATCAACGAACAAGATAAAATACCTGTTCCCACTGACTGACTCAGTCTTCATAGGACCACACACATCAATGTGCACGAGTTGGAGCTTGTCTGATGCTCTCCAAGCTTGATTCAAAGGAAATGAAAGCCTGGCCTGCTTTCCTAGCTGGCATACTTCACAAACTCCTTCATCGATCACAGTGTTGGTGAAGTTTTCAACTAGACCTTCATTGGCCATCTTGGACATAGATTTAAAGTTGACATGCCCAAGTCTTTGATGCCAAAGGTTAGACTCATCAGTTGAGGCTGTATAGGCTGAGCTTGAGTTGTTTGTCCAATCAACAACAAAGCTTTTATCAACCATTGTGATTGACATAAGCTTAGATCCATGTGGATCACTAATTCTGTATTCCTTGCCCTCGAAGACAACAATATAGACCTTGTCTAACAACTAAACTATGCGTAGAAGATTTCTATCAATTTGAGGCAACAACAAGACATTTGAAAGCAGTTTGTTACCAGTAGGTGTGTGTATCAATACATCACCCTTGCCTTCTGCCTCAATGAACTGACCATTCACCACTCTAACCTTGGCTTTGAAGCTTCTGTCAATAGACTTGAAAATGCTAGCATTTAATGTCATGTGATTGGTGCAGCCACTATCCAGGAGTCACTCTTAGTTGACTTTCTCTTTTGCAGCTGAGCATGAGACTGGAAAGACTTGTTCTTCATGTTCACTGCCCTCTTCAGCTACTCGAGCTTCAGCCTTTGGCTGTTGATATTGTGCCTGCCTTGGTTTGCCGTTGTTTTTGCAAACCTTCTCAACATGGCCTTTCTTCTTGCAATGCTGGCATACTGCATCTGGCCTAAACCAGCATTTGTCTTCAGGATGGCCTGGTCTCTTGCAAAATCTGCAAAGCTTATCACTACTCCTTGCAGCATCAGGCTTAGGCATGTTCTTCCAAATCTTTTTGCCTTTGTAGGCAGTATTGCTCAAGGATGGTTTTGATTTGGCTTGGAAGGCACCTTTTTTGTATGTTTCTTGTCTACTAGCTCTCCTTTGTTTCTAAGCATATAATGCATTGATTAGCTCAGTTAGGGAGATGCTAGCAAAGTCTCTCAAATCCTCAAGGGATGAGATCTTTGCTTCATATCTCTCTGGCAGTGTTGAGAGCACTTTCTCCATGATTCTTGCCTCAGTAAACTCTTCTCCTAGCAATCTTATGCTGTTGACTACAGCCATGATCCTGTCTGAATACTGCTTCACTATTTCTTCTTCCTTCATTTTGAGATTCTCAAAATCCCTTATCAAGTTTAGAAGCTGCTGTTGCTTGGTTCTTTCAGTGCCTTGGAACTTCTCCTTGAGTTTGTGCCAGGCCAGCTTTGGTGTTTCACAGGCCATGATCCTAGTGAAAATGACATCTGATACATAGTTCTGGATGCATGACATGGCCTTGTGCCTCTGGGTCCTTTCTTCAGCATGTTGCCTCATCTAAACCATCGTTGGATTGGCTCAAAGGGGTACTGGCTCAACGTCTGAGGTCACTACTTCCCACAGATCGAAGGCCTGCAGATAAGTCCTAATCTTAACCTGCCATATGTGGAAGCCTTCTCCAGTGAAAACTGGTGGTGCAGCTGGTGAAAAATTGGCAGCCATTTGTTTTCAAGATTGAAATGTAACAGGTCCACTGAGAATAAGGCTCTGATACAAATTGTTAGAACTTTGGACAGCAAACAGCAACTGAAACTGAAGCTTGAGCAACAAGGCTCGAGGCTTGCAAAAGAAGAAAAGAAGATCGGGTTGAAATTTGCTAAGGAGAAAAAAATGATAAGAAAGATGGAGCCGATTGGATTGATTGAAGATCAAAGTTTTTTTTCATTACACTAGAAACATTGGCTTACAGCCATTACATATACCAGCTAATGACAAAGCAAAACAAGCTAGTCATAACCTAATCTTCACCTAATCCCACTAATAACATGGAAAATTGAAATACATTGCTTTTACACAAGACTAAAGCTGATTAATCAACTCAAACATCATCATTACTACATAAAATATCAACCTAACTTAGTTGAAAGTGAACTAAACTAAGTTACATTATCATTGGATTACAAAACAACAAGATAAGCACTTAGTGCCCATGAAATAATGGTTCCAGCAGAACAAGTCTGCACGTGCTGCTTCTGGACGTTGCATGGGCTACATGGGAGGCCATACTTCAACAATCACGAGAACAGAAATAAAGGATCCAAAAGACAACTTAAGAAAGAAACAAAAGAAATAAAAAAAAATGAGGCTTACTTGCGCTGTGGCCTGTCTCATCTTTACCAAGTCATCATTCATTTCAAGCACAGCTTGATCTAAAATTTTCTCTGGGTCTTCAAGGAACTTAAGAGTGCATTTGCATCACGATCGCCATCATTGTTGAATTGAGTCATGTTATTGATGTAACAGACCAAAAGTTGGAGCCAGAAGCCATGGTATTGTTACATTAATGTATATAAACAGGTCCTAAACTCTTGACCTTGACAACTCTAGCAAACCGATCAAAAAGGTTCATGCGCGTACCAAGGGCACCTCCTCTTTGTCTGTAACAATGAAATCTTCCAGAAACACTCCTTAAGCTTGTAAGTTTTAGGGAAGCTACTGTTTGAAGGGGAAAATAAGAAAATAAAATGACAAACCAATTTAGAAGTTAATATTTAGCTGATGTTAGAGAGTCTCTAAAGTTGGTATTGTCATATCGTATGTACGTCCTTCTTTACAGGAGTTTCATCCTTTATATTACTCCCTAATCATAAGTTAGAATGCAGATAAAATAGTTAAATAGAAAAATGGGAGGAAGAAAATGGGTTGAAAAGATGGTTGCTTACATGAAGCAGTTCAAAATTTCATCACAAAAAAAAAAAAAACCCTTCACTAAAAAAGCATACATAATTGCTAGAGAACCGAACCAATTTGTAGAAGGCCCAATTTGTCCGGGCCCTCTACTAAGATCCAAACCCGGGCCCAATACTTGACCCAAGCTCGAGAGGCCCAAAGCAGTAATCTGCCTTAGGAAATTTTTAGGGTTTTTGAAACCCTAAAACTTTCATGCGCCGCAAGCCTCGCCCATCCCCCATGTGCGCCGCAACTCCACGCCACCAAAGACCACGCCCGTTTGTTGGCCACCACCAGCCTCTATACCTGCGAGAAAAAAAACGGACAAAATAACAGCAACCACAGCAGCAGAGAAGTATGGGAAAATGGATAGATTAAATAGAAAAGGATTGTTTTTTATTTTCATCCGGCTATAAAGCCATGAAAAAAGAATGTATACGGACCCCTTTTTTTGATCAATAAAAAAGAGATTCAAAGCAACAGATATTAGAGAGATCAAATATCCAAAAGGCAGAAACTAAAGATATAATTTCCGAAGGTATTTTTCAAATTCTTTTCCTTCTCCTTTTATTCGAATATATATATATAAAATAAATAAAACAAAAAAAAGCAGATAAACTTACCTTGCGGATCTCGGCCACCTCGCGCGGTGGCCGACGGTGGAACCCGTGGCCAGAGCCTCTTCCCCCCTTTTCTTCTTCAAACCCTAGCAGAGAAAGGGGGGGGCTTCCGAATTTTTTTGTGGAATGAAATGAAAAGTTAAAAAAAAATCAATTTGGCCCTTAAATAGCCAAGTAAAACGGCAACGTTTTACTACCCCTCCAACGTCCCAAAACGGCGTCGTTTGGGGAGAGAACCCGCCTGTGACCCGACCCGGCCAGAGGGTCCGCGCATTTTCGTTGATTGGGATAATTTCCCTTTCAATCCTTCCACCTTTTCAGCCTTTACAACCGTGTTTTTCATTTATTTCAATTTTAGCCACGAACTTTCGCGCTTTCAAATTTAGTCCTTCTCCCAAATATCGTTTCGATAAAAGGGGTTTATTGCCGTTTCAGCTCTTCCAGTTGTGCGCGTGTCGCAGATTAGTCCTTTTCTTTTTTTTCTATTTCAAATCGACCCCAAATTTTGTTTTAAATACAAATTGATCCTTTTAGTTATTCTGCAATCTTTTAATCCTTTCGTTATTATTTTATTATTGTTATTATTATTTTACTATATTATTATTATAATTACTATATTATTATTATCATTATATTTATATTCGCACATTATATATTGCATATTAATAAGTATTGTTATTTTACTATTATTCCAAATGTTATCGTTATTATTAGTATTATTTTATCATTATTACTATACTTGCATTCTTGTAATCGTATATATATATTGTATTATTATTATTTTATTATTATTAATACTACTATTATATTTATATCATTACCTCACATATGCTTTGTATTATTATCATATTATTATTATCATTATTATTATTATTATTATTGTTATTATCATATTTATATTAGTATGTTGCTTATATTATGTGTTATTATTATTATTATCATTACTACATTTATATATTTACCTTGTACATCTTTCGTATTACCATCATCATTATTATTATTGTGTTTATTATTATTGTTGTTATTATATTGTACATATTTTTACTCTACTATTATTACTATATTAATTACTATTACTATTATTATCATCATATTTATTATCACCTCTATTATTATTAGTATAATTTTGTTTTAAATTTCTTTATTATTATTTTAATATTATTGTTTTAATTTTGTTTTCGCTGCTCACGTTTTTAGTTATGCGTTGTATCGCTTTTTGTCATTCTATGTAAATCATCAATTTCGAAATCACAATCCAACATTTCGTTTTGTTTGTTATAATTCATAAAAAGTATTTTCGCCAAGGTAATATTCATGCATTTGGAAATTTAAGAGAATTGTGCCCAATCGTGCTGGGTGCGATTTTCATGTACGACCAAATAAATGGATACACTATCAAGTTTTGCTCGTATTTTTAAATAGGGAGATATTCGTGAGTTTGGAAATTCAAAAGATTGTACCCAATCGTGTTTGGAGTGCGATTTTCTGTTTTGACCAAATGAACGAACCTCCTCTCAAAATTGCAAATGCATGTGTTTGGGGATTTTAGAGATGATCTCGAATTCAAGGACTTAGATTATCATGTCCAATCGTGCTAGATGTGAGACTCTACTTCTTTGAAACAAGGGAAACTCGATATTCAATCAAGTTTTAAAAAAAATAAGGAGGGAGACAGAATGAAATTTTGAGATTTTCTAAACTTTTCGACATTAGGACATTGATTAATCAATTTGGTATCAATTTTGGGCGTTGCGAGAGTGCTAATCCTTCCTCGCACGTAATCGACTCCCGAACCCATTTTCTCGAGCATTCGTAGACCAAAACCACCGTTTTAGTAAATCAACATGTTTTATTAAAACAAGGTGATCTGATCACACCAAATAAAAGATCGGTGGCGACTCCCGTTTTATTCATTTTCAAAAAAAACCAAGTCCGATTCCCGCCTTTTTCAAAAAAGGGATGGTTTCGACACAATTCATCAACAAATTTTTTATGTTATAGAACTCGTTAACTTTTTTGACATGTAAATCCTACAAATGCCGTTTTCCAGAAAACCATTCATGCTTTAATAATTTAATGTCTTTAAGAACACATTTGACTCAACACTTAACTAAGCTTTTGCTTTAACTATACCATTAGCAGACAACCAATAAACCAGTAGCTCATTGAACATAGAAATGCCATCATCAATTCAACCAGTTGAGCTTGAAAAGTATTTTATGTATTCCATTTGAGTTTAGTTAGCAGCCTAGTCAATCTACTTATCAAACAACATTCATAGCAACCCTGTTTTCACTAATAAAGCTATGTAAGACACAATGACTCTAAAATTACAATAAGAATCAAAGCTTCTTTTTTTTTTTTCCCTTTAAGAGAAAAAAAAGCATAACTTTGATATATGCCATCTAATAAACAAAACTCGCCCCCAAATCCCGACGGGTCTTTTTCCAAAAGCAAGTAAAAGGGGAAAAAAACTGCATTAACCATCTTAAAAAAATAGAAATAACGAATACCCATTTAAATTGAAAAAAAGGAAAAGTACCTCCGCCATTGAAGAAGGAAGAAGTGAGTGGTTTCTTAACTAAACAGAGGGTGCTACTATTCCTGGAGCTTGAAGAAAAAGCAATGGGTTTCAATGGGATGGTAAATCCACGAGATTATGTGAGACTTGACAGCCATCTTAGGATTAGTTCCTCCTAGTGCTGCGGATGCGATGACGGACGATCGTACTTGGACAGAATATGCGCAGGAGGCGAGTAGTCGGCGTTGATAGTGAGGAGGAAGAAAGGGATGGAGGAGTACAGATCCGCAAGTCAGTGTGCTCTCCATGGGGAAATGGTATTGAGAAATCTGGTTTGGCTCCTCAGAGACGGTATTGGAAATGATGGGAGTAATAAATGTTTTCTGATGAGATATTACTTCTCACGTGCCAACATTGGGAGCTGGAGTTGATATAGGAGCACCATGTGAATATCTCCATTGGTCACATGCTGAGCATTTATCCAGTTTCACACTGTTTTCCAAGGTGCAAAACCTGCAGGACCAAAATTTGTACTTGGTGCCAATGTCTCTGGGCCTTTCCGTGCAGCAAAGCTTGCATATTGGGGCTGATGGCTGCAACGTTTTCACATCAATGACATGCAAAGTAAGTTTCCAAGAGCGGACATTAAAATATATATATTTCTCCAGTTCAGGAAGCAAACAAGTAACACAAAGCATCTCACACTAAAAAAAAAAAAAAAAAAAAAGCAAACATGGTCCATGCCAATATTAATATATCATGGCCTGTGGAGCTCAAAAAGCTCAAATTCATGATTATTAAGAACAATCAATGCGAAAAATATGTGGGCCAAATACTATACAGGATAAGGATATACAGCTCAAAAACAGGACCAAGCATGCCACGTGAACATTATCAATATAAATATCAAAATGTTTCAGCACATAAAATTCAATATAAAACATAAACATATATGTTAAACAATATGATATCCCTTTATAAGTAAAGTATTTGAATGAAATGATACTGGTGCATGAAACACTTACAGGATTCAATAAAGTGCATGATTGGCACTCCCACACCGCAGTTACTCCTTGATTTTCTGGAGAATCATCATTAAGCATAGAGGCAGAAGAAGGGGCACTTGAACTAGATTGGTGAGGTATAAGGTTATTGGATTTACAACTTCGTTTAGGAGATTTGGCACCTTCATTGATAGAAGATCTAGATACAGGAGGGGTAGTTAAATCCACAAAGCTAGATTCCGGTTTATCTTGTCCATGGCTTCATTTAAGAGAGGTTCCACCAAAAGCATGTCTGCTGGAAACATCATTGATACTTGATCTCTCTCCTCCCTGTTCTAAGTCCAAATGATCCTGCAGAGTATCAGCACAGCTTTCTTCATCCCCAGCAATCTCAGGGCAATGGGAACCACACCAGATATCATCATGCAATCTCCTTTCAGCAGCCATTGCAGCCGCTTGTATAAGACTAAGCGCATCCCTAATGGTGCTGTCACCACCAAGACGTTTAGGTCCAGAAGGTAACAGAGACCCCAAGCGTGCTCTGTTCGCTGCTGCAGCTAATGCAGTCTGACGAAGAGATGAGAGTGGAGGTTGTCGAGAAAATCCACCCAAGCGCCTCCCAGGAAGATCAAACCCCTCCCCTGTGCCAGTTATTCCTTTTGACATGAGCTCCTCACATTCCTACATGGATATAACAAGGAAAAATATACGAAGACATTAAAACCAGCATGTGCTACTTAAATATAGATTCTCCAAATTATCTTCATATATCAAGATCTTTAGGATACCTAAGATAAAAATAAAGGTGCATTTCTTAAAACCTTAACTAACCCCTATTTAATTGTAATAATTCCAGAAACACAAGTAAATAGACAACAATGAGGAAACATGCAGAAGGAACACTGATTGAGCAAAGATCAGTCCAATTTTCCAAGTAAGACATGCATCCCAGATGGATTAAAACTAACATAGGGCTCAAATACATTGTAACCAATAATCAAATTATTCAACTAACATAAGCTCTCCCTTTTCCACATAGATAATGTTTAATCGTGAATCCATATATAGGCACATCCAGAGAACCTCCAGTCACACCTAATAATGCTTTCTTAATGATTTGGTCCTCACACGCCAGAATCTTTCATTTGATGGGCTTATATGGTTCTAACACAATAGCACGAACTTAAACAAGTCTTAACAGGAAAATTAGTAATATAGACATGAGCCATCCATGAAACAGCATTTGGCACTGGAAAATGATTATTAGGGACTATCTAAAAGAATGGAAATGGACCTTTCTAAGCTCATCCCAGAGCTTGTAAAAACTAGCATTACGAGGACCATGAGCATTATGGCAAAGCTCGTGAAGCATTGTATCAAGAACTTGATCGAAGGGATAAAAATCCCAATCCCGGTTCGGTCTTCGTAGCCTTAACTTCACGTGGATGCCAGCTCCCACATTCAGCCCAAGCAAAGCTGGATTATTCGGACTATGAATTTGAAAAAAAAATCAAAACTAAATTCAGTATAATTTTTGAAAGTCAAGCCAAAGTAACTCCTAGTATGATAACCCAAAGCATGCAAACGCTTCACAATTCTTTCAATGCATTATTTGCCTTCGGCATCATGCTTCAGCATTGATAAAACACATCTCAATGCCATAAAAGAAAAGCGCTTGAATTTCAGTAGTATAACTGTAAATACCCATTCTTCCATCAATCATAATTGAAGAAAAAGAATTCAACACAATTGAAGGAAAAAAAATCATTCTCTTTAACAGAATAAAAGATACAAAAATGAATAAAATTGATAAAGATACCAGAATTCTGAGAGAAGCTTGACTCTCCAATTATGCTTACGCATAATGGGTTGAACTTGTTTAGCTATTTTCTCTAAGATTTTTTTGGCTTCTTCTTCTCCAGGTTTCCTCTTCAATGCTTTGATTTCCCAGACCTTGTGCAAATCCCCAATGTACAGGCCCAATTTAGCCCGGGGCCCAAACCAACAACAGAAAAATAAAAATTTAACAGTCCAATAGTAAAAAAAAACTAAGCCCAATAGGCCCCCAAAATTAAACAACTCAGAACCCTAGGGTTCCTGAATCTTTCTTGCGCCGCGGCTGCCACCAGGACTGTTGCCCCATGTGCGTCTGACACCGCTGCAGCTCCTCCTTACCTGCAAATGAAGCAACAATACGCCAAATCAGACAGCAGAGAAGAAAAAGAAAAAATATTGTATTTTTATTTCAGCTATAAAGCCATGAATATCAATGTGATCAAGGGGGGGATACAATCAGAAATAAAAATACAAAATCACGAAAATTCCGAAACAAATACTTCTCTTTTCTTTTTACTTCTGCTTCGATTTTCCGAATTCAAAAAAGAAAGAAAAAAACGAACACCAAAAAATCAAAGAACAGATTTTGGGTAATTTCTATTTAGTTTTTTATTTTTATTTTTATACACTGCTATTCTCTTGTTCGTTTTTCTTTAAGATTTCATAAGCAAAACGGATAATAAAAAGGGAGTGAGAAGCCCTTACCTTTCGAATGGTCAAAAAAGATCCGAAAGTTTCCTGGCCTTTTCGGATTTTAAGATTTTTGGGGGTATTTTAGTGTTAGATCGGGGTTTGGAAAGGAAAAGGGTTCAAAATGACCCTCTTTTTACCCTCTCTCGCCTCCGTATACGGCGGCTACCATCGTTGACGGTGTAGGACTCCGATGGCTGGACTTGAGAGCAAAGGGGAGGGGATTTGAGAGAACCCTCAAACTGTTTCTGCAAAATGAAAGGGAAAATGCCCTTTTCTGTTTTTTTTTTTTTTTTTTTTTTTTTTAATATAAAGGGTAATACGGCGCCGTTTTTGGACTTAAGCTCCACTGCCAAAACGACGCTGTTTCGTTTCCGACCCGAAATTCGACCCGACAAAGGCAGAGGATCCGCGCGTTTATGCCCTAAAGGGTAATTTGCGCTAGGGGTGAGCATTCGATCGAATCGAAAATTTTCGAGTTAATCAATTTTTCGAATCTTATTTTATCATCCTAACTTAATTTGAAATTTTCTCAATCGAGTCGAGTGAGATGAAATTCGAATCGAATCGAATATATTTGTTCGAGTTAAATATAAAAAAATGACTTTAGTGTTGTTTATTTTTATGTAATTTTTCAAAAAATAATTTTCTTTCACTGTGCATGCTAATATTAATTTAAAAATAAACCAGTTAATCTTAAAAACATTTTTCTTGCCAACCTAGTTAACAGCACTACCTTCATTTGATGATAAGAATTACAATATAAGAAAAAGTAATCGAGAGAATATTGCCTAAAAACAAACTGAAATACACATCATTTCTCAAGTAAAAGGAACTGACCTTGTTAACACTAGGAACAAGTTCCCGCAATGCCCAGATTCTTTCGGCAATCCTCCCCCAAGTAAATCTGTACCAAAGGAGAAAGTTGAAAAGTTCAATATGTTTAGTCATAGATGCAGCATTTGTTGAGCAGGTTCACTTTTGCAGTTTCACAACACGAGTGGCAATGAACTGCAACTTCACCAATTGCTAGGATAAAGCCTGATTTATATATGGGATTTTATATATCTTTCTTATTTCTCTATAGTCTATAGGACTTTTCTCCGATAGAAGTTATCAGTAATTTTTTCTTTCCACTGCCAAAAATACACATACTCAAAGAAAAATGCTCTTAAAATATAATTCTTTTCGGTGAGATTACTTCTACATTGCATATCAACCAAACAACAGAAATGTTATTTAAAAATACAAATTCATTTAAACACCTTATCTGACCAAATAACTCACCATTTATAACACACAATATAGCAATTGTTGCTTTTGAATATTTTCTCATATAAGAAACTAACTTAGTCATGTCTTTTGTTTCAAGGACAGAAACATTCAGTTGAATTACCGCCCTTTAATATACTATGTCACTCCCATGTTTACTGTGATTATTTATAAACACTCAAGCTTACCAGCTCAGTAATGCTATGTGGATCTGTGGCCTGTCCTCGTCTAGCCCTCACCCTCGGACGCATTGCTGGTGGATGTGGTCCAGCAGCAACAGTAGCTGGCACTGGTTGTCCATGGAAAACCTGGAAAGTTATACAAGTCGTATCACCAACTATATAATTTTCCTCCAAAATCATTAGCTTCTCCAATAAGCTGAATATTCATTCCAGGAGTCAGGAAGCATGCAAATGACTGCCCAACATTACAAGTAATAAATCTATGGACAACAATAAAACTATTTTAGCTTGCATGAATCAGGATTACTTATAGCACTCACAAGTCATATCAGCTATTCAGATTTCAGATCTAATGTTAAATTAAGCTACACCGAAAGTAAAGCAGGAAGAAGAGAAACTCAAGAAAAATGGAATTGAAGAGTAGAAAAAGAGATTAGACAACTTACCAGAGAAAGGTGCAGCTGAGAGCTTGAGGAGAAGAAGAAAATTAATTTGGGGTTTGGAGTTGGAGTGGTGGAGACGATGGAATTTGTTACCTGCTGCTGCTGGGGCTTGGGGGTTTGATTTGGGGGAGGAATTGGGTTGGGTTTGGGAAAATAAATCTTTGGGCTTGGGCTTGAGGAAATTGGGATAAAGTAAATAAAGTAAAAACTTAAAATTTAAAAAAAATAAAAATATATATATTCGGTTTATTCGAATTATTCGAGTTATTCGAATTCGAAAATTCAACTCGATTCGAACTTGAAATTCGAAACTCAAAATTCAAGTTGATTCGATTAACTCGATTCGAATAATTCGAAATTCGAATTTTTTTTTTTATTTTTTCGAATCGAGTTTTGCTCACCCCCAAAGGCAACTCAAGAAGGTTTCCACCTATATATACTTTGAATCTTTTTTTTTTTTTTTGGACAGCAATATAATAAACAGCATATATACTAGTTCAAACAATATAATAAACAGCAACTTGGACAGCAACATTTTAAGATTCATCATACGTGGCATTGTTTCACCTAGGGAGGATCCATTATATCTTACAATGAGATATAAGGCAACCCGTCAGGTTTCCAGCCTATATAGTTTGAATCTTTTTTTTTTTTTGGGACAAAATATAATAAACAAAGATATATACCAGTTCAAACAATATAATAAACAAAGAATTTGGACAGCAACTTTTAAGATTCATCAAACGTGGCATTGTTACACCTAGGAGGATCCATTATATCTTACAATGAGATATAAGGCAACCCACAGTTTCCAAATTTATATACTTTGAATCTTTTTTTTTTTGGACAGCAATATAATAAACAGCATATATACCAGTTCAAACAATATAATAAACAGCAATTTGGACAGCAACATTTTAAGATTCATTATACGTGGCATTGTTACACCTAGGGAGGATCCATTATATCTTACAATGAGATATAAGGCAACCCGTCAGGTTTCCAGTCTATATACTTTGAATTTTTTTTTTTTTGACAGCAATATAATAAACAGCATATATACCAGTTCAAACAATATAATAAACAGCAATTTGGACAGCAACTTTTTAAGATTTATCATACGTGGCATTGTTACACCTAGGGAGGATCCATTATATCTTACAATGAGATATAAGGCAACCCACAAAGTTTCCAAATTTATATACTTTGAATCTTTTTTTTTTTTTTTTTTTTTTTTGGACAGCAATATAATAAGCAGCATATATACCAGTTCAAACAATATAATAAACAGCAATTTGGACAGCAACTTTTTAAGATTCATCATACGTGGCATTGTTACACCTAGGGAGGATCCATTATATCTTACAATGAGATATAAGGCAACCCATCAGTTTTTCCAAATTATATACTTTGAATCTTTTTTTTTTTTTTTTGACAGCAATATAATAAACAGCGTATATACCAGTTCAAACAATATAATAAACAGCAATTTGGACAGCAACTTTTTAAGATTCATCATACATGGCATTGTTACACCTAGGGAGGATCCATTATATCTTACAATGAGATATAAGGCAACCCATCAGGTTCCAGCCTATATACTTTGAATCTTTTTTTTTTTTTGGACAGCAATATAATAAACAGCGTATATACCAGTTCAAACAATATAATAAACAGCAATTTGGACAAATTCATCATGATATAACTGTTACTGATCAGAATTTTGAACTAAAACGTACCTTAATAATTTGAAGAAGCTGGTCTACTCCACTCTCACCAAGAAACAGAGGCTGCAGTCAGAACTACAAACAACATTAACTCACTAATACTTCAAATTAAAAAAAACAGAAAATAAAAATAATATCAAACAACATTAATTTAAGTTAACATTTTACCAATGAAAGAATAAGTGCTGATATCTGCTGGAATTTTATCTACAAATATCAAGTAAGAGCTTTTTGAACCTCAAGACCAGAGGCATGGAACCTACAAATGGGGGGGCACACTTTACTAGAATAAAACAAAGTCAAAACAATTAAGATAAAAGGATCCAAAACAAAGTCTCATAAAAATTCAGCAAAGACAATAATCTATACCTATAGGAAATTCCAAGTACCAAAACAACAGTTATATCATCCACATTCTGTCTCTGTCGCTCTCTCCTCTTACAGGGTTACTGCAAATTTGGAGTAACTTTTTTTTCTAAATATTCTTTGAGGTAAAAAGAAGCAGTTTGCAGCAGAATTATAGCAATGTAAGCCTGCAACCACGAGAAAGATAGACCAGATACAGAAAAGGGTTATGAAATAATGGTTGTAATTATAATTAGAGAATAATCAAGATACATTCACTGATAATTCAAGCTTGAAATATCATTGAGAGAACAAAAATACAATAATAATAATAAAAAGCCATTTAGGGTTAAGAAAAATCTTTGTTATTTAAATGAAGAACGAAAGGAAATAATTTATCTCCCTTTCACAGGCAAATCATGTCAAAGAAAAACTTAAACTCAGTGCATCAAAAACTCTTAAAGTGGATTAGAAAGACAAAAGAGAGAGAGAGACAGAAAGGGTAAGATGAAATCAGGAAAACAGAAAGTAGCATTTTCAAATCACAGAAGAGATGGATCTTGAAAATTTAAATGCTTTCTGGTTTGTCAATGTCAAAATGGATAAGCCATTGAATGTGACTTAGTCTCTCTTGTCTGATGGTTTGGAGACTATTTGATCCTAAATCAGTCCTATTGAATCACAATGTCTACCGACTTTTGAGACTACCTAACATAAAACCTTTCCATCAATTTAAATGAAGCAGTATGAACGATGGTGAATACTGACCTTCATTACAAACAGAAATTCCTCACTTTAACAGTAATACTTATCTTCATTACAAATAGAGTATCTTCTAGATAACCAAACAATTATGATGAGATATTTAATGCGGTTGTGAGGAAGCAAAAGCAAACAATCAGCAGACAAATAATGTCTAACATGTTCTTCAATGTAGTAGGTTTAGAATCAGAGTTACGAAAATGTTACAGGTTATACGGTAAGCAAATAAACCAAGTTGCAACTTAGGATAAACAGAAACTATCCTGAATCAGCATTAAGAAAACATATTGCTCATCCAATGCTAAGCAAATAAACCTATCTTGGCAATTCTTACTACTGATAATGTTTTCCAGAACTATGAAGGTAGAAAAAATATATCGTATACCAAAAGCTTACCTGTGAAGCCAAAATTTGAGCTTTGAGATCAGCAAATATCTGCATCACGAAAACAGTAGAAGGCTTGCATGATTTTTAAGATTCTAAAGATTCAACAACAAATTCACTTGATACTTTCATTGGTTTCCTAGTATCGGCAAGCACATGCCAATAACATGACATTGGAATAGCATTAAAAGAATCACACACCATTTAACAAGCACATTATGTTTTCAATTTTATGTTAGTTAGCTGATGACCAACAAGAAAGAAAGCATGGTCCTTGGAATTCTGTAAACAGTCCATTACAAGTGCCCATAACAACAATAAAAGACAGCAAAACTTGACAGCCTAAGAAAATGCACCACTCAGTGAAAAGAAATTTAATATCACTGAAACAATGTGCTTTGACAGCCTAGTAGTTTACGCCTAAAATACAAATGAGGGATCAGGAAAATATATATATATATTTCTAAAATAAATAATAACGAAAAACACGACGTGGATCCAAGCCAAACTCTATATGCGACCGAGGACAATAAGCTTAAACCGGGGAACAGACTCGCTTTTATAGACTCCATTAATAAAATTCACTTACAATATAAATCATGAATAGGACAATGATAAATTAAAAGGTCTAAAATGGTGTGAAATCATTTTTCAATAGTTCAATGTGTTTGATACTTACCAGGTAATTACAGCTTTTTGTCAATCCATTAGAACTTAAGCTTCAGTTACTATATAAAACCTGCAAAGGAGGCAGTTGAATTAGAATGAAAGCTTATATTGGATAAACGCCAAAAGAACAAACAACAGCATTGAACAATGTCTCGGGTTAGATTTTCTAAGTTTTTCCATGTATTTAGAAGATCCTTATAGGTCATATCCCTGTATTTATGTGTCGGACAAGGGTACTTCAAAGAGTCGGAGAAACATGGAAACTAGCAGCGAACAAGATTTCAGGAAAAATGATTCGTATTTTAAGATTAAGTAACATACTATTAAACCAAAAAATGACTGAAACTAAATAAAGGGTCGATATAAGTAGTAATACAGCTTTGGGAAAAATGAGTGGAAGAATGTACCAATGAGATTTAAGGAAGAATGTTTGGGTATCAAATACGACCTAAATCATAAGAGAAAGTTAGCATTTAATCTCCAGCTCATTAGACTAAAAGACAAGCACTAATGCTTAATCCAGGTTGGCATGGTTTCTCGGTGAAGAAACAATTTACATTTCATCTTTGAAAATGGATAATGCATGTCAGATTTCTTTTTTTTCCCTTGGATTATAATCCAATAATGCACAGAATGTCAAGCAATTTCAGATCCTATAAGATCAAGATACAGCATAGATAAGTAGATCATAAAGTTATGCTGCTTTGACTTTTTATTTTTCTTGAAATATCTCTGTCCAACATATTTCTGGACATAGGCCTGGAGATATGACCCTCCAAAAACAAAGAATAACTTTGGAGAAACTAAATATACCCATCAAACTAAATATACCCAGATTAAAAAGGAAAACCCAAAAGGGGGAAAGAGAAAATTAGTAAATACCTTGAACCCATCAAACTCAGGAGTCACCTGTCGATTCTTCCTTCACAGTGAAGAATAATCTTCTGAAAAATAAAAGATCTTCAGCTTCTTTATTTTTCTTACTCATTGTGCTGGAAATAAATATAAAAAAGGAAGAACACTTACAGTCGAATAATCTGAAAGCGATGGATGGATAAAGCAAGGGGTTGATAAAATAACGGTTTGAATTAGGGATTTGGATCACAAATGGATTGGAAGTTTGGAAATTGGGGAGAAATAACTTAGGGAAATTTAGGGGAAACGGAGATGGGAAATTGGGGAAGTGAATTACCTTTGCCTGGCCGCTACATTTTTAATATGTCGGTAGTAGTTTGGTAATGCTTGAAATCCGTCCTAATTTTAAAATTTTAAAATTATTTTTAAGAATTTATTTTTATTTTTCAAATTTAAATTTAATTATTATTAAAATTTAAAATTTAAGCTGAATTATTAATATCATTAAAAGTGAATTATTTTTAATTTTAAAATATTATATTAACAACTTAAAATTTAAAATCTAAATAAGAAATAGACTAAATTTATAAAAGTTAAAAGCACATGAATAAAATTTAAAAGTTATAAAGATTAAAAATACTTATGGTATATTTTAAATAATTCGATACTCTTAATGGTGGCTCTCACTTACATTTAGATGAGTTTGACTTAATTTTAATTATTTTTATTTTGCAAATCACATGTTACAGTATATAAATAAAAAAAGTTCTTTGTTAGATTCTCAAATATCGCAAGTTGCAGAGAGTTTTGGGTGTTTTATTTTACCATTTATTATACGTTAGCTTCTTTCTTTTTTCTTGCTTCTACTCTCATTCTTAAAATTTACAATTCTGCTCTTGCCTCCATATTTGGTTTTATTATTCTCGTCTGGCGTCGATATTATTTGGAGTTATCATTAATTTTTATAATATCCATAAGATTTTGATTTTAGAGTTAGAAAACTAAAAATTAAACTTTAAAGTTTCTGTTATACTAATATTAACTTACATAGCTATATATATTTTTTTTTTAATTTAATCAAACTGATATGTATTCTCTTTAATTTTTTATGAAACCCTCAAAAGAAATATATGTAAAAAAATATAGTACAAAATAATAAATATGATCATAATCGATTATTCAAAAAGACTCTAATGACGATTCTGGTAAAAATAAAAAAAGTCTAATAATGTTAAATGTAAATGTGTCCATAAGTAAGATTATTGCCCAAATAAATAAAAAAAATCAAGTTCAAACTTAAATTCACCCAATCTGAATTTATTCAATTTATTTGTTTCAATATTTATTCTTCGCCACAACACGATATGTGACAAGTTTGTATTTAAGTAGTAAAAAATTTAGATCCAAGTTTGGGCACAAGGGTGCTAACACTTCCTCGCACGTAACCGATTCCCGAACCCAATTTCTCAAAACTTCGTAGACCAAAAACACTGTTTTAGTAAACCAAAACGTTTTATTAAAACAAAAGTGATCCGATCACACCAAATAAAGATCGGTGGCAACTCTCATTTTATTTTTGTTTTTTAAAAATCCAAGTCGACTTCCGTTTTTTCCAAAAATGGTTACGACACTCATTGTGAGAAAAATTAAGGTACAAGTGGAGCCATCTTAGAGAGTTTGCAAATGTAAACTCTAAAGCCGTTTCAATATCAAAATTTTGAGATGGCTTGGATAGTGAGTAAAAAAAAAAGTAAAAATTTGATATTTAATTTATGTATTTAGAGAATTAAAAAGATTTAATTTTTTAATTAAAAATCTTACTCCGAACATTAAAATTATAAGTATTTTTTTTCAAACGTTCGTTATGCTGTCTTCATATGACATATAAATTGGTAAGTTTTAATAGAAACTACTAACAAATTAAAAAATTTAAATTGAAAAAGTAGTAAGTATTAGGACCAACAGCATAATTTTAACCCAAAAAAACAACCCCTTGTGTAGTGCTCATTCATCCAAAAGGTGCTCTAAAGATGATGCCTAAAAGGCTTTGGCCGATGTTTGTTGGGAGATTGGGACCCACTACGACGGTTACCACAAATCTTTAAAATTTTGAATGTATTTGTGTCTGTACCCATGCATGCACCCCAAAGGGAGAGAGGAGATTCATTATGGGGCCAATAGCCAACAATAACACTACACTGCTTGAACACCAACATGCCACAAATGCCTTCTTTTTTTCTTTTGCCATATCTATATACCCTCTTAACTAATAATTTTTTTTAATTACTAATATTTTTTTAATTTTAAAATAAATTATAAATTTAATTATATAGAAATTTTAATCTAGTATCTTAAATAATAATTTTACATTTTTATTATAATTAATCTCCACGCTCATTACTATAATTACATTTAACTAGAAGTGAACAAAATTCAATCGATTCGAAAAAACGAAAAAAATTTAAAATTCGAGCTAATCGAATCAAGTTATTTAAATTATTCGAGTTAATTCGAATAAGAAATTTCGGATTTCGAGTTCTAGTCTAGTTGAATTTTTACAATAAGAATAACTCGAATAATTCGAATAACATATTAGTATAAATACGCTTGGTCCTCGCCAATTTTAAAAATGAGTAAATTGGTCTCTTTTAACAAAAATTAAAAATCAAATTAATTTCCAAATTTTGAAAATAATTTTTAAAATTCAAAATATTTATAAAAATTAAAATTTTTAATTTAAAAATAATTTTTAAAAATCTAAAAATATATCAAAATTTTACTAAAATAATAATTATGGAATCTAAATAAGTGATTAATAATTCAAGTTTATCATACTAAAATATCTTATTTTTTTATTATTTTACTTTAAAAAAATTTTAAATATATATATTTAAAAATTAAAACTTCAAATAAGTTATAATACCAAACTTAGCACCCTCGCCATGCCCACATTGTTTGAGAATGTAATATTTTAGATCCAAAATAGAGAGGAAAATTAATAAAGGCTCAAGAGAATAAAAAGTAGTGGAAATTGAAAACATAAAGATAAAATTCACCACTTTCATCTCAAAATTGAGAAATAATTGGAAAATGACTTAGAATTCAATACCATTTTATCTCATTCCTTTGATGCTTGTATGATTAAAGCTTTTCTCTTTCCATTTCTGAATCAGCTTTATTTCATATAAAATTAAAAACATTAATATGACCTTGCTCCGCCTTTTCATTTGCTAATCCTTGCACGCTCCAACCCTTCCTATTTCTCCTCACCCATCCAAACCTTATGCTTTTTCTTACCAAAAAGAGTCTCTTGTTCGTGTTTTTATTCATTATATTACTATATTTATCATTTAAAATATTTATAAACTTTTTAATTTTACTAAAATAATTGGTTAATTAAATTTACTTGACAAGGCTTATAAATAAGAAATCTAATTCTATTAAAAATTAAAAACCTTTTACATTAATTAAAAAGGTGTTTCGTTAAAAACTAGTATATATAAATATAAAAATCACTACAAATATTTTTAAATTCGATTACTGTGTCTTTTAGTCATTTTGTCTACTTGACTTTTCTTAAAAATCATTAGAAAAACCCTAAATCTTAGGTCACTATAAAGATGAAAGACCCCTATGCTAAGGATATGTTCCTCCTCCCCATATCTGAAACCCCAAATTTTCCTACAACTTGCTGCTTAATCAGCTTTATTTCTAAGTTTGGTAATATAAAATTAAAAACATTAATATGACCTTGCTCCGCCTTTTCATTTGCTAATCCTTGCCGCTCCAACCCTTCCTATTTCTCCTCACCCATCCAAACCTTGCGCTTTTTCTTATAAAAAAACAAGTCTCTTGTTCGTGTTTTATTCATTATATTAGTATATTTATCATTTAAAATATTTATAAACTTTTTAATTTTACTAAAATAATTGGTTAATTAAATTTACTTGACAAGACTTATAAATAAGAAATCTAATTCTATTAAAAAATAAAAACCTTTACACTAATTAAAAAGGTGTCTCAAGTATAAATATAAAAAAACACTACAAATATTTTTAAATTCGATTACCAGGTCTTTTAGTCATTTTGTCTGCTTGACTTTTCTTAAAAATCATTAGAAAAACCCTAAATCTTAGGTCACTATAAAGATGAAAGACCCCTATGCAAAGGATATGTTCCTCCTCCCCATATCTGAAACCCCAAATTTTCCTACAACTTGTCGCTTAACATGAAATTTCTACTACGATGTCTACTTTTGAATTTCCTTTCTTCTTTTGGGACTACAAGCTCTATCTGGATATAAATTATATCATATTTCTACCCAAACCGTGAACCATTGCAAAAGAGAGCTTTGGGTGATATTCAGTGTTTATTATATGAAATGGTTATTCCGTGAATCAAACAATGGTCTCACTTTGTCTTGTGGAATGGGACCGTAATTAGCTAGTTAACCAAACACTTGTAATTAGGATAGAAAAAGTACCGCAGATCTAGACCACTGATAGTTCCAAACTAAAATGTAATAAACTTTCAAGTTCAGATTAATTTGGTAGCTGAAAATGAAATTTACAAACCCAAGAATAATATTCACTCCATACGCATACTGTCTCCCAGAGATTGGTTAGATTCAAACAGCTTGAAGATTATTTGCATCCTGCATCATCAAACAATTTGGCACCATCACAAAACAGATCTAATCAATGAATTACGAATTCAACACCTAATAAATCCCATGCTTTTATATGTATTTAAAGTGTGTTTGTTTCACTGCGCTTTCGCTTTCATGCGTTTGGTACAGAGAGGAAAATGAGTTGAGTCAATCTAAAAGATTTTATCGGTCAACGTAAAACCCATGTTTTTTTTTTCTCGTAAAATATCTTTACCCTTTAATTTTCCAACTCTCGAGAGATCATCTTCCTTTTTTTCTTATTCTCTTTACCGGGGCACCAACATCTCCCACCTAGCAACATTACCTGTAAGATTTGTCTCATGCTCCTCCGTCTTTCCCTCCTACTCTCTCTTGCACCAAAATTTGTTCCTTCACCCATCTCTCGCTATTAGTTCCCGGGCATGGGTATCTCATTCCCACAAAACTTAAGAGACTCGCCTTACCGTTTCTTATGCTTCATCTAGGCTGCCCTTTGCTTGTTATTTTCCTGTTACATAGAAGCCCAAAATCCATAAAAATTGAACTCATATCTACAGAGGCATAGAAACAATATTCTTTTTTTGGGGTCACCATGCCTCGAGCGATCCTGACAGATGGGATCTCTATCTCTTGCTTTTCTTCCTCTTATCATCACTTACAACTTTGATCATAAAGAAATGAGAAATTTTGTGTATTGTTGAGAATTTCCTTCTAATGCATGTTGATTAGAAAATGACAATGGGAAGACAGATAGGAAACTAGGATGCAATTTATGCAACTTCATGATATGCTTCTTAAGTTTAACCGTGACTAAAACACTTTTATCTTTTTTTGTATTAAAGCATAGCTGGTTCTTCGCTTTCACCTCTGCTATGGCTAATGATATAGTTTTAATGCACCGCTTCCTTGGATGGGATTCATCCACTTTGTTTAATGCATTTTTTACTATTCAATTTGCAATTTTCAATATGAGATGTACGTTTCGAGATGCTTTAAAGTTCACAGCACTACTGAAATAAGTCATTTTTTGGAGCACTTTTCTCCTAATTTTCTTTTTAAAGTGAATAGAATATCAAGAACTTCGAGATTCACAATCAGTTTGTTTAATGCATTTTTCCATTACACGTGTGATGATGATATCGATAATCTATTTGGTTAATGCAGATTTGATTACACATAAATTTCCCGTAAACGAAATTGATGTTGCAAATTAGCGCTTTATAGTTGTGAGGTTTTCTACTACGCATAGTTGTCTTACTATAAGTTGAATTTGAGATTAAACAACTCCATAGATGGATGGTTAACATGAACCTACAAGGATTTCAAATTAAAAAATGCAAGAGAGCCATTATATGAAATTTGAATGTGGAAAAAGGACACATAGAGCAAAGGAGTGCTAGTTAAGGTTATCATGTAGCTTTTTTAATATTTCATTAATTCTTGTGTTAAAAGCCGCCTCCTCTGAGACATTACAACCGCAATATTAGACTATTGCAAAGTTAGCAAGATCACTGGCTTGCAATGGCACTTCACCTTTATAACATCTGGGAGGGTAGCTAAATTTGTTATCATAAGTAGTAGTGTGATAGGATTTGTAGCAATGCACATGATGATCTAAAGCCATTTGTTGATGTAGGTGTCTAACTAGCTCATAAATGGATGAGTTCGTTATTGGAAACCAACGGTGGAAGAAATAGGCATGCTTGAGATCAAAGGCTTGGCAGAATGCAATCAGAATTTGAGACGAAAGTGATAAAATCTACTAGTGAATGAGGTACCAGTTGACCAAATGAAGACCAATCTATCACATTAATGATTATGCAAGCATTATTGACATATGTTATGGTTTGCTACTCACGAATGTTCTCGGTACCTAAATCTTAAAATTATGTATACTAGTATTGATTATGGGAGGTTGGCATTAGCAATCGTAGATACGATAAACTTGTATTTAATGTTGTCTAGCTTTAATGTTTCAGCTGACAATTGGTAGATTCTGTTCATTTTATCACAAAGTTTTGTTAGTAATGTCTTTTCTATTTAGGATTACAAGTTACAATTAATCGTATTTGAATAAGTTTTAAATCTTGATTCAAAGCTTTCTATTTTGGGTTAATGAAAATTCAAAAAGCTAAAATTGATACTAAGATGGAAGGAGAAAAAGCATGTCTTTTAAAAGTTACAAGTTTAAAGAAGCTATATATGTATGAGTTTGAACATTCTTGTTAACATGATTTAGATAATATTTTTGGAAGTTGCAAGTTTTTAACTCTTAACTCATGGATGTATTATTGCTTATTTTTTTTTTTTCTATATTATGGAAAAAGAGAATTTAAAATTATTGTTGTTTATTAATTTAATTATCACCTAAATCTAGTTTTCTAGATTAATTGTGAAAATAAATATTTTTTCAGCTTAAAAACGTTGTAATAACATAATAAGTATTGTGTTTGCTTCATCGAAGTAATATTTGGAAAATTATTTTAGGAAAATTTACCAAACAATGAAAAACATTTTATGTAGAATCGCCTAAACACTAAAAAAATACACTTTCAAGAAAACCAATTCATTTTTCAAAAACAATTTTCAAAGTGAAACAAACACATCCTTAATGAAACCGCAAAATAACAAAAGATAACATGACGAAGAACATCAAACAAAGAATGATACAAACCTTTGCCTCAGTTCTATTGCGCTTTTGTCGCTTTTTGATGTTCCTAACAACATACCCAATGACTTTCTTTAGTGTGGCTTTCTGCTTTCCTTGAAGTTCCAGTGAGCTCGAAATTACATATCTCCCATCGGGATTATACTCGCTTAGTTCTTTCAAAGTTGTTACCATCAGCATTATAAATCTCTTCACCCCATTCCACTTTAGATTTGTTAGTTTCTCATCTTCTTCATTTAGAATTTCCTGCACGATACACAAGATTATTGAGCACGATACCAAGGAAAAGAATGTTGAGACTTTCTCAGGGCATGTTTTGGATATGGATCCAAATATAATTTGGTTAAGGATTGTCCTCTAAAATAGAAGTACAGAGCAGTCTGTTTGTGGGCATCAAACATTTTAGCAAGAGACTAGATCTAGAGTGGCAGAAAAGTCTGGCTTAGTGCAGGGAGCACCAAAGAATTTTAGTAAGCCAAGTTCTAGAGTGTCCGCCCGAGCGTATGTAATGAAAACAAAAGAATATGTTGATCAACCAGAAGTTATAACGGGTAAATTTTATTTCCTTGAAAATAGTATATATGCATTGATCGATCTAGGATCCACTCATTCTTATATTTTTACTAAGGTTGTAGAAGGTTTAAGTTTTGAAGTTGCATATTTTGAAATTAATGTGTCAGTAACTAATCCACTAAGCCAAAGTATTGTGGTTAATAAGTTGATAAAGAATTGCTCGTTGGTGTTTGGTGAGCACATTTTCTTGGCAGACTTCTTGTTATTGAGTTTTCATGAGTTTGGTGTTATCTTGGGATTGGATTGGCTGACTAGACATAATGCTATGGTAGATTGTCATGCTAAAGGTGTACGCCTATTAACCTATGAGGGTAAGGAAGTTTTAATGCCCGACGTACAGACTGGTTTGGCGAACAAAATAATTTCTACTTTATTCGCCTGAAAATTAATAGTTAAAAGTGTAGATGCTTATTTGGCATACATTATGAATTCATATAAGACAAGAAAGGACATCAATCAAGTTTTAATTGCGAATGAATTCCCAGATGTGTTTCTAGGAGAACTTCCAGGATGCCACCAAGAGAGATGTAAAATTTGAATTGAATTGCAACTTGGTACAACATCTATCTCTTGTACTCCTTACGGAATGGCACCGGTATAACTAAAAGAGTTGAGAACACAGTTGCAAGATTTATTGGATAAGGAATTTATTAAACCAAGTGTATCACTATGGGGTGCGCTAATTCTTTTGTGAAGAAGAAAAAATGGAGCACTACACCTATATTTAGATTATCATTAGTTGAGTTAAATTATAACATAAAATCCCTTAATTTAAAAGACACTTTGATTTAATCCTCCCTATCAAGCAATTGGCAAATTTTATCACTCTTGCAATTTAATCATTTTTCTTAAATTAATCACCCAAACATGAAATTTAATCAATGGTATTTTAACACATGTTTAACCACATAACATAGATATCAAAATAATAATTAAAAATATTATTCTATCCCGGATTCAGGGTCCCGAGACCACTGCTCGATTAGGGTCGAAATTGGGTCATGCATGCACCATAACCCTAATATTTATAACCTTAGCATGTTAGTTCTAATCAAACTCTAATTAGCCCATCATTAATTAGAATTTGATTAGAAGAGTATCTACACATATTTGACCCATACTTTATTTAATAATTAAAAGCCCAATAAAATTCTAACCGAATTAGATCACTTTTAATTTGGGCTAACATATCATGATAGTAAATAATAACATGTAATTATCCTTATTATATATGTGATGTCCAAATTTTCCAACACTCGGAAGTTTAAACAGAGCCATGAATGAACTTACATTATCGCCATCAAGCATTTAACTTAATGGAAAAATGAATAATAACAAGTGTCGAAACCATTCTTTTGAAAGGTCGACTTTTATTTTAAAAACACAAAAAATAGAGTCACCACCAATCTTTTTATCGGTGTGATCGAATCACCTCGTAATGAGCTTTAATTTATTAAAACAACAATTTTGGTCTACGAAAATTCGTAAAAATGGGTTCGGGTTCTTACATATACGAGGAAGGATTAGCACCTCGTTACGCCTAAAAAAATCGTACCTAATTGATTAATTAATGTCTTAATGTTGAAAATTAAAAACTCAAAAAGAATTTAAAATATGATCCTCTTTATTAATGTTATTTTTAGTTAAAATCACTTGGATAAATCAAAACGTGCGTTTAAGACTGTTTCGTCCCAAAGTAACAAAATATTACGTCCCGTAAGTTAGAACACAACACCTTGAACCTTTGAGAATGAGCTTGCCTTTATTTTTTTTATTTTTAAATCTTATGTATTTTGATTTTAAAAGAATATTCGGTTATTTGAGTTCAACGAGGGAATCGAAATCCGGTGAGTTAGGGTACAATATCTCGAAGCTCTAAGCACAGAATATTGCATTTATTTCCAAAAGCTTTTGAATGAATACGCATGTAATGTTTAAAACTACGCATATTTATTTTATTTAGATTATAGTGTAAAGAATAAATATTTAAACACGGCTCGCGATACGATTGGAACAATAATAGAATGATAACGCGAATAAGCGAAATGACGATATATCTATAATAATGAGACAACAAATAAGCAATGGCAATACTCAATTAAATTTAATGTTAATTAAACAATAATAAAATAATAATAAAAGAAAGTGGAATATGCATGATAAAAAAAAATATCGTATTAGCAAATGATGATGATATGACCATAATAATAAAACACCAAATAATAATGATGGCAAGAATCATGTTAAAATCGTCAATTTTAATATTAATTAAATAATAAATGGAAAAAATAATAATAATAATGATAATAACAATAATAAAAATAATGACAATAATACATGAAATGTGCAAAGAAAAAAGTAAGCAATCTAATTTTTGAAAGTAAAAAAAAAATAAACAAATAAATAATGGGATGATAATAACAATAATAAAAGAAGAAAAATGCACACTAAAAAGAAAATACAAAAAAAAAAAAAACAAATCGATTCCAAGTATTAGAAATAATAAATGAACGAATAAAACAAAATATAACAAAAATAATATATAAAAAATCTATAAAGGGGCAAAATTAAATAAAATAAATGTATAAAGGACTAAATTGAAGTTTAAACGGAATTTTGGGCAAAAATCGAGAATAAAAATAAGGTAAAGGATCAATTTGTAACGCACGAATTACAGGGAGGGACCAAATAGGGAAATATCTCTGCCCCCCAAAACGCACAATTCCAGTAGGGACTAAAATGAAATAAACGCGAAATTATGGGGCCAAATTAAAAAACAGAAAATGAAAATAGGACTAAATTAAAACAATCCAAAAATAAGGAAGGACCAGGGGCGTAAATAGCACAAACATTGAGTTACCGTTGCGGCTCTGGGTTCTTATAAACAGAAATCGAACTCCTTTTTTTTTTCAATTAGCAACGTTCGAAGGAAAAAAATTGAGAAAGCCCCAAATTCCAGAATCTCTTCTTCTCCTCTCTCGAATTTTTCTCCTCTTTTCTTGGTTTTCAGATCTGCAGATCAAAAGCAAGAAATTTTGACTCATCAAAAAGCCGTCGTAAGTTTTGCTTTATAGGTTTTTGTCTGTGTTTAAAGTTATTTTGTATGCTTTAATGGTTGAAAGAGAAATATTCAATTTTCTTTTTCTTTTTTCTTAAACTTAGGGTGAAAATGAAAAGGGGATTTGAATTATTGATTTAGCATGATTTCTCCCCTATTTCTTGTTCAATTTTCCCCTATCTCTGTATGGCTCTTTGGTGGATCTTGTTTATGGACCGGATGTTGTTTGAGTTTCATACCTTTTACATTCTTAGACCGGAACTTTCTTTCCCTTACGTGGTGTTGGTTTGGATCTTATCAGCAAATTCCACAAATGGCATCGCGTATTGTCAGTTTGATTCAAGATCAGAATCTAAATGTTCAGTTTAATGGTACCATAAATACGAAAAAGTCTTTTTGGTTGTTGAGAAATTCCGGGAAATGTAGAGGAAAATCAAGATTGACCCATAGGTTTTTTTGCCCAGATTTCTTTTCTCCCTTTCTGGGCTCTTTGTTTTCTTTGGGACTGTAGGATTTAATGACCTAGGGTTTGTATAATTTTCCGAAGCGAAAAGCACAAATAGAAAATGAAGTTACTAAAAATCAATTTGAACTTGTTTGAATTAGTTGTCCTTTGGGCTTATCGAAGAATCTAAAATTTGGGTTCTTCCTACTTTCTACATGTTTCCTTATCAACTGACATTTTCTTTTTCAAATTGATGTTTCATTTTGTACTAATAAGAAAAGTGAAGTATTCGGCATTCTTTGCTAATGATTTTGGTCTGGTTGTGGCATTGTTATTGTTAAGCTTGTTTGGTTAGGGTTTAGGGTTGTATGATAGGAATTTTATGTTACCCATGTGGCGGATTTCATCTGGTTGTGGTGTTGTTTTAGATTTGTTTTGCTGTATATTACGAGCGAGTGGAGATCCGAACGCCGAACAAGGGTACATACTACATAATCTAGGTGCCTTAAACTTTAAACGCTATTAGATTATGTTGTTGGATTTGGTATGTTATCTCTCTCATTACACATTTGATTTCCCCCAAGTGTTTTCATACAGTATTTTTGTTCATCTTTTATGTCAACTTGATTTGGTTCCAGTTTTGCACCTCTTAAATTCTTAGACCTTGACTTTTTCATCCCTTTTCCGTGCATCATGCATCTCATAGGTATAATCTTTTATCGAAGAGGTTTTGTTTCTATCTGTAATCTGCTCAGATGGCTTCGCGTACTGTTGGTTTGATTCGAGGTCAGAATGTAAATGTTCACTACAATGGTACTATTCCGAACGCTTGCTGTTCTGTTCAATTCTTTGTTTTCAAGTTGAATTCGATAATTCAAAGTGTGCTCTCCAGGTGCTTCTCTTGTGGGGAAGGCAAATACTGCTACTGCACCGAGGAAAGGTGCTATTGGTGGAAGGAGACCGCTTGGTGATTTGTCAAATTCGGTTAACCCGACCCTGAACCAGACATCGAAAAAGGAGAAATCTAAAATTCTTTCATTCAGTGAGAAAGAGACCAGTGTCTCAAAACTTGCGCATGATTCAAGCAAGAAGAAGAGTGTCTCTAAAGCTTCAGAGAAAGTGCAAGTTGGTGGTCGGAAAGCTCTCTCTAACATTTCAAACTCAGGTAAACCACGCTTGAAGGAGACGTCAAAGAAGAATCAAACTTCAAAGTTAACCATTTTGGCAGAGAATCCAAGTGAACCCGAAGATATTACGAAGGAAGGATTTCTGCACAATCACGATGAGTGTATCAAAGCACAGGAAAGAGCCACCACTAATGAATTTTTACGGATCCTCGAATTTGATGGTAAAGAAATTCACTTGGCATTCATTCATATGTTTACATTGAATTAACATTTGGCTGACTGGATACTTACATTTGTATGCATGTTTTTTTGTTTAGTTTTCCGCGAACATTTTGCATCTGCAAAGCAACATTCATTGTCATACGAAATGGAGGTAAAAGTTCATCTCATTTTAGCAGTCTCATAAGCTTTAGCGTATGGATTGTCCTAAGAATACTAGTTTACTTCTGTTACAGCCTACAAGTCCTTCAAGGTATGACAAAATGCTGATTGAAGAACTATCTCCTCCAAGTCCTCCAAGTCATTCAAGGTATGCCAAAATGCTGATTGAAGAACTATCTCGTCCAAAGTCTAGGAAACTCGACTTTTGCCCAGCTAGACCAGAGGCACTGGATCCTTGTATGCTGTTTGAGGACTACATTCAAATTTTTGAGTTGAAAAAGCATTGATTTCAAGTTTTCGTGTGCCAAATGAAATGGTCAGTTTTCGTATTGTCCAATTTAGCTTGGATCTTAACGAAATCGTTGGCATTTACAGATTGTCTTAACGAATACTAGATTATTACTTGTGTTACAGCCCATGAGTCCTTCAAGGTACTTGGAAGATGAAGAGATGAGGGAGCTACTGATGGAAGATTGGTCTCCTCCGAAATGTAGGTTGTCAAAGAAACTCAACTCAGCTCCACCTAGTCCGGAGCCACTGGATCATATGCTGTGGGAAGATCCTGAATTGGTTCCCAGTTTTCTGTTGATTGGATCACCATGATGCTGAATTGGTTGAATTCAATTTCTCACCGGTAGCCTATTAGAAGTTGTTTCGCTAGTAACTTACGTTGCATTCTGCTGAATATTTTGGTATCCATTTTACTTCTGTTGGATAGATCTGTGATCATCTTTGTATGATTAGAGATTACAGCAGGTGGCAATTCCATTATGCGTAATTGCTTTAAATTTTGTATCTCTCATTACTACTATACGAATTAATATCTGAATTATTTACGGCATATCTAATTTTGTTAAATATTCAAATTTAGTACCTCCTGATGGCTCCCCAAAATTTTTGGAAAATTTCATTTTTCCCTTGAAATTTATTTAAAATTCTAGTTTGGCCCTCTAAATTTATAAAAATTTTATTTAGACTTTTTCTTTTTTTTTTTTGAAAGGAATCTTATTAAACTCTTAAATATTTTGAAAATCTAATCTCAAGATCCACCACTAAGTTGAGAGTTATGAAGTCTTTAATCAATGGTAACTTGCGAATCGTAAATTAAGTAGCCAAATCCAAATTTTGTCCCAATTCAAGGATGTACAAAAAACCAATGGATTGTGTCTAAATCCAAAAAATACAAAAAGCTTATTGAATATCCTGCTTTTCTTAAAATACAAAAAGCTTGTTGAATATCCTGCTTTTCTTCTATTGTTTTTAACGTTAATATTATAAATTTAAAATATACTTAAATAATCATTAAATATGTCAAAATCCTAATCATGAACAATAAATACTAAATTAATGGAAGAGATGGAAGAAGATGGTGGTTTGCGTGGTGGATCACCTGCATAAGAGTTAGGCTAGAGGATGTTCTGGTAAAAGAAGACGTTAAAGAAGAGGTGTATATGATTCCTCATGAGTTGTTTGCATAAGTCGCTTTATGGTAGGGGATAGGCTAGCTACGTGTCCAAAGTTTACAAACATAGAAGTCTAATTTGATTCCTTTGAATAATGACGGTGATAATATGTCTTAGGATAAAACGTCTGATGAAGATTAGTAATCGATGACTCTAAGTTCCCACGTGGACTTCACACAAATTTAGTGGAGACGCATAACGCCTAAGGCTCATCAAGCTAAAGTTCGCATGTTAGTTCAAGCTTCATCGATCAAGCTGAGAATGTTAGCTTTGTTGGGAGACACTTGTCTGGTATGTAGGGTACAAGTAGTATATAAGTGGTAAAAAAATTAGGGAAACCCTTGTACTTTGGGATGGATTGCGATTCGACTCCTATATTGAAAAAATAGGTAAATTAGTTCTTATACATTTTGAAACATGTAAATTTGCCCATTCCATTAAAATTTATCTGTTAAACGATGACATTAACGTTAATTTAAATGGTTAATTACTAATTTGATCCCTAAATTAGAACTAAAATATCATTTTGATTTTTATAAAAAATTATTAACAATAATTCTAAAAAATTAAAAAATTCTTAAAAATAGATATAAATTATTAAAATTTTGGTGAATCATGGTGTTTTTATTTTTTGAAAATTGAGCTCTCTTTCAATAATCGGGAACATTTCCATTTTCGATAAAATTCTTATTTAATAAGAACTATCTAATGCAATAAGACACAAACCTTACCTGTTAAAAAGCTTTCTAGTACAATACTAAAAGCAGCCATTTCAATAAAACCATGATTTTATTATTGTTGAAATACTATCAAACCAAAGAAACAACATATTTACCGTAAATAAAACATTTCAATTTTGCATTTCTCTTTGTCGATGAAGAAAAGAAGAAGACAATGAGCTCCTTTCGTTACTTCTCCCCACCTCAGGAGACTTGTTGATGGCTTTGGGGATTTATTTTAAATTAAAATCCCACTTTTTATCTTTTATTTCTTCTCGTAAATTTAAAATATTATTTTTTAAAATTTCAAAACCCATTAAGTCCAATGTCACGGGTGAGGGTTTTGCACCCGTGACCATCGAATCAAATGCATCCGAGAGAGGTCTATTAGACCGATGGGGATCATTTGGTCTACGAGAGTTGGCCCGATTCGAAGCATGGTTGGGAAAGCCTGCCAAATGGAAGCCCTACATCTGGATAGCAAAGTTATGACAATTTAGGGCAATAGGGTAATTTATCCTTGTAAAGGTTAGGTAGGAAGAATATTCCCATAATATTCCCATCCCTTAAATTAAGGAAGTGGGTTAGGTGGGAATGAATCCCCACTTCCTTAAATTAAGGGATGGGATTCATTCCCACTTACTCATTCCTGATTTAAGGGATGGGAATATTATGGTAATATTCCCATCCCTTAAATTAAGGAAGTGGGTTAGGTGGGAATGAATCCCATCCATTGATGTAAGTAAATCTTGCCCATCGGTTTTGGGAGAGCTCTACTATAAATAGAGAGCCTCCCCTCATTTGTAATCATCCAGAGATACTCCATTGTTTCATATTCTTTGTGAATAAGAATAAGAGAGCATTTACTCAAACACCTTGTGTGCATTCTTTCTTTGGCTTTCTATTGTTCTTTGGTTGCTTCTTTTGGCATAAGTTTGCTTCCGCTCTTTGTTTCGGTGCCTTGGAGGAGTTCTTAAGGAATCCTCATCCGGGTGAAAGGCTGATTGGGCGAGTTTGGGACGAGCAAATCGCCTAAGGCCGCGCGGATTGCTAGCGAAATCTCTAGCCCCGTTTAGAACTTATAAATTTTAAATAAAACTTTAAATTGACAAATAAAAAACTTCAAATACCTAATAAACAAAAACTATATAATTTTAGAGTAATTTTGTAATTTTTTCTAGAAATATACTAAAGCGTTTTTTAATGTTGAATTTTTTATTTATTGAACAATACGTAATTGAAAAATCTAATTTTTTTTTAATTTTTGGAATGCAAAATCTAATTTATTATTCTATAAAAATATATGATTATAAAATCAAATCGAGAGCTAGAGCTGAACCGGTTGAACCACTCCCAGTTCAACGTTTTTGGGCAATACCGAAAAAAATAAAAATTAATCACATATATAAAGGAGAAAAATCCGAATCTGAAAACGCGTATTTGCGAGAGAGTGATTTCTTCATCTCTTTAATTTCTATCTATAAAATTTATATTTCTTTATTTTCTCATAGCAATAAAACCTTGTTCAAAAAAAAAAAACATTAAAACCCTTCAATTTTTGTTCCCATTAATCCTAAGATGGCTGTCAAGTCTCACATAATCTCAGGATTTACCATCCCATTGAAACCCACTGCTTTTTCTTCAAGCTCCGGAAATAGTAGCACCTTCTGTTTAGTTAAGAAACCACTCACTTCTTCCTTCTTCAATGGCGGAGGTACTCTTCCTTTTTTTCAATTTAAATGGGTATTCGTTATTTCTATTTTTTTAAGATGGTTAATGCAGTTTTTTTCCTCTTTTACTTGCTTTTGGAAAAAGACCAGCGTTGGAATTTGGAACTGAGTTTTGTTTATTAGATGGCATATATCAAAGTTATGCTTTTTTTTCTCTCAAAGGAAAAAAAAAAAAAGGCTTTGATTTTTATTGTAATTTTAGAGTCATTGTGTCTTACATAGCTTTATTAGTGAAAACAGGGTTGCTATGAATGTTATTTGATAAGTAGATTGACTAGACTGCTAACTTAACTTAGATGGAATACATAAAATACTTTTCAAGCTCAACTGGTTGACTTGATGATGGCATTTCCATGTTCAATGAGCTACTGGTTTATTGGTTGTCTGCTAATGGTATAGTTAAAGCAAAAGCTTAGTTAAGTGTTGAGTCAAATGTGTTCTTAATGACATTAAATTATTAAAGCATAAATGGTTTTCTGGATAACGGCATTTGTATGATTTACATGTCAAAAAAGTTAACGAGTTCTATAACATAACAAATTTGTTGATGAATTGGTTCGGTTCTCTAGCATTATGTATGCTTTTTTAGTGAAGGGCTTTTTTTTTGTGATGAAATTTTGAGCTGCTTCATGTAAGCGACCATCTTTTCAACCCATTTTCTTCCTCCCATTTTTCTATTTGACTATTTTATCTGCATTCTAACTTATGATTAGGGAGTCATATGAAAGTATGAAACTCCTGTAAAGAAGGACGTACATACGACATGACAATACCAACTTTAGAGACCCTCTAACATCATTTGAAGGAGCTAAATATTAACTTCTAAAGTGGTTTGTCATTTTATTTTCCTATTTTCCCTTTAAACAAAGTAGCTTCCTAAAACTTACAAGCTTAAGGAGTGTTCTGGAAGATCTCATTATTACAGCATAAAGAGGAGGTGCGCTTTGGTATGCGCATGAACCTTTTTGATCAAGTGTGCTAGAGTTGTCAAGGTCAGAGTTTAGGACCTGTTTATATACATTATTGTAACAATGCCATGGCTTCTGATTCCAACTTTTGGTCTGTTACATCAATACATGACTCAATTCAACAATGATAGCAGTCGTATGCAAATGCACTCTTAAGTTCCTTCAAGACCAGAGAAAATTTTAGATCAAGTCAGTGCTTGAAATGAATGATGACTTGGTAAAGATGAGACAGCCACAAGTATAAGTAAGCCTCATTTTTTTTTTTTCTTTTGTTTCTTTCTTAAGTTGTCTTTTGGATCCTTTATTTCTGTTCTCGTGATCTCTCACCTTTATTTTGATTATTTTTAATGTTCTTTTGTTCTCTTTTATCCATGATCGCATTGCTCATTTACTCAACTATAGATGCCTTTATGGTCGTAGAATCTATGTGACTTTTCGTTCTTCCTTTCCAAAGTGTAATTTTATTCCCACTTTACCATACATGTTATCTTTTATCCTTTTTGAAGGTATTAGCCTCTCAAAAACAGGTTGGAAAATAAGTACAAAGTCGCACAACAAAGCTTCAAGATTGGTAATTGATTAAGGAGTTCTTTTTATTTTCCTCTAGTTGCAAAATGCATGGGTGTTTAAATGTCTCCATTACGTTTTGGTTTCATATAGGTACCGTAAAGCACACAGTGGCTCTGCAGAAAGGAGAAGAGGATCTTGCACGTGAAGCCCTTAAGAGGCGTAAATCTTTTCTCAGTAAGATGTCATCCTGCTATGAGATAGCTTTTCTCCAGGCATTCATATAGAGTCATTCCATATCTACAATTTCTTACTCCTCGAAATTTGTCAAAAGAACATTAATGAAGTTTTTTCCAAGTATTTGATTTCAATAAGATGATAGGACACCTAAAATTTGATATAGAAGTAAATTTTCCCTAGTCAAGGCGCTTCTTTGAACATTCTTTCTTCTTTTTCTTTCTTGTCTTTCTAAAGGATTTGAGAAGCTGGAGATTTAAACTAACAGGATTAGCATAGTTTAGCCGTTTATCGTGGTGATTGTATTTTTAGAGGTTACCATTTCAATCTATGGATAAGTTATGGTTTGGAGTTGCAACAAGGAAAAACAGATCAATTTTGTTGGGCTTGGGCTTTTATGGTTTTATTACCTTGAAGACATAAAGTTCTTAAAGATGAAAAGCCACCCAAATATGACAAGAAATTGTTGGTCATCAGGGGCGTAGCTAGGGGGGGCTGGCATGGGCCCGGCCCCCCCTAAAATGTAAAATTACAGATAAAATAGTTAAATAGAAAAATGGGAGGAAGAAAATGGGTTGAAAAGATGGTTGCTTACATGAAGCAGTTCAAAATTTCATCACAAAAAAAAAAAAAAACCTTCACTAAAAAAGCATACATAATTGCTAGAGAACCGAACCAATTTGTAGAAGGCCCAATTTGTCCGGGCCCTCTACTAAGATCCAAACCCGGGCCCAATACTTGACCCAAGCTCGAGAGGCCCAAAGCAGTAATCTGCTTTAGGAAATTTTTAGGGTTTTTGAAACCCTAAAACTTTCATGCGCCGCAAGCCTCGCCCATCCCCCATGTGCGCCGCAACTCCACGCCACCAGCACCACGCCCGTTTGTTGGCCACCACCAGCCTCTATACCTGCGAGAAAAAAAACGGACAAAATAACAGCAACCACAGCAGCAGAGAAGTATGGGAAAATGGATAGATTAAATAGAAAAGGATTGTTTTTTATTTTCATCCGGCTATAAAGCCATGAAAAAAGAATGTATACGGACCCCTTTTTTTGATCAATAAAAAAGAGATTCAAAGCAACAGATATTAGAGAGATCAAATATCCAAAAGGCAGAAACTAAAGATATAATTTCCGAAGGTATTTTTCAAATTCTTTTCCTTCTCCTTTTATTCGAATATATATATATAAAATAAATAAAACAAAAAAAGCAGATAAACTTACCTTGCGGATCTCGGCCACCTCGCGCGGTGGCCGACGGTGGAACCCGTGGCCAGAGCCTCTTCCCCCCTTTTCTTCTTCAAACCCTAGCAGAGAAAGGGGGGGGCTTCCGAATTTTTTTGTGGAATGAAATGAAAAGTTAAAAAAAAATCAATTTGGCCCTTAAATAGCCAAGTAAAACGGCAACGTTTTACTACCCCTCCAACGTCCCAAAACGGCGTCGTTTGGGGAGAGAACCCGCCCGTGACCCGACCCGGCCAGAGGGTCCGCGCATTTTCGTTGATTGGGATAATTTCCCTTTCAGTCCTTCCACCTTTTCAGCCTTTACAACCAGGTTTTCTGTTATTTCAATTTTAGCCCTGAACTTTCGCGCCGCTTTCAAATTTAGTCCTTCTCCCAGCGCATCGTTTCGATAAAAGGGGTTTATTGCCGTTTCAGCCCTTCCAGGTTGTGCGCGTGTCGCAGATTAGTCCTTTTCTTTTTTTTCTATTTCAAATCGACCCCAAATTTTGTTTTAAATACAAATTGATCCTTTTAGTTATTCTGCAATCTTTTAATCCTTTCGTTATTATTTTATTATTGTTATTATTATTTTACTATATTATTATTATAATTACTATATTACTATTATCATTATATTTATATTCGCACATTATATATTGCATATTAATAAGTATTGTTATTTTACTATTATTCCAAATGTTATCGTTATTATTAGTATTATTTTATCATTATTACTATACTTGCATTCTTGTACTGTATATATATTGTATTATTATTATTTTATTATTATTAATACTACTATTATATTTATATCATTACCTCACATATGCTTTGTATTATTATCATATTATTATTATCATTATTATTATTATTATTATTGTTATTATCATATTTATATTAGTATGTTGCTTATATTATGTGTTATTATTATTATTATTATCATTACTACATTTATATATTTACCTTGTACATCTTTCGTATTACCATCATCATTATTATTATTGTGTTTATTATTATTGTTGTTATTATATTGTACATATTTTTACTCTACTATTATTACTATATTAATTACTATTACTATTATTATCATCATATTTATTATCACCTCTATTATTATTAGTATAATTTTGTTTTAAATTTCTTTATTATTATTTTAATATTATTGTTTTAATTTTGTTTTCGCTGCTCACGTTTTTCGTTATGCGTTGTATCGTTTTTGTCATTCTATGTAAATCATCAATTTCGAAATCACAATCCAACATTTCGTTTTGTTTGTTATAATTCATAAAAAGTGTTTTCGCCAAGGTAATATTCATGCATTTGGAAATTTAAGAGAATTGTGCCCAATCGTGCTGGGTGCGATTTTCATGTACGACCAAATAAATGGATACACTATCAAGTTTTGCTCGTATTTTTAAATAGGGAGATATTCGTGAGTTTGGAAATTCAAAAAGATTGTACCCAATCGTGCTGGGTGCGATTTTCTGTTTGACCAAATGAACGAACCTCCTCTCAAAATTGCAAATGCATGTGTTTGGGGATTTTAGAGATGATCTCGAATTCAAGGACTTAGATTATCATGTCCAATCGTGCTAGATGTGAGACTCTACTTCTTTGAAACAAGGGAAACTCGATATTCAATCAAGTTTTAAAAAAAATGAGGAGGGAGACAGAATGAAATTTTGAGATTTTCTAAACTTTTCGACATTAGGACATTGATTAATCAATTTGGTATCAATTTTGGGCGTTGCGAGAGTGCTAATCCTTCCTCGCACGTAATCGACTCCCGAACCCATTTTCTCGAGCATTCGTAGACCAAAACCACCGTTTTAGTAAATCAACATGTTTTATTAAAACAAGGTGATCTGATCACACCAAATAAAAGATCGGTGGCGACTCCCGTTTTATTCATTTTCAAAAAAAACCAAGTCCGATTCCCGCCTTTTTCAAAAAAGGGATGGTTTCGACACAATTCATCAACAAATTTTTTATGTTATAGAACTCGTTAACTTTTTTGACATGTAAATCCTACAAATGCCGTTTTCCAGAAAACCATTCATGCTTTAATAATTTAATGTCTTTAAGAACACATTTGACTCAACACTTAACTAAGCTTTTGCTTTAACTATACCATTAGCGGACAACCAATAAACCAAAGAGCTCATTGAACATAGAAATGCCATCATCAATTCAACCAGTTGAGCTTGAAAAGTATTTTATGTATTCCATTTGAGTTTAGTTAGCAGCCTAGTCAATCTACTTATCAAACAACATTCATAGCAACCCTGTTTTCACTAATAAAGCTATGTAAGACACAATGACTCTAAAATTACAATAAGAATCAAAGCTTCTTTTTTTTTTTTCCCTTTAAGAGAAAAAAAAGCATAACTTTGATCTATGCCATCTAATAAACAAAACTCAGTTCCAAATCCCGACGCTGGTCTTTTTCCAAAAGCAAGTAAAAGGGGAAAAAAACTGCATTAACCATCTTAAAAAAATAGAAATAACGAATACCCATTTAAATTGAAAAAAAGGAAAAGTACCTCCGCCATTGAAGAAGGAAGAAGTGAGTGGTTTCTTAACTAAACAGAGGGTGCTACTATTCCTGGAGCTTGAAGAAAAAGCAATGGGTTTCAATGGGATGGTAAATCCTGAGATTATGTGAGACTTGACAGCCATCTTAGGATTAGTTCCTCCTAGTGCTGCGGATGCGATGACGGACGATCGTACTTGGACAGAATATGCGCAGGAGGCGAGTAGTCGGCGTTGATAGTGAGGAGGAAGAAAGGGATGGAGGAGTACAGATCCGCAAGTCAGTGTGCTCTCCATGGGGAAATGGTATTGAGAAATCTGGTTTGGCTCCTCAGAGACGGTATTGGAAATGATGGGAGTAATAAATGTTTTCTGATGAGATATTACTTCTCACGTGCCAACATTGGGAGCTGGAGTTGATATAGGAGCACCATGTGAATATCTCCATTGGTCACATGCTGAGCATTTATCCAGTTTCACACTGTTTTCCAAGGTGCAAAACCTGCAGGACCAAAATTTGTACTTGGTGCCAATGTCTCTGGGCCTTTCCGTGCAGCAAAGCTTGCATATTGGGGCTGATGGCTGCAACGTTTTCACATCAATGACATGCAAAGTAAGTTTCCAAGAGCGGACATTAAAATATATATATTTCTCCAGTTCAGGAAGCAAACAAGTAACACAAAGCATCTCACACTAAAAAAAAAAAAAAAAAAGCAAACATGGTCCATGCCAATATTAATATATCATGGCCTGTGGAGCTCAAAAAGCTCAAATTCATGATTATTAAGAACAATCAATGCGAAAAATATGTGGGCCAAATACTATACAGGATAAGGATATACAGCTCAAAAACAGGACCAAGCATGCCACGTGAACATTATCAATATAAATATCAAAATGTTTCAGCACATAAAATTCAATATAAAACATAAACATATATGTTAAACAATATGATATCCCTTTATAAGTAAAGTATTTGAATGAAATGATACTGGTGCATGAAACACTTACAGGATTCAATAAAGTGCATGATTGGCACTCCCACACCGCAGTTACTCCTTGATTTTCTGGAGAATCATCATTAAGCATAGAGGCAGAAGAAGGGGCACTTGAACTAGATTGGTGAGGTATAAGGTTATTGGATTTACAACTTCGTTTAGGAGATTTGGCACCTTCATTGATAGAAGATCTAGATACAGGAGGGGTAGTTAAATCCACAAAGCTAGATTCCGGTTTATCTTGTCCATGGCTTCATTTAAGAGAGGTTCACCAAAAGCATGTCTGCTGGAAACATCATTGATACTTGATCTCTCTCCTCCTGTTCTAAGTCCAAATGATCCTGCAGAGTATCAGCACAGCTTTCTTCATCCCCAGCAATCTCAGGGCAATGGGAACCACACCAGATATCATCATGCAATCTCCTTTCAGCAGCCATTGCAGCCGCTTGTATAAGACTAAGCGCATCCCTAATGGTGCTGTCACCACCAAGACGTTTAGGTCCAGAAGGTAACAGAGACCCCAAGCGTGCTCTGTTCGCTGCTGCAGCTAATGCAGTCTGACGAAGAGATGAGAGTGGAGGTTGTCGAGAAAATCCACCCAAGCGCCTCCCAGGAAGATCAAACCCCTCCCCTGTGCCAGTTATTCCTTTTGACATGAGCTCCTCACATTCCTACATGGATATAACAAGGAAAAATATACGAAGACATTAAAACCAGCATGTGCTACTTAAATATAGATTCTCCAAATTATCTTCATATATCAAGATCTTTAGGATACCTAAGATAAAAATAAAGGTGCATTTCTTAAAACCTTAACTAACCCCTATTTAATTGTAATAATTCCAGAAACACAAGTAAATAGACAACAATGAGGAAACATGCAGAAGGAACACTGATTGAGCAAAGATCAGTCCAATTTTCCAAGTAAGACATGCATCCCAGATGGATTAAAACTAACATAGGGCTCAAATACATTGTAACCAATAATCAAATTATTCAACTAACATAAGCTCTCCCTTTTCCACATAGATAATGTTTAATCGTGAATCCATATATAGGCACATCCAGAGAACCTCCAGTCACACCTAATAATGCTTTCTTAATGATTTGGTCCTCACACGCCAGAATCTTTCATTTGATGGGCTTATATGGTTCTAACACAATAGCACGAACTTAAACAAGTCTTAACAGGAAAATTAGTAATATAGACATGAGCCATCCATGAAACAGCATTTGGCACTGGAAAATGATGATTAGGGACTATCTAAAAGAATGGAAATGGACCTTTCTAAGCTCATCCCAGAGCTTGTAAAAACTAGCATTACGAGGACCATGAGCATTATGGCAAAGCTCGTGAAGCATTGTATCAAGAACTTGATCGAAGGGATAAAAATCCCAATCCCGGTTCGGTCTTCGTAGCCTTAACTTCACGTGGATGCCAGCTCCCACATTCAGCCCAAGCAAAGCTGGATTATTCGGACTATGAATTTGAAAAAAAAATCAAAACTAAATTCAGTATAATTTTTGAAAGTCAAGCCAAAGTAACTCCTAGTATGATAACCCAAAGCATGCAAACGCTTCACAATTCTTTCAATGCATTATTTGCCTTCGGCATCATGCTTCAGCATTGATAAAACACATCTCAATGCCATAAAAGAAAAGCGCTTGAATTTCAGTAGTATAACTGTAAATACCCATTCTTCCATCAATCATAATTGAAGAAAAAGAATTCAACACAATTGAAGGAAAAAAAATCATTCTCTTTAACAGAATAAAAGATACAAAAATGAATAAAATTGATAAAGATACCAGAATTCTGAGAGAAGCTTGACTCTCCAATTATGCTTACGCATAATGGGTTGAACTTGTTTAGCTATTTTCTCTAAGATTTTTTTGGCTTCTTCTTCTCCAGGTTTCCTCTTCAATGCTTTGATTTCCCAGACCTTGTGCAAATCCCCAATGTACAGGCCCAATTTAGCCCGGGGCCCAAACCAACAACAGAAAAATAAAAATTAACAGTCCAATAGTAAAAAAAAACTAAGCCCAATAGGCCCCCAAAATTAAACAACTCAGAACCCTAGGGTTCCTGAATCTTTCTTGCGCCGCGGCTGCCACCAGGACTGTTGCCCCATGTGCGTCTGACACCGCTGCAGCTCCTCCTTACCTGCAAATGAAGCAACAATACGCCAAATCAGACAGCAGAGAAGAAAAAGAAAAAATATTGTATTTTTATTTCAGCTATAAAGCCATGAATATCAATGTGATCAAGGGGGGGATACAATCAGAAATAAAAATACAAAATCACGAAAATTCCGAAACAAATACTTCTCTTTTCTTTTTACTTCTGCTTCGATTTTCCGAATTCAAAAAAGAAAGAAAAAAACGAACACCAAAAAATCAAAGAACAGATTTTGGGTAATTTCTATTTAGTTTTTTATTTTTATTTTTATACACTGCTATTCTCTTGTTCGTTTTTCTTTAAGATTTCATAAGCAAAACGGATAATAAAAAGGGAGTGAGAAGCCCTTACCTTTCGAATGGTCAAAAAAGATCCGAAAGTTTCCTGGCCTTTTCGGATTTTAAGATTTTTGGGGGTATTTTAGTGTTAGATCGGGGTTTGGAAAGGAAAAGGGTTCAAAATGACCCTCTTTTTACCCTCTCTCGCCTCCGTATACGGCGGCTACCATCGTTGACGGTGTAGGACTCCGATGGCCGGACTTGAGAGCAAAGGGGAGGGGATTTGAGAGAACCCTCAAACTGTTTCTGCAAAATGAAAGGGAAAATGCCCTTTTCTGTTTTTTTTTTTTTTTAATATAAAGGGTAATACGGCGCCGTTTTTGGACTTAAGCTCCACTGCCAAAACGACGCTGTTTCGTTTCCGACCCGAAATTCGACCCGACAAAGGCAGAGGATCCGCGCGTTTATGCCCTAAAGGGTAATTTGCGCTAGGGGTGAGCATTCGATCGAATCGAAAATTTTCGAGTTAATCAAGTTTTCGAATCTTATTTTATCATCCTAACTTAATTTGAAATTTTCTCGAATCGAGTCGAGTGAGATGAAATTCGAATCGAATCGAATATATTTGTTCGAGTTAAATATAAAAAAAATGACTTTAGTGTTGTTTATTTTTATGTAATTTTTCAAAAAAATAATTTTCTTTACTGTGCATGCTAATATTAATTTAAAAATAAACCAGTTAATCTTAAAAACATTTTTCTTGCCAACCTAGTTAACAGCACTACCTTCATTTGATGATAAGAATTACAATATAAGAAAAAAGTAATCAGAGAATATTGCCTAAAAACAAACTGGAAATACACATCATTTCTCAAGTAAAAGGAACTGACCTTGTTAACACTAGGAACAAGTTCCTGCAATGCCCAGATTCTTTCGGCAATCCTCCCCCTGTGCAACTGTACCAAAGGAGAAAGTTGAAAAGTTCAATATGTTTAGTCATAGATGCAGCATTTGTTGAGCAGGTTCACTTTTGCAGTTTCACAACACGAGTGGCAATGAACTGCAACTTCACCAACTGCTAGCATAAAACCTGATTTATATATGGGATTTTATATATGTTCCTTATTTCTCTATAGTCTATAGGACTTTTCTCCGATAGAAGTTATCAGTAATTTTTTTCTTTCCACTGCCGAAATACACATACTCAAAGAAAAATGCTCTTAAAATATAATTCTTTTCGGTGAGATTACTTCTACATTGCATATCAACCAAACAACAGAAATGGTATTTAAAAATATAAATTCATTTAAACACCTTATCTGACCAAATAACTCACTATTTAAAACACACAATATAGCAATTGTTGCTTTTGAATATTTTCTCAGATAAGGAACTAACTTAGTCATATCTTTTGTTTCAAGGACAGAAACATTCAGTTGAATTACCGCCCTTTAATATACTATGTCACTCCCATGTTAACTGTGATTATTTATAAACATTCAAGCTTACCCGCTCAGCAATGCTATGTGGATCTGTGGCCTGTCCTCGTCTAGCCCTCACCCTCGGACGCATTGCTGGTGGATGTGGTCCAGCAGCAACAGTAGCTGGCACTGGTTGTCCATGGAAAACCTGGAAAGTTATACAAGTCGTATCACCAACTATATAATTTTCCTCCAAAATCATTAGCTTCTCCAATAAGCTGAATATTCATTCCAGGAGTCAGGAAGCATGCAAATGACTGCCCAACATTACAAGTAATAAATCTATGGACAACAATAAAACTATTTTAGCTTGCATGAATCAGGATTACTTATAGCACTCACAAGTCATATCAGCTATTCAGATTTCAGATCTAATGTTAAATTAAGCTACACCGAAAGTAAAGCAGGAAGAAGAGAAACTCAAGAAAAATGGAATTGAAGAGTAGAAAAAGAGATTAGACAACTTACCAGAGAAAGGTGCAGCTGAGAGCTTGAGAGTCAGAACAGAGAAGAAGAAAATTAATTTGGGGTTTGGAGTTGGAGTGGTGGAGACGATGGAATTTGTTACCTGCTGCTGCTGGGGCTTGGGGGTTTGATTTGGGGGAGGAATTGGGTTGGGTTTGGGAAAATAAATCTTTGGGCTTGGGCTTGAGGAAATTGGGATAAAGTAAATAAAGTAAAAACTTAAAATTTAAAAAAAATAAAAATATATATATTTCGGTTTATTCGAATTATTCGAGTTATTCGAATTCGAAAATTCAACTCGATTCGAACTTGAAATTCGAAACTCAAAATTCAAGTTGATTCGATTAACTCGATTCGAATAATTCGAAATTCGAATTTTTTTTTTTATTTTTTCGAATCGAATCGAGTTTTGCTCACCCCTAAAGGCAACTCAGTAAGGTTTCCAGCCTATATACTTTGAATCTTTTTTTTTTTTTGGACAGCAATATAATAAACAGCATATATACTAGTTCAAACAATATAATAAACAGCAACTTGGACAGCAACATTTTAAGATTCATCATACGTGGCATTGTTTCACCTAGGGAGGATCCATTATATCTTACAATGAGATATAAGGCAACCCGTCAGGTTTCCAGCCTATATAGTTTGAATCTTTTTTTTTTGGGACAGCAATATAATAAACAGCATATATACCAGTTCAAACAATATAATAAACAGCAATTTGGACAGCAACTTTTTAAGATTCATCAAACGTGGCATTGTTACACCTAGGGAGGATCCATTATATCTTACAATGAGATATAAGGCAACCCGTCAGGTTTCCAGCCTATATACTTTGAATCTTTTTTTTTTTGGACAGCAATATAATAAACAGCATATATACCAGTTCAAACAATATAATAAACAGCAATTTGGACAGCAACATTTTAAGATTCATTATACGTGGCATTGTTACACCTAGGGAGGATCCATTATATCTTACAATGAGATATAAGGCAACCCGTCAGGTTTCCAGCCTATATACTTTGAATTTTTTTTTTTTTGGACAGCAATATAATAAACAGCATATATACCAGTTCAAACAATATAATAAACAGCAATTTGGACAGCAACTTTTTAAGATTTATCATACGTGGCATTGTTACACCTAGGGAGGATCCATTATATCTTACAATGAGATATAAGGCAACCCGTCAGGTTTCCAGCCTATATACTTTGAATCTTTTTTTTTTTTTTTTTTGACAGCAATATAATAAGCAGCATATATACCAGTTCAAACAATATAATAAACAGCAATTTGGACAGCAACTTTTTAAGATTCATCATACGTGGCATTGTTACACCTAGGGAGGATCCATTATATCTTACAATGAGATATAAGGCAACCCATCAGGTTTCCAGCCTATATACTTTGAATCTTTTTTTTTTTTTTTTGGACAGCAATATAATAAACAGCGTATATACCAGTTCAAACAATATAATAAACAGCAATTTGGACAGCAACTTTTTAAGATTCATCATACATGGCATTGTTACACCTAGGGAGGATCCATTATATCTTACAATGAGATATAAGGCAACCCATCAGGTTCCAGCCTATATACTTTGAATCTTTTTTTTTTTTTGGACAGCAATATAATAAACAGCGTATATACCAGTTCAAACAATATAATAAACAGCAATTTGGACAAATTCATCATGATATAACTGTTACTGATCAGAATTTTGAACTAAATCGTACCTTAATAATTTCAAGAAGCTGGTCTACTCCAATCTCACCAAGAAACAGAGGCTGCAGTCAGAAATACAAACAACATTAACTCACTAATACTTCAAATTAAAAATAAAAAACAGAAAATAAAAATAATATCAAACAACATTAATTTAAGTTAACATTTTACCAATGGAAGTATAAGTGCTGATATCTGCTGGAATTTTATCTACAAATATCAAGTAAGAGCTTTTTGAACCTCAAGACCAGAGGCATGGAACCTACAAATGGGGGGGCACACTTTACTAGAATAAAACAAAGTCAAAACAATTAAGATAAAAGGATCCAAAACAAAGTCTCATAAAAATTCAGCAAAGACAATAATCTATACCTATAGGAAATTCCAAGTACCAAAACAACAGTTATATCATCCACATTCTGTCTCTGTCGCTCTCTCCTCTTACAGGGTTACTGCAAATTTGGAGTAACTTTTTTTTCTAAATATTCTTTGAGGTAAAAAGAAGCAGTTTGCAGCAGAATTATAGCAATGTAAGCCTGCAACCACGAGAAAGATAGACCAGATACAGAAAAGGGTTATGAAATAATGGTTGTAATTATAATTAGAGAATAATCAAGATACATTCACTGATAATTCAAGCTTGAAATATCATTGAGAGAACAAAAATACAATAATAATAATAAAAAGCCATTTAGGGTTAAGAAAAATCTTTGTTATTTAAATGAAGAACGAAAGGAAATAATTTATCTCCCTTTCACAGGCAAATCATGTCAAAGAAAAACTTAAACTCAGTGCATCAAAAACTCTTAAAGTGGATTAGAAAGACAAAAGAGAGAGAGAGACAGAAAGGGTAAGATGAAATCAGGAAAACAGAAAGTAGCATTTTCAAATCACAGAAGAGATGGATCTTGAAAATTTAAATGCTTTCTGGTTTGTCAATGTCAAAATGGATAAGCCATTGAATGTGACTTAGTCTCTCTTGTCTGATGGTTTGGAGACTATTTGATCCTAAATCAGTCCTATTGAATCACAATGTCTACCGACTTTTGAGACTACCTAACATAAAACCTTTCCATCAATTTAAATGAAGCAGTATGAACGATGGTGAATACTGACCTTCATTACAAACAGAAATTCCTCACTTTAACAGTAATACTTATCTTCATTACAAATAGAGTATCTTCTAGATAACCAAACAATTATGATGAGATATTTAATGCGAAGTTGTGAGGAAGCAAAAGCAAACAATCAGCAGACAAATAATGTCTAACATGTTCTTCAATGTAGTAGGTTTAGAATCAGAGTTACGAAAATGTTACAGGTTATACGGTAAGCAAATAAACCAAGTTGCAACTTAGGATAAACAGAAACTATCCTGAATCAGCATTAAGAAAACATATTGCTCATCCAATGCTAAGCAAATAAACCTATCTTGGCAATTCTTACTACTGATAATGTTTTCCAGAACTATGAAGGTAGAAAAAATATATCGTATACCAAAAGCTTACCTGTGAAGCCAAAATTTGAGCTTTGAGATCAGCAAATATCTGCATCACGAAAACAGTAGAAGGCTTGCATGATTTTTAAGATTCTAAAGATTCAACAACAAATTCACTTGATACTTTCATTGGTTTCCTAGTATCGGCAAGCACATGCCAATAACATGACATTGGAATAGCATTAAAAGAATCACACACCATTTAACAAGCACATTATGTTTTCAATTTTGCGTTAGTTAGCTGATGACCAACAAGAAAGAAAGCATGGTCCTTGGAATTCTGTAAACAGTCCATTACAAGTGCCCATAACAACAATAAAAGACAGCAAAACTTGACAGCCTAAGAAAATGCACCACTCAGTGAAAAGAAATTTAATATCACTGAAACAATGTGCTTTGACAGCCTAGTAGTTTACGCCTAAAATACAAATGAGGGATCAGGAAAATATATATATATATTTCTAAAATAAATAATAACGAAAAACACGACGTGGATCCAAGCCAAACTCTATATGCGACCGAGGACAATAAGCTTAAACCGGGGAACAGACTCGCTTTTATAGACTCCATTAATAAAATTCACTTACAATATAAATCATGAATAGGACAATGATAAATTAAAAGGTCTAAAATGGTGTGAAATCATTTTTCAATAGTTCAATGTGTTTGATACTTACCAGGTAATTACAGCTTTTTGTCAATCCATTAGAACTTAAGCTTCAGTTACTATATAAAACCTGCAAAGGAGGCAGTTGAATTAGAATGAAAGCTTATATTGGATAAACGCCAAAAGAACAAACAACAGCATTGAACAATGTCTCGGGTTAGATTTTCTAAGTTTTTCCATGTATTTAGAAGATCCTTATAGGTCATATCCCTGTATTTATGTGTCGGACAAGGGTACTTCAAGAGTCGGAGAAACATGGAAACTAGCAGCGAACAAGATTTCAGGAAAAATGATTCGTATTTTAAGATTAAGTAACATACTATTAAACCAAAAAATGACTGAAACTAAATAAAGGGTCGATATAAGTAGTAATACAGCTTTGGGAAAAATGAGTGGAAGAATGTACCAATGAGATTTAAGGAAGAATGTTTGGGTATCAAATACGACCTAAATCATAAGAGAAAGTTAGCATTTAATCTCCAGCTCATTAGACTAAAAGACAAGCACTAATGCTTAATCCAGGTTGGCATGGTTTCTCGGTGAAGAAACAATTTACATTTCATCTTTGAAAATGGATAATGCATGTCAGATTTCTTTTTTTTCCCTTGGATTATAATCCAATAATGCACAGAATGTCAAGCAATTTCAGATCCTATAAGATCAAGATACAGCATAGATAAGTAGATCATAAAGTTATGCTGCTTTGACTTTTTATTTTTCTTGAAATATCTCTGTCCAACATATTTCTGGACATAGGCCTGGAGATATGACCCTCCAAAAACAAAGAATAACTTTGGAGAAACTAAATATACCCATCAAACTAAATATACCCAGATTAAAAGGAAAACCCAAAAGGGGGAAAGAGAAAATTAGTAAATACCTTGAACCCATCAAACTCAGGAGTCACCTGTCGATTCTTCCTTCACAGTGAAGAATAATCTTCTGAAAAATAAAAGATCTTCAGCTTCTTTATTTTTCTTACTCATTGTGCTGGAAATAAATATAAAAAAGGAAGAACACTTACAGTCGAATAATCTGAAAGCGATGGATGGATAAAGCAAGGGGTTGATAAAATAACGGTTTGAATTAGGGATTTGGATCACAAATGGATTGGAAGTTTGGAAATTGGGGAGAAATAACTTAGGGAAATTTAGGGGAAACGGAGATGGGAAATTGGGGAAGTGAATTACCTTTGCCTGGCCGCTACATTTTTAATATGTCGGTAGTAGTTTGGTAATGCTTGAAATCCGTCCTAATTTTAAAATTTTAAAATTATTTTTAAGAATTTATTTTTATTTTTCAAATTTAAATTTAATTATTATTAAAATTTAAAATTTAAGCTGAATTATTAATATCATTAAAAAGTGAATTATTTTTAATTTTAAAATATTATATTAACAACTTAAAATTTAAAATCTAAATAAGAAATAGACTAAATTTATAAAAGTTAAAAGCACATGAATAAAATTTAAAAATTATAAAGATTAAAAATACTTATGGTATATTTTAAATAATTCGATACTCTTAATGGTGGCTCTCACTTACATTTAGATGAGTTTGACTTAATTTTAATTATTTTTATTTTGCAAATCACATGTTACAGTATATAAATAAAAAAAGTTCTTTGTTAGATTCTCAAATATCGCAAGTTGCAGAGAGTTTTGGGTGTTTTATTTTACCATTTATTATACGTTAGCTTCTTTCTTTTTTCTTGCTTCTACTCTCATTCTTAAAATTTACAATTCTGCTCTTGCCTCCATATTTGGTTTTATTATTCTCGTCTGGCGTCGATATTATTTGGAGTTATCATTAATTTTTATAATATCCATAAGATTTTGATTTTAGAGTTAGAAAACTAAAAATTAAACTTTAAAGTTTCTGTTATACTAATATTAACTTACATAGCTATATATATATTTTTTTTAATTTAATCAAACTGATATGTATTCTCTTTAATTTTTTATGAAACCCTCAAAAGAAATATATGTAAAAAAATATAGTACAAAATAATAAATATGATCATAATCGATTATTCAAAAAGACTCTAATGACGATTCTGGTAAAAATAAAAAAAGTCTAATAATGTTAAATGTAAATGTGTCCATAAGTAAGATTATTGCCCAAATAAATAAAAAAAATCAAGTTCAAACTTAAATTCACCCAATCTGAATTTATTCAATTTATTTGTTTCAATATTTATTCTTATACAACACGATATGTGACAAGTTTGTATTTAAGTAGTAAAAAATTTAGATCCAAGTTTGGGCACAAGGGTGCTAACACTTCCTCGCACGTAACCGATTCCCGAACCCAATTTCTCAAAACTTCGTAGACCAAAAACACTGTTTTAGTAAACCAAAACGTTTTATTAAAACAAAAGTGATCCGATCACACCAAATAAAGATCGGTGGCAACTCTCATTTTATTTTTGTTTTTTAAAAATCCAAGTCGACTTCCGTTTTTTCCAAAAATGGTTACGACACTCATTGTGAGAAAAATTAAGGTACAAGTGGAGCCATCTTAGAGAGTTTGCAAATGTAAACTCTAAAGCCGTTTCAATATCAAAATTTTGAGATGGCTTGGATAGTGAGTAAAAAAAAAAGTAAAAAATTTGATATTTAATTTATGTATTTAGAGAATTAAAAGATTTAATTTTTAATTAAAAATCTTACTCCGAACATTAAAATTATAAGTATTTTTTTTCAAACGTTCGTTATGCTGTCTTCATATGACATATAAATTGGTAAGTTTTAATAGAAACTACTAACAAATTAAAAAATTTAAATTGAAAAAGTAGTAAGTATTAGGACCAACAGCATAATTTTAACCCAAAAAAACAACCCCTTGTGTAGTGCTCATTCATCCAAAAGGTGCTCTAAAGATGATGCCTAAAAGGCTTTGGCCGATGTTTGTTGGGAGATTGGGACCCACTACGACGGTTACCACAAATCTTTAAAATTTTGAATGTATTTGTGTCTGTACCCATGCATGCACCCCCAAAGGAGAGAGAGATTCATTATGGGGCCAATAGCCAACAATAACACTACACTGCTTGAACACCAACATGCCACAAATGCCTTCTTTTTTTCTTTTGCCATATCTATATACCCTCTTAACTAATAATTTTTTTTAATTACTAATATTTTTTTAATTTTAAAATAAATTATAAATTTAATTATATAGAAATTTTAATCTAGTATCTTAAATAATAATTTTACATTTTTATTATAATTAATCTCCACGCTCATTACTATAATTACATTTAACTAGAAGTGAACAAAATTCAATCGATTCGAAAAACGAAAAAAATTTAAAATTCGAGCTAATCGAATCAAGTTATTTAAATTATTCGAGTTAATTCGAATAAGAAATTTCGGATTTCGAGTTCTAGTCTAGTTGAATTTTTACAATAAGAATAACTCGAATAATTCGAATAACATATTAGTATAAATACTGCTTGGTCCCTGCCAATTTTAAAAATGAGTAAATTGGTCTCTTTTAACAAAAATTAAAAAAATCAAATTAATTTCCAAATTTTGAAAATAATTTTTAAAATTCAAAATATTTATAAAAAATTAAAATTTTTAATTTAAAAAAATAATTTTTAAAAAAATCTAAAAATATATCAAAATTTTACTAAAATAATAATTATGGAATCTAAATAAGTGATTAATAATTCAAGTTTATCATACTAAAATATCTTATTTTTTTATTATTTTACTTTAAAAAAATTTTAAATATATATATTTAAAAATTAAAACTTCAAATAAGTTATAATACCAAACTTAGCACCCTCGCCATGCCCACATTGTTTGAGAATGTAATATTTTAGATCCAAAATAGAGAGGAAAATTAATAAAGGCTCAAGAGAATAAAAAGTAGTGGAAATTGAAAACATAAAGATAAAATTCACCACTTTCATCTCAAAATTGAGAAATAATTGGAAAATGACTTAGAATTCAATACCATTTTATCTCATTCCTTTGATGCTTGTATGATTAAAGCTTTTCTCTTTCCATTTCTGAATCAGCTTTATTTCATATAAAATTAAAAACATTAATATGACCTTGCTCCGCCTTTTCATTTGCTAATCCTTGCCGCTCCAACCCTTCCTATTTCTCCTCACCCATCCAAACCTTATGCTTTTTCTTACCAAAAAAGAGTCTCTTGTTCGTGTTTTATTCATTATATTACTATATTTATCATTTAAAATATTTATAAACTTTTTAATTTTACTAAAATAATTGGTTAATTAAATTTACTTGACAAGGCTTATAAATAAGAAATCTAATTCTATTAAAAAATTAAAAAAACCTTTACATTAATTAAAAAGGTGTTTCGTTAAAAACTAGTATATATAAATATAAAAAATCACTACAAATATTTTTAAATTCGATTACCAGGTCTTTTAGTCATTTTGTCTACTTGACTTTTCTTAAAAATCATTAGAAAAACCCTAAATCTTAGGTCACTATAAAGATGAAAGACCCCTATGCTAAGGATATGTTCCTCCTCCCCATATCTGAAACCCCAAATTTTCCTACAACTTGCTGCTTAATCAGCTTTATTTCTAAGTTTGGTAATATAAAATTAAAAACATTAATATGACCTTGCTCCGCCTTTTCATTTGCTAATCCTTGCCGCTCCAACCCTTCCTATTTCTCCTCACCCATCCAAACCTTGCGCTTTTTCTTATAAAAAAACAAGTCTCTTGTTCGTGTTTTATTCATTATATTAGTATATTTATCATTTAAAATATTTATAAACTTTTTAATTTTACTAAAATAATTGGTTAATTAAATTTACTTGACAAGACTTATAAATAAGAAATCTAATTCTATTAAAAAATTAAAAAAACCTTTACACTAATTAAAAAGGTGTCTCGTTATAAATATAAAAAAAAAAACACTACAAATATTTTTAAATTCGATTACCAGGTCTTTTAGTCATTTTGTCTGCTTGACTTTTCTTAAAAATCATTAGAAAAACCCTAAATCTTAGGTCACTATAAAGATGAAAGACCCCTATGCAAAGGATATGTTCCTCCTCCCCATATCTGAAACCCCAAATTTTCCTACAACTTGCTGCTTAACATGAAATTTCTACTACGATGTCTACTTTTGAATTTCCTTTCTTCTTTTGGGACTACAAGCTCTATCGGATATAAATTATATCATATTTCTACCCAAACCGTGAACCATTGCAAAAAGAGAGCTTTGGGTGATATTCAGGTTTATTATATGAAATGGTTATTCCGTGAATCAAACAATGGTCTCACTTTGTCTTGTGGAATGGGACCAGAATTAGCTAGCTGAACCAAACACTTGTAATTAGGATAGAAAAAAAAATACATGAGATCTAGACCGTGATAGTTCCAAACTAAAATGAATAAACTTTCAAGTTCGGATTAATTTGGTAGTGAAAATGAAATTTACAAACCCAGTAATAATATTGACTCCATACGCATCTTGTCCCATGGATTGGTTAGATTCAAACAGTTGAAGATTATTTGCATCCTGCATCATCAAACAATTTGGCACCATCACAAAACAGATCTAATCAATGAATTACGAATTCAACACCTAATAAATCCCATGCTTTTATATGTATTTAAAGTGTGTTTGTTTCATCATTTTTCGTTTTCATGCGTTTGAGTACGGGAGGGAAAATGAGTTGAGTCAATCTAAAAGATTTTCTTGGTCAACGTAAAAACCCATGTTTTTTTTCTAAAAATATCTTTACCTTTTAATTTTCCAACTCTCGAGAGATCATCTTCCTTTTTTCTTATTCTCTTTACAGTGGCACCAACATCTCCCACCGCAACATTCTACGGTAAGATTTGTCTCATGCTCCTCCGTCTTTCCCTCCTACTCTCTCTTGCACCAAAATTTGTTCCTTCACCCATCTCTGCTATTAGTTCCTGGGCATGGGTATCTCATTCCCACAAAACTTAAGAGACTCGTCTTACCGTTTCTTATGCTTCATCTAGGCTGCCCTTTGCTTGTTATTTTCCTGTTACATAGAAGCCCAAAATCCATAAAAATTGAACTCATATCTACAGAGGCATAGAAACAATATTCTTTTTGGGGTCACCATGCCTCGGCGATCTGACGGATGGGATCTCTATCTCTTGCTTTTCTTCCTCTTATCATCACTTACAACTTTGATCATAAAGAAATGAGAAATTTTGTGTATTGTTGAGAATTTCCTTCTAATGCATGTTGATTAGAAAATGACAATGGGAAGACAGATAGGAAACTAGGATGCAATTTATGCAACTTCATGATATGCTTCTTAAGTTTAACCGTGACTAAAACACTTTTATCTTTTTTTGTATTAAAGCATAGCTGGTTCTTCGTTTCACCTCTGTTGGCTAATGATATAGTTTTAATGCACTGCTTCCTTGGATGGGATTCATCCACTTTGTTTAATGCATTTTTTTACTATTCAATTTGCAATTTTCAATATGAGATGTACGTTTCAGATGCTTTAAAGTTCACGAGCACTACTGAAATAAGTCATTTTTGGGAGCACTTTTCTCCTAATTTTCTTTTTAAAGTGAATAGAATATCAAGAACTTGAGATTCACAATCAGTTTGTTTAATGCATTTTTCCATTACACGTGTGATGATGATCTTTGGATAATCTATTTGGTTAATGCAGATTTGATTACACATAAATTTCTGTGTACTTGAAATTGATGTTGCAAATTAGCGATTTTATAGTTGTGAGGTTTTCTACTTCTGCATAGTTGTCTTCTATAAGTTGAATTTGAGATTAAACAACTCCATAGATGGATGGTTAACATGAACCTACAAGGATTTCAGCTGAAAAATGCAAGAGAGCCATTATATGAAATTTGAATGTGGAAAAAGGACACATAGAGCAAAGGAGTGCTAGTTAAGGTTATCATGTAGCTTTTTTAATATTTCATTAATTCTTGTGTTAAAAGCCAGTTCCTCTGAGACATTACAACTGCAATATTAGACTATTGCAGGTTAGCAAGATCACTGGCTTGCAATGGCACTTCACCTTTATAACATCTGGGAGGGTAGCTAAATTTGTTATCATAAGTAGTAGTGTGATAGGATTTGTAGCAATGCACATGATGATCTAAAGCCATTTGTTGATGTAGGTGTCTAACTAGCTCATAAATGGATGAGTTCGTTATTGGAAACCAACGGTGGAAGAAATAGACATGCTTGAGATCAAAGGCTTGGCAGAATGCAATCAGAATTTGAGACGAAAGTGATAAAATCTACTAGTGAATGAGGTACCAGTTGACCAAATGAAGACCAATCTATCACATTAATGATTATGCAAGCATTATTGACATATGTTATGGTTTGCTACGAATGTTCTCGGGTACCTAAATCTTAAAATTATGTATACTAGTATTGATTATGGGAGGTTGGCATTAGCAATCGTAGATACGATAAACTTGTATTTAATGTTGTCTAGCTTTAATGTTTCAGCTGACAATTGGTAGATTCTGTTCATTTTATCACAAAGTTTTGTTAGTAATGTCTTTTCTATTTAGGATTACAAGTTACAATTAATCGTATTTGAATAAGTTTTAAATACTGATTCAGTGCTTCTATTTTGGGTTAATGAAAATTCAAAAAGCTAAAATTGATACTAAGATGGAAGGAGAAAAAGCATGTCTTTTAAAAGTTACAAGTTTAAAGAAGCTATATATGTATGAGTTTGAACATTCTTGTTAACATGATTTAGATAATATTTTTGGAAGTTGCAAGTTTTTAACTCTTAACTCATGGATGTATTATTGCTTATTTTTTTTTTTCTATATTATGGAAAAAGAGAATTTAAAATTATTGTTGTTTATTAATTTAATTATCACCTAAATCTAGTTTTCTAGATTAATTGTGAAAATAAATATTTTTTTCAGTTAAAAAAACGTTGTAATAACATAATAAGTATTGTGTTTGCTTCACTGGAAGTAATATTTGGAAAATTATTTTAGGAAAATTTACCAAACAATGAAAAACATTTTATGTAGAATCGTCTAAACACTAAAAAAAAATACACTTTCAAGAAAACCAATTCATTTTTCAAAAACAATTTTCAGTGAAACAAACACATCCTTAATGAAACTGCAAAATAACAAAAGATAACATGACAGAAGAACATCGAAACAGTAATGATACAAACCTTTGCCTCAGGTTCTATTGCGCTTTGCTGTTTTGATGTTCCTAACAACATACCCAATGACTTTCTTTAGTGTGGCTTTCCTGTTTTCCTTGAAGTTCCAGAGCTCAGAAATTACATATCTCCCACTGGGATTATACTCGTTTAGTTCTTTCAAAGTTGTTACCACTGCATTATAAATCTCTTCACCCCATTCCAGCTTTAGATTTGTTAGTTTCTCATCTTCTTCATTTAGAATTTCCTGCACGATACACAAGATTATTGAGCACGATACCAAGGAAAAGAATGTTGGAGACTTTCTGGGGCATGTTTTGGATATGGATCCAAATATAATTTGGTTAAGGATTGTCCCTCGAAAATAGAAGTACAGAGCAGTCTGTTTGTGGGCATCAAACATTTTAGCAAGAGACTAGATCTAGAGTGGCAGAAAAGTCTGGCTTAGTGCAGGGAGCACCAAAGAATTTTAGTAAGCCAAGTTCTAGAGTGTCCGCCCGAGCGTATGTAATGAAAACAAAAGAATATGTTGATCAACCAGAAGTTATAACGGGTAAATTTTATTTCCTTGAAAATAGTATATATGCATTGATCGATCTAGGATCCACTCATTCTTATATTTTTACTAAGGTTGTAGAAGGTTTAAGTTTTGAAGTTGCATATTTTGAAATTAATGTGTCAGTAACTAATCCACTAAGCCAAAGTATTGTGGTTAATAAGTTGATAAAGAATTGCTCGTTGGTGTTTGGTGAGCACATTTTCTTGGCAGACTTCTTGTTATTGAGTTTTCATGAGTTTGGTGTTATCTTGGGATTGGATTGGCTGACTAGACATAATGCTATGGTAGATTGTCATGCTAAAGGTGTACGCCTATTAACCTATGAGGGTAAGGAAGTTTTAATGCCCGACGTACAGACTGGTTTGGCGAACAAAATAATTTCTACTTTATTCGCCTGAAAATTAATAGTTAAAAGTGTAGATGCTTATTTGGCATACATTATGAATTCATATAAGACAAGAAAGGACATCAATCAAGTTTTAATTGCGAATGAATTCCCAGATGTGTTTCTAGGAGAACTTCCAGGGATGCCACCGAAGAGAGATGTAAAATTTGAATTGAATTGCAACTTGGTACAACATCTATCTCTTGTACTCCTTACGGAATGGCACCGGTATAACTAAAAGAGTTGAGAACACAGTTGCAAGATTTATTGGATAAGGAATTTATTAAACCAAGTGTATCACTATGGGGTGCGCTAATTCTTTTTGTGAAGAAGAAAAATGGAGCACTACACCTATATTTAGATTATCATTAGTTGAGTTAAATTATAACATAAAATCCCTTAATTTAAAAGACACTTTGATTTAATCCTCCCTATCAAGCAATTGGCAAATTTTATCACTCTTGCAATTTAATCATTTTTCTTAAATTAATCACCCAAACATGAAATTTAATCAATGGTATTTTAACACATGTTTAACCACATAACATAGATATCAAAATAATAATTAAAAATATTATTCTATCCCGGATTCGGGGTCCCGAGACCACCGTTCTGATTAGGGTCGAAATTGGGCTGTTACAGACCATAACCCTAATATTTATAACCTTAGCATGTTAGTTCTAATCAAACTCTAATTAGCCCATCATTAATTAGAATTTGATTAGAAGAGTATCTACACATATTTGACCCATACTTTATTTAATAATTAAAAGCCCAATAAAATTCTAACCGAATTAGATCACTTTTAATTTGGGCTAACATATCATGATAGTAAATAATAACATGTAATTATCCTTATTATATATGTGATGTCCAAATTTTCCAACACTCGGAAGTTTAAACAGAGCCATGAATGAACTTACATTATCGGTTACCGAAGCATTTAACTTAATGGAAAAATGAATAATAACAAGTGTCGAAACCATTCTTTTGAAAGGTCGACTTTTATTTTAAAAAACACAAAAAAATAGGAGTCACCACCAATCTTTTTTATCAGTGTGATCGAATCACCTCGTAACAGTTTAATTTATTAAAACAACAATTTTGGTCTACGAAATTCAGAAAAATGGGTTCGGGGTTCGGTTACATACGAGGAAGGATTAGCACCCTCGTTACGCCTAAAACTGGTACCTAATTGATTAATTAATGTCTTAATGTTGAAAATTAAAAACTCAAAAAGAATTTAAAATATGATCCCTCTTTATTAATGTTATTTTTAGTTAAAATCACTTGGATAAATCAAAACGTGCGTTTAAGACTGTTTCGTCCCAAAGTAACAAAATATTACGTCCCGTAAGTTAGAACACAACACCTTGAACCTTTGAGAATGAGCTTGCCTTTATTTTTTTTATTTTTAAATCTTATGTATTTTGATTTTAAAAGAATATTCGGTTATTTGAGTTCAACGAGGGAATCGAAATCCGGTGAGTTAGGGTACAATATCTCGAAGCTCTAAGCACAGAATATTGCATTTATTTCCAAAAGCTTTTGAATGAATACGCATGTAATGTTTAAAACTACGCATATTTATTTTATTTAGATTATAGTGTAAAGAATAAATATTTAAACACGCATTCATGATACGATTGGAACAATAATAGAATGATAACGCGAATAATAAGCGAAATGACGATATATCTATAATAATGAGACAACAAATAAGCAATGGCAATACTCAATTAAATTTAATGTTAATTAAACAATAATAAAATAATAATAAAAGAAAGTGGAATATGCATGATAAAAAAAAATATCGTATTAGCAAATGATGATGATATGACCATAATAATAAAACACCAAATAATAATGATGGCAAGAATCATGTTAAAATCGTCAATTTTAATATTAATTAAATAATAAATGGAAAAAATAATAATAATAATGATAATAACAATAATAAAAATAATGACAATAATACATGAAATGTGCAAAGAAAAAAGTAAGCAATCTAATTTTTGAAAGTAAAAAAAAAATAAACAAATAAATAATGGGATGATAATAACAATAATAAAAGAAGAAAAATGCACACTAAAAAGAAAATACAAAAAAAAAAAAAACAAATCGATTCCAAGTATTAGAAATAATAAATGAACGAATAAAACAAAATATAACAAAAATAATATATAAAAAATCTATAAAGGGGCAAAATTAAATAAAATAAATGTCTAAAGGACTAAATTGAAGTTTAAACGGAATTTTGGGCAAAAATCGAGAATAAAAATAAGGTAAAGGATCAATTTGTAACGCACGAATTACAGGGAGGGACCAAATAGGGAAATATCTCTGCCCCCCAAAACGCACAATTCCAGTAGGGACTAAAATGAAATAAACGCTTGAATTATGGGGCCAAATTAAAAAATAGAAAATGAAAATAGGACTAAATTAAAACAATCCAAAAATAAGGAAGGACCAGGGGCGTAAATAGCACAAACATTGAGTTACCGTTGCGGCTCTGGGTTCTTATAAACAGAAATCGAACTCCTTTTTTTTTTCAATTAGCAACGTTCGAAGGAAAAAAATCGAGAAAGCCCCAAATTCCAGAATCTCTTCTTCTCCTCTCTCGAATTTTTCTCCTCTTTTCTTGGTTTTCAGATCTGCAGATCAAAAGCAAGAAATTTTGACTCATCAAAAAGCCGTCGTAAGTTTTGCTTTATAGGTTTTTGTCTGTGTTTAAAGTTATTTTGTATGCTTTAATGGTTGAAAGAGAAATATTCAATTTTCTTTTTCTTTTTTCTTAAACTTAGGGTGAAAATGAAAAGGGGATTTGAATTATTGATTTAGCATGATTTCTCCTATTTTTCTTGTTCAATTTTCCCTATCTCTGTATGGCTCTTTGGTGGATCTTGTTTATGGACCGGATGTTGTTTGAGTTTCATACCTTTTACATTCTTAGACCGGAACTTTCTTTCCCTTACGTGGTGTTGGTTTGGATCTTATCAATAAAATTCCACAAATGGCATCGCGTATTGTCGATTTGATTCAAGATCGAGAATCTAAATGTTCAGTTTAATGGTACCATAAATACGAAAAAAGTCTTTTTGGTTGTTGAGAAATTCCGGGAAATGTAGAGGAAAATCAAGATTGACCCATAGGTTTTTTTGCCCAGATTTCTTTTCTCCTTTCTGGGCTCTTTGTTTTCTTTGGGATCTGTAGGATTTAATGACCTAGGGTTTGTATAATTTTCCGGGCTTAAAAGCACAAATAGAAAATGAAGTTACTAAAAATCAATTTGAACTTGTTTGAATTAGTTGTCCTTTGGGCTTATCGAAGAATCTAAAATTTGGGTTCTTCCTACTTTCTACATGTTTCCTTATCAACTGACATTTTCTTTTTCAAATTGATGTTTCATTTTGTACTAATAAGAAAAGTGAAGTATTCGGCATTCTTTGCTAATGATTTTGGTCTGGTTGTGGCATTGTTATTGTTAAGCTTGTTTGGTTAGGGTTTAGGGTTGTATGATAGGAATTTTATGTTACCCATGTGGCGGATTTCATCTGGTTGTGGTGTTGTTTTAGATTTGTTTTGCTGTATATTACGAGCGAGTGGAGATCCGAACGCCGAACAAGGGTACATACTACATAATCTAGGTGCCTTAAACTTTAAACGCTATTAGATTATGTTGTTGGATTTGGTATGTTATCTCTCTCATTACACATTTGATTTCCCCCAAGTGTTTTCATACAGTATTTTTGTTCATCTTTTATGTCAACTTGATTTGGTTCCAGTTTTGCACCTCTTAAATTCTTAGACCTTGACTTTTTCATCCCTTTTCCGTGCATCATGCATCTCATAGGTATAATCTTTTATCGAAGAGGTTTTGTTTCTATCTGTAATCTGCTCGGATGGCTTCGCGTCTTGTTGGTTTGATTCGAGGTCGAATGTAAATGTTCACTACAATGGTACTATTCCGAGCGCTTGTTGCTTACTGTTCAATTCTTTGTTTTCAAGTTGAATTCGATAATTCAAAGTGTGCTCTCCAGTGCTTCTCTTGTGGGAAGGCAAATCACTGCTCTTGCACCGAGGAAAGGTGCTATTGGTGGAAGGAGACCGCTTGGTGATTTGTCAAATTCGGTTAACCCGACCTGAACCGGACATCGAAAAGGAGAAATCTAAAATTCTTTCATTCAGTGAGAAAGAGACCAGTGTCTCAAAACTTGCGCATGATTCAAGCAAGAAGAAGAGTGTCTCTAAAGCTTCAGAGAAAGTGCAAGTTGGTGGTCTGAAAGCTCTCTCTAACATTTCAAACTCAGGTAAACCACGCTTGAAGGAGGCGTCAAAGAAGAATCAAACTTCAAAGTTAACCATTTTGGCAGAGAATCCAAGTGAACCCAAATATATTACGAAGGAAGGATTTACGCACAATCACGATGAGTGTATCAAAGCACAGGAAAGAGCCACCACTAATGAATTTTTACGGATCCTCGAATTTGATGGTAAAGAAATTCACTTGGCATTCATTCATATGTTTACATTGAATTAACATTTGGTGATTGGATACTTACATTTGTATGCATGTTTTTTTGTTTAGTTTTCATGAACATTTTGCATCTGCAAAGCAACATTCATTGTCATACGAAATGGAGGTAAAAGTTCATCTCATTTTAGCAGTCTCATAAGCTTTAGCGTATGGATTGTCCTAAGAATACTAGTTTACTTCATTCTGACCTACAAGTCCTTCAAGGTATGCCAAAATGCTGATTGAAGAACTATCTCCTCCAACGTCTACAAGTCCTCCAAGTCCTCCAAGTCATTCAAGGTATGCCAAAATGTTGATTGAAGAACTATCTCGTCCAAAGTCTAGGAAACTCGACTTTTGCCCAACTAGTCCGAGGCACTGGATCATTGTATCTTGTTTTGAGGACTACTTTCAAAGTTTTGAGTTGAAAAAGCATTGATTTCAAGTTTTAGTGTGCCAAATGAAATGGTCGGTTTCGTATTGTCCAATTTAGCTTGGATCTTAACGAAATCGTTGGCATTTACAAATTGTCTTAACGAATACTAGATTATTACTTGTGTTACAGCCCATGAGTCCTTCAAGGTACTTGGAAGATGAAGAGATGAGGAGCTATTGATGGAAGATTGGTCTCTCCGAAATGTAGGTTGTCAAAGAAACTCAACTCAGCTCCACCTAGTCCGAGCCACCGGATCATATCTTTGTGGGAAGATCCTGAATTGGTTCCCGTTTTTACTGTTGATGGATCACCATGATGCTTTGAATTGGTTGAATTCAATTTCTCACCGGTAGCCTATTAGAAGTTGTTTCGCTAGTAACTTACGTTGCATTCTGCTGAATATTTTGGTATCCATTTTACTTCATTGGATAGATCTGTGATCATCTTTGTATGATTAGAGATTACAGCAGTGGCAATTCCATTATGCGTAATTGCTTTAAATTTTGTATCTCTCATTACTACTATACGAATTAATATCTGAATTATTTACGGCATATCTAATTTTGTTAAATATTCAAATTTAGTACCTCCTGATGGCTCCCCAAAATTTTTGGAAAATTTCATTTTTCCCTTGAAATTTATTTAAAATTCTAGTTTGGCCCTCTAAATTTATAAAAATTTTATTTAGACTTTTTCTTTTTTTTTTTTGAAAGGAATCTTATTAAACTCTTAAATATTTTGAAAATCTAATCTCAAGATCCACCACTAAGTTGAGAGTTATGAAGTCTTTAATCAATGGTAACTTGCGAATCGTAAATTAAGTAGCCAAATCCAAATTTTGTCCCAATTCAAGGATGTACAAAAAACCAATGGATTGTGTCTAAATCCAAAAAATACAAAAAGCTTATTGAATATCCTGTTTTCTTAAAATACAAAAAGCTTGTTGAATATCCTGTTTTCTTCTATTGTTTTTAACGTTAATATTATAAATTTAAAATATACTTAAATAATCATTAAATATGTCAAAATCCTAATCATGAACAATAAATACTAAATTAATGGAAGAGATGGAAGAAGATGGTGGTTTGCGTGGTGGATCACCTGCATAAGAGTTAGGCTAGAGGATGTTCTGGTAAAAGAAGACGTTAAAGAAGAGGTGTATATGATTCCTCATGAGTTGTTTGCATAAGCTGTTTTATGGTAGGGGATAGGCTAGCTACGTGTCCAAAGTTTACAAACATAGAAGTCTAATTTGATTCCTTTGAATAATGACGGTGATAATATGTCTTAGGATAAAACGTCTGATGAAGATTAGTAATCGATGACTCTAAGTTCCCACGTGGACTTCACACAAATTTAGTGGAGACGCATAACGCCTAAGGCTCATCAAGCTAAAGTTCGCATGTTAGTTCAAGCTTCGTCGATCAAGCTGAGAATGTTAGCTTTGTTGGGAGACACTTGTCTGGTATGTAGGGTACAAGTAGTATATAAGTGGTAAAAAAATTAGGGAAACCCTTGTACTTTGGGATGGATTGCGATTCGACTCCTATATTGAAAAAATAGGTAAATTAGTTCTTATACATTTTGAAACATGTAAATTTGCCCATTCCATTAAAATTTATCTGTTAAACGATGACATTAACGTTAATTTAAATGGTTAATTACTAATTTGATCCCTAAATTAGAACTAAAATATCATTTTGATTTTTATAAAAAATTATTAACAATAATTCTAAAAAAATAAAAAATTCTTAAAAATAGATATAAATTATTAAAATTTTGGTGAATCATGGTGTTTTTATTTTTTGAAAATTGAGCTCTCTTTCAATAATCGGGAACATTTCCATTTTCGATAAAATTCTTATTTAATAAGAACTATCTAATGCAATAAGACACAAACCTTACCTGTTAAAGAAGCTTTCTAGTACAATACTAAAAGCAGCCATTTCAATAAAACCATGATTTTATTATTGTTGAAATACTATCAAACCAAAGAAACAACATATTTACCGTAAATAAAACATTTCAATTTTGCATTTCTCTTTGTCGATGAAGAAAAGAAGAAGACAATGAGCTCCTTTCGTTACTTCTCCCCACCTCAGGAGACTTGTTGATGGCTTTGGGGATTTATTTTAAATTAAAATCCCACTTTTTATCTTTTATTTCTTCTCGTAAATTTAAAATATTATTTTTTAAAATTTCAAAACCCATTAAGTCCAATGTCACGGGTGAGGGTTTTGCACCCGTGACCATCGAATCAAATGCATCCGAGAGAGGTCTATTAGACCGATGGGGATCATTTGGTCTACGAGAGTTGGCCCGATTCGAAGCATGGTTGGGAAAGCCTGCCAAATGGAAGCCCGGTTGGCCCGATAGCAAAGTTATGACAATTTAGGGCAATAGGGTAATTTATCCTTGTAAAGGTTAGGTAGGAAGAATATTCCCATAATATTCCCATCCCTTAAATTAAGGAAGTGGGTTAGGTGGGAATGAATCCCCACTTCCTTAAATTAAGGGATGGGATTCATTCCCACCTAACCCACTTCCTTAATTTAAGGGATGGGAATATTATGGTAATATTCCCATCCCTTAAATTAAGGAAGTGGGTTAGGTGGGAATGAATCCCATCCATTGATGTAAGTAAATCTTGCCCGTCGGTTTTGGGAGAGCTCTACTATAAATAGAGAGCCTCCCCCTCATTTGTAATCATCCAGGAGATACTCCATTGTTTCATATTCTTTGTGAATAAGAATAAGAGAGCATTTACTCAAACACCTTGTGTGCATTCTTTCTTTGGCTTTCTATTGTTCTTTGGTTGCTTCTTTTGGCATAAGTTTGCTTCCGCTCTTTGTTTCGGTGCCTTGGAGGAGTTCTTAAGGAATCCTCATCCGGGTGAAAGGCTGATTGGGCGAGTTTGGGACGAGCAAATCGCCTAAGGCCGCGCGGATTGCTAGCGAAATCTCTAGCCCCGTTTAGAACTTATAAATTTTAAATAAAACTTTAAATTGACAAATAAAAAACTTTAAATACCTAATAAACAAAAACTATATAATTTTAGAGTAATTTTGTAAATTTTTTTCTAGAAATATACTAAAGCGTTTTTTAATGTTGAATTTTTTATTTATTGAACAATACGTAATTGAAAAATCTAATTTTTTTTTAATTTTTGGAATGCAAAATCTAATTTATTATTCTATAAAAATATATGATTATAAAATCAAATCGAGAGCTAGAAAGTGAACCGGTTGAACCACTCCCGGTTCAACGTTTTTGGGCAATACCAAAAAAATAAAAATTAATCACATATATAAAGGAGAAAAATCCGAATCTGAAAACGCGTATTTGCGAGAGAGTGATTTCTTCATCTCTTTAATTTCTATCTATAAAATTTATATTTCTTTATTTTCTCATAGCAATAAAACCTTGTTCAAAAAAAAAAAAACATTAAAACCCTTCAATTTTTGTTCCCATTAATCCTAAGATGGTCATCAAGTCTCACATAATCTCGTGGATTTACCATCCCATTGAAACCCACTGCTTTTTCTTCAAGCTCAGAATAGTAGCACCTTACATGCTTAGTTAAGAAACCACTCACTTCTTCCTTCTTCAATGGCGGAGGTACTCTTCCTTTTTTTCAATTTAAATGGGTATTCGTTATTTCTATTTTTTTAAGATGGTTAATGCAGTTTTTTTCCTCTTTTACTTGCTTTTGGAAAAAGACCAGCGTTGGAATTTGGGCCCGAGTTTTGTTTATTAGATGGCATATATCAAAGTTATGCTTTTTTTTCTCTCAAAGGAAAAAAAAAAAAGGCTTTGATTTTTATTGTAATTTTAGAGTCATTGTGTCTTACATAGCTTTATTAGTGAAAACAGGGTTGCTATGAATGTTATTTGATAAGTAGATTGACTAGACTGCTAACTTAACTTAGATGGAATACATAAAATACTTTTCAAGCTCAACTGGTTGACTTGATGATGGCATTTCCATGTTCAATGAGCTACTGGTTTATTGGTTGTCTGCTAATGGTATAGTTAAAGCAAAAGCTTAGTTAAGTGTTGAGTCAAATGTGTTCTTAATGACATTAAATTATTAAAGCATAAATGGTTTTCTGGATAACGGCATTTGTATGATTTACATGTCAAAAAAGTTAACGAGTTCTATAACATAACAAATTTGTTGATGAATTGGTTCGGTTCTCTAGCATTATGTATGCTTTTTTAGTGAAGGGCTTTTTTTTTTGTGATGAAATTTTGAGCTGCTTCATGTAAGCGACCATCTTTTCAACCCATTTTCTTCCTCCCATTTTTCTATTTGACTATTTTATCTGCATTCTAACTTATGATTAGGGAGTCATATGAAAGTATGAAACTCCTGTAAAGAAGGACGTACATACGACATGACAATACCAACTTTAGAGACCCTCTAACATCATTTGAAGGAGCTAAATATTAACTTCTAAAGTGGTTTGTCATTTTATTTTCCTATTTTCCCCTTTAAACAGTAGCTTCCCTAAAACTTACAAGCTTAAGGAGTGTTCCTGGAAGATCTCATTATTACAGACAAAGAGGAGGTGCGCTTGGTATGCGCATGAACCTTTTTGATCAGTGTGCTAGAGTTGTCAAGGTCAGAGTTTAGGACCTGTTTATATACATTATTGTAACAATGCCATGGCTTCTGATTCCAACTTTTGGTCTGTTACATCAATACATGACTCAATTCAACAATGATAGCAGTCGTATGCAAATGCACTCTTAAGTTCCTTCGAAGACCCAGAGAAAATTTTAGATCAAGCTGTGCTTGAAATGAATGATGACTTGGTAAAGATGAGACAGAAGCCACAGTATAAGTAAGCCTCATTTTTTTTTTTCTTTTTTTCTTTCTTTCTTAAGTTGTCTTTTGGATCCTTTATTTCATTCTCGTGATCTCTCACCTTTATTTTGATTATTTTTAATGTTCTTTTGTTCTCTTTTATCCATGATCGCATTGCTCATTTACTCAACTATAGATGCCTTTATGGTCGTAGAATCTATGTGACTTTTCGTTCTTCCTTTCCAGTGTAATTTTATTCCCACTTTACCATACATGTTATCTTTTATCCTTTTTGAAGGTATTAGCCTCTCAAAAACGGTTGGAAAATAAGTACAAAGTCGCACAACAAAGCTTCAAGATTGGTAATTGATTAAGGAGTTCTTTTTTATTTTCCCTCTAGTTGCAAAATGCATGGGTGTTTAAATGTCTCCATTACGTTTTGGTTTCATATAGGTACCGTAAAGCACAGCTGGCTCTGCAGAAAGGAGAAGAGGATCTTGCACGTGAAGCCCTTAAGAGGCGTAAATCTTTTGCTGTAAGATGTCATCCTGCTATGAGATAGCTTTTCTCTGGGCATTCATATAGAGTCATTCCATATCTACAATTTCTTACTCCTCGAAATTTGTCAAAAGAACATTAATGAAGTTTTTTTCCAAGTATTTGATTTCAATAAGATGATAGGACACCTAAAATTTGATATAGAAGTAAATTTTCCCTAGTCAAGGCGTTTGCTGAACATTCTTTCTTCTTTTTCTTTCTTGTCTTTCTAAAGGATTTGAGAAGCTGGAGATTTAAACTAACAGGATTAGCATAGTTTAGCCGTTTATCGTGGTGATTGTATTTTTAGAGGTTACCATTTCAATCTATGGATAAGTTATGGTTTGGAGTTGCAACAAGGAAAAACAGATCAATTTTGTTGGGCTTGGGCTTTTATGGTTTTATTACCTTGAAGACATAAAGTTCTTAAAGATGAAAAGCCACCCAAATATGACAAGAAATTGTTGGTCATCAGGGGCGTAGCTAGGGGGGGCTGGCATGGGCCCGGCCCCCCCTAAAATGTAAAATTACTTAAAAGGTCCTTAGAATTTTTTAAAAATTTCAAATTAATAAAAGTAAAATTGCACTTTGACCCTCCTAAAATTATAAAAATTTAATTTAATCCTTTACAAATTATAAAGAAAAAAACTATAGAAAATTAAAATTTTATCCGCCCCCCTAAAAAATTGTTCTGGCTTCGCCCTTGTTGGTCATATTGGTTCTACTTAGATCAAGAATTTCCAAACTATTCAGCCTTGAAAAGGAGTAAAATAATTATATGAAGATAATCAATTACATATTTCTTCATCCCAACATCCATTACTCCACTTTGCTTCTTCCAAAATTAACACACTTATCATTATTACAATTACCGCCCTTATCCATTTTGATTCCATTTTCTCAACTCAACACACTTATTGCTTTAACTCACTTGATATATATACACGTGGTGGAAAAAAATTATGTAAAAATTAAATAAGGTTTTAGTCGAAATGATTAAGTTGATATATTAAATAAATGATAACATTTAATCTTTCAAGGTAATTTTCTCCAATTTTCATTCATGTAATGAAGTGACACTCTATGATTCATCACTTAAATTTTATACAAATATTTATAATTTTTTAGGTGATAACATGGCACGATATCAAAGTATCACATCATCGCATAGACTAAAACATACAAAGTACTTAACGAGTTTTAGGACTAATGTGGTCTAAAAAAATTCAAGAACTAAAGAAAACTTATAATAAAATGAGCATTGAGCTACATCTTAAATTAAGTTTCTCGTATTCTATGTGTAATAATTAGGTGCAATGGCAAAGTAAGAAATTCTTTTTAAGAGATTGGAATTGATTTATAAAATATATTGGAAGCTAAAATGGAAAGTTTATCACTTATTAACCATAATGTCGCAAATTTTAAAGGCTTAAAAGCAATATCACCAAATTAAGGGAGCCCCAAGGCCCTCACATGTCCTCTCAGTGCCTCTCTTAAATGGACGTGTAATTAAATTTAGCATGCATGCTTGTTTGAATTAGAGCAGCAGGTTAAGTTGGTTGTATCTAGGTATCAATTTGGAGAGAGACATTAAACTTGTTGATCCATGTGTTAATATGGACTTATTGAACTGTGTTAAAATTTTAATTGAATTGATTTGTTTTATTTTATGAATCTTAATTATTTATTTACTTAAATCGATCAGATCAACGAATCAATATTTTAATCGGTTTGATCACTAGTCTTGTTAGAATGTGGTGGTATTTTTTTAAAAATTAAAAACCACCATATGTCTCGTTTATTTAATTTTTTATTTTTTTAAAATATTAATTAAAGATGCATGAAAATCTTCTAACCCCACAAATTAAAGGTTTACAAAAGATGAAGCTTTTTCTTGTTTCACGTAAATTGCATGTTTCAACCAAAAATTGTAATGTTTTCATCACTCCATTTCCAGAAAAGCTTCGACCTGAGTCGTCTTCCATTCAATGAGTAATAAAATGGGGGACTCCAAGGGGTCCTCTTCTTTTACTTTGTCTACCCGGGTTGAACCGCAACTATCTTTAAATCTGTAAATCATCGCTGAACACTTGGATTGAAAAGATTGGCAACCATTTTCATCGAGTCAAACTTAAAACTCTCGCACTTACCAAATCAAGATGATGACCTCTCGAAACGTAATTTGCATGTTTGAACCAAAAGTTGAATGATTTGTCATTTGTCATCTCTCCACTGATTAGAGAAACTTCCACTTGTAAAATTATAGGGAGCTATCGAGATCTATGCGGTACTCAATTATTTGATTTTTTTATTTTTAGTCATTGGCTGTTAAATAATTAATGAAAAATAATAAGATATTTTTAACATAATAATAAATTTAATTATTAATATTTACACATTGTTTCAATTTTAGTTTTAATTTTTAAACATTAGATCTTAATAAACCCTTAACTATAACCCATAGGTCTCATAAACCACCAAGTGATTTTCGTCAGTCCCCGAACCTTTTAAAGCACCAAGAAACTTCTAAATGTCGCGAACAAATCCTAACCTGTCATTATTCTTTTTAATTTAATACGAGGTTATCTAAAAGTGTATATATATATATATCTAAAAGTATATATATATATATATATCAAATTCAAAATGTTAAGTTCTGAGAATAGTCCTTGTACCGATTGATTGGTGTGGATTTAGTTTTATTTGATTAAAATTGATCTCTTGACTTTTCGGCTTGCTCATTTTCAGTCCCTTTGTTAATTTTTTTCTTAACTGTATCAAAAGGTTTAAGTACAGTTACAAATTTAGTTTCTCAACCTTTACAATTTTTGTCAATTTGACCCTTACTCTTTTTTCTTTCTTATAAAAAAATATTAAAATATTTAAAAAATTATAAAATTATATAAAAAATTATAGAATAATTAAAATTTTTATAAAATTTTCTAAATGTGTCAAGAAATTAATGATAAAAAAAAACACTAAAACTTAATATTAATCATTGCCAAATTAGAAACCATTATTCCATTAATTATGAGTTTATTCTTACGAATTGAAAAATTAAATTTCTTAATAATAAAGTTTGAAATTTTTTTTCTCTCTTTCAACTCTTCTAGTTTCTTCTTTCATTTTCTGTTAACTCTCGTGGCTTCCTCTAGTATCTTAAATTAACAAACAAAACCTTTACTATTCCTCCTAACAAAATCGAAACTCAAAAAGAAGAAAGGAAAGTTTTTTGCATGATTTCCTTCGATTTTCTAAGGACCCCCAACCTTCTTTGATGCGAGGGTCTTGAAACTTGAAGAAGGATCATTTTCATTAAAGTTCAGTCTCCAATTTTTATGAAAAATTATTTCAAGAACTTCATTTAAAACATTTTTTTGGTGTTCATCGAAATAACGACATGCAAAGAGGAATAATTATCTAAAGTTAAATGAAAGTATGGGTAAAAAACAGTACTTATCCCTTCAGGTTTAGACTTATGGTTAAAAAAAATGTCCACTTATCCTTCCAAGGTTTGAAGAAAATCTCATAAACCAGACCTTGAAACTTGAAATCAATGCTTTTTCAACTCAAAACTTTGAAAGTAGTCCTCAAACAGCATACAATGATCCAGTGCCTCTGGACTAGCTGGGCAAAAGTCGAGTTTCCTAGACTTTGGACGAGATAGTTCTTCAATCAGCATTTTGGCATACCTTGAATGACTTGGAGGACTTGGAGGACTTGTAGACGTTGGAGGAGATAGTTCTTCAATCAGCATTTTGGCATACCTTGAAGGACTTGTAGGCTGTAACAGAAGTAAACTAGTATTCTTAGGACAATCCATACGCTAAAGCTGATGAGACTGCTAAAATGAGATGAACTTTTACCTCCATTTCGTATGACAATGAACGTTGCTTTGCAGATGCAAAATGTTCGCGGAAAACTAAACAAAAAAACATGCATACAAATGCAAGTATCCAGTCAGCCAAATGTTAATTCAATGTAAACATATGAATGAATGCCAAGTGAATTTCTTTACCATCAAATTCGAGGATCCGTAAAAATTCATTAGTGGTGGCTCTTTCCTGTGCTTTGATACACTCATCGTGATTGTGCAGAAATCCTTCCTTCGTAATATCTTCGGGTTCACTTGGATTCTCTGCCAAAATGGTTAACTTTGAAGTTTGATTCTTCTTTGACGTCTCCTTCAAGCGTGGTTTACCTGAGTTTGAAATGTCAGAGAGAGCTTTCCGACCACCAACTTGCACTTTCTCTGAAGCTTTAGAGACACTCTTCTTGTTGCTTGAATCATGTGCAAGTTTTGAGACACTGGTCTCTTTCTCACTGAATGAAAGGATTTTAGAATTCTCCTTTTTCGATGTCTAGTTCAGGATCGGGTTAACCGAATTTGACAAATCACCAAGCGGTTTCCTTCCACCAATAGCACCTTTCCTCGGTGCAGTAGCAATATTTGCCTTCCCCACAAGAGAAGCACCTGGAGAACACACTTTGAATTATCGAATTCAACTTGAAAACAAAAAATTGAACAGAACAGCAAGTGTTCGGAATAGTACCATTGTAGTGAACATTTACATTCTGATCTCGAATCAAACCAACGGTACGCGAAGCCATCTGAGCAGATTACAGATAGAAACAAAACCTCTTCGATAAAAGATTATACCTATGAGTTGCATGATGCACGGAAAAGGGATGAAAAGTCGAGGTCTAAGAATTTAAGAGGTGCAAAACTGGAACCAAACCAAGTTGACATAAAAAATGAACAAAAATACTGTATGAAGACACTTAGGGGGAAATCAAATGTGTAATGAGAGAGATAACATACCAAATCCAACAACATAATCTAATAGCGTTTAAAGTTTAAGGCACCTAGATTATGTAGTATGTACCCTTGTTCGGCGTCCGTATCTCCACTCGCTCGTAATATACAACAAAGCAAACTAAAACAACACCACAACCAGATGAAATCCGCCACATGGGTAACATAAAATTCCTATCATACAACGCTAAACCCTAACTAAACAAGCTTAACAATAACAATGCCACAACCAGACCAAAATCATCAGCAAAGAATGCCGAATACTTTACTTTCCTTATTAGTACAAAACCCAGAAAAGGAGAAAAAGAAACCTAGGATACAGCAGACAAATGGGTCATTCTTGGAATTATTCTTTCCTTCTTCCATTCATTTCTCAACAAACAAACAGATGTTCTTGTTTTTATGGTTTTCCATTCAGAAACAATCAACAATTCAAAAGAAAAAGAAAATTGAATATTTCTCTTTCAACCATTAAAGCATACAAAATAACTTTAAACACAGACATAAAACCTATAAAACAAAACTTACGACGGCTTTTTGATGAGTCAAAATTTCTTGCTTTTGATCTGCAGATTCTGAAAACGGAGAAAAGAGGAGAAAAATTCGAGAGAGGAAAAGAAATAGAAGAAGAGATTCTGGAATTTTGGATTTGTTTCCTTCCAACGTTGCTAATTGAAAAAAAGAGGAGTTCGATTTCTGTTTATAAGAACCCAGAGCTGCAATGGTAACTCAATATTTGGGCTATTTCCGCCCCTGGTCCTTCCTTAATTTTTGGGTTGTTTTTTTAATTTGGCCCGATAATTTCGCGTTTATTTCATTTTAGTCCCCACTGGAATTGTGCGTTTTGGAGCCTCCCTGTTATTCGCGCGTTACAAATTGATCATTGGTCAAAAAAGTTAAGAGTTTTTAACATCTAAAAATTTAATTAGGTATGTTTTTGTGAAAAGATTTAATTAAAATTTTAAGAAAGTATAGAAATTTTTTTACCCTCCCATTTCTGCTCTTGTAACAACACCTCTAAAGTGCTAAGATTACTGAGTTGTAACTCAAGATAAAACAAGATGTAAATGAACCTCAGTTGCAAGTAGGCTTACAACAAGTGTAAGAACAAAGGAGAAAATAGGAGTTACGGGTATACAATTTAAGTTTGCGAAATCTTATAGGGTGAAAATTTTATTATAAATTCACAATACAAATTATGTTTTAAACGATTGTTTAATTTAGATCCAATATGGAAACATTTACTTAGTTCAGACTCAATATGAAAGACTTAACTTGAATAAAAAAAATTTAAACCTCGATGGTAGATACTAAATAGTGATTTACTGGTTAATTTATTAGGTTATAAACCTTAAATTTTGGCCTTCATATTTTTTGTGAAAAAAGCAGATTCGTTACCGTTTTGTAGAGCCCACGTAGCCCAATTGAAAAACCTATAGTTATTTAATTATAAGCCAAGAGAGGGGTATTCCTGTAAATGTGAACACAAGATCCCCTGAGAGGGTCGAATGTCACGTGGGTAGGCCTTAAACGACGCTGCTTCTTCATAGGACTAAAATGAAACAAAAATAAAATTATAGGGTAAATTTTTAAAAAATGAAAAATACTGGATCCCAAACTATTTGAAAAGCGGAAGGGCTAAAAGTGAAATTAGACCCTTCCGCAAAAACACGCGGATCCTGAGGTTGGAGCGGGTCGGGTCTCGGGTCAGCCCCCTAAACGACGCCGTTTTGGCGTTAAAGGGCCCAAGTGAAACGACACCATTTTACTTCCATTATTTAAATCAATTTTTTAAAAAAACTTCATTTTCTATTTCTTCATGCATGTGTTACAATCTGATTTTTGTTGTGGCTTTATAGCCGAATACAAAAAGATTGCTACTATTTTTACTGTATATTTGCTTCGTTTCTGCTTTCCCTTTTTTGCTTGTTTGCAGGCGTTGATTTTTCCATTTCGGTGCAAGCTTGCAAACGGACCTCGGGACGAGGCGTGGGCGACGTGGCCGAGAAGGAACGGCGCGGGGGGGAGACCCTAGGGTTTTGTTTTACTGAAAAAAAACTTAATGTTGTGGGCTTGTTTAAGTTGGGCTTAGGGTTTGTTTGTTTTTTTTTTAATTTGGGTTGGTATTTGTGAATTGGGCTTTGACTGTTTTTTTTATTTGTTGGGTCTGTTTAAGCCTGGGCAAATTGGGCCTATTACAACAAGAATAAACAAAGTGTCCTAAATTTTGTAAACTAGCCAATTCCTTTCCTTCAAAAGAAAAACTACCCACTACATTAATTCAACCCAACTTTAAGTCTAACGGCTTCAGAAAAGTTTTAAGCTTTGATTTGATTTATTAATGGCAGCCAACTCAAACTAACAAAAAATGAGTTAATTTTCATTGAAAGATATCAAGTTCTCAACCATTTAAAGTACAAGAAAAACAATGTATTTGAGGATTATCTAATTTAATAATAAACATTTAAAAAAATGTTTTATTTATACTCGTTGTATATTGAATTATATTTTATGTAAAAAATATAATAAAATGAGGTAACGTGTAAATATTAAGATCTAATGTTTTAAAAATTAAAACTAAAATTGAAACAATGTGTAAATATTAATGATTAAATTTATTATTATGTTAAAAATATCTTATTCTTTTTCATTAATTATTTAACCACCAATGACTAAAAATGAAAAAAATCAAATAATTGAGTACCGCATAGATCTCGATAGCTCCCTATAATTTTACAACAAGTGGAAGCTTCTCTAATCAGTGGAGAGATGACAAATGACAAATTATTCAACTTTTGGTTCAAACATGCAAATTACGTTTCGAGAGGTCATCAACTTGATTTGGTAAGTGCGAGAGTTTTAAGTTTGACTCGATGAAAATGGTTGCCAGTCTTTTCAATCCAAGTGTTCAGCGATGATTTACAGATTTAAAGATAGCCGCGGTTCAACCCGGGTAGACAAAGTAAAAGATGAGGACCCCCTGGAGTCCCCTATTTTACTACTCACTGAATGGAATACGACTCAGGTCGAAGCTTTTCTGGAAATGGAGTGATGAAAACCTTACAATTTTTGGTTGAAACATGCAATTTACGTGAAAGAAGAAAAAGCTTCATCTTCTGTTAACCTTTAATTTGTGGGGTTAGAATATTTTCATGCATCTTTAATTAATATTTTAAAAAATAAACGAGACATATGGTGGTTTTTAATTTTAAAAAAATACCACCACATTCTAACAAGACTAGTGATCAAACCGATTAAATTATTGATTCCTTGATCCGATCCATTTAATTAAATAAATAATTAAGATTCATAAAACAAAATAAATCAATTCAATTAAAATTTTAACACGGCTCAATAAGTCTATATTAACTCATGAATCAACAAGTTTAGCGTCTCTCCAAATTGATACCAAGACCAATTTCATGCTAAAAGACCTGAGCATTAGCGGCGCTTTTTCACAAACGCCGCCAAAAGTTTTTCATATTTTTTTCTTATTCTTGCTTTGAATTATATTTTATTTTGATACATTCACTTATAAGCAACAAGAAAGTTTCATTTTAGTTACTTAATTATGAAAAGTTATAAATTGCTAACTAAACAATTTAGAAGTTTTCGTTTAAGTTACAAATTAAGCTATTAAAATTGATTTAAGGTTTAATGTTTAATATGTTAATTTCATGGTTTAGGGTTTGTTATTGTTTTAACGTTTGTTGTTTGGGTTTATTGTATAGTGTTTACCGGTATTAAGGTTTAAGTATTAGTGGTCAAGGGTTAAGGTTCAGGGTTAGGGGTGGAGGGGAGAATGGTCAATGGGTTAGGGTTTAGGGTTTAGGGTATTTGGGTTTAGGGGGAAATGCTTGATCTGCCAGGTTTCTAAGTTTAGGGTTTATGGTTTAAGTTTAGGATTTTAGGGTTTAGGGTTTGAGGTGATAGCTATATGACCCAAAATCTCGAAACCAAAATCCCTCATGAGAGATTTACGGTTAACGTGTTAGCTATTAAAATATATAAGTTTTGTACTACGCTAACATTGGCCACATGAATTCTCAAAAAGTTGGTCTCGGATTATGATTTAAGGTTTACAGTTTAGAGTTTAGGGTTCGAGTTTCATGGTCTAAATTTTATGGTCTGGGGTTGTGAGTTTGAGGTTTAGATTTTGGTGTTTGTACTGGTTTAGGATTTAGGGACTAATCTTGGATTTTTTAGAATATAAATCAAAATAAGATAAATGTAAATTATTATTTTAAAAATATATATATCAAAATGGGTTAAATCCCAAAAGCATACATGAACAATGGTTTAGTGTGTAATTGTATACATGAACTTTAATTTGATCCAGATCTTGTAAAATATTAACACAATTATTGATATAATTAACATCATTTTTTATTTATATATTTCATACATAAAAAATTTATTTATTCAATACAAAAATATATTGATGTATTTATATTTTAAAATAATGTGTATGATTAAATCAAAATTAAAGTTTCAACTATACATTTAAACCACATCTAGAATTACACATTAAACCAAAATTCATATATAATTCTGAGATGTATATAATTAAATGCCATTTATATAAAAATCTAAACTAATGTTGATGTAAAAAGAAAGAAAAAAGAAATTATTAAAAGAGATGATAATGGTAATTAAATTTTTTAAAAATTAATAAATTAAAAACTTAAATATTTAAAATTTAATATTTATCAAAATTTTCAAAAAATATGTAAAAAAATTAATCAATAGTGGTTTTTAAATAGGCGTCGTTTTTAAATAGTTTTTAGTGGCGTTTTTGTTAAATATGTTACACAAGTTTACAAAGCGCTGCTGGTTTATCGAGGTTTTAATGGCGTTTTTCTAAAAAACGCCGTAAATTTGTTACACAATTTTGCAAAACTCTGCCGGTTTTATTAGCGGCGCTTTTCATAAACGCCACAAAATTTAACTAACCTAAACGTCACCGTTTTAATTAGCCACTGCCTTCTCTTTCCCTCGTCGGTAGACTCCCCATTTTCTAATCCCTAACAGCCCAATTCCTTTCTCCTCCTCCACTCCAACACCCATCGGCCACCACCATATCTTTCACCATCGGCACAATCCATCGGCATTAGTTGCCTTGGGATTTGTGAAACCGACAAGGAATTTTAGAGTTGAGGCATGGAATTTGTTTTCCAATTATTTTATTCTTTAATTGTTTCTTCCAGTACATTTAGATGACAAAGTGGTGTTCTCCGCCTTTATTGATTTTCTTTTTCTGCGGTGAAACATCGGGTACTATTGCTACATCGGTATTCACATAACCTGAGCAAATGCATGACCATTTCCTCTTTAGAAAAGGTAGTATGGAAGTGATCTTGGTTAAGTTACTCATGGTGCATGCACAAAAATTGTTCTTTTCTGCTTAAATTGATGTTTGGATCTTAATAATCTTTTCTTTTTTTGGTATCAATTTGTGGTTGTGGGGATTTTTAGTGCATGAAAAGTAACTAAAAGTATTGAGAATTCTGTCAAAATCGGATCTCAAGATATCGCTCTCTCTCTTGGGATTGAGATAGACTTATGTTTTTAGAGTCTCAACCCATGGAGAGATGACAACATTGTTGTGTCTAAAGAAAGCTCCGTTTTACCGAATCCTGGAAATATTTTGCAGTGGTTTACTTGTACATATGGGTTATATCATGGCAGGCTTCCAAGCAAATGGGTTATGCAGAAATTTGGTTAGCTTATGAGTTGAGTGATATAAGAGTTGGTGATGCTTCTATGAAACATAGAGTGGGGTGATTTGCTGATACATATTTGACCTTTTTGATATTCAGTTTAAATTAATATGGTCCATTTCAGTAATTCAATGATATATTTTTTCAAGATTTTTTTCAGTTTAAATTTATATGTTTTTAAGATTCTATGCTTCTATTTTTTCTTTATTTCAAGCCATATATTTTCTTTCAATTTACACAATGAGTACAGGTATTCCAGCCACTATAGTTACTATATACTGAGATATATTTTATCAATTTTCAATCATTACTATTTACTACTTGAAGATTAAACATGTATAGTTTACAAAGTACTGTTTGATGAGTACTGCATTTTCTAAATGTATATATATAAACTTAATCTCCTTTTGGTTTCATGAAACAGCTTCATTTTCATTTTCATAGATTATCGAACTAACATTTTATTTTAACCAATGCCGAATGCCATTCCCTTTTGGCCGATAGATTATCTTCAAGGAAGTATGTCTATTTTCTTACTTTTGGTTTCCATACTAAGTTTTTTTTTTTAACTTCCGCTTAATAGTTGTCAACCAAAAGATGAATACACTGCCAACAATCGACCTGAGTTATCAAACCCTATCCAAAACACTCTTTATTCTGAGATAATATGTCTTTTTCAGAATACAAGGAGCATATTATAAATTAAAATGTCTTTAAGATTCTATGCTTCTATTTTTTCTTTATTTCAAGCCATATATTTTCTTTTATTTTATTTGCTTCTGACAATTAAAATGTCTTTAATGATTGATCTATACTAGAGTCTTATTTTACTAAATTATTTTATTTAATTGTTGTTCATATCATCTCAAAAGTTTTTCTTTTCTCGAGAGTTATTGCATGTAATTGTTATTTGTAGCTCTGCACTGATTTGTAGCAGATTGGTCGCGCGATCAAATCGTCTCGCAATTCTTCCATCTGACTAAGTTCATACAACTAATGACTAGACGATTCTCGTAATCGCTTTTATTCAACTGTTTAACCTAGAGAACTTCTGATTGCTATGGTTGAAACATGGTTGTAATTTCGTAAACCCTGATATTATTATTATATATCATGTAACATTGGATTTAAATCGCAGATATGATTTGAGTGACTTTGAGACTAGCCTGGGTTTTACTGAATTGTGGGATACTGCTTCTGGAAGAGATCTTAAGAAGTTCCTCCATGTATGTTCTTACTTTTTTTCTTGAATTGTTATGTGTTGATCAGTTTTTATTGATACGAGAGCTACGAATTATGTTATTTTGCATTTGAAAGTTATATCCGAATGGCATTACGATTGTTCAGGTGATTGCTGCCTTGTGGATATTGTATATTGTTTGAAGTTGGTGCAACTTTGTGACATTGTTTTACATAGGTACCGGAGATGCTTCCAACTGCTTTGGTTTTTTATTAGAAACAGGTATGAGTTTGTCATTATATTATTTAATGAGAATGAGATTTGATTCTTATTTGGTCTCTTCTTCTTTTTTTTTTTTTTACCATATTGACAGATAAAAAGTGTTACTGCTTCCTACTCCTCCTGCAACTGTTGGTTCAACTGGAAAATTGCTTAATTTCTTGATTAATATTTGGTAGAAATATTGATAAAGTTTTTATATTTGGTTCAACGAAATTAATATTTCGTGCTACTCTTATAATCTTACATCTGTTGTAGGTAATAACGACTACCTGTATTAAAATTTGGTGCAAATAATTACACCACAGCCATTGACATCTGGTCTGCTAGTCATTTGTGTTTTGGTTGAAATCTTTGCTTGGCGTGTACATGTTTCGTTGCTAATTATTTTGGCTTATTTATATTCATTTTCCTTTAAATTACTTAACAAATACTATTTTTCCGATCGACCTCTGTTTCTTGGGGAGAGTGGAGACCAGACCGACTTCTTGAAATTATTAAGGTACGTTTTAGTTCAAAATTACGATCAATAACATTTATATCATGATGATTTTGTCCAAATTGTTGCTTATTATATTGTTTGAACTGGTATATATGTTTTTATTATATTGTCTTGTCCAAAAAAGAAAAAAAAAAGATTCAAATTATATAGGCTTTGAAACTCATTTCGTTGCCTTATATCTCATTGTAATATAATAGATCCTCCCTTGGTGTAGGTGTAACAATGCCACGTATTATGAATCTTAAAAAATTTCTGTCTAAATTGCTGTTTATTATCCTGCTTGGTTGGTATATATGCTGGCTGTTTATTATATTGCTGTCCACAAAAAAAAAGATATAAAGTATATGGGCTGGAAACCTGACGGGTTGCCTTATATCTCATTGTAAGATATAATGGATCCTCCCTAGGTGTAACAATGCCACGTATGATGAATCTTAAAAAATTTCTGTCCAAATTGCTGTTTATTATCCTGCTTGGTTGACATATGCTGGCTGTTTATTATATTGCTGTCCAAAAAAAAAAAAGATTCAAAGTATATAGGCTGGAAACCTGACGGGTTGCCTTATATCTCATTGTACGATATAATTGATCCTCCCTCGGTGTAACAATGCCACATATGATGAATCTTAAAAAATTGCTGTCCAAATTGCTGTTTATTATCCTGCTTGGATGATATATGCTGGCTGTTTATTATATTGCTGTCCAAAAAAAAAAAATTCAAAGTAAATAGGCTGGAAACCTAGCGGGTTGCCTTATCTCTCATTGTAAGATATAATGGATCCTCCCTAGGTGTAACAATGCCACTTATGATGAATCTTAAAAAATTGCTGTCCAAATTGCTGTTTATTATCCTGCTTGGTTGGTATATATGCTGGCTGATTATTATATTGCTGTCCAAAAAAAAAAAAGATTCAAAGTATATAGGTTTGGAAACTCGACGGGTTGCCTTATATCTCATTGTAAGATATAATGGATCTTCCTAGGTGTAACAATGCCACGTGTGATGAATCTTAAAAATTTCTCATCCAAATTGTTTGCTTTATTATCCCGCTTGGTTGATACATGCCGGTCGCTTATTATATTGTCGCCCAAAAAAAAAAAAGATTCAAAGTATATAGGTTTGGAAATCGATTGGTTGCCTTATATCTCATTATACGATATAATGGATCCTCCTAGGTGTAACAATGCCACGTATGATGAATCTTAAAAATTTCTCTGTCCAAATTGCTATTTATTATCCTCGCTTGGTTGATATATCTTTGGTTTATTTATTATATTGTCTTTGTCAAAAAAAAAAAAAAAAGATTCAAAGTATATAGGCTTGAAACTCCGACGAGTTGCCTTATATCTCATTGTAAGATATAATGGATCCTCCTAGGTGTAACAATGCCACGTATGATGAATCTTAAAATTTCTTTCCAAATTGCTGTTTATTATCCTGCATGGGTGATATATGCTGGCTGTGTATTATATTGCTGTCCAAAAAAAAAAAAAGATTCAAAGTATATAGGCTGAAAACCTGACGGGTTGCCTTATATCTCATTGTAAGATATAGTGGATCCTCCCTAGGTGTAACAATGCCACGTATGATGAATCTTAAAAAATTGCTATCCAAATTGTTTGCTTATTATCCAAATTGGTTGATATATCTTTGGTTGTTTATTATATTGTTTGTCCAAACAAAAAGATTCAAAGTATATAGGTCGAAAACCTAGCGGGTTGCCTTATATCTCATTGTAAGATATAATGGATCCTCCCTAGGTGTAACAATGCCACGTATGATGAATCTTTCAAAATTTCTGTCCAAATTGCTGTTTATTATCCTGCTTGGTTGGTTTATGCCGGCTGTTTATTATATTGCTGTCCAAAAGAAAAAAGATTCAAAGTATATAGGCTGGAAACCTGACGGGTTGCCTTATATCTCATTGTAAGATATAGTGGATCCTCCCTTGGTGTAACAATGCCACGCATGATGAATCTTAAATAATTGCTGTCCAAATTGCTGTTTATAATCCAGTTTGGTTGATATATGTTGGCTGTTTATTATATTGCTGTCCAAACAAAAAAGGTTCAAAGTATATAGGCTGGAAACCTGGCGGGTTGCCTTATATCTCATTGTAAGATATAATGGATCCTCCCTAGGTGTAACAATGCCACGTATGATGAATCTTAAAAATTGTTTGTCCGAATTGTTTGTTTATTATCCAAATTGTTGACATATCTTTGGTCATTTATTATATTGTCAGTCCAAAATAAAAAGATTTAAAGTATATTGGCTGGAAACCTGACGGGTTGCCTTATATATCATTGTAAGATATAATGGATCCTCCCTAGGTGTAACAAAGCCACGTATGATGAATCTTTCAAAATTTCTCATCCAAATTGTTTGCTTTATTATCCCGCTTAGTTGATATATCTTTGTTTATTTATTATATTGTTTGTCAAAGAAAAAGATTCAAAGTATATAGGCTGGAAACCTTATGGGTTGCCTTATATCTCATTGTAAGATATAATGGATCCTCCCTAGGTGTAACAATGCCACGTATTTTGAATCTTAAAAATTTGCTGTCCGAATTCTTTGCTTTATTATCCTCGCTTGGTTGGTATATCTTGGTTTATTTATTATATTGTTTGTCCAAAAAAAAAAAAAGATTCAAAGTATATAGGTCGAAAACTGACGGGTTGCCTTATATATCATTAAGATATAATGGATCCTCCTAGGTGTAACAATGCCACGTATGATGAATCTTTCAAAATTTCACAAATTGTTTGTTTATTATCCTGCTTGGTTGGTTTATGCTTGGTCGTTTATTATATTGTTTGTCCAAAAAAAAAAGATTCAAAGTATATAGGTTTTGAAACTTTGACGGGTTGCCTTATATCTCATTGTAAGATATAGTGGATCCTCCTAGGTGTAACAATGCCACGTATGATGAATCTTAAAAATTACTATCCAAATTGTTGCTTATTATCCAAATTTTGGTTGATATATCTTTGGTTGCTTATTATATTGTCGTTCAAAACAAAAAGATTCAAAGTATATAGGTTGAAAAACTCAGCGGGTTGCCTTATATCTCATTGTAAGATATAATGGATCCTCCTAGGTGTAACAATGCCACGTATGATGAATCTTTCAAAATTTCTCATCCAAATTGATGTTTATTATCCCGCTTGGTTGGTTTATGCTTGAACTGCTTATTATATTGTCAGTCCAAAAGAAAAAAAGATTCAAAGTATATAGGCTGGAAACCTGACGGGTTGCTTATATCTCATTGTAAGATATAGTGGATCCTCCCTAGGTGTAACAATGCCAGGTATGGTGAATCTTAAAAACTTTCTATCCAAATTGCTGTTTATTATCCTGCTTCGTTGATATATCTTTGTCGCTTTATTATATTGCTGTCCAAAAAAAAAAAAGATTCAAAGTATATAGGCTGGAAACCTGACGGGTTGCCTTATATATCATTGTAAGATATAATGGATCCTCCCTAGGTGTAACAATGCCACGTATGATGAATCTTTCAAAATTTCTATCCAAATTGCTGTTTATTATCCTGCTTGGTTGGTATATCTTTGGTCGCTTTATTATATTCTTTGTCCAAAAAAAAAAAAAAAGATTCAAAGTATATAGGTTTGGAAACTTTGACGGTTGCCTTATATCTCATTGTAAGATATAGTGGATCCTCCCTAGGTGTAACAATGCCACGCATGATGAATCTTAAATAATTGCTGTCCAAATTGCTGTTTATAATCCAGTTTGGTTGATATATCTTTGTTTATTTATTATATTGTTTGTCCAAACAAAAAGATTCAAAGTATATAGGTCGAAACTTGACGGGTTGCCTTATATCTCATTGTAAGATATAATGGATCCTCCTAGGTGTAACAATGCCACGTATGATGAATCTTAAAAATTGTTTGTCAATTCTTTGTTTATTATCCAAATTGGTTGATATATGCCATGCCGCTTATTATATTCTTTGTCCAAAAAAAAAAGATTCAAAGTATATAGGCTGGAAACCTGACGGGTTGCCTTAGATATCATTGTAAGATATAATGGATCCTCCCTAGGTGTAACAAAGCCACGTATGATGAATCTTTCAAAATTTCTGTCTAAATTGCTATCCAAATTGCTTGTTTATTATCCCGCTTAGTTGATATATCTTTGGTGATTATTATTTTCTTTGTCAGAAAAAAAAAGATTCAAAGTATATAGGTCAGAAACCTTATGGGTTGCCTTATATCTCATTGTAAGATATAATGGATCCTCCCTAGGTGTAACAATGCCACGTATTTTGAATCTTAAAAATTTCTGTCTGAATTGCTGTTTATTATCCTGCTTGGTTGGTATATCTTTGTCGCTTATTATATTGTCTTCCAAAAAAAAAAAAAAAGATTCAAAGTATATAAATTTGAAACTCGACGGGTTGCCTTATATCTCATTGTAAGATATAATGGATCCTCCTAGGTGTAACAATGCCACGTATGATGAATCTTAAAAATTTCTCGTCCAAACTAGCCGCTTATTATCCTCGCTTGGTTAATACATGCTTTGTTTATTATTATATTCTTTGTCCAAAAAAAGAATCAAAGTATATAGGCTAGAAACCCGACGGGTTGCCTTATATATCATTGTAAGATATAATGGATCCTCCCTAGGTGTAACAATGCCACGTATGATGAATCTTTCAAAATTTCTCCCAAATTGCTTTTTTTATTATCCCGCTTGGTTGGTATATCTTTGTTTGTTTATTATATTGTTTGTCCAAAAAAAAAAAAAGATTCAAAGTATATAGGCTGGAAACCTGACGGGTTGCCTTATATCTCATTGTAAGATATAGTGGATCCTCCCTAGGTGTAACAATGCCACGCATGATGAATCTTAAATAATTGCTGTCCAAATTGTTTGCTTATTATCCACTTTGGTTGATATATCTTTGTTGGTCGCTTATTATATTCTTTGTCCAAACAAAAAAGATTCAAAGTATATAGGTTTGAAACTCGACGGGTTGCCTTATATCTCATTGTAAGATATAATGGATCCTCCTAGGTGTAACAATGCCACGTATGCTTTGAATCTTAAAAAATTGTCGTCCGAATTATGGTTTATTATCCAAATTTGGTTGATATATCTTTGTTTATTTATTATATTGTCATGTCCAAAAAAAAAGATTCAAAGTATATAGGCTGGAAATCTGACGGGTTGCCTTATATCTCATTGTACGATATAATGGATCCTCCCTAGGTGTAACAATGCCACGTATGATGAATCTTAAAAAATTTCTGTCCAAATTGCTATTTATTATCCTGCTTGGTTGATATATGCTGGCTGTTTATTATATTGCTGTCCAAAAAAAAAAAAAGATTCAAAGTATATAGGCTTGAAACCTGACGAGTTGCCTTATATCTCATTGTAAGATATAATGGATCCTCCCTAGGTGTAACAATGCCACGTATGATGAATCTTAAAATTTCTTTCCAAATTGCTGTTTATTATCCTGCATGGGTGATATATCTTTGGCAGTGTGTATTATATTCTTTGTCCAAAAAAAAAAAAAAAAAAAGATTCAAAGTATATAAATTTGAAAACTTTGACGGGTTGCCTTATATCTCATTGTAAGATATAGTGGATCCTCCCTAGGTGTAACAATGCCACGTATGATGAATCTTAAAAAATTGCTATCCAAATTGCTGTTTATTATCCAGCTTGGTTGATATATCTTTGGTCGCTTATTATATTGTTTGTCCAAACAAAAAAGATTCAAAGTATATAGGCTGGAAACCTAGCGGGTTGCCTTATATCTCATTGTAAGATATAATGGATCCTCCCTAGGTGTAACAATGCCACGTATGATGAATCTTTCAAAATTTCTGTCCAAATTGCTGTTTATTATCCTGCTTGGTTGGTTTATGCCATTGCTTTATTATATTGTTTGTCCAAAAGAAAAAAGATTCAAAGTATATAGGCTGGAAACCTGACGGGTTGCCTTATATCTCATTGTAAGATATAGTGGATCCTCCCTTGGTGTAACAATGCCACGCATGATGAATCTTAAATAATTGCTGTCCAAATTGCTGTTTATAATCCAGTTTGGTTGATATATGTTGGCTGTTTATTATATTGCTGTCCAAACAAAAAAGGTTCAAAGTATATAGGCTGGAAACCTGGCGGGTTGCCTTATATCTCATTGTAAGAATAATGGATCCTCCCTAGGTGTAACAATGCCACGTATGATGAATCTTAAAAAATTGCTGTCCGAATTGTTTGCTTTTATTATCCACTTTTTGGTTGACATATCTTTGTTTGTTTATTATATTCTTTGTCCAAAAATAAAAAGATTTAAAGTATATTGGCTGGAAACCTGACGGGTTGCCTTATATATCATTGTAAGATATAATGGATCCTCCCTAGGTGTAACAATGCCACGTATGATGAATCTTTCAAAATTTCTGTCCAAATTGCTTGGTTGATATATGCTGGCTGTTTATTATATTGCTGTCCAAAAAAAAAGATTTAAAGTATATAGGTTGGAAACCTGACGGGTTGCCTTATATATCATTGTAAGATATAATGGATCCTCCCTAGGTGTAACAAAGCCACGTATGATGATTCTTTCAAAATTTCTGTCCAAATTTATGTCCAAATTGCTGTTTATTATCCTGCTTGGTTGATATATGCTGGCTGTTTATTATTCTTTACACTATAATCTAAATAAAATAAATATGCATAGTTTTAAACATTACATGCGTATTCATTCAAAAACTTTTGGAAATAAATGCAATATTCTGTGCTTAGAGCCTCGAGAAATTGTACCCTAACTCACCAGATTTTGATTCCCTCATTGAACTCAAATAATTGAATATGCTTTTAAAATCAAAATACATCATATTTAAAAATAAAAGAATAAAGGCAAGCTTATGCTCAAAGGTTCAAGGTGTTCTGTCCTAATTGACGGGACGTGATATTTTGTTACGTCGGGGCAAAAAAGTCTTAAACGCATGTCTGGATTTATCCAAGCGATTTTAACTAAAAATAACATTAATAAAGAGGGTTAATTGTAGAATTTGGTTATTTCAAAAGCACTCTCATTTTCCTTTTCTCATTGGGTTAATTGTATGGGTGGCGAGAATCTTTGTGTTCGCTGGAGATGTGAATAATGACGAAAAAACAAGAAGAGCATCCTGACAGAACTAATGTCACAAACAATTCCATCATAAATCTTTTTTTTTTTTCTATAAAATCAATAAAGAGTGAACTATCGAAGACCAATTTATCTCAACCATTAGTGTTCAATCCAATGGTGGAGAATCGTAGTATCAAAAGAGAAGAATGAGAAAAGGTAAAAATATGATCTTGGGTTTCCATTTTTAGTATATATTTTTTATCAAATTTGGCTGATAAAATTTATTTTCTATTTTTTTAGGTGAAAAAGTCACAAAGAAACAAAACTGCAAAAAAGATCAAATTACATAATGTATAAACATTGACGATTAAATTTTTAGAATCAAGACTAAATTAGCATTAATGTATAGATGTTTGAGGGTTAACACGGTTAATATGCTAATTTTAAAAGCTGACACATCATCTTATAGGAGAAAATAGGAGTTACGAGTAGACAATTTAAGTTTGTGAAATCTTATAGGGTGAAAAATTTATTATAAATTCACAATACAAATTATGTTTTAAACTCAACCTATAACACGATTGTTTAATTTAGATCCAATATGGAAACAATTACTTAGTTCAGACTCAATATGAAAATAATTGTTAAGTTTAAGACTTAACTTGAATAAAAAAATTTTAAACCTCGATGGTAGATACTAAATAGTGATTTAATGGTTAATTTATTAGGTTATAAACTTTAAATTGTTTGGAATAGTACCATTGTAGTGAACATTTACATTTTGATCTCGAATCAAACCAACAGTACGCGAAGCCATCTGAGCAGATTACAGATAGAAACAAAACCTCTTCGATAAAAGATTATACCTATGAGATGCATGATGCACGGAAAAGGGATGAAAAGTCAAGGTCTAAGAATTTAAGAGGTGCAAAACTGGAACCAAATCAAGTTGACATAAAAGATGAACAAAAATACTGTATGAAGACACTTAGGGGGAAATCAAGTCCTTGTACTGATTGATTGGTGTGGATTTAGTTTTATTTGATTAAAATTGATCTCTTGACTTTTCGGTTTGCTCATTTTCAGTCCCTTTGTTAATTTTTTTTCTTAACTGTATCAAAAGGTTTAAGTACAATTACAAATTTAGTTTCTCAACCTTTACAGTTTTTGTCAATTTGACCTTTACTCTTTTTTCTTTCTTATAAAAAATATAAAAAAATATAAAAAAATTATAAAATTATATAAAAAATTATAGAATAATTAATTTTTTTATAAAATTTTCTAAATGTGTCAACAAATTAATGATAAAAAAAAAACACTAAAACTTAATATTAATCATTACCAAATTAGAAACCATTATTCCATTAATTATGAGTTTATTCTTACGAATTGAAAAATTAAATTTCTTAATAATGAAGTTTGAAATTTTTTTTCTCTCTTTCAACTCTTCTAGTTTCTTCTTTCATTTTTCTGTTAACTCTCGTGGCTTCCTCTAGTATCTGAAATTAACAAACAAAACCTTTACTATTCCTCCTAAAAAAATCGAAACTCAAAAAGAAGAAAGGAAAGTTTTTTGCATGATTTCCTTCAATTTTCTAAGAACCCAGAGCTGCAACGGTAACTCAATTTTTAGGCTATTTCCACCCCTGGTCCTTCCTTATTTTTGGGTTGTTTTTTTAATTTGGCCCGATAATTTCGCATTTATTTCATTTTAGTCCCCACTGGAATTGTGCGTTTTGGAGGACAGGATATTTCCCTATTTGGTCCCTCCTCGTTATTCGCAAGCGTTACAAATTGATCATTGGTCAAAAAGTTAAGAATTTTTAACATCTAAAAATTTAATTAGGTATGTTTTCGTGAAAAGATTTAATTAAAATTTTAAGAAAGTATAGAAATTTTTTTACCCTCCCATTTCTGCTCTAGTAAAAACACCTCTAAAGTGCTAAGATTACTGAGTTGTAACTCAAGATAAAACAAGATGTAAATGAACCTCAGTTGCAAGTAGGCTTACAACAAGTATAAGAACAAAGGAGAAAATAGGAGTTACGGGTATACAATTTAAGTTTGTGAAATCTTATAGGGTGAAAATTTTATTATAAATTCACAATACAAATTATGTTTTAAACTCAACCTATAACACGATTGTTTAATTTGGATCCAATATGGAAACATTTACTTAGTTCAGACTCAATATGAAAATAATTGTTAAGTTTAAGACTTAACTTGAATAAAAAAAATTTAAACCTCGATGGTAGATACTAAATAGTGATTTAATGGTTAATTTATTAGGTTATAAACCTTAAATTGTTCGGAATAGTACCATTGTAGTGAACATTTACGTTCTGATCTCGAGAAGAAATAAAAGATAATAAGTGGGATTTTAATTTAAAATAAATCCCCAAAGCCATCAACAAGTCTCCTGAGGTGGGGAGAAATAACGAAAGGAGCTCATTGCCTTCTTCTTCTTCTTCATCGACAAAGAGAAATGCAAAATTGAAATGTTTTATTTACGGTAAATATGTTGTTTCTTCGGTTTGATAGTATTTCAACAATAATAAAATCATAGTTTTATTGAAATGGCTGCTTTTAGAATTGTACTAGAAAGCTTCTTTAACAGGTAAGGTTTGTGTCTTATTGCATTAGATAGTTCTTATCAAATAACAATTTTATCGAAAATGGAAATGTTCCCGATTATTGAAAGAGAGCTCCATTTTCAAAAAATAAAAACACTATGATTCACCAAAATTCTAATAATTTATATCTATTTTTAAGAATTTTTTATTTTTTTTAGAATTATTGTTAATAATTTTTTATAAAAAATCAAAATGATATTTTAGTTCTAATTTAGGGATCAAATTAGTAATTAACCATTTAAATTAACGTTAATGTCATCGTTTAACAGATAAATTTTAATGGAATGGGGCAAATTTACATGTTTCAAAATGTATAAGAACTAATTTACCTATTTTTTCAATATAGGAGTCGAATTGCAATCCATCCCAAAGTACCAAGGGTTTCCCTAATTTTTTTACCACTTATATACTACTTGTACCCTACATGCCAGACAAGTGTCTCCCAACAAAGCTAACATTCTCAGCTTGATCGACGAAGCTTGAACTAACTTGCGAACTTTAGCTTGATGAGCCTTAGGCGTTATGCGTCTCCACTAAGTTTGTGTGAAGTCCACGTGGGAACTTAGAGTCATCGATTACTAATCTTCATCAGACGTTTTATCCTAAGACATATTATCACCGTCATTATTCAAAGGAATCAAATTAGACTTCTATGTTTGTAAACTTTGGACACGTAGCTGGCCTATCCCTTACCATAAAACAGCTTATGCAAACAACTCATGGGGAATCATGTACACCTCTTCTTTAACGTCTTCTTTTACCAGAGCATCCTCTGGCCTAACTCTCATGCAGGCGATCCACCATGCAAACCACCATCTTCTTACATCTCTTCCGTTAATTTAGTATTTATTGTTCATGATTAGGATTTTGAGATATTTAATGATTATTTAGGTATATTTAAATTTATAATATTTACGTTAAAAACAATAGAAGAAAACAGGATATTCAATAAGCTTTTTGTATTTTTTGGATTTAGACACAATCCATCGGCTTTTTGCACATTCTTGAATTGGGACAGAATTTGGATTTGACTATTTAATTTACGATCCGCAAGTTACCATTGATTAAAGACTTCATAACTCTCAAATTAGTGGTGGATCTTGAGACTAGATTTTCAAAATATTTAAGAGTTTAATAAGATTCCTTTCAACAAAAAAAAAAAAGGTCTAAATAAAATTTTTATAAATTTAGAGGGCCAAACTAGAATTTTAAATAAATTTCAAGGGAAAATGAAATTTTCCAAAAATTTTGGGGAGCCATCAGGAGGTACTAAATTTGAATATTTAACAAAATTAGATATGCCGTAAATAATTCAGATATTAATTCGTATAGTAGTAATGAGAGATACAAAATTTAAAGCAATTATGCATAATGGAATTGCCACTGCAGTAATCTCTAATCATACAAAGATGATCACGAGATCTATCCAATGAAGTAAAATGGATACCAAAATATTCAGTGAGAATGCAACGTAAGTTACTAGCGAAACAACTTCTAATAGGCTACCGGTGAGAAATTGAATTCAACCAATTCAAAGATCATGGTGATCCAATCAACGTAAAAACGGAACCAATTCGGGATCTTCCCACAAAGATATGATCCAATCGCTCCGACTAGGTGGAGCTGAGTTGAGTTTCTTTGACAACCTACATTTCGGAGAGACCAATCTTCCATCGTAGCTCTCCTCATCTCTTCATCTTCCAAGTACCTTGAAGGACTCATGGGTCAGTAACACAAGTAATAATCTAGTATTCGTTAAGACAATCAGTAAATGCCAACGATTCGTTAAGATCCAAGCTAAATTGGACAATAAGAAAATCGACCATTTCATTTGGCACACGAGTTCCCTTTGCGTAGATTCAGTTTGGAGAAATCTAAACAACATTCATAAAAGTTTTAAGTATTCACCGAAACTAAACCGTAATAGGCATCCGAAAATGTCGCAATTTTTTTACCTTCTAATCCAAGTATCCACCAAAATTCGTTCGTGCTTATAGCTTTTTTCTGAGCTTTGATACATTCATCGTGATTGTGCAGAAATCCTTCCTTCGCAATATCTTCGTTCACTTGGATTCTCCGCCAAAATGGTTAACTTTGAAGTTTGATTCTTCTTTGATGTCTCCTTCAAGCGTGGTTTACCTGAGTTTGAAATGTCGTAGAGAGCTTTCCGACCACCAACTTGCACTTTCTCTGAAGCTTTAGAGACACTCTTCTTCTTGCTTGAATCATGCGCAAGTTTTGAGACTCTGGTCTCTTTCTCACCGAATGAAAGAATTTTAGATTTCTCCTTTTTCGATGTCCGTTCGGTATCGGGTTAATCGAATTTGACAAATCACCAAGCGGTCTCCTTCCACCAATAGCACCTTTCCTGCAAGTGCGATGATTTTGCCTTCCCACAAGAGAAGCACTGGAGAACACACTTTGAATTATCGAATTCAACTTGAAAACAAAGAATTGAAATGAAACGACAAGCGTTCGGAATAGTACCATTGTAGTGAACATTTACATTCGATCTCGAATCAAACCAACGATGCTGAAGCCATCCGAAAGCGATTACATGATAGAAACAAAACCTCTTCGATAAAAGATTATACCTATGAGATGCATGATGCACGGAAAAGGGATGAAAAGTCAAGGTCTAAGAACTTAAGAGGTGCAAAACTGGAACCAAATCAAGTTGGCATAAAAGATGAACAAAAATACTGTATGAAGACACTTAGGGGGGAAATCAAATGTGTAATGAGAGAGATAACATACCAAATCCAACAACATAATCTAATAGCACTTAAAGTTTAAGGCATGTAGTATGTACCCTTGTTCGGCGTTCGGATCTCCACTCGCTTGTAATATACAACAAAACAAACTAAAACAACACCACAACCAGATGAAATCCGCCACATGGGTAACATAAAATTCCTATCATACAACCCTAAACCCTAACCAAACAAGCTTAACAATAACAATGCCACAACTGACCAAAATCATTAGCAAGAATGCCGAATACTTCACTTTTCTTATTAGTAAAAAATGAAACATCAATTTGAAAAAGAAAATATCAGTTGATAAGAAAACATGTAGAAAGTAGGAAGAACCCAAATTTTAGATTCTTTGATAAGCCCAAAGGACAACTAATTCAAACAAGTTCAAATTGATTTTTAGTAACTTCATTTTCTATTTGTGCTTTTAAGCCGGAAAATTATACAAACCCTAGGTCAAAGAAAACAAAGAGCCCGAAAAGGAGAAAAGAAATCAGGGCAAGAAAACCTATGGGTCAATCTTGATTTTCCTCTACATTTCCCGGAATTTCTCAACAACCAAAAAGACTTTTTCGTATTTATGGTACCATTAAACTGAACATTTAGATTCTGATCTTGAATCAAACTGACAATACGCGATGCCATCTGTGGAGTTTGCTGATAAGATCCAAAGTCCAAACCAACACCACGTAAAAGGTATGAAACTCAAACAACATCCGGTTCATAAACAAGATCCACCAAAGAGCCATACAGAGATAGGGGAAAATTGAACAAGAAATAGGGGAGAAATCATGCTAAATCAACAATTCAAATCCCCACCCTAAGTTTAAGAAAAAAGAAAAAGAAAATTGAATATTTCTCTTTCAACCATTAAAGCATACACACAGACAAAAACCTATAAAACAAAACTTACGACGGCTTTTTGATGAGTCGAAATTTCTTGCTTTTGATCTGCAGATTCTGAAAACGGAGAAAAGAGGAGAAAAAATAGAAGAAGAGATTCTCGAACGTTGCTAATTGAAAAAAGGAGGAGTTCGATTTCTGTTTATAAGAACCCAGAGCTGCAACGGTAACTCAATGTTTGGGATATTTACGCTCCTGGTCCTTCCTTATTTTTGGGTTGTCTTAATGTAGTCCTATTTTCTTTTTCTTTTTTTAATTTGGCCCGATAATTTCGCGTTTATTTCATTTTAGTCCCCACTGGGCAGGGATATTTCCCTATTTCGTCCCTCCCTGTTATTTCAACAAGTTTAATGTCTCTCTCCAAATTGATACCTAGATACAACCAACTTAACCTGCTGCTCTAATTCAAACAAGCATGCATGCTAAATTTAATTACACGTCCATTTAAGAGAGGCACTGAGAGGACATGTGAGGGGCTTGGCGCTCCCTTAATTTGGTGATATTGCTTTTAAGCCTTTAAAATTTGTGACATGATAAACTTTCCATTTTAGCTTCCAATATATTTTATAAATCAATTCCAATCTGTTAAAAAGAATTTCGTACTTTGCCATTGCACCTAATTATTATACATAGAATACGAGAAACTTAATTTAAGGTGTAGCTCAATGCTCATTTTATTTATAAGTTTTCTTTAGTTCTTGAATTTTTTTTAGACCACATTAGTCCTAAAACTCATTAAGTACTCTGTACGTTTTAGTCAATGCGATGATGTGATACCTTGATATCGTGCCATGTTATCACCTAAAAAATTATAAATATTTGTATAAAATTTAAGTGATGATGTGACATAATCATAGAGTGTCACTTCATTACATGAATGAAAATTGGAGAAAATTAGCTTGAAAGATTAAATGTTATCATTTGTTTTAATATATCAACTTAATCATTCCGACTAAAACCTTATTTATTTTTTACATAAATTTTTTCCACCACGTGTATATATATCAAGTGAGTTAAAGCAATAAGTGTGTTGAGTTGAGAAAATGGAAGGGTGGTAAATGTAATAATGATAAGTGTGTTAATTTTGGAAGAAGCAAAGTGGAGTAATGGATGTTGTGTAATTGATTATCTTCATATAATTATTTTACTCCTTTTCAAGGCTGAATAGTTTGGAAATTCTTGATCTAAGTAGAACCAATATGACCAACAATTTCTTGTCATACTTTATGTCTTCAGGGAAATAATTTACAAGGAACACTTCATCTTCAAGGTAAGGTTTCTTGTTGCTCTTTCACTTTTAATTTCATTGGGAGTATAATACTCAATTGGGTTTGACATCTGAAGAAGTTTGATTTAAGTCAAAATCGAATAGAGAGCCTACAATCTTCCTATGGTAAATACATGCAAAAACTATTTAATTAAGTCTGTTTTTCTTCATCTGTTTTTAAACTAAGATGTTCTCTTGTTTTCAACATGATTTAAAAAAAAATAAAGTAGAAAATAAATCCTATAATGAAGCTGAAATGATGCCCATTTTTTAATGCAGGTAGTTTAGAAGAAATTGATTTGAGTATAATATATTTGCAGAACTTAGTGGATTCTTAAGTTTGAAGTCTTTGAATATAAGGTGGAATCAACTAAATGGATCAAGGTAATGGTGGTAAAATGAACATGAAGACCAAAAATAGATGTTGGAGCACTTAATTTAATCCTATATATATTTGGTTTTATTTGCTGAGTTTTGTGGTTGGAACAATTTAGAGAGTTTAGACCTGGGCGAAAATGAGGTGAACCAATTTATGACTTATGAAGGTACGGATTGATGATTAATATAAATTTCATTCTGCTAATTTAGTTTATCATTTTCACTTGCAGTTTATTTAGATGCTGTTTCCACCGACGGAAACACTTCCCTTGTATCACTCCTTGAGGCGTTTCCATTTTTTAAGAGGTAATTGTTTGGTTACTACACCTAAGTTGGTTGGCTCTCAGTTTAAGGTATTTATGTTGTACATTTTTAAAACCTTAACACAGAGTTGCATGTGGAGAACTTGATCATGGATTATACTCCTCTGCACATCAACTTCTTGGAGACTTCCCTCAAACCCTTGTCTTTGTTTTACTGTGGCCTGCTCATGGAGGTAATACAAACATTCAACCTCTTCTATACTTGCTCTTAAAAAATTTCTTTATTTTGTTGAACCAAACGCAATCTTAGATAAATACAAAACCTCTACATTATCCTTACTTTCCTTTCTCAGGTTTATGTTTTCTAAACCATCTTGAAGAATTGAATCTCAAAGGCGGGTGCAATCGCTTCATCTTTGGTTAACTTAACATTTCTTCGCTAACAATCACTTCACTGGAAATATTGCCTCCACGCCCCTCACTAACCTCACAATGCTTCAATTCCTCTCCTTCTCAAAAAACCAATTTCAAGTTCCAGTGTCATTCAGATCCTTTGCAAATCACTCTAACCTTAAAGCCCTTTTAGCCAATGAAAACAAGTTGGTAGCGGAACCAGCTGGTTTCCAAACATGGTTGCCAAAATTTCAACTACAACTTCCTAATTTCCTCTACTTCCAACGTGATTTGAGATACGTTCATCTTTCTTATTGCAATTTTGGCGAGATAAGGTTCCCACATTGGTTGCTACAGAATAATACAAGGCTACAACAACTTTACATGATAGATAGTTCAATTGCGGGGCCTCTAACCTTGAAGCTTTCAGTACATGAAATTCCAAGGAATTTCTGCTCACTTTTTCCATATGTAGGGTTCTTAATCATGTCCAAAAATGCCTCTTTGTTTCAGTAGTATGCAGCCACAATAATTTGTTTGGAGGAATACCTGAAGAGTTGGCCACCAGTACCTCATTACTTCGGATTACACTTTCAAATAATAGCTTGAGCGGCAAAATAATTCCTGCAATTTATCATTTAATCGGTTCGTTGGAAGCATTATATTTGGACGGGAACAAGTTTGAGGGAGATATTTCTGATGTTTCAACTATTAGCTCTAAAAGTCTCAAGTGTTAGATTTAAGTAATAATCATTTCTCTGGCAAGCTTCCAAGATGGTTATGGAATCATACAGATTTGTGGGTACTGGATTTGTCCAAAAACCATTTCCAAGGTCTCATTCCTATGGAATTATGCAATTTGGTGAGTCTTCATCTTAACTTAATAAAAAAAAATGTATGACATCCAATAAAAACATGCTAGATAAAACTAAATTAATTTAATCATTTAAGTACCATGAAAAAGAAAAATTTCTCTTGAAACAGACCAAAAAGACACTATTTTTCATCAACTGGAAGAAAAGCAAAGTTTAAGGTCAATATATTCCGGTGATATTCGTACTTTTAACAGAGTTTACATAATTTTCCACGTCAATTTCTCGTTTTATATCATGTTCGCAATAAAAATGAGCATGCTGCACTATGATTATTTGGCTCGACAGAAGAAAATTAACCAGATGACACACTATTCAACCAGGCTTTCATTTCACCTCAAACTTGAATGCAACATAAGTTGCAACAGTTTTCCTACTACTAAAAATAACCGCAGTCAAGTACAATAAAAGAATTTCTTTCTAATACATGGATTACTGCTAATATATGGTGCCAGCTAGAATTTGACAACCAGGCCTTAGAAACTCGAAATCAATGCTCTATCAACTTAAAACTTTCAATGTACTCAGGATCATACCACTCTATATAATATTGATCCGGTGCCTCTGGACTAGCTAGGCAAGAGTCGAGTTTCCTAGACAACTTATGCTTTGGATCATACCACTCTATATAATGATCCGGTGCCTCTGGACTAGCTGGAGGAGATAGTTCTTCAATCAACATTGCGCTTATCTCGTTCATTTTGGCATACCTCGAAGGACTCGTGAGGTCAGAATGTAAGTAAACTCGTATTCTTAGGACAATCCATATGCTAAAGCTTATGAGACTGCTAAAATGAGATGAACGTTTACCTCCATTTTGTTCGACAATGAATGTTGCTTTGCAGATGCAGAATGTTTGCAGAAATCTAAACAAAAAAACATGCATGCACTCAAATGCAGGTATCCGGTCAGCCAAATGTTAGTTCAATGTAAACATTTGAATGAATGCCAAGTGAATTTCTTTACCATCAAATCCGAGGATCCGTAAAAAGTCATTAGTGCTTATGGCTCTTTTCTGTGCTTTGATGCATTCTTCATGATTGTGCAGAAACCCTTCCTCTGCGATATCTTCTGGAATACATAGCTTTGCAGTTTGGTTCTTTGATGAATCCTTCGGGAGTTTAAAGGCAACTGTTTCTTTCTCCGAGAATGAAATGATCTTGGAACTCTCCTTTTTAGATTTCTGCTTTGCAGTTGGGTTCACTGAATTCAATAGATCACCAAGTGGTTTTCTTCCACCAGTACTGGCTTTTCTCGGTGCTTTAGAGACATTAGCCTTGCCTGTAGGAAGCAATTTCAATTATCAAATTCAACATGAAAAACAAAATGGACAGAAGCAAAAACATGATAGAAAGTGTTGGGAATGGTACCATTAAACTGAACATTTAGATTCTGATCTTGAATCAAACTGACAATACGCGATGCCATCTGTGGAGTTTGCTGATAAGATCCAAAGTCCAAACCAACACCACGTAAAAGGTATGAAACTCAAACAACATCCGGTTCATAAACAAGATCCACCAAAGAGCCATACAGAGATAGGGGAAATTTGAACAAGAAATAGGGGAGAAATCATGCTAAATCCTGAGGAAACTGAGGATGTCATGTCAAAGCTTAAAATAGAAAGACATTCAAGATATGGAACTGTCCAATAAGAAATGTAGCTTTCAAATATGTACATGTAATCGAGTATCATTTACAGCACTCAGCCGGTCATGCAAGGAATGCTGAGTATTAACAAGGCTATTTCCATATTAAAGATTTACAGTTTTAATTGAGAATTAAAAAAAATTTGAGGATATAATGTTGTTTATACAGTTTTAATAAATATTTAAAAAACTGTGTAGGTTTGGGTTCATTAGAAACTTTTTATGATATATATTTGATTATATCAATAGATGGATTGTTAATCGCTAATCGCTTGTTTTACAGTTTTACGGTTATATATATATATATATATATATTGTTTTGGAGACACTTTAGTAATTATGTTCAGGATTTTACATGATGATATATGGTTGGTAAAAGAAATTGCTTCAGGTAAAGTGCCTTTAATATACTGATTATTTATCAAGGAATTCATTATATATGTTAAATCTTTAAGATTGATGGTAATATTTGTTAGTTTTAATTTTCTTTTATCAATTCAATTTTAGGGTTTCATTATAATCGTTTTTTAATTCAAATCCGGGTCAACAATTGTACAATTGAATTCAAATTTTATAATCATTAATTCTTGAATTCAATATATAGTTGATAGAATATGTTATTTATTGTTGAGTTTATATGCTGTTTCTTCTCATACTATTCAGTTTAAGCATATATTATGAATTTGGATATCTAAGGCAAGTCGATCAAGGTTATATTTTTATGGTTTAATTATAATGAAATTATAATGGTTAGATTTTGCTAATTGAAAAAAAGGGAGTTCGATTTCTATTTATAAGAACCCAGAGCTGCAACGGTAACTCAATTTAATTATAAGCCAACAGAGGGTGTAATATCCTAAAAAATGAGTATTTATATGTTGCATTATTTTGGTGCTTAGCTAGTGAAATGACTCAATTTGTGTGTTTAAAATGGTCTCGAGAAGGCTCGGGATTTATTTGGACTTGGAATAATTTTTAGTAAGTAGTACTTTATTGAAATGGAACAAGTAACCTTAATGCTTAAGGTAATTAAATGGTAAAAGTTAGCATAAGATGAGCAAGTGGTAAAGGTGATATGATGCCGTGTATGTTTGCTTGAGGGAAGAGGTTTGAATCCCTTGATGTGCATGTGAATTTTATTTTTTTTTATTTTTTTCCTTCCATCTTCAGCTAGTATTATGGTAGGATAGACTTTTATTTTTATGGTATGATGGCTAAGAGAAATGGTAAGAGTAAAGTAAGGAAAAGGCATGTAAGTGGGGGACATAAGGCATGAAACAAGGAAGATTTTTTTTTTGGAAAGTTTGGAGTGGCCAAACTTTGACTTGGTGGCCATGTACTTGGACGTTTTAGGGGCTACGGGGTGTGTTGTAATAGCCCAAATTTAGCGATGTCAAAATTAATGGTTCGAGATCACCAAATCTGACAAATGAACTCGTAGGCTATATTATTTAATATTTACGAGCCAAATGTAGCTTTTAAAATATTTTTAAAATAGTAAATTATGTTTTATAAAGATTTATTTGGTCAAGAAATCGAGAAAAAGAGGTATCGAGATCTCGGTGTTATAAACCGAGTCATAAATATTTTTATGAATATTTACGGAATGTCGATAAGGTAGTATTAAAATTCCGTTAGAAAATTTTGACGTTTGGGTGGTTAATTAAATAAAAAGGACTAAATTGAAAAATGTATAAAAGTTGCTAGAAGGATTAAATAGCTTAATTGTCAAATGAGGAAGGACCTAAAGTGAAAATAAGCAAAAAGGAGATATTTTGAGCGGCAATAGCTGAGGAAAATCAGGAAATGGATGAAATAAGGGTAAAATTGGAAATTTGCCAAAATTAGTTAAATAAGTATGGGACCAAATTGGAATTATCTAGATTTCTCTTCATTTCTCTTCATTTCCTTCAGCTGAAAAACAGCCATGGGAGAGAGTTTCAAGCTGGTTTTCATACTCAAGCTTCATGTAAGTTTAATTCTTGCTTTCTCCTTGAAATTTCTATGTTTTTGTTCTTTTACAATTGGGTCCAACTTATTAATTCATTAGCTTTTGATTCTATGGCTAACCTTTAAAGTTGATGTGGATTAGTTCTGGAAGAATATGATGAATAAATATTGAATTAAAGCTTGTTGAGTCTATTTTCATATAAAAGAAACATAGCAAGCAAATGAAGTCTACATTTTGAGATATTTAAAGTTTTGTAAGACTGGTTTAGAATAACTTCGTGATCCCCTGTTCTTACTTTAGAAATTCACTAAAAATTGTACAAAAATAATTATGAGTTATAATTTATATGTTTGTATTCCTTAGTGAGTCTATGTTCATTATAAATAATCAGTAACACTATATGAAAATCGTACTATGAGATAATTGATTTTTAGTGAAGAAAGGTCAGAGCTGTCAGACTGTGTAATAGGGGAGGACTTAACTAATAAACTGTACTAATTGGCTAAGCCAAAAATTCTAGAAAATTTATGGTATTAAGATATGTGAGTCTAGTTTCAGGGAAAATTAGCGGTTTGAAATTTGGAGCTCTGTAGCTCAAGATAAAAATAATTTAGTGACTATAACACAGATGGACAGCTTGAACATTCACATGAGTAAATAGTGAAAATTATAGAAAATGTTACCTACAAGTGTGTTGTTTATACTAAGGATGTGGATGGAGAGGAGGAGGAGGAAAAATAATACATGAACGACTTGTGTATAAATTGATTACATGCTCGATTATAATTGATAAATGTTGAATTAGAAATGATATAATGTTTTATTTGGAATATTTATTATGAAATTATGATTATTGTTATAATACAAAGATTGAACTTGTAAGTTTATATGGCTAAATTTTAGTAATCATTTGTTAATTTTATGAACTTCATGATGTGTTATTTCATATGTATTGATGATACAATCGTGCATAATGTAAAAGCATGAAAATTGAATAAATGATTGAATTAAGCACTTCAGTTCAGTGACAAGACAAATTGACAGAAAAGACCATGGTTGAACCATGGCAATAAGTGATAAGTGATAGCTTCGGCTACGCTTATCTGATCAAGGATAAGTGAAAGTGAAAAGTGGTAGTTTTGGCTACCGGATCAGTGAAAAGCGGTAGCTCCAACTACCTGATCAGTGAAAAGTGGTAGCTTTGGCTACCTGATCAGTGAAAAGTGGTAGCTCTAGCTACCTGATCAGTGAAAAGTGGTAGCTCCGGCTACCTGATCAGTGAATAGTGGTAGCTTCGGCTACAAGTGACAAGTGATTTCCGTGTAAGACCATATCTGGGATATGGCATCGGTGTGATACGTGTTTAAGATGTAAGACCATAGCTGGGCTATGGTATTCTAGTGAAAAGTGATGAATTGACGGATAAGTTCATGGTTTCACCGTGACATAATGATAGTGAATATGTAAGACCATGGCTGAGCTATGACATTCTAGTAAAAAGATCATAGCTATGTTATGGCATCAGTGATTATCAGTGAAGTTCAATGCATACCGGTGCAGAACAATTTCGCAAGACGTTCACTAATTTGACGAAGTTGGTAAGTGTTATATAGAATTATGTGATATGAGGAAATATGAGTTGATGATACATGAACATAGAGCTTGGTTGATGAATGAGTTCATTTGTGATCATATATTTGTACACCCTTGAGTGTATTATCCGTATGAACTAAATGAGTTAATGAGAAGAGTTCTAATATGACATAATCTGAATTCGAAATGAAATATTATGAAAACGTACTTGGAATGCATTGGTATGTCTTGTGTATGTTATTTGAGTTCATAATATGGAAAGTAAATGTATGTGAAAATATGAGGTGATGATATCTGTACATGGAATTTATTGGTGGATACGTACATCCTAATGATTTTAGAGAACATTCACTACACCAAAACAGACTTTTAGCGGCGTTTTTAGTGGCGTTTTAGAGAAAAACGCCGCAAATATTATACATTAGCGGCGTTTGAAGGAAACCGCCGCTAAAAAATGGGTAATAGCGGCGTTTCTTTAAAAAACGCCGCTAAAAATGATATATAGCGGCGTTTATTTCTCAAAGGCCGCTATAAGTCTGACCTTTAGCGCGCTTCTGGAAAAACGCCGCTAAAAGTCTGACCTTTAGCGCGCTTTCGAAAACGCCGCTATAAGTCTGACTTTTAGCGGCGCTTCTTGAAAAACGCCGCTATAAGTCCGACCTTTAGCGGCACTTGTTGAAAAACGCCGCGATAAGTCCGACCTTTAGCGGCGCTTCTCTAAAAACGCCGCTATAGGTCCAACCTTTAGCGGCGCTTCTGGAGAAACGCCGCTATAAGTCCGACCTTTAGCGGCGCTTCTGGAAAAACGCCGCTATAAGTCCTAGGGTTAAAAGTTATGATTTGCGGTTTAAGGTTGTCCTAGGGTTTTATGGGTTAAAAGTTAGGGTTAATGGGTTTAAAGGTAAATGGTTAAGGGTTTGGGGTTAATATTTTAAGGGTTAGGGGTTTGAGGTTTAGAGGGAAATTAATGGTTAATAGGTTAGGGTTTTAGGTTTATAGTTTATGGGTTTAGGGTTAAGAGTTTAGGGGGAAATGATTAATGTGTCAGGTTTTTGAGTTTAGGGTTTATGATTTAAGTGTAGAATTTTAAAGTTTAATGTTTAGGGTTTAATTTACGTTTAGTGTTTAATTTTTTGCCTTAGTGTTAAAGGTTTAGCATTTAGTGTGTAAGGTGTGGGTCGTAAGGTTTAGGGGTTAATGTTTACAGTTTAGGGTTTTAGTTGTTTAGAGTTTTTATTTTAAGGTTTAGTATTTATGCTTTTAGGGTTTATATGTCTATAAGGGTTTATGATTTAAGATTTTGTGGTTTATGGTATTTTAGGGTTTAGAGTTTATAAAGGTTTATAGTTTAGGGTTTAGATTTTGGGTTACGTGTTTAAGGTTTTATAGGTTTTAGGGGTTTAGGGGCCGACTTAGGGTCTGGATTTAAACAAACTAGTGTTGTACATTCTGATCCATCATCCAAGTGGCCATCATGTATTATTTTCTAAAACTCATGCAATACTCTTTCATCCTTTTCAATCTATTATTATTTATCTAATTTTTTATATTAATTAATTAATATAAAATTTATTTGTAATTTACTTTTTAAAATATTCAAAAAATTAATGACAGGTAGAAAAATTTAGAACCAATAACATTAAAAAATAAATGTTAAAAATGAAAAAAATAAAATACTATTATTTAAAATACTTTTTAAATTTTTTTGGGTATATGAATAATTGTTTTTTAATTTATATATTAAATAACTTTAAATTTTAAAAATTTCAATATTTATCTAATTCTTTTAAATATTACTTAAACTTTAAAATAAAGAAAAAATTTGATTAAATCTTTAAAAATATATTAGTATGAAGAATATTAGCGGCGTTTTTAATTAAAAACGCCGCAAAAGGTCGAAATAATGGCGCTTTTTAAAACGCATAAATAATCATTTTATTTTAGTTAAAAACGGCGCCGTATTATTAGCGTTTATCAAAAATTGCTTGACGCTTTCTGTTCCCCCATTTTTTGATTTCCCGAAATCCCTAACTCTCATCTCTTTGCTCTTCCTATTCTCATCTCTGTTTCCAACAGTTGTGGTCTGCACCTTCTATTCCTTTTCTTTTGCTTTGATTTCCAATCTCTTCCTTTTTTACAGTAAAAGAAAAGCTGCACCTTTATTTTCTTTTTTCTTGAATCCCCTTCTCTTTTATCTTCTTTTATTCGAAAAAAAAACACATTTGTTCTTGTTCATTTCGTCTTTGAGCAGAAATCCCTAAGTTTAACGGGTTATCAAAGATTGATGTTGCTGTTTCTTCCTTGGATGTTGGAACGGTCAATTTGATGTGTGGCATTGCACGATCCCTGGAAAAGCAGGAGTAAGTCGAAGAACTTCTATTTAATTTCTGTATTTTTCTTTTTCATTATCGTCGGTAAAGTTTAATGGATTCTGCTTGTTGAGTTTGGTTCATCAATTATTTTCTCTTATTTCTTTGGACGTGGATGCTGTTGTGCTTTGTTTATAGATTTTAAGATTTTAGGGTTCGTTTTTTCATTTTGGTCTTAGGGAGGTTTTTTTCCTTTAAAGAGAGAGGGCGCTGCTGATTGATGTAAATGAACCCAAGTTTTATGTGATTTTATTGGGTTAAAACATGGACTAGCAAAGATATTGATAATTCTGGATTAAATTGAGTGCTGTGTTTTCCATATAGGATAATAGGAATATTTCTTTCTATTATGGCGCATATATGGTATATGCGTGGTTTGTATGACTAGCTTGCATTCGAAATGTCGACAATTTAATATGGTTTTTCTTTTTCTTTTGGGTACATAAAAAGGAGAAGGAATAATGGATTTTAGGCTTTTAGAAAGTGAGTTTTCCTTATATTTAAACAATCTTCTATTGATGGTCAGTATGTTACGGTATGTAGATTTTTTTTACTAGTCAGCTTTACATGATTTTATCAATCATGTTGTGAACGAGGACTTGTGGACTGGAAGCCTGGCAATATATTAGTTGTTTCTCAGATTCTCACAACTTGGTATTGTTATCCTCATTTTAATGGGTTATAGAATGGTTATGTGGCATTCTTGGCCCCGAGACAAGAGTTCTCATTATCATTAGGTGCTTTAACTAATTGCTATCGCTTTTAATTCCTCTGCTCTTCCCTCTTGTCTAAAGTCATTATGAGTATCTCAAATTTATTCTTACATTTCTCCTTCCTTTCTGCTTCAGAGTTCTAATGGTTGTTTGAAGCTCTAGCTTTCTCTTTCTCTTTTCTTTGCTTTAGTACACAAGCATACAGAGGCATGTTTTAACTGAATTGCATATCATGACAGTCCATTTTGTCTATCATTTTTGGCTGTTTTTATTTGGTTGTTCACCAACATAGATCAAAGTTCTTGTCCTTTGTTAGCTATTCAGTAATAGCCCCAATAACCGAATCATCTTCCCGATTGCCGCACAACTTTTTCACAGCTTTTTTAAAACATCGTATTGAAGTTATTAATACGATATGTACAAACATGTTTACAAATTGATATATACATATATATGTTTTTAAATATTTTCACGATAAATCCAAGTTATACTTAAACTAACAAGGTTAACAAAAATATCTGATTAATTCATTTATCTGTTCTCATTTTCGCCATCGATTGTATCTCAAAAGACTACGCTTTTCTTCTATTCGCTAATTGCTCTATCAGTGCATTGTGTTTCCCTTTGGATTCTTATCTTGATTTGGGCTTTCCCTTTTTTTGGTAAGTTTTTTATTCTTTTTTTTTTTGGCTTTTTTTGTTTGTTTTGGGTTTGAAGTTAAATTTTATTTTGTAGTGAAGTTCATTTCTTTGCTCATCTGAATTTGCTTATTTGCATTTTTGTTAGAACGTAAAATGTTTGATCATTTGCCTCAATGAAAATTGAACCTTGTTTAGCTATGTAATTTTTTCTCCAGTTTGTGTTAGTTTTTTTTTCGCTAGTTTGTGTTAGTTTTTTTTTTTTCAAGATTTGAGATATATTAAACATCTTACAGAACTGTGTGCAATGATGATAAGTTGTCTTTGCTGCAGAGCAGCTCATTCAAATACTGATTTATTAAATTTTAATTGGTGGTTGGGAGAGATTATTCTTGCCTCTTCTTTTAATATATTTTCTGCTCTTTGAACATGAGAACTTTCCTCACTTTCACTCGATCTGCTTCGATTTGCTATGTTTTGTTCGTTATTATTTTATTTATCCTTAGATGATGATTTACACAACTCACTCTTACTTTTGTAGTAAGCAGCATTTTCAAGAGTAATAATTCATCCATCATATGAGATGCTTCAGTCAAATGACTTAAAATGATGTCCTTGGATGATTTGGATTCTTTCGTTGTAGAAGATTCACTTGAGAAAGGGAGTATTAGTCTCCTGGGTCCTTTGTTTTATTTTTCTTTTATATATTTTTTACCTCTACTTTGGTGATTGATTATAAGATTATAACTTGCATGCCGATGAACCTATATTCACTTGAAATTGGTTTGTGAAGAAATCTGGAAAAAGTGCTATTATTTCCTCTCTGTAGAGAGATGAACAAAAAGAAAAAAAAAAGGAACTATTGTCGTTTTTTCTTTGGAGTGGCCATGGGTTATGTTGGTTGTATAGGTAGTTGGTTTTCTTTTATTGTTGTGTTTTGCAGTGGATATTTGTAATCTGCAGTGCAGGTAGTGTGATTGGCCTTTTAAAAAAAAAAAGAAGTTTGTTAATTAGTTTGTTAATATTCGTTTCCTCTGTGGTTTTGCTGCAAAATGGTTTATACATTTTTCTATTTAATTAATTGATTTATTTTTGTTTTCGATGATTGAATTGATGTGAAGAATTTTTGGTTTTTTTGTAGTAAATCGTTGATAAAAGCGATAAAGAGTCGGATTGATGTTATAAGGAGGAAAAAGAGTGCGACGCTTAAGTTTTTGAAGAAAGATATTGCTGATCTGCTTGCTAATGGCCTTGATATCAATGCTTATGGCAGAGTAAGTTTTTGACAAAAAAAAATATTATTACTGTTTTATACCGATATATTCTGCTAATTTTGACTTATATGTAGTTTTACTGATTTAATTTTTGAGCAAGATTACTAGCGGAATGGTAAGGTTTATGAGCAGATTTGTTTGAATATGTACATATTCTTGCAGGTTTCCAGCAACCGCTTCCTCAAAGCCTTGCAGGTTCATTCTTTCATTTTTATATATTTCTTAAACTTTTTCCTGTTTTACAAGAAAAGACATTGCTTGATTTACATTTATTCTCTTCACAATTTTAATTTATATTTTGGTCCAATTTCATCACTTTCTTGAGATGATAGTTTGAGTTATGTGTCACAATAAATTGAAAAAAGATATGATATTGGTGTAGATAAAAAAAGTTTAATCACTGCTTTATAATGCTAGATAAAATAATTCATTGAAAAAAAATTAATACTTCCGATTATTTATTTTTTTTAACATGTTTGATAATCTAAAATAAAAAAAAATGTAAATTAGACAAATTTTTCAACAAAAAAGTAAAGAAAATGATAAGTAAATAAGGAGTTACTTATCACTTAATGTGGAATTTTTTAATATTATCTTTTAAATATTGTACCTTTAAATTTTTAAAAATTACATTTATCAAACAATCTAATAATATTTTGCATTTTATTTTAAAAAATATACCAAATAATTTTATAAATTAAATTCCATTTTTAACATCTATAATTTGATATATTTCAAAAACAATATTTAATTCATAGAAGAAAAACGTTTGCTTCATTGTCATTCCCGAGTTTAGAAATTGGCATGTGCATGCAATTTGAATGTAAACTATAAGAGTTAAGGGTTCCATTTGGTTTGCTAACTTGTCCTCTTTGTTGAGTCCAAAGTTCATCTTTTTGGATTTTAAGCTTATGTAATTGGATTTTAAGCTTATGTATGTTCAAACCTTTCTAGCATTTCATCGTAATACTACTTGATAAGTTGGATTCGCGTTTCTTTCTGCAGGAGCTCAACAACTTAAAGCCTCAATTTATATTCAATTTGCAAAATATAGCGAAAAAAGTCGTTCTTTGCATGATGAATCAAGCGGATGTGAGGCTGCACCCTTTCACGTTAAATTTTGTTGCTTATATATATGTACATATGCAAATCATAAACACTGGATATTCTTGTTTTCTACTTCCAATTTTCTTGCTTTGTTTGCTAAAGCCTACTGATATGGATAATTCTCTGTTCTTTGAACTTTTTTTATTTTTACTACACTATATCAATGGGGTTGTCCACGATTTGTAGTTGGGAACCAATCCCCTTCTGCTACAGAGAGAGCAATTCCTTACATAAAGACTGAAGTGTGAAGCTCCTAGGGAAAATGGAGAGCGAAAGAGCAATGGCATTGAAGAAGATGATCGCGAGCAAATCTAGGTTTCCTTTTTATTTTTTCCTTTTTGGTCATTTATTGTAGGAAAAAATGTAGATTGATGTGACATAAAATGTGGTATTTCGGTACCAAACAAATCAGAGATACAATAGTAATGCAAAATTTTTATTTTTTTAATTTGTTGATATGAAGAAAAATATTTTAATTTTTTTTTTGTTTTTCATCACAAAATTAGCGGCGTTTGTAAAAAAAACGCCGCTAAAGGTATGGGCTTGTAGCGGCGTTTTTTAAAAAAGCGCCGCTAAAAGTATGGACTTGTAATGGCTAAATGTATGGACTTGTAGCGGCGTTTTTTCAGAAAAGCGTCGCTAAAGGTATGGGCTTGTAGCGGCGTTTGTAAAAAAAGCGCCGCTAAAGGTATGGGCTTATAGCGGCGTTTGTAAAAAAGCGCGCTAAAGGTATGGGCTTATAGCGGCGTTTTTAAAAAGCGCTAAAAGCCCCTACCTTTACGCGGCGTTTCCTAAAAAGCGCGCTAAAAGCCTTACTACCAGAAGGCATTTTTTCGCAAAAACGCCACTAACTTTTGGCGGTTTTTCGAAGGGCGTTTTTATTGGCGCTTTCAAAAGCGCCGCAAGTACTATTAGTGGCGCTTAAAAACGCCGCTAAAGGCCCAAAAAAACGCCGCTAAAAGTCTGTTTTGGTGTAGTGATTGAAATTGAGCTCAATAAGTGATTTGTCAATTTAAATTGTGATTGATAGGAAGAGTTAGTGAATTGCATGATTATGAGTTGTTACATGTATTTGTCAAAAATACGAGGAAATGATGGTAATTGATACATAGAAATATGAGACTATAATATATAAAAACATGGAATGTGTTTGATAAATGGGTTCATTCATAATTATAGAATTTTTGCATCTCAAGTGCACTATATGTGTAAAGATGATGTTTCAAACGAGTTGATCAGTAAAACTCAAATATGAAGTAGTTTGAAACCAAGACAAATGTATATGAAATACAGACGTGCGATTGTTATATGTTATATGAATACATAGTATGAAAAAGTATAAGTACAAGAGAAATTTAATGAGAATTGAGCCTAAATACGTTTCTTGTTATTTATATGAAGTGTACGACTAACAAATCGTATTAAGTATAAGGCTCAGTTGAATATCTTAAATTGGTTTTTGTATGTATTAAACGTGGGTGAAGAATAAGGATCAAATGAGTGAGAAATATGGCTTGGAAAATAGCCTAATTTGTAAAAATTAAATTTACCACACGGCCTAGCAACACGGGTGTGTACTAAGGCTGTGTGACCCAAGTGCCTTCATAGATGCAAGTCAGAGAGTTATACGCCCTAGAGGCACGGCCATGTGAGCCGCACGGGCGTGGGATCCTTGTAAATGAGATAAACTTAAGGATTTTACGAAAAAAAATTTATACGATTCTAATTTAGTCCCGACCCAATCCCAATGCATGATTTGGACTTCAAGGGTCCGTTAAAGGAACTTTTATAATCAATTTTGATATTTGAGCGATAAATGGTTTAAATAATCTGTAGGTGTTCCGTACTATTTGATTATGTCTCGTATCCTGTTCCGGCGTCGAACACGGGTAAGGGGTGTTACAGGTGACCAAATTTTTGATGGCTTTTGGTAGCTAGTTGGTCACTTTGGCATTTTGTCATTTTTGTGTTTTTCTCCAAAACCTTTCTCTCCATTTTCCTCTCCTTAGCCGAATGCACCTTGAGCAATAGGTAACATCCTTGCTTTTCTTTTAATCATTTCATATTTTTGACCATTTCGGTCTTATTTTGCCTATTCTCTCAAACCTTTCCTCCTAGTACCGAAATCACCTAAACCTTGGAAGGCCATTTTCTCTTTTCTTTTCTTTTCACCCTTGCCGAATGAACACCAACCTCAAAACTTCTTCTTTGTTCATTCTTAGTAGTAGGAAAACTGTTGCAACTTATGTTGCATTCAAGTTTGAGGTGAAATGAAAGCCTGGTTGAATGGTGTGTCATCTGGTTTTCTGCTGTCGAGCCAAATAATCATAGTGCAGCATGCTCATTTTTATTGCGAACATGATATAAAACGAGAAATTGACGTGGAAAATTATGTAAACTCTGTTAAAAGTACGAATATCACCGGAATATATTGACCTTAAACTTTGCTTTTCTTCCGGTTGATGAAAAATAAAGTCTTTTTGGTCTGTTTCAAGAGAAATTTTTCTTTTTCATGGTACTTAAATGGTTAAATGGTTATACGACTCAGGTCGAAGCTTTTCTGGAAATGGAGTGATGAAAACCTTACAATTTTTGGTTGAAACATGCAATTTACGTGAAAGAAGAAAAAGCTTCATCTTCTGTAAACCTTTAATTTGTGGGGTTAGAAGATTTTCATGCATCTTTAATTAATATGGTGGTTTTTAATTTTGAAAAAATACCACCACATTCTAACAAGACTAGTGATCAAACCGATTAAATTATTGATTCGCTGATCTGATCGATTTAATTAAATAGATAATTAAGATTCATAAAATAAAATAAATCAATTCAATTAAAATTTTAACACGGTTCAATAAGTCTATATTAACTCATGAATCAACAAGTTTAATGTCTCTCCAAATTGATACCTAGACCAATTTTGGATACTCTAATTCAAACAAGCATGCATGGTAAATTTAATTACACGTCCATTTAAGAGAGGTAGTGAGAGGACATGTGAGGGCCTTGGCGCTCCCTTAATTTGGTGATATTGCTTTTAAGCCTTTAAAATTTGCGACATTATGGTTAACAAGTGATAAACTTTCCATATTAGCTTCCAATATTTTATAGATCAAATCCAATCTCTTAAAAAGAATTTCTTACTTTGCCATCGCACCTAATTATTATACAAAGAATACGAGAAACTTCATTTAAGATTTAGGTCAAAGCTCATTTTATTATTGAAAACATAATAAAGCATCATTTAGTTCTTAAACTTGACAAGTTTTTTTTAGTTCTTGAATTATTTTAGACGACATTAGTCCTAAAACTCGTTAAGTACTTTGTACGTTGATGTGATACTTGGATATCGTGCCATGTTATGACCTATTTTTATAAAAATTTAAGTGATGATGTGACATAATCATAAAGTGTCACGTCATTACATGAATCAAAATTGGAGAAAATTACCTTATCATTTATTTTAATATATCAACTTAATCATTTCGACTAAAACCTTATAAATTTGCGGCTTTTGGTAACTGTAGAAGAGGTGTGTGTCGGTTTCAATTAGGTTTAGCTTAATCGATTTCTAGATGAGGAAAGGTAGAGATTTTTATTGAAATTATAGTTGTTACTTGATGGGTAGATAAAGAGATGAAATTTTCAGCCTTTGGTAATTATGTTTAGCTTCTAAATAGCGATTGTAGAGGCATCGTTAAGGGAAAATGTCACTTGATATTCTCTATTTGTTAATCCTTCGGAAATAGTGGGTGTCATAGGTGCCGACAATCAAAAAGGTTTAGTACCGTAATCAGGTGTGTAATCCCGTACCCTTCGGAATATATGTTTGAAATGGTGAGTAAATCTCACATCTCTCTGAAAGTTTACATGAAATATTCTGTGATTCGGTAGAAATATCGAAGAAAACCGATAACCGGCATCCGTGATCACTTGGACGTGCGTATGATGGTAGTGATAATCATGTTTTGTAATAAAATAGTTTCGGTCAGAAACAGTGATGTGTATTTGAAAAATCATGAAAAATAGGATAAAAGGAATTACAAAGTGAATAAGATATCAGATCAAATTTTACCGAGTCTATTTTCTAATAAAAGAAACAGAGAAAGCAAAGGATTTGTATATTTTGAGATTTTTAAATTTTTGTAAGACTGGTTCAGAATGAATACGTGATCCCCTATTCTGACTTGGAAAAATCATTATAAATTGTAGAAAAATAATTATGGGACATGGTTTATATTATTAGAATCTTTAGTGAGTCTAGTTTTATTTGGATCAAACGAAACCAGTATTTGAGTTCCGTACAATAAGATATCTGAGATTTTGTGAAGAGAGGGCAGAACTGTCAAACAGTGAAACAAGGGATACTTTGAAGAATAAACTGTATGGCTAAGCCAAAAATTCTGAAAAAATTACAATAAGAATTTATATGAGTCTAGTTTCAGGGAAAATTTACATATCTAAATTTTGAGTTTCCAAACTCGAGTTATAGTCAATTTAGTCAGCATCACGCAGATGGACAGTTTCAATTTTTGTGCCCAAACGAATTACCCTTGGTGGGTAAAATTTATGAAATACCCTTGGATTACGAAATTAGCATAATACCCATAGAAGGTAAATTACCGAAATACCCTGGCTTGTTAGATTACCGAATTACCTTTAGTGGGTACGATTGCCGAATTGAGATAATTGCTATATAGGCCAACTTGATAAGTTGCTATATGGGCCAATTTGATAATGCTCCGTGAGGTGAACTTGGGCCATGGATGACTTGTTGAAAGCCATATTTCAGAAATGGTGTTATTAAATCTTAAATTTCTATTTCCGTTTATTTTACTATTTTGCTATATTAGTTTAAGCTGTAATAAGGCATCTGGAGTATTTTATTATTTGCTTTATGGTTGATATACTTACTATTTTGCTTAATTTGATTTAAATGATAATTTTTCTAAAAACTTAAATAAAGATTTTCCAAAATAGATTAATAAACGAATTTCATAATAAACTTTATAAATATTTTAACACGAAAGTTATTTTCTCAAACTATCAAAAAAAATATTTTCAAAAGTCATGATTTTAAAGTTCACTACCTTGATTGTTGACTCATCAATCAATCTCTCAAAAATACTTATATTTTATCTATGTTTCTACAACGATTTCAAAATACTTCTGCAACTCTATTTCTAAACATCACTTATTTGTAAATCATTTATTTCAAATAAGTTTTCGCCAGCAAAAAGGTTTTTCATAAAAGAGAATAACGTTTTCAAGTAGTTAACATTTGCTTAAGTGTTTTGAGTTTTAACGAAGAGGCTGAAATTTTCAAAAGAGTTTTTTTTTTTTTGTGACATGCCAGATTCGGGCCTAACTTCTAGGCCGGGTTTGGGGTGTTACAGAGGGGTATTCCTGTAAATGTGAACACAAGATCCTCCCTGGAGTGGGTCGGGTCGCGCGCGGGTAGGCCTTAAACGACGCCATTCTTCATAGGACTAAAATGAAACAAAAATAAAATTATAGGGTAAATTTTTAAAAAATGAAAAATACTGGATCCCAAACTATTTGAAAAGCGGAAGGGCTAAAAGTGAAATTAGACCCTTCCGCAAAAACACGCGGATCCTGAGGTTGGAGCGGGTCGGGTCTCGGGTCAGCCCCCTAAACGACGCCGTTTTGGCGTTAAAGGGCCCAAGTGAAACGACACCATTTTACTTCCATTATTTAAATCAATTTTTAAAAAAAACTTCATTTTCTATTTCTTCATGCATGTGTTACAATCTGATTTTTGTTGTGGCTTTATAGCCGAATACAAAAAGTTTGCTACTATTTTTACTGTATATTTGCTTCGTTTCTGCTTTCCCTTTTTTGCTTGTCTGCAGGCGTTGATGGAGGCAGAGAAGGGATTTTTCCATTTCGGTGCAAGCTTGCAAACGGACCTCGGGACGAGGCGTGGGCGACGTGGCCGAGAAGGAACGGCGCGGGGGAAGACCCTAGGGTTTTGTTTTACTGAAAAAAACTTAATGTTGTGGGCTTAGGGTTTGTTTGTTTTTTTTTTTAATTTGGGTTGGTATTTGTGAATTAGGCTTTGACTGTTTTTTTATTTGTTGGGTCTGTTTAAGCCCGGGCAAATTGGGCCTATTACAACAAGAATAAACAACGTGTCCTAAATTTTGTAAACTAGCCAATTCCTTTCCTTCAAAAGAAAAACTACCCACTACGTTAATTCAACCCAACTTTAAGTCTAACGGCTTTAGAAAAGTTTTAAGCTTTGATTTGATTTATTAATGGCAGCCAACTCAAACTAACAAAAAATGAGTTAATTTTCATTGAAAGATATCAAGTTCTCAACCATTTAAAGTACAAGAAAAACAATGTATTTGAGGATTATCTAATTTAATAATAAACATTTAAAAAAATGTTTTATTTATACTCGTTGTATATTGAATTATATTTTATGTAAAAAATATAATAAAATTAGGTAACGTGTAAATATTAAGATCTAATGTTTTAAAAATTAAAACTAAAATTGAAACAATGTGTAAATATTAATGATTAAATTTATTATTATGTTAAAAATATCTTATTCTTTTTCATTAATTATTTAACCGCCAATGACTAAAAATGAAAAAAATCAAATAATTGAGTACCGCATAGATCTCGATAGCTCCCTATAATTTTACAACAAGTGGAAGCTTCTCTAATCAGTGGAGAGATGACAAATGACAAATCATTCAACTTTTGGTTCAAACATGCAAATTACGTTTCGAGAGGTCATCAACTTGATTTGGTAAGTGCGAGAGTTTTAAATTTGACTCGATGAAAATGGTTGCCAGTCTTTTCAATCCAAGTGTTCAGCGATGATTTACAGATTTAAAGATAGCCGCGGTTCAACCCGGGTAGACAAAGTAAAAGATGAGGACCCTCTGGAGTCCCCCATTTTACTACTCACTGAATGGAATACGACTCAGGTCGAAGCTTTTCTGGAAATGGAGTGATGAAAACCTTACAATTTTTGGTTGAAACATGCAATTTACGTGAAAGAAGAAAAAGCTTCATCTTCTGTAAACCTTTAATTTGTGGGGTTAGAAGATTTTCATGCATCTTTAATTAATATGGTGGTTTTTAATTTTGAAAAAATACCACCCCATTCTAACAAGACTAGTGATCAAACCGATTAAATTATTGATTCGCTGATCTGATCGATTTAATTAAATAGATAATTAAGATTCATAAAATAAAATAAATCAATTCAATTAAAATTTTAACACGGTTCAATAGTCTATATTAACTCATGAATCAACAAGTTTAATGTCTCTCCAAATTGATCCCTAGACCAATTTTGGATACTCTAATTCAAACAAACATGCATGGTAAATTTAATTACACGTCCATTTAAGAGAGGTAGTGAGAGGACATGTGAGGGCCTTGGCGCTCCCTTAATTTGGTGATATTGCTTTTAAGCCTTTAAAATTTGCGACATTATGGTTAACAAGTGATAAACTTTCCATTTTAGCTTCCAATATTTTATAAATCAAATCCAATCTCTTAAAAAGAATTTCTTACTTTGCCATCGCACCTAATTATTATACAAAGAATACGAGAAACTTCATTTAAGATCTAGCTCAAAGCTCATTTTATTATTGAAAACATAATAAAGCATCATTTAGTTCTTAAACTTGACAAGTTTTTTTTAGTTCTTGAATTATTTTAGACGACATTAGTCCTAAAACTCGTTAAGTACTTTGTACGTTGATGTGATACTTGGATATCGTGCCATGTTATGACCTATTTTTATAAAAATTTAAGTGATGATGTGACATAATCATAAAGTGTCACGTCATTACATGAATCAAAATTGGAGAAAATTACCTTATCATTTATTTTAATATATCAACTTAATCATTTCGACTAAAACCTTATAAATTTGCGGCTTTTGGTAACTGTAGAAGAGGTGTGTGTCGGTTTCAATTAGGTTTAGCTTAATCGATTTCTAGATGAGGAAAGGTAGAGATTTTTATTGAAATTATAGTTGTTACTTGATGGGTAGATAAAGAGATGAAATTTTCAGCCTTTGGTAATTATGTTTAGCTTCTAAATAGCGATTGTAGAGGCATACGGCTAGTTGAAATTTTGAAGGAGGGTGATAATTTGTGATTTTGAGAAATATGGACTAGTTCATTTCTTCAACAAGTGTATAACACTAAACATCTCTGGAGCATGAGTTTAAATTTAATTCACCAAATTATTTCAACTGGAACTGAACTCCACTTGAAAGAATTGAATGATGGGAATTTGTTTCTCCAATTATAGCGTTGAAATCTCTTAGACATAAATTATATGCAGTTATGCTACTTCTTGCGATCATAAATTTGATTGGTCTTACGGGAAAATAGGTTTCTGCTTCCTCCTTATTCTGTTCAAACATTTAGAATTTTCTTTGCTTTGCTTTCTTCTGGAATTGTAGCTGCTTAACTGCTGGATCATGAACGATAGCATAACAAACTTCTCTAATTTCTTGTTATTACATGTTCTCTATGCTTGTGTTTGACTTATATTCAGCTGATTCCTAAGATTCTTCTGCGTATTTCCTTCAATATATTTGCAGTACCCTTGGCCAGGGACTTGAGACTAGCACCTATCCTGGTGAGGTCATATTCTCCATAGCACTTGCCATTTTTGGACTGCGCTTCTGATTGGAAACATGCAGGTAGATTTTTGAATATTATCTCAAGCTTTATTTAGCCAGTTAGTTAATTGAGACTTGAGACTGTAGAAAGCGAAATTGATTTGAGAATGTTCTGGCATTGTTGTTGTTTTCAATGTTGTAAGCAGACCTATCTTCAATCTCTCACCATTCTGCTAGAAGAGATGAGGATTAAAAGGCGTGATTCAGAACAGTGGATGCATCATCGTATGCTTCCCAGGACTTGAGGGAACGGGTGAGGCGTTATGACCAATACAAGTGGCTGGAAACACGCGGTGTTGATGAAGAGAACCTGGTCCAGAGCCTCCCAAAGGATCTGAGGAGAGATATTAAGAGTGGTTAGAAGGGTAAGTTCTTTTCTTTGTGTTTTGGTGTCTTGTTTATTAGCAGTAGTGAGAACTGAGTAGTACAAGTTTTTCTATTTTTCGTGCAATGGATTACCTTTCACTTGTCTTTCTGTATCCATGTTCTGAAGCCTATGGAATACAACTTTTCCCCATAACATAAATATCGTGTTTGCATTGTATATGAAAGTGATCGGTAGCATGTTGTACTATCTTCGTTTAGTGGATGATCTGGTGTGTCTCTAGAAGTTGTTTTTGCTATATTTCATGATTTCAATTCAGTTCCGTATTTACGCGTAGGCTTAATAATTTTTCCTTCAATTCCATTTCCTTTTCCTCCTGTTTTTTTGTGTGATCTCGACTGGCATCCGATATTGTATTGCTTTGGCACCATCGTACGCTCTAACTGCTTTCATTTTTGTAGGTTCCTCTGTTTGAAAGTATGGATGAGAGATTGCTTGATGCCATTTGTGAACGGCCTGTTTACTGAGAGCACCTACATAGTCCGAGAGGGGATCCTGTTGATGAGATGCTATTCATCTTGAGAGTGTAACAACAGATGGTGGAAGGAGTGGGTTTTTCAACCGCAGTTTGCTGAAAGAAGGAGATTTCTGTGGAGAGGAACTTCTAACTTGGGGTGCTAGCCTTCCAACATCTACTCGGACAGTGAAGGCTTTAACTGAGGTCGAAGCTTTTGCCCTCATAGCTGAGGAATTAAAATTTGTTGCCGGTCAATTCAGGCGTCTTCACAGTAGACAGGTACAACATACATTCCGTTTTCATTCACAGCAGTGGAGAACCTGGGCAGCTTGCTTTATCCAAGCCGCTTGGCGGCGTTATTCCAAGAGGAGCTTCGTCCTAAGGAAGAAGAAGAGGAAGCAGCAGGAGGAGGATCAGATGGAACCCGCAATAACAGCGGTGGAGGTTCATACAGCATCGGTGCTACTTTGTTAGCTTCCAAGTTTGCTGCAAACGCACTTCGTGGCATTCATCGGAACCGGAACGCTAAGAGCGCAAAGGAGTTGGTGAAACTACAAAAGCCTCCGGAACCTGATTTTACTGCTGAAGACGCAGATTGATATGTAATCCATGATGTTACGTTTGATATGAAGATCTGAAACCAATACATAGACATTCCATTTTGGAAATACAGTTGTAAGTAAAGGCTTGCTTTAAATTTGAAAGACTGTAAGTCTTGTTTGCTGCTTCATTAATTCTTATGCCTATTGATTTATATGTAGTTCCCATTTCCCTATGAGATATTATTTATTTCTTAGAGTTATACCCTTAACATCAGAAATGAAAAAGACAACAGGTGTCTTTGCTGAAACTGCTTGGGCTGGAGCTGCATATTATTTGGTATTATATATGCTTTGTAGTCATGTAAGTCCCTATCCATATGCATCTTCATTGCACTAATAAAACCTGTTGTTATTTGTTCTCCCTAGGTCACAATTTTCGCTCTAGTCTGTTCTTTAACAAATATGATTACTTGTGTAATTACTTTTTGATCTGTGTTTGTTTTTTTTGGATGAATGATTCAGATAGTAGGGGCATTCTGGTACTGGGTAGCCGTAGAACGAAATGATGCTTGCTGGCAGAAGGCTTGGTAAGGATATTGGTAGAGATAAATGCAATACAAATTTCTTATACTGCGGGGAATCAGCATATGGAAGGTTATGGAGTATGGAATAATACCAAAGACACTGTTCTTAAAGAAAAGTGCCCAGCTGATGACAATATTGATAATCTTCCATCCGAACTTCACACAAGCTTTGTCATCTGGTATTGTTTCATCAACAAAGTTCTTTTCCAAATACTGCTACTGTTTATGGTGGGGTCTACAGAATTTGAGGTGGGAAATCATGTTCCTTCTAACTGCTGATTAATATAATAAGAAAATAAAATGTGGATTCTGTTATATGATATTCTGCACTGTATATTAGATTATTGTGTAGCAAGAAGTTGCTTTCTTATCAGACATAGATAATCATCATTTATCATGATTGTTTGAAGGAGAACTTGCAAGACACTACTTGTGTGGAAAGTTTTCTTGTCCTCTTGGCAATGCATATGAAATAGATACACTCTAGGTTGTGTTCTGCTTTCTGTTATTTGTGATCTATTTACAGGGACTTGGAGCATCTATTACACATTCAACTCCTACTGATTGAACCCTAAGAACTCAAAGCCACGTGTACCCACATACTCATGGATTATGAGTTATTGTTGCCATTTCAAAACATTATCTTATATTCGTACTATCTTTGCTACTCTTTTTTAAGTCTTACCTTCCTATCTTCATCAGTCCTTTGGCCTTTAGTTGCTAGACTATATAATAAAGAAATAAATAAAAGGCCTCTCCCCTTATGCTTTAATGCTTCCTAACTTTATTTTTGGTTATTTGCCTTTGGTGCCTACTGTTTTGAGTTATCCTTTATATGGCACGGTTAATTTCTTGTTATTATATGTTCTCTATGCTTGTGTTTGACTTATATTCAGCTGATTCCTAAGATTCTTCTGCGTATTTCCTTCAATATATTTGCAGTACCCTTGGCCAGGGACTTGAGACTAGCACCTATCCTGGTGAGGTCATATTCTCAGCCGCAATAACAGCGGTGGAGGTTCATACAGCATCGGTGCTACTTTGTTAGCTTCCAAGTTTGCTGCAAACGCACTTCGTGGCATTCATCGGAACCGGAACGCTAAGAGCGCAAAGGAGTTGGTGAAACTACAAAAGCCTCCGGAACCTGATTTTACTGCTGAAGACGCAGATTGATATGTAATCCATGATGTTATTTTTATATTTGTTGTTACGTTTGATATGAATGTTGCTTTGCAGATGTAGAATGTTTGCAGAAATCTAAACAAAAAATCTTCTTTTTATTGTTCTCTTCAATTTGAGCTTTCATCCAATGGTTGTCTAATGTATCTTAGATGGATGTTGATTGCTTTAATTATCGTGTTGACTTCCTATTACAACACGTTTGAACCTCCTCACTTCAAAAAATTTCTAACAGAATTTAACTGCTTCATTTGATTGCTCTAAAATAATTTAAACTCTTTTATTTATTTATTAAATTTAATAAAACATAAAAGATGTTTTAATATTATTACTTAATTATTTTATTTTTAATTAGTGATAATATAAACTTTTATTATTTATCTCTAAATTAATTTAAATTAATTAGAGAAAAATAAATGTTATATTTTTTTATCAGAATTATTATCTACGATAATTTTAACTCGTCACATTGGTTAAAATAAATTTCATTATTAAATCCAAACAATAGAAAACCACCTGAAAATAAACCCTTAACTATAACCCGTAGGTCTCATAAATCACCAAGTGATTTTCGTTAGTCCCCGAACCTTTTAAAGCACCAAGAAACTTGTAAATGTCGCGAACAAATCCTAACCTGTCATTATTCTTTTTAATTTAATACGAGGTTATCTAAAAGTAAATATATATATATATATATCAAATTCAAAATGTTAAATTCTGAGAATAGTCCTTGTACTGATTGATTAGTGTGGATTTAGTTTTATTTGATTAAAATTGATCTCTTGACTTTTCGGTTTGCTCATTTTCAGTCCCTTTGTTAATTTTTTTCTTAACGGTATCAAAAGGTTTAAGTACAGTTACAAATTTAGTTTCTCAACCTTTACAATTTTTGTCAATTTGACCCTTACTCTTTTTTCTTTCTTATAAAAACTATAAAAATATTTAAAAAATTATAAAATTATATAAAAAATTATAGAATAATTAAAATTTTTATAAAATTTTCTAAATGTGTCAACAAATTAATGATAAAAAAAAAACTAAAACTTAATATTAATCATTGCCAAATTAAAAACCATTATTCCATTAATTATGAGTTTATTCTTACGAATTGAAAAATTAAATTTCTTAATAATAAAGTTTGAAATTTTTTTTCTCTCTTTCAACTCTTCTAGTTTCTTCTTTCATTTTCTGATAACTCTCGTGGCTTCCTCTAGTATCTGAAATTAACAAACAAAACCTTTACTATTCCTCCTAAAAAAATCGAAACTCAAAAAGAAGAAAGGAAAGTTTTTTGCATGATTTCCTCCGATTTTCTAAGGACCCCCAACCTTCTTTGATGCGAGGGTCTTGAAACTTGAAGAAGGATCATTTTCATTAAAGTTTATTCTCCAATTTTTATGAAAAATTATTTCAAGAACTTCATTTAAAACATTTTTTTGGTGTTCATCGAAATAACGACATGCAAAGAGGAATAATTATCTAAAGTTAAATGAAAGTATGGCTATTTCCATATTAAAGTGAACTCCGAAGCATATCAAAAGTCTTACATGTAACTAAAATCGAAACCTTAATTTACAAAACCCAAAAACCTTTCGGTTTACAAGATACATGTGGTATAAAGGAAGGGAAAACAATGGAATTCTTGGAATTATTCTTTCTCAACAAACAAGCAGATGTTCTTGTTTTTATGGTTTTCCATTCAGAAACAATCAACAATTCAAAAGAAAAAGAAAATTGAATATTTCTCTTTCAACCATTAAAGCATACACACAGACAAAAACCTATAAAACAAAACTTACGACGGCTTCTTGATGAGTCGAAATTTCTTGCTTTTGATCTGCAGATTCTGAAAACGGAGAAAAGAGGAGAAGAAATAGAAGAAGAGATTCTCGAACGTTGCTAATTGAAAAAAAAAAAAAAGGAGTTCGATTTCTGTTTATAAGAACCCAGAGCTGGCAACAGTAACTCAATTTTTGGGCTATTTACGCCCCTGGTCCTTCCTTATTTTTCTGTTGTCTTAATGTAGTCCTATTTTCTTTTTTTGTTTTTTAATTTGGCCCGATAATTTTGCGTTTATTTCATTTTAGTCCCCACTGGAATCATGCGTTTTGGAGGGCAGGGATATTTCCCTATTTCGTCCCTCCCTGTTATTTCAAAATTAGATTGCTTATTTTTTTTCTTTGCACATTTCATGTATTATTGTTATTATTTTTATTATTTCCATTTATTATTTAATTAGTATTAAAATTGACGATTTTAACATGATTCTTGCCATCGTTATTATTTGGTGTTTTATTATTATGGTCATATCATCATCATGCATATTCCACTTTCTTTTATTGTTTAATTAACATTAAATTTAATTGATTATTGCCATTGCTTATTTGTTGTCTCATTATTATAGATATATCGACATTTCGCTTATTCGCGTTATCTTTTTATTATTGTTCCAATCGTGTCGCGAGTCGTGTTTAAATATTCATTCTTTACACTATAATCCAAATAAAATAAATATGCCTAGTTTTAAACATTACATGCGTATTCATTCAAAAACTTTTGGAAATAAAGGCAATATTCTGTGCTTAGAGCTTCGAGAAATTGTACCCTAACTCACCGGATTTCGATTCCCTCGTTGAACTCAAATATCCGAATATCCTTTTAAAATCAAAATACATAAGATTTAAAAATTAAAAAAAAAAAAAACTAATGGCAAGCTCATTCTCAAAGGTTCAAGGTGTTGTGTCCTAACTTACGGGACGTGATATTTTGTTACTTCGGGACGAAAAAGTCTTAAACGCACGTTTTGATTTATCCAAGCGATTTTAACTAAAAATAACATTAATAAAGAGGGATCATATTTTAAATTCTTTTTGAGTTTTTAATTTTCAACATTAAGACATTAATTAATCAATTAGGTACCAGTTTTAGGCGTTACGAGGGTGCTAATCCTTCCTCGTATGTAACCGAACCCCGAACCCATTTTTCTGAATTTCATAGACCGAAATTGTTGTTTTAATAAATTAAACTCTTACGAGGTGATCCGATCACACTCATAAAAAAGATTGGTGGTGACTCCCATTTTTTTGTGTTTTTTAAAATAAAAGTCGACCTTTCAAAAGAATGGTTTCGACACTTGTTATTATTCATTTTTCCATTAAGTTAAATGCAAGAAAGACGTCACAAAGGGATGAAGTGGTAATGTTCTAATCGCTTCTATTTACCAATGAAATCTATTGTTTGATGTCAGCTTCGGTAACTGATAATGTAAGTTGATTCATGGCTCTGTTTAAACTTCCGAGTGTTGGAAAATTTGAACATCACATATATAATAAGGATAATTACATGTTATTATTTACTATCATGATAGGTTAGCCCAAATTAAAAGCGATCTAATTCGGTTAGAATTTTATTGGGCTTTTAATTATTAAATAAAGTATGGGTCAAATATGTGTAGATACTCTTCTAATCAAATTCTAATTAATGATGGGCTAATTAGAATTTGATTAAGGTCATAAATATTAGGGTTATGGTCCCCAAATTATACACAAGATATCTTTTCTAATATCCCATCATTAGGAAAGAGAGAGCACGTATTCTCTGAATTTCTTGTGTGCTAATTTGGAAGATCAAATCCCCAAGATTCGGTAAAACTTCAAGGAATTCATGGATTCAGGTACGCTTCCGCATTTAGATTTGTAACACCCCAAACCCGGCCCAAACACTACAACCGGATCTGGCATGTCACTAAGAAAAACTTTGTCAAACATGTCGTATTTTCAGAAAAGCCCAAATATATTTTATATAGAACATGCCTTTGTAAAATAAAACCCAAACTTAATTACATGCCTTAGTTTAATTAAAATAAAAATTTAAATAACTAAAAGTAATAAAAGCCTATAATAAAACAAAATATAAACTAGTGGCCCATGGCCTTATTACATCGCAGTTTAAAATCCATTAATTAAAATACAATATAAAATAATTAACTGGAGTCTTTTTGCCAAATCTTCATATTCTTCTGCATGGTCACCTTGCGTTCCTCTCCAGCCCGGTCCGAAGCACTAGGTATCACCTGAAATGTTAATTAAAAGGTGAGTCGCGAAACTCAGTGTGCAACCCTCATGCACCACTAGATTTTGGGCCTTAGGCCCATAAAATAGATTAATAATTTCATTCATATAAATAACAAATAATATGCAAGGCCCAACCCGTTTGCCTAGGTTTCCATCCGTTACACGCCCCCGTACCAGCCATTCACACCATTGGGGATTTCTACAATTGACCCACACCGCTACACGCCAAGATGGCAGTCGTGCTGCTCATCCACATATGATGGCCGAAGCCCTTATAACATATGATGGCCGAAGCCCTTATAACATATATTGGCCGAAGCCCGTATAACAGTTCACGGCATTAGCCGCTACATCAGATCACGGTAAAACCGCTACACATATAACGTATAACTTCCTCCTTTCATCAACCCAACCCATGCAATCACATACAAGCATTTTACTTATAACATTTAAACAGATTATTTACTAACCTGGTGATTCCCTTTTACCCTCATTGGGCTTTCATTAATAAATCGAGATGTTGGCAATTATCAAAACATATAAATCTTATGATCATGCATTTTATGATTAGATCTAAATGGTGGGAAAGTATTACACACCTGTTATCGCGCAAATCTATTATCCTTAACGTAGAGCCTTATTTGTCGAATCCCAAAAATCCATAAGAAACGTCACCTCCCTACCTTCGGCTTTTCCACCAAATCGGCTTTAATGGAACAGATTCGGCTTCTAGGGATAAAGAGTATAATTGACAGGGCCTTTGAAATAATGATTTGAATTAGGAGCTTGAAAAATAAAAGAATCACAGAAAAAGGAGAAATCCCGAAACTCACCGGATTAAAGAGGAGTATACGGCTTACGGTGCACCTTCGAGAAATAGAGATTTCACTTGTAGATTCGGCTTTGAGAAGAGAAGAGGGGAAAGTAAACTGTGTTTGGAGAGTTGCAGCAAAGAAAAGGTTTTGAGAGAAAAGAAGAAGAGAAATTCGGCTAGGTGAGGAAGAAGAGAGAAAAATTGAAAGAAAGGATGATCACTTGGCTTATATAGATTTCAGCAATACACTCCCCCTTCCAGAGTTGGATTTTTGGCCAACTCTGCTGTTATCTGATAGCTTTTATCTTTCTTGTTATCTTAATCCCTTATCTCCTCGAAAATAGCCCTCATCTTTATCTTCATTATCTTTCTATTTATCAATAAAATAAAAGAATTAAAATCCCTATTTTGTAGCTAGTGTGCCATCCACTCCAAAGGCTCCTACGTGCCAAATTTTTGACCCAAAACTTGGGCTCTAAGTAGCCCTCACTTGGCCCAAACTCCTCCCCCCTTATGACGCCACCTCATGCCCACTTAAAGCTCCTCAAATCTTAGGGCCACAAGCCCAGCTTGTTACTTAATTCTCTATCTACTTAAATTATGAGCTAACGCCATTTATTAGCCACCTAACCCAAATTTTAAAGCCCAATATATATCACTTTAAAATACCCAGAGCACTAGTTTAAACCCTAATCTTGAAAAAAATCAGCCCGATCCTGGTTTATTAAGTTTTATTTTAGATTTATTTTACAAATCTAACAAGTGGCATCCGAGCTTTGTCATGTTGAATCATTGAGAAGGAGTTGATTCTTTATTAATTTTGGGTTTTGATTTTTTTAAATAAAGTTTTAAGGTTTTAATTTTCGTTTAACTGGAAAGATTTACAGTTTTAATTGAGAATTAAAAAAATTGAGGATATTATTAAGAAATTGCTTCAGGTAAAGTGCCTTTAAAATATCGATTATTTATCAACGAATTCATTATATATGTTGAATCTTTAAGATTGATGGTAATATTTGTTAGTTTTAATTTTCTTTTATCGATTCAATTTTAGGGTTTCATTATAATAGTTTTTTAATTCAAATCCGGGTCAACAATTGTGCAATTGAATTCAAATTCTATAATCGTTAATTCTTGAATTCAATATATAATTGATAGAATATGTTATTTATTATTGAGTTTTTATGTTGTTTCATCTCATACTATTCAGTTTAAGCATATATTTTGAACTTGGATATCTAAGGCAAGTCGATTAAGGTTATATTTTTATGGTTTAATTATAATGAAATTATAATTGTAACACCCCTTACCCGTGTTCGACGCCAGAACAGAGTATGAGACATTACCGAAGAGTACAAAACATTTACAGATTATTTAAACCATTTATCGCTCAAATATTAAAATTTATTGTAAAAGTTTCCTTTATCAGACCCTTAAGGTTCAAATCATGCATTGGGATTGGGTCAGGACTAAATCAAAATCCTTAAGTTTATCTCATTTACAAGGTTCCCACGCCCGTGTGGCTCACATGGCCGAGCCTCTAGGGCGTATAACTCTCTGACTTGCATCTGTGGAGAAACTTGGGTCATACGGCCTTAGTACACGCCCGTGTTGCTTGGCCGTGTGGTAAAGTTAATTTTTCACAAATTATGCTATTTTTCAAGCCATATTTCTCACTCATTTGATCCTTATTCTTCACCACATTTAATACATATAAAAACTAATTTAAGATATTCAACTGAGCCTTATACTTAATACAATTTGTTAGTCGTACACTTCATATAAATAACAAGAAACGTACATGGGCTCAATTCTCATTAAATTTCTCTTGTACTTGTACTTTTTCATCCTATGTATTCATATAGCTTATAACAATCGCACCTCTGTTTTTCATATACATTTTTATAACAATTTGTCTTGGTTTCAAACTACTTCATATTTGAGTTTTACTTATCAAATCATTTGAAACATCATCTTTATACATATAGTGCACTTGAGATGCAAAAATTCTATAATTATGAATGAACACATTTATCAAACACATTCCATGTTTTTATATATTATAGTCTCATATTTCCATGTATCATGTTCCTCGTATTTTTGACAAATACATGTAACAACTCATAATCATGCAATGCACTAACTCTTCCTGCCAATTACAATTTAAATTGGCAACTCACTTATTGAGCCCAATGTTCTCTAAAATCCATTAGGATGCATGTATCCATAAATAAATTCCATGTACAGATATCATCACCTCATATTTTCACATACATTTACTTTCCATATTATGAACTCAAATAACACACACAAGACATACCAGTACATTCCAAGTACATTTTCATAATATTTCATTTTGAATTTAGATTATGTCATTTTAGAACTCTTCTCATTAACTCATTCGGAATACCATTTCATACAGATAATACACTCAAGGGTGTACAAATATATAATCACAAATGAACTCATTCATCAACCAAGTTCTATGTTCATGTATCATCAACTCATATTTCCTTATATCACATAATTCTATATAACACTTACCAACTTCACAAATTAGTGAACGTCTTACGAAATTGTTCTCGCACCGGTATGCCTTGAATTTCACCGATAATCACCGATGCCATATCCCGGATATGGTCTTACACGGAAATCACTTGTCACTTGTAGCCGGGCTACCACTATTCATCGATCGTGTGGCCGAGGCTACCACTTTTCACCGATCGGTGCCGAAACTACCACTTTTCATCGATCGTAGCTAGAGCTACCACTTTTCATCGATCGTAGCCGGAGCTACCACTTTTCATCGATCGGTGGCGTGAGCTACCACTTTTCACTTTCACTTGTCTTTGATCGGATAAGTGTAGCCGGCTATCACTTATCACTTGTTGCCATGGTTCAACCATTGTATTTTTCGTCAATTCATGTTGTCACTGAACTGCAATGCTCAATTTGATCATCAATACATATGAAATAACACATAATGAAATTCATAAAATTAACAAATGATCACTAAAATTTAGCCATATAAACTCACAACTTCAATTTTTTGTATTATAACGATAATCATAATTTCATAATAAATATTCCAAATAAAACATTATATCAATTATAATTGAGCATGTAATCAATTTATACACAAGTCATTCATATATTATTTTCCCTCCTCCTCCTCTCCATCCACATCCTTAGTATAAACAACACACTTGTAAGTAACATTTTCTATAATTTTCACTATTTACTCATGTGAATATTCAAGCTGTCCATCCATGTCATAGTCACTAAATTATTTTTATCTTGAGCTACAGAACTCAAAATTAAGATCCGTTAATTTTATTTGAAACTAGACACTCATATCTTCTTACCATAATTTTTCCAGAATTTTTAGTGTGGCCAATTAGTACAGTTTATTCATCAAAGTCACCCCTATTCTGCTGTCTGGCAGTTCTGACCCTTCTTCACTAAAAATTAATTATCTCTTTATACAAGATTCAGATGATGTTCACATTTATTTCTATTGAAAATAGACTCATTCATAATTCTAAAAATATAAATTATAACTCATAATTCTTTTTGTACAATTTTTAGTGAATTTTTAAAGTAAGAACAGGGGATCACGAAGTTATTCTAAACCAGTCTTGCAAAACTTTAAATATCTCAAAATGTGGACTTCCTTTGCTTGCTATGTTTCTTTTATATGAAAATAAACTCAACAAGATTTAATTCCATATCTATCTCAACTTCTAATTCAATTTCTACAATTTTTGGTGATTTTTCAAAGTTAGACAACTGTTACTGTCCAAAACTGCTTTAGTGTAACATGTTGATTTCTATTTTGTCCCTAATTCCACAATTCATACAATTCAGTCCTTGCTGAATTAACCCCTCAATTGAGTTAATTTTCTCATTTAATACTTTTCTCTATCATTTTATGTAACACCCCAAACCCGGCCTATGCGTTAAGACCAGACTTGGCATGCCACGCGATTCGAATTTACGTCCAGTCGTCAATGCTTTTAATGAAAATAATTTTTCAAAACGATTTTGAAGACGGAGTTTATCAAAAATCGAGATTTATTTGAAAAAAAACATGATTTTAAAACATAAGAGTTTACAATTTGATTTAGAGAGAGATAATTGGTTGAAAATCTAAATAATTGGTTGAAATGAATTTATAAAAGAGTTTTCACAAAATTTTACGAGTGGGTGATATTTAAGAAAAACCCCCTTTTTATACGCAAGTTTAAGAAAACATTTATAAAAATTTAACAATCCCATTTAAGTAATTAAAACATATTAAAAACCATCCACAAATAAAAATCCATAAAAATAATACTAGAGGCCTTATTACACCGCAATTTAAAATAGTACTTAAATAAAAATACTTAAAAGAAGTCCAAAGTTTTTATAACTCATCATTCGTAGTATGGCCTCCACACGAAGTCATCCTCGCCCAAATCTCCATCAATTGTCATTACTGAGAAGGGTAAGAATAAAGGGTGAGTTACTTAGAACTCAAATGTATGAACCCACTTACCGTGTTCACTTGGCCAAAACCATTTAAACAATTAGTTGGGCTTGGGCCCATTTACAAATGTGCATTATATAAATAAAATATAAAAATGCATGTGATATGCAATTCCCAACCAAACCTAATTTCCATCCGCTACACACCACCCGTACCAACCAACACACCTGGTGGGGATCAAGTCAACCCACCCCGCCAACACACCGATATAGCGGCATTAAGCCAAATATAATATTTGTGGCGAGCCACCGAACTAGATTTTGGCAACAGCCTTTCTTCTCTTCACAATTATCCCAACCCATGCAGTCATGTATATATATATAATGCATAACAATATATTCATAAGGTAAATTTCAACAAAAAGCCCATATTACAAGTTATCAATTTGGCCCGTTAGTCAAAATAGCAATTTAGCCCATTTAACGATCTAGCAAATTTTTGGCCTATATATATATCGATCTAGCAAATTTTGGCCCATATATATCGATTTATCAAGTTGGGCCCATATAGCAATTTATCAAATTGACCCATTAAGGGTATTTTCGTAATTCGGTCCATAAGGACATTTCGTAATTCAGCTCATTAGGGGCATTTTTGTAATTTGGCCCATAAGGGCGTTTTCATAATTCGGTAATCGTACCCACTAAGGGTAATTTGGTAATTTACCCTCCAAGGGTATGATGGAAATTTTCGCAACCTAGGCTTAATGACTAATTTGGAGCATAAAAATCAAAACTGTCCATCTGCGTCGTACTGACTAAAATGACTATAACTCGAGTTGGGAAACTCGAAATTTCGATCCGTAAATTTTATCTGAAACTAGACTCATATAACTTCTTACTGTAATTTTTCCAGAATTTTTGGCTTAGCCAATTAGTACAGTTTATTCTTCAAAGTATCCCTTTTTTCACTGTTTGACAGTTCTGACCTCTCTTCACAAAATCTCAGATATCTTATTGTACAGAACCCAAATACTGATTTTGTTTGATCCAAATAAAAATAGACTCACTAAGGATTCTAATAATATAAACCATGTCCTGTAATTATTTTTCTACAATTTATAGTGATTTTTCAAAGTCAGAACAGGGGATCTCGAAATCGTTCTGAACCAGTCTTACAAAAATCTCAAAATCTCAAAATATACTGATCCTTTGCTTGCTCCGTTTCTTTTATAAGAAAATAGACTCGATTATCTTTCAATCCATATATCCTTCACTTTCTAATTCAATTCTTACTATTTTTTTGTGATTTTTCTAAATCACATCACTGCTGTTAACCAAAACTGTTTTGTTACAAAATATGATTACCACTTCGAACATACGTACGCCCGAGTGGCCATAGATGCTGGTTTGCGGCTTTTCAGTCTTTCGACCGAATCACAGAACATTTCATGCAATTATTTAGAGAGGTATGAGATTACACACCCCATTTCAAACATGTATTCGGAAAGTAAGGGATTACACACCTGATTTCGGTAAGGACTAAACCTTATTGATGGTCGGCACCTACGACACCCACTATTTCTGAAGGATTAACAAGTAGAGAAGAGCGAGTGATTTAATCCCTAAAATAACCGGTTAGTCATAACCTTCGATCCGATTTGCAGAATAACCAAGATATGAGATATCGAAATAAACCATGACAAAACTCTTTACCTTAACGTTGATGAATCCGATTCCCACTGATTGGACTTATGGCTACGGATAAGTTGACAAAGGTATGATATACGGCCACCCACTAGAGCACGATTCGATCAAAGAAGAGAGTGTCCAATACGAAAGAAAAAAAAGAAATAATGAAGAGGTTGAAGAAATAATCAAAAGAAAAGAAAAGATGAGAAAAGAGGTGTTAGAGGGTTCGGCTGACACCAAGGGATAATGAATGAAAAGGATGTGAGTATTTTGGCAAAGCAAAGGAAAAGTGAACAATTTTGCTTGAATGTTTCGGCAAGACAAAGGAAAAATATTGAAAAGGAGAGCACCAAAATATTAAAAAGAAAAAGAAAGCTTTTCATGCACAACTTGCAAAAAGGCCAAAAAAACTTTCGGCTCCCCTTTTCTTCCTACCAAAACCATGTATCACCTTTACCAAAAAAGTGAGTGTTGACAAAAATTCTTTTCTCAAGCACCATCCAACAATTCAGCCAACATGTTCCCCTTTTATCTCTTTCCTTTCCTTTTTTTTTTTCATCAATAAAAAGTCTTCCTTACCTACTTTAAAATCTTGGCCGACACTTTCCATCTATTACAAGACTAGCACAAAAATTAAATCCCAAAAGTTGGGATAGAAGGGATTCGAACTCTAGCCCTTAAGCCACTTTATGTGACACCTTACCACCTTGCTACCAGCTTCTCTTGTGCTAGTTAAATACATACTTATTTCCTTAAGCATTTAAGGTTGCTTGTTCCATTTCAATAAAATACTACTTACCAAAAATTATTCCAAGTCCAAATAAATCCCGAGCCTTCTCGAGACCATTTTAAACACACAAATGGAATCATTTCACTAGCTAAGCACCAAAATAATGCAACATATAATTACTCAATTTTTTTTAGGGTATTACATTTTAAACTACTTCATAACCTTTGAAATCAGAATTTTAACACTAGGCCATAATTTCAGCTATTTCACAATTAGGTCATAAAACCCATTTTCATCAATTTCACTTGATAATATCATCATATAACAAAATTAAAGCTCCAAATAAATATTTATTCATCATATTCTTCCAGTAATAATCTACATCAACTTTAAAAATTAGCTATAGAATCAAAAACTAATGACATAGTAAGTTGGATCCAATTGTAAAAGTCCAAAAACATAGAAATTTCAAGGAGAAAGCAAGAATTAAACTTACATGAAGCTTGAGTATGAAAACCAGCTTGAAGCTCTCTCCCATGGCTGTTTTTCAGCTAAAGAAAATGAAGAGAAATCAAGAGAAATCTAGATAATTCCACTTTAGTCCTAGCTTTATTAAGTAAATTTTACAATATTCCAAATTTACCCTTATTTCTCCTTATTTTCTCTGGTTTCATGCCCTTGCCGTCCAGCCCAAATAGGCCTTGGGTCTATTTGCCTTTTAAGCCCTCTTTCTTTTATCATTTAAACTATTTAATCATTTCTCATAACTTTGCATTTATTACAACTTAGTCCTTTTGTTCAATTAACTATCTAACTTTAAAATTTCTTGACGAAACTTTAATACTAACTTATTAACACTCCATAAATATTTATAAAACATTTATGGCTAGATTAAAAATCTCCAAGGTCTCGATACCTCGTTTCCGATTCTAATTATTTAATTTTTTTTTCTAACTTCACATTTAACTTATACTCACTAAATTAATAATATTTTCTACTCACTTGTCGGATTTAGTGACCTCGAATCACTATTTCGACACCACTGAAAATTTAGGCTATTACAATAATGGTTAGATTTTGCTAATTGAAAAAAAAAAGGAGTTCGATTTCTGTTTATAAGAACCCAGAGCTGCAACGGTAACTCAATTTAATTATAAGCCAACAGTGGGTGTAATATCCTAAAATATGAGTATTTATATGTTGCATTATTTTGGTGCTCAGGTCGAAGCTTTTCTGGAAATGGAGTGATGAAAACCTTACAATTTTTGGTTGAAACATGCAATTTACGTGAAAGAAGAAAAAGCTTCATCTTCTGTAAACCTTTAATTGTGGGGTTAGAAGATTTTCATGCATCTTTAATTAATATTTTAAAAAATAAACGAGACATATGGTGGTTTTTAATTTTAAAAAAATACCACCACATTCTAACAAGACTAGTGATCAAACCGATTAAATTATTGATTCCTTGATCCGATCGATTTAATTAAATAAAAAATTAAGATTCATAAAACAAAATAAATCAATTCAATTAAAATTTTAACACGGTTCAATAAGTCTATATTAACTCATGAATCAACAAGTTTAGTGTCTCTCCAAATTGATACCTAGACCAATTTCATGCTAAAAGACCTGAGCATTAGCGGCGCTTTTTCACAAACGCCGCCAAAAGTTTTTCATATTTTTTTCTTATTCTTGCTTTGAATTATATTTTATTTTGATACATTCACTTATAAGCAACGAGAAAATTTCATTTTAGTTACTTAATTATGAAAAGTTATAAATTGCTAACTAAACAATTTAGAAGTTTTCATTTAAGTTACAAATTAAGCTATTAAAATTGATTTAAGGTTTAATGTTTAGTCTGTTAATTTCATGGTTTAGGGTTTGTTATTTTGGTGTATGGGTTTAGTGTTTTAATGTTTGTTGTTTGGGTTTATTGTATAGTGTTTAATATCTTAGTGTTTACTGGTATTAAGGTTTAAGTGTTAGTGGTTAAGGGTTAAGGTTCAGGGTTAGGGTTGAGTACTGCATTTTATAAATGTATGTATATAAACTTAATCTCCTTTTGGTTTCATGAAACAGCTTCATTTTCATTTTCATAGACTATCAAACTAACATTTTATTTTAACCATTGCCGAATGCCATTCCCTTTTGGCCGATAGATTATCTTCAAGGAAGTATGTCTATTTTCTTACTTTTGGTTTCCATACTAAGTTTTTTTTAACTACCACTTAATATTTGTCAACCAAAAGACGAATACACTGCCAACAATCGACCTGAGTTATCCAACCCTATCCAAAACACTCTTTATTCTGAGATAATATGTCTTTTACAGAATACAAGGAGCATATTATAAATTAAAATGTCTTTAAGATTCTATGCTTCTATTTTTTCTTTATTTCAAGCCATATATTTTCTTTTATTTTATTTGCTTCTGACGATTGAAATGTCTTTAATGATTGATCTATACTAGAGTCTTATTTTACTAAATTATTTTATTTAATTGTTGTTCATATCATCTCAAAAGTTTTTTCTTTTACTGAGAGTTATTGTATGTAATTGTTATTTGTAGCTCTGTACCTGATTTGTAGCAGATTGGTGCGCGATCAAATCGCCTCGCAATTCTTCAATCGGACTAAGTTCATACAGCTAATGACTAGACGATTCTGGTAACTGCTTTATATTCAACCTGTTTAACCTAGAGAACTTTGGATTGCTATGGTTGAAACATGGTTGTAATTTCGTAAACCCTGATATCATTATTATATATCATGTAACATTGGATTTAAATCGCAGATATGATTTGAGTCACTTTGAGACTAACCTGGGTTTTACTGAATTGTGGGATACTGCTTCTGGAAGAGATCTTAAGAGGTTCCTCCATGTATGTTCTTACTTCTTTTCTTGAATTGTTATGTGTTGATCAGTTTTTATTGATTCGAGAGCTACGAATTATGTTATTTTGCATTTGAAAGTTATATCCGAATGGCATTACGATTGTTCAGGTGATTGCTGCCTTGTGGATATTGTATATTGTTTGAAGTTGGTGCAACTTTGTGACATTGTTTTACATAGGTACCGGAGATGCTTCCAACTGCTTTGGTTTTTTATTAGAAACAGGTATGAGTTTGTCATTATATTATTTAATGAGAATGTGATTTGATTCTTATTTGGTCTCTTCTTTTTTTTAACATATTGACAGATAAAAAGTGTTACTGCTTCCTACTCCTCCTGCAACTGTTGGTTCAACTGAAGCTGCCATTTAATCTTCGAATTAATATTTGGTAGAGATATTGATAAAGTTTTTATATTTGGTTCAACTTTTGGGCTAAAAGTGATATTAGACCCTTCCGCAAAAACACGCGGATCCTGAGGTTGGAGCGGGTCGGGTCTCGGATCAGCCCCCTAAACGACGCCGTTTTGGCGTTAAAGGGCCCAAGTGAAACGACACCATTTTACTTCCATTATTTAAATCAATTTTTTTTAAAAAAAAAAACTTCATTTTCTATTTCTTCATGCATGTGTTACAATCTGATTTTTGTTGTGGCTTTATAGCCGAATACAAAAATTTTGCTACTATTTTTACTGTATATTTGCTTCGTTTCTGCTTTCCCTTTTTTGCTTGTTTGCAGGCGTTGACGGAGGCAGAGAAGGGATTTTTCCATTTTGGTGCAAGCTTCCAAACGGACCTCGGGACGAGGCGTGGCGACGTGTCCGAGAAGGAACGGCGCGGGGGGAGACCCTAGGGTTTTGTTTTACTGAAAAAAACTTAATGTTGTGGGCTTGTTTAAGTTGGGCTTAGGGTTTGTTTGTTTTTTTTTAATTTGGGTTGGTATTTGTGAATTGGGCTTTGACTGTGAGGGCCTTGGCGCTCCCTTAATTTGGTGATATTGCTTTTAAGCCTTTAAAATTTGCGACATTACGGTTAACAAGTGATAAACTTTCCATTTTAGCTTCCAGTATTTTATAAATCAATTCCAATCTCTTAACAAGAATTTCTTACTTTGCCATTGCACCTAATTATTATACATAGAAGCTTAATTTCAGATCCAGCTCAATGCTCATTTTATTATAAGTTTTCTTTAGTTCTTGAATTTTTTTAGACCACATTAGTCCTAAAACTCGTTAAGTACTTTGTACGTCTTAGTCTATGCGATGATGTGATACTTTGATATCGTGCCATGTTATCACCTAAAAAATTATAAATATTTGTATAAAATTTAAGTGATGATGTGACATAATCATAGAGTGTCACTTCATTACATGAATGAAAATTGGAGAAAATTACCTTGAAAGATTAAATGTTATCATTTATTTTAATATATCAACTTAATCATTTCGACTAAAACCTTATTTATTTTTTACATTAATTTTTATATAATTTTTATAGAGCCTTAATTTGTTAGGTCATATTTTTGGCCTTCATAATTGCTAGAGAACCGAACCAATTCATCAACAAATTTTTTATGTTATAGAACTCGTTAACTGTTTTGACATGTAAATCATACAAATGCCGTTGTCCAGAAAACCATTTATGCTTTAATAATTTAATGTCTTTAAGAACACATTTGACTCAACACTTAACTAAGCTTTTGCTTTAACTATACCATTAGCAGACAACCAATAAATCAGTGCTGATTTGGATTCGGATAAAATATCATATATCATATTTTGAGTTATTAATGTTATTATTAGAAATCATGTTTTTATTGGTTAATATCATATTTTGAGTAAAATGAGATAAAATATCACTTTATTAAAAAAAATACAAATTAATCCCTATACATTAAAAAAATTTCCATTAAAAATTTCATCCATATATGTTGTTAATGAATGATTTGACATTTTTCAAATTTTTTATAAAAGAATGAGTAGAATAAGATAAAAATGTAATAAATGCTAATGTGACAAAGGACCTAAACATTAACACATAGCGTGTGATAAAATTTTACCAGTTATTCTCTTGTCGTCCTTATTGCTGCCACAATATTTAATATATTTCACTCCAAAATTACAAGTGAAAAATTTACAAATAGTGAGAGAGAACAATGCCTTAAGTAGAGAATGGCAAATTTTGGGATGAAGAAAATGAGAAATGGTTAGGCCTATTTATAGTTAAGGTTTAGGGATTAACTTGCAAAGTACCTATACATATAGGGACCAAAATTGCAATTAACCCAGACCAAATTTCAGACTAAAAAATTTTGGTGCTGCATCTATTTTCGGTGCCTAACCCCCTGACCCCCATTATCTTTGACTTTTCAAAGATAATGGGCAGCTGCTAATAGACTGGAAATAATACTCGATTGCATGTAAATATTAGAAAGCTACGTTTCTTATTAGACAGTTCCATATCTTGAATGTCTTTCTATTTTTAGTTTCCTCAGTATTGATAGCCTGGTTGAGGGTGACTTCATTGCTGGTCAAGAGGCATTTGTTGTTTAGGAGGAAGTTGTGAACGAAAAGGCCGAGGAAGAAAATATTCAGAAAGAATCTACTGAGAACATTGTCAATGCATCTGAGATTGTGGGTGCAACTACTGATAATCTGGAGCGAGATGGAGCTAGACCGGCGGAAGTTACACAGGTATCCAGTGAGCAACACCACAACTCATTAGCGATAGTGGTATATACCAGACAACTCAAGGTGACCCCTCTTACACAAGAAGCAGCCGATGATGCCGGGTATATGGCTCTTTGGTGGATCTTGTTTATGAACCGGATGTTGTTTGAGTTTCATACCTTTTGCATTCTTAGACCGTAACTTTTCTTCCCTTACGTGGTGTTGGTTTGGACTTTGGATTTTATCAGCAAATTCCACAGATGGCATCGCATATTGTCAGTTTGATTCAAGATCAGAATTTAAATGTTCAGTTTAATGGTACCATTCCCAACACTTTCTATCATATTTTTGGTTTTGTCCATTTTGTTTTTCATGTTGAATTTGATATTTGAAATTGCTTTCTACGGGCAAGGCTAATATCTCTGAGCACCGAGAAAAGCCAGATGCATCGGTGGAAGAAAACCACTTGGTGATCTATCGAATTCAAAGAACCCAACCGCAGCGTACATCTAAAAAGGAGAGTTCCAAGATCATTTCATTCACGGAGAAAGAAACAGCTTGCCTTTAAACTCCCAAATTATTCAAGCAAGAAAAGAGAGTGTCCCTAAGGCCTCTCGAGAAAGTTCAAGCTAGTGGCGTGAAAGCTCTCACCGACATTTCCAACTCGAGCAAGCCTCACTTGCAAGGAACATCAAAGAACCAAACTGCAAAGTTATGTATTCCGTAAGATACTGCAGCAGAGGAAGGGTTTCGCACAATCATGAAGAATGCATCAAAGCACGAGAAAAGAGCCATAAGCACTAATGAATTTTCACGGATCCTCAGATTAGATGGTAAAGAAATTCACTTGGCATTCATTCATATGTTTACATTGAATTAACATTTGGTCATTTGGATACTTGCATTTGTATGCATGTTTTTTGTTTAGATTTACGCAAACATTCTCGCATCGCAAAAGCAACATTCATTGTCAAACAAAATGGAGGTAAACGTTCATCTCATTTTAGCAGTCTCATAAGCTTTAGCATATGGATTGTCCTAAGAATACGAGTTTATCACTCATTCTGACCTCACGAGTCCTTCGAGTATGCCAAAATGAACAAGATAATCGCAATGTTGATTGAAGAACTATCTCCTCCAAAGCATAAGTTGTCTAGGAAACTCGACTCTTGCCCAGCTAGTCCAGAGGCACCGGATCAATATTATATAGAGTGGTATGATCCTGAGTACATTCAAAGTTTTAAGTTGATAGAGCATTGATTTCGAGTTTCTAAGGCTTCGGTTGTCAAATTCTAGTCGGCACCATATATTAGCAAATAATCCATGTATTAGAAAGAAATTCTTTTATTGTACTTGATCATGTTATTTTTAGTAGTAGGAAAACTGTTGCAACTTATGTTGCATTCAAGTTTGAGGTGAAATGAAAGCTCGGTTGAATGGTGTGTCATCCGGTTTTCTCTCATGTCGAGCCAAATAATCATAGTGCAAAGATGCTCATTTTTATTGCGAACATGATATAAAACGAGAAATTGACGTGGAAAATTATGTAAACTCTGTTAAAAGTACGAATATCACCGAATATATTGACCTTAAACTTTGCTTTTCTTCCGGTTGATGAAAAATAGTGTCTTTTTGGTCCTGCTTCAAGAGAAATTTTTCTTTTCATGGTACTTAAATGATTAAATTAATTTAGTTTTATCTAGCATGTTTTTATTGGATGTCATACATTTTTTTATTAAATTAAGATGAAGACTCACCAGATTGCATAATTCCATAGGAATGAGACCTTGGAAATGGTTTTTGGACAAATCCAAGACCACAAATCAGATGATTCCATAACCATCTTGGAAGCTTGCGGAGAAATGATTATTACTTAAATCTAACACTTGAGACTTTTAGAGCTAATAGTTGAAACATCAGAAATATCTCCCTCAAACTTGTTCCCGTCCAAATATAATGCTTCCAACGAACCGATTAAATGATAAATTGCAGGAATTATTTTGCCGCTCAAGCTATTATTTGAAAGTGTAATCCAAGTAATGAGGTATCTGGTACCAACTCTTCGTATTCCTCCAAACAAATTATTGTGGCTGCATACTACTGAAACAAAGAGGCATTTTTGGACATGATTAAGAATCCTACATATGGAAAAAGTGAGCAAAAATTCCTTGGAATTTCATGTTGTATCCTATTATTGGATATATCAAGTACTGAGAGCTTCAAATTAGGATGTGGTGATAAGGTTAGAGGCCCCGCAATTGAACTATCTATCATGTAAGGCTGAGCTTCAAATTGGACGGGAACAAGTTTGAGGGAGATATTTCTGATGTTTCAACTATTAGCTCTAAAAGTCTCTTAAGTGTTAGATTTAAGTAATAAAATTAAATTAATTTAACCATTTAAGTACCATGAAAAAGAAAAATTTCTCTTGAAACAGACCAAAAAGACTTTATTTTTCATCAAATGGAAGAAAAGCAAAGTTTAAGGTCAATATATTCCGTTTATATTCGTACTTTTAACAGAGTTTACATAATTTTCCACGTCAATTTCTCGCTTTATATCATGTTCGCAATAAAAATGAGCATGTCGCACTATGATTATTTGGCTCGACAATAGAAAAACCGTATGACACACCATTCAACCAGCTTTCATTTCACCTCAAACTTGAATGCAACATAAGTTGCAAATAGCTTTTCCTACTACTAAAAATAACCGCATGATCAAAGTACAATAAAAGAATTTCTTTCTAATACATGGATTATCACTAATATATGGTGCCAAATAGAATTTGACAACCGTGCCTTGAAACTTGAAATCAAGGCTTTTTCACCATTATGGTGATTCTATCAACTTAAAACTGGAATGTACTTAGGATCATCCCATCAGATATAATGATCCGGTGCCTCCGGACTAGCCGGGCAAGAGTCGAGTTTCCTAGACAACTTATGCTTTGGAGGAGATAGTTCTTCAATCAAAGATTGCAGCTATCTCGCTCATTTTGGCATACCTCGAAGGACTCGTGAGGTCAGAATGTATAAACTCGTATTCTTAGGACAATCCATATGCTAAAGCTTATGAGATCGCTAAAATGAGATGAATGTTTACCTCCATTTTGTTTGACAATGAATGTTGCTTTGCGAGATGTAGAATGTTTGCGTAAATCTAAACAAAAAAACATGCATGCATACAAATGCAGGTATCCAGTCAGCCAAATGTTAGTTCAATGTAAACATATGAATGAATGCCAAGTGAATTTCTTTACCATCTAATCCGAGGATCCGTAAAAAGTCATTAGTGCTTATGGCTCTTTTTTGTGCTTTGATGCATTCTTCATGATTGTGCAGAAACCCTTCCTCTACAATATCTTCTGGAATACATAGCTTTGCAGTTTGGTTCTTTGATGTTCCTTGCAAGTGAGGCTTGCCCGAGTTGGAAATGTCAGAGAGAGCTTTCCTGCCACTAGCTTGAGCTTTCTCAGAGGCCTTAGGCACACTCTTTTTCTTGCTTGAATAATTCGGGAGTTTAAAGGCAACTGTTTCTTATAGGTTGTTTATTATATTACTGTCCAAAAAAACAAGATTCAAAGTATATAGGCTGGAAATCTGACGGGTTGCCTTTTATCTCATTGTAAGATATACTGGATCCTCCCTAGGTGTAACAATGCCACGTATGATGAATCTTTCAAAATTTCTGTTCAAATTGCTGTTTATTATCTTGCTTAGTTGATATATGCTTTGTTTGCTTATTATAGTCTCGTTCAAAAAAAAGATTCAAAGTATATAGGCTGGAAACCTGACGGGTTGCCTTATATCTCATTGTAAGATATAATGGATCCTCCCTAGGTGTAACAATGCCATGTATTTTGAATCTTAAAAAATTGCCGTCCGAATTGCTGTTTATTATCCTGCTTGGTTGATATATGCTGGCTGTTTATTATATTGCTGTCCAAAAAAAAGATTCAAAGTATATAGGTTGGAAACCTGGCGAGTTGCCTTATATCTCATTGTAAGATATAATGGATCCTCCCTAGGTGTAACAATGCCACTATGATGAATCTTAAAAAATTTCTGTCCATATTGCTGTTTATTATCCTGCTTGGTTGACATATGCTGGCTGTTTATTATATTGCTGTCCAAACAAAAAAGATTCAAAGTATATAGGCTGGAAACCTGACGGGTTGCCTTATATCTCATTGTAAGATATAATGGATCCTCCCTAGGTGTAACAATGCCATGTCTGATGAATCATAAAAAATTACTGTCCAAGTTGCTGTTTATTATCCTGCTTTATTGGTATATATGCTGGCTATTTATTATATTGCTGTCCAAAAAAAAAAGATTTAAAGTATATAGGCTGGAAACTTGACGGGTTGCCTTATATCTCATTGTAAGATATAATGGATCCTCCTTTGGTGTAACAATGCCACGTATGATGAATCTTAAAAAATTACTGTCTGAATTGCTGTGTATTATCCAGCTTGGTTGATATATGCTGGCTGTTTATTATATTGCTATCCAAAAAAAAAAAAAGATTCAAAGTATTTAGGCTAGAAACCTGACGGGTTGCCTTATCTCTCATTGTAAGATATAATGGATCCTCCTTAGGTGTAATAATGCCACGTATGATGAATCTTAAAAAATTGGTTATTGCCATTGCTTATTTGTTGTCTCATTATTATAGATATATCGTCATTTCGCTTATTCGTGTTATCATTCTATTATTGTTCTAATCGTGTCGCGAGGTGTGTTTGAATATCCATTCTTTACACTATAATCTAAATAAAATAAATATGCATAGTTTTAAACATTACATGCGTATTCATTCAAAAACTTTTGGAAATAAAGGCAATATTCTGTGCTTAGAGCCTCAAGAAATTGTACCCTAACTCATCAGAAATTGTACCCTAATTCAATGTAAACATATGAATGAATGCCAAGTGAATTTCTTTACCATCTAATTCGAGGATCCGTAAAAATACCACCACATTCTAACAAGACTAGTGATCAAACCGATTAAATTATTGATTCGCTGATCTGATCGATTTAATTAAATAGATAATTAAGATTCATAAAATAAAATAAATCAATTCAATTAAAATTTTAACACGGTTCAATAAGTCTATATTAACTCATGAATCAACAAGTTTCATGTCTCTCCAAATTGATACCTGGACCAATTTTGGATACTCTAATTCAAACAAGCATGCATGGTAAATTTAATTACACGTCCATTTAAGAGAGGCAGTGAGAGGACATGTGAGGGCCTTGGCGCTCCCTTAATTTGGTGATATTGCTTTTAAGCCTTTAAAATTTGCGACATTATGGTTAACAAGTGATAAACTTTCCATTTTAGCTTCCAATATTTTATAAATCAAATCCAATCTCTTAAAAAGAATTTCTTACTTTGCCATCGCACCTAATTATTATACAAAGAATACGAGAAACTTCATTTAAGATCTAGCTCAAAGCTCATTTTATTATTGAAAACATAATAAAGCATCATTTAGTTCTTAAACTTGACAAGTTTTTTTTAGTTCTTGAATTATTTTAGACGACATTAGTCCTAAAACTCGTTAAGTACTTTGTACGTTGATGTGATACTTGGATATCGTGCCATGTTATGACCTATTTTTATAAAAATTTAAGTGATGATGTGACATAATCATAGAGCGTCACGTCATTACATGAATCAAAATTGGAGAAAATTACCTTGAAAGATTAAATGTTATCATTTATTTTAATAAATATGGACTAAAACCTTATAAATTTGCGGCTTTTGGTAACTGTAGAAGAGGTGTGTGTCGGTTTCAATTAGGTTTAGCTTAATCGATTTCTAGATGAGGAAAGGTAGAGATTTTTATTGAAATTATAGTTGTTACTTGATGGGTAGATAAAGAGATGAAATTTTCAGCCTTTGGTAATTATGTTTAGCTTCTAAATAGCGATTGTAGAGGCATACGGCTAGTTGAAATTTTGAAGGAGGGTGATAATTTGTGATTTTGAGAAATATGGACTAGTTCATTTCTTCAACAAGTGTATAACACTAAACATCTCTGGAGCATGAGTTTAAATTTAATTCACCAAATTATTTCAACTGGAACTGAACTCCACTTGAAAGAATTGAATGATGGGAATTTGTTTCTCCAATTATAGCGTTGAAATCTCTTAGACATAAATTATATGCAGTTATGCTACTTCTTGCGATCATAAATTTGATTGGTCTTACGGGAAAATAGGTTTCTGCTTCCTCCTTATTCTGTTCAAACATTTAGAATTTTCTTTGCTTTGCTTTCTTCTGGAATTGTAGCTGCTTAACTGCTGGATCATGAATGATAGCATAACAAACTTCTCTAATTGCTTGACACTTGATTGAATCGTTGTTGCTGGATTGCAGGATATATTTATGCACTCTATTGTAAAAAATGTTTGATTGTGGTCATAAAGCTCAGTATATGAGTGGACAAAGGGAGAAGTTTGTCAGGTGCCAAAAGCATTATTCTGAATGTTTAAGGCTGATAGCTACTGCTGTTGGGTAAATTATTTTAGGTGAAGACATATCATCCATTTTCTCCAGGTTGGATGACTTGGACTCTAGATCATCATCACCCTCTGCTGCAGGATTGAAAAATTGTGGGTTTAACATTGAGGGGTTAAGTCGTTCTGGCCATGCAAGCAATGCAACATCTAGATCTTTCAAGAGAGGGATCTGAAGGACTTAAGTCAATTGGTCGCTCACTTGGATTTGGAGTTTCGCGAGTCGTGTTTCCTGAGGATCTTAAAGTATCAGAAAAGAAAATATTTGATCCTCAGGATAAATTCCTCTTGCTATGCAATAAATTATTTTTCATATCATGTATTCTGGCTGTATCAGTGCACCCTCTATTTTTTTTTTTCTTCCTGTTATTAATGATCCAGAAAAGTGCCTCACTATTGATAAAAGTTTAGCAGTCACTGCAACCACTCTGCGGACGATTATAGATGCTTTTTATCTTATCCGCATGGCTCTTCAGTTCCGTACTGCTTACATTGCCCCGTCTGCTCGAGTGTTTGGACGAGGCGAACTTGTGATTGATCCTGCACGAATAGCCAAGCGATACATGCTGCAATATTTCTTCCTTGATTTTCTTGCTGTGCTTCCATTGCCACAGGTCTTAACCGTTGTTTCCTTCAGTATTCAATAGCAGAATGCTGCATATTATCATTTGTTCTAATGCATCTAGCTCTCTGTTTCTTGCATTATATCTTTCTTTATTGATTTTTTTTCCTTCTCATGTATCCATGTTTGGTGAGCCACAATTTTATTTGTATTCCATCTGCTGTTGTAGTATTGTTCATTCTTACTTCTTGTTTTGCTTCATTATTGTCTGCTTTATGTGTATTAACTTTCTTTGTATACATGCTGCTTTTTTCTTTCACATTCACACACTCTTTACTGCGTGTATTCTGTTATTTAAAGTGTGAAACACGGGAGCAACCGATGGTTTGTGTTGCATATATGGACTACGTTAAAGTAATTTTTTCATTGCATTTTTTTCTGTCATCATTGGCTACTGTTAATTCACATAGGTAATGCCTTGAACGCATGTAGGGCAAGGCCAATTTAAATATCCTCAATTCCTAATACAGAATGAATATAACATCCATAGGATTTTTTAAGTGAAAATCTGGTTGAATATTGTTTTCTTTCAAGTGCTTAATTTGCTGATTATGGATGTCCAAGTTAAGATTATATGTGCATTGTCATATTAGGGAGTAGTAGTTAACTCCACCTGAGAATAATGTTGATGAGCTATCATTGCTGCATGACATCCTAGTTGCAACGTGGCTGATCAAAAGCACCTGCTGTTTTCTCATTATTTTGTTCATAAATGCAGAGTGTTGTTTGGCGATTTCTTCATGGTTCAGATGTGCTAGCGACAAACGAGGCCTTGTTTTTCATCGTCTTGTTTCAGTATATCCCTCGATTTCTTAGAGTTATACCCTTAACATCAGAAATGAAAAAGACAACAGGTGTCTTTGCTGAAACTGCTTGGGCTGGAGCTGCATATTATTTGGTATTATATATGCTTTGTAGTCATGTAAGTCCCTATCCATATGCATCTTCATTGCACTAATAAAACCTGTTGTTATTTGTTCTCCCTAGGTCACAATTTTCGCTCTAGTCTGTTCTTTAACAAATATGATTACTTGTGTAATTACTTTTTGATCTGTGTTTGTTTTTTTTGGATGAATGATTCAGATAGTAGGGGCATTCTGGTACTGGGTAGCCGTAGAACGAAATGATGCTTGCTGGCAGAAGGCTTGGTAAGGATATTGGTAGAGATAAATGCAATACAAATTTCTTATACTGCGGGAATCAGCATATGGAAGGTTATGGAGTATGGAATAATACCAAAGACACTGTTCTTAAAGAAAAGTGCCCAGCTGATGACAATATTGATAATCTTCCATCCGAACTTCACACAAGCTTTGTCATCTGGTATTGTTTCATCAACAAAGTTCTTTTCCAAATACTGCTACTGTTTATGGTGGGGTCTACAGAATTTGAGGTGGGAAATCATGTTCCTTCTAACTGCTGATTAATATAATAAGAAAATAAAATGTGGATTCTGTTATATGATATTCTGCACTGTATATTAGATTATTGTGTAGCAAGAAGTTGCTTTCTTATCAGACATAGATAATCATCATTTATCATGATTGTTTGAAGGAGAACTTGCAAGACACTACTTGTGTGGAAAGTTTTCTTGTCCTCTTGGCAATGCATATGAAATAGATACACTCTAGGTTGTGTTCTGCTTTCTGTTATTTGTGATCTATTTACAGGGACTTGGAGCATCTATTACACATTCAACTCCTACTGATTGAACCCTAAGAACTCAAAGCCACGTGTACCCACATACTCATGGATTATGAGTTATTGTTGCCATTTCAAAACATTATCTTATATTCGTACTATCTTTGCTACTCTTTTTTAAGTCTTACCTTCCTATCTTCATCAGTCCTTTGGCCTTTAGTTGCTAGACTATATAATAAAGAAATAAATAAAAGGCCTCTCCCCTTATGCTTTAATGCTTCCTAACTTTATTTTTGGTTATTTGCCTTTGGTGCCTACTGTTTTGAGTTATCCTTTATACGGCACGGTTAATTTCTTGTTATTATATGTTCTCTATGCTTGTGTTTGACTTATATTCAGCTGATTCCTAAGATTCTTCTGCGTATTTCCTTCAATATATTTGCAGTACCCTTGGCCAGGGACTTGAGACTAGCACCTATCCTGGTGAGGTCATATTCTCCATAGCACTTGCCATTTTTGGACTGCGCTTCTGATTGGAAACATGCAGGTAGATTTTTGAATATTATCTCAAGCTTTATTTAGCCAGTTAGTTAATTGAGACTTGAGACTGTAGAAAGCGAAATTGATTTGAGAATGTTCTGGCATTGTTGTTGTTTTCAATGTTGTAAGCAGACCTATCTTCAATCTCTCACCATTCGGCTAGAAGAGATGAGGATTAAAAGGCGTGATTCAGAACAGTGGATGCATCATCGTATGCTTCCCAGGACTTGAGGGAACGGGTGAGGCGTTATGACCAATACAAGTGGTTGGAAACCCGCGGTGTTGATGAAGAGAACCTGGTCCAGAGCCTCCCAAAGGATCTGAGGAGAGATATTAAGAGTGGTTAGAAGGGTAAGTTCTTTTCTTTGTGTTTTGGTGTCTTGTTTATTAGCAGTAGTGAGAACTGAGTAGTACAAGTTTTTCTATTTTTCGTGCAATGGATTACCTTTCACTTGTCTTTCTGTATCCATGTTCTGAAGCCTATGGAATACAACTTTTCCCCATAACATAAATATCGTGTTTGCATTGTATATGAAAGTGATCGGTAGCATGTTGTACTATCTTCGTTTAGTGGATGATCTGGTGTGTCTCTAGAAGTTGTTTTTGCTATATTTCATGATTTCAATTCAGCTCCGTATTTACGCGTAGGCTTAATAATTTTTCCTTCAATTCCATTTCCTTTTCCTCCTGTTTTTTTGTGTGATCTCGACTGGCATCCGATATTGTATTGCTTTGGCACCATCGTACGCTCTAACTGCTTTCATTTTTGTAGGTTCCTCTGTTTGAAAGTATGGATGAGAGATTGCTTGATGCCATTTGTGAACGGCCTGTTTACTGAGAGCACCTACATAGTCCGAGAGGGGGATCCTGTTGATGAGATGCTATTCATCTTGAGAGTGTAACAACAGATGGTGGAAGGAGTGGGTTTTTCAACCGCAGTTTGCTGAAAGAAGGAGATTTCTGTGGAGAGGAACTTCTAACTTGGGGTGCTAGCCTTCCAACATCTACTCGGACAGTGAAGGCTTTAACTGAGGTCGAAGCTTTTGCCCTCATAGCTGAGGAATTAAAATTTGTTGCCGGTCAATTCAGGCGTCTTCACAGTAGACAGGTACAACATACATTCCGTTTTCATTCACAGCAGTGGAGAACCTGGGCAGCTTGCTTTATCCAAGCCGCTTGGCGGCGTTATTCCAAGAGGAGCTTCGTCCTAAGGAAGAAGAAGAGGAAGCAGCAGATGGAACCCGCAATAACAGCGGTGGAGGTTCATACAGCATCGGTGCTACTTTGTTAGCTTCCAAGTTTGCTGCAAACGCACTTCGTGGCATTCATCGGAACCGGAACGCTAAGAGCGCAAAGGAGTTGGTGAAACTACAAAAGCCTCCGGAACCTGATTTTACTGCTGAAGACGCAGATTGATATGTAATTCATATTTGTTGTTACGTTTGATATGAAGATCTGAAACCAATACATAGACATTCCATTTTGGAAATACAGTTGTAAGTAAAGGCTTGCTTTAAATTTTAAAGACTGCTGCTTCATTAATTCTTATGCCTATGGATTTACATGTAGTTCCCATTTCCCTATGAGATATTATTTATTTTAAAAAGAATGAAAATGATTGATCATCAGTACTTAACAAAAATTTTAATTTTTAATAAAATGATCAATTTACTCTTTGATTTTTTTATACAAGATTTAATTTATTTAATTTTTAGTAGTAGAGACAAAATGTAATCGAACTCTTGCTACAATATATATAAATTGATCCTCTTCTTTATTCGAAGATTATGAAAATTCTTTATTGACAGAATTGCAGGATGACACAACATGACTATCAACTCTGAATACAGCAATGAAGAGGAATCCAAATATGTAATAGAATTGATGCAGCCATATTGATGTTAGGATGAAAAAGATCTCAATGAAAACAGCACCAAATGGAAGTATGCCCCCGATCAAGATCGAAAATGCAGTGTAATGGCCTAAATTCAAGATTTATCGGAATAATGATTTCGCAACCATAAATCCGATTTAAATAGAAATTTATTTCAATATGTTTGCATGAGTTTTTATATGATAGGAGATATTTTATAAATATTTCTAAAATGTTAGTAATGTGGTATTAAACTTTCGTTAGAAAATTTTATTGTTTGGGTAGGTAATTAAATGAAAAGTACTAAATTGAAATGAAAGTAAAAGTTTAATTATAAATTAAAAGAAAGTATAAAGGACCAAAATGGCAATTAAGCCATTTTGTCTAGATTGAGGCGGTTTAATGAAGAAAATCTGAGATTTTTTTTAGTATATTATTATATTAAATTTATATAAAGAAAGGAGAAAAGAAACAAAAGGATAAAAACAAAGGAAGAACAGAGAGCAAACGGGAAGGAAAGAAAGAAAAAGAGAAAAGAGAAAAAAAAAAAAAGGGAAAATTTAAGTTTGAAGCTTGGAGTTTAATTTGGTAAGTTAATTTAATCCTTTTCTTTTAATTTTGATGCTTTATAAGTTTTAGAACAAAGTTTTGATGAATTTAAGCTGAAGTTTTTGAAGTTTTAGAGTTTTTGAATATAGCTTATGATGAATAAAATGATGAATTAGTGGTTTAATTGAAAGAATTTGAAGTTAGAATTGGATAAAGGACTTAATTGTAAAACAAGCTATAAGAAAACAGTTTTGGGACAGCCGCAGTAGAGTAAGTTTGAAAATTCACCAAAAATCGTAAAAGTAGAATTAGAAGTTGAGTAAGATATGAAATTAAAGCTTATTGAGTCTATTTTCATATGAAATAAACAACGAAAGAAAAGAAGTTCTGTATTTTGAGATATTTAGATTTTTGTAAGACTGGTTCAGAATGAATTCGGGTTCCCCTGTTTTAACTTTAGAAAATCATCAAAAATTGAATAAAAATAATTAGGGGCTTAAATTTATATGTTTAGAATTCTGAATGAGTCTATCTTCTATAGAAATAAACGGGAACACCATCTAATTTCTGTATGAAGAGATAATTAATTTTTAGTGAAGAAGAGTCAGAACTGCCAGACAGCAGAACAGGGGCAAATTTGATGAATAAACTGTACTAATTGGCTAGGCTAAAAATTCTGGAAATTTTATGGTATAAAGAAATATGAGTCTAGTTTCAGGGAAAATTAACGGTTCTTCATTTGGAGTTCTGTAGCTCGAGAAATAAATAATTTAGTGACTGTGACTCAAGTAGACAGCTTTGAATAAGCTAAAAATAATAATAGAATTATAGAAAATGCTACATGTGAACATGAAATGTATTGAATTGATGATTGAATTTATATATTTAGATCCGGAAAACTCAAATACGAAGCTAGATCGAGGAAAGGAAAAAGTCCCGGATTAGTAGATTTTATAAACGAACTAGTATCGAGGTAAGTTCGTGTAACTTGAATTATATTCTTAAATGTTTGAAATGTATGTTATTGATATGAATATGATTTGAATGTCCATTGTATGAAATTTGATGAAATATTAATATATTTGATAAAAAGGGGAAAGAAATCCCGGTTGAATGAAAGGAAAATTCGATGGATCTCTGAAAAGGAATTGACGGTAAAAAGGATCTAGCCCGGACGGGTGATCCTATCTTGATATAGCCCTCCCGAAGAATATGTGGAAAATGGATTTAGCCCGGACGGGTAATCCAAATTAGGTCTCAATTTAGCTTTGGATGATAATTCGGATCCAAGCTCATTAGAGTAATTGTCATTGCAGGATTTAGCCTGGATCGTAATCCCGACAATACTCTATGAGTTTATATTACAGGATTTAGCTTTGGATCGTAATCCATTTGTAAAGATGAGGTTCGCGGGAGTGTGCTCTCTGAAATGAAAATGTGTGCACATGAAAATGAATTGACGGACCCGGATTTGTACACTAAAGTGTACCTCTAAAAATCCATCGAAATTCCGAGTAATATAACGGGATAAATATGAAAAAAAAAATAATAATAACAAGGAAAGGGAAATCATGATATTGATGAGCTCATCAATCATGGCGTGTATATTATTGATATATGGAAATTAATCGACTAACTTGGATGTTGAGTTTGTGAATGTCAGGGTAATAATGCGTTGAGTGAGTATATGAATGTTTATTGCTTATATTGAAAGTACTAGGTAAGTATAATTCTTGTTACATGGGCTTACTAAGCACAAAGTGCTTACCCTATTTCCTTTTTCCCTGTTTTGTAGTGTTAAGAGCTCGGAGGTCGGATCGGTGGGAGACTCATCACACTATCAACCCCAATAATTCGGTATTTAAAGAAACTTTAGTTTGGAAATGAATGGCATGTATAAGCTAATAAAATAGATGTTAATATGAAATGAATGTAAGGTCAGCCATTGGTATGGCTTATGTGTTTAAGTTATCTTATAAATATGCATGAATTATCTTGAAGTTATGTTGAATTGGAATGGTCTTGGTTTTTAAAAAAAAAAAAATTCGTAAATTCTGGTAATGCCTCGTACCTTATTCTGACAACAAAAACGGGTAGGGGGTGTTACATGCAGTGTGCAAGGACCACGGCTGGTCCGGGACTTGCCTTGGGATCTTATTAGTTTTCACTGGATCTTCTTTTACAGGTTTCTTGAAACCAATATAACTTCCCTCGAACACGAGTGGGACGGAGATGCCGAACCATAAAAGTACGAGAGCGAACATGGTTCCGAATGGTACTGCACCGGAGGATTTCTGACCCCATATCAATGCATGCAAGACAAAAAAGATGGCAAAGACAAATTGCAGGGAATTTAATAGTTTTGCTTTGAGTGTGATGCTCTTCCGCTTGCTCCTTTGAACATCTTATATAGCCGAGCCGATTTAGTATCAAAGAATAGGCCCATGAAGACCCAGAGTAGAAGCATGGCAGTCATTAATCCCCCCCGATTTGAAGGCTTAAATGAAGAACTTTTTTATGCATTTTGAAAGTTCAACTACACAATTGAGTGCAAAAAAGAAAAAAAGAAAAAGACAAGGACTTAATTGTTTCTTTTAAAAAAATTTGAGGGCCTTTTGGATACATTTTCAAAGTTCAACTACACAATTGAGTGCAAAAAAAAAAAAAAAAAAAAGAAGAAAAAGACAATGACTTAATTGTTTCTTTTAAAAAAATTTGAGGGCCTTTTGGATACATTTTAAAAATTCAAGTACCAAATTGAGTGCAAAAATTAAAAAAAAAAACAAAAACAAAGGCTTAACTTATATATATATATATACACATATATACAATTTCAAATTTTTTACCCTCTTAAGCCTAAAATTATGCAAACAACAAATTTAGGGAAGTCGATGATTCCTAGTGTTCACTTCCGTGCATCCTCAAAGTTTGCTTTTGTGCCTGCATACTAAAATTTTGTGAAGTGGATATGTATATACAAATTTCGAGTTGAAAGTTGATTTGAAAATTTGGAATTAAATTTTGTTGATAACTTTGAAAAGAAAGTTACAATCTTTGAAGTTTTCTCAAATATAAAAAAATCTTCCTTTTATTGTTCTCTTCAATTTGAGCTGTAACACCCCAAACCCGGCCCACAAGCCTTGACCGGATCTGGTATGTCACGTAGTAAAAACATTTTTGAAAGATTCGGGTTAACAGTGGAAATCTAAAAATATTGTTGAATTTGTAAAGCGATGTTTGCTAAAACTAAGATAGGTTGGTTTGATAAACATGATTGAGTTGAAAACTTTTTCTTTTCCTTTGAAACCATTTGATCATTTAGATTTTTAGAAGTATCGGGGTTATTGATAGCTTGGTAAAATTTTGCTACCCGATGGTAACATCTTTGAAAACGCGTACGAGTATAAATTTTGAAAACGTTGCTTTTACCGATTCGCTTAACAGTTCATAAGTTCGTTAGAAATAAGGTAAAAACTACTACTTAATCATACGAGTAATAATAGAAATAATAAGCGGCCATATTACAACCCAATCGAATTTAGCAAATAGTAAACCTTAATGGTACGAAATAAAAACTTCAAACCGAGAAATAAGCATGGCCACCTCGAGTCCTCTCCGGCTCCGTCTCCGCGATCTACTCACCTGAAAAGATAGGGAAGGGGGTGAGTCACCAAGACTCAGTACGTAATTAATACACATGTCCCCACATACGGGCTTAGCCCATATCCACAGAACAAACATATACATAAGTATGCAATTATGAAGCCCAACCTAGCCATCCATACTCCTTTTTCTACCCCGTGTGGTACCAAACCACTGGTGGTGCCAAACCACTGGTGACTTAAAGTCACGATATCCGTCAATACGTGTGGTGCCAAACCACTGGTGGTGCCAAACCACTGGTGACCCGAAGTCACAATCAAATGATGGGGCCAACCCATCGTGTGATACCAAATCACTGGCGTCAATCCCATATCTCATAGTGGGGCCAACCCACGGTGGTACTAAGCCACAGGGACAAGACGCTATGAGGTGCCAAACCTCTGGAGGTACCAAACCTCTGGTGACCGTAGTCACAATGTGTTACCAAAACACTAGTGTCCGTCGACACGAATATCACTGCCCCCTCCACTCATTTATCCCACATCATCATGCTCACATATCAAGTATCATGATCCGTGTATCATGTATTTGCATATAGCATAACATTTAACAGCATATGATGGCATACACAACATATATCATAGATCGAGTATTAGGGGACTTACCCGAAAACCCAGCTTATGCCCACAAGGCAAAGATACTACATGATAGGTGGTAAAATATCATTATAATAACAATTTATACTAATAAAGTGTGTAAGAGCTTACACACCTGATTAAACGATCACCCAACTTGGGTATCCAACATCTTAGCCCTTATTTCGGCTAACATGCACAACATGTACATATACAAATAACACATATGAACAAGCAAGAGCACAGTGCGATAACTACGCACCTGATTATAGCGAGATCCTGACTTATCGAATCTAATATCGACTAAAATCCCGAAAGCTTTTGTTACTTCTAGTTTATTTCGATCCCGAAACACCACGTGTTCTTGTCGATTGGCTCTCGGTCACATCGGAGGTCCTACTAAAATATTGTTAGAATCAACTATTACACAAATCTATGAGCAAAGGCCCTTGGCGAATATTATACTCATCATTTACCTATCTTTTCCATGTCCCAAAATATTTACTTGCTCTTGCAGATACCAAATCCCTGTTTAACAATTTGTTAGAACGGCCAACACACAAAAATACCAAAATCATGGCCCTTGGCCGAATATGATGCTTACCATCTCCTTGAATAGTCGAAACCAATAGGCTCCTTTATGCTTCTTAACACTAGCTACACACAAACAGAGCACATTATTAAAGCCTTATTCACATTCGGCCACCTCTTAAATCCAAGGTCAAGATTCTGTTTGATTTTCAAAGCCTAAAATATAGATTATGGCCGAAAATCAACAATTACTCACCTTTAATGATTCGGCTATGAAAAGTTTGGAAAGGACAAAGAAGAAGAGATGAATTTTGCTCCTTTTTGTTCTACTCCAAACGGGATATACACCAAAAAGGAAATCAGGAAAATCAGCCATGCAAGCAATATTTGTTAGCCAAAAAGCTCTCTAGCTCCTCAAAATCAAAACTTAACTCCCCTAAGTCTCTACTTCAGCCGTGCACAAAATGGGGAAAAGGGAAGACATAGAGAAGCATTCGGCCATCCTTGCTAAGCTCACAACCGAATATAATAATCACTGAGGAGCTCCACAATCGGCCATGTACACATGGAAAGGAACCAAAACAATCTAAGAGATTCGGCCATGAAGAATTTGGAAGGAAAAAAATCAAAAGCAAAACAAGAATCTTGGCCAAGTTCTCCATGCTACACGTACGGTCGACTAACAAGGAATTTCCAAGCATGCAATTTAGCCATGCTCCTTCTCATCTTCTATATCCGGTCAAGACAAGATGGGAGAAGAAGGAAAACCAAATAAGGCAAAGTCACCTCTCTAGCTAATCAAAATCGAGAATGAAGGCCCCTAGATAGACTACATTCGGCCATGCTCAAGTGGGAGGGAAAAGAGAGTCAAAAATTCAAAGAATTTTTTTGCCAAGAACAAAACACAAGGCCGGCCATAATCTTCCCCCAATTTTTTTGCTTCCCACGGTCATACCCCTTTGCTTAGTTCAACACTACCTTCCATTGTTTAATCTTATTTCCCATCATTAAAACAAATTAATAAAATATAATCATGCCTCATCATTTCCTATACATCATAAAATAATAACCCATTATCATAAGAATAATAAATTTCTTTGTTTAATAGCATGCTCAACACCCTTTATAATTAAAAATAAAACTTAACAATTTCCCATACTTTAATAAACAAAAGACTAATGCCCAAGTTTGCTATGTCATGGCCGGCCATGCCCCTTTCTTTTCCCCAAGCTACACATGCTCTCCTTTCCCAAATGCCAATAACAAACATTATTTATTCCCTCACTTTCCCATCTCTTAATAAAATAAAAGATCAAAAACCATGTTTCTCTTTTTACCAAACCAAAACCGGCCATCTTCCAACATTCCCATCACTTATCCTTTTTTTTTATAAAAAAAAATAAAAAACCAAACTATTCCCCATATATACCTCACGTATATAACAACAATAAAGTTAAAATAATAATAATAATAATAATAATAATAATAATAAAATAAAACCATGCTTCCTTTTATAAATTAATAAAAATAAAATATAATAAAAATAATATATACTACCCATCCTTTAATAACACAAATAATAATAATGCAACAAAAAAAAATCCCATACTCCTATCAATAATAAAATAAACCCACTTTCTACATAAAATAATAATAATAATAATAATAATAATAATAATAATAATAATAATAATAATAATAATAATAATAATAATAATAATAATAATGTATAAACTTTCCCATAATTCTAAGCAAACAAAATAATAGAATATAATGGTTTAAAACCATGCTTTTGCAGCCTTGAAATAACCAGCAATTAATAAATAAAAACAATACTATAAAAGTTTTGAAGCTACATACTTGAAAACAATTAAATTAATAAAACAATAAAAAAAAATAACACAAGTAGCAGCTCTTTGCTGCATGCGCGCATGAGCCATGCAAGGCTCTCCCACGTCGGCAAAAGAAGAAAGAAAAAAACAATCGAGACCTGGAGGAAAGTTCTCCATGCCCCAGCCACTCGACCCTTAGCACCTTTCATGCTATAAGATGCGCCGAAATTCCTTTAAACCTTACTTCTTTGGCTCACTTAAACTTTAGCGCTAAACCAAAAATAAAAGCATCCGCGCGCCTCCATGGGGACTCGAACCCCTGACCTCGAGAGCTCTCCTGCTACTAGCGTCTTAACCACTCGGCTAGTGCTCATTTCCTGCCAACAAACACGCCGAAAATTCTTTTAAACCCTTATTCCTTAGTTCCCTTTGTTTAATGCGCCAGACCAAAAGAATAAAACGCTCTTGCTGCGGACAACCAGGCTCGAACTTGAGCCCTCTTGAAGCCTCCTTGCACTCTTAGCCACTCTGCCAAGTGGTTTCATGCGACATAAACCTTGCATAAAATCCTTTTAAGGCCTCCCTCACCCAAATTTTCACTTTTGACCCAAAATTTTCAAAATTTCCAAAATAGTCCCTTTTTATCCACGAGCTTTAATAACCCCTAAAACACATGAAAACAACTCTTAAGGCCTATTAACACCTAAGATATGCTTCAAACACACAGCCCCTATTTTAGGATATTACATGAGCTTTCATCCAATGTATCTTAGATGGATGTTGATTGCTTTAATTGTCGTGTTGACTTCCTATTAAAACACGTTTGAACCTCCTCACTTGAAAAAATTTCTAATAGAATTTAACTGCTTCATTTGATTGCTCTAAAATAATTTAAACTCTTTTATTTATTTATTAAATTTAATAAAACATAAAAGATGTTTTAATATTATTACTTAATTATTTTATTTTTAATTAGTGATAATATAAACTTTTATTATTTATCTCTAAATTAATTTAAATTAATTACAGAAAAATAAATGTTATATTTTTTTATCATAATAATTCTAATTTTATCTACGATAATTTTAACTCGTCACATTGGTTAAAATAAATTTCATTATTAAATCCAAACAATAGAAAACCACATGAAAATAAACCCTTAACCATAACCCGTAGGTCTCATAAACCACCAAGTGATTTTCGTTAGTCCCCGAACCTTTTAAAGCACCAAGAAACTTCTAAATGTCGCGAACAAATCCTAACATGTCATTATTCTTTTTAATTTAATACGAGGTTATCTAAAAGTATATATATATATATCAAATTCAAAATGTTAAATTCTGAGAATAGTCCTTGTACTGATTGATTGGTGTGGATTTAGTTTTATTTGATTAAAATTGATCTCTTGACTTTTCGGTTTGCTCATTTTCGGTCCCTTTGTTAATTTTTTTCTTAACAGTATCAAAAGGTTTAAGTACAGTTACAAATTTAGTTTCTCAACCTTTACAATCTTAAAAAATTGCTGTCCAACTTACTGTTTATTATCCTGCTTGGTTGATACATGCTGGCTGTTTATTATATTGCTGTCCAAAAAAAAAGAATCAAAGTATATAGGCTAGAAACCTGACGGGTTGCCTTATATATCATTGTAAGATATAATGGATCCTCCCTAGGTGTAACAATGCCGAGTATGATGAATCTTTCAAAATTTCTGTCTCAATTGCTGTCAAAATTGCTGTTTATTATCCTGCTTGATTGATATATGCTGGCTGTTTATTAAATTGTTGTCCAAAAAAAAAAAGATTCAAAGTATATAGGCTGGAAACCTGACGGGTTGCCTTATATATCATTGTAAGATATAATGGATCCTCCCTAGGTGTAACAATGCCACGTATGATGAATCTTTCAAAATTTCTGTCCAAATTGCTGTTTATTATCCTGCTTGGTTGGTATATGCTGGCTGTTTATTATATTGCTGTCCAAAAAAAAAAAAGATTCAAAGTATAGAGGTTGGAAACCTGACGGGTTGCCTTATATATCATTGTAAGATATAATGGATCCTCCCTAGGTGTAACAATGCCACGTATGATGAATCTTTCAAAATTTCATCCCAAATTGCCGCTTATTATCCCGCTTGGTTGGTATATCTTTGGTTGTTTATTATATTGTTTGTCCAAAAAAAAGATTCAAAGTATATAGGCTGGAAACCTGACGGGTTGCCTTATATCTCCTTGTAAGATATAATGGATCCTCCCTAGGTGTAACAATGCCACGTATGATGAATCTTAAAAAATTGTTGTCCGAATTCTTTGTTTATTATCCAAATTGGTTGATATATCTTTGGTTGCTTATTATATTGTTTGTCCAAAAAAAAAAAAAGATTCAAAGTATATACGCTGGAAACCTGACGGGTTGCCTTATATGTTATTGTAAGATATAATGGATCCTCCCTAGGTGTAACAAAGCCACGTATGATGAATCTTTCAAAATTTCTGTCCAAATTGCCGTTTATTATCCCGCTTGGTTGGTTTATCTTTGGTTTTTATTATCTTCTTTGTCAAAAAAAAAAAAGATTCAAAGTATATAGGCTGGAAACCTGACGGGTTGCCTTATATCTCATTGTAAGATATAGTGGATCCTCCCTAGGTGTAACAATGCCATGTATGATGAATCTTAAAAAATTTTTGTCCAAATTACTGTTTATTATCCTGCTTGGTTGATACATGCTTTGTTTGCTTACTATATTGTTTGTCCCAAAAAAAAGAATCAAAGTATATAGGCTAGAAACCTGACGGGTTGCCTTATATATCATTGTAAGATATAATGGATCCTCCCTAGGTGTAACAATGCCAAGTATGATGAATCTTTCAAAATTTCTGTCCCAATTGCTGTCAAAATTGCTTGGTTATTATCCTGCTTGGTTGATATATCTTTGGCCGCTTATTATATTCTGTCGTCAAAAAAAAAAAAAAAAGATTTAAAGTATATAGGCTGGAAACCTGACGGGTTGCCTTATATAGCAGTGTAAGATATAATGGATACTCCCTAGGTGTAACAATGCCACGTATGATGAATCTTTGAAAATTGCTGTCCAAATTGTTTGCTTATTATCCCCTTGGTTGGTATATGGTGGTCATTTATTATATTCTTCGTCCAAAAAAAAAAAGATTCAAAGTATATAGGTCGGAAACCTGACGGGTTGCCTTATATCTCATTGTAAGATATAGTGGATCCTCCCTAGGTGTAACAATGCCACGCTTGTTGAATCTTAAAAAATTGCCGTCCAAATTGCTGTTTATTATCCAGCTTGGTTGATATATCTTTGTTCATTTATCATATTGTTTGTCCAAACAAAAAGATTCAAAGTATATAGGTTTGGAAACTGACGACGGGTTGCCTTATATCTTCTTGTAAGATATAATGGATCCTCCTAGTTGTAACAATGCCACGTATGATGAATCTTAAAAATTGTTATCCAATTGCTTTGCTATTATCCCGCTTGGTTGAGATATCTTTGGTTGCTTATTATATTGCTGTCCAAAAAAAAAAAGATTCAAAGTATATAGGCTGGAAACCTGACGGGTTGGCTTATATATTATTGTAAGATATAATGGATCCTCCCTAGGTGTAACAAAGCCACGTATGATGAATCTTTCAAAATTTCTGTCCAAATTGCTGTCCAAATTGCTGTTTATTATCCTGCTTGGTTGGTTTATCTTTGTCGCTTATTATATTCTTTGTCCAAAAAAAAAAAAAAAGATTCAAAGTATATAAATTTTGGAAACCTGACGGGTTGCCTTATATCTCATTGTAAGATATAATGGATCCTCCCTAGGTGTAACAATGCCACGTATGATGAATCTTAAATTTTTTTTGTCCAAATTACTGTTTATTATCCTGCTTGGTTGATACATGCTAGCTGTTTGTTATATTGCTGTCCAAAAAAAAAAGAATCAAAGTATATAGGCTAGAAACCTGACGGGTTGCCTTATATATCATTGTAAGATATAATGGATCCTCCCTAGGTGTAACAATGCCACGTATGATGAATCTTTCAAAATTTCTGTCCAAATTGCTGTTTATTATCCTGCTTGGTTGGTATATGCTGGTTGTTTATTATATTGCTGTCCGAAAAAAAAGATTCAAAGTATATAGGCTGGAAACCTGACGGGTTGCCTTATATCTCCTTGTAAGATATAATGGATCCTCCCTAGGTGTAACAATGCCACGTATGATGAATCTTAAAAAATTTCTGTCCAAATTGCTGTTTATTATCCTGCTTGGTTAATACATGCTGGCTATTTATTATATTGCTATCCAAAAAAAAGAATCAAAGTATATAGGCTGGAAACCTGACGGGTTGCCTTATATATCATTGTAAGATATAATGGATCCTCCCTAGGTGTAACAATGCCACGTATGATGAATCTTTCAAAATTTGTCCAAATTGCTGTTTATTATCCTGCTTGGTTGATATATGCTGGCTGTTTATTATACTGCTGTCGAAAAAAAAAAAAGAATCAAAGTATATAGGCTGGAAACCTGACGGGTTGCCTTATATATCATTGTAAGATATAATGGATCCTCCCTAGGTGTAACAATGCCACGTATGATGAATCTTTCAAAATTTCTGTCCAAATTGATGTTTATTATCCTGCTTGGTTGGTTTATGCTGGCTGTTTATTATATTGCTGTCCAAAAAAAAAAGATTCAAAGTATATTGGCTGGAAACCTGACGGGTTGCCTTATATCTCATTGTACGATATAATGGATCCTCCCTAGGTGTAACAATGCCACGTATGATGAATCTTAAAATATTTCTGTCCAAATTGCTGTCCAAATTACTGTTTATTATCCTGCTTGGTTGATATATGCTGGCTGTTTATTATATTGTTGTCCAAAAAAAAAAAAAGATTCAAAGTATATAGGCTGGAAACCTGACGAGTTGCCTTAATATCTCATTGTAAGATATAATGGATCCTCCCTAGGTGTAACAATGCCACGTATGATGAATCTTAAAATTTCTTTCCAAATTGCGGTTTATTATCCTGCATGGGTGATATATGCTGGCTGTTTATTATATTGCTGTCCAAAAAAAAAAAAAAAAAAAAAATTCAAAGTATATAGGTTTGGAAACAGAGACGGGTTGCCTTATATCTCATTGTAAGATATAATGGATCCTCCCTAGGTGTAACAATGCCAAGTATGATGAATCTTTCAAAATTTCTGTCCCAATTGCTGTCAAAATTGCTGGTTATTATCCTGCTTGGTTGATATATGCTGGCTGTTTATTATATTGCTGTCCAAAAAAAAAAAGATTCAAAGTATATAGGCTGGAAACCTGACGGGTTGCCTTATATATCATTGTAAGATATAATGGATCCTCCCTAGGTGTAACAATGCCACGTATGATGAATCTTTCAAAATTTCTGTCCAAATTGCTGTTTATTATCCTGCTTGGTTGGTATATGGTGGTCATTTATTATATTCTTTCGTCCAAAAAAAAAAGATTCAAAGTATATAGGTTTGGAAACTTGACGGGTTGCCTTATATCTCATTGTAAGATATAGTGGATCCTCCCTAGGTGTAACAATGCCACGCTTGTTGAATCTTAAAAAATTGCTGCCCAAATTGCTGTTTATTATCCAAATTTGGTTGATATATCTTTGGTTGTTTGTCATATTGTCTTTGTCCAAACAAAAAGATTCAAAGTATATAGGTTTGAAACTCGACGGGTTGCCTTATATCTTCTTCAGAAGATATAATGGATCCTCCTAGTTGTAACAATGCCACGTATGATGAATCTTAAAAATTGTTGTCCGAATTGTCGCTTTTATTATCCCGCTTGGTTGAGATATATCGTTTGTTTATTATATTGTTGTCCAAAAAAAAAAAAAGATTCAAAGTATATAAATTTGAAACTTTGTGGATTGGCTTATATATTATTGTAAGATATAATGGATCCTCCTAGGTGTAACAAAGCCACGTATGATGAATCTTTCAAAATTTCATGTCAAATTCTTTGTCCAAATTGCTTTGCTTATTATCCCGCTTGGTTGGTTTATGCTTGGCCGCTTATTATATTGTTGTCCAAAAAAAAAATTCAAAGTATATAGGTCGAAACTCGACGGGGTTGCCTTATATCTCATTGTAAGATATAATGGATCCTCCTAGGTGTAACAATGCCACGTATGATGAATCTTAAAATTTTTTTTTGTCCAAATTACTGTTTATTATCCTGCTTGGTTGATACATGCTAGCCGTTTGTTATATTGCTGTCCAAAAAAAAAAAAGAATCAAAGTATATAGGCTAGAAACCTGACGGGTTGCCTTATATATCATTGTAAGATATAATGGATCCTCCCTAGGTGTAACAATGCCACGTATGATAAATCTTTCAAAATTTCTCATCCAAATTGCTTTTTTATTATCCCGCTTGGTTGATATATCTTTGTTTATTTATTATATTGTCTTGTCCAAACAAAAAAGATTCAAAGTATATAGGCTGGAAACCTGACGGGTTGCCTTATATCTTACTGTAAGATATAATGGATCCTCCCTAGGTGTAACAATGCCACGTATGATGAATCTTAAAAAATTGTTGTCCGAATTGCTGTTTATTATCCTGCTTGGTTGATATATGCTGGCTGTTTATTATATTGCTGTCCAAAAAAAAAAAGATTCAAAGTATATAGGCTGGAAACCTGACGGGTTGGCTTATATATTATTGTAAGATATAATGGATCCTCCCTAGGTGTAACAAAGCCACGTATGATGAATCTTTCAAAATTTCTGTCCAAATTGCTGTTTATTATCCTGCTTGGTTGGTTTATGCTGGCTGTTTATTATATTGCTGTCCAAAGAAAAAAGAATCAAAGTATATAGGCTAGAAACCTGACGGGTTGCCTTATATATCATTGTAAGATATAATGGATCCTCCCTAGGTGTAACAATGCCACGTATGATGAATCTTTCAAAATTTACATCCCAAATTGTTTATTTATTATCCCGCTTGGTTGATATATCTTTGTGCTTATTATATTGTTGTCCAAACAAAAAAGATTCAAAGTATATAGGCTGGAAACCTGACGGGTTGCCTTATATCTCATTGTAAGATATAATGGATCCTCCCTAGGTGTAACAATGCCACGTATGATGAATCTTAAAATTTTTTTTGTCCAAATTACTGTTTATTATCCTGCTTGGTTGATACATGCTGGCTGTTTATTATATTGCTGTCCAAAAAAAAAAAAAAAAAACACGAAAGTTATTTTCTCAAACTATCAAAAAAAATATTTTCAAAAGTCACGGTTTCAAAGTTCACTACCTTGATTGTTGACTTATCAATCAATCTCTCAAAAATACTTATATTTTATCTATGTTTCTACAACGATTTCAAAATACTTCTGCAACTCTATTTCTAAACATCACTTATTTGTAAATCATTTATTTCAAATACGTTTTCGCCAGCAAAAAGGTTTTTCATAAAAAAGAATAACGTTTTCAAGTAGTTAACATTTGCTTAAGTGTTTTGGGTTTTAACAAAGAGGCTAAAATTTTCAAAAGAGTTTTTTTGTGACATGCCAAATTCGGGCCTAACTTCTAGGCCGGGTTTGGGGTGTTACAGAGGGGTATTCCTGTAAATGTGAACACAATATCCCCCTTGGAGTGGGTCGAGTTGCGCGCTGGTTGGCCTTTAACGACTTTGTTCTTCATAGGACTAAAATGAAACAAAAATAAAATTATAGGGTAAATTTAAAAAAAATGAAAAATACTGATTGCAAACTAATTGAAAAGCGGAAGGGCTAAATGTGAAATTAGACCCTTCCGGAAAAACACGTGGATCATGAGGTTGGAGCGGGTCGGGTCTCGGGTCAGCCCCCTAAACGACGCTGTTTTGGCGCTAAAGGGCCTAAGTGAAACGACGCCATTTTACTTCCATTATTTAAATCAAATTTTTTTAAAAAAAAATTTCATTTTCTCCTTTTTTTCTTCAACAAAACAAAAGAAACTCTCTCAACTCCTTTCCCTTCTTCAGGCTCCGGCCATTGCTCCGGCGTTGGACCACCGTGGCGGCCGCCGATTACCGGTGACGGTGCCGTTGTACAGGGTGGCCGGAGAACACCAAAAAACACCCTTTTGAAGCCCGTCACATGTAGAACGCTAATCCGAGGTCAAAACCCCCGAAAACCCAGCCTAACCCGGCAGAGAAATAAAGAAACATTTCGTTTTCTTCTTCTTTTCTCATAGTGGCCTTCACTTACGAGAGACCAACCGATTTAGGTAAGTTTATTTTTCTTTTTATTCCTATATCTTATATTTTTTAAAAAGAAATAAAAAATAAAACGACAAATACATCAAAAAAAAGTTCACCTTCTGTTTCTATTTTTTTTTTTTGGTATTTGATTTCTATTTCTTCATGCATGTGTTAAATCTGATTTTTATTGTGGCTTTATAGCCGAATACAAAAAGTTTGCTACTGTTTTTACTGTATATTTGCTTCGTTTCTGCTTTCCCTTTTTTGCTTGTTTGCAGGCGTTGACGGAGGCAGAGAAGGGATTTTTCCATTTCAGTGCAAGCTTGCAAACAGACCTCAGGACAAGGCGTGGGCGACGTGGCCGAGAAGGAACGGCGCGGGGGGAGACCCTAGGGTTTTGTTTTACTGAAAAAAACTTAATGTTGTGGGCTTGTTTAAGTTGGGCTTAGAGTTTTTTTTTTTAATTTGGGTTGGTATTTGTGAATTGGGATTTGACTGTTTTTTTATTTGTTGGGACTGTTTAAGCTCGGACAAATTGGGCCTATTACAACAAGAATAAACAAAATGTCCTAAATTTTGTAAACTAGCCAATTCCATTCATTCAAAAGAAAAACTACCCACTACGTTAATTCAACCCAACTTTAAGTCTAACGGCTTCAGAAAAGTTTTAAGCTTTGATTTGATTTATTAATGACAGCCAACTCAAACTAACAAAAAATGAGTTAATTTTCGTTGAAAGATATCAAGTTCTCAACCATTTAAAGTAAAAGAAAAATAATGTATTCGAGGATTATCTAATTTAATAATAAACATTTAAAAAAATGTTTTATTTATACTCATTGTATATTGAATTATATTTTATGTAAAAAATATAATAAAAATAAGGTAATGTGTAAATATTAAGATCTAATGTTTTAAAAATTAAAACTAAAATTGAAACAATGTGTAAATATTAATGAAATTAAATTTATTATTATGTTAAAAATATCTTATTATTTTTCATTAATTATTTAACCGCCAATGACTAAAAATGAAAAAAAATCAAATAATTGAGTACCGCATAGATCCCGATAGCTCCCTATAATTTTACAACAGGTGGAAGCTTCTCTAATCATTGGAGAGATGACAAATGACAAATCATTCAACTTTTGGTTCAAACTTGCAAATTATGTTTCGAGAGGTCATCAACTTGATTTGGTAAGTGCGAGAGTTTTAAGTTTGACTCGATGAAAATGGTTGCCAGTCTTTTCTATCCAAGTGTTCAGCGATGATTTACAGATTCATAAAATAAAATAAATCAATTCAAATAAAATTTAATTACACGTGCATTTAAGAGAGGCAGTGAGAGGACATGTGAGGGCCTTGGCGCTCCCTTAATTTGGTGATATTGCTTTTAAGCCTTTAAAATTTGCAACATTATGGTTAACAAGTGATAAACTTTCCATTTTAGCTTCCAGTATTTTATAAATCAATTCCAATCTCTTAAAAAGAATTTCTTACTTTGCCATTGCACCTAATTATTATACATAGAATACGAGAAGCTTAATTTAAGATCTAGCTCAATGCTCATTTTATTATAAGTTTTCTTTAGTTCTTGAATTTTTTTAGACCACATTAGTCCTAAAACTCGTTAAGTACTTTTTACGTTTTAGTCTATGCGATGATGTGATACTTTGATATCGTGCCATGTTATCACCTAAAAAACTATAAATATTTGTATAAAATTTAAGTGGTGATGTGACATAATCATAGAGTGTCACTTCATTACATGAATGAAAATTGGAGAAAATTACCTTGAAAGATTAAATGTTATCATTTATTTTAATATATCAACTTAATCATTTCGACTAAAACCTTATTTATTTTTTACATTAATTTTTATATAATTTTTATAGAGCCTTGATTTATTAGGTCATATTTTTGGCCTTCATAATTGCTAGAGAACCGAACCAATTCATCAACAAATTTTTTATGTTATAGAACTCGTTAACTGTTTTGACATGTAAATCATACAAATGCCGTTGTCCAGAAAACCATTTATGCTTTAATAATTTAATGTCTTTAAGAACACATTTGACTCAACACTTAACTAATCTTTTGCTTTAACTATACCATTAGCAGACAACCAATAAATCAGTGCTGATTTGGATTCGGATAAAATATCATATATCATATTTTGAGTTATTAATGTTATTATTAGAAATCATGTTTTTATTGGTTAATATCATATTTTGAGTAAAATGAGATAAAATATCACTTTATTAAAAAAAATACAAATTAATCCCTATACATTAAAAAAATTTCCATTAAAAATTTCATCCATATATGTTGTTAATGAATGATTTGACATTTTTCAAATTTTTTATATAAGAATGAGTAGAATAAGATAAAAATGCAATAAATGCTAATGTGACAAAGGACCTAAACATTAACACATAGCGTGTGATAAAATTTTACTAGTTATTTTTTTGTCGTCCTTATTGCTGTCACAATATTTAATATATTTCACTCCAAAATTACAAGTGAAAAATTTACAACTAGTGAGAGAGAACAATGCCTTAAGTAGAGAATGGCAAATTTTGGGATGAAGAAAATGAGAAATGGTTAGGCCTATTTATAGTTAAGGTTCAGGGATTAACTTGCAAAGTACCTATACATATAGGGACCAAAATTGCAATTAACCCAGACCAAATTTCGGTGCCTAACCCCCTGACACCCATTATCTTTGACTTTTCAAAGATAATGGGCAGCTGCTAATAGACTGTAAATAATACTCGATTGCATGTAAATATTAGAAAGCTACGTTTCTTATTAGACAGTTCCATATCTTGAATGTCTTTCTATTTTTAGTTTCCTCGGTGATGATAGCTTTGGTTGAGGTGACTTCATTGCTTGGTCAAGAGGCATTTGTTGTTTAGGAGGAAGTTGTGAGCGAAAAGGCCGAGGAAGAAAATATTCGAAAGAATCTCACGAGAACATTGTCAATGCATCCGAGATTGTGGGTGCAACTACTGATAATCTGGAGCGAGATGGAGCTAGACCGGCGGAAGCTACACAGGTATCCAGTGAGCAACACCACAACTCATTAGCGATAGTGGTATATACCAGACAACTCAAGGTGACCCCTCTTACACAAGAAGCGTGATGATGCGGGTATATGGCTCTTTGGTGGATCTTGTTTATGAACCGGATGTTGTTTGAGTTTCATACCTTTTGCATTCTTAGACCGTAACTTTTCTTCCCTTACGTGGTGTTGGTTTGGACTTTGGATTTTGTCAGCAAATTCTACAGTTGGCATCGCATATTGTCAGTTTGATTCAAGATCAGAATTTAAATGTTCAGTTTAATGGTACCATTCCCAACACTTTCTATCATATTTTTGGTTTTGTCCATTTTGTTTTTCATGTTGAATTTGATAATTGAAATTGCTTCCCTACGGGCAAGGCTAATATCTCTAAAGCGCCGAGAAAAGCTTGTGATCGGTGGAAGAAAACCACTTGGTGATCTATCGAATTCAATGAACCCAACCGCAGCGACATCTAAAAAGGAGAGTTCCAAGATCATTTCATTCACGGAGAAAGAAACAGTTGCCTTTAAACTCCCGAATTATTCAAGCAAGAAAAGAGTGTCCCTAAGGCCTCGAGAAAGTTCAAGCTAGTGGCGAAAAGCTCTCGTGACATTTCCAACTCGAGCAAGCCTCACTTGCAAGGAACATCAAAGAACCAAACTCGCAAAGTTATGTATTCCGAAGATCTTCGCAGAGGAAGGGTTTTCGCACAATCATGAAGAATGCATCAAAGCACGAGAAAAGAGCCATAAGCACTAATGAATTTTCACGGATCCTCAGTTAGATGGTAAAGAAATTCACTTGGCATTCATTCATATGTTTACATTGAATTAACATTTGGTCTGGCTGGATACTTGCATTTGTATGCATGTTTTTTTGTTTAGATTTATGCAAACATTCTCGCATCTGCAAAGCAACATTCATTGTCAAACAAAATGGAGGTAAACGTTCATCTCATTTTAGCGATCTCATAAACTTTAGCATATGGATTGTCCTAAGAATACTAGTTTACTTACATTCTGACCTACAAGTCCTTCGAGTATGCCAAAATGAACGAGATAAGCGCAATGCTGATTGAAGAACTATCTCCTCCAAAGCGAGTTGTCTAGGAAACTCGACTCTTGCCCAGCTAGTCCGGAGGCACCGGATCAATATTATATGTAGTGGTATGATCCTCGAGTACATTCAAAGTTTTAAGTTGATAGAGCATTGATTTCGAGTTTCTAAGGCACGGTTGTCAAATTCTAGTGGCACCATATATTAGCGATAATCTATGTATTAGAAAGAAATTCTTTTATTGTACTTGATCATGGTTATTTTTAGTAGTAGGAAAAGCTGTTGCAACTTATGTTGCATTCAAGTTTGAGGTGAAATGAAAGCTTGGTTGAATGGTGTGTCATCTGGTTTTTACTGTTTGTCGAGCCAAATAATCATAGTGCAAAGATGCTCATTTTTATTGCGAACATGATATAAAACGAGAAATTGACGTGGAAAATTATGTAAACTCTCATAAAAGTACGAATATCACCTAATATATTGACCTTAAACTTTGCTTTTCTTCCGTTGATGAAAAATAGTGTCTTTTTTGGTCCTGCATTTCAAGAGAAATTTTTCTTTTCATGGTACTTAAATGATTAAATTAATTTAGTTTTACCTAGCATGTTTTTATTGGATGTCATACATTTTTTTTTATTAAATTAAGATGAAGACTCACCAGATTGCATAATTCCATAGGAATGAGACCTTGGAAATGGTTTTTGGACAAATCCAGTACCCACAAATCTGTATGATTCCATAACCATCTTGGAAGCTTGCCAGAGAAATGATTATTACTTAAATCTAACACTTGAGACTTTTAGAGCTAATAGTTGAAACATCAGAAATATCTCCCTCAAACTTGTTCCCGTCCAAATATAATGCTTCCAACGAACCGATTAAATGATAAATTGCAGGAATTATTTTGCCGCTCAAGCTATTATTTGAAAGTGTAATCCGAAGTAATGAGGTACTGGTGGCCAACTCTTCAGGTATTCCTCCAAACAAATTATTGTGGGACAGGTCTAATCTTTCTAACCTCTGCATACTACTGAAACAAAGAGGCATTTTTGGACATGATTAAGAATCCTACATATGGAAAAAGTGAGCAAAAATTCCTTGGAATTTCATGTTGTATCCTATTATTGGATATATCAAGTACTGAGAGCTTCAAATTAGGATATGGTGATAAGGTTAGGGGCCCCGCAATTGAACTATCTATCATGTAAGGCTGAGCTTCAAATTGGATGGGAACAAGTTTGAGGGAGATATTTCTGATGTTTCAACTATTAGCTCTAAAAGTCTCTTAAGTGTTAGATTTAAGTAATAAAATTAAATTAATTTAACCATTTAAGTACCATGAAAAAGAAAAATTTCTCTTGAAACAGACCAAAAAGACTTTATTTTTCATCAAATGGAAGAAAAGCAAAGTTTACATAATTTTCCACGTCAATTTCTCGTTTTATATCATGCTCGCAATAAAAATGAGCATGCTGCACTATGATTATTTGGCTCGACAGCAGAAAACCAGATGACACACCATTCAACCAGGCTTTCATTTCACCTCAAACTTGAATGCAACATAAGTTGCAACAGTTTTCCTACTACTAAAAATAACCGCAGTCAAGTACAATAAAAGAATTTTTTCTAATACATGGATTACTGCTAATATATGGTGCCAGCTAGAATTTGACAACCAGGCCTTGAAACTTGAAATCAAGGCTTTTTCACCATTATGGTGATTCTATCAACTTAAAAACTGGGAATGTACTTAGGATCATCCCACTGTATATAATGATCCGGTGCCTCTGGACTAGCTGGGCAAGAGTCGAGTTTCCTAGACAACTTATGCTTTGGAGGAGATAGTTCTTCAATCAGCATTGCAGTTATCTCGTTCATTTTGGCATAAGAAGTAAACTCGTATTCTTAGGACAATCCATATGCTAAAGCTTATGAGACTGCTAAAATGAGATGAATGTTTACCTCCATTTTGTTTGACAATGAATGTTGCTTTGCAGATGTAGAATGTTTGCAGAAATCTAAACAAAAAAACATGCATGCATACAAATGCAGGTATCCAGTCAGCCAAATGTTAGTTCAATGTAAACATATGAATGAATGCCAAGTGAATTTCTTTACCATCTAATCCGAGGATCCGTAAAAAGTCATTAGTGCTTATGGCTCTTTTTTGTGCTTTGATGCATTCTTCATGATTGTGCGTAAAACCCTTCCTCTACAATATCTTCTCGGAATACATAGCTTTGCAGTTTGGTTCTTTGATGTTCCTTGCAAGTGAGGCTTGCCTGAGTTGGAAATGTCAGAGAGAGCTTTCCTGCCACTAGCTTGAGTTTTCTCAGAGGCCTTAGGCACACTTTTTTTCTTGCTTGAATAATTCGGGAGTTTAAAGGCAACTGTTTCTTATAGGTTGTTTATTACTGCCCAAAAAAACAAGATTCAAAGTATATAGGCTAGAAATCTGACGGGTTGCCTTTTATCTCATTGTAAGATATACTGGATCCTCCCTAGGTGTAACAATGCCACGTATGATGAATCTTTCAAAATTTCTGTTCAAATTGCTATTTATTATCTTGCTTAGTTGATATATGCTGGCTGTTTATTATATTGCTGTCCGAAAAAAAAGATTCAAAGTATATAGGCTGGAAACCTGACGGGTTGCCTTATATCTCATTGTAAGATATAATGGATCCTCCCTAGGTGTAACAATGCCAAGTATTTTGAATCTTAAAAAATTGCCGTCCGAATTGCTGTTTATTATCCTGCTTGGTTGATATATGCTGGCTGTTTATTATATTGCTGTCCAAAAAAAAAGATTCAAAGTATATAGGTTGGAAACCTGACGAGTTGCCTTATATCTCATTGTAAGATATAGTGGATCCTCCCTAGGTGTAACAATGCCACTATGATGAATCTTAAAAAAATTCTGTCCATATTGCTGTTTATTATCCTGCTTGGTTGACATATGCTGGCTGTTTATTATATTACTGTCCAAACAAAAAAGATTCAAAGTATATAGGCTGGAAACCTGACGGGTTGCCTTATATCTCATTGTAAGATATAATGGATCCTCCCTAGGTGTAACAATGCCATGTCTGATGAATCATAAAAAATTGCTGTCCAAGTTGCTGTTTATTATCCTGCTTTGTGATGGTACGCCGATACCTCATGGCGCAGCAGAATAAAATTAGATCCGGCGATCCAAACCATGGATCCATGTGTGAGGAACGAATCGGGGTGAAATAAAGGTTTCGAAATTACCAAAACTTCAATCTGAGTAGACAGCGACGCCTTGGCAACAAGAGTTTTGATCTACTGTCGAATCAAGCCACAACCTTTTCCGATGTCGGCCTCTACGTGATCCACCCGGTTTGACTATGAACGGAAGAAATCTCCAAAACTATTTTGGAGGTTTATTTGCTTGACGGCTGCTAGACCTAACAAGCAATCTCTTAGGGTTTTCATAAGCTTTGCCTCTTTTAAATACCTTTTATATTGGGTATCCTTTTAATTGGGCCTTTTATAATGGGTATCTTTTCATTGGGCCCATTATTAGGTATCCTTTTAATACCCTTTTATAATTGGTATCTCTTGAATGTATCATAAGATTAAATAAATACAATAAAGTTTTTAACCAAAATTATAATTACATTAATTATATCCAAAAATTATAATTACATTAATTATAATAAGGATTTGATGTAAACTATATTTATTTAAATTTATATATGAATCAAATTCATATATTAATAGAATTATGTTGTCATTATGTGTACAACATCCTTGTACATATAATATGTTCAATATATGATTGCCCAATTAAATTAATTCTTTAATTAATTTAATTCATGTGACAACTAAAAACAATACCAATTATATTTTATTCCGTTCATTTAAACCATAGGTGTGACCTGTAGGTTCTTGCAACGTTAGCAATAATAATAGAACGATTCTAATGTCACAAACAATGAGGGGCATCTAGCAATGCATCATTGCTACCTAAGTTACAAGAAGTCATGATTCCACATAACTTTTTGTGATTAACCTTTCATACATTAATCCTTAAGTCCTTTATCTCTGGAATGGACACAAGTCATGGAATAGTCACACTTGTATAGTCCATCCCATGTTTCTTGATATCTTGAGTAGACTATGATATAAAAATTAGTATGACATCTCATGTCAACTTATTTGAGCATGGCCATGCATTTCTAGTCTCACTCAATCAAGTGGCCTAAGATATTACTCCCATTATGTAGGAGGGACTTATCCTATATTGATCAACCATATCCCTCTACATAGATTGTGGTATATCCAACATCAGTCTTTATAGAACAACCAATTACGGTGTACGTTTGACTGTATCAAAATATACAACTCACGATGTTGAGATAATAATTATCTCAAGTCTGAGGATCATATACATATTAATCACTATGAGTAATGTTGTGACAATTACATAATAATCCAATAAACATACTCATAACGGGTCAATCCAATATGTTGTTCTCTAACACACATATTCATGCATTGATTTTGACAATCAACATCAATGACAACTCTTTATCATCAATCAACTACATGTTAGTCTTAATGCATTATTGTTGTCCTAGTCAACAATAATACTCGACTAAGGATCTTTTAAGAATAATCATATTATTCTTAGGACATTATTATAAAACAGCTTTATTTATACACACGTAAAGAAAAAAGCGAAATAATAATGACAACGCTTTATATTAATAAACATGGTAAATTAAGTATGTTATTACAACCATCTCATGATTGGTCTTTGGGCATACTCTTACACTTTGTTGGTATATATGCTGGCTATTTATTATATTGCTGTCCAAAAAAAAAAAGATTTAAAGTATATAGGCTGGAAACTTGACGGGTTGCCTTATATCTCATTGTAAGATATAATGGATCCTCCCTTGGTGTAACAATGCCACGTATGATGAATCTTAAAAAATTGCTGTCTGAATTGCTGTGTATTGTCCAGCTTGGTTGATATATGCTGGCTGTTTATTATATTGCTATCCAAAAAAAAAAAAGATTCAAAGTATTTAGGGTGGAAACCTGACGGGTTGCCTTATCTCTCATTGTAAGATATAATGGATCCTCCTTAGGTGTAATAATGCCACGTATGATGAATCTTAAAAAATTGGTTATTGCCATTGCTTATTTATTGTCTCATTATTATAGATATATCGTCATTTCGCTTATTCGTGTTATCATTCTATTATTGTTCTAATCGTGTCGCGAGCCGTGTTTGAATATCCGTTCTTTACACTATAATCTAAATAAAATAAATATGCATAGTTTTAAACATTACATGCGTATTCATTCAAAAACTTTTGGAAATAAAGGCAATATTCTGTGCTTAGAGCCTCGAGAAATTGTACCCTAACTCACCAGAAATTGTACCCTAATTCAATGTAAACATATGAATGAATGCCAAGTGAATTTCTTTACCATCTAATTCGAGGATCCGTAAAAATACCACCACATTCTAACAAGACTAGTGATCAAACTGATTAAATTATTGATTCGCTGATCTGATCGATTTAATTAAATAGATAATTAAGATTCATAAAATAAAATAAATCAATTCAATTAAAATTTTAACACGGTTCAATGAGTCTATATTAACTCATGAATCCAAACCATTTATGCTTTAATAATTTAATGTCTTTAAGTACACATTTGACTCAACACTTAACTAAGCTATTGCTTTAACTATACCATTAGCAGACAACCAATAAATCAGTGCTGATTTGGATTCGGATAAAATATCATATTGTAATATCCCGAAATAGGGGTTACGAGTTTGGAAAATAACTCGAGTGTATTAGGCCTCAATAGTGGTTTGGATGTGTTTTAGGAGTTCCTAAAACTCTCGGATTAAAATGGGAGTATTTTGGAAATTTTGAAAATTTTGGGCTAAAAATGGAATTTTGGCTGAAGAGGCCTTAATAATAAATTTTGTGAAGTTATGGACATGAAAGTCCAGGTAGCATAGTGGCTTCCCTGTGCCACTTAAGGTTTGGCGCCAAGCATGGTCTAGGGTTCGAGTCTTAGGCGTAGCAAAAGCATTTTTATTTTTGAAAAATAGCGCTGCTTTGAAGGAGGGTTTAAAACAAATTATTGGCGCGTTATTAGCATGAATTAAACACTGGCCAAGTGGTTAAAACGCTTGCAGCAAGGAGGCCATCGCGAGGACTCGCGTTCGAGTCCCATTAGGGGCGCGGATGTTTTTATTTTTCGGCCCCTAGCTTAAAATGAGGAAGCCAGCGAAGTAAGGCTTAAAAGAATTTTCAATGCGCCAGATAGCATGAAATTCAAAGTAGCCGAGCGGTTAAGGACTGGGCTTGAGAACTGCGTCAAAGGGGACTCACGTTCGAGTCCTGGAGGTCGCACTTAAAGGATTCTATTTTGCTTCTAGCGCTCGGACCTGGGAACTGGCAAGGTAAGGTCTAAAAGAAATTCTCGTCGAGACATGGCATGAAAGTCTCAGTAGCGGAAATGGCAGGGCGTTTGGGCATGTTGCTTCAGGTCTTGAGTTCGAGACTTTGAGGGCGCACTGGTCTCTTTTATTTTTCACGCCGACGTGGAAGGCCCTGCATGGCCCATGCACGCGTGAAACAAAAGGGCAATTCCTTTACTTTATTTTGTTGTTTCAAAACAGTAAAAGCATGGGTTGTTTTTATTTTATTTTATTATTATTATGATTATTAGTTATGGAGGATGGAGTAGTTATTTTATTATTGATTATTATTATATTATCTATGAATGGTGGAATAAGTGATGGGAAAGTGTTAAGAAATTTTGTTTATTTCTCAAATGGCATGAAGAGCATGTGCGGCTTGGGTAATTGCAAAGCAGGGCCGAATGGAGCTGCAATCTTTTATTGTTTTTATTATTATTTTTATTAGTTTAAGCAAGCATGAGTCTTGGCTTTGGGAAAAAGGAGGCATGTGCGGCATGGGTTAGTTATTTTATAGTGTTTTAATATTTTTTTTTTATGGGAAAAAGGATTTTGACAGGGTGATTTTAGAAGTGGATGTTAGAAAATTTGGCAAAAGAGAGAGGGAGAGCTTAACCGTGGGGAGGAAGCATGCTTAGAGGATTTTCTTTGGCCGGCCTTGTGTTAAGAGAAAGCTTGGCCAAAGCTTTTGTTTTGTTCCTTGACATTTGTGTTCTTGACCGAGAGAGAAAAAGAGAAAGTACGTTTGAGCTTCTGATTGAAGAAGCTAGAGAGTATTTCATTTTGGCTAGCTCTTGTTCTTCATCTCCTTCCCTTGTTGCTTCGAATAGAAACTATCCTCCTATTCTACCTTCGATTTTATTTTAAAAGCATGCTATTGTTGTTATGCCAAAACTCCTTTGCTATTCTTTCTCTTGATTGTCACTTTGACCAAAAGATCCTTGTTTTTTTTTAGCATAGGCCGAATCTTCAAAGGAAGGTATTGACGATTCCGAATGTTGGGAGGGAGCATTAAAGGAGCCCATTGGTTTCGGCTATACAAGGAGATTGGGATTACCAAAACAAATAAATCTTTTGGGACTTATAAAATTAGTGTTAAGGAGTTTTTAAAAGAGCTTACGGGTTTCGGCTATTCAGGGGATTTGGTATCTTCAAGAGCAAGCAAACCTTTTGAGACTTGGAAAAGATAGGTAAGGACTTTTGATGACTTCGAGAGCTAATCCACAAGATCGAGTGGTGTTTCAGATCAAAATAAGCTAGGGCAAATCGAGAGAAGTAAAAGAAGCTTCCAGACTTTAGTTGATATTAGAATCGATAAATCGAGAATCTCGCTAAAGTCAAAAAGTAGTTATCGCACCGTTCTTTTGCTCGATATATGTATTGTAAGTATTATTTTATGTAAATGTATGAGTTGTGCATGATAGCCGAAATAAAGACTAAAAGTATGGATACTAAGGTAAGTGATCGAATAATCAAGTAAATGGTTATGATATTAATTTTTGGTGATGTGCAATTATAAATGATTATCGATGAGTGTAAATTAAAGTGATGACTTGTAATGTATATTGTTATGAGTAATATGTGACCATGGTATAAAATATACATATTTGTTTCGTACGAAATGTTGTTATAGTACGTATATGCACGCATGAGATTTGTGATGTGACCATTGGAGAAAAGGTGTACACTATGTGAGAGTTCTAATGCTAGCCTCGTGCTACATTCGTGATTGTTGATTAGTGAACCGATTGAAACGTGAGATTCTTATGTGATCGGTGGCTTAGCCACAACCTTAAGTAATAATGTGCAAAAGAAAGATATGTGGATCACTTTGTGGATTGGATTTCGTAATTGTATATTTCGTAATCATATTTATAATATTGTGTATTCATAATTGCATATTTATAATCGTATGTTTATATATATACATTTGGATTGTGCGGATATGGGCCAAGCCCATATGTGAGGACATGTGTATTAACTATGCACTGAGTCTTGGTGACTCACTCTATTTCTATTAAACCTTTCAGGTGGCGCGTAAAGCTTGGACCGGGTTTGGAGCGGGTACAAAGGTGGCCATGCCAAAGTGGATTTCCATGCAAAGGAATCTCTTATTTAATGAATTAAGTATCGATATTTTCAGTATTTTTGATTAAGTATGTATTGTAAGAAGGCCCACTAAAGTATTTCAGTTCTCTTTTTAAGTATCTTTATTATGCCCTATTATGGATGGATGATTTAAAGGTGGATTGCAAATGGTTTTATTTTCTCAAGCAAAGCTTGAATCCGATATGTTTATAACAAACTTCGATTTTTACTTAGAATATTATAAGTCACGAAAATATTTTTACTAAAGGAAACAAATTTTTAATGGTTTTACTATTAAGAAAGGATATTTTCCGAAAGTGTTCCGTAGTGGCATTCCAAATTCGGCCAAAGTAAATGGGCCGGGTTTGGGGTGTTACACATATATCATATTTTGAGTTATTAATGTTATTATTAAAAATCATGTTTTTATTGGTTAATATCATATTTTGAGTAAAATGAGATAAAATATCACTTTATTAAAAAAATACAAATTAATCCCTATACATTAAAAAAATTTCCATTAAAAATTTCATCCATTTATGTTGTTAATGAATGATTTGACATTTGTCAAATTTTTTATGTAAGAATGAGTAGAATAAGATAAAAATGCAATAAATGCTAATGTGACAAAGGACCTAAACATTAACACATAGCATGTGATAAAATTTTACTAGTTATTCTCTTGTCGTCCTTATTGCTGCCACAATATTTAATATATTTCACTCCAAAATTACAAGGGAAAAATTTACAAATAGTGAGAGAGAACAATGCCTTAAGTAGAGAATGGAAAATTTTGGGATGAAGAAAATGAGAAATGGTTAGGCCTATTTATAGTTAAGGTTTAGGGATTAACTTGCAAAGTACCTATACATATAGGGACCAAAATTGCAATTAACCCATGCCAAATTTCAGACTAAAAAATTTCGGTGCTGCATCTATTTTCGGTGCCTAACCCCCTAACACCCATTATCTTTGACTTTTCAAAGATAATGGGTTGCTGCTAAAAGACTGTAAATAATATTCGATTGCATGTAAATATTAGAAAGCTACATTTCTTATTAGACAGTTCCATATCTTGAATATCTTTCTATTTTTAGTTTCCTCAGGATTGATAGCCTGGTTGAGGGTGACTTCATTGCTGGTCAAGAGGCATTTGTTGTTTAGGAGGAAGTTGATGTGGGAGGGGAGGAAGCCTGTGTTGTAGTTGTGAACGAAATGGCCGAGGAAGAAAATATTCAGAAAGAATCTACTGAGAACATTGTCAATGCATCTGAGATTGTGGGTGCAACTACTGATAATCTGGAGCGAGATGGAGCTAGGCCGGCGGAAGCTACACAGGTATCCAGTGAGCAACACCACAACTCATTAGCGATAATGGTATATATCAGACAACTCAAGGTGACCCCTCTTACATAAGAAGCAGCCAATGATGCCGGGTATATGGCTCTTTGGTGGATCTTGTTTATGAACCGGATGTTGTTTGAGTTTCATACCTTTTACATTCTTAGACCGTAACTTTTCTTCCCTTACGTGGTGTTGGTTTGGACTTTGGATTTTATCAGTAAATTCCACAGATGGCATTGCGTATTGTCAGTTTGATTCAAGATCAGAATTTAAATGTTCAGTTTAATGGTACCATTCCCAACACTTTCTATCATATTTTTGGTTTTGTCCATTTTGTTTTTCATGTTGAATTTGATAATTGAAATTGCTTCCTATGGGCAAGGCTAATATCTCTAAAGCACCGAGAAAGGCCAGTACTGGTGGAAGAAAACCACTTGGTGATCTATCGAATTCAGTGAACCCAACCGCAAAGTAGACATCTAAAAAGGAGAGTTCCAAGATCATTTCATTCACGGAGAAAGAAACAGTTGCCTTTAAACTCCCGAATGGTTCAAGCAAGAAAAAGAGTGTCCCTAAGGCCTCTCGAGAAAGTTCAAGCTAGTGGCGGAAAGCTCTCTCTCGACATTTCCAACTCAGTGCAAGCCTCTCTTGCAAGGAACATCAAAGAACCAAACTGCAAAGTTATGTATTCCGGAAGATATTGCGGAGGAAGGATTTCTCGCACAATCATGAAGAATGCATCAAAGCACGAAAAAGAGCCATAAGCACTAATGAATTTTTACGCATCCTCGGATTAGATGGTAAAGAAATTCACTTGGCATTCATTCATATGTTTACATTGAACTAACAATTGGTATTTGGATACTGCATTTTGTATGCATGCATGCTTTTTTGTTTAGATTTCTGCAAACATTCTGCATCTGCAAAGCAATATTCATTGTGAAACAAAATGGAGGTAAACGTTCATCTCATTTTAGCAATCTCATAAGCTTTAACATATGGATTGTCCTAAGAATACTAGTTTACTTCTGTTACAGCCTACGAGTCCTTCGAGGTATGCCAAAATGATAGTTCTTCAATCAGTATTGCAGTTATCTTAAAACACCCTAAACCTGGCCCACGAGCCTGAATCGGATTTGGTATGTTCCTTAAGTAAATCGGTTTCAAAAATATCGTTTTGGGTTGGGTTTAGGTTGGAAACCCATTTATTTTATTTGAAAATCCAAGTAGTTAAGGTGACAAAACAATTTAGGGTTTATTTTTAAAATAAATTTACTTGAACTTTAATAAAAAAAATAATTCGTAACATGATAATTAAAAATAAACAGAAATAAAGAAATCCAACTTGGGCCTTATGACCTTATTACATCAAATAAAACCCATAAATAAAATTAAAGTATTCAGTAAAAATAAAAAATAAAAGTTCCAAATACTGAAAATCCTTTCTTGCTATGCATGGCCACCTTTAGCTCCTACCGACCCGGTCCATTATTGCTCATTACCTGAAAAATAGTCCCACGATGGGGTGAGTCAACAGACTCAATGTGCACACAATACTAACATTCAACAAATCAAGCATACATGTTCATATCAAGTTCATATTCAGATAAGAATGATGATGCAACCCAAACCCAAGCCTAATGGTCCATCCGCTACACACCCCCGTACCTGCCAGTCACACCGTGGGGACTACTAAGTCGACCCTCCTTCCGCTACACACCATCGAAGGCAGTCGCTGCAGTCGACGTGCTCATCGCCCATATAATTTCGTGGCATAGCCACCGGATAATTGTGTCAATAGACACCATGTCCAGATAATGTAACCGAAGTTACCAAATTCAGATAATGTAACCGAGGTTACCATGTTCAAATAATGTGACCGTAGTCACCATATTCAGATAGTGAGACCGAAGTCAACATCTTCACTTCCCCTTTCACATATAACCCGAATGCCCTATATATTTTATATCGTGCATAATATACTTAATTTCTCATTATTCACATGTTAAGAATATAACATATTCGTAATCCTATCACAAGTAGGAAACGTACTTGGGTACTTTTACCACATTTAGGGTACTTAGCCACATTCACTTCCTTATGCATATTCATATATTAAATATTTGCCATATGATATATCGAAAGTTAGTAAGAGTACACACCTGATTCGCTTAATAGGTTCCTTGAAATCCCGAAGAACGATCTACCGATCTAGATTTTTAACGCCTATATTCAGTTAACAAAGTAATCTTTAGAAAAGACCTATTTGGCTATAAAACCAAATCCTAGTAGGATTTGTATTATAAGACTTACCTTGTTGCCGAATTGAAAGATTGCAAATCAAATGCCGGAAATTGATAGTATTCCTTCCTTAAATCGGCTAGCCACCAAATCATGTAATTATGTCAGTTTCTGTCTTTAAAAATCAATGGAAGATAAAAATACCAAAATAAACCTTGGCCGACTGGATCTATGTACTTACCTTACAATTTCCAAAACTGAAAAGAATTCCTTGCCTTATAAAACTGTCGAAATCCCTATAATCATATGTTAAATTTAATCTAACATATAAACCATAACCTTTAATCAAATATATTTATCTTACCTTAGATCCTCGAATTTCCCAAAAGATTCCTCCTTGTATTCCACTGTTATAAAAAGAACCTGAGCGATCCTTATAGATTCAGCCATAAAACAAGTAGGGATTAGACCCTTCTCTTTCGGCAAATAGAAAAGAAAGGAACTTGAATAATGCTTAACCTTACCTTTAATCGATTGCTTTCTTGCCTGGAGTCACAGAAATTCGGCTATGGAGTTTTAATCAGGGATCAAAAGAAAAGGTTTTGGCTTGACAGATGAAGAAAAGAGGAGAAGAAAAGATGGAGTTTTGCTTAGGGAAAATTTCGGCAGAGAGAAAGAGGGGCTAGGGAATTTTCGGCACACTTAGGAAAAGATGAGAGAAAAGCCTTTAATTCTCCCCCTTTAGCCGAAATTACTAGGCCAAGAGTCCTTGACTTGGCCACCACTCTTCCTTTGTGATAATATTATCTCTTTTATTTAAAATAAAAGTGTTTAATCCATCATTTATCTCCTCAATAATCATATTAAAAGAAAATCCTTTATTTATCACTTATTATTCACATATTTATGAGAATAAAACACCTCCTTTTCTAGAAACCAGTGCCGTCCACCTCAGCCTTCTGGAAGCAAAAATAAACCTTCATTATTTGCTTCCTAAGTGACTCGAACTCAGGCCCAACACCTTGCATGTGGCGCCATTTCCAGAGACCCCAAGTGGCATCTTCAGGCCATTTTTCCAAGCCTGTTTGTGTGTCAAATTTTACAAACTTTTTCTTTTAAGGCCACCTTGCCCTTATTTCCTATTTTAAACTTTAAAATTTGACATTTCTAGGTCATTTTCAAGTTTCTAAAATTTTCGATCGGCTCTGTAACTTGCCATTTTTCTTACATTTCCAAGTTTCCAGAAATGTTCAGGTTTCCAGAAATGTTCAGGTTTCCAAAAATGTTCAGGTTTCCAAAAATGTTCAGGTTTCCAAAAAAAATATTCATTTCCATTTCCATGCATTTCTAGGTTTTCAAAAGATGTTCAAATTTATTCCTAGTACATAAAACATGTCTCTTCGTACATTTAATCCAAAAATGCATAGGCCCTTTTCAGGATGTTACAATTCTACCCCCCTTAAACAAAATTTCATCCCTGAAATTTCCTAACTAAAATAGTTGAGGGTATTGCTGTCGAATTGTCTCTTCAGGCTCCTACGAAGCTTCTTCCGATCCATGATTGCGCCATAACACTTTGACTAGAGGAACTGACTTCTTCGTAGTACTTTCACATCACGTTCCAAAATTCGAATTGGTTCTTCCTCGTAGGATAAGTCTGGCCTTAGCTCCACCTCTTCAACAGGTACCACATGAGATGGGTCCGATCGATAGCGACGTAACATGGATACATGGAATACGTCGTGCATCTGCTGTAACTCTGGTGGCAACTCTAATTGGTATGCCACTGGCCCAACTCGCTTTAGTACTCGATAGGGCCCTATAAACCTTGGGCTTAACTTCCCTTTTCGACCGAACCTCATTACCTTCTTCCAAGGTGAGACTTTCAGGAATACTTGATCTCCCACTTCAAACTCTATTTCCTTCCGCTTAAGGTCTGCGTACGACTTCTGCCTATTAGAGGCTTCCTTCAACCGTGCCCGAATCAACTCAACCTTCTCCTCAGTTTCTGCCACTAACTCCGGTCCCAAAACTCGACGTTTTCCTAACTCAGTCTAACAAGTGGGTGTTCTACACTTCTGACCATACAATGCTTCATATGGTGCCATCCGAATGCTAGTCTGATAGCTGTTGTTGTAGGCGAACTCAGCTAAAGGCAAGTAATCTTCCCAACTTCCTCGGAAATCCACCACACAGCCTCTCAGCATATGCTCCAACACTTGTATAACCCGTTCAGACTGCCCGTCTGATTGTGGATGAAAAGCCGTAGTGGAGTCTAACTTAGTGCCTAAAGCTTAATGAAGTGCTTTCCAAAATCGAGACGTAAACCTTGGGTCTCTATCAGAGATGATTAACACCGGTACTCCATGTAACCTTACAATTTCTGCCACATATAACTTAGCTAACTTCTGAAAGGAATAATCCATTCTTACTGGGATAAAGTGCGCTGACTTGGTCAAACGGTCCACTATCACCCATACCGAGTCCTTCTTAGTAGGCGTAAGGGGAAGCCCACTAACGAAGTCCATGGTAATTCCCTCCCACTTCCATTGGGGAATTTCGATTGGTTGAAGTAAACCTGATGGGACTTGGTGTTTAGCCTTAACTTGCTGACACGTCAAACATTTCCCCACAAATTCAGTCACCTCTCGTTTTAGATCCGACCACCAAAATTGTTCCCTTAGATCTCTATACAGCTTGATGCCTCCGGGATACATAGCATAAGGGCTACTATGCACTTCCCGAAGGATCCTCTGTCTCAACTCCTTGTTCCTCGGCATACAGACCTTCCCTTTGTAGCACAATACTCCTTCATCACTGACCCCATAGTCCTTTAATCCTTCTTGCTATGCTTGCTGTAACTTAGCACTTAAGTCTTTGTCAGCCAACTGTCCCTCTTTCACCTCCTTCAGCCATGTGGGCTTGACTTGCAATTCTGCCAACAGGCTTCCATCGTCATACAGACTTAAGTGAGCGAACAAAGCCCTTAAATCCGACACAACCTTCCTACTCAGGGCATCAGCTACCACATTCACCTTGCCGGGATGATATTCTATCGAACAATCGTAGTCCTTCAACAATTCCACCCACATTCGTTGCCTTAAATTCAACTCCTTCTGAGTTAACAAGTACTTAAAGCTTTTGTGGTCTGTGTAGATATCTGACCTTTCTCCATAAAGGTAGTGCCTCCAAACCTTAAGTGTAATATCCTGAAATAGGGGTTGCGAGTTTAGAAAATAACTCGAGTGTTACTAGGCCTCAAGAGTGGTTTTGATGTGTTTTTAGAGTTCCTAAAACTCTCGGACTAAAAAGGGAGCATTTTGAAAATTTTGAAAATTAAGGGTTACAAGTGGAAATTAGGTAAGAAGGCCTTAAGTAAAATTTTCGGAAGGTTTTGGACATGAAAGTCCAGGTAGCCAAGTGGCTTCCGTGTGCCACTTAAGATTCGGCGCCAAGCATGGTCAAAGGTTCGAGTCTCGTGTGTGCGGCATAAGCATTTTATTTTGAAAAGGGGCGCTGTTTAGAAGAAGGCTTTAAAAGAAAATCACGATGGTTTCTGTCACAAAAAGGCACCTGGCCGAGTGGCTAAGACGTTTGCAGCATGGGGGCCTCTCGAGGTCGAGTGTTCGAGTCCCAGCGATCGCGCGTGATGCGCTTTATTTTCATTTTAGCGTTCAGACCTGGGAAACTGGCAAGGTAAGGGTTAAAAGGATTTCTGATGCGTTTGTTAGCATGAATTGAACCTTGGCCGAATGGTTAAGGACCTTGCTTTGAAAGCTCGCGATCAAGCGACTTGCGTTCGACTCACGGATTCTCGCGCTCGAAGCATTTTATTTTTAGCGCTAAAATGCAGGGAGCCAAGGCAAGGATAGTTTAAAAGAATTTTCGAAGCATTATTGGCATGAAAGTCTCCGTAGTGGAAATGGCAAGAAGTCTGGAGGATTCACTCTAGGTCTCGGGTTCGAGACCTGGAGGCTGCACCTGGATCTCTCCTTTTTCTTTTGAGACCGGCGTAGGAGCTGGTGGGCTGCATGGGAAATTAATGCATGCAGCATTAATTATATTTTTTTTATGCTATGAATTATGGGCTAGTTATTTTATTCGATTGTTTTATTATTTTAATTGGAAGCATTGGGTTTAAACCATGATATTCTATTATTTTGTTTGCTTAGATAGATGAGGAAGTTTATATGTTATTATTATTATTATATTATGTTTTGGAATGAATAAGGTGATGGAAATTAGTGTTGAATTTAGCAAAAAGAGAGGGGCATGGCCGGCCATGACATAGCAAGCTTGGGCATTAGTCTTTTGTATTATTTTATAATGTATAGAAAATGATGAGGCATGGGATATATTTTGAAAGTTTGCGTAAGGTAATGGAAAAAAAAATGAATAAACAATGTATCATCCTTTTTCAAGGGTGATGGGTCTTTTGCTTGGGGGAATGAACTCATTTGTGGAAGCATGTCTTGGGGGAGTTGACCGGCCACGTGTTTGGCAAGGATGCATGGCCGAATTTCACATTTCATTTTTATTCCTTTTTGTGTCTTGACCGAAAATGGAAGAGAGAGCATGGAGTGGGTAATTTTCTCTTCTCTACTTCGTAAATGGCCTGTTATTGAACTCTTGAAGGACCTTCATTTCGACTTTGAGTGTAAGAAAGGGGTGCCAAATCTCTTTGTTTTGCTTTCCTTCTTCCTACATGTTGCATGGCCTGTTTTGAGTTGAATTAAAAGAATGTTAAAAAGAGATAGCCAAACACCTCATCCACCTTTGAGAGCCATGGCCGAATGTGGTTCTTGCTAAGGAGGTATTTTTGAATAGGTATGCCTTGCTTGACCAACTTCTCCACCCTTGTTTGAAGGACTTAGCCGAATCTCTATTAATGGTGCTATCGACAGTGTGTTTGAAACCCTCCTTTCTCTTCAAAGCAATAATAGTAAGTAATTTCTCCTTAGAAATCAGTTTCGCTTCATCTTTTTATTGTGTGCCAAAAACAGTGATTTTGTGTTGGTCTAAGGTTGGCCAAATGTGGGTGAATGCCATAACCTCATGTTCCTTGGTGTGAAGCCAGCATTAAGGGACCTTGGAGGGATCTCTTGGTTTAAGATAAGCAAGCTAGTGTTAAGGAGCACAAATGAGTCTCTCGAGAATTTAGGTGCTCAAGGTAAGTGTTATGTACATTTCGGCCAAGGGCCATTGTTCTTAGATATGGATGTTAGCCGATTCTAACCACGCTTTAGTAGGACTTTCGATGACTTCGAGAGCAAATCGACAAGATCGAGTGGTGTTTCGGGATCAAAATAAGCTAGGTAAGTGGTTGTGGAATTCGGCCTAAGGCCTTGATATTGATACTAAGGGTGACCGATTTTGGTTATGTGTTCTAGGGGCTAATCGATAAATAGTAACAGAAGCTTACGGGACTTTGTTAGATTCGATAAATTAGAATCTCGCTATAGTCAGGTGCGTAGTTATCGCACTGTTCTTTTGCTTGATATATATATGTAGTAAGTATTATTTTATGTAAACGTAAATGTTATGCATGTTAGCCGAAATAAAAGCTAACAGTATGGGTACTAAGGTAAGTGATCGAATAATCAAGTTAGTGATTTCGATATTAATTTGTCAGTGATTTGCGATAAGAAATGTTTATCGATGAATGTAAAATAAAGTGATGACACGTTATGTATATCGTCTTGAGTAATATGTGACCTTGGTATAAACTGTATATATATTTGTTTCGTACGAAATGTTGCTATGGTACATATAAATACGTATGAGACTTGTGATGTGACTATTGAAGAAAAGGGTGTATACTATGTGAGTGGTCTAATCAAACCTCGTCTTTGTGCGATGCGTGCTTGATGATTTGTGAATTGAAAGATATGTGGGATCCCTATGGGATCAGTGGCTTAGCCACGACCTTAAGAAATAATGTGCAAAAGAAAGATATGTGGATCACTTGTGGATTGGACTTCGTAATTGTATATTCGTAATCATATTTATAATATTGTGTATTCAAAATTGCATATTTATAATCGTTTGTTATATATATATATATGGATTATGTGAATATGGGCCAAGCCCATATGTGAGGACATGTGTATTAACTATGCACTGAGTCTTGGTGACTCACTCTATTTTTGTTAAACCTTTCAGGTGGCGTGTAAGCTTGGACCGGGTCAGAGAAGATACAAAGGTGGCCATGAGGAAATGGACTTTCATGAAAAGGGACGTTTTATTTGATAAATTAAATAATGATATTTTTCGTATTTGATTTAGTGTGAATTGTAATAAGGCTCACTAAAGTGTTTCAGTTCATTTGTTAGGTATCGTTATTATTATGCCCTAATATGAAAGGTTGATTGAAAACGGTTTTATTTTCTCAATAAAGCTTGAAACCGATATGTTTATAACAAACTCCGATTTTTACTTAGAATATTACAAGTCACGAAAATATTTTATTAAAGGAAACAAATTTTAAACGGTTTATCTCTTAAGTAAGAATGTTTTTCGAAAGTGTTCCGCAGTGGCATTCCAAATTCGGTCGGATTAAATGGCCCGGGTTTGGGGTGTTACATTTTGGTATCAGAGCATGGTTCAAAACTCGGCTTTGAGGTTTTGGGCCCGAAAACAGTTTTCGAAAGTGGGCTTTCCAAAAATGTAAACTTCTATTCTGAGCTTATTCTGGCATGACACCTGTACCTCCGACCCGAAGTCCACCTGGTAAGTACCTCTGACTATTGAGGTATAGTGAATATATGAATTGTATGGGCATAATTGGGCTTGTAGATTAGAAAATTTGGGCTATTGAACCCTAAGACCAGTCTATTCAAAAACAAGTGCATAAGACTTGAAAACTGAAATGACCATAAGAGAGTAGTAAAGGAATGTGTCCCTGCCTATGAACGTATACGTGACTCTCTGAATAAGAAGTAGCGAACTTGAACTAAACCTATGTGTGATCGAAAGAACCACTTTTGAATACTTTATTTCATAAAATTGTTCGCGGATAATCAAGTGGAACAAATTTATGATGCATAAAACTTTTAAGTCAGATTGTGCGATAAGAGATGAGTCATAGAGGACATGATCGAGGCAAAATGGCCGTATCGGAACCCGTTAGATCGGATAAAGGGTCTGATAATGAGGTATCACCTCTACCACCAACTTTTGATAATGAGCAGCAAGATCAGACGAGGGATAATGCTGTATTGCGCTGCGAGTTTTAGAGATGGTGGCTAGCGAGGGAGAAAATGAGAGCTCGAAAATTTGTTTCCGAGCGACTTTGAGCCAATGGAGCGGATTTGTTCTGTGATGTATTAGGAGTGGCACTCAGCACGACCGAATTTTGGTTGGAAATAACCAAGTGAGTTATGGTTGAACTCGTTTTGAGCCCTGAGGAAAAAGTGAAAGGAATGGTGGCGCTACTTCGCGACGAGACGTATCAATGGTGGCTCACGATTCGAGATAGTGTCACAACGGAGAACCCCACTCGGGAGTATGTCAAAATGACATACCAGAATAAGTATGTCAGTACTTATTACATTAATGCTCAGAAGAAATGTGTTTTTGGGACTAGTTCAATGGAACAAGTCCATAGGTGAAATACGAGGCTAAATTACTAAAGTTAAGCCAATATGCTCGAAGAGTAGTGCCTACAAAACATGAATGATGCGTTCGGTTTAAGGATGGATTAAAGAATGGCCTGAGACTGTTCCTCAACAGGAACGGGAATTATTGTGTTAGTCGGAAAAGCTAAGATTAAGAACTCGATGAGACAAAACTGAGATAAGGATATGAACCGTGATGGAAGAAATTTTGAATTGTTTAAATTATCTAAGGATCTTCGAAAAAGACCGAAGTTGAAAGTTTTGCTCATGTGATTAAGCCAGCTATGGGAAATCGGGACCGTCCGTGTGCTCAGTGTGGAAAATATCGTGTCGGCGAATATTGGAACCAGAAATTGAGAATGTTTAAAGTGTAAGTCTATAAGCAATTGAATATTGTTAAGGTTAGTTATAACCTTGTGTACATTTTGGAATTCTGGTTATAAATATAGTGAAAGCCAACTGTGGATAGACTTCCTATCATGAAATGTTAAGTACAAGTGATATGTGGATTGACTTTCTATCATGAAATATAATTGAAGTGATAAATACAAAGTGATGTGAATTATATGGTTTATAGTTCTGGTCAGCTTGTAATGTGATTCAAATGCTGATAATATTATATTTCGGGCTTTGATGCCTAGCAGTTTGTGTGCCGAGTGTATATTTCGGCTTTGATGCCTAGCAGAGCTTTGTGCTTAGGTGTATATTTCGGGCTTTGATGCCTAGCGTGCTTTGTGCTTGGTGTATATATTTGAGCTTTGATGCCTAGCGAGCTTTGTGCTTGGTGTGTGTATTTTAGGCTTCGATGCCTAGCCGGCTTAATGCCGATATTGTGTTATAATAGAGAATTCATGAATCACTCACAAGATGGAACACGTTTATTACCATAAGCTAAATGTTCGGATAAGTGCAAGTCTTTCGTACTTACAAGGAATAAGGAAAGTTAGTGAGTTCCCATTTGGATTAAGTAAGATGTGATATAGTTAAAGCTTCGGTAAGACTTTTAATATGTGCAATTGATCTTACCAGTGATGTGTATGATATCTATAATGGAATTTAAGCTTGAATATGCTTGTGAAGAAGTGGCCATATGTGAAAATGCTGAATGTGAAAAAGTTTGAAATGTGTTTGCATATGTGTATAATTGAGTATGTGATTGATATGTGGTGAATTGAAATGTACGGATGTTCGTTCATAAGTAATTTCGAGGACGAAATTATTTTTAAGGGGGGTAGAATTGTAATATCCCGAAATAGGGGTTGCGAGTTTAGAAAATAACTCGAGTGTTAGTAGGCCTCAAGAGTGGTTTTGATGTGTTATTAGAGTTTCTAAAGCTCTCGGACTAAAAAGGGAGCATTTTGAAAATTTTGAAAATTAAGGGTTAAAAGTGGAAATTAGGCAAGAAGGCCTTAAGTAAAATTTTCGGAAGGTTTTGGACATGAAAGTCCAGGTAGCCAAGTGGCTTCCGTGTGCCACTTAAGATTCGGCGCCAAGCATGGTCAAAGGTTCGAGTCTCGTGTGTGCGGCATAAGCATTTTATTTTGAAAGGGGGCGCTATTTAGAAGAAGGCTATAAAAGAAAATCACGATGGTTTCTGTCACAAAAAGGCACCTGGCCGAGTGGCTAAGACGTTTGCAGCATGGGGGCCTCTCGAGGTCGAGTGTTTGAGTCCCAGGGATCGCGCGTGATGCGCTTTATTTTCATTTTAGCGTTCAGACCTGGGAAACTGGCAAGGTAAGGGTTAAAAGGATTTCCGATGCGTTTGTTAGCATGAATTGAACCTTGGCCGAATGGTTAAGGACCTTGCTGGGAAACTGCGACTAGGCAGACTCGCATTCGACTCCTGGATTCCGCGCTTGAAGCATTTTATTTTTAGCGCTAAAGTGCAGGGAGCCAAGGCAAGGATAGTTTAAAAGAATTTTCGAAGCACTATTGGCATGAAAGTCTCGGTAGCGGAAATGGCAGGAAGTTTGGAGGATTCACTCCAGGTCTCGGGTTCGAGACCTGGAGGCTGCACCTGGATCTCTCCTTTTTCTTTTGAGACCGGCGTAGGAGCTGGTGGGCTGCATGGGAAATTAATGCATGCAGCATTAATTATATTTTTTTTATGCTATGAATTATGGGCTAGTTATTTTATTCTATTGTTTTATTATTTTAATTGGAAGCATGGGTTTAAACCATGATATTCTATTATTTTGTTTGCTTAGATAGATGAGAAAGTTTATATGTTATTATTATTATATTATGTTTTGGAATGAATAAGGTGATGGAAATTAGTGTTGAATTTAGCAAAAAGAGAGGGGCATGGCCGGCCATGACATAGCAAGCTTGGGCATTAGTCTTTTGTATTATTTTATAATGTATAGAAAATGATGAGGCATGGGATATATTTTGAAAGTTTGTGTAAGGCAATGGAAAAAAAAATGAATAAACAATGTATCATCCTTTTTCAAGGGTGATGGGTCTTTTGCTTGGGGGAATGAACTCATTTGTGGAAGCATGTCTTGGGGGAGTTGACCGGCCATGTGTTTGGCAAGGATGCATGGCCGAATTTCACATTTCATTTTCATTCTTTTTTGTGTCTTGACCGAAAATGGAAGAGAGAGCATGGAGTGGGTAATTTTCTCTTCTCTACTTCGTAAATGGCCTATTATTGAACTCTTGAACGACCTTTATTTCGACTTTGAGTGTAAGAAAGGGGTGCCAAATCTCTTTGTTTTGCTTTCCTTCTTCCTACATGTTGCATGGCCTGTTTTGAGTTGAATTAAAAGAATGTTAAAAAGAGATAGCCGAACACCTCATCCACCTTTGAGAGCCATGGTCGAATGTGGTTCTTGCTAAGGAGGTATTTTTGAATAGGTATGCCTTGCTTGACCAACTTCTCCACTATTGTTTGAAGGACTTAGCCGAATCTCTATTAATGGTGCTATCGACAGTGTGTTTGAAACCCTCCTTTCTCTTCAAAGCAATAATAGTAAGTAATTTCTCCTTAGAAATCAGTTTCGCGTCATCTTTTTATTGTGTGCCAAAAACAGTGATTTTGTGTTGGTCTAAGGTTCGCCAAATATGGGTGAATGCCATAACCTCATGTTCCTTGGTGTGAAGCCAGCATTAAGGGACCTTGGAGGGATCTCTTGGTTTCAGATAAGCAAGCTAGTGTTGAGGAGCACAAATGAGTCTCTCGGGAATTTAGGTGCTCAAAGTAAGTGTTATGTACATTTCAGCCAAGGGCCATTGTTCTTAGATATGGATGTTAGCCAATTCTAACCATGCTTTAGTAGGACTTTCGATGACTTCGAGAGCAAATCGACAAGATCGAGTGGTGTTTCGGGATCAAAATAAGCTAGGTAAGTGGTTGTGGAATTCGGCCTAAGGCCTTGATATTGATACTAAGGGTGACCGATTTCGGTTATGTGTTCTAGGGGCTAATCGATAAATAGTAACAGAAGCTTACGGGACTTTGTTAGATTCGATAAATCAGAATCTCGCTATAGTCAGGTGCGTAGTTATCGCACTGTTCTTTTGCTTGATATATATATATGTAGTAAGTATTATTTTATGTAAACGTAAATGTTATGCATGTTAGCAGAAATAAAAGCTAACAGTATGGGTACTAAGGTAAGTGATCGAATAATCAAGTTAGTGATTTCGATATTAATTTGTCAGTGATTTGCGATAAGAAATGTTTATCGATGAATGTAAAATAAAGTGATGACACGTTATGTATATTGTCTTGAGTAATATGTGACCTTGGTATAAAATGTATATATATTTGTTTCGTACGAAATGTTGCTATGGTACATATAAATACGTATGAGACTTGTGATGTGACTATTGAAGAAAAGGGTGTATACTATGTGAGTGGTCTAATCCGAACCTCGTGCTGCAGTCGTGCTTGATGATTTGTGAATTGAAAGATATGTGGGATCCCTATGGGATCAGTGGCTTAGCCACGACCTTAAGAAATAATGTGCAAAAGAAAGATATGTGGATCACTTGTGAATTGGACTTCGTAATTGTATATTCGTAATCATATTTATAATATTGTGTATTCAAAATTGCACATTTATAATCGTTTTTATATATAGATATGGATTATGTGAATATGGGCCAAGCCCATATGTGAGGACATGTGTATTAACTATGCACTGAGTCTTGGTGACTCACTCTATTTTTGTTAAACCTTTCAGGTGGCGCGTAAGCTTGGACCGGGTCGGAGAAGATACAAAGGTGGCCATGAGGAAATGGACTTTCATGAAAAGGGACGTTTTATTTGATAAATTAAATAATGATATTTTTCGTATTTTGATTTAGTGTGAATTGTAATAAGGCCCACTAAAGTGTTTCAGTTCATTTGTTAAGTATCGTTATTATTATGCCCTAATATGAAAGGTTGATTGAAAACGGTTTTATTTTCTCAATAAAGCTTGAAACCGATATTTTTATAACAAACTCCGATTTTTACTTAGAATATTACAAGTCATGAAAATGTTTTATTAAAGGAAACAAATTTTAAACAGTTTATCTCTTAAGTAAGAATGTTTTTCGAAAGTGTTCCGCAGTGGCATTCCAAATTCGGTCGGATTAAATAGGCCGGGTTTGGGGTGTTACATTAAGGGCGAAGACCACTGCTACTAGTTCCAAGTCATGAGTTGGGTAGTTAACCTCATGCGGCCTTAACTGCTGAGACGCATAAGCGATTACTTTTCCTTCTTGCATTAGCACACAGCCTAACCCCGTGTGTGAAGCGTCACAGTATACTACGAAATCCTTGCCTGCCTCTGGCTGAATTAACACTGGAGCTTCCATCAACACCCTCTTAAGCTTTTCAAAGCTCTCCTGTTGCTTATTAGTCCATTCAAAGGGTACTTCCTTCCTTAGCAACTTTGTCAAAGGCGTGGCTATTGACGAGAACCCTTCCACAAACCTTCTGTAATAGCCTGCCAAGCCTAAGAAACTTCGAATTTCAGCCACGGACCTAGGTGGTTTCCAATCCAACACTGCTTTGATCTTCCTAGGATCCACCCTTATTCCCTCTGCGGATACCACATGCCCTAAAAATGCCACCTCCTTAAGCCAGAATTCACACTTGCTGAATTTGGCATAGAGCTTCTTCTCCCTTAACACTTCAAACACAACTTGGAGATGCTCATCATGTTCCTCTTCCGTCTTAGAATACACCAAAAAATCGTCGATGAACACCACGACAAACCTATCCAAATAGGGTTGAAAAACCGATTCATCATGTCCATGAATGCGGCTGGAGCGTTCATCAACCCAAATGGCATCATCACGAACTCAAAATGGCCATATCTTGTCCTAAAAGCAGTCTTATGGATATCGGCTTCCTTCACCTTCAACTGATGATATCCCGACCTTAAGTCGATCTTTAAAAATACTGCGGCCCCCTTCAGCTGATCGAACAAGTCATCGATCCTTGGCAAAGTATACTTGTTCTTAATGGTCAGCTTATTCAACTGACAATAATCTATGCACATACGCATAGTTCCATCTTTCTTCTTTATGAATAGGACCGGTGCTCCCCATGGAGACACACTGGGTCGAATGAACACACGATCTAACAACTCTTGGATTTGAGCCTTAAGCTCCACTAACTCCTTTGGCGCCATTCGATATGGAGCGATTGACACAGGAGCTGTTCCTGGTAGCAAATCTATCCCAAATTCCACCTCCCTATCTGGGGGTATTCCTGGTAGTTCCTCTGGAAATACATCCATGAAGTCTCTTACAGTTCTAACTCCTCTGACACCTTCTTCCTTTCCACCTATCGTACTAACGAAGGCTAGGAATGCCTTGCACCCTTTCTTAACCATTTTCTCAGCCTTCATCGCCGAAACTACGTTAGACAAGTAGTTCCTCCTTTCTTCGATCATTGCTACCACTTCATCCTCCGGGGTTCTTAGTTCCATACGTTTAGCCGCATAATCCAACACGACTCAGTGTTCTACTAGCCAATCCATTCCGAGTATAAGTTCAAACTCTCCGAAGGGTAATTCCATTAAGTCTGCCCGAAAGTTCACTCCCTGAATCTCTAAGGGCACATTTCGAAAGATCTTGTCTACCACTACAGTTTGGCCTAACGGGCTTACTACAGTCATCTGTCTATCAGAGAGTTCAGAGTCTAGGCCTAGTGTTTCCACTACACTACATGCAACATAGGAATGGGTCGAGCCCACATCAATCAGAGCAAAATAGGGCTTGTCAAAAATAAAGAACGTACCGGTTATTACATCCGGTGCGTCACTATCCTCCCTCCGGTGAACCGCATAAACCAAACCTGGTTGCCTTGCTTCTGCATTAGCAGCACCTCAGCCCTGTGCTCCACGGCCTCTGTCAGCACCATTACCTCTGTTGGCCGAACCACGACCCCGTTGAGGCTGCTGTCCGTCTCTACCAGCCTGGCTAGCATTCTGAGCTGCCGGTCGGCTCTCATCTGGTTGCTTGGGACAATCCTTAAGCATATGGTCCTTGGACCCACACTTGAAACATCCTCCCGTCTTTCTCCAGCACTCTGCCAAGTGCTTCTTTCCAGGATGCTCACAAGGGAGATACTGCCAGCCCGTACCAGCTTGTTGATTTCGTGGCCCGTCAACCCTAGGCCTCTTATGACCCTTTCTAGATGGTCCAAAACCTCTTTTGGGCTTATTCCTATCCACAGCCTGCTTGGTAGCATCCTTAATTCCCTCGGCCACCTTGGCCTTTTCCAACAAAGCAGAGAATTCCTGCTCCTGATGCGGTGCTATCAACGATCTCGAATCGTCCCTCATCAGTCCTCAAAACGGACACACTGCTTCATGCTCAGTTGCCACTACCCCTCGAGCATAGCAGCTCAACCTTAGAAATTCTGCCTCATATTCTGCGACAGACTTACACCCTTGTACCAACCCCAGAAAAGCCTTCCTTTGTTCATCTGTATACCTAGTTCCCACATACTTCTTCTGAAATGCTTCTTTAACATACTCCCAGGTCAAATCTTCAGCCGTGGCACCATCCCGAACAGTTAACCACCACTGATACGCTTCATCGCGTAACAGTGCCACCATCCCATTCAACTTCTCCTCAGGGGTCAAGTCGAGCTCATCCATGATGCGCTCCGTTGCTTCCAACCATGATCTCAACATCTTGGGTGCTACTCCAGACACTCCACGAAACATCTCGGCTCCATTAGCTCGAAGCTGTTCAGGCACAGATTTTTGAGTTCCCGAATTTCCTCTTGCACCAGCCACCAATTCCAAAACTCGCGGCCACGACTGCGACGACACAAGATCCTCCCGCCTCGAGCTCACTGCTCAACATTAACAGCTGGGGGTGGAGGTGGTGGTGGTATTTCATTGTCAGAACCCTGACCCGATCTAATGGGTTCTGACACAGTCATCCTTCGTCTACCTCGTCCGTGACGACCACGACCTCTAGAGCTCATTTCTTTTATCATAATCTGATTAAGAAGTTTTATGGATTAGTCATTGTTCCACTTATTTACCCGCGAAGGAGTTTTATGAAAAGGGATTTAAGAGTGGTTCTTTCGTATTCATACAAACACACAGTCTTTTCCATTCATTCATTCATCCATCAAACAAGTATGAACTTTCGTTCATTCAGAGAAACGTTGTAGTTCTCGTTGTTGTTGTTTTTCACTACCCAGGGGTATTTTCGTAATTTTGTCCTACAGGGGCATTTTCGTAATTTTTCAAAGAAAACGTTCCTTGGTGTTTTCGTCAAAAAGTATTTTGAAAATTTCAAAGTCTTGGGGTAATTTGGAAATTTTTGAAATCCGGGGGTATTTCGGTAATTTTTCACAAATTGGGGTAATTTTGAAAAAATTTTAACAAATCAAGGATATTTCAAAAGTTGTAAAACTTTGGGGGTTCTTTTGAGAGTTTAACTTTTCAAATGGTGATGTTGCAAAAATTTGGAAATCAGGGTCATTTTGGTAATTTTGCAAGTTAGGGGCAATTTCGTAAAATTTTTTTTTTTTAAAAAATAAGGTATTTTTGATAGTTTGCAAATTAGGGTTTATGAATATTTATAAAATAATGAAGTTTTGACAAAACCATTGAAAAGTTTGACATTTTGTGTATCAAGGGCATTTTGATAATTTTACCACTAAGGGCATTTTTGTAATTTTCACAAATCAGAAATTTTTCAGAAAATTTTGTAAAGATGGTTTTCAAAAAAAAATTTAGAAGAGTATTTTAAGAGTTTTGAAAACTAGGGTTTGTTGCTTTGTTCTCTCTTTTTTTTTTAAAAAAAAATGGCTAGTTCCCTTTCGGGTTTTAGTCTTTATGTTTAGCCTATGGCCGAGCCCTCTTGGTCAGGGTGAACCAAAGCTACGCACCAGGCAGGATTCGAGTGGAGAGGAGGTGAGTCACGCGGACTGCTTAAATACCAAGCTCCCACTGAAACCATTCCTAGACATGCACACAGAGGTTGCCACACCACTGAGCCCTCTGAGTTAGGGTGAACCGAAGCTACGCACCAGGTAGGATTCCTGCGAAGAGGAGGTGAGTCACTAGGACTGCTTAAATACCAGGCTCTTCCGGATCCAATCCTAGACATGCGCACAGGGGTTACCACACCCTAGCTCAGTGACTTAGCCATAGGTTTGTTTAGTGCATTAAGTCTTATGTGGTTTTGTGTTTGAGTAATCTAGTCCTAGGGTTCAAGTTCCTATCATACTATTCTACGTTCCATGCCTTTTCTACCCTTCTAATATTCAGAACATAATTCACATAATCACCCAAACAGTTAGGGGTACTTACCTAGTGGACTGCGGGTCGGAGACTTAGGTGCCATGCCAGAAAACCTGTTTAGTTCATAAGATACTTTCAAAAACTTACTTGGGCTCGATTTGAAAACGTTTTGGGCCTTAGCCCACAGGTCGAGAGTTTAAAACTGGGCTCTGATACCAAACTGAAACACCCCAAACCCAGCCCACGAGCCTGAACCGGATCTGGTATGTTCCTTAAGTAAATCGGTTTCAAAATTCTTTGTTACTTAGAGAAAATTTGTGTACTTTTAGGAAAAATATCGTTTTGGGTTGGGTTTAGGTTGGAAACCCATTTATTTTATTTGAAAATCCAAGTAGTTAAGGTGACAAAACAATTTAGGGTTTATTTTTAAAATAAATTTACTTGAACTTTAATAAAAAAATAATTCGTAACATGATAATTAAAAATAAACAGAAATAAAGAAATCCAACTTGGGCCTTATGGCCTTATTACATCAAATAAAACCCATAAATAAAATTAAAGTACTCAGTAAAAATAAAAAATAAAAGTTCCAAATACTAAAAATCCTTTCTTGCTATCCATGGCCACCTTTAGCTCCTGCCGACCCGGTCCATTATTGCTCATTACTTGAAAAACAGTCCCACGATGGGGTGAGTCAACAGACTCAATGTGCACACAATACTAACATTCAACAAATCAAGCATACATGTTCATATCAAGTTCATATTCAGATAAGAATGATGATGCAACCCAAACCCAAGCCTAATGGTCCATCCGCTACACACCCCCGTACCTGCCAGTCACACCGTGGGGACTACTAAGTCGACCCTCCTTCCGCTACACACCATCGAAGGCAGTCGCTGCAGTCGACGTGCTCATAGCCCATATAATTTCGTGGCATAGCCACCGGATAATTGTGTCAATAAACACCATGTTCAGATAATGTAACCGAAGTTACCAAATTCAGATAATGTAACCGATGTTACCATGTTCAAATAATGTGACCGTAGTCACCATATTCAGATAGTGAGACCGAAGTCAACACCTTCACTTCCCCTTTCACATATAACCCGAATGCCCCATATATTTTATATCGTGCATAACATACTTAATTTCTCATTATTCACATGTTAAGAATATAACATATTCGTAATCCTATCACAAGTAGGAAACGTACCTAGGTACTTTTACCACGTTTAGGGTACTTAGCCATATTCACTTTCTTATGCATATTCATATATTAAATATTTGCCATATGATATATTGAAAGTTAGTATGAGTACACACCTGATTCGCTTAATAGGTTCCTTGAAATCCCGAAGAATGATCTACTGATCTAGATTTTTAACGCCTATATTCAGTTAACAAAGTAATCTTTAGAAAAGACCTATTTGGCTATAAAACCAAATCCTAGTAGGATTTGTATTATAAGACTTACCTTGCTGCCGAATTGAAAGATTGTAAATCAAATGCCGGAAATTGATAGTATTCCTTCCTTAAATCGGCTAGCCACCAAATCATGTAATTATGTCAGTTTCTGTCTTTAAAAATCAATGGAAGAAAAAAAATACCAAAATAAACCTTGGCCGATTGGATCTATGTACTTACCTTACAATTTCCAAAACTGAAAAGAATTCCTTGCCTTATAGAACTGTCGAAATCCCTATAATCATATGTTAAATTTAATCTAACATATAAATCATAACCTTTAATTAAATATATTTATCTTACCTTAGATCCTCGAATTTCCCAAAAGATTCCTCCTTGTATTCCACTGTTATAAAAAGAACCTGAGAGATCCTTATAGATTCGGCCATAAAACAAGAATAGGGATTAGACCCTTCTCTTCCGGCAAATAGAAAAGAAAGGAACTTGAATAATGCTTAACCTTACCTTTAATCGATTGCTTCCTTGCCTGGAGTCACAGAGATTCGGCTATGGAGTTTTAATCAGGGATCAAAAGAAAAGGTTTTGGCTTGACAGATGAAGAAAAGAGGAGAAGAAAAGATGGAGTTTTGCTTAGGGAAAATTTCGGCAGAGAGAAAGAAGGCCTAGGGAATTTTCGGCACACTTAGGAAAAGATGAGAGAAAAGCCTTTAATTCTCCCCCTTTAGCCGAAATTACTAGGCCAAGAGTCCTTGACTTGGCCACCACTCTTCCTTTTTGATAATATTATCTCTTTTGTTTAAAATAAAAGTGTTTAATCCATCATTTATCTCCTCAATAATCATATTAAAAGAAAATCCTTTATTTATCATTTATTATTCACATATTTATGAGAATAAAACACCTCCTTTTCTAGAAACCAGTGCCGTCCACCTCAGCCTTCTGGAAGCAAAAATAAAACCTTCATTATTTGCTTCCTAAGTGACTCGAACTCAGGCCCAACACCTTGCATGTGGCGCCATTTCCAGAGACCCCAAGTGGCATCTTCAGGCCACTTTTCCAAGCCTGTTTGTGTGTCAAATTTTACCAACTTTTTCTTTTAAGGCCACCTTGCCCTTATTTCCTATTTTAAACTTTAAAATTTGACATTTCTAGGTCATTTCCAAGTTTCCTAAAATTTTCGATCGGCTCTGTAACTTGCCATTTTTCTTACATTTCCAAGTTTCCAGGAATGTTCAGGTTTCCAAAAATGTTCAAGTTTCCAGAAATGTTCAGGTTTCCAAAAAAAATATTCATTTCCATTTCCATGCATTTCTAGGTTTTCAAAAGATGTTCGAAATTTATTCCTTGTACATAAAACATGTCTCTTCGTACATTTAATCCGAAAATGCATAGGCCCTTTTCAGGATGTTACATATCTCATTCATTTTGGCATACTCGAAGGACTCGTAGGCTGTAACAAAAGTAAACTAGTATTCTTAGGACAATCCATATGCTAAAGCTTATGAGACTGCTAAAATGAGATGAACGTTTACCTCCATTTCGTATGACAATGAATGTTGCTTTGCAGATGCAGAATGTTTACAGAAATCTAAACAAAAAAGCATGCATGCATACAAATGCAGGTATCCAGTCAGCTAATTTTACTAGTTATTCTCTTGTCGTCCTTATTGCTGCCACAATATTTAATATATTTCACTCCAAAATTACAAGTGAAAAATTTACAAATAGTGAGAGAGAACAATGCCTAAAGTAGAGAATAGAAAATTTTGGGATGAAGAAAATGAGAAATGGTTAGGCCAAGTTGATAAATTGCCATATGGGCCAATTTGATAAATTGCTATACGGGCCATTTTGATAATTTGCTAAATGGGCCGATAGGAAAATATGTGAAATGGGCCAAGATAATATTCTGCTTAGTGGGCCAAGTTAATAAATTGTTATAATGGGCCATAAAATTGTAAGAAATATCTGAATGCATTCTTATGAATTGTTATGCATTATATACATGAATTGTTATCGTGCGATGATGTGATACCTTGATATCGTGCCATGTTATCACCTAAAAAATTATAAATATTTGTATAAAATTTAAGTGATGATGTGACATAATCATAGAGTGTCACTTCATTACATGAATGAAAATTGGAGAAAATTACCTTGAAAGATTAAATGTTATCATTTATTTTAATATATCAACTTAATCATTTCGACTAAAACCTTATTTACTTTTTACATAATTTTTTTCCACCATGTGTATATATATCAAGTGAGTTAAAGCAATAAGTGTGTTGAGTTGAGAAAATGGAAGGGTTGTAACATCCTGAAAGTGGGCCTATGCATTTTTGATTTAGTTGTATGAAATGACATGTCTTATGTGTTATGAATGTATTATGAACATTTTTGGAAACCCAGAAATAAATGGAAATGATGTGGAAATGAACATTTCTGGAAACCTGAAAATGTATGGAAATGTTAAGTTTAAAAATGGAAAGTGAACATTTTTAGAAACTAGGAAATGTAAGGAAATGATTTGGAAATGATTCAAAAATGGAAAGTGAACATTTCTGGAAACTTAGAAACGTAAGGAAATGTCAAGTTTACAGAGCCGAACGAAAATTTTTGGAAACTTAGAAATGACTTAGAAATGTCGAGTTTTGAAGTTTAAAAGAGGAAATTAAGGCAAGGTGGCCTTAAAAGAAAAAGTTTGTGAAATTTAACACACAAACAGGCTTGGAAAACTGGTCTGAAGATGCCACTTAGGGCCTCTGGAAATGGCACCACATGCAAGGTGTTGGGCCTGAGTTCGAGTCACTTGGGAAGCAAATAAAAGGAGTTTTATTTTTACTTCCAGAAGCCTGAGGTGGACGGCACAAGCCTTCTAGAAAAGAGGAGTTTTATTTTCATAAATATTCGATTAATAAGGTGATAAATAAGGGATTTAATTTGGATTATTTTTTGAAGAGATAATAAAGGATTATTCTCTAACTATTTTAAATTAAGGGATTATTATTTTGATAATTCAAAGGATAAAGCTATCAAATAAAGAAGAGTGGTGGCCAAGTAAGGGATTCTGAGTAGTAATTTTGGCTATAAAAGGACGGAAAGAGGGCTACTCATCATTTTTTCTTCTTCCTCTTCTCTCTGCCGAATTTCTTAGGGTTCTCTTCTCTTCTCTTCTCTTCTCTTTTTCTTTTGCCTAGCCGAATCCTCCATCCTTACTCTTCCTTCTCTTTTCTTTCTAATCCCTCCAAAAGCCGAAAGTTGTGAGAGCATCATTTAGCCATAGCCGAATCTCTGAAGGTTGAAGTGAAGGTGCAATCGATTTCTTCAAGTAAGGGTAAGATCAATTCAGTTTCCATTCTTTTTCTATTAGGCTTATCGAAATTTGAGATCTAATCTCTATTGTTGTTCTATGGCTGACTACTTGAAGGAAGTTTCGGGATCTAGCAAGTGTCGACAACTTCATAAGACAAGTCAACTATTTCAGGATTTAAGAATCTAAGGTAAGTCATATTCAACATTCGGCTAAGGGTTATTTGTTGTGAATAAATGTTAGAAATCGATCTAACATGTAGTTATAGAGATTTCGACAAACATATAAGGCAAGGAATACTTTCGGGATTTGGAAGTTGGAAGGTAAGTCTTAAGTGTACAAATCCTACTAGGATTTGGTTTTATAGCCAAATAGGCTTTATGCTAAATAGTAAATGATTAATCAAATGTAGGGATTAAGGATCTATGCAGTAGATCAGATTTCGTGATCTCAAGGAATTTATTAAGCGAATCAGGTATGTACCCCACACTTTTTCATAATATGTATTATGGCTATGTTAATTAAAATATGTGATATTAAGAATATGAAAGTGGCTGAAGTACCATGTTATGGTACAAAGTACCCAGGTACGTTTCCTACTCCTACTAGGATTTCAAAATATGTTAGTTGTCACATGAGAATTTGATAAGAATGTGAACTTTTCCATATTATGCATATTATTATTATTATAGGGCATATTGGTTGTTGAAAGGGGAAGTGAATGTGGTGACCTAAGACCACGAACACGGTGATCTAAGACCGTGATATCTGAAAAGTGGTGACCTAAGACCATAGTAATCTGAAAGTGGTGACCTAAGACCACAGTATGCGGTGACCTAAGACCGCAAATTTGGAGTGTAGCGGAAGGAAGGTCGACTTAGTAGTCCCCACGGTGTGACTGGCAGGTACGGGGGTGTGTAGCGGATGGACAATTAGGTTTGGGTTTGGGAATGCATCATAACCTGTATTTTATGTCTTGAATGTGTAATATGTGATATGCCTGATTCTATTATGATTTAGAGTCGTGTACACATTGAGTCTCTTTGACTCACCCCGTTGTGGGAATATTTTTCAGGTGATGATCAGTAATGGACCGGGTTCGGCAGAAGCTTAGGGATGGCCACGCTCAGCAAGAAATTCATTTTTATTTGAATTATTTTATTTGGACTATTTTATTTTAAGTACTTTGGTTTTAATTTTGGAATTTATTTGATGTGACAAGGCCATAGTCGTATTACTTTATTTTGCTTTTATTTGCTATGTACGAATTTTTATCAAGTAAAGTTTAAGTAAATTTATCCAAAACAAAGTCCAAATGTTTTATAACCTAAAGTGAAGGATTTTAATAATGAAATAAACTTATTTTCAACTCAAGCCCAACCCAAAACAATTTTTCTGTCAAAACACCCAAGTTTTTCCTAAGTAACAAAAGAATTTTGAACCGGTTTTCTTCGAGGAGCATACCAGATCCGGTCCAGGCTCGTGGGCCGGGTTTGGGGTGTTTCAAGGGTGGTAAATGTAATAATGATAAGTGTGTTAATTTTGGAAGAAGCAAAGTGGAGTAATGGATGTTGGGATGAAGAAACATGAAATTGATTATCTTCATATAATTATTTTACTCCTTTTCAAGGCTGAATAGTTTGGAAATTCTTGATCTAAGTAGAACCAATATGACCAACAATTTCTTGTCATATTTGGGTGGCCTTTCATCTGTAAGAACTTTATGTCTTCAGGGAAATAATTTACAAGGAACACTTCATCTTCAAGGTAAGGTTTCTTATATAGCTTTCTTGTTGCTCTTTCAGTTTTAATTTCTTTTGGAGTATAATACTCAATTGGGTTTGACATCTGAAAAAGTTTGATTTAAGTCAAAATCGAATGGAGAGCCTACAATCTTCCTATGGTAAATACATGCAAAAACTATTTACTTAAATCTATTTTTCTTCATCTGTTTTTAAACTAAGATGTTCTCTTGTTTTCAACATGATTTAAAAAAAAACAAAGTAGAAAATAAATCCTACAATGACGCTGAAATGATGCCCATTTTTTAATGCAGGTAGTGGAAGACAACTGAAGCTGATCAGTTTAGAAGAAATTGATTTGAGTTCTAATCTCTTCAATAATAATATATTTGCAGAACTTAGTGGATTCTTAAATTTGAAGTCTTTGAATATAAGGTGGAATCAACTAAATGGATCAATAGATGCTAAAGGTAGTGGTGGTAAAATGAACATGAAGACCAAAAATAGATGTTGGAGCACTTAATTTAATCCTATATATATTTGGTTTTGTAACACCCCAAACCCGGTCAACACACCATGACCGAATTTGGTATGTCACAGGGAAAAACGTGTTTGAGGGGTTAGGCTTCCGATTAAAGATTTAATGGAGAACTCTTGTTATAATTTGTACTTGTCAAAATCTTGGGCATGATGGTTTTAAAATCGATAGAGTATTTTGAAAACCCGGGAATTTTGAAAACTTAGTTGAATCCATAAGTAAAACAAATTCATTTCATTTAGAAACCAAGAAAATTTCCTTCAGTTGTTTTAAAAACATTTTGAACTTAGTGTGGAAAATCCCAAGTTTGGAAAACATTTGTGTTGTGTTCATTTTAAAAGTTCAACGTGTACCCGATGGTAAAGTTTAAAACATAACGCTTTGCAGTTTTGAAAACCTTTTCTTTCCAAGTTTTATTCAATATTAATCCAATAATTTCTTAAAGCATATTTGAAATCAAATCCAAGCATATAAATAACCAAAACACAAATTTAAAAGGCCTTTTACAATCCAACAAAACTAGATGAAAATAAACGAAATATAGTACCAAGTGTATAAAACAGTGCAAATCTGAATTTGTTCATGGCATGGTCACCTCGAGTCCACCCGGCTCCATGTCCGCGATCTAAATGTCACCTGAAATGATAAGGGAGAAGGTGAGTCGCAAGACTCAGTGCATAAATCCCCCTCCCGATTAATGCAACATACTAACACACACCATAGCAAAGCAATACAATTAATGCACCCCAATCCTAACCATCCATATCACCTTTTCTACCCCGTGTGGTACCAAACCACAGGTGGTGCCAAACCACTGGTGACCCAAAGTCACGATATCCATAAGTGTGGTGCCAAACCACTGGTGACCCAAAGTCACGATAATCCAATGATGGGGCTAACCCATCGTGTGATACCAAATCACTGGCGTCAATCCCGTAATATCAAACATGGGGCCAACCCACTGTAGTACGAAGCCACTGGGACCAGACGCTATGAGGTGCCAAACCTCTGGTGTCCCAAAGACACAAATGTGATACCAAATCACTGGTGACCGTAGTCACGAATCCAATGATGGGGCCAACCTATTGTGTGATACCAAATCACTGGCGCCAATCCCGTAATATCAACCGTGGGGCCAACCCACTGTGGTACGAAGCCACTGGGACGAGACGCTATGAGGTGCCAAACCTCTGGTGACCCAAAGTCACGATAAATCAATCTATGGTACCAAACCACTGGAGGTGCCAAACCTCTGGTGTCCCAAAGACACGGATATCATATTCCCCCTCCTCTCTTATCACCCAATAGCATACCAACTCATGTAAAGTATGCAAATCATGCAAATCATACTAACATGCCCAATGTTGCATCTCATAGCACATACATCATAGCTCATGATATCAAATATCTCAACAATAGAACTCGTAATGAAACGGACTTACCCGAATCCGTGCACATACCTCATAGGGTATCATATCAACCATATTGTTTCGGCTTAATTATCCAATCAAGTTATTAAGCATATTACTAAGCCAGAGTGTGTTAGTTTACACACCTGTTAACACGCAGCCTTAATCCCAAAGAACCGATCTAAGACCCTCGATTACCTTGCTCCTATAGTCGGCCAAACATGAACATCAGACTAAGGCCATTCGGCCAAACCAAGTAAAATCCAAAGGGTTAATGTTCAACCCTTACCTCACAAATGATTTGGTTTCCTACCCAAATCCCGAACCAACAGTAGTTCTCCTTTAACAATCGGCACACCCTATTAAGAAGAACAGTTAATCCTTTGAAACCTTTGACTTAATCGAAACTAAAAGAATGAACTAATAATACCAACCCTTACCACCACTTACCAACCGATCACTAACAGGTAAAGGCCTCGCTTAACTGCTTCGAAATTTCGGATGCCCTAAATGAAATTGGTTCAACACAAGAGATTAGTTTCTTTCAACAAATGCCGAAAGTCATCTTTTAACCTTACCAAAATCGATAGAGAACTAGGGAGAGAAGTAATACATTTGGCCAAGCACCAACCTTCTTCAACGATTGAAAACCAAACAAGGTTAATACTCCACTTAGTATTCGGCCAAGATGAAAACTACTAGAAGAAGGGAGATTCAGCCAACACTTTAAACAAAAGGAGAAGAGGATTCAGCTTTATGTGTTTAACACACTTATGTTCGACTTGAGTGAAAAAGAAAAAAAAGAATATGTGAAATGGGAATAGAGTTTCGGCAATAAGGTTTGAGAAAAGAAAATGAAAGTTTGAGGGAACAAGATGAGATGGTTTCGACTCAATAGAAATGGAGAAAACAAATGGAGAATTCGGTTTAGAAGGCAAGGTAAGTTTCGGCACTTATGAAAGAAAGAAAGGCAAAATATGTGAGGGAAAGAATGGCTATTTTGGCTTAGCACAAATGGACAAAAGAAAAGAGATGGAAGAGGACATTCGGCTACCAAAGAAAATCAAGAGAAGCAAAGCAAATTCGGCAAGCTTTTAGGGAGGTTTGGTCTATCGGTTTCAAGAAGAAGAAGAAAAAAAATGAAGGAATCTACTTTGACAATTCGGCTTTGGTACCCTAAACTAAGGCTGGCCGAAAATCACCCAAAATGCCAAAAGAAATTCGGCGCACTACTCCCACTTACCAAACCGGCCACTCTCCCCCCATGAAGCATCCAACATTCGGCCATCACCTACAAACACTCCAAGCCACTAATTCAAACTAGTTTGAATTAGTCCACTTCCTTAATTTACTCTCCATGCACCATTTGAATATTTGACTTGGTCCATGGCAGAGTTTGAACTGCCCATAACTTCTCCTCCTCCATGCCGTCAAAATGGAAGCAAAATGTGAGACTTCTGCAGCTTGAACTCAGGACCTCTTCCCTCTGTAAGTGACGCCAAACTCAAGCTCCAAGTGGCGCATACTTATCCACTCTACTAGCTCAACTCTTGTGCTAACTTCCACCTAAAAATTAGCTATAAGCCCCAGCTCCTTCTACTCCTCCCACTCAAGCTTACACCAAGCTTACAACTAAGCCCTAAGACATTAAAAACAACAACATTATAGACCAAACACATGCAACCAATGCAATAACAAAATAGCCCCTAAACCAGGATATTACAGTTCTACCCCCTTAAAAATAATTTCAGCCTCGAAATTACCTGGTCAAAAGAGTTGAGGGTATTGCTGTCTCATCATATCTTCTGGTTCCCACGTAGCTTCTTCCACACCATGATTCCGCCATAGCACCTTTACCAAAGGCACGGACTTCCTACGCAGAACTTTCACATCCCGATCTAGAATCTGCACAGGTTCTTCCTCCATGGTCAAATCCAGATTTACTTCGATCTCTTCCACTGCTACAACATGCGATGGATCTGAACGATAACGCCTAAGCATCGAAACGTGAAATATGTCGTGAATCTGACTTAGCTCTGCTGGCAACTCAAGCTGATAAGCTTCTGGTCCCACTCGTCTCAATACCTTATACGGCCCAATAAACCTCGGACTTAACTTGCCTTTCCTTCCGAACCTCAACACTTTCTTCCATGGCGAGACCTTCAGAAAAACTTGATCCCCCACAGCGAACTCTATATCTCTCCGCCTGAGATCGGCATATGACTTCTGCCTATCCGAAGCTTCCCTCAATCGAGCCTAAATCAACTTAACCTTGTCTTCGGTCTCTGCAACCAACTCTGGTCCCAACAACCGACGTTCACCCAACTCCGTCCAACACGTAGGTGAGCGACACTTCCTACCATACAAGCCTCATATGGTGCCATCTTGATGCTTGCTTGGTAACTGTTGTTGTAAGCGAACTCAGCTAATGGCAGAAACTCCTCCCAACTACCTCTGAAGTCCAGAACACAACCTCTCAGCATATCCTCCAAGATTTGTATAACCCTTTTCGACTGCCCGTCAGACTGCGGGTGAAAAGCCGTGCTGAAATCCAAACGCGTACCCAGAGCCTGATGCAACGCTTTCCAGAATCTTGGCGTAAATCTAGGGTCCCTATCCGAGATGTTCAAAACTAGCACACCTTGTAGCCTCACTATCTCTGACACACACAGCTTTGCCAACCTCTGCAGTGAGTAGTCAACCTTCACCGGAATGAAGTGAGCTGATTTAGTCAGACGATCCATAATTACCCAAACTGAGTCTTTCTTGCTTGGCGTAAGAGGTAATCCACTGACGAAATCCATAGTATCCTTTCCCACTTCCACTGGGGAATTTTCACTGGCTAAAGCAATCCTGACAGCAACTGATGTTCAGCCTTGACTTGCTGACATGTCAGACACTTCCCTACAAACTCTGTCACTTCTCTCTTCAGACCAGGCCACCAAAACTGCTCTCTTAGATCCCTATACATCTTGCTACCTCCAGGATACATAGCGTATGGGCTGCTATGTGTGTCCTGAAGAATCTTTTATCGCAACTCGCTATCCTCTGGCATACAAGCTCTCCCTTGAAAACACAGCACTCCATCACTAGACAAACTGTAACCCTTCAAACCACCATCTTGCACTTGCAACTTCTGCGCCTTTAAAACCTCATCATCCATCTGTTTCTTATTGATCTGCTCAACCCAAGTAGGCTTAACCTGCAACTCTGCCAGAATACTTCCGTCGTCATACAAACTCAAATGCGCAAACATCGCTCTTAAGTCCGAAACAACCTTACGGCTCAACGCGTCTGCCACCACGTTAGCTTTGCCCGGATGATATTCAATTGAACAGTCGTAGTCCTTTAGCAACTTAATCCATCTGCGCTGCCTCAGATTCAAATCCTTCTGAGTCTAAAGGTACTTCAGACTCTTGTGATCTGTGTAGACAATCGATCTCTCTCCGTACAAGTAGTGCCTCTAAATTTTCAAAGCGAAGACTACTGCTGCTAACTCCAAGTCGTGCGTCGGATAATTAACCTTATGTGCCCTCAGCTGCCGAGATGCGTAAGCCACAACCTTTCCTTCCTGCATCAGCACACAACTCAAGCCTGTATGCGATGCATCGCAATATACTGTGAATTCCTTCCCTGCCTCAGGTTGAATTAGAATCGGAGATTCACTCAAAATCTTCTTTAGCTTATCGAAACTCTCCTGCTGCTTCTCAGTCCAAACAAATGGAACCTCTTTCCTTAACAACTTGGTCATCGGTGCTGCGATCAACGAAAAACCCTCTACAAACCTCCGGTAGTATCCTGCCAAACCCAGAAAACTCTGAATCTCTGCCACTGACTTAGGCGGCTTCCAATCCAAAACTGCCTCAATCTTTCGAGGATCTACCCTAATCCCCCGGCTGATACTACATGACCCAAGAAAGTCACCTCTCTAAGCCAAAACTCGTACTTACTAAACTTAGCATAAAGCTGCTTCTCCCTCAGAATATGTAGCACCACTCGCAAATGTGCATCATGCTCCTCTTCTGTCTTTGAGTACACCAGGATGTCATCAATAAAAACCACGATGAATCGATCCAAATACTACTGACACACCCTATTCATCATATCCATGAATGCTGCCGGCGCGTTAGTCAAACCAAACGGCATTACTAGAAATTCGTAGTGCCCATACCGAGTACGAAATGCCGTCTTATGGATATCCGCCTCCTTCACCTTGAATTGATGATACCCAGACCTTAAATCAATTTTCGAGAATACCGAAGCACCCTTCAGCTGGTCAAACAAGTCATCTATCCGTGGCAATGGATACTTGTTTTTGATCGTCAGCTTATTCAACTGGCGGTAATCTATACACATCCGCATTGTACCATCTTTCTTCTTGATAAAGAGTACTGGCGCTCCCCAAGGTGAAACACTTGGCCTAATAAAGCCTCGGTCCAACAATTCCTGGATTTGAGCCTTTAATTCCACTAACTCCTTTGGCGCCATCCTATACGGAGCAATAGATACTGGCGCGATTCTGGGTAACAGATCTATCCCGAAATCCACCTCACGATCCGGCGGCAAACTCGAAAGCTCCTCTGAAAACACATCAACAAATTCCTTAACTGTCCGGACCTTTTCCACAGCAGACTTCTTAGCCTCCAAGGCATACACATGAACCACATATGCGTCACAACCCTTTCTGACCATCTTCGCAGCTTTCAGGGCAGGCACCACGTTGGATAAGTAATCTCTTCTATTACCTATCATGACCACCTCAACACCCTCAGCCGTTTTTAGAACCATGCGCTTAGCTGTGCAATCCAACCTCGCCTGGTACTTAATCAACCAGTCCATCCCAAGAATCAGATTGAACTCCCCAAACGGCAGTTCCATCAGATCAGCCACAAACACTACCCCTTAGAGTTCTTGGTATACATCTTTATACAGCTTATCTACAACTATAGAGTGACCTAGAGGGCTAATTACTGTCATCTGCTTAGAAGTAGTTTCAGAGTCTAAATCCATGGTCTCTACTATGTTACTAGCAACGTATGAATGTGTAGAACCCACATCAATCAAAGCAGTATATGGAGAACCAAAGATCAAGAACGTACCAGTTATGACGTCTGGTGCGTCGCCCTCCTCTCGGCATCTCGCAGCATACACTAACCCAGGCTATCTTGCCTCAGAACCACCCGAACCTCTGCCCGGTGCTCCGCGGCCCCGACCAGAACCATTACCTCCTCTGCCATTACCACGACCTCTTTGCGGTGGTGGTCCATTATTCCTGAACTGAGTACGGCCCTGACCCTCGGACTGAATCCTAGCCAACTTACGCGGACAGTCCCTCACGCGGTGATCCAAAGAGCCACACTCGAAACATCCTTTTCCACTCTGTCTAGCCCTTTTCTGAGAGTTACCTGACGACCTAGAAGATCCAAAACTCCTCTTATGTCTGTTCCTATCCACGTTTTGCCTCACAGACTCTTTAACACCCTCGGCTACCTTGGCCTTCTCCACCAGGACGGCAAACCCACGCTCCTGCTGTGGAGCAATCAGCAACCTTAATTCATCTCTTAACCCGTCCTCGAATCGAGCACACCTCTCGTGTTCAGTAGCCACAATGCCCCTAGCATACCGACTCATCCTCAAGAATTCTGCCACGTACTCTGACACAGACTTACTCCCCTGGACTAGCCTTAGAAATGCTTTTCGTTGCGCGTCAACGTAGCTAGCTCCAATGTACTTTTTCTGATAAGCAGCCCTAAAATAATCCCAGGTGAGATCCTCCGCTGCAGCACTGTCCTGAACCGTGAGCCACCACTGGTATGACTCATCCCGAAGAAGCGATACTATCCCCTTCAACGTCTCCTCAGCAGTCAGGTCCAAATCATCCATAACCCGCTCCGTCGCCTCCAGCCAATACTCAGCCGTGCTGGGAGCAACACCAGAAACACCTCGGAATACCTCAGCCCCGTTTGCTCGGAGTCGCTCAGGAACAGATTTTCGAGCTCCTGCACCTCCACCTACTCCAGCTATCCTTTCCAAAACTCGCAGCATCGCCTGCGACACTGCGTCATCCTCAGTCTAATCCTGAAACTCACCACCTCCAGCTGGTGGTGGTACCGGTATCTCATTCTCTGACCCTTGACCAGACCCTACTGGTTCAGAAACTGTCATCCTACCCCGACCACGTCCATGTGTATTCCGACCACGTCCACCCCGAGTGCTCATGACTAAAATCCTGACTTATCTGATTTAGAAGTTTTATGCATCAGTAATTATTCCACTGTTTAAAAGCAACGTCTTATGAATATTTCTTATTAAAGAAGTTTTTTTTTCCGCAAGTCCACAGAGTCCTAGCGGTTTCAGTTTCTAGGGTAGTCCACATCGCTAGTCATTCAATCTTATCACATTCAAAATTCACAAACAATAATAAGGGGTACTTACCTGGGCGGATTGGTGCCGGAGACTCGGTGCCATGCCTTTCAAACGATATGTTTTCAATCAAACACACTTAAAACCAATATTTAAAACATTTTGGGCCTTGGGCCCACAGTCGAGCCTTTGAACTTAGCTCTGATACCATAATTGTAACACCCTAAACCCGGTCAACACACCATGACCGAATTTGGTATGTCACAGGGAAAAACGTGTTTGAGGGGTTAAGCTTCCGGTTAAAGATTTAATGCAGAACTCTTGTTATAATTTGTACTTGACAAAATCTTGGGCATGATGGTTTTAAAACCGATAGGGTATTCTGAAAACCCAGGAATTTTGAAAACTTAGTTGAATCCATAAGTAAAACAAATTCATTTCATTTAGAAACCAAGCAAATTTCCTTCAGTTGTTTTAAAAACATTTTGAACTTAGTGTGGAAAATCCCAAGTTTGGAAAACATTTGTGTTGTGTTCATTTTAAAAGTTCAACGTGATACCCGATGGTAAAGTTTAAAACATAACGCTTTGCAGTTTTGAAAACCTTTTCTTTCCAAGTTTTATACAATATTAATCCAATAATTTGTTAAAGCATATTTGAAATCAAATCCAAGCATATAAATAACCAAAACACAAATTTAAAAGGCCTTTTACAATCCAACAAAACTAGATGAATATAAACGAAATATAGTACCAAGTGTATAAAACAGTGCAAATCTGAATTTGTTCATGGCATGGTCACCTCGAGTCCACTCGGCTCCATGTCCGCGATCTAAATGTCACTTGAAATGATAAGGGAGAAGGTGATTCGCAAGACTCAGTGCTGAAATCCCCCTCCCGATTAATGCAACATACTAACACACACCATAAAAAATCAATACAATTAATGCACCCCAATCCTAACCATCCATATCACCTTTTCTACCCCGTGTGGTACCAAACCACTGGTGGTGCCAAACCACTGGTGACCCAAAGTCACGATATCCATAAGTGTGGTGCCAAACCACTGGTGACCCAAAGTCATGATAATCCAATGATGGGGCCAACCCATCATGTGATACCAAATCACTGGCGTCAATCCCATAATATCAACCGTGGGGCCAACCCACTGTGGTACGAAACCACTGGGACGAGACGCTATGAGGTGCCAAACCTTTGGTGTCCCAAAGACACGAATGTGATACCAAATCACTGGTGACTGTAGTCACGAATCCAATGATTGGGCCAACCCATCGTGTGATACCAAATTATTGGCGTCAATCTCGTAATATCAACCGTGGGGCCAACCCACTATGGTACGAAGCCACTGGGACGAGACGCTATGAGGTGCCAAACCTCTGGTTACCCAAAGTTACGATAAATCAATCTGTGGTACCAAACCACTGGAGGTGCCAAACCTCTGGTGTCCCAAAGACACGGATATCATATTCCCCCTCCTCTCATATCACCCAATAGCATACCGACTCATGTAAAGTATGCAAATCATGCAAATCATACTAACATGCCCAATGTTGCATCTCATAGCACATACATCATAGCTCATGATATCAAATATCTCAACAATAGAACTCGTAATGAAACAGACTTACCCGAATCCGTGCACATACCTCATAGGGTATCATATCAACCATACTGTTTCGGCTTTATTAAACAATCACGTTATTAAGCATATTACTAAGCTAGAGTGTGTTAGTTTACACACCTGTTAACACGCAGCCTTAATCCCAAAGAACCGAGACCCTCGATTACCTTACTCCTATAGTCGGCCAAACATGAACATCAAACTAAGGCCATTTGGCCAAACTAAGTAAAACCCAAAGGGTTAACGTTCAACCCTTACCTCACAAATGATTTGGTTTCCTACCTGAATCCCGAACCAACAGTGGTTCTCCTTTAACAATCGGCACACCCTATTAAGAAGAACAGTTAATCCTTTGAAACCTTTGACTTAATCGAAACTAAAAGAATGAACTAATAATACCAACCCTTACCACCACTTACCAACCGATCACTAACAGGTAAAGGCCTTGCTTAACTACTTCGAAATTCTGGATGCCCTAAATGAAATTGGTTCAACACAAGAGATTAGTTTCTTTCAACAAATGCCGAAAGTCATCTTTTAACCTTACCAAAATCGATAGAGAACTAGGGAGAGAAGTAATACATTCGGCCAAGCACTAACCTTTTTCAACGATTGAAAACCAAACAAGATTAATACTCCACTTAGTATTCGGCCAAGATGAAAACTACTAGGAGAAGGGAGATTCGGTCAACACTTTAAACAAAAGGAGAAGAGGATTCGGCTTTATGTGTTTAACACACTTATGTTCGACTTGAGTGAAAAAGAAAGAAAAGAAGATGTGAAATGGGAATAGAGTTTCGGCAATAAGGTTTGAGAAAAGAAAATGAAAGTTTAAGGGGACAAGATGAGATGGTTTTGGCTCAATAGAAATGGAGAAAACAAATGGAGAATTCGATTTAGAAGGCAAGGTAAGTTTCGGCACTTATGAAAGAAAGAAAGGCAAAATATGTGAGGGAAAGAATGGCTATTTCGGCTTAGCACAAATGGACAAAAGAAAAGAGATGGAAGAGGACATTCGGCTACCAAAGAAAATCAAGAGAAGCAAAGCAAATTCGGTAATCTTTTAGGGAGGTTTGGTCTTTCGGTTTCAAGAAGAAGAAGAAAAAAAATGAAGGATTCTACCTTGACAATTCGGCTTTGGTACCCTAAACTAAGGCTGGCCAAAAATCACCCAAAATGCCAAAAGAAATTCGGCACACTCTTCCCACTTACCAAACCGGCCACTCTCCCCCCATGAAACATCCAACATTCGGCCATCACCTACAAACACTCCAAGCCACTAATTCAAACTAGTTTGAATTAGTCCACTTCCTTCATTTACTCTCCTTCCACCATTTGAATATTTGACTTGGTCCATGGCAGAGTTTGAACTGCCCACAACTTCTCCTCCTCCATGCCTTCAAAATGGAAGCAAAATGTGAGACTTTTGCAGCTTGAACTCAGGACCTCTTCCCTCTGCAAGTGACGCTAAACTCAAGCTCCAAGTGGCGCATACTTTGCCACTCTACTAGCTCAACTCTTGTGCTAACTTCCACCTAAAAATTAGCTATAAGCCCCAGCTCCTTCTGCTCCTCTCACATAAAGCTTAAAACTAAAATTTTTCCCAACCACTCAAGCTTACACCAAGCTTACAACTAAACCCCAAGACATTAAAAACAACAACATTATAGACCAAACAAATGCAACCAATGCAATAACAAAATAGCCCCTAAACCAGGATATTACAGTTCTACCCCCTTAAAAATAATTTCGGCGGGTGCAATCGCTTCATGTTTGGTTAACATTTCTTTGCTAACAATCACTTCACTGGAAATATTGCCTCCACGCCCCTCACTAACCTCACAATGCTTCAATTCCTCTCCTTCTCAAAAAACCAATTTCAAGTTCCAGTGTCATTCAGATCCTTTGCAAATCACTCTTAACCTTAAAGCCCTTTTAGCCAATGAAAACAAGTTGGTAGCGGAACCAGCTGGTTTCCAAACATGGTTGCCAAAATTTCAACTACAACTTCCTAATTTCCTCTACTTCCAACGTGATTTGAGAAAGGTTCCCACATTGGTTGCTACAGAATAATACAAGGCTACAACAACTTTACATGATAGATAGTTCAATTGCGGGGCCTCTAACCTTGAAGCTCTCAGTACTTGATATATATCCAATAATAGGATACAACATGAAATTCCAAGGAATTTTTGCTCACTTTTTCCATATGTAGGGTTCTTAATCATGTCCAAAAATGCCTCTTTGTTGCAGTAGTATGCAGAGGTTAGAAGGATTAGACCTGTCCCACAATAATTTGTTTGGAGGAATACCTGAAGAGTTGGCCACCAGTACCTTATTACTTCGGATTACACTTTCAAATAATAGCTTGAGCGGTAAAATAATTCCTGCAATTTATCATTTAATCAGTTCGTTGGAAGCATTATATTTGGACGGGAACAAGTTTGAGGGAGATATTTCTGATGTTTCAACTATTAGCTCTAAAAGTCTCCAAGTGTTAGATTTAAGTAATAATCATTTCTCTGGCAAGCTTCCAAGATGGTTATGGAATCATACAGATTTGTCCAAAAACCATTTCCAAGGTCTCATTCCTATGGAATATTTATGCAATCTGGTGAGTCTAAGTTTTAGTAGAATAATTTCATCTTAATTTAATAAAAAAAATGTATCACATCCAATAAAAACATGCTAGATAAAATTAAATTAATTTAATCATTTAAGTACCATGAAAAAGAAAAATTTCTCTTGAAACAGACCAAAAAGACACTATTTTTCATCAACTGGAAGAAAAGCAAAGTTTAAGGTCAATATATTCCGATGATATTCGTACTTTTAACAGAGTTTACATAATTTTGCACGTCAATTTCTCGTTTTATATCATGTTCACAATAAAAATGAGCATGCTGCACTATGATTATTTGGCTCGACAGAAGAAAACCAGATGACACACCATTCAACTAGGCTTTCATTTCACCTCAAACTTGAATGCAACATAAGTTGCAACAGTTTTCCTACTACTAAAAATAACCGCAGTCAAGTACAATAAAAGAATTTCTTTCTAATACATGGATTACTGCTAATATATGGTGCCAGCTAGAATTTGACAACCAGGCCTTAGAAACTCGAAATCAATGCTCTATCAACTTAAAACTTTGAATGTACTCAGGATCATACCACTCTATATAATATTGATCCGGTGCCTCTAGACTAGCTGGGCAAGAGTCGAGTTTCCTAGACAACTTATGCTTTGGATCATACCACTCTATATAATGATCCAGTGCCTCTGGACTAGCTGGACTAGCTGGAGGAGATAGTTCTTCAATCAGCATTGCAGTTATCTCGTTCATTTTGGCATACCTTGAAGGACTCGTAGGCTGTAATAGAAGTAAACTCGTATTCTTAGGACAATCCATATGCTAAAGCTTATGAGACTGCTAAAATGAGATGAACGTTTACCTCTATTTCGTTTGACAATGAATGTTGCTTTGCAGATGCAGAATGTTTGCAGAAGTCTAAACAAAAAAAAATGCATGCATACAAATACAGGTATCCAGTCAGCCAAATGTTAGTTCAATGTAAACATATGAATGAATGCCAAGTGAATTTCTTTACCATCTAATCCGAGGATCCGTAAAAATTCATTAGCGCTTATGGCTCTTTCCTGTGCTTTGATGCATTTTTCATGATTGTGCAGAAACCCTTCCTCTGTAATATCTTCTGGAATACATAGCTTTGCAGTTTGGTTCTTTGATGAATCCTTCGGGAGTTTAAAGGCAACTGTTTCTTTCTCCGAGAATGAAATGATCTTGGAACTCTCCTTTTTAGATGTGCGCTGCGATTGGGGGTTCACTGAATTCGATAGATCACCAAGTGGTTTCCTTCCACGATCGGCTTTTCGGTGCTTTAGAGACATTAGCCTTGCCTGTAGGAAGCAATTTTAATTATCAAATTCAACATGAAAAACAAAATGGACAAAAGCAAAAACATGATAGAAAGTGTTGGGAATGGTACCATTAAACTGAACATTTAGATTCTGATCTTGAATCAAACTGACAATACGCGATGCCATCTGTGGAGTTTGCTGATAAGATCCAAACCAACACCACGTAAAAGGTATGAAACTCAAACAACATCCGGTTCATAAACAAGATCCACCAAAGAGCCATACAGAGATAGGGGAAAATTGAACAAGAAATAGGGGAGAAATCATGCTAAATCCTGAGGAAACTGAGGATGTCATGTCAAAGCTTAAAATAGAAAGACATTCAAGATATGGAACTGTCCAATAAGAAATGTAGCTTTCAAATATGTACATGTAATCGAGTATCATTTACAGCACTCATCCGCTCATGCAAGGAATGCTGAGTATTAACAAGGCTATTTCCATATTAAAGCATCATCAGATGTTGGAACAAATTTTGAAAAGTGAACTCCGAAGCATATCAAAAGTTTGTCTTAGTCTCTTAATTTACAAAACCCAAAAACCTTTCGGTTTACAAGATACATGTGGTATAAAGGAAAGGAAAACAATGGAATTCTTGGAATTATTCTTTCCCAAAAAACAAACAGATGTTCTTGTTTTTATGGTTTTCCATTCAAAAACAATCAAGAATTCAAATCCCTAAGAAAAAAGAAAAAGAAAATTGAATATTTTTCTTTCAACCATTAAAGCATATACAAAGACAAAAACCTATAAAACAAGACTTAAGACGGCTTTTTGATGAGTCAAAATTTCTTGCTTTTGATCTACAGATTCTGAAAACGGAGAAAAGAGGAGAAGAAATAGAAGAAGAGATTCTCGAACGTTGCTAATGAAAAAAAAAAGAAGTTCGATTTCTGTTTATAAGAACCCAGAGCTGCAACGGTAACTCAATTTTTGGGCTACTTACGCCCCTAGTCCTTCCTTATTTTTGGGTTGTCTTAATGTAGTCCTTTTTTCTTTTTTTTTTGTTTTTTAATTTAGCCCGATAATTTCACGTTTATTTCATTTTAGTCCCCACTGGAATCGTATGTTTTGGAGGGCAGGGATATTTCCCTGTTTGGTCCCTCCCTGTTATTTCAAAATTAGATTGCTTATTTTTTTTCTTTGCACATTTCATGTATTATTGTTATTATTTTTATTTTTGTTATTATCATTATTATTATTTTTTCCATTTATTATTTAATTAGTATTAAAATTGACGATTTTAACATGATTCTTGCCGTCGTTATTATTTGGTGTTTTATTATTATGGTCATCTCATCATCATGCATTGTAAAACCCCAAACCCAGTCAATCAAACCACGATCGAATTTGACATGTTACAGGGAAAAACGTGTTGGAGAAAATATGTTACCGATTAAAATCTTAGTGAAACCTCTTTTAGTTGTATCATACTTGCAGAAATCTTGGGCATGATTATTTGCAAACCTATGCTTTACTTTGAAAACCCGGGTATTTGCTTTAAAACTTTCAGTTGTCGAATCCATAGGTTTAGAAAACATTTAGGTCATAAAAATTGAATTGAATATTGCTTAATTATACCTGAATTTGTTTGTATTAAGGGTAGAAAACTTAGGTGAAAACTCAATTGAGATGATGCTATCAATTAATTAAAGTTTACCCGATGGTAAAGTTCTGAAAACCTTTGCGTGTTTTTAGTTTAGAAAACTTATGCTCAAATTATTAAGTTAACCAGATAATTAGCTTAGCCATATTTTAAAATCATCCAAAACATAATTAATCTAAAAACATAATCAAGGCCTCATTACAAACCCAAATAAAACCGAAATGAAAATGATAATCCATTCCAAAATCCAAGTAATACCAAATGTTTAAATGCATGGCCGCCTCGAGTCCATCCTGCTCCTCATCCGCAATCTACAAGTCACCTGAAATGATAAGGGAGAAGGTGAGTCACCAAGACTCAGTGCCTAAATCCTCCTCCCGATTAATGCAACATACTTACACACACCATAACCAAGTAATATAATTAATGCACCCAATCCTAGCCATCCATACTCCTTTTCTACCCCGTATGGTACCAAACCACTGGTGGTGCCAAACCAGTGGTGACCCAAAGTCACGATATCCAATAATGTGGTGCCAAACCACTGGTGACCCAAAGTCACACATAATCCATCTGTGGGGCAAACCCATGTGTGATACCAAATCACTGGCGACAATCCCGTAATATCGTATGTGGGGCCAACCCACTGTGGTGCTAAGCCACTAGGACGAGTCGCTATGAGGTGCCAAACCTCTGGTGACCCAAAGTCACAATATATCAATATCCAAGTGTGGGGCCAACCCACGTGTGATACCAAATCACTGGCGACGATCCCGATATGTCAACTGTGGGGCCAACCCACTGTGGTGCTAAGCCACTGGGACAAGTCGCTATGAGGTGCCAAACCTCTGGTGACCCAAAGTCACTAAATCAATCTGTGGTACCAAACCACAGGAGGTGCCAAACCTCTGGTGTCCCAAAGACACGGATATCATTTCCCCCTCCTCTCATATCACCCACCATTATGCCATACTCATGTAAATCATGCAAATCATGCAAATCATGCAAATCATGCCAACATGTTTAGTGTTGCATCACATAGCACATATATGTTATAAATCATTAGATCATATATAACGAATAGCAGAACTCATAACGAAGCGGACTTACCCACATCCATGCTCATACATAGGGTATCATATCAATCTCCACTGTTTCGGCTTTAAACAATAATCAGGTTTTTAAAACATATTACTAAGTATAGAGTGTGTAAGTTTACACACCTGGTTACTAATGCGACTATCAAATCCCGTAGATCAAGATCTAACGCACTAGATCCCCCTTCTTTAATGCTTTTTGAGCACTAGCCACAACCCGAGATATGTGAGATCAACCCTTCCCCTACAATTGGCCAAAACTAAACAACATAATCATGCTAATCAACCTCTAAGGGTATAATCGTAATTTTACCTACCAAGGGTATTTTCATAAATTCACACCTGCAATGGCCTTTCTGAAGGCCTAATGTTGCCACTAGCGACTCAGCTACCATTTCCGATCGTACCAGACGATTGGGCCTAAAACCCGATTTCAGCCCATCCGGGCCCACATGCTCGTGTGGCCCACCTAGTACAAATTTAGCCACGTATATAAGTTCCACCTAGTCTAGTTCAACATATACTAACCAATCATACAATTCATTCATATGGGCCCACTTCAGCCCATCGAGGCCCAAGCAGCCCCAACCCACAAGAATACTACTGATGGCCTCAACTATCGCGTCGAAGCCCCACACGTGCGCTCGCACGCTCGTGTGGCTACTATTGCCGTGATCGGTACTTCGACATTTGCCGCTCTACAACTAGAGTAGAGAGAGAGTTACACACTTGATAGGACTCTGGGGCTAATCCGCGCTCCGACCACTCTTGTGCCCAAACGCCCTCCAAGATGTGTTTACTCTCCTCCTAGGATGCTCCTTATATAGCTAGCTCTTCACCTTCATTCTTTTTGTCTTTCCGATGTGGGATCCCTTCATCAGTAGAGTTTAAATTCAACTGAAACTCTTGCCGTCCAATTCGTAAAATAAATACTCCATTGCTTGTCATGAGATTCGAACCCAGGCTCCCTTGCAACATAATCCACGCCGCTAACCACTTGGCCACAAGCTCCTCTTGTGTCTTAAACCATGCGCAACTAAATATAAACTATGGCCCAACTTCTAAGATCCAAGTAAAAAGAAACCAGAATGCAAAAGCCAAGACTTGAACCTTGGACCTCCTTCCTTTCTTGTGGCGTCACCCCCTTGTCTCTTATGTGGCGCCACTTTGCCACTACACCACACACTCCACTTGTGTCATTTTCCTCCATATTTTATTCCTAAGGCCTATCTGCCAACTTTCAGGGTTTTTTTCACCTAAAACCAAAATTTCCCCAAAGCCAATATTTGATCCCGGGACTTCATAGAAGCCCTCTAACCTTCCAAAATCACTTATCCAATAGGTCTAACTTGCATAGCCGATCTCTTATTCTCCAAAAATTTAAACGCTACTACGCCTAAGGCCCATTGAGCTTAATTCTCCTAGGCCCAATTTTGGGATGTTACAAATCTACCCTCCTTAAAGAAATTTTGTCCTCGAAATTTTTAACTAACTAACAGTCGCCCATCCTAACCTACCACACTACGCTCTTGCTGCGCACTCTGATCTTAATAAAACTAATATACTTCTAACTAGAATTTAAAACTCCTACCCATACTCAAAAACACCTAGCAACTAAAACAGACGAATATTTCATACGCTCCCAACTCTATGTCTAATGTCTTGACTTATCTGGTTTAAAAGTTTTATGCGTCAGCCTTTATTCCACCGCGTATTAAGGCACAATCTTATGAATAGTTCTTATTACAGAGTTTTGTTTTCGCGAGTTCACAAAGTCCTATAGGATTCAGTCTCTAGGGTAGTCTACTATTACTATTCATTCATATCATACATCATTAGAATCATATGCAAACATCAGTTAGGGGTACTTACCTGGGCGGATTGGTGCCGGAGACTCGGTGCCATGCCTTACAAACCATATATTTTTAAACAAAAACATTTAAAACCAACATTTAAAACATTTTGGGCCTTGGGCCCACAGTCGAGCCTTTGAACTTAGCTCTGATACCACAATTGTAACATCCCAAACCCAGTCAATCACACCACGAACGAATTTGACATGTTACAGGGAAAAATGTGTTGGAGAAAATAGGTTACTGATTAAAATCTTAGTGAAACCTCTTTTAGTTGTATCATACTTGCAGAAATCTTGGGCATGATTATTTGCAAACCTATGCTTTACTTTGAAAACCCAGGTATTTGCTTTAAAACTTTCAGTTGTCGAATCCATAGGTTTAGAAAACATTTAGGTCATAAAAATTGAGTTGAATATTGCTTAATTAATCTAAATTTGTTTGTATTAAGGGTAGAAAACTTAGGTGAAAACTCAATTGAGATGATGCTATCAATTAATTAAAGTTTACCCGATGGTAAAGTTCTGAAAACCTTTGCGTGTTTTTAGTTTAGAAAACTTATGCTTAAATTATTAAGTTAACCAAATAATTAGCGTAGCCATATTTTAAAATCATCCAAAACATAATTAATCTAAAAACATAATCAAGGCCTCATTACAAACCCAAATAAAACCGAAATGAAAATGATAATCCAATCCAAAATCCAAGTAATACCAAATGTTTAAATGCATGGCCGCCTCTAGTCCATCCGGCTCCTCATCCGCAATCTACAAGTCACCTGAAATGATAAGGGAGAAGGTGAGTCACCAAGACTCAGTGCATAAATCCTCCTCCCGATTAATGCAACATACTTACACACACCATAACCAAGCAATATAATTAATGCACCCAATCCTAGCCATCCATACTCCTTTTCTACCCCGTGTGGTGCCAAACCACTGGTGACCCAAAGTCACGATATCCAATAATGTGGTGCCAAACCACTGGTGACCCAAAGTCACGAATAATCCATCTGTGGGGCCAACCCACGTGTGATACCAAATCACTAGCGACAGTCTCGTAATATCGTATGTGGGGCCAACCCACTGTGGTGCTAAGCTACTGGGACGAGTCGCTATGAGGTGCCAAACCTTTGGTGACCCAAAGTCACAATATATCAATATCCAAGTATGGGGCCAACCCACGTGTGATACCAAATACTGGCGACGATCCCGATATGTCAACTGTGGGGCCAACCCACTGTGGTGCTAAGCCACTGGGACAAGTTGCTATGAGGTGCCAAACATCTGGTGACCTAAAGTCACTAAATCAATCTGTGGTACCAAACCACTGGAGGTGTCAAACCTCTGGTGTCCCAAAGACACGGATATCATTTCCCCCTCCTCTCATATCACCCACCATTATGCCATACTCATGTAAATCATGCAAGTCATGCAAATCATGTTTAGTGTTGCATCACATAGCACATATATGTTATAAATCATTAGATCATATATAACGAATAGCAGAACTCATAACGAAGCGGACTTACCCACATCCATGCTCATACCCATAGGGTATCATATCAATCTCCACTGTTTCGGCTTTAAACAATAATCAGGTTATTAAAACATATTACTAAGTATAGAGTGTGTAAGTTTACACACCTGGTTACTAATGCGACTATCAAATCCTGTAGATCAAGATCTAACGCACTAGATCCCCCTTCCTTAATGCTTTTCGGCACTAGCCACAACCTGAGATATGCGAGATCAAGCCTTCCCCTACAATTGGCCAAAATTAAACAACATATGTAACACCCTAAATTAGGGGTTGTCTATAATTTAGCTAATTTCCCATGTGTGTGCTTGAAGAATAAATATTATGATTTATTTGGCATGTTCTAAGGTCTAAAATTAAACCCGAGCTAGGCCTGACTTAGTATTAAAAATTTCTTTTTAAGTATCAAAAAGGAAGGAGCTAGGAGATAGGGGTTAAGTATAAATCTGGGAGAAACATGACACGAAAAATGGCTTGGGGAAGTGGCTGCCATGCGCCACTTAGGTGCTACAAAGGTGCGCCTAAGGGTATTGCAAGGGAGGTCTTGGGTTCGAGCTGATGGAGTGGCGCTTGGGAATTTATTTTTTCGTTATGTATGGAGTTGGCTTAGGAAGGCCTTAAAAGTAATTGGTGAAGGTTCATGGCATGAATGGCAGGTTGGTGGAGTGGCTTGGGGTGCCACTTAAGGGTCTCGGTTTAAGGTCTCGAGTTCGAGACATAAAGGGTGCAAGGGGAGTTTTATTTTTAGGCTTTTTGTGTTAAAAGAAAGAGGGCTGAGAAGAAGACCTTAAAATTAATTGGTGGGGTTATTTGACATGAAAGTCCAGTGGGGAGAAATGGCCAGGGGCGTTGAAAGAGGGGCAGGTGCAGTGAGGTCTTGGTTTCGAACCCAAGAAGCTGCAATTGGCATTTTTTTTTATTATTTTTGGAAACCAGCGTGAATGGGAGAGTAAATGATGGCATGAATTTGGACTCTTAAATTGATAAGGATAATGCATGGGATTATTTTATTTGTTAATTGTTAAAGAATAAGAGAATATATAGGAAATTGATAAAAGATTAAACTAGTTTTTTTTGGTTTTCAAATTCGGCTGGAGGAATGGATTATCATTAGTTTATTTTTATTTTTTTTTTTTGATTGAGAGGATAAAAGATAAGTGGGATGTTAGCAGGGGATAATTGATGATTTTGTTTTTTTCATTTGAACATATGGCAAGGAGTTAAAATAGGAGTTTATTTGGGAGTTGATAAAAAGATAAAGTGGCCGAATAGGGGGGACTCTACAGCTTGGGGGAATTTTTGGCTTTGAAGTTTTTAAGGTGGGAGTGCCGAATTTCACTTAGCTAGTTCCCTTTTTCTTTTTCTAATTTGCTGCTGGCCGAACTCTTCCTAACCACCATTGCAATTAAATTCTTCCAAAAAATTCCCTTCTTCTTTTCCTTTACTTAGCCGAACCTACCCCCTCTCTTTTACAAAAAATTGCACCTTCCATTTGTGTACAAGCCGAACATCTTTTCCATAAAGGGATTTAGCCAAATCTTCCTAGTAAACTGCTGTTCTTTTCTCTTCAATGAAGGCAGCCGAACCCCCTCACAACGCTAAGAGGTGTTGACTTGTGGTATTAAGGGCCGATATAATTATCAAGGCAAGGGGCGATACCCTTTTTTAGGTTCAAGGATTATGGCCGAATGGCCTATGACTCTTATTAATGTGGCTAAACCGATTGTAGGGAATCCATAGTCGATTGAAGGAAGCTTTCGGGATTCGTTTTCCTAAGAAAGGGTGGTAAGTAATATTCGGCCACAGGCCTTGATTATGTGGGATTGTGCAAGCTGATTTTTAACATGTGTTTTGGTAGGGATCTCGAAGACTCAAGTGATAAATTCAGGATTTCGGTAAGTGGGGGACTATTCGGCCAAGGTTAATAAAGGCTTCGGGATCTAGGAAGTTCGGTAGAAACAGGTGTGTACATACACACTTTATAATTAATGACTGCGCTAAATACATGTTGTGTGCTAAATCTGATTTGTGTAGATTTGGATTTAAGCAAGGATTCAGGTAAGTCCTTGTTAATTATGAGTTACTATTTGATGCTTTGGGGAAGCATGGCCTATTGGTATATGTGATCTAAATATATGTTGGCATGAAATCTGTTGTATATCATGGATTGATGTGGGATACATGAGTGGAGGGGGAATTGTTATTCGTGTCGACGGACACCAGTGATTTGGTATCACAATGTGACTACGGTCACCAGAGGTTTGGCACCTCCAGAGGTTTGGCACCTCATAGCGTCTCGTCCCAGTGGCTTAGCACCACAGTGGGTTGGCCCCACAGACGATATTAAGGGATTGACGCCAGTGATTTGGTATCACACGATGGGTTGGCCCCATCATTTGATCACCACCAGTGGTTTGGCACCACAAGTATTGACGGATATTGTGACTTTAAGTCACTAGTGGTTTGGCACCACCAGTGGTTTGGTACCACACGGGGTAGAGAAAGGCGTTTGGATGGTTAGGTTGGGTGCATGATTTAGTGCATGTTAATTCGTTATAAATTGTGTATGATGTGGCATTAATCCGGGGGAAGGGTTACATACTGAGTCTTGGTGACTCACCTTCTCCTTTACTTTTTCAGGTGACACATAGATCGCGGATGTGGAGCCGGGTAGGCTCAAGCTGGCCATGCAGTGGAGTTGAATTTAAAGGAACTTTAAATTTTAGTTTATTATACTTTATTAATGGTTTTGGGTTTTCATCAAGTTGTAATAAGGCCTCCTAGAATTATTTTTATTATTGTTACATGTTTTGAATATTTTGTTTAAACTATTTAATTATGTTAGAAACGGGTTCACATGTTTTTCCAAATCAAACGTAAAATGTTTTAAAATGCCATCGGGCACATTTGCAATCTATAAACAACCCGACTTAATAAATGTTTCTAAACAACACTAAGTATGGCTTTGTTTAACAAGAAACTGGAAAATGAATGGTTTTCGACAAAACTTAAATCGGTTTTAAGAAGGATTTCAAAATGTTTTCTCGGTAGCAAACCAAATTCGATTGTAATGTTTGGGCCGGGTTTGGGGTGTTACAAATTGGTATCAGAGCCCAATTCAAAACTCGGCTGTGGGGGCCCAAGGCCCAAAATGTTTTGTTTTTTATGTTAGTAGGCCTTATTGGAATGTTTTGAAACTGTTTTGGGTTTTGAAAAGCATGGCACCGAGTCTCCGGCACCTATCCGCCCAGGTAAGTACTCCTAACCTCTGTATGATTTATTTCTGTAGAAGGGTAGGAAGCATGGAACGTAGATAGCGATAAGTATTTTAAACTTTAGGACTAGTTTACCCCAAACAAAGACATAAGACTTTAAAAGCCTAAGTAAACAAACCTAGGACCAAGTCGCCGAGTTAGGGTGTGGAAACCTTGGTACGCATGTCTAGGATTGGATCCAGAAGAGCTTGGTATTTAAGCAGTCCTCGTGACTCATCTCCTCTTCGCAGGAATCCTACTTGGTGTGTAGCTTCGGTTCACCCTAACCAAGAGGACTCGGTCATAGGCTAAACACCATAAAACTTGAAAGGGATTAGCCATGTTTTCATGAAAACTCTAGTTTTAAAATTGTTTAAGTACTCCCTAGATAATAAGAAAAAAATTTATTTTCGGAAAATTTTCAAAATATTTTTGACTTACCAAAATTACGAAAATGCCCCTAGTGGCAAAATTACAAAAATGCCCTTAGTTCTAAAATTACCGAATTACCCCGATTTCAATAAAATCATCTTACTTTGCAAAAGTAGCCGAAAATTTTGTATTTCAAAATTAATGCCCTGATTTTGGAAATTTACGAAATTACCCCTGATTAACAAAATTACCAAAATACCCCTGGTTTTCAAAATTTTGCCATATCTTTAAATTTGACAATTTTCAAAAATACCCTCTAGTTTTGGAAATTTCAAAATGTTCTGAATTGTGAAAGTTTTAAAAATTCTCAGATTTATTACGAAAATACCCCTATAGGAAAATGACAAAAATACCCCTGGGATAGAAACGGGCAGAAATGTCCGCATAGTGAATAAGTATGAAAGGTATTAGGGAATGGATGTGCTTTTCTGTGTGAACTAGGATAGAGGACTTAAAACCTTGTTTGATCGAAAGAATCCCTATTAAACTTTTCATAAAATTTTTTCGCGAATAACCAAGTGGAACAAATTACTAATCCATAAAAATTTCTTAATCAGATTAAAAGCGCGATAGTTAGAATAAGTTCTAGAGGACGTGGCCGTCGTGGACGCGGAAGGTACAGGATGACCGTGTCAGAACCCGATAGGTCAGGTCAGGGGTCGGAAAATGAAGTACCACCGCCACCACCACCTCCAACTTTTGGAGCTGAGGGGCAGGATCAGACGGGAGGTAAGGCAGTATCACAAGCGGTGTTGCTAGTTCTTGAGTTGGTGGCAGGAGCTAGTGGAGGTATGGGAGCTCGAAAATCTCCCGAGCGACTCTGAGCTAATGGAGCTGAGGTATTCCGGGTGTATCAGGAGTAGCACCCAGTGCAGCGGAATATTGGTTAGAATCGACTGAAAGGTTTATGGACAATCTCGACCTGACAAATGAGGAGAAGCTGAAAGGAGTGGTGTCGCTTCTAAAGGATGAGTCATATCAGTGGTGGCTCACGGTTCGGGATGGTGCTACGGCAGATGATCTTACTTAGGAGTACTTCAAAGCTGCTTATCAGAAGAAGTATGTGGGCACCAGCTACACTGATACTCAGAGGAAAGCCTTTCTGGGATTGGTACAGGGAAATAAGTCTGTGTCGGAGTATGAAGCAGAATTTTTAAGGCTGAGCCGCTATGCTCGGGGAATTGTGTCAACGGAGCATGAACGGTGTGTCCGTTTTGAAGACGGACTTAGGGAGCGTGAGTTTTCTGTCCTAGTGGAAAAAGCTAAGGTAGCCGAAGGGATCAAGGATTCCGTAAGACAGAATCACGAAAAGAACAAACAGAAGAGAGGCTTTGGATTGCCTGGATCGGGCAGTAATGTGGAGAAGAGGGCTAGATTTGGGGAATCAAAAAGAGCCACAAAGCCTGCTCAGTGGCCACCTCAGTGTGCTAGATGCGGGAAATCCCACTCGGGGGAATGTTTGACGGGAAGTAGAGGGTGCTTTGAGTGTGGATCGTTGGATCACCGTGTAAGGGATTGTCCTCGGAAGCTAGCTAAGAATCAACCAGAGGGTCAAAACCGTGCTCAGGTTAGAAATGAAGGACCACCACAGAGGGGTCGAGGTGCAGCTAGAGGTAATGATAATGGTAATGGGCATGACTAAGGTGCTGAAGGCGCAGAGGCGAGGCAACCAAGGTTGGTTTATGTAGTTGGCCGTCGCGAGGAGGAAGATGTGCCAGAAGTGACAACGGGTAAGTTTCTTATTTTCGGAATACCCTCAATTGCCTTGGTTGTGGTTATGTTAGTTCGTTCTTATGTTGCTAGTAAAGTGTATGGAACTTGGATTATGGACTTAGGGAATGTGTAGAAAGTATGATAGTTCTTTAAGATCAGAGTGCACAGCAGTAGTGTAGTATGATGAGTTAAGGATGCACGATTGAATGATAGTAAGTAATTTCGAGGACGAAATTATTTTTAAGGGGGTAGAATTGTAACACCCTAAATTAGGGGTTGTTTGTAATTTAGCTAATTTCCCATGTGTGTGCTTGAAGAATAAATATTATGATTTATTTGGCATGTTCTAGGGTCTAGAATTAAACCCGAGCTAGGCCTGACTTAGTATTAAAAATTTCTTTTTAAGTATAAAAAAGGAATGAGCTAGGAGATAGGGGTTAAGTATAAATCTGGGAGAAACATGACACGAAAAATGGCTTGGAGAAGTGGCTGCCATGCGCTACTTAGGTGCTACAAGGGTGCGCCTAAGGGTATTACAAGGGAGGTCTTGGGTTCGAGCTGATGGAGTGGCACTTGGGAATTTATTTTTTTTGTTATGTAGGGAGTTGGCTTAGGAAGGCCTTAAAAATAATTGGTGAAGGTTCATGGCATGAATGGCAGGTTGGTGGAGTGGCTTTGGGCGCCACTTAAGGGTCTCGGTTTAAGGTCTCGAGTTCGAGACATAAAGGGCGCAAAGGGAGTTTTATTTTTAGGCTTTTTGCGTTAAAAGAAAGAGGGGTGAGAAGAAAGCCTTAAAATTAATTGGTGGGGTTATTTGACATGAAAGTCCAGTGGGGAGAAATGGCCAGGGGCGTTGAAAGAGGGGCAGGTGCAGTGAGGTCTTGGTTTTGAACCCAAGAAGCTGCAATTGACATTTTTTTTATTATTTTTGGAAACCGACGTGAATAGGAGAGTAAATGATGGCATGAATTTGGACTCTTAAATTGATAAGGATAATGCATGGGATTATTTTATTTGTTAATTGTTAAAGAATAAGAGAATATATAAGAAAGTGATAAAAGATTAAACTAGTTTTTTTTGGTTTTCAAATTAGGCTGGAGGAATGGATTACCATTAGTTTATTTTTATTTTTTTTGATTGAGAGGATAAAAGATAAGTGGGATGTTAGCAGGGGATAATTGATGATTTTGTTTTTTTCATTTGAATATATGGCAAGGAGTTAAAATAGGAGTTTATTTGGGAGTTGATAAAAAGATAAAGTGGCCGAATGGGGGGGACTCTACAGCTTGGGGGAATTTTTGGCTTTGAAGTTTTTAAGGTGGGAGTGCCGAATTTCACTTAGCTAGTTCCCTTCTTCTTTTTCTAATTTGCTGCTGGCTGAACTCTTCCTAACCACCATTGCAATTAAATTCTTCAAAAAAATTCCCTTCTTCTTTTTCTTTACTTAGCCGAACCTACCCCCTCTCTTTTACAAAAAATTACACCTTCCATTTGTGTACTAGCCAAACATCTTTTCCATAAAAGGCTTTAGCCGAATCTTCCTAGTAAAGTGCTATTCTTTTCTCTTCATTGAAGGTAGTCGAACCCCCTCACAACGCTAAGAGGTGCTGACTTGTGGTATTAAGGGCCGATATAATTATCAAGGTAAGGGGCGATACCCTCTTTTAGGTTCAAGGATTATGGCCGAATGGCCTATGACTCTTATTAATGTGGCTAAACCGATTGTAGGGAAGCCATAGTCGATTGAAGGAAGCTTTCGGGATTCGTTTTCCTAAGAAAGGGTGGTAAGTAATATTCGGCCACAGGCCTTGATTATGTGGGATTGTGCAAGCTGATTTTTAACATGTGTTTTGGTAGGGATCTCGAAGACTCAAGTGATAAGTTCGGGATTTCGGTAAGTGGGGGACTATTTGGCCAAGGTTAATAAAGGCTTCGGGATCTAGGAAGTTCGGTAGAAACAGGTGTGTACATACACACTTTATAATTAATGACTGCGCTAAATACATGTTGTGTGCCATAGTATCTTTAATTTTTATCTTTCTTTCCGTTGAAGTTTCTTCTTCAACAGAGTTTTCACTATTAACTTTAATAATTATATCTGAATTATTAGAGTTAATACTTTCTATTTAAGCAAGGATTCAGGCAAGTCCTTGTTAATTATGAGTTACTATTTGATGCTTTGGGGAAGCATGGCATATTGGTATATGTGATCTAAATATATGTTGGCATGAAATCTGTTGTATATCATGGATTGATGTGGGATACATGAGTGGAGGGGGAACTGTTATTCGTGTCGACGGACATCAGTGATTTGGTATCACAATGTGACTACGGTCACCAGAGGTTTGGCACCTCCAGAGGTTTGGCACCTCATAGCGTCTCGTCCTAGTGGCTTAGCACCACAGTGGGTTGGCCCCACAGACGATATTAAGGGATTGACGCCAGTGATTTGGTATCACACGATGGGTTGGCCCCATCATTTGATTGTGACTTCGAGTCACCAATGGTTCAGCACCACCAGTGGTTTGGCACCACAAGTATTGACGGATATTGTGACTTTAAGTCACCAGTGGTTTGGCACCACCAGTGGTTTGGTACCACACGGGGTAGAGAAAGGCGTTTGAATGGTTAGGTTGGGTGCATGATTTAGTGCATGTTAATTCGTTATAAATTGTGTATGATGTGGCATTAATCCGGGGGAAGGGTTACATACTGAGTCTTGGTGACTCACCTTCTCCTTTACTTTTTCAGGTGACACATAGATCGCGGATGTGGAGCCCGGTAGGCTCAAGCTGGCCATGCAGTGGAGTTGAATTTAAAGGAACTTTAAATTTTAGTTTATTATACTTTATTAATGGTTTTGGGTTTTTATCAAGTTGTAATAAGGCCTCCTAGAATTATTTTTATTATTGTTACATGTTTTGAATATTTTGTTTAAACTATTTAATTATGTTAGAAACGGGTTCACATGTTTTTCCAAATCAAACGTAAAATGTTTTAAAATGCCATCGGGCACATTTGCAATCTATAAACAACCCGACTTAATAAATGTTTCTAAACAACACTAAGTATGGCTTTGTTTAACAAGAAACTGGAAAATGAATGGTTTTCGACAAAACTTAAATCGGTTTTAAAAAGGATTTCAAAATGTTTTCTCGGTAGCAAACCAAATTTGGTTGTAATGTTTGGGCCAGGTTTGGGGTGTTACAACATAATCATGCTAATCACCCTCTAAGGGTATAATCGTAATTTTACCTACCAAGGGTATTTTCGTAAATTCACACCTGCAATGGCCTTTCTGAAGGCCTAATGTCGCCACTAGCGACTCAGCTACCATTTTCGATCGTACTGGACGATTGGGCCTAAAACCCGATTTCAGCCCATTCGGGCCCACATGCTCGTGTGGCCCACCTAGCACAAATTTAGCCATGTATATAAATTCCACCTAGTCTAGTTCAACATATACTAACCAATCATGCAATTCACTCATATGGGCCCACTTCAGCCCATCGAGGCCCAAGCAGCCCCAACCCACAAGAATACTACTGATGGCCTCAACTATCGCGTCGAAGCCCCACACGTGCGCTCGCACGCTCGTGTGGCTACTATTGCCGTGATCGGTTTCCGACATTTGCCGCTCTACAACTAGAGTAGAGAGAGTTACACACCTGATAGGACTGCAGGGCTAATCCGCGCTCGACCACTCTTGTGCCCAAACGCCCTCCAAGATGTGTTTACTCTCCTCCTAGGATGCTCCTTATATAGCTAGCTCTTCACCTTCATTCTTTGTGTCTTTCCGATGTGGGATCCCTTCATCAGTAGAGTTTAAATTCAACTGAAACTTTTGTCGTCCAGTTCGTAAAATAAATACTCCATTGCTTGTCATAAGATTCGAACCCAGGCTCCCTTGCAACATAATCCACGACGCTAACCACTTGGCGACAAGCTCCTCTTGTGTCTTAAACCATGCGCAACTAAATATAAACTATGGCCCAAATTCTAAGATCCAAGTAAAAAGAAACCAAAATGCAAAAGCCAATACTTGAACCTTGGACCTCCTTCCTTCCTTGTGGCGTCATCCCCTTGTCTCTTATGTGGTGCCACTTTGTCACTACACCACACACTCCACTTGTGTCATTTTCCTCCATATTTTATTCCTAAGGCCTATTTGCCAACTTTCAGGGTTTTTTTCACCTAGAAACAAAATTTCCCCAAAGCCAGTATTTGATCCCGATACTTCATAGAAGCCCTCTAACCTTCCAAAATCACTTATCCAATAGGTTTAACTTGCATTTAAGCTGATCTCTTATTCTCCAAAAATTTAAACGCTACTACGCCTAAGGCCCATTGGGCTCAATTCTCCTAGGCCCAATTTTGGGATGTTACATGTATATTCCACTTTCTTTTATTATTATTTTTTTATTGTTTAATTAACATTAAACTTAATTGATTATTGCTATTGCTTATTTGTTGTCTCATTATTATAGATATATCGACATTTCGCTTATTGTAAGATTCAAAGTATATAGGCTGGAAACCTGACAGGTTGCCTTATATCTCATTGTAAGATATATTGGATCCTCCCTAGGTGTAACAATGCCACGTATGATGAATTTTAAAAAATTACTGTCCAAATTGTTGGTTATTATCCTGCTTGGTTGGTATATATGCTGGCTGTTTATTATATTGCTATCCAAAAAAACAAGATTCAAAGTATATAGGCCGGAAACCTAACGGGTTGCCTTATATCTCATTGTAAGATATAATGGATCCTCCCTAGGTGTAACAATGCCACGTATTATGAATCTTAAAAAATTGCTGTCCAAATTGCTGGTTATTATCCTGCTTGGTTGGTATATATATCTTTGTTTGCTTATTATATTCTCATCCAAAAAACAAGATTCAAAGTATATAGGCCGGAAACCTAACGGGTTGCCTTATATCTCATTGTAAGATATAATGGATCCTCCCTAGGTGTAACAATGCCATGTATGATGAATCTTATAAAATTTCTATCCAAATTGCTGTCCAAATTGCTGTTTATTATCCTGCTTGGTTAGTATATATGTTGGCTGTTTATTATATTACTATCCAAAAAAAAAAGATTCAAAGTATATAAGTTGGAAACTTGACGGGTTGCCTTATCTCTCATTGTAAGATATAATGGATCCTCCCTAGGTTATGATGAATCTTAAAAAATTTCTGTCCAAATTGCTGTTTATTATCCTGCTTGGTTGGTATATATCTTTTGTTGCTTTATTATATTGTCATCCAAAAAACAAGATTCAAAGTATATAGGCTAGGAACCTGACGGGTTACCTTTTATCTCATTGTAAGATATACTGGATCCTCCCTAGGTATAACAATGCCACGTATGATGAATCTTAAAAAATTGTTGTCCAAATTGCTGTCCAAATAGCTGTTTATTATCCTGCTTGGTTGGTATATATCTTGGTTTGTTTATTATATTGTTTGTTCAAAAAAAAAAAAAAAAAGATTCAAAGTATATAGGCTGGAAACCTGACGGGTTGCCTTATATCTCATTGTAAGATATAATGGATCCTCCCTAGGTGTAACATTGCCACGTATGATGAATCTTAAAAAATTTCTGTCCAAGTAGCTGTTTATTATCCTGCTTGGTTGGTATATATGCTGGCTGTTTATTATATTATTGCCCAAAAAAAAAATGCTGTAGTATATTTCTAGAAAAAAAATTATCTAAAAAATTACTCTAAAATTATATAGTTTTTGTTTATTAGGTATTTAAAGTTTTATTTAAAATTTATGAGTTCTAAATAAGGACTTCATGGGTTTTGAAATTTTAAAAAAATAATGTTTTAAATTTACGAGAAGAAATAAAAGATAAAAAGTGGGATTTTAATTTAAAATAAATCCCCAAAGCCATCAACAAGTCTCCTGAGGTGGGGAGAAATAACGGAAGGAGCTCATTGTCTTTTTCTTCTTCTTCATCGACAATGACAAATGCAAAATTGAAATGTTTTATTTACGGTAAATATGTTGTTTCTTTGGTTTGATAGTATTTCAACAATAATAAAATCATGGTTTTATTGAAATGGCTGCTTTTAGAATTGTACTAGAAAGCTTCTTTAACAGGTAAGGTTAGTGTAACATCCCAAAATTGGGCCTAGGAGAATTGAGCCCAATGGGCCTTAGGCGTAGTAGCGTGTAAATTTTTAGAGAATAAGAGATCGGCTTAAATGCAAGTTAGACCTATTGGATAAGTGATTTTGGAAGGTTAGAGGGCTTCTATGAAGTCCCGGGATCAAATATTGGCTTTGGGGAAATTTTAGTTTTAGGTGAAAAAAACCTTGGAAGTTCGCAGGTAGGCCATAAGAATAAAATATGAAGGAAAATGACACAAGTGGAGTGTGTGGTGTAGTGGCAAAGTGATGCCACTTAAGGAACAAGGGAGTGACGCCACAAGGAAGGAAGGAGGTCCAAGGTTCAAGTCTTGGCTTTTGCATTTTGGTTTCTTTTTACTTGGATCTTAGAATTTGGGCCATAGTTTATATTTAGTTGCGCATGGTTTAAGACACAAGAGGAGCTTGTGGCCAAGTGGTTAGCAGCGTGGATTATGTTGCAAGGGAGCCTAGGTTCAAATCTCATGAGAAGCAAGGGAGTATTTATTTTGCGGTCTGGACGGTAAGAGTTTCAGTTGAATTTAAACTCTACTGACGAAGGGATCCCACATCGGAAAGACACAAAGAATGAAGGTGAAGAGCTAGCTATATAAGGAGCATCCTAGGAGGAGAGTAAACACATCTTGGAGGGCGTTTGGGCACAAGAGTGGGTCGGAGCGGGATTAGCCCTGAGTCCTATCGTGTGTAACTCTCTCTACTCTAGTTGTAGAGCGGCAAAATGCCAAATGCGGTTACACGGCATTAGTAGCCACACGAGCGCGTGCGGCGCATGTGTGGGGCTTCGACGCGATAGTTGAGGCCATCGATGAGTATTCTCGTGGGTTGGGTCGCCAGGGCCTCGATGGGCGAAGTGGGCCCAATGTGCCGGTGGGCCCATATGAGTAAATTGTATGATTGGTTAGTGTATGTTGAACTAGACTAGGTGGAACTTATATACGTGGCTAGATTTGTGCTAGGTGGGCCACATGAGCATGTGGGCCCGGATGGGCCGAAATCGAGTTTTAGGCCCAATCATCCGGTACAGCCGGAAATGGTAGCTGAGTCGCTAGTGGCGACATTAGGCCTTCGAAAAGGCCATTGCAGGTGTGAATTTACGAAAATACCCTTGGTGGGTAAATTACGAAAATACCCTTAGTAGGTAAAATTACGATTATACCCTTAGAGGTTGATTAGCATGATTATGTTGTTTAGGTTTGGCCGAATAGCCCATATCACTAACCTTATGTTTGGCCGAATATAGGGCAAGGGAATCTTGTGTAGCCGATTGTCTCTTTGAGGATTTAGGGCTATCGTTGGTGACAGGTGTGTACATACACACTTTATAATTAATAACTGCACTAAAATACATGTTGTGTGCTAAATCTGATTTGTGTAGATTTGGATTTAAGCAAGGATTCAGGTAAGTCCTTGTTGATTACTATTTGATGCTTTTCGGAAGCATAGCATATTTGGTATATGTGTTTTAAATGTATGTTGGCATGAAATCTGTTATATATCATGGATTGATGTGGGATATACGAGTGGAGGGGGAGTTAATAATCGTGTCGACGGACACCAGTGGTTTGGTACCACATTGTGACTACGGTCACCAGAGGTTTGGCACCTCCAGAGGTTTGGTACCTCATCGCGTCTCGTCCCAGTGGCTTAGCACCACGGTGGGTTGGCCCCACAGACTATATTAAGGGATTGAAGCCAGTGATTTGGTATCACACGATGGGTTGGCCCCATCAATCGATTGTGTCTACGGACACCAGAGGTTTGGCACCTCCAGTGATTTGGCATCACATCTGTGACTATAAGTCACCAGTGGTTTGGCACCACCAGTGGTTTGATACCACACGGGGTAGAGAATGGTGATACGGATGGTTAGGTTGGGTGCATGATTTAATGCATGTTGATTTATTATAAACTGTGTATGATTTGGCATTAAACCGGGGGAAGGGTTACATACTGAGTCTTGGTGACTCACCTTCTCCTTTACTTTTTCAGGTGACACGTAGATCGCGGATGTGGAGCCGGAGGGACTCGAGGTGGCCATGCAGTGGACATATGATTTAAATGAACTTTAAATTTTAGTTTATTTTATTTTTATTGTTGGATTTATTTTCATCAAGTTGTATTAAGGCCTCCTAGATAAATTTTTCATATTTTATGTTTTGGAATAATTTGTCTAAATTATTTAATGATGATAAAACGGGTTCACATGTTTTCTCAAATCAAACGCAAAAATGTTTTAAGTGCCATCGGGCACACTCGAAATCTATAAACAACCCGACTCAATAAATATTTTTTTTTAAAACAACACTAAGTATGGTTTTTAACTAGAGACTTGAAAAATGAAGGGTTTCTGACAAAACTTTAAATTATTTTTAAAGGGATTTCAAAATGTTTTCTCTATAGCAAACCAAATTCAGTCGTAGTGTTTGGGCCGGGTTTGGGGTGTTACAAAATTGGTGTCAGAGCCCAGTTCAAAGCTCGGTTGTGGGGGCCCAAGGCCCAAAATGTTTTGGTAGGCCTTATTGTAAATGGTTTTGGTTTTAGACGGCATGGCACCGAGTCTCTGGCACCAATCCGCCCAGGTAAGTACCCCTTACTATTGCTTGTGATTTTTGAACGTGATAAGATTGAATGACTAGCGATAGTGGACTACCCAAGAAACTGAAACCGCTAGGACTCTGTGGACTTGCGAAAACAAAAACTCCTTTAGTAAGAAATATTCATAAGACTGTGCTTTTAAAGACAGTGGAATAATTACTAATGCATAAAACTTCTAAATCAGATAAGTCAAGACATTAGACATAGAGTTGGGAGCGTATGAAATGTTCATCTGTTTTAATTGCTAGGTGTTTTTGAGTATGGGTAGGAGTTTTAAATTATAGTTAGAAGTATATTAGTTTTATTAAGATCAGAGTGCGCAGCAAGAGCGTAGTGTGGTAGGTTAGGATGTGCGATTGTTAGTTAGTTGGAAATTTCAAGGATGAAATTTCTTTAAGGAGGGTAGATTTGTAACATCCCAAAATTGGGCCTAGGAGAATTGAGCCCAATGGGCCTTAGGCGTAGTAGTGTTTAAATTTTTAGAGAATAAGAGATCGGCTTAAATGCAAGTTAGACCTATTGGATAAGTGATTTTGGAAGGTTAGAGGGCTTCTATGAAGTCCCGGGATCAAATATTGGCTTTGAGGAAATTTTAGTTTTAGGTGAAAAAAACCCTGGAAGTTGGCAGGTAGGCCCTAAGAATAAAATATGAAGGAAAATGACACAAGTAGAGTGTGCGGTGTAGTGGCAAAGTGACGCCACTTAGGGGACAAGGGAGTGACGCCACAAGGAAGGAAGGAGGTCCAAGGTTCAAGTCTTGGCTTTTGCATTTTGGTTTCTTTTTACTTGGATCTTAGAATTTGGGCCATAGTTTATATTTAGTTGCGCATGGTTTAAGACACAAGAGGAGCTTGTGGCCAAGTGGTTAGCAGCGTGGATTATGTTGCAAGGGAGCCTGGGTTCGAATCTCATGAGAAGCAAGGGAGTATTTATTTTGCGGTCTGGACGGTAAGAGTTTCAGTTGAATTTAAAGTCTATTGACGAAGGGATCCCACATCGGAAAGACACAAAGAATGAAGGTGAAGAGCTAGCTATATAAGGAGCATCCTAGAAGGAGAGTAAACACATCTTGGAGGGCGTTTGGGCACAAGAGTGGTCGGAGCGCGGATTAGCCCCAGAGTCCTATCAGGTGTGTAACTCTCTCTACTCTAGTTGTAGAGCGGCAAAATGCCAAAATGCCGGTTACACGGCATTAGTAGCCACACGAGCGTGCGAGCGCATGTGTGGGGCTTCGACGCGATAGTTAAGGCCATCAGTTGTATTCTCGTGGGTTGGGGCTGCTTGGGCCTCGATGGGCTGAAGTGGGCCTAATGGGCCCGTGGGCCCATATGAGTAAATTGTATGATTGGTTAGTATATGTTGAACTAGACTAGGTGGAACTTATATACGTGGCTAGATTTGTGCTAGGTGGGCCACACGAGCATGTGGGCCCGGATGGGCCGAAATCGAGTTTTAGGCCCAATCATCCAATCTGGTGAAATGGTAGCCGAGTCGCTAGTGGCGACATTAGGCCTTCGAAAGGCCATTCCAGTGTGAATTTACTTAAAATACCCTTGGTGGGTAAATTACGAAAATACCCTTAGTAGGTAAAATTACGATTATACCCTTAGAGGTTGATTAGCATGATTATGTTGTTTAGGTTTGGCCGAATAGCCCATATCACTAACCTTATGTTTGGCCGAATATAGGGCAAAGGAATCTTGTGTGGCCGATTGTCTCTTTGAGGATTTAGGGCTATCGTTGGTGACAGGTGTGTACATACACACTTTATAATTAATAACTGCACTAAAATACATGTTGTGTGCTAAATCTGATTTGTGTAGATTTGGATTTAAGCAAGGATTTAGGTAAGTCCTTGTTGATTACTATTTGATGCTTTTCGGAAGCATGGCATATTTGGTATATGTGTTTTAAATGTATGTTGGCATGAAATCATATATATCATGGATTGATGTGGGATATACGAGTGGAGGGGAGTTAATAATCGTGTCGACGGACACCGTGGTTTGGTACCACATTGTGACTACTGGTCACGGAGGTTTGGCACCTCCAGAGGTTTGGTACCTCATCGCGTCTCGTCCCAGTGGCTTAGCACCACGGTGGGTTGGCCCCACAGACTATATTAAGGGATTGACGCCAGTGATTTGGTATCACACGATGGGTTGGCCCCATCAATTGATTGTGTCTACGGACACCAGAGGTTTGGCACCTCCAGTGATTTGGCATCACATCTGTGACTATAAGTCACCAGTGGTTTGGCACCACCAGTGGTTTTATACCACACGGGGTAGAGAATGGTGATACGGATGGTTAGGTTGGGTGCATGATTTAATGCATGTTGATTTATTATAAACTGTGTATGATTTGGCATTAAACCGGGGGAAGGGTTACATACTGAGTCTTGGTGACTCACCTTCTCCTTTACTTTTTCAGGTGCAACGTAGATCGCGGATGTGGAGCCGGAGGGACTCGAGGTGGCCATGCAGTGGACATATGATTTAAATGAACTTTAAATTTTAGTTTATTTTATTTTTATTGTTGGATTTATTTTCATCAAGTTGTAATAAGGCCTCCTAGATAAATTTTTCATATTTTATGTTTTGGAATAATTTGTCTAAATTATTTAATGATGATAAAACGGGTTCACATGTTTTCTCAAATCAAACACAAAAATGTTTTAAGTGCCATCGGGCACATTCGAAATCTATAAACAACCCGACTCAATAAATATTTTTTTTAAAACAACACTAAGTATGGTTTTTAACAAGAGACTTGAAAAATGAAGGGTTTCCGACAAAACTTTAAATTATTTTTAAAGGGATTTCAAAATGTATTCTCTGTAGCAAAGCAAATTCGGTCGTAGTGTTTGGGCCGGGTTTGGGGTGTTACAGCTAGTGTCTTATTGCATTAGATAGTTCTTATCAAATAAGAATTTTATCGAAAATGGAAATGTTCCCGATTATTGAAAGAGAGCTCAATTTTCAAAAAATAAAAATACCATGATTCACCAAAGTTTTAATAATTTATATCTATTTTTAAGAATTTTTCATTTTTCTAGATTTATTGTTAATAATTTTCATAAAAAAATCAAAATGATATTTTAGTGGGTACGATTGCCGAATTGAGATAATTGCTATATAGGCCAACTTGATAAATTGCCATATGGGCCAATTTGATAAATTGCTATACGGGCCAATTTGATAATTTGCTAAATGGGCCGATATGAAAATATGTGAATGGGCCAAGATAATATTCTGCTTAGTGGGCTAAGTTAACAAATTGTTATAATGGGCCATAAAATTGTAAGAAATATCTGAATACATTCTTATGAATTGTTATGTATTATATACATGAATTGCATGGGATGGGATAATGATGAAGAGAAGTTCTGGTAGCTCTGCTACATAACTCTGGTGGCTCTGCCACAAATCTGAAAAATGGCAATGCCATATGAATTCTGTTAATCTGGTGGCTTGTCCTGTAATATCCCGGGTTAGGGGCTATTTTGTGGTTGCATGATATTGCATGTGTTGGTATGCTGTGTTGCTATTTGTGTAGTGTCGGGGTTTAATTGTAGGCTAGGAGTGTGCCTGAGTAGGTAGGAAAATTTTGGTTTTTAGGTGTTAAGTGAAGGGAGCTGAGGAAGCTGGGGTTTAAAAGATTTTATTTGGTGATTTTAGCAAATGAATGAGGAGTCGGCAAAGTGGCAGAGCATGCGCCACTTGGGGGCTTGTGATGGCGTCATTTGCAGGAGGGAGAGGTCTTGAGTTCAAGCTGCAGAGTGCTCCCTTTTTGGTTCATTTTGACGGCATGGAGGAGGAGAGTTGTTGGTAGTTCAAACTCTACCATGGACTTGGTCAAATGATGGGTTGGTGGGTGGAGAGTGAAAGTAGGAGGAAGACTTGTTCAAACTATTTTGAACTTGTGGCTTGGAGTGGTTGTGGGGATTATGGCCGAATTTTAGGGAGTTGGGAGTGGGGGAGTGACGGCTTGGTGTGGGGGGAAGTGATAGTAGCTGAAATTCACTTAGGCTTTTGTGCATTTTCGGTCTTTGGGGTGTCAAGCAAAAGTTCTTTCTTTGGTCTTTTGTTAGCCAAATTTTCTATAGAGTGTTCTCTCGTTTTTTTTATTTTTCCTTCTTGAAACCGAAAGTACTTACAACCTTCGCTTGCTTTGTTCTTTGCTCTTGACTTTCATTGATAGCCGAATGTCATCTTGAAGACAAAATTGTGTTTTGCTTCTTTTGCTATTCACCCTTCCATTTCTTTGCTTCTTCACTTTGTGTCAAACCGAATTTAGTATCTCTCCTTCTCACATTTTTCTTTTTCCCTTCTTAAACTTTGATAGCCGAATCTTATCCTCCAAAACACTTTCTTCCCCTATTTGCTTCAAACCGAATCCTTCCATTGTTTCCTCCTTTCATCTTCCCATTTCTTTGTGCCGAAACCACAACCACTTGCATCACAAACTTTTACTTTCTTTTATTATACATTATTGCCGAAACTTCATTCTCATCTCCTATTTTCATTTCCTTTCTTTTCCATTCAAAACCGAACATAGGTGTGTGTTAAACACTTAGGCCGAATCTTCTTTTATTTTTGGGTTGCATCTTAGTCGAAACTCTTCTCTCCTAGAAGTCCTCTGTTGGCCGAATATAGTAGGTGTTGGGTAAGCCTTGGCCGAATGGTCATTGAATTTCTTTCTTTTTCTTAATCGACTTGGGTTTGATTAAAGGCCGAATTCAGCATTGGTTGGGGGGGACTAATCTCTTGTGTAATCGACTTTTGTTATAGGACAATTGGATTTTGGTCACAATCAAGTGGAGCCTTCGTTCTTGATTAACCGTTTGGGTAAGTATTGGTAAGGGCTAGTTCTATTAGTGAATTCTTTTATCTCGTTAAGCCAAGTTAATTATGGATTGATGGTTTTTCTTATTAGGTGGTGCCCGATTGACAAAGGGATCATTAGTTGGTTCGGGTTTGGTAGGAAACCAAACCAATAGCAAGGTAAGGGACCAACACTAACCCCTGTGGTTTATTTGGTCTTGGCCGAATGGTTTAAGTAATTAACCCATGGTTGGCCGATTGTTTTAGGAACAAGAGGATCGAGGGTTGTAGACAGGTTCTTAGAATTAAAACCTTCGCTTTACCAGGTGTGTAAACTAACACACCGATACCTAGTAATGTTTTAATAAACTGCTTTGCTGTTAAAAACCATAACAAGATATGATGGTTAATTGGATACCCAAATGGGGTATGTGTACGGATCCGGTAAGTCTACTTTATTACAAGTTATATTATGGATACCTTGGATATTATGATCTATGCTATATATGCCATGAGATGCAATGTTGGGCATGTTTGCATGAGTTACATGATTTGCATATTGCGCATGAGTTAGTATGACATGTATGGGTGATATGAGTGGAGGGGGATGATGATATCCGTGTCTTTGGGACACTGTGTCTTTGGGACACCAGAGGTTTGGCACCTCCAGTGGTTTGGTACCACAGATGATATTTTGTGACTTTGGGTCACCAGAGGTTTGGCACCTCAGCGTCTCGTCCCAGTGGCTTAGCACCACGGTGGGTTGGCCCCACAGTTGATTATACGGGATTGACGCCAGTGATTTGGTATCACACGATGGGTTGGCCCCATCATCGGATTTGTGACTGCGGTCACCAGTGGTTTGGTACCACATTGTGTCTTTGGGACACCAAAGGTTTGGCACCTCATTGCGACTCGTCCCTGTGGTTTGACACCACCGTGGGTTGGCCCCACTTGAGAGATACGGGATTGTCGCTAGTGATTTGGTATCACGCGATGGGTTGGCCCCATCATTGGATTATTCGTGACTTTGGGTCACCAGTGGTTTGGCACCACCAGTGGTTTGGTACCACACGGGGTAGAAAAGGAGATACGGATGGTTAGGATCGGGTTGCATTAATCATGTTGCTATGTATGATGTGTGTTAGCATGTTGTTTCATCGGGAGCGGGATTTATGCATCGAGTCATTCGACTCACCCTCTCCTTTGACATTTCAGTGTGACTCGTGACGCGACACATGGAGCCGGGATGGACTCGGGTGCTCATGCCATGCTTAATAAAGTTTTACTCAGACTCTATAATTTGGGTACTTTAGTTTAATTACTTTTACTTGGGTTTTATCTTGGATTTGTAAAAGGCCTTTTAAATTATGTTTCTGATGTTTATGCTTTAAAGTGGATTTCTAATATGCTTTAACAAAATAACTTGGTATGAATTTTACTAAAATTTGGAAAGACAATGACTTCAAAACTATAACGAAATGTGTTTTCAACTATACCATCGGGTATCACACAATGTTTTGATATTAAGTAAACTCAAATGATTTTCAAATCAACCTCGATTTTCCTACTAAGTCAAGGATGTTTTAAGTAACATTAAGGAACTGCTTGAGTCATTAAATGAAATCAACTTACTTTTAACTGCACATATTGGTTAAGTTTTCGAAATTTCTGGGTTTTCAAACGCACCCTCCGACTTCAAACAAGTCTACTCAAAGCTTCTTCAAATTCACTATGTTTTCACCCAGCTTTTAAACGAAAAATCTAACCTCTCAAAACGTTTTTCCCCGTAACACGCCAGATTCGGACGTGGTGTCTTGTCCGGGTTTGGGGTGTTACAATTGTGGTATCAGAGCCAAGTTCAAAGGCTCGGCTGTGGGCCTGAGGCCCAAAATGTTTTAAAAAGATTGTTTCGATAGTCTTTGTTTTTAAAGTATGGTTTGAAAGGCATGGCACCGAGTCTCCGGCACCAGTTCGCCCAGGTAAGTACCCCGTACTATTACTTGTGATTTGGTTGGATGTGATATGATTTGATGAATAGCAATAGTATTCTACTTTAGAGATTGAAACTGATAAGATTCTGTGAACTCGCGAGAACAAATCCTCTTTAATATTCATAAGACTTGCTTTAAAATAGTGGAATAAATACTGATGCATAAGATTCTTAATCAGATACGTAGAAAGATTAGTCATGAGCACTCGAGGTGGACGTGGTCGTAATACTCGTGGTAGAGGTAGGGGTAGGATGACAGTTTCTGAGCCCGTAGGATCTGGTCAGGGGTCGAGAAAGTGAGATACGGCCCACCACCACCGGAGGTGGTGAGTTCCAAGATCGGGCGGGGATGACGCAGCGATTATCGCGACGATCTTTGCGAGTGTTGGAAAGGGTAGGCCGGTATAGGTGGTGGTGCGGGAGTTAGGAAATTGGTGCTGAGCAACTCCGGGCAAACGGGGCCGAATTCTTTCGAGGTGTTTCTGGTGTTGCTCTCAAAGATCGCGAGTATTGGCTGGAGGCGACGGAACGGATCATGGATGATCTGGACTTGACTGCTGAAGAGAAGCTGAAGGGCATCGTATCGCTTCTTCGGGATGAGTCATACCAGTGGTGGCTCACGGTTCGGGACAGTGTGGCAGCAGAGGATCTGACATGGGACTATTTCAGGGCTGCATATCAGAAAAAGTACATTGGAGCTAGTTATATCGACTCCCAATGAAAGGCATTTCTGAGGCTAGTACAGGGGAGTAAGTCCGTTTCCGAGTACGAGGCTGAGTTTTTGAAATTGAGCCGGTATGCCGGGGGCATTGTGGCTCTGAGCACGAGAGGTGTGTTCGCCGAGGATGGTCTCGAGAGATGAGTTGAGATCGCGATTGCTCCACGCCGGGAGCGCGAGTTTGCTTGTCTTAGTTGAGAAGGCTAAGGTAGCCGAGGGTGTGAAGAAGTGCGTGAGGCAAAACACGGGCGTAAATAGACATAAGAGGAGCTTTGGGTCTTACGGATCGTCGGGTAATCCGCAGAAAGGGCTAGACCGAGTGGGCGAATCACCGCTAGGTTTGTTGTTTGCTAGGCGAGGACCGCCGCCGCAGATCAATCGTGTGGAAATCTCATTGGGGTGGCTGCTGGACCGGAGGAAAAGGTTGCTTTGAGTGTGGTTCTCTGGAGCACCGTGTGAGGGACTGTCCGCGTAAGTTGGCCAGGATTCGATCGGAGAAGTCGGCCGTGTCGATTCAGAATAGTGGACCGCCACCGCAGAGGGGTCGTGGTAATGGCAGAGGCGATAATGGTTTTGGTCGAGGCCGTGGGGCACCGGGCAGAGGTGCGGGTAGTTCCGAGGCCAGACAGCCTGGGTTAGTGTATGCAGCAAGGCGCCGAGAGGAGGGCGACGCACCGGACGTCATAACCGGTACGTTTTTGATCTTTGGTTCTCCTTATACTGCTTTGATTGATGTGGGTTCAACGCACTCTTATGTTGCCAGTAGTATAGTAGAGACCATAGATTTAGACTCTGAGATATCTTCTAGGCAGATGACTGTAATTAGCCCTCTAGGTCACTCTGTAGTAGTAGATAAACTGTTTAGAGATGTACCCCTAGAACTCCAAGGGGTAGTGTTTGCTGCTGATCCGATGGAACTGCCGTTTAAGGAGTTCGATCTGATTCTTGGGATGGACTGGTTGGTCAAGTACCAGGCGAGGTTGGATTGCGCGGCCAAGCGCATGGTTCTTAAGACGGTTGAGGGTGATGAGGTGGCTATGATAGGTAATAGGAGAGATTACTTATCTAATGTGGTATCTGCTCTGAAGGCAGAGAAGATGGTCAAGAAGGGATGTGAAGCATATGTGGTTCATGTGTATGCCTTGGAGGCTAAAGAGACGGCTGTAGAGAAGGTTCGTACTATTAGGGAGTTTGCTGATGTGTTTCCTAAGGAGCTTCCAGGTTTGCCGCCAGATCGCGAGGTAGAGTTCGGAATAGATCTATTACCCGGGACTGCACCAGTGTCTATTGCTCCGTATAGGATGGCGCCAAAGGAATTGGTGGAGCTTAAGGCTCAGATCCAGGAGTTATTGGATCGAGGTTTTATTAGGCCAAGTGTTTCGCCGTGGGGTGCGCCGGTACTCTTTGTTAAGAAGAAAGATGGTACGATACGGATGTGCATAGACTACCGCCAGTTGAATAAGTTGACGATTAAAAACAAGTATCCGTTGCCACGGATAGATGACTTGTTTGATCAGCTGAAGGGTGCTGCGGTATTTTTGAAGATCGACTTGAGGTGCAGGTATCACGATTAAAGGTTAAGGAGGCGGATATCCATAAAACAAGCGTTTGGACTCGGTATGGGCACTCACGAATTTACGTAATGCCGTTCGGGTTGACTAACGCACCGGCAGCTTTTATGGATATGATGAATAGGGTGTTTCAGCAGTATCTGGATCAGTTCGTCGTGGTTTTCATAGACGACATCTTAGTGTACTCAAAGACAGAGGAAGAGCATGATGCGCACTTGAGGTGGTGCTGCAAATTACGAGGAAAAGCGACTCTATGCTAAGTTCGATGAAGTCACGAGTTACGCCGAGAGAGGTGACTTTCTTGGGTCATGTAGTGTCGGCTGAAGGGATTCGGGTAGATCCTCGTAAGATTGAGGCAGTTTTGGATTGGAAGCCGCCTAAGTCAGTGGCTGAGATTCGGAGTTTTCTGGGCTTGGCCGGATACTACCGAAGGTTTGTTGAGGTTTTCGTTAATAGCGTGTAGATGACCAAGTTCTTTGAGGAAAGAAGTTCCGTTTGTATGGATGAGAAACAACAGGAAAGCTTCGATAAGTTAAAGAAGATTTTGACTGAAGCTCCTGTTCTAATTCAACCTGAGGCTGGTAAGGAATTCACAGTGTACTGCGATGCATCACATACAGGATTGGGGTGTGTGTTGATGCAAGGAGGGAAAGTTGTGGCTTACGCTTCTCGTCAGCTGAGGCCACATGAGGTCAATTATCCGACGCACGACTTGGAGCTAGCAGCTGTAGTCTTTGCTCTGAAGATTTGGAGGCACTACTTGTACGGTGAGAGATCGATAGTCTACACAGATCATAAGAGTCTGAAGTATCTCTTGACTCAGAAGGATCTGAATTTGAGGCAGCGTAGATGGGTGGAGTTGCTTAAGGATTACGGTTCGTTCGATTGATATCATCCGGCAAGGCTAACGTGGTGGCGCGAGCGCGTTGAGCCGTAAGGTTGTTTCGGACTTAAGAGCGATGTTTGCCCACTTGAGTTTGTCTGACGACGACGGGAGTATTCTCGCGAGCTGCAAGTTAAGCCTACTTGGGTTGAGCAGATCAGAGAGAAATAGTTAGAGGATGAGGTTCTGAGCGCGCGGAGGTTACAAGTGCAAGATGGTGGTTTGGAGGGTTACAGTTTGTCTAGTGATGAGGTTCTGTGTTTCCAAGGTAAGGCTTGTATGCCTAAGGATGTTGAGCTGAGGCAGAAGATTCTTCAGGACGCACATAGCAGTCCTTATGCTATGCATCCTGGAGGTAGCAAGATGTATAAGGATCTTAGAGAGCAATTTTGGTGGCCGGGTTTGAAGAAAGAGGTGACAGAGTTTGTTGGGAAGTGTCTGACTTGTCAGCAGGTCAAGGCTGAACATCAGTTGCCGTCGGGTTTGCTTCAGCCTATGAAGATTCCTCAGTGGAAATGGGAAAGGATAACCATGGATTTCGTCAGTGGGTTACCGCTTACGCCAAGCAAGAAAGATTCGGTTTGGGTTATTGTGGACCGTTTAACTAAGTCAGCTCATTTCATTCCGGTGAGAGTGGATTATTCACTTGAAGCTAAGCGAAAGTCGTATGTGTCCGAGATTGTGAGGTTGCACGGTGTGCGGTTCGATCATCTCGGATAGGGATCCCGGTTTACATCGAGGTTACGAGAGCGTTGCATCGGGCTCTGGAGTGCAGCGGTTGGATTTCAAGCCTGGCTTTTCACCGACAAATCGGCGGTCAATCGAAAAGGGTTATTCGGATCTTAGAGGATATCTTTGAGAGGTTGTGTTCTGGACTTCAGGGGTAGTTGGGAGGAGTTTCTGCCGTTAGCTGAGTTCGCCTACAACAACAGTTATCAAGCAAGCATCAAGATGGCACCATACGAGGCATTGTATGGTAGGAAGTGTCGCTCACCTACGTGTTGGACGGAGTTGGGTGAACGTCAGTTGTTGGGACCCGAGTTGGTTGCTGAGACAGAAGACAAGGTTAAGTTGATTCAGAATCGGTTGAAGGAAGCTTCGGACCGACAAAAGTCTTATGCCGATCTTAAGCGAAGAGATATAGAGTTTGCTGTGGGGGATCAAGTTTTTCTGAAGGTCTCGCCATGGAAGAAGGTGTTGAGGTTCGGAAGGAAAGGCAAGCTAAGTCCGAGGTTTATTGGGCGCATACAAGTGCGAGGCGAGTGGGACGATGGCGTGCTCGGCTTGAGTTGCCTGCAGAGCTAAGCCAGATTCACGACGTCTTCCACGTTTCGATGCTTAGGCGTTATCGTTCGGATCCATCACATGTGGTAGCGGTGGAAGAGATCGAGGTGAATCCAGATTTGACTATGGAAGAAGAACCTGTGCAGATTCTAGATCGGGATGTGAAGGTTCTGCGTAGGAAGTCTGCGCCTTTGGTTAAGGTACTTTGGCGGAATCATGGCATGGAGGAGGCCACGTGGGAACCTGAGGATGCGATGAGACAGCAATCCCCTCAACTCTTTTGACCAGGTAATTTCGGGGCCGAAATTATTTTTAAGGGGGGTAGAACTGTAATATCCCGGGTTAGGGGCTATTTTGTGGTTGCATGATATTGCATGTGTTGGTATGCTGTGTTGCTATTTGTGTAGTGTCGGGTTTTAATTATAGGCTAGGAGTGTGCCTGAGTAGGTAGGAAAATTTTGGTTTTTAGGTGTTAAGTGAAGGGAGCTGAGGAAGCTGGGGTTTAAAAGATTTTATTTGGTGATTTTAGCTGAATGAATGAGGAGGAGGCAAAGTGGCGAGCATGCGTCACTTGGGGCTTGTGATGGCATCATTTGCGGAGGGAGAGGTCTTGAGTTCAAGCTGCAGAGTGCTCCCTTTTTGGTTCATTTTGACGGCATGGAGGAGGAGAGTTGTTGGTAGTTCAAACTCTACCATGGACTTGGTCAAATGATGGGTTGGTGGGTGGAGAGTGAAAGTAGGAGGGAGACTTGTTCAAACTATTTTGAACTTGTGGCTTGGAGCGGTTGTGGGGATTATGGCCGAATTTTAGGGAGTTGGGAGTGGGGGAGTGACGGCTTGGTGGGGGGAAGTGATAGTAGCTGAAATTCACTTAGGCTTTTGTGCATTTTCGGTCTTTGGGGTGTCAAGCAAAAGTTCTTTCTTTGGTCTTTTGTTAGCCGAATTTTCTATAGAGTGTTCTCTCGTTTTTTTTATTTTTCCTTCTTGAAACCGAAAGTACTTACAACCTTCGCTTGCTTTGTTCTTTGCTCTTGACTTCCATTGATAGCCGAATGTCATCTTGAAGACAAAATTGTGTTTTGCTTCTTTTGCTATTCACCCTTCCATTTCTTTGCTTCTTCACTTTGTGTCAAGCCGAATTTAGTATCTCTCCTTCTCACATTTTTCTTTTTCCCTTCTTAAACTTTGATAGCCAGAATCTTATCCTCCAAAACACTTTCTTCCCTATTTGCTTCAAACCTAATCCTTCCATTGTTTCCTCCTTTCATCTTCCCATTTCTTTGTGCCAAACCACAACCACTTGCATCACAAACTTTTACTTTCTTTTATTATACATTATTGCCGAAACTTCATTCTCATCTCCTATTTTCATTTCCTTTCTTTTCCATTCAAAACCGAACATAGGTGTGTGTTAAACACTTAGGCCGAATCTTCTTTTATTTTTGGGTTGCATCTTAGTGAAACTCTTCTCTCCTAGAAGTCCTCTGTTGGCCAGAATATAGTAGGTGTTGGGTAAGCCTTGGCCGAATGGTCATTGAATTTCTTTCTTTTTCTTAATTGACTTGGGTTTGATTAAAGGCCGAATTCAGCATTGGTTGGGGGGGACTAATCTCTTGTGTAATCGACTTTTGTTATAGGACAATTGGATTTTGGTCACAATCAAGTGGAGCCTTCGTTCTTGATTAACCGTTTGGGTAAGTATTGGTAAGGGCTAGTTCTATTAGTGAATTCTTTTATCTCGTTAAGCCAAGTTAATTATGGATTGATGGTTTTTCTTATTAGGTGGTGCCCGATTGACAAAGGGATCATTAGTTGGTTCGGGTTTGGTAGGAAACTAAACCAATAGCAAGGTAAGGGACCAACACTAACCCCTGTGGTTTATTTGGTCTTGGCCGAATGGTTTAAGTAATTAACCCATGGTTGGCCGATTGTTTTAGGAACAAGAGGATCGAGGGTTGTAGACGGGTTCTTAGAATTAAAACCTTCGCTTTACCAGGTGTGTAAACTAACACACTGATACCTAGTAATGTTTTAATAAACCTGTTTGCCTGTTAAAACCCATAACAGTATGATGGTTAATTGGATACCCAAATGGGGTATGTGTACGGATCCGGGTAAGTCTACTTTATTACAAGTTATATTATGGATACCTTGGATATTATGATCTATGCTATATATGCCATGAGATGCAATGTTGGGCATGTTTGCATGAGTTACATGATTTGCATATTGCGCATGAGTTAGTATGACATGTATGGGTGATATGAGTGGAGGGGGATGATGATATCCGTGTCTTTGGGACACCAGAGGTTTGGCACCTCCAGTGGTTTGGTACCACGATGATATTTTGTGACTTTGGGTCACCAGAGGTTTGGCACCTCAGCGTCTCGTGGGTTGGCCCCACAGTTGATTATACGAGATTGACGCCAGTGATTTGGTATCACATGATGGGTTGGCCCCATCATCGGATTTGTGACTGCGGTCACCAGTGGTTTGGTACCATATTGTGTCTTTGGGACACCAGAGGTTTGGCACCTCATTGCGACTCGTCCCTGTGGTTTGACACCACCGTGGGTTGGCCCCACTTGAGAGATACGGGATTGTCGCTAGTGATTTGGTATCACGCGATGGGTTGGCCCCATCATTGGATTATTCGTGACTTTGGGTCACCAGTGGTTTGGCACCACACTTATGGATATCGTGACTTTGGGTCACCAGTGGTTTGGCACCACCAGTGGTTTGGTACCACATGGGGTAGAAAAGGAGATACGGATGGTTAGGATCGGGTTGCATTAATCATGTTGCTATGTATGATGTGTGTTAGCATGTTGTTTCATCGGGAGCGGGATTTATGCATCGAGTCATTCGACTCACCCTCTCCTTTGACATTTCAGTGACTCGTGAGACGCGACATGGAGCCGGGATGGACTCGGGGTGCTCATGCCATGCTTAATAAAGTTTTACTCGGACTCTATAATTTGGGTACTTTAGTTTAATTACTTTTACTTGGTTTTATCTTGGATTTGTAAAAGGCCTTTTAAATTATGTTTCTGATGTTTATGCTTTAAAGTGGATTTCTAATATGCTTTAACAAAATAACTTGGTATGAATTTTACTAAAATTTGGAAAGACAATGACTTCAAAACTATAACGAAATGTGTTTTCAACTATACCATCGGGTATCACACAATGTTTTGATATTAAGTAAACTCAAATGATTTTCAAATCAACCTCGATTTTCCTACTAAGTCAAGGATGTTTTAAGTAACATTAAGGAACTGCTTGAGTCATTAAATGAAATCAACTTACTTTTAACTGCACATATTGGTTAAGTTTTGAAATTTACGGGTTTTCAAATGCACCTCCGACTTCAAACAAGTCTACTCAAAGCTTCTTCAAATTCACTATGTTTTCACCCAGCTTTTAAACGAAAAATCTAACCTCTCAAAACGTTTTTCCCCGTAACACGCCAGATTCGGACGTGGTGTCTTGTCCGGGTTTGGGGTGTTACATGTCCACAGTTTGATATATGGCTTATTGCCCAATTTGATATATGGCTTATTGCCCAGTTGATATATGGCTTAATGCCCGATTTGGTGTCTTTGGCGGGGTGGGTGACTAAAGCTCTCCACAGGTGTGCCTTTGGTTGGTACGGGTGGTGTGTAGCGGATGGAAATCAGGTTTGGTTTGGGAATTGCATATCACATGCATTCTATACATGTTAAATTGTTATATCTGTAATGGGCTCAGGCCCAAATAAATGCTTAAATGGTTTTGGCCCAATGGACTATGGTAAGTGGGTTACACACTGAGTTCTTGTAACTCACCCTCTTCTTTCTTAACCCTGTAGGTAATGCTCCGTGAGGTGGACTTGGGCCATGGATGACTCGTTGAAAGCCATATTTCAGAAATGGTGTTATTAAATCTTAAATTTCTATTTCCGTTTATTTTACTATTTTGCTATATTGGTTAAGTTGCAATAAGGCATTTGGAGTATTTTATTATTTGCTTTATGGTTGATATACTTACTATTTTGTTTAATTTGATTTAAATGAGAATTTTTCTAAAAACTTAAATGAAGGTTTTCCAAAATCGATTAATAAACGAATTTCATAATAAACTTTATAAATATTTTAACACGAAAGTTATTTTCTCAAACTATCAAAAAAAATATTTTCAAAAGTCATGGTTTTAAGGTTCACTACCTTGATTGTTGACTCATCAATCAATCTCTCAAAAATACTTATATTTTATCTATGTTTCTACAACGATTTTAAAATACTTCTGCAACTCTATTTCTAAACATCACTTATTTGTAAATCATTTATTTCAAATACGTTTTCGGCAGCAAAAAGGTTTTTCATAAAAGAGAATAACGTTTTCAAGTAGTTAACATTTGCTTATGTGTTTTGGGTTTCAACAAAGAGGCTGAATTTTTCAAAAGAGTTTTTTTTTTGTGACATGCCAGATTCGGGCCTAACTTCTAGACCGGGTTTAAGGTGTTACAGAGGGGTATTCCTGTAAATGTGAACACACGATCCCCCCTGGAGTGGGTCGGGTCGCGCGCGGGTAGGCCTTTAACGACGTCGTTCTTCGTAGGACTAAAATGAAACAAAAATAAAATTAAAGGGTAAATTTTAAAAAAATGAAAAATACTGGATCGCAAACTAATTGAAAAGCGGAAGGGCTAAAAGTGAAATTAGACATGTAATTTCAGTGATACTAGAAATAGTGGTTTGAGACCACCAAATCTGACAAATAAACTCGTAGATTATATTATTTAATATTTACGAGCTAAATGTAGCTTTTAAAAGATTTTTGAAATAGTAAATTGTGTTTCATAAAGATTTATTTGGTTAAGAAATCGAGAAAAAAAAGGTATGAGATCTCGGTGTTATAAACCGAGTCATAAATATTTTTGTGAATATTTACGGAATGTCAATAAGGTAGTATAAAAATTTCGTTAGAAAATTTTGACGTTTGGATGGTTAATTAAAAAAAAAAGACTAAATTGAAAAAGGTATAAAAGTTGCTAGAAGGATTAAATAGCTTAATTGCCAAATGAGGAAGGACCTAAAGTGTAAATAATCCCAAAGGAGATATTTTGGGCGGAAATAGCTGATAAAAATCAGGAAATGAGTGAAATAAGGGTAAAATTGGAAAATTGCCAAAATTGGTTAAATAAAAATGGGACCAAATTGGAATATCTAGATTTCTCTTCATTTCTCTTCATATTCTTCAGCTGAAAAACAGCCATGGGAGAGACTTTCAAGCTGGTTTTCATACTCAAGCTTCATACTTAAGCTTCATGTAAGTTTAATTCTTGCTTTCACCTTGAAATTTCTATGTTTTTGTTCTTTTGCAATTGGGTCCAACTTATTAATTGATTAGCTTTTGATTCTATGGCTAAATTTTAAAGTTAATGTGGATTAGTGCTGGAAGAATATGATGAATGAATACTGAATTGAAGCTTTAATTTTGTTATATGATGATTTTATTAAGTAAAATTAATGGAAATTGGTTTTAGGACCTAATTGTGAAAGAGTTGAAATTAAGGCCTAGTGTTAAAATTATGATTTTCAAAGCTTATGAAGTAGTTTAAAATGATAGGTAAAAGTATTAAATGAGAAAATTAGCTCAATTGAGGGGTTTATTGTGCAAGGACTGAATTGTATGAAATGTGGAATTTGGGACAAAATAGAAATCAACATATTACACTAAAGCAGTTTTGGACAGCAGCAATTGTCTAACTTTGAAAAATCACCAAAAATGGTAGAAATTGAATTAGAAGTTGAGTGAGATATGTAATTAAATCTTGTTGAGTGTATTTTCATATAAAAGAAACAGAGAAAGAAAAAGAAAGTATACATTTTGAGATATTTAAATTTTTGTAAGGCTGGTTTAGAATAACTTCGTGATCCCCTGTTCTTACTTTAGAAATTCACTAAAAATTGTACAAAAATAATTATGAGTTATAATTTATATGTTTATATTCCTTAGTGAATCTATTTTCATTAGAAATAATTGAACACACTATATGAAAATTGTACTATGAGATAATTGATCTTTAGTGAAGAGAGGTTAGAGCTGTCAGACTGTGTAATAGGGGAGAACTTAACTAATAAACTGTACTAATTGGCGGCACCAAAAATTCTAGAAAAATTATAGTAAGAAGATATATGAGTCTGGTTTCAAAGAAAATTAACGGATCTTAATTTGGATTCTGTAGCTCAAGATAAAAATAATTTAGTGACTATGACACGGATGGACAGCTTGAATATTCACATAAGTAAATAGTGAAAATTATAGATAATGTTACTTACAAGTGTGTTGTTTATACTAAGGATGTGGATGGAGAGAAGGAGGAGGAAAAATAATATATGAACGATTATAATTGATAAATGTTGAATTAGAAATGATATAATGTATTATTTGGAATATTTATGATTATCGTTATAATACAAAAATTGAACTTGTAAGTTTAAATGGCTAAATTTAAGTGATCATTTGTTAATTTTATGAACTTCATGATGTGTTATTTGAAATGTATTGATGATAAAATCATGGATAATGTAAAAGCATGAAAATTGAATAAATGATCAAATTAAGCACTTCAGTTCAGTGACAAGACGAATTGACAGAAAAGACCATGGTTGAACCATGGCAACAAGTGATAAGTGGTAGCTTCGGCTACCTGATCAGTGAAAAGTGGCGGCTCGGCTACGATCGGTGAAAAGTGATAGCTTTAGCTACCGATCGATGAAAAGTGGTAGCCGGCTACGATCGATGAAAAGTGGTAGTTCCAAATACTACGATCGAAAAAAAGTAGTAGTTTCGGCTACCTGATCAGTGAAAAGTGGTAGTTCCAGATACCTGATCAGTGAAAAGTGATAGCTCCGGCTACCTGATCAGTGAAAAGTGATAGCTCCGGCTACCTGATCAGTGAATAGTGGTAGTGAAACACCCCACACTCGGCCCACGAGCCTAAACCGGATCTGGTATGTTCCTTAAGTAAACCGGTTTCAAAGTTCTTTGTTACTTGGAGAAAATTTGTAAAATTTTAGAAAAATATTGTTTTGGGTTGGGCTTAGATTGGGAACCCATTTAATTAATTTTGAAAATCCAATTTAATTAAGGTGAAAAAATAATTTTAGGGTTTTTTTTCAAGAAATAATTTTACTTAAACTTTAATCAAAATAGTTCGTAACATAATAATTAAAAGTAAAGCAAAAATAAAGAAATCCACTTGGGCCTTATGGCCTTATTACATCAAGTAAACCCAAAATAAAATTAAATGTACTAACAAAAATAAAGTCCAATTTAAATAAAATCTTCAAGTGAAACATGGCCACCTCAAGGTCTACCGCCCCGGTCCGTCAATGTTCGTCACTTGAAAAATGTTCCCACAACGGGGTGAGTCAAGCTGACTCAATGTGTACACAATACTAACATTCAACAAATCAGGCATACATGTTCATATCAAATTCATATTCAGATAAAATGATGATGCAACCCAAACCCAAGCCTATTTGACCATCTGCTACACACCACCCGTACCTGCCAATCACACCAGTAGGGGACTACTAAGTCAACCTCTATCCGCTACACACCATCGAAAGCGCGCCATTTGCGATCGACGTGCTCATCGCCCATATCATTTGTGTCATTAGACACCATATTCAGATAATGTAACCGAAGTTACCAAATTCAGATAATGTAACCGAAGTTACCATATTCAGATAATGTAACCGAAGTTACCATATTCAGATAATGTAACCGAAGTTACCATATTCAGATAGTGAGACCGAAGTCATCACCTTCACTTCCCCCTTCACAAGTATCCTGAATGCCCCAAATATTTTATAACATATATAACATACTTATTTCTCATTCATGTTACTATTCACATGTTCAAAATATATCATATTCGTAATCCTATCAGAAGTAGGAAACTTACCTGAGTACTTTTTACCACATCTATGGTACTTAGCCATATTCACATTCTTATGCATATTCATGTATTAAAAATAATTGCCATATGATATATCAAAAGTTAGTGTGAGTACACACCTGATTCGCTTAATAGGTTCCTTGAAATCCCGAAGAACGATCTACCGATCTAGATTTTTAACTCCTATATTCGGCCAATCATAAAAACATATTAACAAACCTTTTTGGCTATAAAACCAAATCCTAGTATGATTTGTATTACTTACCTTGTTGCCGAATTGGATGTTTGTAAATCAAGTCCCAAAAATTGCTAGTATCCCTTTTCCTTGAAATCGGCTAACACTGAATTTATTAGTCATGTCAGTTTTCGGCTTTTGAAATAATGGGAAATAATTATAAATATCAAAAATAAGCCTTGGCCGTTTGGATCTAAGCACTTACCTTACAATTTCCAAAACTGAAAAGAATTCCCTGCCTTATATAAAATCATCAAATCCCTATCATCATATGTTAAATTTAATCTAACATATAAATCATAACCTTAATCGAATATATTTATCTTACCTTAGATCCTCGAATTTGCCGAAAGATTCCTCCTTGTATTCAACTGTTGTAAAAAGAACCTGAGAGATCCTTATAGATTCGGCCATAAAACAAGAATAGGGATTAGACCCTTCTCTTTCGGCAAATAGAAAAGAAAGGAACTTGAATAATGCTTAACCTTACCTTGAATGCTTTGATTGATTGCTTCCTTGCCTAGAGTCTCAGAGATTCGGCTATGGACTTTTAATCAGGGATCAAAAGAAAAGGTTTTGGCTTGACAGATGAAGAAAAGAGAAAAAGAAAGGAGGAAAAGAAAATTCGGCAGAGAGAGTTTTGCTAGAGAATTTCGGCAACACTGGGAAAAGATGAGAGAAAATCCTTTAACTCTCCTTCTATAGCCGAAATTATCAATAGGAGAGTCCCTTGCTTGGCCACTACTCCTCTTATGTGATAATATTATCACTTTATTTAAAGTAAAAGTGTTTAATCCATCTTTTATCTCCTTAACTAAAAATAATCCTTTATTTATCACTTATTATTCACATATTTATGGAATTAAAACACCTCCTTTCTAGAAACCAGTGCCGTCCACCTCAGCCTTCTGGAAGCAAAAATAAAACCTTCATTATTTGCTTCCCAAGTGACTCGAACTCAGGCCCATTCCTCTTGCATATGGTGCCATTTCCATAGGCTTTAAGTGGCATCTTCAGGCCACTTTTCCAAGCCTGTTTGTGTGTCAAATTTCACCAACTTTTTCTTTCAAGGCCACCTTGCCCTTATTTCCTATTTTAAACTTTAAAATTTGACATTTCTGCGTCATTTCTAAGTTTCCTAAAATTTTCGATCGGCTCTGTAAACTTGCCATTTTCTTACATTTCCAAAAATGTTCAGGTTTCCAAAAATGTTCAAGTTTCCAAAAATGTTCAGGTTTCCAAAAATGTTCAGGTTTCCAAAAATGTTCATTTCCATTTCCATGCATTATTAGGTTTCCAAAGATGTTCGAAATTTATTCCTAGTACATAAAACATGTCTCTTCATACATTTAATCCGAAATTGCATAGGCCCTTTTCAGGATGTTACAATTCTACCCCCTTAAATAAAATTTCGTCCCCAAAATTTCCTAACTAAAATAGTTGAGGGTATTGCTGTCACATTGTCTCTTCAGACTCCCACGAAGCTTCCTCCGATCCATGATTGCGCCATAACACTTTGACTAGAGGCACTGACTTCTTTCGTAGTACTTTCATATCTCGTTCCAAGATCCGAATCGGTTCTTCCTCGTAGGATAAGTCTGGCCTTAGCTCCACCTCTTCAACAGGTACCACATGAGATGGGTCCGATCGATAGCGACGTAGCATGGATACATGGAATACGTCGTGCATCTGGCTGCAACTCGTGGCAACTCCAATTGGTATGCCATCGCCCAACTCGCTTCGAAGACTGATAAGGCCCTATAAACCTTGGGCTTAACTTCCCTTTTCGACCGAACCTCATTACCTTCTTCCAAGGTGAGACTTTCAGGAATACTTGATCTCCCACTTCAAACTCTATTTCCTTCCGCTTAAGGTCTGCGTACGACTTCTGCCTATCAGAGGCTTCCTTCAACCGTGCCCGAATCAACTCAACCTTCTCCTCAGTTTCTGCCACTAACTCCGGTCCCAAAACTCGACGTTCTCCTAACTCAGTCCAAGAAGTGGGTGTTCTACACTTCCGACCATACAATGCTTAATATGGTGCCATCCAAATGCTAGCCTGATAGCTATTGTTGTAGGCAAACTCAGCTAAAGGCAAGTAATCTTCCCAACTTCCTCGGAAATCCACCATACAGCCTCTCAGCATATCCTCCAACACTTGTATAACCCGTTTAGACTGCCCGTCTGACTGTGGATGGAAAGCTGTAGTGAAGTCTAACTTAGTGCCTAAAGCTTGATGAAGTGGTTTCCAAAACCGAGACATAAACCTTGGGTCTCTATCAGAGATGATTGACACCGGTACTCCATGTAACCTTACGATTTCTGCCACATATAACTTAGCCAATTTCTGAAGAGAATAATCAACTCTTACTGGAATAAAGTGCGCGGATTTGGTCAAACGGTCCACTATCACCCATATCGAGTCCTTCTTAGTAGGCGTAAGGGGAAGCCCACTAACGAAGTCCATGGTAATTCTCTCCCACTTCCATTGGGGAACTTCGATTGGTTGAAGCAATCCTGATGGGACTTGGTGTTCAGCCTTAACTTGCTGACACGTCAAACATTTTCCCACAAATTCAGTCACCTCTCGTTTCAGATCCGACCACCAGCTTGTTGCCTCCGGGATGCATAGCATGAGGGCTACTATGCACTTCCCGAAGGATCTTCTGTCTCAACTCCTTGTCCCTCGGCATACAGACCTTCCTTTTGTAGCACAATACTCCTTCATCACTGACGCCATAGTCCTCTAATCCTCCTTGCTGTACTTGCTGTAACTGAGCACTTAAGTCCTTATCAGCCAACTGTCCCTCTTTCACCTCCTTCACCATGTGGGCTTGACTTGTAACTCGCCAGCAAAGCCCATCATTATACGAGACTTAAATGAGCGAACAAAGCCCTTAAATCTGACACGACCTTCCTACTCAAGGCATCAGCTACCACATTCGCCTTGCCCGGATGATATTCTATCGAACAATCGTAGTTCTTCAACAATTCCACCCACCTTCGTTGCCTCAAATTCAACTCCTTCTGAGTCAACAAGTACTTAAGACTTTTGTGGTCTGTGTAGATAACTGACCTTTCTCCATAAAGGTAGTGCCTCCAAACCTTAAGGGCGAAAACCACTACTGCTAGTTCCAAGTTATGAGTTGGGTAGTTAACCTCATGCGGCCTTAACTGCCGAGACGCATAAGCGACTACTTTTCCTTCTTGCATTAGCACACAGCCTAAACCCGTGTGCAAAGCGTCACAGTATACTATGAAATCCTTGCCTGCTTCTGGCTGAATTAACACTGGAGCTTTCGTCAACACCCTCTTAAGCTTTTCAAAGCTCTCCTGCTGCTTATTAGTCCATTCAAAGGGTACTTCCTTCCTTAGAAACTTTGTCAAAGGCGCGGCTATTGACGAGAACCCTTCCACAAACCTTCTGTAATAGCCTGCCAAGCCTAAGAAACTTCGGATTTCAGCCACGGACCTAGGTGGGTTCCAATCCAACACTGCTTCGATCTTTCTAGGATCCACCCTTATTCCCTCTGCAGATACCACATGTCCTAAAAATGCCACCTCCTTCAGTCAAAATTCACACTTGCTGAATTTGGCATAGAGCTTTTTCTCCCTTAACACGCCCAACACAACTCGGAGATGCTCATCATGCTCCTCCTCCGTCTTAGAATACACCAAAATATCGTTGATGAACACCACGATGAACCTATCCAAATAGGGTTGGAAAACCCGATTCATCATGTCCATGAACGCGGCTGGAGTGTTCGTCAACCCAAATGGCATCACCATGAACTCAAAATGGCCGTATCTTGTCCTAAAAACAGTCTTATGGATATCGACTTCCTTCACCTTCAACTGATGATATCCCAACCTTAAGCCGATCTTTGAGAATACTGCGGCCCCCTTCAGCTGATCGAACAAGTCATCGATCCTTGGCAAAGGATACTTATTCTTAATGGTCAGCTTATTCAACTGACGGTAATCTATGCACATACGCATAGTTCCGTCCTTCTTCTTTACGAATAGGACCGGTGCTCCTCATGGAGACACACTGGGTCGGATGAATCTACGGTCCAACAGTTCTTGGATTTGAGCCTTGAGCTCCACTAACTCCTTTGGTGCCATTCGGTATGGAGCGATTGACACAGGAGCTGTTCCTGGTAGCAAATCAATTCCAAATTCCACCTCCCTATCTGGGGGTATTCCTGGTAACTCCTCTGGAAATACATCTTCAAAGTCTCTTACGGTTCTAACTCCTCCAACACCTTCTTCCTTTCCACCCAACACACTTACGAAGGCTAGGAACGCCTTGCACCCTTTCTTAACCATTTTCCCAGCCTTTAACACTGAAACTACATTAGACAAGTAGTTCCTCCTTTCTCCGATCATTGCTACCACTTCATCCTCTGGGGTTCTTAGTTCCATACGTTTGGCCGCACAATCCAACACGGCTCGGTGTTCTACTAGCCAATCCATTCCGAGTATAAGTTCAAACTCTCCGAAGGGTAACTCCATTAAGTCAGCCCGAAAGTTTACTCCCTGAATCTCTAAGGGCACATTTTGAAAGATCTTGTCTACCACTACAGTTTGGCCTAATGGGCTTACTACAGTCATCTATCTATCAGAGAGTTCAGAGTCTAGGCCTAGTGTTTCAACTACACTACATGCAACATAGGAATGGGTCGAGCCCACATCAATTAGAGCAAAATAGGGCTTGTCAAAAATAAAGAACGTACCGGTTATTACATTCGGTGCGTCACCATCCTCCCTCCGACGAACCGCATAAACCAAACCTGGTTGCCTTGCATCAGCATTAGTAGTGCCTCGGCCCTGTGTTCCACGGCCTCTGCCAGCACCATTACCTCGGTTGACTGAACCACGACCCCGTTGAGGCTGCTGTCTGCCTCTACCAGCCTGGCCAGCATGAGCTGCCGGTCGGCTCTCATCTGGTTTCTTGGGACAATCCTTAAGCATATGGTCCTTGGACCCACACTTGAAACATCCTCTCGTCTTTCTCCAGCACTCTCCCAAGTGTTTCTTTCCACAATGCTCATAAGGGCGATACTGCCAGCCCGTACCAGCTTGTTGATTTCGTGGCCTGTCAACCTTAGGCCTCTTATGACCCTTTCTAGATGGTCCAAAACCTCTTTTGGGCTTATTCCTATCCACAGCCTGCTTGGTAGCATCCTTAATTCCCTCGGCCACCTTGGTCTTTTCCACCAAAGCGAGAATTCTCGCTCTCGATGCGGTGCTATCAACGATGTCGATCGTCCCTCGGTCCGTCCTCAAACGGACACGGCGTTCATGCTCGATTGCCACTACCCTCGAGTATAGCGGCTCAACCTCAGAAATTCTGCCTTATATTCTGCGACAGACTTACTCCCTTGCACTAACCTAGAAAAACCTTCCTTTGTTCATCTCAGATACCGGTTCCCACATAGTTCTTCTTCCGAAATGCTTTTTAACATACTCCTGTGTCAAATCTTGGTAGTGGCACCATCCCGAACGATTAACCACCACCGATACGCCTCATCGCGTAATAAAGGCCACCATCCCTTTCAACTTCTCCTCGGGGGCGGTCGAGCTCATCCATGATGCGCTCCGTTGCTTCTAACCAAGATTTCACGGTATCTTGGGTGCTACTCCAGACACTCCACGAAACATCTCGGCTCCATTAGCTCGGAGCCGTTCAGGCACAGATTTTCGAGTTCTCGAATTTCCTCCTACACCAACCACCAATTCCAAAACTCGCAGCACAGCCTGCGACACAGCGTCTTCCCCCGTCTGAGCCTGCTGCTCAACATTAACTGCTAAGGGTAGAGGTGGCGGTGGTATTTCATTGTCAGAACCCTGACCCGATCTAACGGGTTCTGACATAGTCATCCTTCCTCTACCTCGTCCGCGACGATCACGACCTCTAGAGCTCATTTCTTTCGTCGTAATCTGATTAAGAAGTTTTATGGATTAGTCATTGTTCCACTTATTTACCCGCGAAGGAGTTTTATGAAAAGGGATTTAAGAGTGGTTCTTTCGTATTCATACAAACACATAATCTTTTCCATTCATTCATCCATCCATCAAGCAAGTATGAACTTTCGTTCATTCAGAGAAACGTTATAGTTTTCGTTGTTGTTGTTTTTCACTACCCAGGGGTATTTTTGTAATTTTGTCCTACAAGGGCATTTTCGTAATTTTTTTCAAAGAAAGCGTTCCTTGGTGTTTTCGTCAAAAAGTATTTTGAAATTTCAAAGTCTTGGGGTAATTTGGAAAAATTTTGAAATCCGGGGGTATTTCGGTAATTTTTGACCTTAGGGGTATTTTGGTAATTTTTCACAAACTGGGGTAATTTGTAAAATTTAATAAGTTAGGGATATTTTAGAAGTTGTAAAACTTTGAGGGTTCTTTTTGAGAGTTTAACTTTTCAAATGGTGATGTTGCAAAAATTTAGAAATCAGGGTCATTTTGGTAATTTTGCAAGTTGGGGCAATTTCGTAATTTTTTTTTCAAAAACAAGGTATTTTTTGATAGTTTACAAATTAGGGTTTATGAACATAATGAAGTTTTGTCAAAACCATTGAAACGTTTGACATTTTGTGAATCAAGGGCATTTTGGTAATTTTACCACTAATGGCATTTTTGTAATTTTCACAAATCAGAAATTTTTCAGAAAATTTTGTAAAGATGGTTTTCAAAAATTTAGAAGAGTAATTTTAAGAGTTTTGAAAACTAGGGTTTGTTGTTTTGTTCTCTCTCTTTTTTTTTTCTTTTAAAAGCATGGCTAGTTCCCTTTCGGGTTTTAGTCTTTAGGTTTAGCCTATGGCCGAGCCCTCTTGGTCAGGGTGAACCAAAGCTACGCACTAGGCAGGATTCGAGTGGAGAGGAGGTGAGTCACGCGGACTGCTTAAATACAAAGCTCCCACCGAAACCATTCCTAGACATGCGCACAGAGGTTGCCACACCATTGAGCCCTCTGAGTTAGGGTGAATCGAAGCTACGCACCAGGTAGGATTCCTGCGAAGAAGAGGTGAGTCACTAGGACTTCTTAAATACCAGGCTCTTCTGGATCCAATCCTAGACATACGCACAGGGGTTACCACACCCTAGCCCAGTGACTTAGCCATAGGTTTGTTCAGTGCATTAAGTCTTATGTGCTTTGTGTTTGAGTAATCTAGTCCTAGGGTTCAAGTTCCTATCATACTATTCTACGTTCCATGTCTTTTCTACCCTTTTAATATTCAGAATATAATTCACATAATCACCCAATCAGTTAGGGGTACTTACCTGGTGGACTGCGGGTCGGAGACTTAGGTGCCATGCCAGAAAACCTGCTTATTTTTCAAAGACAATCATTTGGGCTCGCTTTGAAAATGTTTTGGGCCTTAGCCCACAGGCCGAGAGTTTAAAACTGGGCTCTGATACCAAGCTAAAACACCCCACACCCAGCCCACGAGCCTGAATCGGATCTGGTATGTTCCTTAAGTAAACCGGTTTTAAAGTTCTTTGTTACTTGGAGAAAATTTGTAAAATTTTAGAAAAATATTGTTTTGGGTTGGGCTTAGATTGGGAACCCATTTAATTAATTTTGAAAATCCAATTTAATTAAGGTGAAAAAATAATTTTAGGGTTTATTTTCAAGAAATAATTTTACTTAAACTTTAATCAAAATAGTTTGTAACATAATAATTATAAGTAAAGCAAAAATAAAGAAATCCACTTGGGCCTTATGGCCTTATTACACCAAGTAAACCCAAAATAAAATTAAATGTACTAAAAAAAATAAAGTCCAATTTAAATAAAATCTTCAAGTGAAACATGGCCACCTCAAGGTCTACCGTCCCGGTCCGTCAATGTTCGTCACCTGAAAAATGTTCCCACAACGAGGTGAGTCAAGCTGACTCAATGTGCACACAATACTAACATTCAACAAATCAGGCATACATGTTCATATCAAATTCATATTCAGATAAAATGATGATGCAACCTAAACCCAAGCCTATTTGACCATCCGCTACACACCACCCGTACCTGCCAATCACACCGTGGGGACTACTAAGTCAACCCTCCATCCGCTACACACCATCGAAGGTAGTCGCTGCAGTCGACGTGCTCATCGCCCATATCATTTGTGTCATTAGACACCATATTCAGATAATGTAACCAAAGTTACCAAATTCAGATAATGTAACCGAAGTTACCATATTCAGATAATGTAACCGAAGTTACCATATTCAAATAGTGAGATCGAAGTCATCACCTTCACTTCCCCTTTCACAAGTATCCTGAATGCCCCAAATATTTTATAACATATATAACATACTTATTTCTCATTCATGTTACTATTCACATGTTCAAAATATATCATATTCGTAATCCTATCAGAAGTAGGAAACGTACCTGAGTACTTCTTACCACATCTGTGGTACTTAGCCATATTCACATTCTTATTCATATTCATGTATTAAAAATAATTGCCATATGATATATCGAAAGTTAGTGTGAGTACACACCTGATTCGCTTAATAGGTTCCTTGAAATCCCGAAGAACGATCTACCGATCTAGATTTTTAACTCCTATATTCGGCCAATCATAAAAAGATATTAACAAACCTTTTTGGCTATAAAACCAAATCCTAGTAGGATTTGTATTACTTACCTTGTTGCCGAATTGGATGTTTGTAAATCAAGTCCCAAAAATTGCTAGTATCCCTTTTCCTTAAAATCAGCTAACACTGAATTTATTAGTCATGTCAGTTTCCGGCTTTTGAAATAATGGGAAATAATTCTAAATATCAAAAATAAGCCTTGGCCGTTTGGGTCTAAGCACTTACCTTACAATTTCCAAAACTGAAAAGAATTCCTTGCCTTATAGAACTGTCGAAATCCCTATAATCATATGTTAAATTTAATCTAACATATAAATCATAACCTTAATCGAATATATTTATCTTACCTTAGATCCTCGAATTTCCCGAAAGATTCCTCCTTGTATTCAACTGTTGTAAAAAGAACCTGAGAGATCCTTATAGATTCAGCCATAAAACAAGAATAGGGATTAGACCCTTCTCTTTCGGCAAATAGAAAAGAAAGGAACTTGAATAATGCTTAACCTTACCTTGAATGCTTTGATTGATTGCTTCCTTGCCTAGAGTCACAGAGATTCGGCTATGGACTTTTAATCAGGGATCAAAAGAAAAGGTTTTGGCTTGACAGATGAAGAAAAGAGAAAAAGAAAGGAGGAAAAGAAAATTCGGCAGAGAGAGTTTTGCTAGAGAATTTCGGCAACACTGGAAAAAAAGATGAGAAAAATCCTTTAACTCTCCTTCTATAGCCGAAATTATCAATAGGAGAGTCCCTTGCTTGGCCACTACTCCTCTTATGTGATAATATTATCACTTTATTTAAAGTAAAAGTGTTTATTCCATCTTTTATCTCTTTAACTAAAAATAATCCTTTATTTATCACTTATTATTCACATATTTATGGAATTAAAACACTTCCTTTCTAGAAACCAGTGCCGTCCACCTCAGCCTTCTGGAAGCAAAAATAAAACCTTCATTATTTGCTTCCCAAGTGACTCGAACTCAGGCCCATTCCTCTTGCATATGGTGCCATTTCCATAGGCTTTAAGTGGCATCTTCAGGCCACTTTTCCAAGCCTGTTTGTGTGTCAAATTTCACCAACTTTTTCTTTTAAGGCCACCTTGCCCTTATTTCCTATTTTAAACTTTAAAATTTGACATTTCTGCGTCATTTCTAAGTTTCCTAAAATTTTCGATCGGCTCTGTAAACTTGCCATTTTCTTACATTTCCAAAAATGTTCAGGTTTCCAAAAATGTTCAGGTTTCCAAAAATGTTCATTTCCATTTCCATGCATTATTAGGTTTCCCAAGATGTTCAAAATTTGATCCTAGTACATAAAACATGTCTCTTCGTTCATTTAATTCGAAATTGCATAGGCCCTTTTCAGGATGTTACAATTCTACCCCCTTAAACAAAATTTCGTCCCCAAAATTTCCTAACTAAAATAGATGAGGGTATTGCTGTCACATTGTCTCTTCAGACTCCCACGAAGCTTCTTCCGAGCCATGATTGCGCCATAACACTTTGACTAGAGGCACTGACTTCTTTCGTAGTACTTTCATATCTCGTTCCAAGATCCGAATTGGTTCTTCCTCGTAGGATAAGTCTGGCCTTAGCTCCACCTCTTCAACAGGTACCACATGAGATGGGTCTGATCGATAGCGACGTAGCATGGATACATGGAATACGTCGTGCATCTGCTGCAACTTTGGTGGCAACTCCAATTGGTATGCCACTGGCCCAACTCCAATTGGTACTTTCATATCTCGTTCCAAGATCCGAATCGGTTCTTCCTTCGTAGTACTTGGCAGTGTTGGAAGTGTATTAAGGGTTTTTAGAATTCTAGGATGGAAGAAGAAAGCTTTAGAAAATTATTGGTTTTTAAGTAAAAAGGGGAGCTAGGTAAATGAGGCTTTAAAAGAAACTCCGTGTGAAGCATGACACAAGGAACCATGTGGTAAAATGGCATGTTTTATGAATTATGAATGTGTTATGTGAATTCTAGAAATAAGGAAATGTATGGAAATGTAAGGAAATATGGAAATGTAAGGAAATGTAAGGAAATGTATGGAAATGTAGGGAAATGTAAGGAAATGTAAGGAAATGTAAGGAAATGTAAGGAAATGCCTTGTCTTGGAAATGTAAGGAAATGTAAGAAAATGTCTTGTCTTGGAAATGTAGGGAAATGTCCTGAAAATGTATGGAAATGTTAAGTTTAAAAGAGGAAAATGAACATTTTTGGAAACTAGGAAATGTAAGGAAAAGATTTAGAAATGATTCAAAAGAGGAAAGTGAACATTTCTGGAAACTTGGAAATGTAAGAAAATGTCAAGTTTACAGAGCCGAACGAAAATTTTAGGAAACTTAGAAATGACGAAATGTCGAGTTTTAAAGTTTAAAATAGGAAATTAAGGCAAGGTGGCCTTAAAAGAAAAAGTTTGTGAAATTTGACACGCAAACAGGCTTGGAAAATTGGCCTAAAGATGCCACTTAGGGCCTATGGAAATGGCACCACATGGAAAGGTATTGGACCTGAGTTCGAGTCACTTGGGAAGCAAATAAAGGAGGTTTTATTTTTGCTTCTAGAAGACTGAGGTGGACGACACATGCTTCTAGAAAGGAGGTGTTTTATTTTCATAAATATTCGATTAAAAAAGGTGATAAATAAAGGATTTTTAAATTGGATTATCTTGAAGAGATAATTATTGGATTAAGTTTTATTAAAGTGATAAATCAAGGGATAAAGCTATCAAAATAGAAGAGTGGTGGCCAAGTAAAGGACTCTAGCTAGTAATTTTGGCTATAAAAGGAAGAGTAAGGCTATTCTTCATTCATTCTTTTCTCTTCAAGAAAACCTCTGCTGAAATTCTCTAAAGTTTCTCCTCTTCTCTCTGCCGAATTTTCTCTGCCATTATTCTCTTTTTTCTCTTTTCTTTTCTTCTTCTATTACAAACACAATCAAAAGCCGAAGATACCAATAGCCCTAGTCGATTTCTCACCAAGCCTCAAGAGCCGAAATTGTTATCCACGTCAAAGCCATAGCCGAATACTGCTAAGGGTTCAAGCATGAATTCCATCAAATTCTTCAGTAAGGGTAAGATTAGGTTAGATTCTCATTCTATTTCTTTTAAGGCTGTCGAAATTAAGATTCTAATACCTTTAATGTCTGTTGCCGAAGAGATCTTTCGGGATTTACTAAGTGTCGACTACAAGGAAGGAGAAGTTCTTTTCCCGGAGGTACACCATAGGCCACGTGTTCCCTAGTTATTCGGTGAATTTTGGGATTTAAGAATCTAAGGTAAGTCATATTTAACATTCGGCTAAGGGTTATTTGTTGTGAATAAATGTTAGAAATTGGTCTAACATGTAGTTATAGGGATTTCAACAGAGGGATACAAGGATTTCGGGATTTGAAAATTTTAAGGGATTAAGGATCTAAGCGGTAGATCAGATTTTGAGATTTCAAGGAATTTTTAAGCGAATCAGGTGTGTACCCCACACTAATTTATAATATGTTTTATGGCATGTTAATTAAAATATGTGATATTAAGAATGTGAAAAGTATGGCTAAGTACCGTGTTATGGTACTAAGTACTCAGGTACGTTTCCTACTTCTACTAGGAATATGAAAAATGTTATTCGTAACATGAGAATATTATAAGATTGTGAACTCTGGCATATTATGCATATTAATATATGGGGCATATGGTTGTATATTGAAAGGGGAAGTGAAAAGTGGTGACTTAAGACCACAGAAATCTGAAAAGTGATGACATACGACCACAGTAATCTGAAAAGTGGTGACCTAAGACCACGATGAATCCGAAAAGTGGTGACCTAAGACCACGAATCACGGTGACTTAAGCCGCAATTTGGTGTGTAGCAGAAGGAGGGTCGACTTAGTAGTCCCCACGGTGTGTTTGGCAGGTACGGGGGTGTGTAGCGGATGGACATTTAGGTTTGGGTTCGGGATTGCATCATTATCTTGAATTATTATGTGAACATGATATGTATGGTATGCCTAAATCTATTAAATTTTAGTGTTGGTTACACATTGAGTCTGTTTGACTCACCCCGTTGGGAAATATTTTTCAGGTGATGAGCAATAATGGACCGGGTCGGCAGGAGCTAAAGGTGGCCATGCATAGCAAGGAAAAATCTTATTATTTGGGACTTTTATTTTTACTAAGTACTTTAATTTTAAGTTTGGGACTTATTTGATGTAATAAGGCCAAAAAGGCCATAGTTTTATTTCTTTATTTTTATTTTCAATTAATATGGTTACAAATTATTATTAATTAATGAATCCAATAAATTTATTTTTAAACTAAACCCGAAATGTTTTGTCACCATAAATAAATGGGTTTCAACATAAGTTAAACTTGTTTTCAACTCAAGCCCAACCCAAAACCAATCTTTTTCACAAAACGCTCAAGTTTTTCCTAAGTAACGAAAGAATTTTGAACCGGTTTACTTGAGGAACATACCAGATCCGGTCAAGGCTCGTGGGCCGGGTCTGGGGTGTTTCAGCATGGGTTGGGTTGATGAAAGGAGGAAGTTATACGTTATATGTGTAGCGGTTTATACCGTGATCTGTTATATGTTGTAGCAGCTAATGCCGTGATATGTTAAAGGGCTTTGGCCATAATATGTTGATGAGCAGCATGACTGCCATCTTGGCGTGTAGCGGTGTGGGTTGATTGTAGAAATCCCCAATGGCGTGAATGGCTGGTACGAGGGCGTGTAGCGGATGGAAACCTAGGTAAACGGGTTAGGCCTTGCATATTATTTGTTATTTTTTTATAAATGAAATTATTAATCTGTTTTATGGGCCTAAGGCCAAAATCTAGTGGTGCATGAGGGTTGCACACTGAGTCTCGCGACTCACCCTATTAATTAACCTTTCAGGTGATACCTAGTGCTTCGGACCGGGCTGGAGAGGAACGCGAGGTGGCCATGCAAAAGAGCAATTGGATTCAGCAGAAAGGCTTTTTAGTCTGATGTTTTATATCTTTAATTAATGGGTTTTAAATATGTTTGTAATAAGGCCGCCGGCCACTTGGGCTTTTATTACTGGGTTTCAAGTTTTATGTTTTCAATTAAGTTAAGACATGTATGAAATTTTCAGTTTTTATTTAAAAATCCATCAAGATAATTTATAACTTAATATTTTATACTTTAATGAATTCTTAAGCTTTCGGAATAAAGGTTTAAACCTAGTAATTGTTTTCCAAAGTGCTACATATTTAGTAAAATCACTCAAGTGACATACCAGATCCGGTCGTAGCGTTTGGGCCGCTCCAACCTCAGGATCCGCCTGTTTTTGTAGAAGGGTTTAATTTCACTTTTAGCCCTTTCGCTTTTCAAATAGTTTACGATCCAGTATTTTTCATAAATTTACCCTATACTTTTATTTTTGTTTCATTTTAGTTCTATGAAAAACGGCGTCGTTTAAGGCCTACCCGCGCGCGACCCGACCCACTCCAGGGGGGATCTTGTGTACACATTTACAGGAATACCCCTCTCTTGGCTTATAATTAAATAACTATAGGTTTTTCAATTGGGCTACGCGGGCTCTACAAAACGGTAACTAATCAGCATTTTTCACAAAAATATGAAGGCCAAAATTTAAGGTTTATAACCTAATAAATTAACCATTAAATCACTATTTAGTATCTACCGTCGATGTTTAAATTTTTTTTATTCAAGTTAAGTCTTAAACTTAACAATTATTTTCATATTGAGTCTGAACTAAGTAATTGTTTCCATATTAGATCTAGATTAAACAATCGTGTTATAGGTTGAGTTTAAAACATAATTTGTATTGTGAATTTATAATAAATTTTTCACCCTATAAGATTTCACAAACTTAAATTGTCTACTCATAACTCCTATTTTCTCCTATAAGATGATGTGTCAGCTCTTAAATTAGCATATTAACAGTGTTAACCTACATTAATGCTAATTTAGTCTTGATTCTAAAAATTTAATCATCAATGTTTATACATTATGTAATTTGATCTTTTTTGCAGTTTTGTTTCTTTGTGACTTTTTCACCTAAAAATTAGAAAATAAATTTTATCAGCCAAATTTGATAAAAATATATATATACTAAAAATGGAAACCCAAGATCATATTTTTATCTTTTCTCATTCTTTTCTTTTGATACTACGATTCTCCACCATTGGATTGAACACTAATGGTTGAGATAACTTGGTCTTCCATAGTTCACTCTTTATTGATTTTATAGGGGAAAAAAAGATTTATGATGGAACCGTTTGACATTAGTTTTGTCAGGATGCTCTTGTTTTTTTCGTCATTATTCACATCTCCAGCGTACACAAAGATTCTCGCCACCCATACAATTAACCTAATGAGAAAAGGAAAATGAGAGTGCTTTTAAAATAACCAATTTCTACAATTAACCCTCTTTATTAATGTTATTATTAGTTAAAATCACTTGGCGTATAAGACTTTTTCGCCCCGAAGTAACAAAATATCACGTCTCGTAAATTAGGACAGAACACCTTGAACCTTTGAGAATGAGCTTGCCTTTACTCTTTTATTTTTAAATCTGATGTATTTTGATTTTAAAAGGATATTCAATTATTTGAATTCAACGAGGGAATCAAAATTTAGTGAGTTAGGGTACAATTTCTCGAGGCTCTAAGCACAGAATATTGCCTTTATTTCCAAAAGTTTTTGAATGAATACGCATGTAATGTTTAAAACTATGCATATTTATTTTATTTAGATTATAGTGTAAAGAATGAATATTCAAACACGGCTCGCGACACGATTAGAACAATAATAGAATGATAACGCGAATAAGCGAAATGACGATATATCTATAATAATGAGACGACAAATAAGCAATGGCAATAAGCAATTTTTTAAGATCCATCATACGTGGCATTATTACACCTAGGGAGGATCCGTTATATCTTACAAAAAGATATAAGGCAACTCGTCAGGTTTCCAGCCTATATACTTTGAATCTTTTTTTTTCGGACAGCAATATAATAAACAGCCAGCATATATCAACCAAGCAGGAATATAAACAGCAATTCGGACAGCAAATTTTTAAGATTCAAAATACGTGGCATTGTTACACCTAGGGAGGATCCATTATATCTTACAATCAGATATAAGGCAACCCGTCAGGTTTCCTGCCTATATACTTTGAATCTTTTTTTGACAAAGAAATATAATAAATAAACAAAGATATATCAACTAAGCAGGATAATAAACAGCAATTTAGACAGAAATTTTGAAAGATTCATCATACGTGGCATTGTTACTCCTAGGGAAGATCCACTATATCTTACAATGATATATAAGGCAACCCGTCAGGTTTCCAGCCTATATACTTTGAATCTTTTTTTTTTCAGACAGCAATATAATAAACAGCCAACATATATCAACTAAGCAGGATAATAAACAGCAATTTGGACAAAAATTTTGAAAGATTCATCATACGTGGCATTGTTACTCCTAGGGAGGATCCATTATATCTTACAATGATATATAAGACAACCCGTCAGGTTTCTAGCCTATATACTTTGAATCTCTTTTTTTTGGACAGCAATATAATAAACAGCCAGCATATATCACCCAAGCAGGATAATAAACAGCAATTTGGACAGAAATTTTATAAGATTCATCATACGTGGCATTGTTACACCAGGGAGGATCCATTATATCTTGCAATGAGATATAATGCAACTCGTCAGGTTTCCAGCCTATATACTTTGAATCTTTTTTTTTTTGGACAGCAATATAAGAAACAGCCATCATATAGCAACCAAGCAGGATAAAAACAGCAATTTGGACAAAAAAATTTTAAGGTTCATCATACGTGGCATTGTTACACCTAGGTAGGATCCATTATATCGTACAATGAGATATAAGCCAACCCGTCAGGTTTCCAGCCTATATACTTTGAATCCTTTTTTTTTTTTTGGACAACAATATAAGAAACAGCCATCATATATCAACCAAGCAGGATAAAAAACAGCAATTTGGACAAAAAAATTTTAAGATTCATCATACGTGGCATTATTACACCTAGGAAGGATCCATTATATCTTACAATGAGATATAAGGCAACCCGTCAGGTTTCCAGCACATATACTTTGAATCTTTTTTTTCGGACAGCAATATAATAAACAGCCAGCATATATCAACCAAGCAGGATAATAAACAGCAATTCGGACAGCAAATTTTTAAGATTCATTATATCTTACAATGAGATATAAGGCAACTTGTCAGGTTTCCAGCCTATATATTTTGAATTTTTTTTTGGACAGCAATATAATAAATAGCCAGCATATATACCAACCAAGCAAGATAATAAACAGCAATGTGGACAGCAATTTTTTAAGATTCATCATACGTGGCATTGTCACACCTAGGGAGGATCCATTATATCTTACAATGAGAGATAAGGCAACCCGTCAGGTTTCCAGCCTATATACTTTGAATCTTTTTTTTTTTGGACAGCAATATAATAGACAGCCAGCATGTATCATCCAAGCAGGATAATAAACAGCAATTTGGACAGCAATTTTTTAAGATTCATCATAAGTGGCTTGTTACACCTAGGGAGGATCCATTATATCTTACAGTGAGATATAAGGCAACCCGTCAGGATTTCAGCCTATATACTTTAAATCTTTTTTTTTTGGACAGCAGTATATTAAACTGCCAACATATATCAACTAAGCTGGATAATAAACAGCAATTCGGACAGCAATTTTTTAAGATTTATCATACGTGGCATTGTTACACCTAGGGAGGATCCATTATATCTTATAATGAGATATAAGGCAACCCGTCAGGTTTCCAACCTATATACTCTGAATCCTTTTTTTTTGGACAGCAATATAATAAACAGCCAGCATATATCAACCAAGCAGGATAATAAACAGCAATTTGGATAGCAATTTGGACAGAAATTTAAAGATCCATTATATCTTACAATGAGATATAAGGCAACCCGTCAGGTTTCCAACCTATATACTTTGAATGTTTTTTTTTTTGGACAGCAATATAATAAACAGCCAGCATATATACCAACCAAGCAGGATAATAAATAGCAATGTGGACAGCAATTTTTTAAGATTCATCATACGTGGCATTGTTACACCTAGGGAGGATCCATTATATCTTACAATGAGAGATAAGAAAACCCGTCAGGTTTCCAGCCTATATACTTTGAATCTTTTTTTTTTTGAACAGCTATATAATAAACAGCCAGCATGTATCATCCAATCAGGATAATAAACAGCAATTTGGATAGCAATTTTTTAAGATTCATCATACGTGGCATTGTTACACCTAGGGAGGATCCATTATATCTTACAGTGAGATATAAGGCAACCCGTCAGGATTCCAGCCTATATACTTTGAATCTTTTTTTTTTTGTGGACAGCAATATATTAAACAGCCAACATATATCAACCAAACTGGATAATAAACAGCAATTCGGACAACAATTTTTTAAGATTCATCATACGTGGCATTGTTACACCTAGGGAGGATCCATTATATCTTACAATGAGATATAAGGCAACCCGTCAGGTTTCCAGCCTATATACTTTGAATCTTTTTTTTTTTGGACAGCAATATAATAAACAGCCAGCACATATCAACCAAGCAGGATAATAAACAGCAATTTTGACAGCAATTTGGACTGAAATTTTTTAAGATTCATCATACGTGGCATTGTTACACCTGGGGAGGATCCATTATATCGTACAATGAGATATAAGGCAACCCGTCAGGTTTCTAGCCTATATACTTTGAATTTTTTTTTCGGACAGCAATATAATAAACAGCCAGCATGTATCAACCAAGCAAGACAATAAACAGCAATTTAGACAATAATTTGGATAGAAATTTTTTAAGATTCATCATACGTGGCATTGTTACACCTAGGGAAGATCCATTATATCTAACAATGAGATATAAGGCAACCCGTTAGGTTTCCAGCCTATATACTTTGAATATTTTTTTTTGGACAGCAATATAATAATCAACCAGCATACATACCAACCAAGCAGGATAATAAACAGTAATTTGGACAGCAATTTTTTAAGATTCATCATACGTGGCATTGTTACACCTAGGGAGGATCCATTATATCTTACAATGAGAGATAAGGCAACTCGTTAGGTTTCCAGCCTATATATTTTGAATCTATTTTTTTTTGGACAGTAATATAATAAACAGCCAGCATATATCATCCAAGCAGGATAGTAAACAGCAATTTGGACAGCAATTTTTTAAGATTCATCATACGTGGCATTGTTACACCTAGGGAGGATCCATTATATCTTACAATGAGATATAAGGCAACCCGTCAGGTTTCCAGCCTACATACTTTGAATCTTTTTTTTTTGGACAACAATATAATAAACAGCCAGCATATATACCAACCAAGCAGGATAATAAACAACAACTTGGACAGCAATTTTTAAAGATTCATCATACGTGGCATTGTTACGCCTTGGGAGGACCCATTATATCTTACAATGAGATATAAGGCAACCCGTCAGGTTTCCAGCCTATATACTTTGAATCTTTTTTTTTTTGGACAGCAATATAATAAACAGCCAGAATATGTCAACCAAGCAGGATAATAAACAACAATTTGGACAGAAATTTTTTAAGATTCATCATACGTGGCATTGTTACACCTAGGGAGGGTCCATTATATCTTACAATGAGATATAAGGCAACCTGTTAGGTTTCCAGCCTATATACTTTATATCTTTTTTTTTTTGGACAGGAATATAATAAACAGCCAGCATATATACCAACCAAGCAGGATAATAAACATCAATTTGGATAGAAATTTTTTAAGATTCATCATACGTGGCATTGTTACACCAAGGGAGGATCCATTATATTACAATGAGATATAAGGCAACCCGTCAGGTTTCCAGCCTATATACTTTGAATCTTTTTTTTTTTGACAGTAATATAATAAACAGCATATATACCAGTTCAAGCAATATAATAAACAACAATTTGGACAAAATCATCATGATATAACTGTTATTGATCAGAATTTTGAACTAAAACGTACCTTAATAATTTCAAGAAGCTGGTCTACTCCACTCTCCCCAAGAAACAGAGGCTGCAGTCAGAAAAATAGTATTTGTTAAGTAATTTAAATGGAAAATGAATATAAATAAGCCAAAATAATTAGCAATGAAACATGTACCTGCCCAAGCAGTATTTCAACCAAAACACAGCCAGCAGACCAGATGTCAATGGATGTGGTGTAATTATTTGCACCAAATTTTAATTTAGGTGGTCGTTATTACCTACAACAGATGTAAGATTATAAGAGTAGCACGAAATATTAATTTCGTTGAACCAAATATAAAAACTTTATCAATATCTCTACCAAATATTAATTCGAAGATTAAATGGCGACTTGATTGAACCAACGATTCTGGGGAGTAGGAAGCGAATCGTAACATCCCAAAAACGGGGCTATTTGGAATTTAGTTATTTTTCTTATGTAAGGACTATTGTGATATTATTTATGGAATAAATAAGCTAAATTTAAGGCTTTGAGTGTGCTCGGTTTGATAGAAAATTCAGTTTATAACTTAAAAGGTAGGGAGCCTTAGCAGAAGGGTGTTAAAAGAATAAGTGGGGATAATTTGACACTAAATAGGCCTTGGAAAAGTGGCAAAAGGGAGGCCACTTAAGTACTTGGAGTTGGCGCCACAATGCACAAGGGAGAGCTTGTGTTCGAGTCGTGAAGTTTCTCTTTTTTGCTCATTAATGGGACGGCACAAGGGGGGAGTTTTCCTCAATTTAAACTCTTTTTAATTATGAGGATATTGTTAAGATTTAAATAGGTTATTAAATAGATATTATGAGATTTTTAATTATAGTGATAATAAGGGATATTATTAATTGAATTATTAAGGGATTATTGATTTATTATTTAGGATTAATTCAAATTATTTGAGTTAATTAAACAAGTGGCCAAGAATGATTTAAGGAGATTAAATGGATTTTGAACTCCTTGGTTAATAGGAGTGGACGGCAAGTCAAGGGGGGGTGCCGAATGCTTATAAATACCCCAACCCACCACATTGTTGTTCTTTTCCATCTTTGCTTAGCCGAAAAACCTAAACCTATTCCCTCCTAATTTTTCTCTTCTCAAAACCCTTAGCCGAAATTCTTGTCATCTCTTCCAACATTTTTCTCTCTTCAGCCGAATCATCTATTCCCTTTTACCTCTCTTTCTCTTCTTTTTCACTAAAAATCCAGCCTTGTTGGATAATAAAATCAACCATAGCCGAATCCCATCCCTGCTTTTTAGCCGAAACTCTATATCCTCTTCAGTACTTCCTCTTTGGCCGAATATTGAACAAGAAAGGGAGGCGTTCTTTAGTCAATTTTGGAAGGTAAGTATGTTAAGCCGAATGATTATGATCTCCTCTCTTGTCGACTTGGATACTGTTTCGGCAATGATACTAATCGCATGAATAAATCAAACTGGCATAGGGCTTTTGGAATAGGAAGTAAGCAGACAAGCCATCAACGTGAAGCAATCGGTTTTGGGGTAAGGTGGTAAGGATCTACCTTTTATTAATAAAAGCTAAAGGCTATTAACTGTAGTGACTAACCAACTATGTGGTAAAGCAGATCTGTGTGCTAGTGCCGTGGTTAATAGCAGAAGCAAGGGTAAGATCTCGGGTTCACAAGGAACCCCTCTCTAATAAGTTAATTAGGCCGAATAGGCCATAAGACTAATCCTTGGATTTGGCCGAATATAGGACAAGTGGATCTGTGGTGACCAACGCTTTCTTTCGGGATTTAGGGCTATCATCGATAACAGGTGTGTACATACACACCATTTAACTTATTAGATTATGTTAAGTAATGTGATTGCTAACGTGATGTATGTAGCAATGGCTTGAATACCATAACGGTATACGGGGTAACCAGGTAAGTACCTGTGCATATGATTTGCTATTTTATGCTTTTGGGAAGCATGTTGTGATAATACATATGATAAATCTATATGTGACTATTGACCATGTGGGTTGATTGAGTGGAGGGGGCAGTGTATTCGTGCCGACGGGCACCAGTGTTTTGGTAACACACTGTGACTACGGTCACCAGAGGTTTGGCACCTCCAGAGGTTTGGTACCTCATAGCGACTTGTCCCTGTGGTTAATACCACCGTGGGTTGGCCCCACTTGAGATATGGGATCGTCTGCCAGTGATTTGGTATCACACGATGGGTTGGCCCCATCACCCGATTTGTGTCTACGGACACCAGTGCTTTGGTAGCACATCGTGACTATATGTCACTAGTGGTTTGGCACCACCAGTGGTTTGGTACCACAACGGGTAGACAAAGTGGCGTATGGTCACTAGGTTGGGACACATGATGACTTGCATAATTAATTTGTTATATGTTGTGTATGAACATGTTTAAACCGGGGAAGGGTTACATCATCGAGTCTTGGTGACTCACCTTCTCCTTACATTTTTCGTGTAACGAGTAGATAGCGGATGTGGAGCCGGGTTGACTCGAGGTGGCCATGCAGTGGGTTTAAATTTTAATGGACTCTGAAATTCAATTCATTTATTATTGGATTGTGGATTTTAATTTTATTTCGGATGTCGGATGTAATAAGGCCTCCTAGTATTTTTTTTTTCTTCTTTATGCTTGAATAATTGCTTCAACTATCTCTTTATGAAATGAGTTATAAAGGTTTTTTTTAAGCTAAGTTTGAGAACATTTTTATCAAGCCATCGGGCACACTTATAATTTTATACTAACTCGACTTAACCTAATTTTCAAAAATTAAAAATCTAAGTACGGTTTGGCAAGCCCACTAAAATGAAGACAATTTTAAAACTTAAGTTGGTTTTCAAAAAGGCTTTACAAGAATATTTTCCCTGTAACGAACCGGATTCGGCCATAGTGTTTGGGCCGGGTTTGGGTTGTTACAAAATTAGTATCAGAGCCCAGTTCAAAGCTCGGCTGTGGGGGCCCAAGGCCCAAAAATGTTTTAAAAGGCCTTATGAAATAATTTTTGGATTTTGAACAGCATGGCCCGAGTCTCCGGCACCGATCCGCCCAGGTAAGTACTTCTGAACATTCTTTGTGAATTATGTTCTGTAGAAGGGTAGGAAGTATGGAACGTAGGTAGACTTATAGGACTTGAACCCTAGGATTAGATTACTCAAACACATGAACCAAACATAAGACATTAAAGAACTAAACCAATCTATGACTTAGCCAGTGAGCTAGGGTGTGGTAACCCACATGCGCATGTCGAGGATTGGATCCCGAAGAGCACAGTATTTAAGCAGTCCGTGTGACTCACCTCCTCTTCGCAGGTATCCTACCTGGTGCGTAGCTTCGGTTCACCCTAACTCAGAGGGCTCAGTGGTGTGGCAACCTCTGTGCGCATGTCTAGAAAGGTTCGGTGAGAGCTTGGTATTTAAGCGGTCCGCGTGACCCACCTCCTCTTCACTCGAATCCTGCCTGGTGCGTAGCCTTGGTTCACCCTGATCAAGATGGCTCGGTCATAGGCTAAACCTAATGACTAAAACCCGAAAGGGAACTAGCCATATTTCCAAAAAAAAAAATGAAACAACAACAACCCTAATGTGTTCAAAATTTTTACAATGACTCTTTTAAATTTGAGGACATCATTTTTACAATGTTTTCTTCGAAAAACTCAAATTTGAGGAAAATTACAAAAATACCCTTAGGGGTAAAATTACTAAAACGCCCCTGACTCATAAAATATCAGTTCAATGGTTTTGCTCAAAAATTCCAACTACTTTACAAATATCCAATAACTTAGCTTTGAAAATCAACACTGAAATATTTTGGTTTTAGAAAATTACGAAAATGCCCTCAATTTGTGAAAAGTACCAAAATGACCCTGATCTTTGGAAAACCTTACCAACATCACTATTTGAACAGGAAAACTTTCAAAAAGGATCCCCAAAGTTTTACAACTGTTGGAAATATCCTCGATTTATCAAAATGACAGAATTGCCCCTGATTGACAAAATTACCAAAATACCCCTGGTTTCAAAACGATTACAATTTTACAAATTTTCATAAATATCCTCCAGTTTTGGGAATTTCAAAATGACCCACTTTACTAAAGTTTTAAAATTTCTTTTATTACGAAAATACCCCGGTAGGGAAAATGACGAAAATACCCCTGGGTTAGAAATGGGCAGAATTGTCCGAAGAGTGAATAGGTATGGAAAGCATTAAGGAATGGATGCATGAACTCTTTGTGTGAACTAGGATAGAAGACTGAAACCTTGTTTGCTCGAAAGAATCCCTAATTAAATTCTGTTCATAAAATTTCTTCGTGAATAAGAAAGTGAAACAAATGCTAACACATAAAATTCTCTTAATCAGACAAAGCGCAGAGATAGAATGAGTTCTAGAGGACGTGGACGTCGTGGACGCGGTAGGGGTAGGATGACGGTGTCTGAGCCCGTCAGGTCGGGTCAAGGTTCTGAAAACGAGGTACCACCGCCACCACCACCTCCTACTTTCGGGTGAGGCGAGCGGGACCGGGATCGTGGTGAGGCCGTGGTCGCAAGTCGCTTTCTGCGAGTTTTGGAGATGGTGGCCGGGCTGGTGGGAATTTGGGAGCTTGGAAGTCTGCTCTGAGCGAATCGGTCTAACGGGCCGAGGTATTCCGTGGTGTCTCGGGAGTGGCACCCAGTCCGCAGAGTATTAGCGGAATCTACGGAAAGGGTCATGGATGATCTCGACTGACCGAGGAGGAGAAGGCGAAAGGCGGTGTTGCTTCTAAAGGATGAAGCGTACCGTGGTGGTCGACGATCAGAGATGGAGCCGCGGTGATGATCTCATATGGGACTACTTCAAAGCGCCTTTCGGAAGAGAAGTATGTGGGCACTAGCTGACCGATGCTCAAAGGAAAGCCTTCACAGGTCTAGTACAAGGAACTAAGTCGGTGGCCGAGTATGAGGCGGAGTTTTTAAGGTGAGTAGGTATGCCGGAGGAATCGTAGCCACCAGAACATGAGCGCTGTGTCCGCTTTGAGGGCAGGCTCGAGATGATCTGAGATTACTAATTGCCCATGCAGCAGTTCGTGAGTTCTCGTCCCTAGTGGAGAAGGCCAAGGTGGTAGAAGGGATTAAGGAGGCGTGAGACAAAACTATAGTAAGAATAACCAAAAGAGAGGTTTTGGGTCGGCGGGATCGGTGGTAATAGTGCGTCCGAAAAGGGCTAGGCGAGTGGGCCAAATCGGCCGGTAGGCCCACGATCGCTAATCGAGGCCGACTCGGTGTAACCACCGTGGGAAAACCCATTGGGAAAAGCTGTTGGACCGGTGGTAGAGGTTGTTTTGAGTGTGGGTCTTTGGAGCATCGGGTAAGGGATCATCCGCAAAAGGCGACTAAGGATCGACCCGAAAGGTCGAATCGCGCTCGTGGCGCGAAATGTTGGACCACCACGAGGGTCGGGGTAATGGCGAGAGAAACAATGGTTTCAACCGAGGTCGTGGAACTCAGGGCAGAGGTTCGGGTAACACAGAGGCTAGGCAGCCTGGCTTAGTCTATGCAGCGAGGCGTCGCGAGGAGGGAGACGCACCGGACGTCATAACCGGTACGTTTCTAATATTGGGTTTACCTTATGTTGCATTAATTGATGTGGGATCGGCGCACTCGTACATTGCTAGTAGTGTGGTAGGAACTATGGACCTAGACTCTGAGACTACTCTTAGGAAGATGACTGTGCTAAGCCCCCTAGGACACTCTGTAGTAGTAGACAAACTTTATAGAGATGTACCCCTAGAACTCCAAGGGGTCGTATTTGTAGCCGATCTGATGGAACTACCTTTCGGAGAGTTCGATTTGATCCTTGGAATGGACTGGTTGGTTAAGTATCAGGCGAATTTGGATTGCGCGGCTAAGCGCATGGTGCTTAAGACGGCTGAGGGTGATGAAGTGGTTATGATAGGTGATAGAAGAAATTACCTATCCAACGTGGTGTCGGCCTTGAAGGCCGAAAGGATGGTCAAGAAAGGTTGCGAGGCATATTTGGTTCGGATCTGTGCTTTGGAAGCTAAGGAGTCAGTAGTTGAGGTTCGAACGGTTGGGGAATTTGCTGACGTATTCCCGGAAGAACTTCCAGGTCTGCCTCCAGATCGGGAAGTTGAATTCGGTATTGACTTGCTACCCGAACGGCACTGTGTCTATAGCACCACAATCGAATGACACCAAAGGAATTGGTGGAGTGAAGGCCCAAATTCGTGAGCTCTTGGATAGAGGTTTTATTCGACCAAGCATATCCCCGTGGGGAGCACCCGCGCTATTTGTCAAGAAGAAGGGCGGGTCCATGCGAATGTGCATCGACTACCGCCGCTTAAACAAGTTAACGATCAAAAACAAGTATCCGCTGCCTCGGATCGATGACTTGTTTGACCAACCGAAGGTGCCGCGGTGTTTTCAAAGATAGACCTTAGGTCGGGCTACCATCAACTAAAGGTGAAGGAAGTTGATGTCCACAAGACGGCATTCGAACTCGGTATGGACATTACGAGTTTCTAGTAATGCCATTCGGGTTGACCAACGCTACGCGGCATTTATGGACTTGATGAGCAGTATTTCAAGCGATTACCTAGACCAATTCGTCGTAGTATTCATTGACGACATCTTGGTGTACTCTAGGACGGAGGAAGAGCATGACAAGCACTTGCGTATAGTTCTACAAGTGTTGAGGGAGAAGCAATTATATGCCAAATTCAGCAAGTGCGAATTTTGGCTAAGGGAGGTGGCTTTCTTAGGACATGTGGTATCGGCTGAAGGAATTAGAGTAGACCCTCGTAAGATTGAAGCAGTATTGGATTGGAAATTGCCTAGGTCAGTGGCGGAGATCCGAAGTTTTCCGGGTCTAGCGGTACTATTGGAGGTTTGTGGAAGGGTTCTCTCTGATTGCAAAGACCGCTGATTGTGAAGCTACTAAGGAAAGGAGTCCCATTTGTATGGTTGGAGAAGCAACAGGAAAGCTTCAATAAGTTAAGGAAAATTTTGATGGAAGCTCGGTTTTTGGTGCAACCGGAGGCGGGGAAGTTGTTTACCGTCTCTATTGTGATGCATCTCACACCGGTTTGGGATGTGTGTCGATGCTGAGAGGGAAGGTAGTAGCTTATGCATCATGGCGATTAAGGCCACATGAATCGAACTATCCAACGCCACGACTTAGAGCTAGCGGCCGATCGTCTTCGCTCTGAAAATATGGTGACACTATCTTTATGGAGAGAAGTCGATAGTTTATCTGAGATCACAAGAGTTTGAGGTATCTCTTGACTCGAAGGATCTAAATCGAGACAACGTCGGTGGATCGAACTTTTGAAGGATTACGATTGTTCAATCGAGTATCATCCGGGCAAGGCCAACGTGGTAGCTGACGCATTGAGCCGGAAGGTCGTGACGGATGTAAGAGCAATGTTTGCTCGGTTGAGTCTATATGATGATGGAAGTCTCTTGGCGGAACTTCAGGTTAAGCCAACATGGATTGAGGAGGTTAATGAAAAACAGTCAGTGGATGAAGGGTTGAACGCTAAGAGAGCACAAGTTCAGGAGGGTGGTTTGGAAGGATATAACCTGTCGAGTGATGGAGTATTATGCTTTCAAGGGCGAGCGTGTATGCCAAAGGATGTGGAGTTGAGGCAGAAGATTCTCCATGATGCACATAGCAGCCCCTACGCTATGCATCCGGGAGGAAGCAAGATGTATAGGGATCTTAGAGAGCAGTTTTGGTGGCCCGGGTTAAAGCGTGAAGTAACAGAGTTTGTTTGTAAGTGTCTGACCTGTCAACAAGTTAAGGCTGAACATCAGTTGCCGTCAGGGTTACTTCAGCCAGTGAAGATTCCCCAATGGAAGTGGGAAAGGATCACGATGGATTTTGTCAGTGGGCTACCCCTTACGCCCAGCAAGAAAGACGCAGTTTGGGTAATAGTGGACCGTCTGACTAAGTCAGCTCACTTCATACCGGTGAGGATGGATTTCTCTCTTCAGAAGCTAGCTAAGTCATGCGTCTCGGAGATAGTAAGATTGCATGGTGTTCCAACATCAATCATCTCGGATAGGGATCCTGAGTTCACGTCAAGGTTTTGGAAAGCCTTGCATCAAGCTATAGGCACGCAGCGGTTGGATTTTAGTACCGCTTTCCATCCACGATCGATGGACAATCGGAAAGGGTGATCTGAGATCTTGGAGGATATGTTAAGAGGTTGTGTCTTGGATTTTCGGGTAGTTGGGAGGAATTTCTACATTAGCGAGAATTAAGCTTATAACAATAGTTATCAGCGAGCATTCGAGATGGCTCCGTATGAGGCAGCCTTTGTATGGATCGGAAATGTCGTACCCGACATGTTGGGCGAGAATTAGGTGAGCGGCGATTTTGGGTCCAGAGTTGGTGACAGAGAGCGCAGGATAAAGTCCGGTGATTCGGTCTCGCCTTAAGGAAGCATCGGATAGGCGAAATCCTATCTTGATTTAAAACGCAAGGAAATGGAGTATCTTTGTGGGAGACAAGGTTTTTACGAAAATATCGCCTTGGAAAAAGGTGTTAAGATTTGGACGGAAAGGGAAGCTAAGCCCAAGGTTCATCAGGCTATATACGGTGATTAAGCGTGTTGGACCAGTGGCGTACCAGCTTGAGTTACCGGCTGAACTAAACCAGATCCATGATGTCTTTCACGTATCAATCTTTGAAACAAGATGTCGGTCGGACCCATCGCACGTAGTGCCGATGCGTAAATCGAGGTGAATTCGGTTTATCTTTTGAAGAGGAACCAGTTCAGATCTTAGACCGAGATGTGAAGGTTCTACGAAGGAAGTCAGTACCCTTGGTGAAAGTGCTATGGCGGAACCATGGTACAGAGGAAGCTACGTGGGAACCCGAGGATGTGATGAGGCAGCAATACCCCCACCTCTTCTAACCAAGTAATTTCGGGGACGAAATTTATTTTAAGGGGGGTAGAACTGTAACATCCCAAAAACGGGGCTATTTGGAATTTAGTTATTTTTCTTATGTAAGGACTATTGTGATATTATTTATGGAATAAATAAGCTAAATTTAAGGCTTTGAGTGTGCTCGGTTTGATAGAAAATTCAGTTTATAACTTAAAAGGTAGGGAGCCTTAGCAGAAGGGTGTTAAAAGAATAAGTGAGGATAATTTGACACTAAATAGGCCTTGGAAAAGTGGCAAAAGGGAGGCCACTTAAGTACTTGGAGTTAGCGCCACAATGCACAAGGGAGAGCTTGTGTTCGAGTCGCGAAGTTTCTCTTTTTTGCTCATTAATGGGACGGCACAAGGGGGGAGTTTTCCTCAATTTAAACTCTTTTTAATTATGAGGATATTGTTAAGATTTAAATAGATTATTAAATAGATATTATGAGATTTTTAATTATAGTGATAATAAGGGATATTATTAATTGAATTATTAAGGGATTATTGATTTATTATTTAGGATTAATTCAAATTATTTGAATTAATTAAACAAGTGGCCAAGAATGATTTAAGGAGATTAAATGGATTTTGAACTCCTTGGTTAATAGGAGTGGACTGGCAAGTCAAGAAGTGCCAATGCTTATAAATACCCCAACCCACCACCTTGTTGTTCTTTTCCATCTTTGCTTAGCCAGAAAAACCTAAACCTATTCCCTCCTAATTTTTCTCTTCTCAAAACCCTTAGCCAAATTCTTGTCATCTCTTCCAACATTTTTCTCTCTTGACCAATCATCATCTATTCCCTTTTACCTCTCTTTCTCTTCTTTTTCACTAAAAATCTAGCCTTGTTGGATAATAAAATCAACCATAGCCGAATCCCATCCCTGCTTTTTAGCCGAAACTCTATATCCTTTTCAGTACTTCCTCTTTGGCCGAATATTGAACAAGAAAGGGAGGCGTTCTTTAGTCAATTTTGGAAGGTAAGTATGTTAAGCCGAATGATTATGATCACCTCTCTTGTTGACTTGGATACTGTTTCGGCAATGATACTAATCGCATGAATAAATCAAACTGGCATAGGGCTTTTGGAATAGGAAGTAAGCAGACAAGCCATCAACGTGAAGCAATCGGTTTTGGGGTAAGGTGGTAAGGATCTACCTTTTATTAATAAAAGCCAAAGGCTATTAACTGTAGTGACTAACCAACTATGTGGTAAAGCAGATCTGTGTGCTAGTGCCGTGGTTAATAGCGAGAAGCAAGGGGTAAGATCTCGGGTTCACAAGGAACCCCTCTCTAATAAGTTAATTAGGCGAATAGGCCATAAGACTAATCCTTGGATTTGGCCAATATAGGACAAGTGGATCTGTGGTGACCAACGCTTTCTTTCGGGATTTAGGGCTATCATCGATAACAGGTGTGTACATACACACCATTTAACTTATTAGATTATGTTAAGTAATGTGATTGCTAACGTGAAGTATGTAGCAATGGCTTGAATACCATAACGGTATACGGGGTAACCAGGTAAGTACCTGTGCATATGATTTGCTATTTTATGCTTTTGGGAAGCATGTTGTGATAATACATATGATAAATCTATATGTGACTATTGACCATGTGGGTTGATTGAGTGGAGGGGCGTGTATTCGTGCTTAGCGGGCACCATGTTTTGGTAACACACCGTGACTACGGTCACCGGAGGTTTGGCACCTCCGAGGTTTGGTACCTCATAACGACTTGTCCTCGTGGTTAATACCACCGTGGGTTGGCCCCACTTGAGATATGGGATCGTCGCGGTGATTTGGTATCACCACGATGGGTTGGCCCCATCACCCGATTTGTGTCTACGGACACGGTGCTTTGGTAGCACATCGTGACTATATGTCACTAGTGGTTTGGCACCACCGGTGGTTTGGTACCACAACCGGGTAGACAAAGTGGCGTATGGTCAAGCTAGGTTGGGACACATGATGACTTGCATAATTAATTTGTTATATGTTGTGTATGAACATGTTTAAACCGGGGGAAGGGTTACATACTGAGTCTTGGTGACTCACCTTCTCCTTACATTTTTCAGTAACGAGTAGATAGCGGATGTGGGCCAAGGTTGACTCGAGGTGGCCATGCAGATGGGTTTAAATTTTAATAGACTCGAAATTCAATTCATTTATTATTGGATTGTGGATTTTAATTTTATTTCGGATGTAATAAGGCCTCCTAGTATTTTTTTTTCTTCTTTATGCTTGAATAATTGCTTCAACTATCTCTTTATGAAATGAGTTATAAAGGTTTTTTTAAGCTAAGTTTGAGAACGTTTTTATCAAGCCATCGGGCACACTTATAATTTTATACTAACTCGACTTAACCTAATTTTCAAAAATTAAAAATCTAAGTACGGTTTGGCAAGCCCACTAAAATGAAGACAATTTTAAAACTTAAGTTGGTTTTCAAAAAGGCTTTTCAAGAATATTTTCCCTGTAACGAACCGGATTCGGCCATAGTGTTTGGGCCGGGTTTGGGTTGTTACAGTAACACTTTTTATCTGTCAATATTTTAAATAAAAGAAGAAGAGACCAAATAAGAATCAAATCTCATTCTCATTAAATAATATAATGACAAACTCATACCTGTTTCTAATAAAAAAACCAAAGCAGTTGGAAGCATCTCCGGTACCTATGTAAAATAATGTCACGAAGTTGCACCAACTTCAAACAATATACAATATCCACAAGGCAGCAATCACCTGAACAATCGTAATGCCATTCAGACATAACTTTCAAATGCAGAATAACATAATTCGTAGCTCTCGTATCAATAAAAACTGATCAACACATAACAATTCAAGAAAAAAAGTAAGAACATACATGGAGGAACTTCTTAAGATCTCTTCCAGAAGCAGTATCCCACAATTCAGTAAAACCCAAGTTAGTCTCAAAGTGACTCAAATCATATCTGCGATTTAAATCCAATGTTACATGATATATAATAATAATAATATCAGGGTTTACGAAATTACAACCATGTTTCAACCATAGCAATCCAAAGTTCTCTAGGTTAAACAAGTTGAATATAAAGCAGTTACCAGAATCGTATAGTCATTAGCTGTATGAAATTAGTCCGATGGAAGAATTCTGAGACTATTTGATCGCAGCCAATCTGCTACAAATCAGGTACAGAGCTACAAATAACAATTACATACAATAACTCTCCGTAAAAGAAAAAACTTTTGAGATGATATGAACAACAATTAAATAAAATAATTTAGTAAAATAAGACTCTAGTATAGATCAATCATTAAAGACATTTTAATCGTCAGAAGCAAATAAAATAAAAGAAAATATATGGCTTGAAATAAAGAAAAAATAGAAGCATAGAATCTTAAAGACATTTTAATTTATAATATGCTCCTTGTATTCTGTAAAAGACATATTATCTCAGAATAAAGAGTGTTTTGGATAGGGTTGGATAACTCAGGTCGATTGTTGGCAGTGTATTCGTCTTTTGGTTGACAACTATTAAGTGGTAGTTGAAAAAAACTTAGTATGGAAACCAAAAGTAAGAAAATAGACATACTTCCTTAAAGATAATCTATCGGCCAAAAGGGAATGGCATTCGGCAATGGTTAAAATAAAATGTTAGTTCGATAATCTATGAAAATGAAAATGAAGCTGTTTCATGAAACTAAAAGGAGATTAAGTTTATATATATATACATTTATAAAATGCAGTACTCATCAAACAATACTTTGTAAACTATACATGTTTAATCTTCAAGTAGTAAATAGTAATGATTGAAAATTGATAAAATATATATCAGTATATAGTAACTATAGTGGCTGGAATATCTGTGCTCATTGTGTAAATTGAAAGAAAATATATGGCTTGAAATAAAGAAAAAATAGAAGCATAGAATCTTAAAAACATATTAATTTAAACTGAAAAAATCTTGAAAAAAATATATCATTGAATTACTGAAATGGACCATATTAATTTAAACTGAATATCAAAAAGGTCAAATATGTATCAGCAAATCACCCAACTCTATGTTTCATAGAAGCATCACCAACTCTTATATCACTCAACTCATAAGCTAACCAAATTTCTGCATAACCCATTTGCTTGGAAGCCTGCCATGATATAACTCATATGTACAAATAAACCATTGCAAAATATTTCCAGGATTCGGTAAAACGGAGCTTTCTTTAGACACAACACTGTTGTCATCTTTCCATGGGTTAAGACTCAAAGTAACAAAATCTCTAAAAACATAAGTCTATCTCAATCCCAACTCCCAAGAGAGCGATAATACTGAGATCCAGTTTTGACAGAATTCTCAATACTTTTAGTTACTTTTCATGCACTAAAAATCCCCACAACCACAAATTGATACCAAAAAAAAGAAAAGATTATTAAGATCCAAACATCAATTTAAATAGAAAAGAACAATTTTTGTGCATGCACCATGAGTAACTTAACCAAGATCACTTCCATACTACCTTTTTCTGAAGAGGAAATGGTCATGCGCTGCCTGGGTTATGTGTAACACCCAAACCAGGTCTATGCGTTTAGACGAGATTTGGTTTGTCACACCAATCGAACATACATTTAATTCTCTAGTGATTAAAGTAAAACATTACTACAAAACCTTTTGGAAATAGAGTTTAATAAAAATTTTGTACGATAATTCAAAATTTATGATTTAAGAAAATACTTGTTTGAAAATCTTATTATTTAAAATATATTTGTCAAAACCTTAAAGTAATTTTTAAAGAATTTGAAAGAATTTAAAAGAGTAATTTAGGTATTCAAAATGTTATAAAACACAATATTTTAAGAAAACTTTAAGAGTTTAACATAAGCCCATATTGAGAGTCTTAAACAAAATTAAATCCATCCACACAATAAAATCCATAAAACATATTTAGAAGCCTTATTACATCAACCCAAAATAGTAATTAAAATAAGTAACTTAAATAAAGTTCATAGTTTATAAAACCCATGCTTGTAGTATGGCCTCCACCATGTCATCCCCGGCCCAAGTCCACATCAATTTCCATTACCTGAAATGGATAATAAAACGGGGTGAGTTACAAAGAACTCAGTGTGTAACTCACTTACCACCTTTATTGGGCCAGACCATCGAGGCATTAATTTGGGCTTGAGCCCAATTGCAGATTTTAACAATATAGCATAATAAAATAAATATAATGCATGTAAGATGAATTTCCCAACCAAGCCTAATTTCCATCCGCTACACACCCCCGTACCAACCAACACACCTATGGGGATCAAGTCAACCCACCCTGCCAAACACACAATCGTAGGCATTAAGCCTTTAGATAATATTCTAGTGCACTACCGAACAAGATTGTGACATAGTCACCGAACTAGAGGCATTAAGACAAATTTGTGGCAGAGCCACCGAACTAGATTCATGGCCACAGGCCTTACTTCTCTTCATCATGTATCCCATCCCATGCAATTATGTATGAATAACAAACTTTAATCATAAATAATTTATCAAGTAACCCATAATACAAATGAGTTTTTAATTAAACTTTTCATTTGGGCCTATTAAACAAAATAGTATTTAGCCTGTATAGCAATCTAGCGAACTTTGGCCCATATTTCGAACTAGAAGGTTTTTGGCCCATTTTATCGATCTAGCAGTTTTTACGCCCAATTTGTCGAACTAACAGTTTTTCAGCCAAATTTATCGATCTAGTAGTTTTTCGACCCAATTTAACAATCTAGCAGTCTTTCGGCCCAATTTAACAATCTAGCAGTCTTTCGGCCCTATTTAACAATCTAGCAGTATTTCGGCTCAATTTATCGATCTAGCAATATTTCGGCTCAATTTATCGATCTAGCAATATTTCGACTCAATTTATCGATCTAGTAATTTTTCCGACTTTAACCGTTTTCATGCATTTACACAAAAGTGTTAATTATCACATAATTTTCGATTTTGCCATTTTTACGATTTATCATAATACTTACTGTTTAGTATCTAACCCGAAAGATAAGTGTGAAGTTACACACCTGGTTATAGTGAGAACTAGACTTTCCCGCTCGTCAACACCTATACGTATCACAACAATTAGAACACTATAATTTATTAATAAAACCGATCTAAAAATAATGATCTAAAATTTTACCCTCGGATTTTCGAACTACTTCTACTTGCGGTTTCTCCCCGATTGATGGTTCATTAACCGAGTCAAATCCACTAACAAATAATGGTTCGGGAGTACGAACGACTTCGAACAAATGATTCTCCTCGGATGAACGTCCGCAATCCGGTGGAAAATCTCGGATTCCCGAAATAGCCCTTTGTTTATACTTAGAGGGAATAACGGAACCTCCCTTCTTTCGAACACTAAACACCGCCCTTTTCTTCCCTATTTTGATTGTCTTCAATGACAAAAGAACATTAATCCAATCTATTATTGTATCAAAAATATAATTAAAGGTTTTTAAGGATGAGATTTCCTTACCACAAATATCCTTGTACCACGAAATGAGGATCGACCAAATGTTCCCTTAACACCTTAAATCGATTCCAACGTTCTATGTTCCTCACGAACACTTGATTTCCGATCTCTCGTTATTGCACTAAAATATAACGAATGAGAACGTTAATAAGATAAACTATAATTTCGATCTAATGAGATCCTCTTACCACCATCAATATTCGGGCAAAATAAAAATTAACTAAAAGAACTCTTACCTAACGTCCACGATTGAAAAGGGATGATTGAGAAAGATGTTTGTGAAAGATGGAGGATTCAGCTATATGACCAAAGGAAATAGAAAAAAAATGATTCGGCTATGGGTACATCAACATTCGGCCATGAGAGAAAATATGTGTGTCAAGAATAAAAGATGAGAGAAGAATGATGATGTGATTTAAATTTTCAAAGAGAATAAAAGAGAAAGAAAGAAAGAGATGAGTTTTGGGAGAGATGTATATTCGGCAATGGGGAGAAGAAAAGAAAAAGAATGGCCTTTTGTGTTGGTAGAATCGGCACTATGAGAAAGGCACAGAATTGAACACTAAAGTGAAAAGCAAAAATGACCAATTGGTCAAAATAATCAAGGCTTACCAAGGATCAAATTCGGCCAAAGGAAAAGAGGTTGGGAGAAAAGTTGCAAAACTTTGCACAAAAACTAAAAATGACCAAAAGCCAACTCCTAAACCTTACCAAGCTACTAGCAAAATTCGGCCAACCTCCCCCTAGCCATATTGCTGTCCAAATTCATTGGTCAAATGACCATGAATTTGTTTCCAAAACACTTTCCTTGATACTTTCCCTATGTCTCCATATCTTTCCATATTTTCTTGATTCCCTACCTTAAATTCACTCTTACCTTATTCCTTTGATATACTAACCAAAAATAACAAGGTCAACACTTACCATAAATAAGCTTGGCCGACACTTGCCATACAAGTGCAAAAATAAAGGTTGTCTAAATGCTTTTTAAGGGATTCGAACCTCTCCCCTCATGCACTAACTCATACACCAACACCACCTTGCCATTACTCATCTTATGCTACACTTTGACACTTTAATTAACTTAAGTGTCAATGCCACTTGCTCCACTTCAATAAATTCTCAAACTAAAAATTATTCCATACCCGAATATTTCTATACTCTTCTTCAGGACTATAGTAAACACGAAAAGAAATAATAAAATTTTTTTTCTTCCTAATCTAAACACCAAAACATGCAATAAATCGATACTTGAATTTTAGGGTGTTACATTATGTGAATACCAGTGTAGCAGTAGTACCCGATGTTTCACCTGCAGAAAAAAAATCAATAAGGGCGGAGAACACCGCTGTCATCTAAATGTACAGAAGAAACAATTAGAGAATAAAATAATTAGAAAACAAATTCCATGCCTCAACTCTAAAATTCCTTGTCGGTTTTCACAAATCTGGCAACTAATGCCGGTGGATTGGTGCTGACTGGTGAAAGATATGGTGGTGGCCGATGGGTGTTGGAGTGGAGGAGGGGAGAAAGGAATTGGCTGTTAGGGATTAGAAAATGGGGGAGTCGGCCCACGAGGGAAAGAGAAGGCGGTGGCTAATTAAAACAGTGACGTTTAGGTTAGTTAAATTTTGTGGCGTTTATGAAAAGCGCCACTAATAAAACCGGCAGAGTTTTGCAAAATTGTGTAACAAATTTACGGCGTTTTTTAGAAAAACGCCATTAAAACCTCGATAAAACAGCAGCGCTTTGTAAACTTGTGTAACATATTTGCAGCGTTTAACAAAAACGCCACTAAAAACTATTTAAAAACGATGCCGTTTTGGAAACTTTACCTATTTAAAAACCACTATTGATTAATTTTTTTACATATTTTTTGAAAATTTTGAATATTGAACTTTTTAACTAAAATATTAAATTTTAAATATTTAAGTTTTTAATTTATTAATTTTTTAAAAAATTAATTACCATTATCATCTGTTTTAATAATTTCTTTTTTCTTTCTTTTTACATCAACATTAGTTCAAATTTTTATATAAATGGCATTTAATTATATAAATTTTGATATAGATACATCTCAGAATTATATATGAATTTTGGTTTAATGTGTAATTCTAGATGTGGTTTAAATGTATAGTTGAAACTTAATTTTGATTTAATCTGTAACACCCCCAAACCCAGCCCACGAGCCTTGACCGGATATGGTTATATCACTGCGGAAAGACGGTTGAAAATCTTTTGAAATTTGAATAAGACATGAAAATTTGTTAACTTTTGAAAACCATGTCCACTTAAAATTATAAGTAAAACTTTGTTATTATAAAATATCCATATTAAAACTTTAGTGTATATATAAAACCAATATGAATAAATAGGTTGCTAAAAATAATTTCATCTTCAAGTAGTAACTCAATTTAATTAACCCATAATTAAAAATAATACCAACAATAATAATAAGGCCCTTATTACATCAAATAAATTCCCAAAATATTGATAATATAAAAATCATTATTATATAACTAAAACAAGTAAAACATCTTCTTCTGCATGGGCCACCTTGTATCCTCTCCAAACCCGGTCCAAACATCACGCTTCACCTAAAATGGTTGAGAAAAATTGGGTGAGTCCACAGACTCAGTGCATAATCATCACACATGCCTCCACATATGGGCTTGGCCCATATCCACACAGATCATACAAATAAATATGCAATTACGAAACCCAACCCAACCTAGGTCCATCTGTTACACCAACCTCAGCAGACTCCCTGCTCAAGGCCGTGGCTAATCCACTACCGATCACATCGTGATCCCACATATGCTACCTTGGCAGGCTTGCTGCTTAAGGCCGTGGCTGAGCCACCGATCACATAAGTGATCCCAATATTAATCCGTCTACGGTGATGCACACAGCCATCAACCGCCGAGATGGGCACCTAGCCAACATCTCCCTTGATGAAGCACACAGCTAACCATCAAGCGCTAATGTAGCACGAGGCTGACATTAGACCACGTACATATTATGTACTCCCCGTCCTTCTTTGCTCAAATCCAATCCCCATGCACATATGTCAACACATCATGTCAAATCAACATATAGAGTAAGTATAATAGCATGCTCATTACCATATCAAACAGGCACCATAAATAATTTAATATCATAAAACACTAACCTGTTAACCGGTTACCCCAAACATGGGTATCCACCACTTTAGCCTTTATTGCCGGCTACCACACATCATACATAAATATATATATACATACAACAATACACAAAACAGGAGAAACAGTGCGATAATTACGCACCTGCTAAGGCACAAACGATCAAATCCCGAAAATGTCACTTGATTAAGAACTCTGCCGAAATTCCTTAAACAACCCACAACAGAATCGGTCACCATTTAAAATACATAACATGGCCTTAGGCCGAAAGTCATAACCTACATACCATGCTCACCTTAAAACCCGAAAGACCCCTCAGCTATCTCCTTAACGTTGGCTTCCAACAAGGGCTACAAATCCAAGACCTTGAATCGGTTCAGTCATACACAAAAATACATGGTTAAGCCTCATGGTTTCGGCTGGCCAAAACAAGAATAAAAGATTTAAATCCCAGAGAGAGTCCTTACCACACTATAGAAATTGGCACAAGCAGATTCGGCCAGAGAAGGGACTATTCGGCTTTGGTGGAAATAGGAGAAGAAAAAGGAAGAATACAAGGTTCGGCTATGATTCAGAATGGCAAGGGAATATTTGGCCACACCAGAACATAGGTAGAATCGAGGTTTTAGGAGAATTTTGGCTATGGTGAATCAATGGTGGAGAGGTTTCGATTTTACGGAAAAAGAGAGGAAAAGAATGAATTTGCTAGACTAAAATTTTCGGCAAGAAATCTAAAAAAAAAAAAAGAAGAACTAACGTCGGCACTCTCACCACCTATATATAACCGAATTTTACCACCCATAATAGTCCCCATATTCGGCCATAGCTTCATCCTCTCCTCAAATCCCAAAAATTCCTCCCTATTTTATCTCATATTCTATCCCCTTATCATATTCAGAAAAATAAACCAATAACAACCATTATCTCCTATTTACTAATTTTAAACTAAATAAAATAAATTAACAATTATCCCACCTACTTAAAATAAAAAAAAAACCACACTTATCTTCTACTTAAAAAAAATCACCACCAATTTAAACTAAATAGAATAAACCTATAATTATCTAAAATAAATAAAATAAATCCCACCTTTTATCCATTACCACCTCTTCAAATAAAATACAAAATAAAAAATAAACTAATATTAATCCCTTATCCCACCGAATTCAAAAAAAATAAATACTAAACTCATCCTTATCTTCCAATGCCCATGTGCCGTCCACTGCCTGCCCAAACCGCTGCAAAATAAAAATAAAAACCCAAACGCTGCCCATAGGTCTCGAACATGGGACCTGTTAGAACCCATTCTGCAGGTAGCGCCCCAGGCTATTCGGCCAAAGCGCTTTTTGTGATATAAGTCTGCCACATATTCCTTTAAGCCCTCCTTCCTCAGTTCCTTCCTCATTAGCGCCAAGAACAAAAATAAAATCCCCTTGTTGCCGCCTGGACTCGAACCCAGGCCCTCTTTAGCACTACTTCCAGCCCTTAAGCAGCGCATGGAGCCACTTTGCCAACTGGACTTTCATGTCCATTAACCTGGCCATTTATTTTTAAGGCATACACAGCCCAGCTTTCTTTAGTGACAAAAAGAAACCAAAATGCTGCCTTTGCAGCTCGAACCCTTGCTCCCTGAGGCGTCACCTTCCAAGCTCTAAAGTGGCGCCTCCTTGCCACTCTACCAAAGCAGTTTTTGAGCCTTAACCTCCCAAATAATTCTCTTAAGACCTCTCAAACCAAGCTCCCTTTTTTTTTTTAACACTAAAAATCAAAAATTCCCTAAGGCATCTCTTACCTTCTAGGGTTCTCCAAACCCCCTTAAAACTCGTCCAAGCACACAATAAGCCTATCATTACTTGAGTTATGCACTAAATGCATAACCCCTAGAACCAGGGTGTTACATAATCATACACAGTATTTTAAAATATAAATACATCAATATATTTTTATATTGAATAAATAAATTTTTTATGTATGAAATATATAAATAAAAAATGATGTTAATTATATCAATAATTGTGTTAATATTTTATAAGATCTGGATCAAATTAAAGTTCATGTATACAATTGCACACTAAACCATTGTTCATGTATGCTTTTTGGATTTAACCCATTTTGATATATATATTTTTAAAATAATAATTTACATTTATCTTATTTTGATTTATATTCTAAAAAATCCAAGATTAGTCCCTAAATCATAAACCCTAGAACCTGAATATTATACCCTAAACCAGTACAAACACCAAAATCTAAACCTCAAACTCACAACCCCAAACCATAAAATTTAGACCATGAAACTCGAACCCTAAACTCTAAACTGCAAACCTTAAATCATAATTCGAGACCAACTTTTTGAGAATTCATGTGGCCAATGTTAGTGTAGTACAAAACATATATATTTTAATACCTAACACGTTGACCATAAATTTCTCATGAGGGATTTCGATTTCGAGATTTTGGGTCATATAGCTAACACCTTAAACCCTAAACCCTAAAATCCTAAACTTAAACCATAAACCCTAAACTTAGAAACCTAACAGATTAACCATTTCCCCATAAACCCAAAAACCTTAAACCCTAAACCCTAACCCATTGACCATTTTCCCCTCAACCCCTAACCCTGAACGTTAACCCTTAACCACTAACACTTAAACCTTAATACCGGTAAACACTAAGATATTAAACACTATACAATAAACCCAAACAACAAACATTAAAACACTAAACCCATACACCAAAATAACAAACCCTAAACCATGAAATTAACATACTAAACATTAAACCTTAAATCAATTTTAATAGCTTAATTTGTAACTTAAATGAAAACTTCTAAATTGTTTAGTTAGCAATTTATAACTTTTCATAATTAAGTAACTAAAATGAAACTTTCTCGTTGCTTATAAGTGAATGTATCAAAATAAAATATAATTCAAAGCAAGAATAAGAAAAAAAATATGAAAAATGTTTAGCGGCGTTTGTGAAAAAGCGCCGCTAATGCTCAGGTCTTTTAGCATGAAATTTGTAACATCCTAAAAATGGGGCTATTTGGAATTAAATTATTTTTCTTATGTTTGAACCACTGTGATATTATTTAAGGAATAATAGGGCTTAGTTAAAGGCTTTGAGTAGCCTCGGTTTGGTAGAAAATATTATTTATAGGCTTTAAAGGCAGGGAGCCTTAGCATGAGGGGGTTATAAGAATAAATGAAGGAATTTGGACACTAAAAAGCCCTTGGTAAAGTGGCAAAAGTGAGGCCACTTAGAGGACTGCATGTGACGCCACCAAGGAGCAAGGGAGAAACTTGGTTCGAGTCACAACAATCCTTCTTTTTGCTCTTTAAGTGGACGGCACAATGGGGGAGAGACTTCCTCTCTTTAAACTCTTTTATTAATTATTATTAAGGGATAATATGAGCACTTTAATTGGTTTTAATTTGCTTAAATCTGGAGATAATAGGGGATAATAAGGAAATTATTTGGATTATTAAGAGATCATTAATTGATTATTTGGGAATTAATTCAAATTATTTTTGAATTAAAATAAGTGGCCAAGAGGATTTTTAGGTGTTTAACCGGAATTTGAACTCCTTGAGAAAGGAGGAGTGGACGGCAAGGCTACTAGGGGGTGCCGAATTCTTTTTAAGGCTCACATTCATCACCTTATTTCCCTTTTCTTCATCCTTCCACATAGCCGAATTCTCTAGTAAGCAACTTTGCTATTTTCATTTCTTTTACAAACGTGTTCAAAGTCCCAAAACCCCAATCTTTTGTTTCTCTTTTGCCGAAATCCCTATCCCTTCTTCCCAAATTATTTTCTTTCTTTGCTAGCCTAACATACTCCCTTGTAAAGCCGAAATTCTCTTTTCTTATTTGGAACCTCTTTGGCCGAATATCAAGGTAGTTAGATCCCTTCAAGATAATTATTGTCAGTTGATGTGGTAAAGGTGAGTAGCTATAGCTGAATGTTATTTTCCTCTCTTCTCTTATGTTCTGCCGATTTGGATTTAAGGAAAAGCCGAAATCCGGTAAATGCTAATGGTTGGCTAATTTTTCTATTGAAACCGATTCCACCAAGGACTTGGGATCTCAAAGCATGAGATCTGAACCATCATTCTTTGTCAATCAAATTCGGTAAGTGAGGGTAGTAGGACTTATGTTAGTATTCAAAAGCCAAAGGCTATGGTTATTGATATTGTTAATCGATCAATTGTAGTTGGAAAACCAGATTCGTGATTCGGTCTTGAAAAAGTATTCAAGACGTGTAGGTAAGGTTTCGGATCAAAAGATAAACCCCGAGATTATCCGGTTGGCCGAATAGACCATGGTACTAACCCATGTATTTGGCCGAATATAGGGACCATGAGATCTAGGTGGCGACATCTCTTTTCGTGGATTTAGACGATTCGGTGGTGACAGTGTGTACATACACACTTATAGCAATTAATAGATTGTATTAAATACATGTTGTATGTAAATCTGCTTGATGTAGATACAGATTTGGTACCTTAATGGTACAAGTGAGGATCCCGGTAAGTCTCTGTTAATATGAGATCATTTTAATGCTTTTGGGAAGCATGGCTTATTGATACATGTGATAAATGTATGAGATCTGTTGATAAGCTGTTTAACTCATGTGGTTATATGAGAGGAGGGGCGGTGATATTGTGCTTACGCGGGCACCGATGTTTTAGTAACACACTTTGTGACTACGGTCACCAGAGGTTTGGTACCTCCAGAGGTTTGGCACCTCATAGCGACTTGTCCCTGTGGTTAACACCACCGTGGGTTGGCCCCACTTGAGATATGGGATCGTCTGCCAGTGATTTGGTACCACACGATGGGTTGGCCCCATCAATCGATTTGTGTCTACCGACACCAGTGTTTTGGTAACACATTGTGACTATATGTCACCAGTGGTTTGGCACCACCAGTGGTTTGGTACCACAGCGGGGTAGACAGTGGCGTTTGGTTGGCTAGGTTGGGTACATAGTATTCTGCATATTAATTGTTATATGTGGTGTATGAAAATGTTTTTAAAATGGGGGAAGGGTTACATACTGAGTCTTGGTGACTCACCTTCTCCTTTATATTTTTCAGGTGACACGTAGATCGCGGATGTGGAGCCGGGTTGACTCGAGGTGGCCATGCAGTGGGATTTAAATTTTTAATAGACTTTGAATTTCAGTTTATTTATTTTTGAATTGTTGATTTAAATTTTATTTTGGATGTAATAAGGCCTCCTGACACTTTATTTTTGCTGTTTTTCATATGTTGGATACTTGTTTTAAACTATGTTATTATTATTGAATTAAAACCACATGTTTTCCAGATTAAACCGAAAAATGTTTTTATGGAGCCATCGAGCACATTTGGAATTTGTTTAATAACTTGACTTAATTATTATTTTTAAAAAATAAACACTAAGTATGGTTTACCAAGATAATCAAATACGAGAAGTTTTCAACAAAACTTAAATGGGTTTTAAAATGGTTTTCAAAAAGTTCTCCTCATAACAAACTGGATTCGGCCATAGTGTTTGGGCCGGGTTTGGGTTGTTACACAATTGGTATCAGAGCCCAGTTCAAAGCTCGGCTGTGGGGGCCCAAGGCCCGAAAATGTTTGGTAGGCCTTATGGAATGATTTTTGGTTTTTGAACAGCATGGCCCGAGTCTCCGGCACCGATCCTGCCAGGTAAGTACATCTGAACTTCTTTGTGAATTATTTGCTGTCGAAGGGTAGGAAGCATGGAACGTAGATAGACTTATAGGAACTTGAACCCTAGGATTAGATTACTCAAACACACAAACAGAACATAAGACTTAAAGAACTAAACCCACCTATGACTTAGTCACTAAGCTAGGGTGTGGTAACCCCTATACGCATGTCTAGGAGTGGATCCGGAAGAGTCTGGTATTTAAGCAGTCCGTGTGACTCACCTCCTCTTCGTAGGTATCCTACCTGGTGCGTAGCTTCGGTTCACCCTAACTTAGAGGGCTTAGTGGTGTGGCAACCTCTGTGCGCATGTCTAGAAAGGTCGGTGAGAGCTTGGTATTTAAGCAGTCCGTGTGACTCACCTCCTCTTCACTCGAATCCTGCCTGGTGCGTAGCTTTGGTTCACCCTGACCAAGAAGGCTCGGTCATAGGCTAAACATAATGATTAAAACCCGAAAAAGGGAATTAGCCATGTTTTCGAAAAAGAATGAACAACAACAACCCGAATGTTTTCAAAACTTTTGCAATAACTCTTTCAAATCTGGGAACGTCATTTTTACAACGTTTTCCTCAAAAAAAACTTGATTTGTGGAAAATTACAAAAATGCCATTAGGGGTAGAACTACTAAAATGCCCTCGGTCCATAAAATATCAGTTCAATGGTTTTGCTCAAAAATTCAACTATTTTACAAATATTCAACAACTTAGCTCTGAAAATCATCAATAAAATATTTTGGTTTTGGAAAATTACGAAAACGCCCTCAATTTGTGAAAATTACCGAAATGACTCTGGATTTGGAAATCTTTACAAACATCACTATTTGAAAAGGAACACTTTCAGAAAGAAACCCCCGAGTTTTACAACTGTTAAAAATATCCCTGACTTATTAAAATTACGAAATTGCCCCTGAATGACAAAATTACCAAAATACCCCTGGTTTCCAATACCATATCTTTAAATTTTGCCAATTTTCGAAAACATCCTCCAGTTTTGGGAATTTCAAACTGACCTACTTTACTAAAGTTTTAAAATTTCTTTTATTACGAAAAAAACCCCTGTAGGAAAATGACGAAAATACCCCTGGGTTAGAAATGGGCAGAAATGTTCGAAGAGCGAATAGGTATGGAAAGTGTTAAGGAATGGATGCATGAACTCCTTTGTGTGAACTAGGATAGAAAACTGAAACCTTGTCTGCTCGAAAGAATCTCTGATTAAACCTTATCCATAAAATTTATTCGCGAGTAATAAAGTGGAACAAATGCTAACGCATAAAAATTTTCTTAACCAGATTAAAAGCGCGGTAGATAGAATGAGTTCTAGAGGACGTGGACGCCGTGGACGCGGTAGGGGTAGGATGACGGTGTCTGAACCCATCAGGTCGGGTCAAGGTTCTGAAAATGAAGTACCACCGCCACCACCACCTCCTACTTTTAGAGCTGAGGAGCAGGATCAGACCGGTGGTGAGGCTGTATCGCAAGCTGTTTTGTGAGTTTTGGAGATGGTGGCTGGGGCTGGTGGAAACTTGGGAGCTCAAAAATCATTCCCAGGCGACTCAGATCTAATGGAGCCGAGGTATTCCGGGTGTATCGGGGTGGCACCAGTCACTGTGAGAATCTTGGCTAGAGTCAATCGAAAGGATCATGGATGATCTTGACCTAACCGAGGAGGAAAGGTGAAAGGGGTGTGTCGCTTCTAAAGGATGAAGCGCGTACCTGGTGGTGGTGACGGTCCGAGATGGAGCCACGGCAGATGATCGACTTGGGAGCATTTCAAAACCACCTATCGAAGAAGAAGTATGTGGGCACCAAATCATACGGATGCTCGAGGAAAGCCTTTCTAGGGCTAGTGCAAGGAACTAAGTCAATAGCGGAATATGAGGCGGAGTTTTTAAGGTGAGTAGGTATGCTAGAGGCATTGTGGCTCTCGAACACGAGCGCCCATGTGCTGCTTTGAGGACGGACTCGAGATGATTTGAGGTTCTTGATTGCTCATAACAGTTCGTGAGTTCTCATCTCTAGTGGAAAAGGCTAAAGTAGCCAAGAAGGGATCAAGGAGACTGTGAGGCAAAGTTATAGTAGGAATAATCAGAAGAGAGGATTTGGGTCAACTGGATCCAGTGGGAGTGTCCAGAAAAAGGCTAGGCCAAGTGGGCCAAATCAGGCGGCAAGGCCCATGACTACTAATCGAGGCCGACTTCGATGTAAATAACCATGTGGAAAGACCCATTGGGGAGGTTGTTTGACCGGGATAGAGGATGTTTTGAGTGTGGGTCTTTGGAGCATCGGGTCAGAGATTGTCCCCTGAATCGGCTAAGAATCGGCTGAGGATGCGAGAATCGTGCTCGAGGCAGAAATGTTGGACCACCACAGAGGGGTCGTGGTAATGGCAGAGGAAACAACGGTCCTAACTAAGGTCGTGGAACTCAGGGCAGGGGTTCAGGCAACACGGAGGCTAGGCAGCCTGGCTTAGTCTACGTAGTGAGGCGTCGCGAGGAGGGTGACGCACCGGATGTCATAACCGGTACGTTTCTAGTTTTTGGCCTTCCTTATGTTGCATTAATTGATGTGGTTTCGCCTTTTCGTACATTGCTAGTAGTGTGGTAGGAACTATGGACCTAGACTCAAAAGCGCTTCTAGGAGATGACCGTAGTTAGCCCTTTAGGTCACTCTGTAGTGGTAGACAAACTTTATAGAGACGTACCCCTAGAACTCCAAGGGGTAGTATTTGTGGCTAATCTGATGGAACTACCGTTTCGGGAGTTCGATTTGATCCTTGGAATGGACTGGCTGGTTAAGTATCAGGCGAATTTGGATTGCGCGGCTAAGCGCATGGTTCTTAAGACAGCTGAAGGTGATGAAGTGGTTATGATAGGTGATAGAAGGAATTACCTATCCAATGTGGTGTCTGCCTTGAAGGCTGAAAAGATGGTCAAGAAGGGTTGTGAGGCCTATTTGGTTCGAATCTGTGCTTTGGAAGCTAAGGAGTCAGTAGTTGGAAAGGTCCGAACGGTTGGGGAATTCGCGGATGTGTTCCCAGAAGAGCTTCCGGGTCTGCCTCCAGATCGGAAAGTTGAATTCGGTATAGACTTGCTACTCAGAACGGCACCTGTGTCTATAGCACCATACCAAATGGCACCAAAGGAATTGGTGGAGCTGAAGGCACAAATTCAGGAGCTCTTGGATAGAGGGTTTATTCAACCAAGCATATCTCCGTGGGGAGCACCTGTGTTGTTTGTCAAGAAGAAGGACGGTTCAATGCAGATGTGTATCGACTACCGCCAACTGAACAAGCTAACGATCAAGAACAAGTATCCGTTGCCTCGGATTGACAACTTGTTCGATCAACTGAAGAGTGCCTCAGTGTTCTCGAAGATAGACCTTAGGTCGGGTTACCATCAACTTAAGGTGAAAGAAGTTGATGTTCACAAGACGGCATTCAGAACTCGGTATGGATATTATGAGTTTCTGGTAATGCCATTTGGATTGACCAATGCGCCGGCAGCATTCATGGACTTGATGAATAAGGTGTTTCAGCAGTACTTAGACCAATTTGTCGTGATGTTCATAGATGACATATTGGTTTATTCTAAGACGGAGGAGGAGTATGATAGGCATTTACGTATAGTTCTACAAGTATTAAGGGAGAAGCAGTTATACGCCAAATTCAGTAAGTGCGAATTTTGGCTTAGGGAAGTGGCTTTCTTAGGGCATGTAGTGTCGGCTGAGGGAATTAGAGTAGACCCTCGCAAGATTGAAGCGGTGTTAGATTGGAAACCGCCTAGGTCGGTGGCTGAAATACAGAGTTTTCTGGGTCTAGCGGGGTACTATCGGAGATTTGTGGAAGGATTCTCTTTAATCGTAGTGCCGTTAACTAAGTTACTAAGGAAAGGTGTTCCATTTGTATGGACGGAGAAACAGCAAGAAAGCTTTGATAAACTAAGGAAAATTCTGACGGAAGCTCCGGTTTTGGTACAGCCTGAAGCAGGAAAGTTATTTACCGTCTACTGTGATGCATCCCATACTGGTCTGGGATATGTGCTGATGCAAGAAGGGAAGGTAGTAGCCTATGCATCCCGTCAGTTAAGACCGCATGAGGTTAACTACCCAACGCACGACTTAGAGTTAGCGGCAGTCGTATTTGCTCTGAAGATATGGAGACACTATCTGTATGGGGAAAAGTCAATAGTCTACATGGATCACAAAAGCTTGAGGTATCTTCTGACTCAGAAAGATCTAAACCTGAGACAACGTCGGTGGATTGAACTATTAAAGGATTACGACTGTTCAATTGAGTACCATCCGGGTAAGGCTAACGTGGTAGCTGACGCGTTAAGCCAGAAGGTTGTGACGGACTTAAGAGCAATGTTTGCTCGGTTGAGTCTATATGATGATGGGAGTCTTTTGGCAGAACTTCAAGTTAAGCCAACGTGGATTGAGGAGATTAAGGAAAAATAGTTAGTGGATGAAGGGTTGAATGCTAAAAGGGTGCAAGTTCAGGATGATGGTTTGGAAGGGTACAGTCTATCTAGTGATGGAGTGCTATGTTTTCAAGGGCGAGCATGTATGCATCCAGGAGGAAGCAAGATGTATGGAGATCTACGGAGATAGTTCTGGTGGCCGAGTTTGAAGCGTGAGGTGACTGAATTTGTAGGGAAGTGTCTAACGTGTCTACAGGTTAAGGCTGAACATTAGTTGCCATCAGGGCTACTTCAACCGGTAAAGATCCCTCAATGGAAGTGGGAGCGGATCACTATAGATTTCGTCAGTGGGCTACCCCTTACGCCCAGCAAGAAGGACGCAGTTTGGGTAATAGTAGACCGTCTAACTAAGTCGACTCACTTCATACCCGGTGAGGTGGATTTTTCTCTTGAAAGCTAGCTAAAATTTGTATGTGTCGGAAATAGTAAGGTTGCATGGTGTTCCAGTATCGATCATCTCGGATAGGGATCCCAGATTCACGTCAAGGTTCTGGAAAGCATTACATCAAGCTTTGGGTATACGGTTGGATTTCAATCTGACTTTCCATCCACAATCGACTGACCGATCGGAAAGGGTGATACAGATCTTAGAAGACATGTTAAGAGGATGTGTCTTGGATTTTAGTGGTAGTTGGGAGGAGTACCTACCACTAGCGAAATTCACTTATAACAATAGTTATCAAGCGAGTATTCAGATGGCTCCATATGAAGCGCTGTATGGACGGAAGTATCGTACTCCGACGTGTTGGACGGAGTTGGGTGAGCGGCAGGTTTTGGGTCCAGAGTTGGTAACAGAAACTGAGGACAAAGTCAAGGTGATTCGATCTCGTCTTAAGGAAGCGTCGGATAGACGAAAATCTATCGCGGATTTAAAACGCAAGAAATGGAGTATCTTTGTAGGAAACAAGGTTTTTCTGAAGGTGTCACCTTGGAAAAAGGTGTTGAGATTTGGCCGAAAGGGGAAGCTGAGCCCAAGGTTCATCGGGCCATATACAGTTGTAAAGCGAGTAGGACCGGTAGCTTATCAGCTAGAGTTGCCGATAGAACTGAATCAGATCCATGACGTATTTCATGTATCGATGTTGAGACGGTACCGGTTAGATCCTTCGCACATTGTGCCAGTAGCAGAGATTGAGGTGAACTCGGATTTATCTTTTGAAGAAGAACCGGTTCAGATCTTAGATCGAGACGTGAAGGTTCTACGAAGGAAGTCAGTGCCCTTAGTGAAAGTGCTATGGCGGAACCATGGTACAGAGGAAGCTACATGGGAACCCGAGGGTGTGATGAGGCAGCAATACCCCCACCTCTTCTAATCAGGTAATTTCGAGGACGAAATTTATTTTAAGGGGGTAGAACTGTAACATCCTAAAAATGGGGCTATTTGGAATTAAATTATTTTTCTTATGTTTGAACCACTGTGATATTATTTAAGGAATAATAGGGCTTAGTTAAAGGCTTTGAGTAGGCTCGGTTTGGTAGAAAATATTATTTATAGGCTTTAAAGGCAGGGAGCCTTAGCATGAGGGGGTTATAAGAATAAATGAAAGAATTTGGACACTAAAAAGCCCTTGGTAAAGTGGCAAAAGTGAGGCCACTTAGAGGACTGCATGTGACGCCACCAAGGAGCAAAGGAGAACCTTGGTTCGAGTCACAACAATCCTTCTTTTTGCTCTTTAAGTGGATGGCACAATGGGGTAGAGACTTCCTCTCTTTAAACTCTTTTATTAATTATTATTAAGGGATAATATGAGCACTTTAATTGGTTTTAATTTGCTTAAATCTGGAGATAATAGGGGATAATAAGGAAATTATTTGGATTATTAAGAGATCATTAATTGATTATTTGGGAATTAATTCAAATTATTTTTGAATTAAAATAAGTGGCCAAGAGGATTTTTAGGTGTTTAACCGGAATTTGAACTCCTTGAGCAAAGAGGAGTGGACGGCAAGGCTACTAGGGGGTGCCGAATTCTTTTTAAGGCTCACATTCATCACTTTATTTCCCTTTTCTTCATCCTTCCACATAGCCGAATTCTCTAGTAAGCAACTTTGCTATTTTCGTTTCTTTTACAAACGTGTTCAAAGTCCCAAAACCCCAATCTTTTGTTTCTCTTTTGCCGAAATCCCTATCACTTCTTCCCAAATTATTTTCTTTCTTTGCTAGCCTAACATACTCCCTTGTAAAGCCGAAATTCTCTTTTCTTATTTGGAACCTCTTTGGCCGAATATCAAGGTAGTTAGATCCCTTCAAGATAATTATTGTCAGTTGATGTTGTAAAGGTGAGTAGCTATAGCCGAATGTTATTTTCCTCTCTTCTCTTATGTTCTGCCGATTTGGATTTAAGGAAAAGCCGAAATCCGGCAAATGCTAATGGTTGGCTAATCTTTCTATTGAAGCCGATTCCACCAAGGACTCCGGGATCTCAAAATAGTAGATCTGAACCATCATTCTTTGTCAATCAAATTCGGTAAGTGAGGGTAGGGACTTATGTTAGTATTCGAAAGCCAAAGGCTATGGTTATTGATATTGTTAACTGATCAATTGTAGTTGGAAAACCAGATTCGTGATTCGGGTGCTGAAGAAAGTATTCAAGACGTGTAGGTAAGGTTTCGGGATCAAAAGATAAACCCCTGAGATTATTTGGGTTGGCCGAATAGGCCATGGTACTAACCCATGTATTTGGCCGAATATAGGGACCAGTAGATCTAGGTGGCCGACATCTCTTTTCGGGATTTAGACGATTCAGTGGTGACAGGTGTGTACATACACACTTATAGCAATTAATAGATTGTATTAAATACATGTTGTATGTAAATCTGCTTGATGTAGATACAGATTTGGTACCTTATCGGTACAAGTGAGGATCCCGATAAGTCTCTGTTAATATGAGATCATTTTAATGCTTTTGGGAAGCATGGCTTATTGATACATGTGATAAATGTATGAGATCTGTTGATAACTGTTTAACTACTGTGGGTTATATGAGAGGAGGGGGCAGTGATATTGTGCCGACGGGCACCAGTGTTTTGGTAACACACTGTGACTACGGTCACCAGAGGTTTGGTACCTCCAGAGGTTTGGCACCTCATAGCGACTTGTCCCTGTGGTTAACACCACCGTGGGTTGGCCCCACTTGAGATATGGGATCGTCTGCCAGTGATTTGGTACCACACGATGGGTTGGCCCCATCAATCGATTTGTGTCTCACCGACACCGGTGTTTTGCAACACATTGTGACTATATGTCACCAGTGGTTTAGCACCACCGTGGTTTGGTACCACAATGGGGTAGACAGATGGCGTTTGGTTGGCTAGGTTGGGTACATAGCATTACGCATATTAATTGTTATATGTGGTGTATGAAAATGTTTTTAAAATGGGGAAGGGTTACATCTCGAGTCTTGGTGACTCACCTTCTCCTTTATATTTTTCAGTGACACGTAGATCGCGGATGTGGGCCGGTTGACTCGAGGTGGCCATGCGATTAGGATTTAAATTTTTAATAGACTTTGAATTTCAATTTATTTATTTTTGAATTGTTGATTTAAATTTTATTTTGGATGTAATAAGGCCTCCACGACACTTTATTTTTGCTTTTTTTTCATATGTTGGATACTTGTTTTAAACTATGTTATTATTATTGAATTAAAACCACATGTTTTCCAGATTAAACCGAAAAATGTTTTTATCGAGCCATCGGGCACATTTGGAATTTGTTTAATAACTTGACTTAATTATTATTTTTAAAAATAAACACTAAGTATGGTTTACCAAGATAATCAAATACGAGAAGTTTTCAACAAAACTTAAATGGGTTTTAAAATGGTTTTCAAAAAGTTCTCCTCGTAACAAACTGGATTCGGCCATAGTGTTTGGGCCAGGTTTGGGTTGTTACAAAATTGGTCTAGATATCAATTTGGGGAGACATTAAACTTGTTGATTCATGAGTTAATATAGACTTATTGAACCGTGTTAAAATTTTAATTGAATTGATTTATTTTATTTTATGAGTCTTAATTATTTATTTAATTAAATCGATCAGATCAACAAATCAATAATTTAATCAGTTTGATCACTAGTCTTGTTAGAATGTGGTGGTATTTTTTTTAAAATTAAAAACACCATATGTCTCATTTATTTTTTTAAAATATTAATTAAAGATGCATGAAAATCTTCTAACACCACAAATTAAAGGTTTGCAGAAGATGAAGCTTTTTCTTGTTTCACGTAAATTGCATGTTTCAACCAAAAATTGTAAGGTTTTTATCACTCCATTTCCAGAAAAGCTTCGACCTCAGTCGTCTTCCATTCAGTGAGTAGTAAAATGGGGGACTCCAAGGGGTCCTCTTCTTTTACTTTGTCTACCCGGGTTGAACCACGGCTATCTTTAAATCTGTAAATCATCGCTGAACACTTGGATTGAAAAGACTGGCAACCATTTTCATCGAGTCAAACTTAAAGCTCTCGCACTTACCAAATCAAGTTGATGACCTCTTGAAACGTAATTTGCATGTTTAAACCAAAAGTTGAATGATTTGTCATTTGTCATCTCTCTACTGATTAGAGAAGCTTCCACCTGTTGTAAAATTATAAGGAGCTATCGAGATCTATGCGGTACTCAATTATTTGATTTTTTTCATTTTTAGTCATTGGCGGTTAAATAATTAATGAAAAATAATAAGATATTTTTAACATAATAATAAATTTAATCATTAATATTTACACATTGTTTCAATTTTAGTTTTAATTTTTAAAACATTAGATCTTAATATTTACACGTTACCTAATTTTATTATATTTTTTACATAAAATATAATTCAATATACAATGAGTATAAATAAAACATTTTTTTAAATGTTTATTATTAAATTAGATAATCCTCAAATACATTGTTTTTCTTGTACTTTAAATGGTTGAGAACTTGATATCTTACAATGAAAATTAACTCATTTTTTGTTAGTTTGAGTTGGCTGCCATTAATAAATCAAATCAAAGCTTAAAACTTTTCTGAAGCCGTTAGACTTAAAGTTGGGTTGAATTAACGTAGGGGGTAGTTTTTCTTTTGAAGGAATGGAATTGGCTAGTTTACAAAATTTAGGACATTTTGTTTATTCTTGTTATAATAGGCCTAATTTGTCCGGGCTTAAACAGACCCAACAAATAAAAAAACAGTCAAAGCCCAATTCACAAATACCAACCCAAATTAAAAAAAAAAAAACCCCTAAGCCCAACTTAAACAAGCCCACAACATTAAGTTGTTTTCAGTAAAACAATACCCTAGGGTCTCCCCCCGCGCCGTTCCTTCTCGGCCACGTCGCCCACGCCTCGTCCCGAGGTCCATTTGCAAGTTTGCACCGAAATGGAAAAATCCCTTCTCTGCCTCCTTCAACGCCTGCAAACAAGCAAAAAAGGGAAAGTAGAAACGAAGCAAATATACAGTAAAAATAGTAGCAAACTTTTTGTATTCGGCTATAAAGCCACAACACAAATCAGATTGTACACATGCATGAAGAAATAGAAAATGAAATTTTTTAAAAAAAAAATTGATTTAAATAATGGAAGTAAAATGGTGTCATTTCACTTGCGCCCTTTAACGCCAAAACGGCGTCGTTTAGGGGGCTGACTCGAGACCCGACCCGCTCCAACCTCATGATCCGCGTGTTTTTGTGGAAGGGTCTAATTTCACTTTTATCCCTTCCGCTTTTCAAATAGTTTGCGATCCAGTATTTTTTATTTTTTAAAAATTACCCTATAATTATATTTTTGTTTCATTTTAGTCCTATGAAGAACGGCATCATTTAAGGCCTACCCGCGAGCGACCCGACCCACTCCAGGGTTCACATTTACAGGAATACCCCTCTCTTGGCATATAATTAAATAACTATAGGTTTTTCAATTGGGCTACGTAGGCTCTACAAAACGGTAACGAATCCTCTTTTTTCACAAAAATATGAAGGCCAAAATTTAAGGTTTATAACGTAATAAATTAACTAGTAAATCTGTAACACCCCAAACCAGGCCCACAAGCCCTGACCGGATCTGGTATGTCACTGCGGAAAAGCGTTTGAAAAGATTTTGATTTAAGGGTGAAAACATAAAATTTTGTTGACTTTTGTAAAACCTTGTCTTTTTAAAATTCTAAGAAAAATAATATTGTCACACATTTCCGGATTTAAAACTTTAATAGATATTTCAAAATGTAAGTTGCTGAAAATAACTCATTTCCAAATCATAATTCAGATATCAATCCATCTTAAAAATAATTAGTAAAGATACTTAATAAAAATACTCAAATAGAAATACTTAAATACTTTAATGGGCTTTATTACAATAACCACTTAATCAAAATACAAAAAATATAAATACTTAATTAATTAAAATATCTTCTGCATGGGCCACCTTGTATCCACTCCAACCCGGTCCAAGCTTTATGCATCACCTGCGATGTTAAAAATTTGGGTGAGTCATACAGACTCAGTGCATAGTTATTTCACATGTCTCTACACATATGGGCTTGGCCCATATCCACACAGTCCATACACATAAACATGCAACATGAAGCCCAACCCAACCTAATGTCCATCCGTTACACCTAACTTGGCAGACCTGCTGCCCAAGGCCGTGGCTAATCCACCGATCAACCAAGTGATCCCACATATCCTACCTTGGCAGACCTGCTACTCAAGGCCGTGGCTAAGCCACCGATCACCTAAGTGATCCCACATATCAATTAGTCCACGGTGATGCACACAGCTATCAACCGCCGAGATGGGCACCTAGCCAACACCCCCCTTAATGAAGCACATAGCTAACATCAAGCGCCAATGTAGCACAAGGCTAACATTAGACCACGTACATAAATATGTACACCCCTTTCCTTCGTTGATCATATCCCAGGCCCCATGTATCATGCCACAATATCATTAAAATAAGCATACATCACATGCCATCACATTTTCATACATATATCATATGTAAATTAATGTCATAAAATGCTGACCTTGTTAATCGATTACCCATCATGGGTATCCACCATTTTAGCCCTTATCTCGGCTATCATTCACATCATATACATATTTATAAGTATAACACATACACACAACAAGAGAACAGTGCGATAACTACGCACTTGATTTGGCACAATCGAACAAATCCCGAAACTCTCCTTATTTCTGTCGATTAGCCCTTAAACCATCATAGTACAAAATCGGTCACACTTATACCCAAATATGGCCTATGGCTGAATATCACATAACACTTACCTAGCTTACCAAATCTCGAAAAACTGTTACTTGATCATTAAGTAGTCGAACCCCTATAACACATGTTAGATTCGGCTTTAATCAAAATTTCATGAGAAGGGCCCTTGGCCGAATACCGTTTTTGGCTTACCTTGATCCCTACAAATCCCGAAAGCTTCCCCTTTAATGTTCCTTAATGTTGGCTACCTTTACAAGAAACACAAATCATGGCACATGCATATTCAGCCATCCCCTAAACCAAGGCTTAATCCTTGATTCGGCACACTTAAAAGAAAGAGAACTCAAACCGATTGCTAGGATAGAAATTACTTACCACCACCTTGCTTTCCACTCCTAAAGAACCCTTAAAGAATCGGCTTCAAGACCCCAAGGAGAAAGATTTCGGCACTTGAATGGTGAAGGGAGATCACAACAGTGGTGAGAGCTTAATGTTTATGGAAATCGGCCATGGATAAAAAATAAATCAAAGTTTCAGTTATGGTGTTTCTCTGATGGTTTCAACAAAGGAAATAAGGGAAAGAAAAAATACCAGGTTCGGCTATGGCTTCAAAATGGAGGTAAAGAAGAAAAAAAAATAAGGCTTATAGGGTTCGGCTTTGGGCAAAGGAAATAGGAAGAAAGAAAAATGCACAAAATGCACCTATGGCTATATCAACAATGGGTTTTGGCTTCAAAGAAAAGAGAGGAAAAGAGAGAGCTTCCCTTACTAACATTTTTGACAAGAACACTAAAGAAGAAACAAAATAATTTCGGCATTAATCCCCCCTTCATGGCTGAAATTATGCCAACCAAAGAGACCAATATTTGGCCACTAAATCAGCTCCTCATCAAATCCCATATAAAACTCCTATTTTATCTCTTAACAAATAAAATAAAACACTCCATCGCATTATCCCTTATCTTCCCATTTAAAAAAATAAATAAAATAAAACCATACTTATCCCACTTTCACTTGGTCGAATACATCAACCCCAAAGAGCCCCTCATTCGGCCACCACTATGTCCCTTATCCTACTGCACTTTCTTCTCCTAATTTATCACTTCATTTAAAAAGAATTAATAAAAAAATTAAAACCACAATCATCCCTTATCTATCTATTTAAACCAAATAAAATAAATCCCCACTTATCCTACTTCTTTAGCCGAATTTTTTAAAAAATAAAAGAACTTAATCCTTATCTTTTGGAAGCCCACATGCTGTCCACTTCCTCCCCTCTCTTTGACGCCAGCAGCAAAATAAAATCCCACTTATGTTGCCCACATGATTTGAACCTTTCCCCTTGCACTAGGCGCTCCATTGCCACTTTACCACATGATTTCTTGTGGCATAAATCCCTCACGAATTCCCCTTAAAGCCTTCTTAGCCCAGTTCCCCTTTTTGACACAAAAATAAAAATAACACACTCCCATGCCATCACCAAGACTCGAAACTCCTCCCTTCCTTGCAGCTTGAGGCATCATTTACCAAGCCCTTACGTGGTGCCCTGCAGCCACTTTACCAAGGCCATCTTTGTGTCATACATCCCCAACAACTTCTCTTAAGGCATCCTTAGCCTAGCTCCCCATAATTACACTTAAAAACAGAATTTTTCCTATAGCTCGGGCCTTTCCTTAGCTTATAACTAGCCCCTAGAATACCTCAACTAGCCCCGCAACGACCATATTTATGCAAAATAATTTAATCACTAATAACCCCTGTAACAACCCAAACCCGGTCAATACGCCACGACCAAATTTGGTATGTCACTGAGGAAAATACTTTGAAGAAAAACTAGTTAACGATTAAATTTTTGCGAAAACTCTTTGTCGATCTTTGTTTGTAAAAAATAAATAGATTGAAAGCTGATTATTTACTTAGGAAAAACCTCAAAATGAATATTTAAAACTTAATTGATAAATCATGGGATAGAAAATATTTATATCTTTTAAAGAAAATCTGAATTACTACTTTAAAAACCGTTTGCGTTTGAATGTAGAAACTTAATATTTGGAAATCATTTAAATCGTAGAAAACACTTAATTCATATTTTACTATCAAAGGATTTGTATTACCTGATGGTAAGATTTTAAAACCATTGCGTTTTTATAAATTAGAAAACTTTGGGCTCAATTATTAAATTAACCAAGTAATTTATAAGCCATATTTTAAACAAATCCAAAGCATAAATATAATCCAAAATCATATTTAAAGAGGCCTTATTACAAACCCATAAAAATATAAAACCAAATTTAAATCAAGTAAAGTTCTCAAACCAAAGTTCACGTAGAACCGAATTTATTGCATGGCCTCCTCGAGTTCATCTGGCTCCTCATCCGCAATCTCACGAATCACCTGAAATGATAAGGGAGAAGGTGAGTCACCAAGACTCAGTGCATATTCCCTCTCCCGGGTAAATGCCACATACTTACACAAATTATAACAAAGCAATATATATATAATGCACCCAACCTAGCCATCCATAACTCATTTTCTACCCCGTGTGGTACCAAACCACTGGTGGTGCCAAACCACTGGTGTCTCAAAGACACGAATGTGATACCAAATCACTGGTGACCGCAGTCACGAATAATCCATTTGTGGGGCCAACCCACGTGTGATACCAAATCACTGGCAGACGATCCCATATCTCAAAAGTGGGGCCAACCCACGGTGGTGTAAAACCACAGGGACAAGTCGCTATGAGGTCCCAAACCTCTAGTGTCCAAAGACACGAAATGTGATACCAAATCACTGGTGGTGCCAAACCACTGGTGTCCGAGGACACGAATCATCAAGTTGTGGGGCCAACCCATGGTGGTATTAACCACAGGGACGAGTCACTATGAGGTGCCAAACCTCTGGTGTCCGAAGACACGAATGTGATACCAAATCACTGGACATACCAAATCTCTGGTGTCCGGAGACACAAATAATCTTCCCCCTCCTCTCATGTTGCCCATACCAATGCAATAGGTAAACAAATCATGTCAATATACTTTGATATGAATCACATAACAAATATTATAAATCGTAGATCGTAATTTCAATCCACATATATTAGCAACATATAGAAACGGACTTACCCGAATCCTCATTCATACCATCATGGTATCATATCCAAATCTCATCGTTTTTCCCACTTTCATAATATGATTAGTTATAACACACATAAATACATATATATAAACCAACTTATAAAGTGTATAAGATACACACCTTTCACCAACGCAAGAACTAACTTCTAAAAATCCAATCTACCGCACTAGATCCTTGTCCTACAATCGGCCATATCACAATATTTTAATGAAAACCATTCAGCCAACAACATATCTTAATCCAAATAACTTCAGGCTTCCTCAACCAACTTTAAGAGTATAGAATCCTTACCACTTGACTCACCAACTTCGATTTGCTAAAGGAATGGCTTAAATCGATTGCTTCCGAAATCCCAATGAGCCTACTTGAATAATCGAATCCTAAAAATGGTTAGAACCTTGCAAACCAATGCCCAAAGATTCGACCTTTGTCCACAAGAAAGTAAATTTGGAAAAGAGAAAAGAATTGAAAGAAAATCAGCCATGAACACTTACCCTTTTTCCAAAATCGATTGAAGAAATCAAATAAAGTCCTACCCTTAAATATTTGGCCAAACTAAAACTAAAAAAGAAGTAGAAAATTCGGCTATGGTGAAGTGAAAAAAAAAAGAAAAGAGAAATAGAATAGTAATGGAGGTTTAAACTTTGAACAAATGAAAAAGAAATGGTATTTGAGATGGAGAAAGATTCGGCCAAGGGAGAATAGGAGGAAATTGTGATTTGAACAATATTGAAAGAAAGAAAAAGAGAGAGATGTGGGAGAGGTTCGGCCAAACACTTCTTTGCCAAAAAGAAAGTGCACAAAAATGCACAAAGATAGATTGTAGTTTCGGTTTCAAAAGAGCAAATGAAAGAAAGGGAAATGGTATGGTTTGGTCAACAAAAAGAGGCTAAAAACCAAAAGCAAATTGCACCAAAATGCACAATAACATTCAGCCAAAGAGAGAGTTTTAGAGAGGGAAGACAAAAATGCAAAAAGATGTTCAAAAGGTAAAATTGACCAACTATTCCCCCCAAGCTACTTACAAAATTCGGCCACCCCCCTAGACACCCATGCTGTCCACATTCATCCACTAAAGGCCTAGGATTACTTTCCAAAACATCCCCCATATTCCATGCCTTTTGTCCCCTCAATATACCATAACTTTAAGATAACCTTCCATAACCTTAAGAATCCTATCCCCAATATCAAGCTTTCCTTAAACATATATTCAACTTACCAAAAGAAATAGTCCAACCTATCATAAACATAGGTTGACCGTCCATCAATGCTATAACACAAAAATAAAGGCTCCAAAATGCTTTCCATGATACTCGAACCTCTAACCTCAAGCAACCTTTCAAGCTCCTTAACCATCTTGCCACTTACTCCTCTTGTGCTTTAATTTAACACTTAAATTAACTTAAGTGCTAAGTTCACTTAATCCACTTCATTAAATAACCCATAATAAAAATTATTCTAGCTTCCCAAATAAAATCAAGCCTTCACAAGACTATGCTAACACACAAAATTCCTACCCGAGCCAACACAAAATAAAAATAATACTCTAATTTCCTAAAGCTCAAAGCCCAATCCTACTAGGCCCAATCCTACTAGGCCCAATTTTGGGATGTTACAACCCCTATTCCAGGATATTACAAAATCACTATTTAGTATCTACCATCGAGGTTTAAATTTTTTTATTCAAGTTAAGTCTTAAACTTAACAATTATTTTCATATTGGGTCTGAACTAAGTAATTGTTTCCATATTGGATCTAAATTGAACAATCGTGTTATAGGTTGAGTTTAAAACATAATTTGTATTGTGAATTTATAATAAAATTTTCACCCTATGAGATTTCACAAACTTAAATTGTTTACCCGTAACTCCTATTTTCTCCTTTGTTCTTATACTTGTTGTAAGCCTACTTGCAACTCAGGTTCATTTACATTCAATTTTTGTAACATCCTAGATTAGGGGTTATGCGTTCGTGCCTAATTCATGAGTTAGTAGGTTTTGGCAGTGTTGGAAGTGTATTAAGGATTTTTAGAATTTTAGGATGGAAGAAGAAAGCTTTGGAAAATTATTGGTTTTTAAGTAAAAAGGGGAGCTAGGTAAATGAGGCTTGAAAAGAAACTCCGTGTGAAGCATGACACAAGAAACCATGTGGTAAAATGGCATGTTTTATGAATTATGAATGTGTTATGTGAATTCTAGAAATAAGGAAATGTATGGAAATGTAAGGAAATATGGAAATGTAAGGAAATGTAAGGAAACGTATGGAAATGTAAGGAAATGTAAGGAAATGTATGGAAATGTAAGGAAATGTAAGGAAATGTATGGAAATGTAAGGAAATATATGGAAATGTATGGAAGTGTATGGAAATGTGTGGAAATATGTGGAAATGTATGGAAATGTAAGGCAATGTAGGGAAATGTAAGAAAATGTAAGGAAATGTAAGGAAATGTATGGAAATGTAAGGAAGTGTAAGGAAATGTGAGGAAATGTATGGAAATGTAAGGAAATGCAAGGAAATGTAAGGAAATGTCTTGTCTTGGAAATGTAGGGAAATGTCCTGAAAATGTAAAGGAATAAAGAGGAAAGTGAACATTTATGGAAACTAGGAAATGTAAGGATATGATTCAAAAATGGAAAGTGAACATTTCTGGAAACTTGGAAATGTAAGAAAATGGAAAGTTTACAAAGCCGATCAAAAATTTTAGGAAACTTAGAAATGACTTAGAAATGTCAAATTTTAAAGTTTAAAATAGGAAATTAGGGCAAGGAGGCCTTAAAAGAAAAAGTTGGTGAAATTTGACACACAAATGGGCTAGGAAAAGTGGCCTGAAGATGGCACTTAGGGCCTATGGAAATGGCGCCATGTGCAAGAGGAATGGGCCTGAGTTTGAGTCACTTGGGAAGCAAATAAAAGAGGTTTTATTTTTGCTTCTAGAAGACTGAGGTGGACGGCACATGCTTCTAGAAAGGAGGTGTTTTATTTTCATAAATATTCGATTAAAAAGGTGATAAATAAAGGATTTTTTAAATTGGATTATTTAGAAGAGATAAATATTGGATTACACTCTTTTATTTATGATAATTAAAGGATAAAGTTATCGAAATAGAAGAGTGGTGGCCAAGTAAAGGACTCTAGCCTAGTAAATTTGGCTATAAAAGGAAAAGAGAGGCCATTCAAAGATTATTTACTCTTCCTTGATAACCTCTCACTGAATTTTCTCTGCAACCCCTATTCTTTTCTTCTTCATTCTTCTCTCTCAATATTCCAAAAGCCAAAAGCTTGCTAAGATCGAGGCCATAGCCAGAAGGTTGAAGTGAAGGTGCAATCGATTTCTTCAAATAAGGGTAAGATCCAAGTTTGGTTTCCATTCTTTTATACTTTAGACTTATCGAAATCTTGGGCTAATTCCATTAATGTTCATGGTTGCCAAAACCTTGAAGAGATCTTTCGGGATTTACTAAGTGTCGACTACAAGGAAGGAGAAGTTCTTTTCCCAGAAGGTACACCATAGGCGCGTGTTCCTAGTTATTCGGTGAATTTCGGATTTAAGAATCTAAGGTAAGTCATATTTAACATTCGGCTAAGGTTATTTGTTGTGAATAAATGTTAGAAATTGATCTAACATGTAGTTATAGGGATTTCGACAGAAGGATACAAGGATTTCGGGATTTGAGAGTTTCAAGGTAAGTTTTAAGTATACTAATCCTACTAGGATTTGGATTTATAGCCGAATGGCTCTTTACTAAGTATTAAATGATTGAATGTAGAGAATTAAGATCTAAGGCATTAGATCAAGCTTTTCGGATTTGGATTGGAAACCTTAAGCGAATCAGTGTGTACTCACACTAACTTTCAATATATATATTATGGCAATAATTGTTTTAATATATGAATGTGTATAAGAATGAGAATGTGGCTAAGTACCACAAATGTGGCAAAAAGTACCAGTGCGTATTCCTACTCTTGGTAGGATTATGAATGTGTTATATTCTCAAAAGTGACATGAATGTGAATTTAAGTATGATATGAATGATATGTAATAATTGGGGCATTTGGGATATACGTGAAGGGAGAAAGTGAAGGTGATGACTACGGTCTCACCAACGAAGGTCTTGACTTTGGTCTCACAACGAAATATGGTGGCTACGGTCCCATTAATTGAATATCGTAACCGGTTACATTATTCGAATATAGTGTCTAAAGACACAACGTAAGTGGGCGATGAGCACGTCGATCGCCGCAAATGATCGCCTTCGATGGTGTGTAGCGGATAGAGGGTCGACTTAGTAGTCCCCACGGTTATGCTGAGTTGGTACGGGTGGTGTGTAGCGGATGGACCAATAGGCTTGGGTTTGGGTTGCATCATCCTTTATTTTGTATGAACATGAAATTGATATGACTTGTATGCCTGATTTGTTGAAAATTAGTCTCATGTACACATTGAGTCAATGGACTCACCCGTTGGGGAATTATTTTTCGGTGATGATGCGGCAATGTGGACCGGGTCGGCGGGAGCTAAAGGTGGCCATGCAACACTTGAAGAATTTATTAGAATTTGGACTCTATTTAAATTTAGTACTTTAAATTTTATTTTGGGTTTGAATGATGTAATAAGGCCATAAGGCCCAGTTGGATTTTCTTTACTTCTGCTTATTTTCATTTGATTATGATACAACTTATTTTTGATTAAAGTTAAGTAAATTTATTTCTTTTAAAATAATAAACCCTAAAATTATTTTGTCACCTTATTTAAGTTTGATTTTCAAAAGTTATTAAATGGGTTCCAATTTAAGCCCAACCCAAAACGAATTTTTCTTAATTACACAAATTTTCTCTAAGTTATTCAGGACATTGAAAACCGATTTTCTTAAGGAACATACCGAGATCCCACAGGGCTCGTGAAATTTGGTGTGGGGTGTTTCAGCTTGGTATCGAGTCTAGTTTTAAACTCTCTACTGTGTGGGCTCGAGGCCCAAAACGTTTTCAAATCGAGCCAAATGAATTTTATGAAGTATTTCTAAAAATAAGCAGGTTTCTGGCATGGCACCTCAGTCTCCGACCTGCAGTCCACCAGGTAAGTACCCCTAACCATTTGGGTGATTATGTGATCTATATTATGTTATGGAAGGGTAGAAAAAGGAATGGAACGTAGAATAGCATGATAGGAACTTGAACCCTAGGACTAGTCTACTCAAACACAAATACATAAGACTTAATACTTACTCAAACAAACCCATGACTAAGTCACTAAGTTAGGGTGGTAACCCCCCACATGCGCATGTCTAGGAGTGGATTCGATGAAGAGCACAGTACTTAAGCAGATCCTAGTGACTCACCTCCTCTTCACAGGAATCCTACCTGGTGCATAGCTTCGGTTCACCCTAACCAAGAGGACTCAGTCACAGGCTAAACTCGATAACTAAAACCCGAAAGGGACTAACCGTGTTTTTATGGAAACCCTATTTTTTCTAGAATCACCAAACTAGCTTCTTGAACTGTGAAAAAAATTATTATTTTGAAAATTTTAAAAATATTTCCCAATTTACAAAATTACTAAAATGCCCTAATAGCGAAATTACAAAAATGCCCTTGGTTTATAAAAATGTCCAAAATACCCACAGTTCTTATCAAGATTTCATTACATTAGAAAATGTTCAAAAACCCTAATTTGCAAAATATCAAAATACCTTGATTTGGAGAAAAATTACAAAATTGCCCCTAACTTACAAAATTACCAAAATGACCCTGATTTTAAAAAAAAAAATTTGCGACATCACCGACTTGAAAAACAAATGCTCAAAAAAGAACCCTCAAAGTTTTGCAAATTTTGAAATACCCCTGAATTATTAAACTTTACAAATTTACCCTGGTTTGTAAAAAAAATTAGCGAAATACCCCTGGAATTTCAAAATTACCGAAAGGCCCTAGGATTTCAAAATTACCAAAATACCCTTATTGACAAAATCACCAAGGAACCTTATTTTGGCAAATTACGAAAATACCCTTGTAGGACAAAATTACGAAAATACCCCTAAAATTCTTTCCATAAAACTTCTTCGCGGGTAATCAGTGGAATAAAGACTAATTCATAAAAATCTCTTAAATCAGATTAAATCGCGACGTTAGAAATAAGTTCTAGGGGACGTGAACTTAGAGATTGTGCCTAGAAAGTATGATGGTTCTATTAAGATCGAGTGCGCGCAATGTAAGCATAGTGCGGTGAGAAGGATTGTACGACTGTTAATAAGTAATTTCGAGGACGAAATTATTTTTAAGGAGGGTAGAACTGTAACATCCTAGATTAGGGGTTATGCGTTCGTGCCTAATTCATGAGTTAGTAGGTTTTGGCAGTGTTGGAAGTGTATTAAGGATTTTTAGAATTTTAGGATGGAAGAAGAAAGCTTTGGAAAATTATTGGTTTTTAAGTAAAAAGGGGAGCTAGGTAAATGAGGCTTGAAAAGAAACTCCGTGTGAAGTATGACACAAGAAACCATGTGGTAAAATGGCATGTTTTATGAATTATGAATGTGTTATGTGAATTCTAGAAATAAGGAAATGTATGGAAATGTAAGGAAATATGGAAATGTAAGGAAATGTAAGGAAACGTATGGAAATGTAAGGAAATGTAAGGAAATGTATGGAAATGTAAGGAAATGTAAGGAAATGTATGGAAATGTAAGGAAATATATGGAAATGTATGGAAGTGTATGGAAATGTGTGGAAATGTGTGGAAATGTGTGGAAATGTGTGGAAATGTATGGAAATGTAAGGCAATGTAGGGAAATGTAAGAAAATGTAAGGAAATGTAAGGAAATGTATGGAAATGTAAGGAAATGTAAGGAAATGTGAGGAAATGTATGGAAATGTAAGGAAATGCAAGGAAATGTAAGGAAATGTCTTGTCTTGGAAATGTAGGGAAATGTCCTGAAAATGTAAAGGAATAAAGAGGAAAGTGAACATTTATGGAAACTAGGAAATTAAGGAAATGATTCAAAAATTGAAAGTGAACATTTCTGGAAACTTGGAAATGTAAGAAAATGGCAAGTTTACAGAGCCGATCAAAAATTTTAGGAAACTTAGAAATGACATAGAAATGTCAAATTTTAAAGTTTAAAATAGGAAATTAGGGCAAGGAGGCCTTAAAAGAAAAAATTTGGTGAAATTTGACACACAAACGGGCTAGGAAAAGTGGCCTACAGATGGCACTTAGGGCCTATGGAAATGGCGCCATGTGCAAGAGGAATGGGCCTGAGTTCGAGTCACTTGGGAAGCAAATAAAGGAGGTTTTATTTTTGCTTCCAGAAGACTGAGGTGGACGGCACATGCTTCTAGAAAGGAGGTGTTTTATTTTCATAAATATTCGATTAAAAAGGTGATAAATAAAGGATTTTTTAAATTGGATTATTTAGAAGAGATAAATATTGGATTAAACTCTTTTATTTATGATAATTAAAGGATAAAGTTATCGAAATAGAAGAGTAGTGGCCAAGTAAAGGACTCTAGCCTAGTAAATTTGGCTATAAAAGGAAAAGAGAGGCCATTCAGCATTATTTACTCTTCCTTGATAACCTCTGCCGAATTTTGTCTGCAACCCCTATTCTTTTCTTCTTCATTCTTCTCCTCTCAATATTCCAAAAGCCGAAAGCTTGCTAAGATCAAGGCCATAGCCGAAGGTTGAAGTGAAGGTGCAATCGATTTCTTCAAATAAGGGTAAGATCCAAGTTTGGTTTCCATTCTTTTATACTTTAGACTTATCGAAATCTTGGGCTAATTCCATTAATGTTCATGGTTGCCAAAACCTTGAAGAGATCTTTCGGGATTTACTAAGTGTCGACTACAAGGAAGGAGAAGTTCTTTTCCCAAAGGTACACCATAGGCCGCGTGTTCCCTAGTTATTCGGTGAATTTCGGGATTTAAGAATCTAATGTAAGTCATATTTAACATTCGGCTAAGGGTTATTTGTTGTGAATAAATGTTAGAAATTGATCTAACATGTAGTTATAGGGATTTCGACAGAGGGATACAAGGATTTCGGGATTTGAGAGTTTCAAGGTAAGTTTTAAGTATACTAATCCTACTAGGATTTGGATTTATAGCCGAATGGCTCTTTACTAAGTATTAAATGATTGAATGTAGAGAATTAAGATCTAAGGCATTAGATCAAGCTTTTCGGGATTTGGATTGGAAACCTTAAGCGAATCAGGTGTGTACTCACACTAACTTTCAATATATATATTATGGCAATAATTGTTTTAATATATGAATGTGTATAAGAATGAGAATGTGGCTAAGTACCACAAATGTGGCAAAAAGTACCCAGGTACGTATTCCTACTCTTGGTAGGATTATGAATGTGTTATATTCTGAAAAGTGACATGAATGTGAATTTAAGTATGATATGAATGATATGTAATAATTGGGGCATTTGGGATATATGTGAAGGGAGAAAGTAAAGGTGATGACTACGGTCTCACCAACGAAGGTGCTGACTTCGGTCTCACCAACGAAATATGGTGGCTACGATCCCATTAATTGAATATCGTAACTTCGATTACATTATTTGAATATAGTGTCTAAAGACACAACGTAAGTGGGCGATGAGCACGTCGATCGCAAATGATCGCCGATGGTGTGTAGCGGATGGAGGGTCGACTTAGTAGTCCCCACGGTGTACAGGTTGGTACGGGTGGTGTGTAGCGGATGGACCAATAGGCTTGGGTTTGGGTTGCATCATCCTTTATTTTGTATGAACATGAAATTGATATGACTTGTATGCCGATTTGTTGAAAATTAGTCTCAGTGTACACATTGAGTCGATGGACTCACCCGTTGGGTAATTATTTTTCGTGTGATGAGCGAAGAATGGACCGGGTCAGGCAGGGGAGCTAAAGGTGGCCATGCAACACTTGAAGAATTTATTAGAATTTGGACTCTATTTAAATTTAGTACTTTAAATTTTATTTTGGGTTTGAATGATGTAATAAGGCCATAAGGCCCAGTTGGATTTTCTTTACTTACTTTTTTCATTTGTTTATGATACAACTTATTTTTGATTAAAGTTAAGTAAATTTATTTCTTTTAAAATAATAAACCCTAAAATTATTTTGTCACCTTATTTAAGTTGGATTTTCAAAAGTTATTAAATGGGTTCCAATTTAAGCCCAACCCAAAACGAATTTTTCTTAATTACACAAATTTTCTCTAAGTTATTCAGGACATTGAAAACCGATTTTCTTAAGGAACATACCAGATCCGGTTCAGGCTCGTGGGCCGGGTGTGGGGTGTTTCAATTTTCCTACTTGTTTTATCTTGAGTTACAACTCAGTAATCTTAGCACTTTAGAGGTGTTTTTACTAGAGCAGAAATGGGAGGGTAAAAAAAATTTCTATACTTTCTTAAAATTTTAATTAAATCTTTTCACAAAAACATACCTAATTAAATTTTTAGATGTTAAAAATTCTTAACTTTTTTGACCAATGATCAATTTGTAACGCGCGAGTAACAGGGAGGGACCAAATAGGGAAATATCCCTGTCCTCCAAAACGCACAATTCCAGTGGGGACTAAAATGAAATAAACGCAAAATTATCGGGCCAAATTAAAAAAACAACCTAAAAATAAGGAAGGACCAGGGGCGAAAATAGCCCAAAAATTGAGTTACCATTGCAGCTCTGGGTTCTTATAAACAGAAATCCAACTCCTCTTTTTTTTCAATTAGCAACGTTGGAAGGAAACAAATCCAAAATTACAGAATCTCTTCTTCTATTTCTTTTCCTCTCTCGAATTTTTCTCCTCTTTTCTCTGTTTTCAGAATCTGCAGTCAAAAAGCCGTCATAAGTTTTGTTTTATAGGTTTTATGTCTGTGTTTAAAGTTATTTTGTATGCTTTAATGGTTGAAAGAGAAATATTCAATTTTCCTTTTCCTTTTTTCTTAGGGATTTGAATTGTTGATTGTTTCTGAATGGAAAACCATAAAAACAAGAACATTTGTTTGTTTGTTGAGAAATGAATGGAAGAAGGAAAGAATAATTCCAAGAATTCCATTGTTTTCCCTTCCTTTATACCACATATATCTTGTAAACCGAAAGATTTTTGGGGTTTGTAAATTAAGGTTTCGATTTTAGTTACATGTTTCATTTTGGACTAAGATAGACTTTTGATATGATTCGGAGTTCACTTTTCAAAATTTGTTCCAACATCTGATGATGCATTCCTTGCATGAGCTTCACAGCTTACACTGGGTTCTTGCACTGTTAGTTTTAGGATGAGTGCTGTAATTGAATCGAAATAGACTGTAAATGATACTCGATTACATGTAAATATTTAAAAGCTGCATTTCTTATTGGATAGCTCCATTCTTGAATGTCTTTCTATTTTAAGCTTTGACATGACACCCTTTCAGTTTCCTCAGGATTTAGCATGATTTCCCCCCTATTTCTTGTTCAATTTTGCCCTATCTCTGTATGGCTCTTTGGTGGATCTTGTTTATGAACCGGATGTTGTTTGAGTTTCATACCCTTTACATTCTTAGACCGTAACTTTTCTTCCCTTACATCTCATAGGTGGTGCTGATTTGGATCTTTTCAGCAAATTCAACAGATGGCATCGCGTATTGTCAATTTGATTGAAGATCAGAATCTAAATGTGCAGTTTAATGGTACCATTCCCAGCACTTTCATGTTTTTGGTTTTGTCCATTTTTTTTTTCATGTTGAATTTGATAATTGAAATTGCTTCCTACAGGCAAGTCTAATATCTCTAAAGCCAGTATTGGTGGAAGAAAACCACTTGGTGATCTATCGAATTCAGTGAACCCAACCGCAAAGCAGACATCTAAAAAGGAGAGTTCCAAGATCATTTCATTCACTGAGAAAGCAACAGATTGCCTTTAAACTCCCGATGATTCAAGCAAGAAAAAGAGTGTGCCTAAGGCCTCGAGAAAGCTCAAGCTAGTGGCGGAAAGCTCTCTCGACATTTCCAACTCAGGCAAGCCTCACCTGCAAGGAACATCAAAGAACCAAACTGCAAAGCTATGTATTCCAGAAGATATTGCAGAGGAAGGGTTTCTGCACAATCATGAAGAATGCATGAAAGACAGAAAAGAGCCACCACTAATGAATTTTTACGGATCCTCGAATTAGATGGTAAAGAAATTCACTTGGCATTCATTCATATGTTTACATTGAATTAACATTTGGCTGACTGGATACTTACATTTGTATGCATGTTTTTTTGTTTAGATTTTCGTAAACATTCTGCATCTGCAAAGCAACATTCATTATCATACGAAATGGAGGTAAAAGTTCAACTCATTTTAGCAGTCTCATAAGCTTTAGCATATGAATTGTCCTAAGAATACTAGTTTACTTCTGTTACAGCCCACAAGTCCTTTAAGGTATGCCAAAATGCTGATTGAAGAACTATCTCCTCCAACGTCTACAAGTCCTTCAAGTCCTCCAAGTCATTCAAGGTATGCCAAAATGCTAATTGAAGAACTATCTCGTCCAAAGTCTAGGAAACTCGACTTTTACCCAGCTAGTCCAGAGGCACTGGATCATTGTATGCTGTTTGAGGAGTACATTCAAAGTTTTGAGTTAAAAAAGCATTGTTTTGAAGTTTCAGGGTCTGGTTTATGAGATTTTTTTCAAACCTTGGAAGGATAAGTGGACATTTTTTTAACCATAAGTCTAAACTCAAGGGGTAAATCTTTATTTTTACCCTTACTTTCATTTAACTTTAGATAACTATTCCTCTTTGCATGTCGTTATTTCGATGAACACCAAAAAAATGTTTTAAATGAAGTTCTTGAAAAAAAAAAATTCAAGAATTAAAAACAATAATTTTTCATAAAAATTGGAGAATAAACTTTAATGAAAATGATCCTTCTTCAAGTTTCAAGACCCTTATATCAAAGAAGGTTGGGGGTCCTTAGAAAATTGAAGGAAATCATGCAAAAAACTTTCCTTTCTTCTTTTTGAGTTTCGATTTTTTTAGGAGGAATAATAAAGGTTTTGTTTGTTAATTTCAGATACTAGAGGAAGCCACGAGAGTTAACAGAAAATGAAAGAAGAAACTAGAATAGTTGAAAGAGAGAAAAAAAATTCAAACTTTATTATTAAGAAATTTAATTTTTCAATTCGTAAGAATAAACTTATAATTAATGGAATAATGGTTTCTAATTTGGCAATGATTAATATTAAGTTTTAGTTTTTTTTTAACATTAATTTGTTGACACATTTAGAAAATATTATAAAAATTATAATTATTCTATAATTTTATAATTCTTTAAATATTTTTATATTTTTTATAAGAAAGAAAAAAGAGTAAGGGTCAAATTGACAAAAATTCTAAAGGTTGAGAAACTAAATTTGTAACTGTACTTAAACCTTTTGATACAGTTAAGAAAAAATATTAACAAAGGGACTGAAAATGAGCAAACCGAAAAGTCAAGAGATCAATTTTAATCAAATAAAACTAAATCCACACCAATCAATCAGTACAAGGACTATTCTCAGAATTTAACATTTTGAATTTGATATATATATATGTATATATATACATATATATATAATAGCCTCATAATTTTAATGATTAGAATTTACTTTTAGATAACCTCGTGTTAAATTAAAAAGAATAATGACAGGTTAGGATTTGTTCGCGACATTTAGAAGTTTCTTGGTGCTTTAAAAGGTTCGGGGTGAAACACCCCACACCTGGCCCACGAACCTGAACCGGATCTGGTATGTTCCTTAAGAAAATCGGTTTTCGAAGTCCTTTATTACTTATAGAATATTGGTGTATTTTTAGAAAACTGTTCATTTTGGACTGGCTTAGGTTAAAAACCCGTTTATTTAATTTAGAAATCATTTATTTAGGGTGACAAAATAATTTAGGGTTTAAATGTAAAGACATAAAATTTTAATATCATAAATGTAAAGTATTTCGAAGCATAATAATTACAAGTAAATAATGGTAACTAAAATAAAACTATGGCTTTTTAGGCCTTATTACATCAATAATTCCCAAACTTAAAATTTAAAGAACTTTATAAAAATGATGGTCCAATTCATAAATATTTTCTTTGCTACGCATGGCCACCTTTAGCTTCTCGCCCGAGGCCGGTCCATTCTCGCTCATCACACGAAAAATAGTCCTCAAAGGGGTGAGTCAACAGACTCAATGTGTACACCAACTAACAAACAATATTTCAGGCATACATATTCATATCAGAACATATACATATCAAAATGATGCAACCCAAACCCAAGCCTAATTATCCATCTGCTATACACCACCCGTACCTGCCAATCACACCGTGGGGACTACTAAGTCAACCCTCCTTCCGCTACACACCATCGAAAGCGCGATCATTGCGCAATGACGTGCTCATCGCCCATATACGTTGTGTCATTAGACACTATGTTCAGATAATGTAACCGGAGTTACCATGTTCACTTAATGGGACCGTGGCCACCATATTTCGTTGATGAGACCGTAGTCAACACCTATTCTTCCCCTTTCACATATATCCCATATGCCCCAAATATTTATATCATGCATATCTTATTTCTCATTCATATTACATATTCAAAAATATATATATATATCGTATTTGTAATCCTATCGGAAGTAGGAAACGTACCTGGGTACTTTTAACTCATTTGTGACACTTAGCCACATTCTTATTCGCATGCATATTCATATATATACATATAAAATAATTGCCGTAATATATTGGGAGTTACTGTGGGTACACACCTTATTCGCTTAATGGATTCCTTGAATTCCCGAAGTGAATCGATCACAGATTCAGACTTTAGATCTGTTAACTCCTATATTTGGCCCATCATATATAAACATATTAATACCCTTTTGATTTTAAAACCAAATCCTACTAGGAATAGAATTACTAACACTTACCTTGTTTGCCAAATCAAATCCCAAAGTTGTGGTATTCCTCCCTGAATTTCGGCTACCCACTAGATCCACTGATTTGATAAATCTTTGATTAAAACGAATAGATCTAATTATTAAAGAGATAACCTAGGCCGAATATAACTTCTTACCTTGAATCCCTGAGTTCCCAAAAATATTCCTTTTCTTGTATGTCTGTCGAAATCTGATAAACCCCTTGTATATTCGGCCATTCACAACAATAAGATTAGTACCCTGATTTTGGTAAAAAGAAAAAGGAATAGAAATTGATTGACCACAGATCTTACCCTTTTGATGTTGTAGTTGATTGCTCCTTTACTTAGAAACGACAAAGATTCGGCTTTGATAGTAGAAACAGAGAAGAAAATAGAAGAAGAGAAGATGGATTTTACTTAAGGAAAAATTCGACAGAGAGGGGGAGAGCTAGGGAATTTCGGCAGAGCAGAAAAAGAAGCAAACTGAGGAGTAGCCCTCCTTCCTTCCTTTTATAGACAAAGTTATCAGCCAAGGAGTCCCTTACTTGGCCACCACTCCACATATGTGATAATATTATTCAAATAAAAAATATTTAATCCATCATTTATCTCCTCAAATAATCCAAATTTAAAAATCTAAAAAAAATCTCTTATTTATCACTTAATAGCCGAATTTTAAAGAGAATAAACCTCTTTTTTTCAAGATGCTTGCCGTCCACTCCTTGTGCTTCTGGAAACAAAATTAAAACCTTCATTTAATTGCTTCCCTTGTGACTCGAACCCAGGCCCATGCCTCTTGCACATGGCGCCATTTCCATAGGCCCTAAGTGCCATCTTCAGGCCACTTTTCCTAGCCCGTTTGTGTGTCAAAACTTACCAACTTTTTCTTTTAAGGCCCTCTTGCCTTGATTTCCTATTTTAAACTTTAAAACTCATCATTTTAGGGTCATTTCCAAGTTTCCTAAAATTTTCGATCGGCTCTGTTTACTTGCCATTTTCTTACATTTCCAAGTTTCCTAAAATGTATACTTTCCATTTTTGGATCATTTCCATTTTCATTTCTTAGTTTCCAAAAATGTATACGTTCCATTTTTGAACCATTTCCTTACATTTCTGGTTTCCTAAAATGTTCATGTCCTAATGCATTTCGAGTTTCCAAAAAATGTTCAGTTTTCCAAAATGTTTATTTTCATTTCCATGCATTTTCATACATTTACGAGTTTCCAAAAATATCAAAAATTTATTCATAATGCTTAAGACTTGTCATTTCATACAATTAAACCGAAAATGCATAGGCCCTTTTTCCGGGATGTTACACGGACTACTAAAAAATCACTTGGTGGTTTATGAGACCTACGGGTTATAGTTAAGGGTTTATTTTCATGTGGTTTTCTATTGTTTGGATTTAATAATGAAATTTATTTTAACCAACGTGACGAGTTAAAATTATCGTAGATAAAATTAGAATTATTATGATAAAAAAATATAACATTTATTTTTCTCTAATTAATTTAAATTATGATCCAGCAGTTAAGCAGCAACAATTCCAGAAGAAAGCAAAGCAAAGAAAATTCTAAATGTTTGAACAGAATAAGGAGGAAGCACAAACCTATTTTCCTGTAAGACCAATCAAATTTATGATCACAAGAAGTAGCATAACTGCATATAATTTAGTTTTAAAAATTAAAACTAAAATTGAAACAATGTGTAAATATTAATGATTAAATTTATTATTATGTTAAAAATATCTTATTATTTTTCATTAATTATTTATCCACCAATGACTAAAAATGAAAAAAAATCAAATAATTGAGTACCGCATAGATCCCGATAGCTCCCTATAATTTTACAACAAGTGGAAGCTTCTCTAATCAGTGGAGAGATGACAAATGACAAATGACAAATCATTCAACTTTTGGTTCAAACATGCAAATTACGTTTCGAGAGGTCATCATCTTGATTTGGTAAGTGTGAGAGTTTTAAGTTTGACTCGATGAAAATGGTTGCCAGTCTTTTTAATCCAAGTGTTCTTTAACACCCCAAACCAGGTCTATGCGTTTAGATGAGATTTGGTTTGTCACACCAATCGAACATTCATTTAATTCTCTAATGATTATAGTAAACATTACTACAAAACCTTTTGGAATTAGAGTTTAAAAAAAAATTTAGTATGATGATTCAAGATTGATAATTTAAGAAAATACATATTTGAAAATCTTATTATTTAAAATATATTTGACAAACCTTAAAGTAATTTTTCAAAAGAATTTGAAAGAATTTAAAAGAGTAATTTAGATGTTCAAAATGTTATAAAACCTAATATTTTAAGAAAACCTTAAAAATTTAAACATAAGCCCATATTGAGAGTCTTAAACCAAATTAAATCCACCCACACAAATAAATCCATAAAAACATTATTAGAGGCCTTATTACATCAAACCCAAAATAGAAATTTAAAATAAGTAACTTAAATAAAGTTCATAGTTTTTATAAAAACCCATGCTCGTAGTATGGCCTCCACCAAGTCATCTCCGGCCCAAGTCCACATCAATTTCCATTACACAAATGGATAATAAACGGGTGAGTTACAAGGAACTCAGTGTGTAACTCACTTACCATCGTTCTTTGGGCCAGAGCATCGTACATTAATTTGGGCTTGAGCCCAATTACAATTTAAAACGATATTAAATAAAATAAATAATATATAAAATGCATGTAAAAATGAATTTCCCAAACCAAGCCTAATTTCCATCCGCTAACACCCCCGTACCAACCAACACGCCTGTGGGGATCAAGTCAACCCACCCCGCCAAACACACCAATCATAGGCATTAAGCCTTTTAATAAAGTTGTCGTGCACTACCGAACTAGATTGTGACATAGTCACCGAACTAGAGGCATTAAGCCAAAATTTGTGGCAGAGCCACCGAACTAGATAAGTGGCCACAGGCCTTTCTTCTCTTCAACAAATCCCATCCCATGCATTTATGTATGAATAACAAACTTTAATCATAACATGATTTATCAAGTAATCCATATTATAGATAAGTCTATAATTTAACTCCCATTTGGGCCTATTAATAAAATAGTATCTAGCCCAATTAGCAATCTAGAGATCTTTGGCCCATTTATCGAACTAGGATATTTTGGCCCATTTATCGAACTAGAATATTTTGGCCCATTTATCTATATATCGATCTAGCAGTTTTATGATCCAAATTATCGATCTAGTAGTTTTTCGTAAAAACTTAGCAATCTAGCAATTTTCGTAATTTCTCGGTTTTTACCGTTTTTATGCATTTACACAAAAGTTCTAATTACTACAAAATTTCCAATTTGGTCATCTTTACGATTTATCAAGTACTTACGGTTTGATAATTAACCCGAGAGATAAGTGTGAAGTTACACACCTGGTTATTGTGAGAACTAAACTTTCCCGCTCGTCAACACCTATACGTATCACGATAATTAAAACACTATAATCTATTAATAAAACCGATCTAAACATAACGATCTAAAATTTTACCCTCGGATTTTCGAAATACTCCTACTTGCGGTTTCCCCTCGATTGATAGTTCGTTAACCGAATCAAATCCACGAACAAATAATGGTTCGGGAGTACGAACGACTTCGAACAGTTGATTTTCCTCGATTGAGCGTCCGCAACCCGGTGGAAAATCTCGGATTCCCGAAATAGCCCTTTGCTTATACTTAGGGGGATTAACGGTACCACCCTTCTTCCGAACACTATACACGACCCGTTTCTTCCCTATCTTGATTGTCTTCAATGACAAAAGATCGTTAGCACGTCCTAATAATATATATCGATTACCACAAATATTCTTATTCCACAGGGAGAATCAATCCAAGCGTTCTATGTCACTCTCGATCACTTGATTTTCGATCTTCCGTTATCGCACTAAAGTATAACAAAAATAAATGTTAATAAAATGAACGTTTATTTCGACCTAAGAAGCCTTCATACCACCATCAATATTCGGCCATGACTACTACTAACTAAACGAAACTAGAAAGAATTCTTACCCCTTTTGTCCACGGTTGAAAAGAAAGGATTGAAAATGATGTCTTAAGTGATGGTGGATTCGGCTATGATAACCAAAGAAAAGAGAAAATGGTTCGGCTATGGCTTACTAACATTCGGCCATGGAGAAAAACAATGGAGAAAAGGATGAGTGAAAAGAAATAAAATATGAGAGAAGAGATGATAATGAAGATTTGGTTTTCAAAGAGAAGAAAAGAGAAAGAAAAGGATGTATTGGAGAGCAAGGTACATTCGGCAATGGAGAAAGAAAACAAAAAGAGAAAAATGGTCTTTTTGGTACTAGTAATTTCGGCACTAAGAAGAGGCACAAGAGAATATTCAAAAGATGAACAAAAATGACCAAATGGTCAAAAGAATTAGGCTTTACCAAATGCACAAATTCGGCCAAGGGAGAAAAGTTGAGAAAGGGTTGCAAAACTTTGCACATATGCTAAGAATGACCAAAAAGAGACTTCAAATCCTAGCCAAACTAACACCAAAATTCGGCTCCCCCCCTAGACCATATTGCCGTCCATATGCATGGTCAAATGGCCATGATTTTGTTTCCAAAACATTTTCCTTGATACTTGCCCTATGTCTCCATATCTTTCCTTATTTACTTGATTCCCTACCTTAAATTCACTCTTACCTTATTCCTTTGATATACTAACCAAAAATAACAAGGTCAACACTTACCATATATGTGCTTGGCCGACACATGCTAGGAAAACCAAAAAATAAAAGCCATCTAATTGCTATTTAAGGGATTCGAACCTCTCCCCTGATGCCAATACTCATGCACCAACACCACCTTGCCACTTACTCATCTTATGCAAATTTTGGACACTTAAATTTACTTAAGTAACAATGCCACATGCTCCACTTCAATAAATTCTCAAACAAAAATTTATTCCTTACCCGAAAAATTCTAATTCTTCTTCAGGACTATAATAAGCACGAAAAGTAATAAGACAATTTTTTCTACATAAGCTAAACACCAAAACATGCAATATATCGATACTTGGATTTTAGGGTGTTACAACTATACCCTCCTTAAAGAAAATTTCGTCCTCGAAATTTACCTGATTGAAAGAGGTGAGGGTATTGTTACCGAATTGTATCCTCAGGCTCCCACGTAGCTTCCTCTACTCCGTGATTACGCCATAAAACTTTGACCAACGGCACGGTTTTCTTTCTTAGCTCTTTAACATCTCGATCTAAGATTTCCACTGGTTCCTCTTCAAAAGACAAGTCTGAATTCAACTCCACTTATTCTACCGGTACTATGTGCGAAGGATCCGATCTATAATGCCTCAGCATGGAAACATGAAAAACATTATGAATTTGACTCAACTCCAGAGGTAATTCGATCTGATAAGCCACTGGACCAACACGTTTCACCACACGATATGGTCCAATGTATCTAGGACTCAAATTGCCCTTTTTTCCAAACCTGAAAATCTTCTTCCAAGCTGAGACCTTTAAGAAAACTTGATCGCCCATATCATACTCGATGTCCTTATGCTTCAGATCTGCGTACGACTTCTGTCTATCCGACGCTTCCTTTAACCGTGCTTGAATGACTTTCATTTTTTCTTCCGTCTCAGAGATCATCTCAGGTCCTAACATCTGTCGTTTGCCCAATTCAGTCCAACAAATAGGAGAACGACACCTACGACCATACAATGCCTCATAGGGTGCCATCTGAATGCTAGACTGATAGCTATTATTGTAAGCAAATTCTGCCAACGGTAGAAAATCCTCCCAACTACCTTTGAAGTCGATTACGCATCCTCTTAACATGTCTTCCAGAATCTGAATTACTCTTTCAGATTGACCATCTGACTGAGGATGAAAAGCCGCGCTAAAGTTTAGCTTTGTTCCCTGGGCTTCATGCAAAGCTTTCCAAAACCGAGATGTAAACCTAGGATCCCTATCTGATATAATAGACACGGGTACCCCATGCAACCTCACGATTTCGGATACATATAGCTTAGCCAACTTCTGTAACAAATAATCCGTACGAACTGGTAGAAAATGAGCAGTCTTCGTCAAACGATCAACAATTACCCAAACAGAATTTTTCTTAGTAGGTGTTAAAGGTAACCCACTAACAAAATCCATTGTTATCCGCTCCCATTTCCAAAGAGGAATTTTTACTGGTTGTAATAAACCTGACAGCAATTGATGCTCCGCCTTCACTTGCTGACAGGTTAAACATTTTCCCACAAATTCGAAAATCTCACGCTTCAACCCTGGCCACCAATACTGTTCACGAAGATCCCGATACATCTTATTTCCTCTGAGGTGCATAGCATAAGGGCTACTATGCGCCTCCCGTAAAATCATCTATCTCAGTCTGAGTCTTTAGGCATACAAACTCTTCCTTGAAAACACAATATACCTTCTGAGTTTATACTAAAATCCTCTATTTCACCATTTTCAAATTGTTGAATTAAAAGTCCCAACTTCCTATCTGATATCTATTTTTCCTTGATCTGTTCTAACCACAGAGGCTTTACCTGAAGTTTCGTTATCAGACTACCATCCTCGTACAAATTCAAATGGGCAAACATTGCTCTCAAATCAGATACCATTTTACGACTTAACGCGTCTGCTACTACATTAGCTTTTCCAGGATGATACTCGATTGAGAAATCATAGTCCTTTAACAGCTCCACCCATCTTCGTTGTCTCAAGTTTAATTCCTTCTGAGTAAGAAGATACTTAAGACTCTTGTGATCCGTATAGATGATAGACTTTTCACCATAAAGGGAATGCCTCCAGATCTTTAGAGCAAACACTACCGCAGCTAACTCCAAATCATGAGTAGGGTAGTTTACTTCGTGCGGTCTTAGCTGACGAGAAGCATAAGCCACCACTTTCCCACTTTGCATCAATACACATCCTAAGCCCGTGTGTGACGCATCGCAGTAAACTATAAACTCCTTTCCAAAATTTCGGGTTGAATCAAGATCGCGCGCTTGTCAAAATTTTCTTCAATTTCTCGAAACTTTCTTGCTATTTATCGGTCCATACATATGGCACTCCCTTCCGCAATAGCTTAGTTAAGGGTGCAGTAATCAACGAAAACCCTTCAACGAAGCGTCTATAGTAACCAGCCAAACCCAAGAAACTCTGAATCTCGGCTATTAACTTTGGTGGTTTCCAATCCAAAATAGCTTCAATCTTCCAAGGATCCACCCTTATTCCTTCGACTGATACCACATGACCTAAGAAAGTCATTTCTCTTAACCAAAATTCACATTTACTGAATTTGGCATACAATTGATTATCTCGAAGCAACTGCAATACAATTCGCAAATGCGAGTCATGCTCCTCTTCATTCCTTGAATATACCAAAATGTCATCTATGAATACCACTACAAACCGGTCTAAATATGATTAAAAGACCCGGTTCATCATATCCATAAATGCAGCTGGTGCATTGGTCACCCCAAATGGCATCTCTAAAAACTCATAATGTCCATAACGAGTTCGGAAAGCCGTCTTGTGAATATCCGCTTCTTTCACCTTAAGCTGGTGATAACTCGATCTCAAATCAATTTTGGAGAAAACTGAAGCTCCCTTCAATTGATCAAACAGGTCATCAATTCTCGGCAGAGGATACCGATTTTTGATCGTCAATTTATTCAATTGTCTGTAGTCAATACACATACGCATCGACCCATCTTTCTTCTTAACAAACAAAACCGGTGCTCCCCACGGAGACACACTCGGTCGAATAAAACCTCGATCTAGCAATTCTTGAATTTGAGCTTTAAGCTTCAGCAACTCCTTCGGTGCCATTCTATAAGGAGCAATGGACACTGGAGCAGTTCCGGGCAAAAGCTTAATACCAAATTCCACTTCCCGATCCGGAGGTACACTGGGAAGTTCTTCGGGAAATACATCCAAAAATTCCTTCACTGTTCTCACATCTTCCACTGATAACTCCTTGGCATCTAAAGCACTAATAAATGCTATAAATGCTCCATACCCTTTTCGCACAAACTTTTTTGCCTTTAGCGCAGATATCACATTTGCCAAATAATTCCTTCGCTCGCCTATCATAATTATCTCCTTATCCTCCACAGTTCTTACTGACATCCACTTTTCAGTACAATCCAATTTCGCCCGGTGCTTAACCAACCAATCCATGCCCAAAATAATATCGAATTCGCCAAAAGGCAATTCCATCAAATTCGCCTGAAATATTTCTCCTTGAACTTCTAAGGGCACATCTCTAAACAGTTTATTTACCACCACCGACTGTCTTAAAGGACTAATTACCTTCATCTCACTATCGCAAATTTCAGATTCTAAGTTCAAGTTGCCCGATACGGTGCTAGCAACATACGAATGGGTAGAACCAATATCTATCAAAGCAATAACAGGTACATCAAAGATGAAGAACGTACCAGTTATCACATCAGGTGCATTGCCCTCCTCACGGTGTCTGACTGCATAAACCAATCCTGGCTGTCTGGCATCCGCGCTGCCTCTAGGACCATTGCCTCGAACCGCTGCACCTTGACCACGTCCAGCCCCATTACCACCACGACCTGGTCCACGACCTCTCGGTGGTTGCTGAGCTCCTCTTGCCGATGGTGCATCAGTATTACGAGCTTCCTGAGTTGTATCCATACGTCGAGGGCAATTCCTATATTGATGATCCATCGACCCGCATTTATAGCAAGCACCCGTTTTCCTCCAAAGACTCTCCGAATGCCGTTTTCCACAATCAAAGACACCTCGATCTCGACTGCGATTACGACTACAGTGTGTCCTACCTTGAGCTGGCTCATCATTCCAAGGCCTCTTCAGAAACCTTTTTGAAGAACCTGAATGCTTCATATCTCTCTTGCCTCTAGCTCGTTCCCGATTCTGACGTTCCGAGTTCTTAGCCTCTTCGGCTATCTTGGCCTTTTCCACAAGCGTGGCAAAAGTTCTAACTTGTTGTGGGGCTATCAAAACCCGCAACTCATCGTTCAAGCCATCCTCAAAGCGTACACAACGCTCATGATCCATTGCCACTATTGTTCGAGCATAGCGACTCAAACGTAAAAACTCAGCCTGATACGCTGCCACCATCTTATTTCCTTGGACCAGATTCAAGAATTCCTTCCTTCGGGCATCTACATAACTTGTTCCCACATACTTCCCTTGGAAAGAAGCTTTGAAGAATTCCCAATTGACTAATGCAGCTTCAGTGCCTTCTCGGACAATAAGCCACCATTGGTAGGCTTCGTCCCTTAACAAGGACACCGCTCCTCTTAGTTTTTGTTCCACAGTGCACTCAAGATCATCCATAATTCACTCCACTGCCTCAAGCCAATATTCAGCAATGTTTGGAGCTACACCAGAAACACCTCTGATAACCTCAGCACCACTTGATTTCAATCATTCCGATATTGACCCACGAGCTGTTAGTCCCGTTCTGGTTCCAGCGACCCTTTCAAGGACTTGCAACATTGCTCGTGTCACAATATTATCTTCATCCATATGGTCGTGTGATCCCGTCTCACTTTCGAGTGACGCAGGTGCGTCTATTTCGGGTATATGATCCGGTGCTTCAGTTGCGCCCCTAACACCTTGTCCTCTACCACGGCCACGTCTACCGCGTCCACGACCACGTCCTCTAGTGCTCATGACGACTAATTCGATTTAATCTGATTAAGAGTTTTATGAATCAGAATACTATTTCAGTGTTTATTAACGATGTTTTATGATATGAAAGAGATAGAGTTGTTTTCGCAATCATATCCTATTGTCTCAATCTCAACGGTTTTCAACACCTAAAACAAGAAGTTCTAGAGTGTCTCCTCTTATCATATCACAATGATAATAAGCAATCAATATACAGATACTTACTTGACTTGTCGCGGGATGCTCGTGGTGCCATACTACCTTTAAATCAAAAGTTGAAAAATTTTGAATTATTTTTCAAACAAATATCGTTGTTGAACCCAACCACAGTCGGGTTTTGAAACTGGCTCTGATACCACTAACTGTAACACCCCAAACCAGGTCTATGCGTTTAGACGAGATTTGGTTTGTCACACCAATCGAACATTCATTTAATTCTCTAATGATTATAGTAAACATTACTACAAAACCTTTTGGAATTAGAGTTTAAAAAAAAAAATTAGTATGATGATTCAAGATTGATAATTTAAGAAAATACATATTTGAAAATCTTATTATTTAAAATATATTTGACAAACCTTAAAGTAATTTTTCAAAAGAATTTGAAAGAATTTAAAAGAGTAATTTAGATGTTCAAAATGTTATAAAACCCAATATTTTAAGAAAACCTTAAAAATTTAAACATAAGCCCATATTGAGAGTCTTAAACCAAATTAAATCCATCCACACAAATAAATCCATAAAAACATTATTAGAGGCCTTATTACATCAAACCCAAAATAGAAATTTAAAATAAGTAACTTAAATAAAGTTCATAGTTTTTATAAAAACCCATGCTCGTAGTATTGCCTCCACCAAGTCATCTCCGGCCCAAGTCCACATCAATTTCCATTACCTAAAATGGATAATAAAACGGGGTGAGTTACAAGGAACTCAGTGTGTAACCCACTTACCATCGTTGTTGGGCCAGGCCATCAGGGCATTAATTTGGGCTTGAGCCCAATTACAATTTAAAACGATATTAAATAAAATAAATAATATATAAAATGCATGTAAAAATGAATTTCCCAAACCAAGCCTAATTTCCATCCGCTAACACCCCCGTACCAACCAACACACCTATGGGGATCAAGTCAACCCTGTAACAGACCAATTTTGACCCTAATCGGAACGGTGGTTTCGGGACCACGAATCCGAGCCTGATAAATATTTTAATATTTTATTTTGTGTTTATTATATGTGATTTAGTGAGTGTGAAAGTTTCGTATAAAAATTTAATCGTTTAAGTGCTCAATTTGATAAAAAGGATTTAATCGAGAAAACGCGAAAGTTTCATGCTAAAGTGAAAGGTACTAATTTGAGTGTGGCTTTTTAAGTGGGTGTACCAAAAGGGCAATTAGCCCATTAACCTTATTAAGGGACGGCAATGGGCCTTTATAAGTCCAAATTATATGTTAAATTAGTCTAGTATATAGTTATATTAATGTGTTAAAATAATGTTAATAATATATATGTTTGTTTTAACATAAAATAAAAAGGTTAAGTGGGAAGAAAGAGAACTTCACTTTGTTCTTCTTCCTTGGCCGAATATAGGAGCTAGAAACTCCATTTTTAGAGCTTGAATTTCGGCACTTTGGGGCTCAATTAAAGGTATGTGTTTTGTTTAGTTTTTGAAAATTTTTGCATTTTTGGAATGTTTGCTTTAAATCCTATACAACCCATGTTTAAATTTTTGAAAATACTATGTATATAAGATTCGGCCATTGACATGCTTGGGTAGTTTTGATGTTTGATGGTTTTAAATTGAATGTATGTTAAGGATTTACAAGTTTTGTATTGGAGTTTTTGGTGATTTTGAGTTTATAGGGCTAAATTGAAAAGAATAAAATTGTGAAGGGTTAAAATGTCAAATAGATGAAATGCATGGACACCTATGGCTATGGGGAAGGTTCGGCCTAGCCATAGTGTTAGGAAATTTTGCATAATTTGTGTTTTGTGTAAAATTGGACCAAATTGTAAAAATGGAAAACATTAGGGGCAAAATTGTAAATTGCCCATTTGTGTGTCTTGGGACTAAATTGAGATGAAAAGCAATTAAATGAGCTAAATTTTAATGTGTTTTAGATCAAGAGCAAAGAAAAACGGAATTAGACCGGGGAAAGACGAAGGTTCTCGAATAGCCGATTCGCACGGACTATCGACAACCGAGGTAAGTCCTTTAGTTAAAATATGTCAATAAATTAATTATGAATTTAGTGAATGATGAATTGTGGAAAATTAGAGTATAAATTCATGATATAGCCGAATGTGAATGTATAGTATTGAAGTGAATTTATTTTGGCTAATGCAAGGTGAATAAGTAAGATCCTGAGCTACCTTATGTTTAAGGGCTATTTGTAAATCTAATGAATGACAAAATTTATATAAGTTTGGTGTAAAATCATGAGTTGGCCGAATGTGATGATTATGGATTGGATTGGTTTTCAATATTTTAATGCAATGTGAATAAATACATATGATTCGATATGTGATAATGATATGTGAAAAGCGTGTAAAACCATTCTGACCTTCGGGCTTTGAGCCTAGCAGGCCTCGTGTCGGTGACATAATCGGGCTTACGCCTAGCAGGCCTTGTGCCGGTGTTAATTATCGGGCTTTATGCCTAGCAGGCCTTGTGCCGGTGTTACTTTTCAGGCTTTTACGCCTAGCAGGCCTTGTGCCGGTGTTACCTTTCAGGCTTTTACGCCTAGCAGGCTTCATGCCGGTGATGTATTTTACAAAAGAGAAGTTGAATCTTAACTCAAGACAAATTTAAGCTAACTGATTGAGTATACGGTTCAGGTAAGTATGTAAGGTATGTTATGCCTACTACTACTATGGAAATTCGGTTTGCATGTATAAATGCTTGGAATACAAGAAATTTTAATATGGTAGTGTGGTTGATATGAATGTTATAGTTACACAACTTGGGGTATGTGATACTTGTAAAATATATTAAGTCGATTAAAATAATACAGTTTATGGAATCAAGTATAATTTCTTCGGTTAATGTACTAATAAGATTTGGCTTTGTGTAGATAAATTATCATAATTAAATGTTTGTGGAAAATGTCATAAGTTGATTCATTTAAATGTTATGCTATTATAAATTTAGGACTTACTAAGCTAGTAAGCTTAATTATGTGAAATATTTCCTCTGTTTTATAGATTTTGGGTTACGCTACGGGCTCAAGTCGGATCGTCAAGGAAGTCGCCAACACTATCAATCTATATTTTGGTACTCTTTCATTTTGGTTTTAAACAAAGGCATGTATAGGAAAAAGGCTTGGTTTTTGTTCGATAAAATTTCACGGTTCATGTATAAAATGGCCATGCGAATATGGCTAAATTTCTAGTTAAGTACGTTGTTGTGTTTTTGATGTATATGTTGGTTCATGATGGCAAGGTTTATGCTTTCTTAATCAAAGTTTAATCATTTTGTTAAGGAAATGTTTATATACGAAATGAATCCTTGAATTAGGAATGTAGGTAGGTTCGGTTAGAAGCTAGTCTTTCATAAAATGCAACAAAACAGCTTGTAGTAACAGCAGTGATGTGAGTTAGAAAAATCACCAAAAATAGGGTATATTGAATTAAAAAGTGAATGAGATATGGAATTAAACCTTATTGTGTCTATTTTTACATGAAAGAAACAAAGTAGGCAAAAGAAATATATATTATGAGATAATTCAGTTTTAGTGAGACCTGCTCTGAATGAATTCGTGAGTCACTGTTCTGTTTTGGAAAAATTGTCATAAATTGTACAAAAATCATTAAGAAGCATGGTTTATATGTGTAGAACCCTTAATGAATCTATTTTTCATTGGTATAAACAAGAACATTATAGGAAATTTTTGCAATGAGATAACTTCATTTTTGTAGGGACAGGTCAGAATTGTCAAGCAGTGTAATAAGGGTAACTTTGATGAATAAACTATACTAGTTGGCTACATGAAAAATTCTGGAAACATTATGGTGAATAGTTATATGAGTCTAGTTTCAAGGAAAATTTACAGATCTAAAGTTCGAGTTTTGTAACTCGAGTTATGGTCGATTTAGTCAGCGTGACGCAGTTGGACAGCTTTAAAAATTTTTACTTCTCGAGTTAATGGTCAAGTCTAGTAATGCCACGTACCCGACTCCGGCAAGGGTTTCGGGTAAGGGGTGTTACAAACCCACCCCGCCAAACACACCAATCATAGGCATTAAGCCTTTTAATAAAGTTGTAGTGCACTACCGAACTAGATTGTGACATAGTCACCGAACTAGAGGCATTAAGCCAAAATTTGTGGCAGAGCCACCGAACTAGATACGTGGCCACAGGCCTTTCTTCTCTTCATCAAATCCCATCCCATGCATTTATGTATGAATAACAAACTTTAATCATAACATGATTTATCAAGTAATCCATATTATAGATAAGTCTATAATTTAACTCCCATTTGGGCCTATTAATAAAATAGTATCTAGCCCAATTAGCAATCTAGAGATCTTTGGCCCATTTATCGAACTAGAATATTTTGGCCCATTTATCGAACTAGAATATTTTGGCCCATTTATAAATATATTGATCTAGCAGTTTTATGATCCAAATTATCGATCTAGTAGTTTTTCGTAAAAACTTAGCAATCTAGCAATTTTCGTAATTTCTCGATTTTTACCGTTTTCATGCAATTACACAAAAGTTCTAATTACTACAAAATTTCCGATTTGGTCATCTTTACGATTTATCAATTACTTACGGTTTGATAATTAACCCGAGAGATAAGTGTGAAGTTACACACTTGGTTATTGTGAGAACTAAACTTTCCCGCTCGTCAACACCTATACGTATCACGATAATTAAAACACTATAATCTATTAATAAAACCGATCTAAACATAACGATCTAAAATTTTACCCTCAGATTTTCGAAATATTTCTACTTGCGGTTTCTCCTCGATTGATAGTTCATTAACCGAATCAAATCCACGAACAAATAATGGTTCGGGAGTACGAACGACTTCGACCAGTTGATTTTCCTCGGTTGAGCATCCGCAACCCGGTGGAAAATCTCAGATTCCCGAAATAGCCCTTTGCTTATACTTAGGGGGATTAACGGTACCACCCTTCTTCCGAACACTATACACGGCCCATTTCTTCCCTATCTTGTAACACCCCAAACCCGGTCAATACACCACGACCGAATCTGGTATGTTACAGGGAAAATGTGTTTGAGGGGTTTGGTTTCCGGTTAAAGATTTGATAGAAACTCTTTGTTATGTATTACACTTGACAAAATCTTGGGCATGATTGTTTGAAATCGATAGTGTATTTTGAAAACCCAGAAATTTTGAAAACTTAGTTGAACCCACAAGTAAACAAATTTATAATCATTTAGAAATCTGGGAAAAATTCCTTGTGTTTGCTTAGAAACATTTTAATCTTAGGGTGAATAAAATCTCAAGTTTGGAAAACATTTGGGTGTATTCATTTTAATGGGCTAGTGTGATACTCGATGGTAAAGTTTAAAACATATCGCTTTGTAGTTTTAACAAAACCTTTTCCTTTCCAAGCTTTATCCAATATTAATCCATTACTTTGTTAAGGCATATTTGAAATCACATTTGAGCATATAAATAACCAAAGCATAAATTTTAAAAAACATTTACAATCCCAGCAAAACCAAATGAAAATAAAGGAAATAAAGTACCAAATATTTAAATCAGTGCAAATCTGAATTTATTCATGGCATGCTCACCTCAAGTCCATCCAGCTCCATGTCCGCGATCTAAGTGTCACCTGAAATGATAAGGGAGAAGGTGAGTCGCAAGACTCAGTGTATAAATCCCCCTCCCGATTAATGCAACAAGCTAACACACATCATAGCATAGCAATACAATTAATGCACCCCAATCCTAACCATCCATATCGCCTTTTCTACCCCGTGTGGTACCAAACCACTGGTGGTGCCAAACCACTGGTGACCCGAAGTCACGATATCCATAAGTGTGGTGCCAAACCACTGGTGACCCAAAGTCACGAATAATCCAATGATGGGGCCAACCCATCGTGTGATACCAAATCACTGGCGTCAATCCCGTATAATCATCTGTGGGGCCAACCCGCTATGGTACGAAGCCACTGGGACGAGACGCTATGAGGTGCCAAACCTCTGGTGTCCCAAAGACACGAGTGTGATACCAAATCACTGGTGACCGAAGTCACGAATCCAATGATGGGGCCAACCCATCACGTGATACCAAATCACTGGCGTCGATCTCGTAATATCAACCGTGGGGCCAACCCACTGTGGTGCTAAGCCACTGGGACAAGACGCTGAGGTGCCAAACCTCTGGTGACCCAAAGTCACAATAAATCAATCTGTGGTACCAAACCACTGGAGGTACCAAACCTTTGGTGTCCCAAAGACACGGATATCATATTCCCCCTCCTCTCATATCACCCAATAACATCTCATACTGATGCAAAATCATGCAACTCATGCAATCATACTAACATGTTTAATGCTGCATCTCATAGCACATATATCAGAATCATGACATCAATATATATCAACAACATAGCTCGTAATGAAACGGACTTACCCGTGTCCGTGCTCATACCCTACAGGGTATCATATCAATCACCCATACTATATCGGCTTATTAACAATCAGGTTATTAACATATTACTAAGGAAGAGTGTGCTAGTTTACACACCTGTTAAACGAAAGCCTTAAACCCAACGAACTGATCTAAGCCCCTTGATTACCCTGCTCCTATAATCGGCCAAACATGGGCATCAGACTAAGGCCATTCAGCCAAACCAATTAAACCCAAAAGGTTAACGTTTGAACCCTTACCTTATGAATGATTTGGTTTTCTACCAAATCCCGAACCAAACATTGGTTCCTTTGACAATCGGCCACAACCTAATAAGAAGAACCATTAACCCTTTGAAACTTTGGCTTATTGAAAACTAACGAATAGACTAAAAGGACCACTCTTACCACCACTTACCAATCGATCACCCACAGTTGAAGGCTTCAATTGACTGCTTCGAAATCCCGGTTGCCCTATAATGAATTCGGTTCAATCATAAGAGATTAACTTCTTTCAACCAACCCAAAGTTGGCTATTAACCAAACCAAAATCAACAAGAACAAGAGAAAAGAAATGGCCATCCGGCCAAGCACTTACCCCAGAAAGAAAATGCAAGAGAAAGATGAAAAGAGAGAGGTTGGTATTCGGCCAAAATGAGAACAATGATAGAAGGAAATTTCGGCAGCACAAGGGAGGGATTCGGCTATAATCTAAAAGTAAAACAAAATAAATATGGTTTAAGAGAAGAAAAGAAATCGGCCAGAAGTTGAAGAGAGGTTCGGCTCAGGTGCTTCAAGAAAGAAGAAAGAAATTATGAGATGATGAGGTACTAGTTTCAGCTAACCTTAATGAAAAAGAAAAGAGAAATGATGGAAGGGTGTATGTTCGGCCAAGGAATCACAAGAAGAAAAAGAAGTGATAACAAAGTAGAATTAGGGACACAAAAGAGCATTCGGCTAAAATGAAATTAAGAGAAAGCAAAAGTAAGTTTCGGCTAAGGTAGAGGTTGCTTAAACTTTCGGTTTCAAGAAGTAAAAAGGAAAAATGAAAGAACACCCTCTGAAGTTTCGGCTATTATTGACAAAAAGGGAGAACTTTAATTTGACTCTTAATGACCAAATATGCACAAAGATGCCAAAATGAATTTCAGCTATCACCCTTACCCACTTACCAAGCCGTCCACTCCCCCCATGAAGTCCCCAAGTTTCGGCTATCACCTCCAAACACTCCCCAATATTCGGCCACTACCCACATTTGCTCACAACCATCCATTCAAATTAGTTTGAACTAGTCAATCTCCACCATTTACTCTCCACCCCTCATTTGAATATTTGACTTGGTCCATGGCAGAGTTTGAACTGCCCACAACTTCTCCCCTCCATGCCGTCAAAATAGGAGCAAAAAGTGGGATTTTCGCAGCTTGAACACAGGACCTCCTCCCCATGCAGTTGGCGTCACACACAAGCTCCAAGTGGCGCATGCTTTGCCGCTCCACCAGCTCATCTCTTGTGCTAACATTCACCAAAATTAATTTATAAACCCCAGCTCCTTCAGCTCCCCTCACATAACACTTGAAACAAAAATTTTCTCAACCACTCAGGCTTACCCCAAGCTCCTAACTAAGCCCCAAAACAATCAAAAACATCACAATGCAACCCAAACACATGCAAACGAATGCAATAACAAAATAACCCCTAACCCGGGATATTACATATCTTGATTGTCTTCAATGACAAAAGATCGTTAGCACGTCCTAATAATATATATCGATTATGACTAAAGGTTTTAAAAACGAGATTTCCTTACCACAAATATTCTTATTCCACAGGGAGAATCGATCCAAGCGTTCTATGTCACTCTCGATCACTTGATTTTCGATCTTCTGTTATCGCACTAAAGTCTAACAAAAATAAATGTTAATAAAATGAACATTTATTTCAACCTAAGAAGCCTTCATACCACCATCAATATTCGGCCATGACTACTACTAACTAAACGAAATTAGAAAGAATTCTTACCCCTTTTGTCCATAGTTGAAAAGAAAGGATTGAAAATGATGTCTTAAGTGATGGAGGATTCGGCTATGATAACCAAAGAAAAGAGAAAATGGTTCGGCTATGGCTTACTAACATTCGGCCATGGAGAAAAACAATGGAGAAAAGGTTGAGTGAAAAGAAATAAAATATGAGAGAAGAGATGATAATGAAGATTCAGTTTTCAAAGAGAAGAAAAGAGAAAGAAAATGATGTATTGGAGAGCAAGGTACATTCGGCAATGGAGAAAGAAAACAAAAAGAGAAAAATGGTCTTTTTGGTACTAGTAATTTCGGCACTAAGAAGAGGCACAAGAGAATATTCAAAAGATGAACAAAAATGACCAAATGGTCAAAAGAATTAGGCTTTACCAAATGCACAAATTCGGCCAAGGGAGAAAAGTTGAGAAAGGGTTGCAAAACTTTGCACATATGCTAAGAATGACCAAAAAGAGACTTCAAATCCTAGCCAAACTAACACCAAAATTCGGCTCCCCCCCTAGACCATATTGCCGTCCATATGCATGGTCAAATGGCCATGATTTTGTTTCCAAAACATTTTCCTTGATACTTGCCCTATGTCTCCATATCTTTCCTTATTTACTTGATTCCCTACCTTAAATTCACTCTTACCTTATTCCTTTGATATACTAACCAAAAATAACAAGGTCAACACTTACCATATATGTGCTTGGCCGACACATGCTAGGAAAACCAAAAAATAAAAGCCATCTAATTGCTATTTAAGGGATTCGAACCTCTCCCCTCATGCCAATACTCATGCGCCAACACCACCTTGCCACTTACTCATCTTATGCAAATTTTGGACACTTAAATTTACTTAAGTATCAATGCCACATGCTCCACTTCAATAAATTCTCAAACGAAAATTTATTCCTTACCCGAAAAATTCTAATTCTTCTTCAGGACTATAATAAGCACGAAAAGTAATAAGACAATTTTTTCTATATAAGCTAAACACCAAAACATGCAATAGACCGATACTCGGATTTTAGGGTGTTACATGTTTAGCGATGATTTACAGATTTAAAGATAGCTGCGGTTCAACCCGGGTAGACAAAGTAAAATATGAAGACCGCTTGAAGTCCCCCATTTTACTACTCACTGAATGGAAGACGACTCGGGTCAAAGCTCTTCTGGAAACGGAGTGATGAAAACCTTACAATTTTTGGTTGAAACATGCAATTTACGTGAAACAAGAAAAAGCTTCATCTTCTGTAAACCTTTAATTTGTGGGGTTAGAAGATTTTCATGCATCTTTAATTAATATTTTAAAAAATAAAAAATTAAATAAATGAGACATATGGTGGTTTTTAATTTTAGAAAAAATACCACCACATTCCTACAAGACTAGTGATCAAACCGATTAAATTATTGATTCGTTGATCTGATCGATTTAATTAAATAAATAATTAAGATTCATTAAATAAAATAAATCAATTCAATTAAAATTTTAACACAGTACAATAAGTCTATATTAACTCATGAATCAACAAGTGTAATGTCTCTCTCCAAATTGATACCTAGATACAACCAACTTAACCTGCTGCTCTAATTCAAACAAGCATGCATGCCAAATTTAATTACACGTCCATTTAAGAGAGGCACTGAGAGGACATCTGAGGGCCTTGGCGCTCCCTTAATTTGGTGATATTGCTTTTAAGCCTTTAAAATAATAAGTATAGCCTCAATCAATACCTTAAGAATGATTTTGAAATTACAAAAATGCATTAGATTTTTTACATTTTAGCAGTGGAAAGTCTAATGTACGTTCAGGTTTGTATACATTGGAATATTGTGTACACTATTGGGATGTAAGGCATGTAACACCCCAAACCCGACCCATGCGTTAAGGCCAGATCCGACATGTCACCTAAGAAAAATACTATTAAGTCCTTTCTAATAAATACACCAATTAAAACAAACTCCCATTTTAAACATTTTTGATAAAGTATTATTAAATAAAAGTTTGATTGATGAATCGATAAATTTGAGATATAAAAAGAAATCTTACAAAACCGTAACCACGAAAATATCGTCAATAGTTCAAGAAGATTGAAAAGAATTTGAAAATAATCTTCGAAAAGTGTTGATATAAGATTTTTCCAAATATTATACATTAGCGGCGTTGTAACACCCCCAAACCCGGCCCACGTGCCTTGACCGGGTCTGGTTATGTCACTGCGGAAAGACGGTTGAAAATCTTTTTGACTTTTGAATAAATCATGGAAATTGATTAACTTTTGAAAACCATGTCCATTTTTTTAAAATTATAAGTACAACTATGTTAAAAAAATGTCCATATTAAAACTTTAGTATATATATATCTTGAATAAAGAGATTGCTAAAATAAAATCATCTTTACATAGTAATTTAATTTTAATCAAACCATAATTAAAATAATTCCAAAAATAATAATAAGGCCCTTATTACAACCCATACTTAAAACAAAGTATTTAATATTAAAAATGCTTAAATAATTAAAATATCTTCTTCTGCATGGGCCACCTTGCATCCTCTTCGAACCCGGTCCAAAGTCTACGCATCACCTGAAATGGTTGAGAAAAATTGGGTGAGTCCACAGACTCAGTGCATAATCATCTCACATGCCTCCACATATGGGCTTGGCCCATATCTACACAAATCATACAATCAGTCATGCCACTATGTATCCCAGCCCAACCTAAATCCATCCGTTACACCAACCTTAGCAGACTCCCTGCCCAAGGCCGTGGCTAATCCACCGATCACAACTGAGTGATCCCACATATCTTACCTCGGCAGCCCTGCTGCACGAGGCCGCGGCTGAGCCACCGATCACATCGTGATCCCAACAGTAATCTGTCTACGGTGATGCACTCAGCTATCAACCACCGAGATGGGCACCTAGCCAACATCTCCCTTGATGAAGCACACAGCTATCCATCAAGCGCTAATGTAGCACGAGGCTAACATTAGACCACGTACACAAACATGTATACCCATCCTTCCTTGAACAAATCCAATCTCCGTGCACATATGTTAATGAATCATGCCAAATCAGCATATAAAATAACTATAATCACATGCTCATTACTATATCACACAGGCACCATAAATAATGTAATCTCACATATTACTGACCTGTTAACCGATTACCCCAACATGGGTATCCACCACTTTAGCCTTTATAGTCTGCTATCACACATCATACACCATATATATATACATATATATCAATACACAAAATAGGAGAAACAGTGCGATAATTACGCACCTGTTCGGTACAATCGATCAAATCCCGAAACTCTACGTCTAAACGATATGCACCCAACTTTGTCAAATCCTCCTACACAACCTTTTGTCAGAATCGAAAAACACTAAAACCAACTATGGCCTATGGCCGAATATTATTATAACCTTACCTTTCGGATCTAAATCCCGAAAACCACACCTTGCTCTTGAGACTGTCGAAATCCCTATACCACATGTTAGATTCGGCTTTAAACAATAATCTAAGAAAATGGCCTTTGGCCGAATACCACTTTGACTTACCTTGATTCCTACAAATCCCGAAAAACTCCTTACTGCTCCTTAATATCGGCACCACGCGTTTGAAGAGAGATCCCAAGCTATTAGTCGACAGCACCTCCCTTAAGAATTCGGCTTACTACTTCGGATGGTTCGACTAAGCCCTTCAAGTGAAATTGGAATATACGGCTATGGCTCATCAAAAAAAGGAAGTCGATAATGTAGAATAACGGTGGAGGGGTTTCGGTTTAAGCAATGATAAATTAAAGAAAAAGATGTGAAAAAAAAGAGAAAGAAAATAGATGTGCAATAGTTCTACCTTTCGGCTTTGACAGAGGAAAATAGGGTGCAGCTTTCGGTAAATTACCAATATGAAAAGAAAATTTGAAAGAAAGGTTGTTCTTCATAAAAAAAAATTCGGCAAAGGAGACTAAAAGCTGAACACTAATTTCGGCACTAAATCCCTTATCTTACCAATAAAATAAACCCACCTTTATTCCTATTAAACTCTTATTTTATCCCCATATCACCTCTTCAAATAAAATACAAAATAAAAATTAATAATAATCCACTCCTCCAGCCGAATTTAAAAGCTAAACACCAAGCTTATCCTTATCTAAGTAAGAGTCCAAAATCAAGCCATCAGCTCACCCATTCACACCAGCAGCAAAAAAAAAAATAAAATAAAATACCATATGCTGTTTCTTTGGTTCGAACCTGGAACCTCATGCCCCAGCCCTCTCTTCTAACGCCCCATGCCATCTCTCCCAATTGACTTTCATGTCATACAGCCCCCATCTTTTAACTTTAAAGCCTCCCTACCTAAACCCATCACCGCATGTCAAAATATAAAACGCAAAAATGATGCTCCAGCCCTTCGAACCTGCGCCCTTCTTCCCTTCCAACTCCTAAGTGGCGCATGGAAACCACTTTGCCAACTGGACTTTCATGTCCATTAACCTTGTGATTTATTTTTAAAGCATACCTAGCCCAGTTCCCTTAATTGACGCAAAATAAAACCAAAATGCTGCCTTTGCAGCTCGAACATGAGACCCCTAAGCACCATGAGGCGTCACCTTCCCCATGCTCTAAGTGGCGCCCTTAAGCCACTTTACCAAACCATTTCTTGCGTCTTAAACCCACCTAAAATACTTATAACCCCTAACTCCCTTAGCTCTCCCTTCCAACCCTTAAAAACCAAAAATTTCCTAAGGCATTTCTTACCTTCTAGGTTTCTCCAAATCCCTCAAAAACTCCTACAACTTCACCATAAGCCTTCCAACACTTGAGTTAGGAATCAACTGCACAACCCCTAGAACCAGGGTGTTACAGGCGTTTGAAAGAAAACGCTGAAAAAAGTTGAGCAATAGCAAAGTTTTTCATACTTTTTTTCTTATTCTTGCTTTAAATTATATTTTATTTTGATACATTCACTTATAAGCAATAGAAAGTTTCATTTTAGTTACCAAATTATGAAAAGTTACAAATTGCTAACCAAACAATTTAGAAGTTTTCATTTAAGTTACAAATTAAGCTATTAAAATTGATTTAGGGTTTAATGTTTAGTATGTTATTTTCATGGTTTAAGGTTTGTTATTTTGGTGTATAGTTTTAGTGTTTTAAAGTTTGTTATTTGGGTTTATTGTATAGTGTTTAATATCTTAGTGTTTATCAGTATTAAGGTTTAAGTGTTAGTGGTTAGGGGTTAAGGTTTAGGGTCAAGGGTTTAAGGGGAAATGGTTAATGGGTTAGGGGTTTAGGTTTAGAGTTTAGGGTTTAATGTTTAGAGTTAAGGGTTTGGCAGAAATGGTTAATGTGTTAGGTTTTTGAGTTTAGGGTTTATAGTTTAAGTTTAGAATTTTAGGGTTTAGGGTGTTAGCTATATGACCCAAAATCCCGAAATCGAAATCCCTCATGAGGGATTTATGGTTAATGTGTTAGCTTGTAATATCCCGGGTTAGGGGCTATTTTGTTATGGCATTGTTTGCATATTATTGGCCTGCTATGTTGTTGTTCTTGATGTTTTGGGGCTTAGTTATAAGCTAGGTGTAAGCCTGAGTGGTGGGAAAACTTTAGTTTTTAGGCTTAGGTGAGAGGAGCTGAGGAAGCTAGGGTTTAAAGGTTTTATTTGGTGGATTTTAGCACAAGAAAGGAGCTGGTGGAGTGGCAAGCTAGACGCCACTAAGAGCTTGGTTTGGCGTCACTTGCAGGAGGGAGAGGTCCTGAGTTCAAGTTGCAGAAGTCCCACATTTTGCTTCCATTTTGACAGCATGGAGGAGGAGAAGTTGTAGGCAGTTCAAACTCTACCTTAGACCAAGTCAAATGATTTGAATGGTGGGTGGAGAGTGATTTGTGGAGGTGGACTAGTTCAACTAGTTTGAAGTTGTGGCTTGGAGTGTTTGGAGGAGTTGTGGCTGAATTTTGGGGAGATTTTGGGGGAGTGACCGGTTTGGTGAGTGAGTTAGGGGGGTAGTGCCGAAATGCACTTGGCATTTTGTGCATTTTCAGTCACTTTTGGTGTCAAGCAAACTTCCTCTTTTTGTCAAAAGCAAGCCGAAAATTTAAGAGAGTTTTCTCTCATTTTCTTTACTTCTTGAAACCGAAAGACCAAACCCCTTTAACTTGCCGAAAGTTGCCTGTTTCTTTGTGTTTTCTTTGTTGGCCGAATGCTCTTGAGCCTTCAAGCTTTCATCTCTTTTATTCACTTTGGCCGAACCCTCCCACTTTTTTTACTTGTTGTTCATTTGTGTTGAGCCGAAACTAACTTCTCTCTTCCTCTCATACTCTTTTCTCTTCTTGAAATCTCCTTAGCCGAAACTCCATTCTCCAAAATACCTTCCTCCATTTCTATTTCTTTTCAAAAATCAAAAGCATCTTTCTTCTTCTTTTTTCCATTTTTGTTGTGGCCGAATAGCAACCCTTTTTCTTTACAACTTTCTCTTGTGTTTTCTTTCTTTGTGTAAGGCCGAATCTTGGTGGTTGTTTTTAGCAATCATAGCCGAAACTTTCCTCTCCTAGTAGTTATCTTGTGGCCGATTTCTGTGTGTGGTGATAATCTCGTTTGGTTGTTCAATCGTTAGAGAAGGTATGTATTTGGCCGAGTGGCTATTTCTTTTCCCCTGGTTCTCGGTCGATTTGGATAGAGTTAAGAGCCGATTTTGGCATTTTTTGGAAGGAGTTAATCCCCTGTATGAACCGATTTCATTGTAGGACATTCGGGAATTCAAAGCAGTCACCTTTGAGTGGTCGTTTGGTAAGTGGTGATAAGAAGTTGATTCTTTTAATCTAATCTTTTAGTTTCATTTAGTCAAGTCTTCAAAGGATTAACTGTTTTCTTGTTAGGGTGTGCCGTTTACTTAAAGAAGAACCATCATTTGGTTCGGGATTTGGTAAGAAACCAAATCAGGTGTAAGGTAAGGGTTCAAGCGTTACCCCTTTGGTTTTTGGTTTTGGCCGAATGGTCTTGGTGCTAATCTCATACGTGGCCGATTATAGGAGCAAGGTGTTCGGGAGTCTTAGATCGGTTCGTTGGGATTAAGGCTAGCGTTTTAACAGGTGTGTAAGCTAACACACTATCTACTTAGTGATATGTTTAATAACCTGATTGCCTATTAAGACCAAAATAGTAAGATGATGGATATGGTACCCAATGGGGTATGTGCACGGATTCGGGTAAGTCCGTTTCATTGCGAGCTTTGTTAGTGATATGTGATATCCTGACTTATGATATATGTGTTATGGGATACACTAAGAAACCTGTTTAGCATGATTCACATGACTTGCATGATTTGCATCAGTATGACATGTATGGGTGATATGAGAGGAGGGGGAATATGATATCCGTGTCTTTGGGACACCAGAGGTTTGGCACCTCCAGTGGTTTGGTACCATAGATTGATTATTGTGACTTTGGGTCACCAGAGGTTTGGCACCTCAGCGTCTTCGTCCCGTGGGCTTAGCACCACGGTGGGTTGGCCCCACGGTTGATATTACGGGATTAACGCCAGTGATTTGGTATCACACGATGGGTTGGCCCCATCATTGGATTCGTGACTTCGGTCACCAGTGATTTGGTATCACATTTGTGTCTTTGGGACACTAGAGGTTTGGCACCTCACAGCGTCTCATCCCAGTGGCTTCGTACCACAGTGGGTTGGCCACACAGATGATAATACGGGATTGACGCCAGTGATTTGGTATCACACGATGGGTTGGCCCCATCATTTGGATTATTCGTGACTTTGGGTCACCAGTGGTTTGGCACCACACTTATGGATATCGTGACTTTGGGTCACCAGTGGTTTGGCACCACCAGTGGTTTGGTACCACACGGGGTAGAAAAGGAGAATGGATGGCTAGGATTGGGTGCATTACTTGTATTGCTATGTACGGTGTGTGTTAGCATGTTGCATTAATCGGGAGGGGGATTTATGCATTGAGTCTTACGACTCACCTTCTCCCTTATCTTTTCAGGTGACACTTAGATTGCGGACATGGAGCCGGGGATGGACTCGAGGTGCTCATGCCATGAATAAATACGGATTTGCCCTGACTTTTTAAACTTGGTACTTTAATTTTATTTATTTCCATTTGGGTTTTATTTGGATTGTAAAAGGCCTTTTAAACTTATGTTTTTGTTATTTATATGCTTAGATTGGATTTTAAATATGCCGTTACAAATTAATGGGTAAAACCTGATAAAACTTGGAAAGATAAGGTTTTCAAACTACAACGCGATATGTTTTAAACTTTACCATCGGGTATCACGTTGTAATTTAAAATAAATGAAACTCAATTGTTTTCCAAACTCGAATTCAACTTCTTATTAAGTCAAAAATATTTTTAAGCATCAATAAGGGATTACTTGAATTTCTAAATGAGATAAACTTGTTTTACTTACATATTTGATTAAGTTTTCAACATTACCGGATTTCCAAATGCACCATCAGTTTTTAAACAATCATGCCCAAGATTTTTACAAGTACTACATATAGCAAAGTGTTTTATCAAACTTTTAAAACGGAAACCTACCCTCTCAAAAACGTTTTTCCCCGTAACATACCAGATTCGGTCGTGGTGTATTGACTGGGTTTGGGGTGTTACAATTGTGGTATCAGAGTTAAGTTCAAAAGCTCGGCTGTGGGCCTGAGGCCCAAAATGTTTTAAATATGGTTTTCTAAGTGTTTTGTTGTAAAATGTATGGTTTGAAAGGCATGGCACCGAGTCTCCGGCACCAATCCGCCCAGGTAAGTACCCCTTGCTATTGCTTGTGACTTTTGGATGAGATGTGATTGGATGACTAGCAATAGTAGGTTACCTTAGAAACTGAAACTGATTGGATTGTGTGGACTTGCAGAAACAAAACTTCTTTAATAAACAATACTCATAAGACTTTGCTTTTAAAAGACAGTGGAATAATTACTGACGCATAAAACTTCTAAATCAGATAAGTCGAGTTTTAGTCATGAGCGCACGAGGTGGACGTGGTCGTAATACACGTGGACGTGGTCGTGGTAGGATGACAGTTTCTGAACCCGTAGGACCTGTCAGGGGTCAGAAAATGAGATACCGGTACCATCACCAGCTGGAGGTGGTGAGTTTCAAGATCAGACCGGGGATGATGCAGTGTCACAGGCGATGCTGCGAGTTCTGGAAAGAGTAGCTGGAGTAGGTGGAGGCACAGGAGTTAGGAAATCTGTACCTGAGCGACTTCGAGCAAACAGGGCTGAAGTATTTCGAGGTGTTTCTGGTGTTGCTCCCAGCACGGCTGAGTATTGGCTGGAGGCGACGGAGCGGATCATGGATGATCTGGACCTGACAGCTGAGGAGAAGCTGAAGGGGATAGTATCGCTTCTTCGGGATGAGTCATACCAGTGGTGGCTCACGGTTTGGGACAGTGTTGCAGCAGAGGATCTTACTTGGGATTATTTTAGGGCTGCTTATCAGAAAAAGTACATTGGAGCTAGTTACATCGACGCGCAACGAAAAGCATTTCTGAGGCTAGTTCAAGGGAGTAAGTCTGTGTCAGAGTACGAGGCAGAGTTCCTGAGGCTGAGTCGGTATGCTAGGGGCATTGTGGCTACCGAACACGAGAGGTGTGTTCGTTTCGAGGATGGTCTGAGAGATGAACTGAGGTTGCTAATTGATCCACAGCAGGAGGGTGAGTTTGCTGTCCTGGTTGAGAAGGCTAAGGTGGCCGAGGGAGTTAAGGAGTCGGTAAGGCAAGGCCTGGATAGGAACAGACATAAGAGGAGTTTCGGATCTTCTAGGTCGTCAGGTAATCCCCAGAAAAGGGCTAGACAGAGTGGGCCGAATCAGTCTGGTAGGTTTGTTGCTGCTAATCAGGGACCGCCGCAGTGTAACCGTTGTGGGAAATCTCATTGGGGAGGTTGCTGGACCGGTGGAAAAGGATGTTTCGAGTGTGGCTCCTTGGATCACCTTGTAAGGGACTGTCCGCGTAAGTTGGCTAGGATTCAGTCCGAGGGTCAGGGCCGTACTCAGTTCAGGAATAATGGACCGCCACCACAGAGGGGTCGTGGTAATGGCAGAGGAGGTGATGGTTCTGGTCGGGGCCGTGGAGCACCGGGCAGAGGTGTAGGTGGTTCTGAGGTCAGACAGCCTGGGTTAGTTTATGCAGCGAGGCACCGAGAGGAGGGCGACGCACCGGACGTCATAACCGGTACGTTCTTGATCTTTGGCTCTCCATTTACTGCTTTGATTGATGTGGGTTCGACGCATTCATATGTTGCTAGTAGTATAGTAGAGACCATGGATTTAGACTCTGAAACTACTTCTAGCCAGATGACAGTACTTAGCCCTCTAGGTCACTCTGTAGTTGTAGATAAGCTGTATAGAGATGTACCCCTAGAACTCCAAGGGGTAGCGTTAGTGGCTGATCTGATGGAACTGCCGTTTGGGGAGTTTGATCTGATTCTCGAGATGGACTGGTTGGTTAAGTACCAGGCGAGGTTGGATTGCGCGGTTAAGCGCATGGTTCTTAAGACGGCTGAGGGTGATGAAGTGGTTATGATAGGTAATAGAAGAGATTACTTATCCAATGTGGTATCTGCTTTGAAGGCTGAGAAGATGGTCAGAAAGGGCTGTGAAGCGTATGTGGTTCATGTGTATGCCTTGGAGGCTAAAGAGTCTGCTGTAGAGAAGGTTCAGACAGTTAAGGAATTTGTTGATGTGTTTCCAGAGGAGCTTCTGGGTTTGCCACCGGATCGTGAGGTAGAGTTCGGGATAGATTTGTTACCCGGAACTGCGCCAGTGTCTATTGCTCCGTATAGGATGGCGCCAAAGGAGTTAGTGGAGTTTAAGGCTCAGATCTAGGAGTTGTTGGATCGGGGTTTTATCAGGCCAAGTGTTTCACCTTGGGGAGCGCCGGTACTCTTTGTCAAGAAGAAAGATGGTACGATGCGGATGTGTATAGACTACTGCCAGTTGAATAAGCTGACGATTAAAAACAAGTATCCATTGCCACGGATAGATGACTTGTTTGATCAGCTGAAGGGTGCAGCGGTATTCTCGAAGATCGATTTAATGTCTGGGTATCATCAGTTAAAGGTGAAGGAGGCGGATATCCACAAGACAGCATTTCGTACTCGGTATGGGCACTATGAATTTTTGGTAATGCCGTTCGGGTTGACTAACGTGCCGGCAGCATTCATGGATATGATGAATAGGGTGTTCCAGCAGTATTTGGATCGATTCGTTGTGGTTTTTATTGACGACATCCTGGTGTACTCAAGAACAGAAGAGGAGCATGACGCGCATTTGCGAGTGGTGCTGCAGATTCTAAGGGAAAAGCAGCTTTATGCTAAGTTTAGTAAGTGTGAGTTCTGGCTGAGGGAGGTGACTTTCTTGGGTCATGTAGTGTCGGCTGAGGGGATTAGGGTAGATCCTCGAAAGATTGAGGCGATCTTGGGTGAAAAGTCGCCTAAGTCGATGGCCCGAGATTCGGAGTTTTCTGGCCTTGGCAGGATACTACCGAATTTGTCGAGGGTTTTTCGTTGATCACAGCGCCGATGACCAAGTTGTTAAGGAAAGGGATTCCATTTGTTTGGACTGAGAAACAGTAAGAGAGTTTCGATAAGCTTAAGAGGATTTTGACAGAAGCTCTGATTTTGATTAAGTCAAAAATGTTTTTAAGCATCAATAAGGGATTACTTGAATTTCTAAATGAGATAAACTTGTTTTACTTACATATTTGATTAAGTTTTCAACATTACCGGATTTCCAAATGCACCATCAGTTTTTAAACAATCATGCCCAAGATTTTTACAAGTACTACATATAGCAAAGTGTTTTATCAAACTTTTAAAACGGAAACCTACCCTCTCAAAAACGTTTTTCCCCGTAACATACCAGATTCGGTCGTGGTGTATTGACTGGGTTTGGGGTGTTACATAGCTATTAAAATATATGTTTTGTACTTCACTAACATTGGCCACATGAATTCCCAAAAAGTTGGTCTCGGATTATGGTTTAAGGTTTGCAGTTTAGAGTTTAAGGTTCGAGTTTTATTGTCTCAAATTTATGGTTTGGGGTTTTGAGATTGAGGTTTAGGTTTTGGTGTTTGTATTGGTTTAGGGTATAAAATTTAGGGTCTAGGGTTTATGATTTAGGGACTAATCTTGGATTTTTTTAGAATATAAATCAAAATAAGATAAATGTAAATTGTTATTTTAAAAATATATATATCAAAATGGGTTAAATCCCAAAAGCATACATGAATAATGGTTTATTGTGTAATTGTTACATGAACTTTAATTTGATCCTGATCTTGTAAACTATTAATAACACAATTATTGATATAATTAACATCATTTTTTGTATTTATATATTGCATAAATAAAAATTAATATTTATTCAATATAAAAATATATTGATGTATTTATATTTTAAAATAATGTGTATGATTAAATCAAAATTAAAGTTTCAACTATACATTTAAACCATAATTAGAATTTCACATCTGGAATTACACATTAAACCAAAATTCATATATAATTCTGAGATGTATTGTAACATCCCCAAAAAAAATTAAGTGGGTATATAATTCATGCGAATGTGGTATCTGCTTTAAAGGCAAAAATGTTGGTGCGGAAAGGGTATGGAGCGTTTCTAGCCTTCATTAGTGCTTTGGATGCCAAGGAATTATCGGTAGAAGGTGTGAGAACAGTGAACAAATTTCCAGATGTCTTTCCCAAAGAAGTTTCAGGTCTACCTCCAGATCGGGAAGTAGAGTTTGGCATTAAGCTTTTGCCCGGAACAGCTCCGGTGTCCATTGCCCCTTATAGAATGGCGCCGAAGCAGTTAGTGAAGCTTAAAGCTCAAATTCAAGAATTGTTGGATCGGGGATTTATTCGACCGAGCGTGTCTCCGTGGGGAGTACCGGTCTTGTTTGTCAAGAAGAAGGATGGGTCGATGCGTATGTGCATTGATTATAGGCAGTTGAATAAATTGACGATCAAGAATAGATATCCATTGCCGAGAATCAATGACCTGTTTGATCAGTTGAAAGGAGCTTCAGTTTTCTCTAAGATAGATTTGAGATCAGCTTATCATCAACTTAAGATCAAAGAGGCAGATGTTCATAAGACAACGTTTCAAGCTCGTTATGGACACTATGAGTTCTTGGTGACGTCGTTTGGGTTAACCAATGCACTAGCTGCATTTATGGACATGATGAACTGGGTTTTCCAACCCTATTTAGATCGGCTTATAGTGGTGTTCATAGATGACATTTTGGTATACTCGAAGAATGAGGAAGAGCACGATTCGCATTTGCAGGTAGTGTTGCAGATATTGCGGGAAAAGCAACTTTATGCCAAATTTAGTAAGTGTGAATCTTGGCTGAAGGAAGTGACTTTCTTGGGGCATGTTGTGTTGGCCGAAGGATTTAAAGTTGATCCCCGAAAAGTAGAGGCTGTGTTGGATTGGAAACCACCAAAGTCAGTGGCTGAAATTCAGAGTTTCTTAGGATTTGCTGGTTATTATCGTCGTTTTGTTGAGGGGTTTTCATTGATTGCTGCACCCCTAACTAAATTGTTGCGCAAGGGAGTACCTTTTGTATGGTCCGATCAGCAGCAAGAAAGTTTCGAAAAATTGAAGAAGATTCTGACGGAAGCGCCAGTATTGATTCAACCTGAGGCTGGAAAAGAGTTTATTGTTTACTGTGATACGTCGCACATGGGTTTGGAATGTGTACTGATGCAAGGTGGAAAAGTAGTGGCTAATGCATCCCGTCAGTTAAGGCCGCACGAGGTGAATTATCCCACTCATGATTTAGAGTTAGCTATAGTGGTATTTGTCTTGTAGATTTGAAGACACTACCTATACAGTGAGAAGTCGATCATTTATACGGACCATAAGAGTCAAAAGTACCTCCTTACCCAAAAAGAGTTGAACTTAAGACAGCAGAGGTGGATAGAACTATTGAAGGATTATGACTTCTCAATCGAGTATCATCTCGGAAAGGCTAACGTGGTGGCAGACGCGTTGAGTCGTAAGATGGCAAAGACAGTTGCAGGGAATTTAATAGCTGTTTTGAGTATGATGCTCTTCCAGTTTGCTCCTTTGAACATCTTATATAGCCGAGCCGACGAGTCTCCGGCGAATAGGCCCATGAAGACCCAGAGTAGAAGCATGGCAGTCATTAATCCCCCTCGATTTGAAGGCTTAAATGAAGAACTTTTTTATGCATTTTGAAAGTTCAACTACACAATTGAGTGCAAAAAAAAAAAAAAAAAAATGCAAGGACTTAATTGTTTCTTTTAAAAAAATTTGAGGGCCTTTTTGATACATTTTCAAAGTTCAAGTACCAAATTGAGTGCAAAAAAAAAAAAAAAAAAAGGCTTAACTTATATATATGTATTTACAATTTCAAGTTTTTTACCCTCTTAAGCCTAAAATTATGCAAACAACAAAACTAGGGAAGTCGATGATTCCTAGTGTTCACTTCCATGCATCCTCAAAGTTTGCTTTTGTGCCTCCATACTAAAATTTTGTGAAGTGGATATGTATATACAAATTTCGAGTTGAAAGTTGATTTGAAAATTTGGAATCAAATTTTATTGATAACTTTGAAAAGAAAGTTACAATCTTTGAAGTTTTCTCAAATATAAAAAAATCTTCCTTTTATTGTTCTCTTCAATTTGAGCTTTCATCCAATGGTCGTCTAATATATCTTAGATGGATGTTGATTGCTTTAATTGTCGTGTTGACTTCCTATTAAAACACGTTTGAACCTCCTCACTTCAAAAAATTTCTAGTAGAATTTAACTGCTTCATTTCATTGCTCTAAAATAATTTAAACTCTTTTATTTATTTATTAAATTTAATAAAAGATAAAATATGTTTTAATATTATTACTTAGTTATTTTATTTTTAATTAGTGATAATATAAACTTATATTATTTATCTCTAAATTAATTTAAATTAATTAGAAAAAAATAAATGTTATATTTTTTTATCATAATAATTCTAATTTTATCTACGATAATTTTAAATCGTCACGTTGGTTAAAATAAATTTCATTATTAAATCCAAACAATAGAAAACCACATGAAAATAAACCCTTAACTATAACCCGTAGGTCTCATAAACCACCAAGTGATTTTCGTTAGTCCCCGCACCTTTTAAAGCACCAAGAAACTTCTAAATGTCGCGAACAAATCCTAACCTGTCATTATTCTTTTTAATTTAATACGAGGTTATCTAAAAGTAAATTCTAATCATTAAAATTATGAGGCTATTATATATATATCAAATTCAAAATGTTACATTCTGAGAATAGTCCTTGTACTGATTGATTGGTGTGGATTTAGCTTTATTTGATTAAAATTGATCTCTTGACTTTTCGGTTTGCTCATTTTCAGTCCCCTTGTTAATTTTTTTTTTTAAGCAGTATCAAAAGGTTTAAGTCTGATTACAAATTTAGTTTCTCAACCTTTAGAATTTTTTTCAATTTGACCCTTACTCTTTTTTCTTTCTTATAAAAAATATAAAAATATTTAAAAAATTATAAAATTATAGAATAATTAAAATTTTTATAAAATTTTCTAAATGTGTCAACAAATTAATGATAAAAAAAACACTAAAACTTAATATTAATCATTGCCAAATTAGAAACCATTATTCCATTTATTATGAGTTTATTCTTACGAATTGAAAAATTAAATTTCTTAACTCTTTCAACTCTTCTAGTTTCTTCTTTCATTTTCCTGTTAACTCTCGTGGCTTCCTCTAGTATCTGAAATTAACAAACAAAACCTTTACTATTCCTCCTAAAAAAATCAAAACTCAAAAAGAAGAAAGGAAAGTTTTTTGCATGATTTCCTTCGATTTTCTAAGGACCCCCAACCTTCTTTGATGTAAGGGTCTTGAAACTTGAAGAAGGATCATTTTCATTAAAGTTTATTCTCCAATTTTTATGAAAAAATATTGTTTTTAATTCTTGAATTTTTTTTCAAGAACTTCATTTAAAACATTTTTTGGTGTTCATCGAAATAACGACATGCAAAGAGGAATAGTTATCTAAAGTTAAATGAAAGCATGGGTAAAAAAACAGTACTTACCCCTTCAGGTTTAGACTTATGGTTAAAAAATGTCCACTTATCCTTCCAAGGTTTGAAGAAAATCTCATAAACCAGACCTTGAAACTTGAAATCAATGCTTTTTCAACTCAAAACTTTGAATGTACTCCTCAAACAGCATACAATGATCCAGTGCCTCTGGACTAGCTGGGCAAAAGTTGAGTTTCCTAGACTTTGGACGAGATAGTTCTTCAATCAGCATTTTGGAATACCTTGAATGACTTGGAGGACTTGAAGGACTTGTAGACGTTTGTAACAACCCAAACCCGGCCCAAATGCTATGGCCGAATCCGGTTTGCTACTTAGAAATATATTTGAAAAACTTTGAAACCCATTTGACGTTTTAGTAAAAGATGGTCATTTTTGTTCAAAACCTTTGAGGTGAATAAAACCCACTTTGTAGTTTATTTTGAAAACATTTATTAAGTCACGTTATGAGTATATTTTAAATGTACCCGATGGCACTTCAAAACGTTTTACGAATTTAGTTTAGAAACCCTTTTAACCCATTTCATAAATAGATAATTAAAACAAATATTCAAGCATAAAATAAAATAAAAATAAAAATAAAATACTAGGAGGCCTTATTACAAAGTATTAAACCCACAATTAAAATTTTGAGAACTGAATTCAAAGTCTATTAAGTTCAAATTCCACTGCATGGCCACCTCGAGTCAACCCGGCTCCACATCCGCGATCTACGGGTCACCTGAAAAATATGAAGGAGAAGGTGAGTCACCAAGACTCAGTATGTAACCCTTCCCCCGATTTTAAGCAATTTCATACACAACATATAACAATTATCATGTACTAAATCATGCACCCAACCTAGCCATCCAACCACCTTGTCTACCCCGTGTGGTACCAAACCACTGGTGGTGCCAAACCACTGGTGACATATAGTCACGATGTGTTACCAAAACACTGGTGTCCGTAGACACAAATCGATTGATGGGGCCAACCCATCGTGTGATACCAAATCACTGGCAGACGATCCCATATCTCAAGTGAGGCCAACCCACGGTGGTGTTAACCACAGGGATGAGTCGCTATGAGGTGCCAAACCTCTGGAGGTACCAAACCTCTGGTGACCGTAGTCACAGTGTGTTACCAAAACTCTGGTGCCCGTCGGCACAATATCACTGCCCCCTCCACTCATCAACCCATATCAAATCATTGTATAACAGATCTCATGCCATCACATATTTAAGTAACATATATTAAACAATGTCATGCTTCCCAAAAGCATTATTATCAATCTCATACTGACAGAGTCTTACCGGAATCCTCGCTTGTACCATTAAGGCACTAAATCCACATCTACATAAAGCAGATTTACACACAACATGCATTTAATACAATTTATTAATTATTATAAGTGTGTATGTACACACCTGTTACCACGAGAAGTCTAAATCCCGAAAGAAGAGTCGGCCACCCTAGATCTACTTGCACCTATATTCGGCCAACTATGGGATTAGTACTATGGCCTATTCGGCCAAATCAAATAAATCTAAAGGGGTTACCACTTGAACCCAAACCTTACCTATTTGCCTCTAAGTACTCACTTCGGTACCCGATTCACAAATCTGCTTCACTTCCTACAATCGGTCATCATCATTATTAGTAGCCCTTGGCTTAATCGAATACCAAAAAGAATAGATCCTTACCAAAACCGATTTACAAGGACTGAGGCTTGAATCGAATACTTCAAAATCCCGGGTACCTAAATAGATCCGATTCTATCACTGATTAGTCGCTAAAATAATTCAGCTTCTCTATTTAACCAAGTCGACAGAGAGAATGGGACATGGAAAAGAGTTTCGGCATACTTACCCTTGCTTTAATATTCGGCCAAAGATACACCAAATGGGAAAAGAGAGTTTCGGTACCAAGGTGTGGAGTACTTCGGCTAGAAAGAAAAATAATGAGGAAGAAGGTGTTTTAGAGTTTCACAGCAATGAGAGAGGAGGGTATTCGGCCAATAAAGAAAACAGGAAAAGGGAAAAAGAAGATGGGAAAGAATCAATGGTGCATTCGATTTTGTTGAAGGTTGAAAAGAAATAGATGGAGGGTGAAGTATAGGAGGTTCGGCCAAGATCTAAAAGAAAAAAGGTTTTTAGTTTTGAGAGAATAAAGAGAAGAAAATTAAAAGATGGAGCCTTAGCCGAAATAATGAAGAAAATAACAAAGAAATTCGGTTTCCCCCCTCCTATGCTTGCCGTCCACTCTTCCTAGGGAGAGTTCAAATTTCGGCTAAACTCCCTTTGAAAGTATTCAAAATAATTTGAATACCCAAATGCCTATTTTTCCTCTGCCAACTCTAATTAATCCCATGATAATCCATAAATAAATTAGCCTCCTTATTATCCTTAAAATTGAACAAATAAAAATCTAATTTTAAATGCTCATATTATCTTTTAATAATAATAATAAAAGAGTTTAAAGGGAGAAAAACTCTCCCACTTGTGCCGTCCAAACATAGTGCAAAAAGGAGGATTGTTGTGACTCGAACCAAGGTTCTCCCTTGCTCCTTGGTGGCGTCACATGTAGTCCTCTAAGTGGCCTCACTTTTGCCACTTTACCCAGGGCTTTTTAGTGTCCAAATTCCTTCATTTATTCTTATAACACCCTCCTGCTAAGGCTCCCTGCCTTTAAAGTTCAAGATGAAATTTTCTACTAAACCGAGCCTACTCAAGACCCTTAATTAACCTTTATTATTCCATAAATAATATCACAGTGGTTCAAAAATAAGAAAAATAATTTAATTCCAAATAGCCCCATTTCTAGGATGTTACAACGTTGGAGGAGATAGTTCTTCAATCAGCATTTTGGCATACCTTGAAGGACTTGTAGGCTGTAACAGAAGTAAACTAGTATTCTTAGGACAATCCATATGCTAAAGCTTATGAGACTACTAAAATGAGATGAACTTTTACCTCCATTTCGTATGAACAATGAATGTTGCTTTGCAGATGCAGAATGTTCGCGGAAATCTAAACAAAAAAACACGCATACAAATGTAAGTATCCAGTCAGCCAAATGTTAATTCAATGTAAACATATGAATGAATGCCAAGTGAATTTCTTTACCATCTAATTCGAGGATTTGTAAAAATTCATTAGTGGTGGCTCTTTTCTGTGCTTTCATGCATTCTTCATGATTATGCAGAAACCCTTCCTCTGCAATATCTTCTGGAATACATAGCTTTGCAGTTTGGTTCTTTGATGTTCCTTGCAAGTGAGACTTGCCTGAGTTGGAAATGTCAGAGAGAGCTTTCCTGCCACTAGCTTGAGCTTTCTCAGAGGCCTTAGGCACACTCTTTTTCTTGCTTGAATCACTAGGGAGTTTAAAGGCAACTGTTGCTTTCTCAGTGAATGAAATGATCTTGGAACTCTCCTTTTTAGATGTCTGCTTTGCAGTTGGGTTCACTGAATTCGATAGATCACCAAGTGGTTTTCTTCCACCAGTACTGGCTTTAGAGATATTAGACTTGCCTGTAGGAAGCAATTTCAATTATCAAATTTAACATGAAAAACAAAACGGACAAAACTAAAAACTTGAAAGTGCTGGGAATGGTACCATTAAACTGAACATTTAGATTCTGATCTTGAATCAAACGGACAATACGCGATGCCATCTGTTGAATTTGCTGATAAGATCCAAATCAACACCACCTATGAGATATAAGGGAAGAAAAGTTACAGTCTAAGAATGTAAAGGGTATGAAACTCAAACAACATCCGGTTCATAAACAAGATCCACCAAAGAGCCATATAGAGATAGGGGAAAATTGAACAAGAAATAGGGGGGAAATCATGCTAAATCCTGAGGAAACTGAAAGGGTTTTGACGATGTCATGTCAAAGCTTAAAATAGAAAGACATTCAAGAATGGAACTGTCCAATAAGAAATGTAGCTTTTAAATATTTACATGTAATCGAGTATCATTTATAGTCTATTTTGATTCAATTACAGCACTCATCCTAAAACTAACAGCGCAAGAACCCAGTGTAAGCTGTGAAGCTTATGCAAGGAATGATTCATCAGATGTTGGAACAAATTTTGAAAAGTGAACTCTGAAGCATATCAAAAGTCTGTCTTACTCCAAAATGAAACATGTAACTAAAATCGAAACCTTAATTTACAAAACCCAAAAACCTTTCGGTTTACAAGATACATGTGGTATAAAGGAAGGGAAAACAATGGAATTCTTGGAATTATTCTTTCCTTCTTCCATTCATTTCTCAACAAACAAACAGATGTTCTTGTTTTTATGGTTTTCCATTCAGAAACAATCAACAATTCAAATCCCTAAGAAAAAAGAAAAAGAAAATTGAATATTTCTCTTTCAACCATTAAAGCATACAAAATAACGTTAAATACAGGCATAAAACCTATAAAACAAAACTTACGACGGCTTTTTGATGAGTCAAAATTTCTTGCTTTTGATCTGCAGATTACAAAAACGGAGAAAAGAGGAGAAAAATTCGAGAGAGGAAAAGAAATAGAAGAAGATATTCGGAATTTTGGATTTGTTTCCTTCCAACGTTGCTAATTGAAAAAAGAGGAGTTCGATTTACATTTTATAAGAACCCGTGAGTCATAATTAACTCAATTTTTGGGCTATTTACCTGGTCCTTCCTTATTTTTGGGTTGTTTTTTTAATTTGGCCCTATAATTTCGCGTTTATTTCATTTTAGTCCCCACTGGAATTGTGCGTTTTTGAGGACAGGGATATTTCCCTTGTAACATCCCCAAACCCGGCCCATTCACTACGACCGAATCTGGTTATGTCACTGCGGAAAAGACGGTTGAAAAATATTTTTTTTGACTTAGAATAAAACTTGAAAATTTTATTAACTTTTGGAAACCATGTTCTTTTGAAATTAAAGCCACTACTTTGATGCTTTGAAATGTTTAATAAATCCATATTTGAATAAGTAGGTTATAAAAATAAAACCCTCTTCACATAGTGTTTCAATTTAATCAAACCATAACAAAGTTAATAATAATATAATACCAAAAATACTAAATAAATCCTTATTACAACCATTATTTAAACTCAAATACTTTATATAATAAACTTAAAACATTTAAACTATTCCTTCAGCATGGGTCACCATGTGTCCTCTCCGATCCCTGGTCCAAAGACTATGCATCACCAGAAATGGTCAATAAAATAGGGTGAGTCCACTGACTCAGTGCATAACCAACACACAGATTTCCACACGTATGGGCTTGGCCCATACCCACACAGCCATCAAAACAAATCATGCAAGAATGCTTTTCAGCCCAACCCACTATCCAACCGTAACACCAACCTTAGCAGACTCCCGGCCTAAGGCCGTGGATAAACCACCACTGATCACATCGTGATTCATAACCTTACCTTGGCAACTCGCTGCACAAGGCCGTGGCTGAGCCACCAATCAACCAAAATGATCTCAACATCAATATCTGCCTACGGTGATGCACATAGCCATCAATCGCCGAGATGGGCACCTAGCCATCATCTCCCTTGAGGTAGCACACAGCTAACCATCAAGCGCTAATGTAGCCGGAGCTATCATTAGACCACATACACCTTGTGTACAGTTCCTCCTTCATCAAATCAAGCCACCTCCCATATATGTATGTAAAAGGTAATATGTCAGATCATAACAAAAGAGAAGGCATCTCATGTTAAATACCAAATCATGTATTTATCATAAATAATTTCATACAAAAGACTTTACTCACCTGACATACGGTTACCCAAAATAACCATTCACCACACAAGCCATCACAATCGGCAACCACACATCACATATATGTAACCACATTTAACAAACCAACAATCGCAGAAATAGTGCGTTGATTACGCACCTTAATAGCACAACGATCAACTCTCGAAACGCTACTTAATGCTTCAGCAATCGCTGACTAACCGACTCCCGAAAGGTTTCCTGCGATAGGCTCTTCTCCCCTACAATCGGCCTTGGCATAAAACAATGAACACTTAGGGCCATTCGGCTAAGACAAGAAACTATAGCACAAGGAAGACTAACATACCCTTACCTTGCAAACCACTACCCTTTGCTCTAACAAGAATCGGCCACCACCAAGGAAGTAAGGTTCGGCAATGGTTGAGGAGAGATTCGGCTAAAACATAAAGAAGAGAAAAGGAGGAGAGGCTATGGGTATTCTGCTTAGGCTAAATGAAAAAAGGGTTAAGAGGTTTCGGCAATGGTGCTTAACAGAAGTTTCGGTCCAAGCAAAACAAATGGAAAAAAAAGAAGTGGTTCTCTCTTGCTTACAAATTCGGCAACAATAATTTAAAGAAGAACAAATAAAAATTCGACACAAGAGGGGGAGATGAGAGAATGAACTTTCGGCAAAAGCAACAAAAGGAGAAAAACATTTCAAAAGGGTGTCCCCCCTATTTATAGAATTCGGCCACTTTTCAAAATCATTCCTAGCCACTAATTCAAATTAATTTTGAATTAGTCAAATCCTTTAATTTACTCCCAGCCAACCATTTAAAATCATTTCAAATTTAATTTAAAATAAAATAAAACCCACATTTATCCTTTATCACCTCTTCAATTTAAAAAAGATAATAAAAATAACATAATAATTATCCTTACTCCAGCCGAAATTAAAAGGATAAAAGCTTAATCCCTTTCAATTTAAATACCATGTGCCGTCCAATTGCTTTCTTCTTTCCTGGCGCAAAAAGCCAAAATAAACACCAACCTACTGCTCACACGTCTTGAACCCTCGACCTGCTGGAATTCTTGCTGCAGGTAGTGCCCAGGCCATTCGGCCACATTGACTTTCATGTCAAATAGCCCCAACAATTATTTTTAACCCCTTCCTACTTCGGTCCATCACCATACAAAAAAAATAAAAACGCCAACATGCAGCTCCAGGCGCTCGAACCTGCGCTCTTGCTCTCCTCCAGCCCCTAAGTGGCGCATGAGAGCCACTCCACCAGCCCATCTTCCTTGTCCGAATTCCTCACGATATACCTTTAAGGCCTTACTAAGCCCAACGCCCAAAACAAAAATAAAACGCCACTTTTGTTGCCGCCTAAACTCTAACCCAGGCCCTCAATGGCCCTACTTTCAGCCCTTAAGCAGCGCCTAGAGCCACCTTGCCAATGCCTTTCTTGTGCCTAATTCTCCCAAATAAATTTCTTAAGGCCTCCTCCATCCAAGCTCCCTTTTTAACCCTTAAAACTAAAAATTTTCCAAGGCATTCCACTACACTTTAGGGTTCTCAAGACCCCTAAAACTAACCCAAACACACACTGAAGTGTGCCAACCTCTGAGCTATGCACCAAACGCATAACCCCTAGAACCAGGGTGTTACAATTCTACCCTCCTTGAAATAATTTTGTCCTCGAAATTACTTGTATAGACTAACCGTCCAATTCCTTCCACCACGCTATCGCTGCGCACTCTGATCTTAAAGAGCTAACATACTTCCAGGCACAGATTCTAATTTCCTACTCAAAGTCCCAATACTTTACGAGTAACAACACAAACAGTCACCAAAACTAACAAGACCACAAAGAATATTCCGAACATAAGAAACTTACCCGCTGGCACATCCGGCACATCATTATCCTCCCTCCGACGGACCGCATAACCAGACCTGGCTGTCTTGCCTCAGTGCCACCATTACCGCGGTCTACTGCTCCACGACCTCGGCCGAAACCATTTCCTCCATGGTTCAGACCACGACCTCTCGTCGCCTGTTGACCACCTCTGCCCGGTTGCACATAACCTTGACCCACTGGCTGAGCCCTGTTCAGATTCTAGGGACAATCCTTAACCAGATGAGTCTTAGACTTGCATCTAAAACATTCTCGAACACGATTCCAGCACTCGCCAACATGGTACCTTCCACATTGAGCACACGGACGATCTGGATTTCCGGCGGCTGGCTTAGCAATATGAACAGGAGTCTCAACCCTCGGTCTTTTCTGAACCCTCTCAACCATTTCTGGCGATCTAACACTTCTCTTCTCACGGTTCCCTTCTCTGTTGTGTCTCTTCGCCTTTTTGACTTCCTCAGCTATCCGAGCTTTCTCCACTAAAACGGCGAAGTCTCTTTCCTGATGTGGAGCAATCAAAACTCGCAGCTCATCCCGCAGACCATCTTCAAATCTGACACATCTCTCATAATCCGTTGCTACGATGCCTCGAGCATACCGGCTCAAACGCAGAAACTCAGCTTCGTACTCCGCTATTGACTTGTCACCTTGGACCAAGTTGAGGAACGCCTTCCTCTGAGCATCCACATAGCTCGCTCCGACATACTTCCCTTCAAACTTGATCTTAAAGTAACCCCAGTCCACTCGCTCCGCAGGGGTACTTTCCTTAATAGTGAGCCACCACTGGTAAGCCTCATCTCGCAGCAACGAAACAACACCCTTAAGCTTCTCCTCCGCAGTTAAGTCTAAGTCATCCATAATCCTTTCCACTGCCTCAAGCCAGTACTCTGCCACGTTCGGAGCCACCCCAGACACTCCTCTGAAAACCTCGGCTCTATTTGCCCTAAGCCTTTCGGGCACTGACTTCTGAGTCCTATTGCCCACATTGGCTCCTGCCACTCGTTCAAGCACTCGCAGCACAGCTTGCGATACTGCGCCGTCTCCTCCAGTCTGATCCTGCTGTTCAACCTCAACAGCTGGTGGCGGTGCATCGCTCTCTGACCCATGGCGTGACCCAACCGGTTCTGATATTGACATCCTGCCTCTACCACGTCCACGAGTATTGCGACCACGCCCCCTAGAACTCATATCTAGCGCCTCGATTTAGTCTGTTTGGAAAGTTTTATGGATTAGAAATTATTGTTTCACTATTTTATCCACGAGCAATTTTATGCAATAAAGTTTCCGAGAGTAGTTCTTTCGAGCAATCAAGTTTCCTTCCCTACCCAAGGGTAATTTCGTCATTTTCCTATAGGGGTATATAGGTAATAACTCTGGGTCAATTTTGAAAATAGTTTTCCAACTTAAAGATATCTCAAAATTTACAAAGTCACAGGGGTTATCTTGAAAAAATTTGTTTCAAATCGGATGTGTTGCAAAATTCTCAGAGGTCAGGGTTATTTCGGTAATTTTAGAAATCACGGGCATTTTCGTAAATTCTCCAAATCGGAATATCACAATATTTCACAAAAATAGAATTTTCTGATATTTGGTAAAATAGGATTATTTCAGTAAAAGTTGAGAGGAAACTGAAAATTTAGAAACCAGGGGCATTTTGGTAATTTTATCGACCAGGGGTATTTTCGTAAATTTTCACAAACCAAGGTATCTTAATTTTGAAAACTCGAGATTTTGGTATTTTACCAAGTAAAAAGCATTTTATCAAAAATTGAAGGTAAAACGGTAATTTTATAACACAGGGGCATTTTGGTAATTTTGTAAATCGACAAACGTCTTTCAAAATTAGATTTAGGGTTTCACAAACCAAAGGGGTAAGTTTGAAAAATTTTAAAACAGCAAGGCTAATCCCTTTTCGGGTTTTAATAACTGGTTTAGCCTATGAACAAGTCCTTCTGGTTAAGGTGAACCGAAGCTACGCACCAGGTAGGATTCCTACGAAGAGGAGGTGAGTCACGAGGACTGCTTAAGTACCAAGCTCTTCCGGATCCTATCCTAGACATGCACACCAAGGTTACCACACCTTAACTTGGCGACTTACTTCACAGGTTTGTTTAAGAGCTTTAAGTTTTATGCACATGTTTGAGTAGTCTAGTCCTAGGGTCCAACAGATCCTATTATTCTATTCTACGAGCCCAAACTAAGCCCAAATCAATTCATACAAACAAATCACTTCAAGAAGGTCCGAAGTACTTACCTGGTGGACTTCGGGTCAGAGGTACAGGTGCCATGCCAGAAAACCTGAAAAAAATTTCTTAAAAGCCCATATTTTTGAAAAGCCCATTTTGAAAATGTTTTTGGGCCCAAAACCCTCAAAGCCGAGTTTTGAACCGGGCTCTGATACCAAACTGTAACATCCCCAAACCCGGCCCATTCACTACGACCGAATCTGGTTATGTCACTGCGGAAAAGACGGTTGAAAAATATTTTTTTGACTTAGAATAAAACTTGAAAATTTTATTAACTTTTGGAAACCATGTTCTTTTGAAATTAAAGCCACTACTTTGATGCTTTGAAATGTTTAATAAATCCATATTTGAATAAGTAGGTTGTAAAAATAAAACCCTCTTCACATAGTGTTTCAATTTAATCAAACCATAACAAAGTTAATAATAATATAATACCAAAAATACTAAATAAATCCTTATTACAACCATTATTTAAACTCAAATACTTTATATAATAAACTTAAAACATTTAAACTATTCCTTCTGCATGGGTCACCATGTGTCCTCTCCGATCCCGGTCCAGCACTATGCATCACCAGAAATGGTCAATAAAATAGGGTGAGTCCACTGACTCAGTGCATAACCAACACACAGATTTCCACACGTATGGGCTTGGCCCATACCCACACAGCCATCAAAACAAATCATGCAAGAATGCTTTTCAGCCCAACCCACTATCCAACCGTAACACCAACCTTAGCAGACTCCCTGCCTAAGGCCGTGGATAAACCACCACTGATCACATCGTGATTCATAACCTTACCTTGGCAACTCGCTGCACAAGGCCGTGGCTGAGCCACCGATCAACCAAAATGATCTCAACATCAATATCTGCCTACGGTGATGCATATAGCCATCAACCGCCGAGATTGGCACCTAGCCATCATCTCCCTTGAGGTAGCACACAGCTAACCATCAAGCGCTAATGTAGCCGGAGCTATCATTAGACCACGTACACCTTGTGTACACTTCCTCCTTCATCAAATCAAGCCACCTCCCATATATGTATGTAAAAGGTAATATGTCAGATCATAACAAAAGAGAAGGCATCTCATGTTAAATACCAAATCATGTATTTATCATAAATAATTTCATACAAAAGACTTTACTCACCTGACATACAGTTACCCAAAATAACCATTCACCACACAAGCCATCACAACCGGCAACCACACATCACATATATGTAACCACATTTAACAAACCAACAATCGCAGAAATAGTGCGTTGATTACGCACCTTAATAGCACAACGATCAACTCTCGAAACGCTACTTAATGCTTCAGCAATCGCTGACTAACCGACTCCCGAAAGGTTTCCTGCGATAGGCTCTTCTCCCCTACAATCGGCCTTGGCATAAAACAATGAACACTTAAGGCCATTCGGCTAAGACAAGAAACTATAGAACAAGGAAGACTAACATACCCTTACCTTGCAAACCACTACCCTTTGCTCTAACAAGAATCGGCCACCACCAAGGAAGTAAGGTTCGGCAATGGTTGAGGAGAGATTCGGCTAAAACATAAAGAAGAGAAAAGGAGGAGAGGCTATGGGTATTCGGCTTAGGCTAAATGAAAAAGGGGTTAAGAGGTTTCGGCAATGGTGCTTAACAGAAGTTTCGGTCCAAGCAAAACAAATGGAAAAAAAAAGAAGTGGTTCTCTCTTGCTTACAAATTCGGCAACAACAATTTAAATAAGAACAAATAAAAATTCGGCACAAGAGGGGGAGATGAGAGAATGAACTTTCGGCAAAAGCAACAAAAGGAGAAAAACATTTCAAAAGGGTGTCCCCCCTATTTATAGAATTCGGCCACTTTTCAAAATCATTCCTAGCCACTAATTCAAATTAATTTTGAATTAGTCAAATCCTTTAATTTACTCCCAGCCAACCATTTAAAATCATTTCAAATTTAATTTAAAATAAAATAAAACCCACCTTTATCCTTTATCACCTCTTCAATTTAAAAAAAATAATAAAAATAACATAATAATTATCCTTACTCCAGCCGAAATTAAAAGGATAAAAGCTTAATCCCTTTCAATTTAAATACCATGTGCCGTCCAATTGCTTTCTTCTTTCCTGGCGCAAAAAGCCAAAATAAACACCAACCTGCTGCTCACACGTCTTGAACCCTCGACCTGCTGGAATTCTTGCTGCAGGTAGCGCCCAGGCCATTCGGCCACATTGACTTTCATGTCAAATAGCCCCAACAATTATTTTTAACCCCTTCCTACTTCGGCCCATCACCATACAAAAAAAAATAAAAACGCCAACATGCAGCTCCAGGCGCTCGAACCTGCGCCCTTGCTCTCCTCCAGCGCCTAAGTGGCGCATGAGAGCCACTCCACCAGCCCATCCTCCTTGTCCGAATTCCTCACCATATACCTTTAAGGCCTTACTAAGCCCAACGCCCAAAACAAAAATAAAACGCCACTTTTGTTGCCGCCTAAACTCGAACCCAGGCCCTCAATGGCCCTACTTCCAGCCCTTAAGCAGCGCCTAGAGCCACCTTGCCAATGCCTTTCTCGTGCCTAATTCTCCCAAATAAATTTCTTAAGGCCTCCTCCATCCAAGCTCCCTTTTTAACCCTTAAAACTAAAAATTTTCCAGGGCATTCCACTACACTTTAGGGTTCTCAAGACCCCTAAAACTAACCCAAACACACACTGAAGTGTGCCAACCTCTGAGCTATGCACCAAACTCATAACCCCTAGAACCAGGGTGTTACATCCCTATTTGGTCCCTCCTTGTTATTCGCGCGTTACAAATTGATCATTGGTCAAAAAAGTTAAGAATTTTTAACATCTAAAAATTTAATTAGGTATGTTTTCGTGAAAAGATTTAATTAAAATTTTAAGAAAGTATAGAAATTTTTTTACCCTCCCATTTATGCTCTAGTAAAAAAACTTCTAAAGTGCTAAGATTACTGAGTTGTAACTCAAGATAAAACAAGTAGGAAAATTGAATGTAAATGAACCTGAGTTGTAAGTAGGCTTACAACAAGTATAAGAACAAAGGAGAAAATAGGAGTTACGGGTATACAATTTAAGTTTGTGAAATCTTATAGGGTGAAAATTTTATTATAAATTCACAATACAAATTATGTTTTAAACTCAACCTATAACACGATTGTTTAATTTAGATCCAAAATGGAAACAATTACTTAGTTCAGACTCAATATGAAAATAATTGTTAAGTTTAAGACTTAACTTGAATAAAAAAAATTTAAACCTCGATGGTAGATACTAAATAGTGATTTACTGGTTAATTTATTAGGTTATAAACCTTAAATTTTGGCCTTCATATTTTTGTGAAAAAAGCGGATTCGTTACCGTTTTGTAGAGCCCACGTAGCCCAATTGAAAAACCTATAGTTATTTAATTATAAGCCAAGAGAGGGGTATTCCTGTAAATGTGAACCCCGGAGTGGGTCGGGTCGCGTGCGGGTAGGCCTTAAACGACGCCGTTCTTCATAGGACTAAAATGAAACAAAAATAAAATTATAGGGTAAATTTTTAAAAAATGAAAAATACTGGATCCCAAACTATTTGAAAAGCGGAAGGGCTAAAAGTGAAATTAGACCCTTCCGCAAAAACATGCGGATCCTGAGGTTGGAGCGGGTCGGGTCTCAGGTCAGCCCCCTAAACGACGCCGTTTTGGCGTTAAAGGGCCCAAGTGAAATGACACCATTTTACTTCCATTATTTAAATCAATTTTTTTTAAAAAACTTCATTTTCTATTTCTTCATGCATGTGTTACAATCAGATTTTTGTTGTGGCTTTATAGCCGAATACAAAAAGTTTGCTACTATTTTTACTGTATATTTGCTTCGTTTCTGCTTTCCCTTTTTTGCTTGTTTGCAGGCGTTGACGGAGGCAGAGAAGGGATTTTTCCATTTCGGTGCAAACTTGCAAACGGACCTCGGGACGAGGCGTGGGCAACGTGGCCAAGAAGGAACAGCGTGGGGGGAGACCCTAGGGTATTGTTTTACTGAAAAAAACTTAATGTTGTGGGCTTGTTTAAGTTGGGCTTAGGGTTTTTTTTTTAATTTGGGTTGGTATTTGTGAATTGGGCTTTGACTGTTTTTTTATTTGTTGGGTCTGTTTAAGCCCGGACAAATTAGGCCTATTACAACAAGAATAAACAAAATGTCCTAAATTTTGTAAACTAGCCAATTCCATTCCTTCAAAAGAAAAACTACCCACTACGTTAATTCAACCCAACTTTAAGTCTAACGGCTTCAGAAAAGTTTTAAGCTTTGATTTGATTTATTAATGGCAGCCAACTCAAACTAACAAAAAATGAGTTAATTTTCATTGAAAGATATCAAGTTCTCAACCATTTAAAGTACAAGAAAAACAATGTATTTGAGGATTATCTAATTTAATAATAAACATTTAAAAAAATGTTTTATTTATACTCATTGTATATTGAATTATATTTTATGTAAAAAATATAATAAAATTAGGTAACGTGTAAATATTAAGATCTAATGTTTTAAAAATTAAAACTAAAATTGAAACAATGTATAAATATTAATGATTAAATTTATTATTATGTTAAAAATATCTTATTCTTTTTCATTAATTATTTAACCGCCAATGACTAAAAATGAAAAAAATCAAATAATTGAGTACCGCATAGATCTCGATAGCTCCCTATATGTAACACCCCAAATTAGGGGTTGTTTGTAACTTAGCTAATTTCCCATGTGTGTACTTGAAGGGTTAAATTCTAGGATTTATTTGACATGTTTAAGGGTCTAAAAATAACCCGAGTTAGGCCTGACCTAGTGTTAAAATATTTTTTTTAGTACCATAAAGGAGGGAGCTAAATGAGATAAGGCTTTAATAAAATTTTTGGGCTAGGTGTGGACACGAAAGTGGGTTGGCTAAGTGGCTAGCGTGTGCTACTTAGAGGCTTGGAGGTTGTTGGGCGCATGTTCGAGCTGCTGAAGCAGCGTTTGGCATTTTTAATTTTTGGGATAAACGGCCCAGGGAGGTCTTATAAATAAATAAGGGGGCTTTATGGCATGAAAGGCGGGCTGGAAGAGTTGGCAAGGGCGCTGGAAGAAGGGCTGATGCGTGAGGTCTTTGGTTTGAATCTAAGGTGCAGCACTTTGTTTTCTTTTTTTTTAAGGCTGGCGTAAATTGGCTGCACATGGCCTTTGTTTCTTTCGGCTGGAGTTTGTCAAGCACATGGACTCTTTGTTTTTATTATTAATATTTGATAAGATAATGGAGATAGATAAGGATATTATTAAGATTAATTAGATTATTATTTGATTAATCAACAAGAGTTGGCAAGAGAAAAAGTAGGATATGTTAATTCAAATTCTTTTGAATTATTTCAAAACAAGAGTTGGCCTGCACATGGGGGTTTGTTCGGCTAGTTGATGACACATGGTCTTTGTTTTGTTTCTTTTATTAATTATTTGGATAATGAGATGATAAGGGATAATAAAGATATTAGTTGATTTTATTTGGATTATTATGGTATTTTTTTTATTTGAATAATGTTGAGTATTCAAAATTATTTGAGTGAGTGGCTAGGAGAATTTCAAGGAAATTGTTAGAGCTTGAACTCCTTGGAAGGCAAGCATTAGGGGGGAGGGGGTGCCGAATGCCTATAAAAGCACCAATTGATCACCTTGCTTTTCTTTTTCCATTTTGCTTAGCCGAAATTTCTAACACCTTTCTTTCTTATTTTTCTTTTATTTTTCCATCCTCTCAAGACCTTGGCCGAAACCCTCTCTATTTCTCCTTGCCGAATCCCCATCCTCAATCCCCCCTTTCTTTTATTTCCTATTAGCCGAACATTCACTCCTATTTGCCAAAATTCTAACACTCTTTTCTCCCATTATTTTTCCTCTAGACGAATCTCCCTACTACTCCCTTAGTAGTCTTGGCCGAATATTAGGTGGGAAAGATCTCTTCAAATTTCTTTGACAATCGAATTAGCAGAGGTACTCCGGGATCGAGAAGCAGTCGACTCCAGCCCCTAATCTCTAATAAACGGTTTTGGTAAGGGTGGTAAGAAATCAATCTAGTAACTATTCTATGATGATCAAAAGCAAGCCGAAGGCTAGTATTATGATACTAATGACTGCCGATTGTAGGAAAAGGGAAGCAAAACCACTTGGAGTGTGGTGTCGGGTACTTTAAGACATTCGGGTAAGGTTTTGGGTTCACAAGGAACCCTTTTCAATTGTATTGGTTTGGCCGAATAGGCCATGATCTAACCCATGTATTTGGCCGAATTTAGGGACAAGTAGATCTAGGTGGCTGACATCTCTTTTCGGGATTTAGACTTTTCGTGGTGACAGGTGTGTACATACACACTATATGACTTATTAACTGTGCTAAATATTGTGAATGCTAACTTTGATTGATGTAGCATTGGATTTAATACCATATCGGTATAAAGTGACAACTCAGGTAAGTACTTGATAATATGAGTTACTATTTGATGCTTTTGGGAAGCATGGCATGTCATTATTTATAACCTGAATGTCTAAAGGCATGAGATCTGTTATAATATGATTTGATATGGGTTGATGAGTGGAGAGGGCAGTATTATTCGTGTCGACGGGCACCAGTGTTTTGGTAACACACTGTGACTACGATCACCAGAGGTTTGGTACCTCCAGAGGTTTGGCACCTCATAGCGACTCGTCCCTGTGGTTAACACCACCGTGGGTTGGCCCCACTTTTTTGATATGGGATTGTCTGCCAGTGATTTGGTATCACACGATGGGTTGGCCCCATCAATCGATTCGTGTCTACGGACACCAGTGTTTTGGTAACACATTGTGACTATATGTCACCAGTGGTTTGGCACCACCAGTGGTTTGGTACCACAATGGGGTAGAGTGGCGGCGTTTGGTTGGCTAGGTTGGGGCACATAATATTATGCTTGTTAATTGTTATATGTTGTGTATGAAAATGCTTAAAACCGGGGGAAGGGTTACATACTGAGTCTTGGTGACTCACCTTCTCCTTTACATTTTCAGGTGACATGTAGATCGCGGATGTGGAGCCGGGTGGACTCGGGGTGGCCATGCAGTGGATTTGATAAATGGACCTTGATTTTAAGTTATGATATTTTTATTTCCGGTTTATATTTTATTTTGGATGTAATAAGGCCTCCTGACACTTTATTTTTGTCATATTTCCATATGTCGGATACTTGTTTTAAACTATGTTATTATTATTGAATTTAAAATCACTTGTTTTCCCAAATTAAATCGAAAAGTGTTTTATTGTGCCATCGGGCACCTTCGAAATTTTATACTAACTTGGCTTAAATAAATTTTCTAATAAACACTAAGTAAAGTTTTTACAAAACAATCAAACAAAGGGTTTTCAAAGATATTTTCCACTGTAGCAAACCAGATTCGGCCATAATGTTTGGGCCGGGTTTGGGTTGTTACAAAATTGGTATCAGAGCCCAGTTCAAAGCTCGGCTGTGGGGGCCCAAGGCCCAAAAAATGTTTTAGAAGGCCTTATGAAATGATTTTTGGTTTTTGAACAGCATGGCCCGAGTCTCCGGCACCGATCCGCCCAGGTAAGTACATCTGAACCTCTTTGTGAATTATATTCTGTAGAAGGGTAGGAAGCATGGAACGTAGATAGACTTATAGGAACTTGAACCCTAGGATTAGCTTACTCAAACACACAAACCGAACATAAGACTTAAAGAACTAAACCAACCTATGACTTAGTCACTAAGCTAGGGTGTGGTAACCCCTGTACGCATGTCTAGGAGTGGATCCGGAAGAGCCTGGTATTTAAGCTGTCCTCGTGACCCACCTCCTCTTCGCAGGTATCCTACCTGGTGCGTAGCTTCGGTTCACCCTAACTCAGAGGGCTCAGTGGTGTGGCAACCTCTGTGCGCATGTCTAGAAAGGTTTGGTGAGAGCTTGGTATTTAAGCAGTCCGCGTGACTCACCTCCTCTTCACTCGAATCCTGCCTGGTGCGTAGCTTTGGTTCACCCTGACCAAGATGGCTCGGTCATAGGCTTAACATAATGACTAAAACCTGAAAGGGAACTAGCCATGGTTTTCGAAAAAGAACAAAACAACAAGAACCCTAATGTTTTCAAAATTTTTGCAATAACTCTTTCAAATCTGAGAACATCACTTTTACAATGATTTTCTCGAAAAATTTGATTTGTGGGAAAATTACAAAAATGCCCTTAGGGGTAGAATTACTAAAATGCCCTCAGCTCATAAAATATCAGCTCAATGGTTTTGCTCAAAAATTTCAATTATTTTACAAATATTCAAAACCCTGCTTTGCAAATTACCAAAAGAATATTTTGATTTTGGAAAATTACGAAAACGGCCTCAATTTGTGAAAATTACCGAAATGACCCGGATCTTTAAAAATCTTTACAAACATCACCACTTGAAAAGAAAAGCTTTCAAAAAGAGAACCCCCGAAGTTCTACAACTGTTAAAAATACCCCTGGTTTCCAAAACGAGGCCATACCGCTGAATTTTGCAATTTTTAAAAACACCCTCCAGTTTTGGAAATTTCAAAGTGACCGGTTTTACGAAAGTTTTAAAATTTCTTTTGTTACGAAAATACCCCTGTAGGAAAAAGACGGATATACCCCTGGGGTAGAAATGGGCAGAAATGTCCAAAGAGCGAATAGGTATGGAAAGTATTAGGGAATGGATGCATGAACTCCTTTGTGTGAACTAGGATAGAAAACTGAAACCTTGTTTGCTCGAAAGAATCTCTGATTAAAACTCTATCCATAAAATTTCTTCGCGAATAAGAAAGTGGAACAAATGTTAACGCATAAAAATTTTCTTAATCAGATTAAAAGCGCAGTAGATAGAATGAGTTCTAGAGGACGTGGATGCCGTGGACGCGGTAGGGGTAGGATGACCGTATCAGAACCTGTCAGGTCGGGTCAGGGTTCTGAAAATGAAGTACCACCGCCACCACCACCTCCTACTTTTAGGGCTGAGGAGCAGGATCAGACCGGTGGTGAGGCAGTGTCGCAAGCAGTTTTGTGAGTTTTAGAGATGGTGGCTGGGGCTAGTGGAAATTTGGGAGCTCTCGGATCTGCTTTCTCGAGCGAATCGGTCTAACGGGCGAGGTATTTCGGGTGTCTCGGAGTGGCTCCCGGTCAGTGAGTATTATTGGCGGAATCTGCGTAAAGGATCATGGGCGATCTTGACTTTGACCGAGGAGGAGAAGTCGAAGGGCGGTGTGTCGCTTCAAGGATGAAGCGTGACGGTGGTGGCTCACGGTCCGAGATGGAGCCACGGCAGATGATCTTACGTGGGATTATTTTAGAGTTGCTTTTCAGAAGAAGTATGTGGGCACCAGCTATACTGATGCTCAGAGGAAAGCTTTTCTGGGGTTAGTGCAAAGAACTAAGTCAGTGTCGGAGTATGAGGCGGAATTTTTAAGGCTGAGTAGATATGCTTAGAGGCATCGTGGCTCTCTTGAACATGAGCGTTAAGGTCCGCTTTGAGGACGGGCTTAGAGATGATTTAAGGTTGCTGATTGCCCCACAGCAGGTTCGTGAGTTTTCGTCTCTAGTGGAAAAGGCTAAGGTAGCCGAAGGGATCAAGGAGACCGTAAGATAGAAGCATGATAGGAACAACCAGAAGAGAGGCTTTGGATCGCCTGGATCGGGCAGTAATGTGGAGAAGAGTGCTAGATTTGGGGAATCAGGAAGAACCACAAAGCCTGCTCAGTGGCCACCTCTGTGTGTTAGATGCGGGAAATCACATTCAGAAGAATGTTTGGCTGGAAGTCGAGGGTGCTTTGAGTGTGGATCGTTGGATCACCGTGTAAGGGATTGTCCTCGGAAGTTAGCTAACAATCAACCAGAGGGTCAAAACTGTGCTTAGGATAGAAACGAAGCACCACCACAGAGGGGTCGAGGTGCAGCTAGAGGTAATGGAAATGGTAACGGGCGTGGCCGAGGTACTGAAGGTGCAGAGGTGAGGCAACCAAGGTTGGTTTATGCAGTTGGCCGTCGCGAGGAGGAAGATGTGCCAGACTCGACAACGGGTAAGTTTCTTATTTTTGGAATACCTATTTGTCTTGGTTATGGTTACATTAATTCACTCTTAGGTTGCTAGTAAAGTGTATGGAACTTGGATTATGAACGTAGGGAATGTTTCTAGGAAGTATGATAGTTCTTTAAGATCAGAGTGCGCAGCCGTAGCGTAGTGTGATGAGTTAAGGATGCACGATTGAACGATAGTAAGTAATTTTGAGGACGAAATTATTCTAAGGGGGTAGAATTGTAACACCCCAAATTAGGGTTGTTTGTAACTTAGCTAATTTCCCATGTGTGTACTTGAAGGGTTAAATTCTAGGATTTATTTGACATGTTTAAGGGTCTAAAAATAACCCGAGTTAGGCCTGACCTAGTGTTAAAATATTTTTTTTAGTACCATAAAGGAGGGAGCTAAATGAGATAAGGCTTTAATAAAATTTTGGGGCTAGGTGTGGACACGAAAGTGGGTTGGCTAAGTGGCTAGCGTGTGCTAGTTAGAGGCTTGGAGGTTGTTGGGCGCATGTTCGAGCTGCTGAAGCAGCGTTTGGCATTTTTAATTTTTGGGATAAACGGCCCAGGGAGGTCTTATAAATAAATAAGGGGGCTTTATGGCATGAAGGCGGCGGGTCGGAAGAGTTGGCAAGGGCACTGGAAGAAGGGCTGATGCGTGAGGTCTTTGGTTTGAATCTAAGGTGCAGCACTTTGTTTTCTTTTTTTTAAGGCTGGCATAAATTGGCTGCACATGGCCTTTATTTCTTTCGGCTGGAGTTTGTCAAGCACATGGACTCTTTGTTTTTATTATTAATATTTGATAAGATAATGGAGATAGATAAGGATATTATTAAGATTAATTAGATTATTATTTGATTAATCAACAAGAGTTGGCAAGAGAAAAAGTAGGATATGTTAATTCAAATTCTTTTGAATTATTTCAAAACAAGAGTTGGCCTGCACATGGGGGTTTGTTCGGCTAGTTGATGACACATGGTCTTTGTTTTGTTTCTTTTATTAATTATTTGGATAATGAGATGATAAGGGATAATAAAGATATTAGTTGATTTTATTTGGATTATTATGGTATTTTTTTTGTTTGAATAATGTTGAGTATTCAAAATTATTTGAGTGAGTGGCTAGGAGAATTTCAAGGAAATTGGTAGAGCTTGAACTCCTTGGATGGCAAGCATTAGGGGGAAGGGGGGTGCCGAATGCCTATAAAAGCACCAATTGATCACCTTGCTTTTCTTTTTCCATTTTGCTTAGCCGAAATGTAACACCCCAAACCCGGTCCAAACACCACGACCGAATCTGGTATGTTACGAGGGAAACGTGTTTGAAAATTTCGAATTTGTACTCAGTAGACTTGATAAAACTTTGTTCCCTTTTTGAAAACAAGTTGTTTAGTGTTGTTACTAAAACATTTAAACCTAGTAAAATTTTTGTTCAAGTTTGAAAACCATTGACTTTCACAGGCTTATAAAATCAGTGCGATACCCGATGGTATAGTTTAAAAAACATTTTTGCGTTATAATTTTGAAATCATTATCTTTCCAAGTTTTAGTAAACTTCATCTCAGCTTATTTATTAAAGCATATTAAAATCAAACTTTAAACATAATATCAAAAGGCAGAATTTAAAGGCTTTTACAATCCGAAATAAACCCAATGAACGTAAATAACTAAAATACCCAAAGCATAATATCTGAGTAAAACTTTTATTCCGCATGGCATGAGCACCCCGAGTCCACCCCGGCTCCGAGTCCGCGTCTACGAGTCACCTGAAATGTCAAAGGAGAGGGTGAGTCGAGTGACTCAGTGTGTAAATCCCGCTCCCGATAGAATCAACATGCTAACACACATCATACATAGCAACACAATTAATGCAACCCGATCCTAACCATCCATACACCTTTTCTACCCCGTGTGGTACCAAACCACTGGTGACATACCGTCACAATGTGTTACCAAAACACTGATGTCCCAAAGACATAATATCCATCAATGTGGTCCCAAACCACTGGTGTCCCAAAGACACAATTGTGCTACCAAAGCACCGTGACCAAAAGTCACAAATCCAACGATGATGGGGCCAACCCATCGTGTGTGTTACCAAAACACTAGCAGACAATCCCATATCTCAAGTGGGGCCAACCCACGGTGGTCAAACCACAGGGACAAGTCGCAATGAGGTGCCAAACCTCTGGTGTCCCAAAGACACGGTGTGCTACCAAAGCACTGGTGACCGTAGTCACAATCTGGTGATGGGGCCAACCCATCGTGTGTTACCAAACACACCGGCGTCAATCCCGTATAATCATCATCGTGGGGCCAACCCATCGTGGTACCGAGCCACTGGGACGAGACGCCGAGGTACCAAACCTCTAGAGGTGCCAAACCTCTGGTGACCCAAAGTCACAAAGTGTGCTACAAAAGCACCGTGCTCGTCGGCACAAAATACCACTGCTCCCTCAACTCGTATCACCCCATCAAGATACCATACTCATGTAATCATGCATATCATATAATCATGCATCTCATGCTATATCTCATGTCACATATACCCACAGTCATGGTAACATATAACTCATCATTAAAAATAGTAATACTGACTTACCCGAGTCCAGAATCATACCCATTAGGGTATCATATCAATCATCACTGTATCATTAGTCATCACACGGTTATCAATTATATTACCAGGTATAAGTGTGTCAGTTACACACCTGGTAACTACGAGCCTAGAAATCCCAACGAGAACGAATGCTAAGCCCCTCGATTATTGACTCCTACAATCGGCCAAACATAAGGTTAGGCATCTAAGATATTCGGCCATAACCAAATGAACCCCAAGGGTTAGTGTCGAACCCTTACCTCGCTCTTGGTTTGGTTTCCTACCAAACCCGAACCACAAAAGCTCCTTCTTAAATCAACAATCGGCTACACCTTAAGAGAGAATGGTTAATCATTTGTAACTCCTGATTAAAACGAAATTAAAAGTATGAACTAACAACTCAATCGCTTACCCTCAATTTACCAATCGGTCAACAGAAAAAGACTTCTCTTGCTTGATTTCGCAGTCCAAGGCCCTATAACGAAGAGATTAGACCAAACGATTAACACCCTTCCAACCTGACCATAATCGGTCCTTAACCAAACAACCAACAAAGATCGCCAGAGGGGATATGGCCATTCGGCCTAGCACTTACCAACACCCAATATTCGGCCAAACCAATACTTCTAGGAGAGGGGAAATATTCGGCTAAGTTGTAATCAATAGAAAGGAGAAATCGGCACTAGGTGTTTAACACCCTTGCTTTCGGTTTTGGATTAAAGAGAAAGAAAGAACATAGGTGAGAAGAAATGGAGATTACGGCACTAGGACTTGAGAAAATAGAGGAACGTTTGGGCAAGTTGATATGGTTTCGGCTAGCAAGAGAAGAGATGGAAAATGTTTTGGAGAGATGGAGTTTCGGCTCAAGTGTTTTAAGAGAAAGAATGAAAAATACAAAGAGAGAAGGGTAGCTAGTTTCGGCAACACAAGGGATTAAGAGAAGCAATTGTACCTAATCGGCTAGATGCCCAAAAGAAAAGTCGGCAAGGTATGGTTGCTTGAAGCTTTCGGTTTCAAAGAGAAATAGAAAATGAGAGACTTATTTTTGAGAGAAGAATCGGCTAACAAAAGACCAAGGAAGAGCTTTTGCTTGGAATTGAATGTGACCGAAAATGCCTAGCTTGCCAAAATGAGTTTCGGCACTACCACTTACCACACCAAGCCGTCCACTTCTCCCCCTCCAACTCCCCCAAAAATTCGGCCAAATCCCCCCTATTCACTCCCAACCACCATTTCAAATAAGTTTGAACAAGTCTCCATCCTAAATTCACTCTCCACCCCTCTTTTAAACCATTTGACTTGGTCCAAGCAGAATTTAAACTACATACAACTCTCCCCTATGCCGTCCCCAAAAGAAATAAAAAGGAGTACTCTGCACTCGAACACTGGACCTCCACTCCCTTTGCGGATGACGCCACACCAAGCTCCAAGTGGCGCAAGCTCTGCCACCTTGCTAGCTCCTCATTTGTGCAATAAAATCCCATTTTATTTTCTTAAGCCCCATCTCTATCAGCCTCCCCACACTAAGGCCAAAAACTAAAATTTTTCTACCTACTCAAAGCTTACTTCTAGCCTATAATTAAACCCCTAAAACACCGAAATAGCAACACAGCACACCAACACATGCAATAACAAAATAGCCCCTAACCCGGGATATTACACGAAATTTCTAACACCTTTCTTTCTTATTTTTCTTTTATTTTTCCATCCTCTCAAGACCTTGGCCGAAACCCTCTCTATTTCTCCTTGCCGAATCCCCATCCTCAATCCCTCTTTTCTTTTATTTCCTATTAGCCGAACATTCACTCCTATTTGCCGAAATTCTAACACTCTTTTCTCCCATTATTTTTCCTCTAGCCGAATCTCCTACTACTCCCTTAGTAGTCTTGGCCGAATATTAGGTGGTAAAGATCTCTTCAAATTTCTTTGACAATTGAATTAGCAGAGGTACTCCAGGATCGAGAAGCAGTCGACTCCAGCCCCTAATCTCTAATAAACGGTTTTGGTAAGGGTGGTAAGAAATCAATCTAGTAACTATTCTATGAAGATCAAAAGCAAGCCGAAGGCTAGTATTATGATACTAATGACTACCGATTGTAGGAAAAGGGAAGCAAAACCACTTGGAGTGTGGTGTCGGGTACTTTAAGACATTCGGGTAAGGTTTTGGGTTCACAAGGAACCCTTTTCAATTGTATTGGTTTGGCCGAATAGGCCATGATCTAACCCATGTATTTGGCCGAATTTAGGGACAAGTAGATCTAGGTGGCTGACATCTCTTTTCGGGATTTAGACTTTTCGTGGTGACAGGTGTGTACATACACACTATATGACTTATTAACTGTGCTAAATATTGTGAATGCTAACTTTGATTGATGTAGCATTGGATTTAATACCATATCGGTATAAAGTGACAACTCAGGTAAGTACTTGATAATATGAGTTACTATTTGATGCTTTTGGGAAGCATGGCATGTCATTATTTATAACCTGAATGTCTAAAGGCATGAGATCTGTTATAATATGATTTGATATGGGTTGATGAGTGGAGGGGGCGGTATTATTCGTGTCGACGGGCACCAGTGTTTTGGTAACACACTGTGACTACGATCACCAGAGGTTTGGTACCTCCAGAGGTTTGGCACCTCATAGCGACTCGTCCCTGTGGTTAACACCACCGTGGGTTGGCCCCACTTTTTTGATATGGGATTGTCTGCCAGTGATTTGGTATCACACGATGGGTTGGCCCCATCAATCGATTCGTGTCTACGGACACCAGTGTTTTGGTAACACATTGTGACTATATGTCACCAGTGGTTTGGCACCACCAGTGGTTTGGTACCACAATGGGGTAGACAGTGGCGTTTGGTTGGCTAGGTTGGGGCACATAATATTATGCTTGTTAATTGTTATATGTTGTGTATGAAAATGCTTAAAACCGGGGGAAGGGTTACATACTGAGTCTTGGTGACTCACCTTCTCCTTTACATTTTCAGGTGACATGTAGATCGCGGATGTGGAGCCGGGTGGACTCGGGGTGGCCATGCAGTGGATTTGATAAATGGACCTTGATTTTAAGTTATGATATTTTTATTTCCGGTTTATATTTTATTTTGGATGTAATAAGGCCTCCTGACACTTTATTTTTGTCATATTTCCATATGTCGGATACTTGTTTTAAACTATGTTATTATTATTATTATTGAATTTAAAATCACTTGTTTTCCCAAATTAAATCGGAAAGTGTTTTATTGTGCCATCGGGCACCTTCGAAATTTTATACTAACTTGGCTTAAATAAATTTTCTAATAAACACTAAGTAAAGTTTTTACAAAACAATCAAACAAAGGGTTTTCAAAGATATTTTCCACTGTAGCAAACCAGATTCGGCCATAATGTTTGGGCCGAGTTTGGGTTGTTACACTATAATTTTACAACAGGTGGAAGCTTCTCTAATCAGTGGAGAGATGACAAAGGACAAATCATTCAACTTTTGCTTCAAACATGCAAATTACATTTCGAGAGGTCATCAACTTGATTTGGTAAGTGCGAGAGTTTTAAGTTTGACTCGGTGAAAATGGTTGCCAGTCTTTTCAATCCAAGTGTTCAGCGATGATTTACAGATTTAAAGATAGCCATGCGTTTACGACCAGCAGACAAAGTAAAAGATGAGGACCCCACAGAGTCCCCATTTTACTACTCACTGAATGGAAGACGACTCAGGTCAAAGCTTTTCTGGAAATGGAGTGATGAAAACCTTACAATTTTTGGTTGAAACATGCAATTTACGTGAAAGAGGAAAAAGCTTCATCTTCTGTAAATCTTTAATTTGTGGGGTTAGAAGATTTTCATGCATCTTTAATTAATATTTTAAAAAATAAAAAATTAAATAAATGAGACATATGGTGGTTTTTAATTTTAAAAAAATACCACCACATTCTAACAAGACTAGTGATCAAACCGATTAAATTATTGATTCGTTGATCTGATCGATTTAATTAAATAGATAATTAAGATTCATAAAATAAAATAAATCAATTCAATTAAAATTTTAACACGGTTCAATAAGTCTATATTAACTCATGAATCAACAAGTTTAATGTCTCTCCAAATTGATACCTAGACCAATTTCATGCTAAAAGACCTGAGCATTAGCGGCACTTTTTCACAAATGCCGCTAAAAGTTTTTCATATTTTTTTCTTATTCTTGCTTTGAATTATATTTTATTTTGATACATTCACTTATAAGCAACGAGAAAGTTTCATTTTAGTTACTTAATTATGAAAAGTTATAAATTGCTAACTAAACAATTTAGAAGTTTTCATTTAAGTTACAAATTAAGCTATTAAAATTGATTTAAGGTTTAATGTTTAGTATGTTAATTTCATGGTTTAGGGTTTGTTATTTTGGTGTATGGGTTTAGTGTTTTAATGTTTGTTGTTTGGGTTTATTGTATAGTGTTTAATATCTTAGTGTTTACCGGTATTAAGGTTTAAGTGTTAGTGGTTAAGGGTTAAGGTTTAGGGTTAGGGGTTGAGGGAAAAATGGTCAATGGGTTAGGGTTTAGGGTTTTTGGGTTTAGGGGGAAATGGTTAATCTGTTAGGTTTCTAAGTTTAGGGTTTATGGTTTAAGTTTAGGGTTTTAGGGTTTAGGGTTTAATGTGTTAGCTATATGACCCAAAATCTCGAATCCAAAATCCCTCATGAGAGATTTATGGTTAACGTGTTAGTTATTAAGATATATATGTTTTGTACTACACTAACATTGGCCACATGAATTCTCAAAAAGTTGGTCTCGGATTATGATTTAAGGTTTGCAGTTTAGAGTTTAGGGTTCGAGTTTCATGGTCTAAATTTTATGGTTTGTGGTTGTGAGTTTGAGGTTTAGATTTTGGTGTTTGTACTGGTTTAGGGTATAATATTCAGGATCTAGGGTTTATGATTTAGGGACTAATCTTAGATTTTTTTAGAATATAAATCAAAATAAGATAAATGTAAATTATTATTTTAAAAATATATATATCAAAATGGGTTAAATCCCAAAAGCATACATGAACAATGGTTTAGTGTGCAATTGTATACATGAACTTTAATTTGATCCAGATCTTGTAAAATATTAACACAATTATTGATATAATTAATATCATTTTTTATTTATATATTTCATACATAAAAAATTTATTTATTCAATATAAAAATATATTGATGTATTTATATTTTAAAATACTGTGTATGATTAAATCAAAATTAAAGTTTCAACTATACATTTAAACCACATCTAGAATTACACATTAAACCAAAATTCATATATAATTCTGAGATGTATCTATATCAAAATTTATATAATTAAATGCCATTTATATAAAAATCTAAACTAATGTTGAGGTAAGAAGAAAGAAAAAAGAAATTATTAAAAGAGATGATAATGGTAATTAAATTTTTTAAAAATTAATAAATTAAAAACTTAAATATTTAATATTTAATATTTTTGTTAAAAAGTTCAATATTCAAAATTTTCAAAAAATATGTAAAAAATTAATCAATAGTGGTTTTTAAATAGGTAAAGTTTCCAAAACGGCACCGTTTTTAAATAGTTTTTAGTGGCGTTTTTGTTAAATGCCGCAAATATGTTACACAAGTTTACAAAGCGCTGCTGTTTTATCGAGGTTTTAATGGCGTTTTTCTAAAAAATGCCGTAAATTTGTTACACAATTTTACGAAACTCTGCCGATTTTATTAGTGGCGCTTTTCATAAACGCCACAAAATTTAACTAACCTAAACGTCACCGTTTTAATTAGCCACTGCCTTCTCTTTCCCTCGTGGGCTGACTCCCCCATTTTCTAATCCCTAACAGCCAGTTCCTTTCTCCCCTCCTCCACTCCAACGCCCATCGGCCACCACCATATCTTTCACCAGTCAGCACCAATCCACCGGCATTAGTTGCCAGATTTGTGAAAACCGACAAGGAAATTTAGAGTTGAGGCATGGAATTTGTTTTCCAATTATTTTATTCTCTAATTGTTTCTTCTGTACATTTAGATGACGGTGGTGTTCTCCGCCCTTATTGATTTTTTTTTCTGCAGGTGAAACATCGGGTACTACTACTACACTGGTATTGAAACACCTCACACCCGGCCCACGAGCCTGGACGGGATCTGGTGTGTTCCTCAAGAAAACTGGTTTCAAATTCTTTTTTTACTTAGAGAAAACTTGTGCGATTTTAAAGAATATTGTCTGGGTTGGGCTTATGTTGAAAACAAATTCGATTTTTATTTTGGAAAAACCCCTTTTTAATTTTAAAACGATAAGCATGTAGAGTATATTTAAAAAAAATGAAATTACTTAGTCTTTAACTTGATAAAAAAATTTGTAACATAATTTAAAACAATAAACAGAAATAAATAAAATAAAGTTCACCATGGCCTTATGGCCTTATTTGTAACACCCTAAAAATTTGAGTAATTTGTTTTCATTGTGTGCTTTGAGTAATTATTTTAGAAAGTAAATTTTTCTTATTAAATTTCGTGGTTAGTATAGTCCTGAAGAAGGATTAGAAATTTTATTAAGATGGAATAATATTAAATCTTGAGAATTTATGGAAATGGACTAAGTGGCATTGACACATAAATTAATTTAAGTGTCAAAGTGAAGCATAAGATGAGTTATTGGACAAGTGGTGATGGCGCATGGGTTTAGGCATGGGGGTGAAGGTTCGAATCCCCTAAATAGCATCTAGGTGAATTTTATTTTGAATTTTTCTGCACCTATATAGCAAGTGTCGGCCAAGAGCTTTTATGGAAGGTGTTGACTTGTTATTTTTGGTTAGAATATCAAAGGAATAAGGAAATTATTAACTTAAGGAAGGGTATCAAAAGAATAAGGAAAATGTGAAGATATGAGGCAAGAATCAAGGAAATATTTTTGGAAACAATATCTTGGCCATTAGACCAAGCATATGGACGGCATTATGGCTAGGGGGGAGCCGAATTTTGGTGATAGTTTTGGCTAGGAATTTTAGTTTTTGTTTTGGTCATTTTTGTTTTGGGCATAGTTTTGAAAATTTTCTCAAACTCTCTCCCTTGGCCGAAATTGTGCACTTGGTAAGCCTAGTTTCTTTTGTCAAATTGGTCATTTTTGTTTTACACTTTGGTGTCAATTTTGTGCCTTTCTCCAATACCTAAAGAGACCATTCTTTTCTTTTCTTCTCCCCATTGCCGAATATCCATCTCTCTCTCAAGCTCATCTTTTTCTTTTCTTTTTCTTCTATTCACTTTGAAATCAAAGCAACATCATCACCATCTTTCTCCTATTTGATTTCTTTCAATTGAAATTCTCTCTATCTACACTCTCATGGCCGAATATTAAGGTGACTATAAGCCAAATTATTTTCTTCTCTCCTTAATCTCACATAGCCGAATCCTTCATTTATCAATACCATTCTCAAATCCTTTCTTTTCGACGTGGAGATTAGGTAAGAATCCTTTTCGTTTCGATTAGTTAATAGTGGTTATAGCCGAATATTGATGATGGTTGAAGGTATTATTTTGGATCAAAATAAACGTTCAACCTATTAACATTTATTTTGTTATACTTTAGTGCGAAAACGAAAGTTGGAATCAAGAAGTCGTGGGTGACACAAATCGTTGGAATCGATTTTTGTGGTAAGGAAATCATACCTTTAAACCTTAGAATTATTTCGATATCATTGGATTAATGTTCTTTGACTTTGAAGACATTCAAAATAGGGAAGAAAAGGGCGATGTTTAGTCTTCGAAAGAGGGGAGGTACTGTTATTCCCCCTAAGTACAAGCAAAGGACTATTTCGGGAATCCGGGATTTTCCACCGGGTTGTGGACGTTCAACCGAGGAAAATCAATTGTTCGAAGTCGTTCGTACTCCCGAACCATTATTCGTTCGTGGATTCGATTCGGTTAGCGAACCATCGATCGGAGAGAAATCGCAAGTAGAAGTCTTACGGAAATCCGAGGGTAAATTTCTAGATCATTATATTTAGATCGGTTTTATTATAGATTATAGTGTTTTAATTAACGCAATACGTATAGGTGTTGAAAAGCGGGAAAGTTTAGTTCTCTCCATAACCAGGTGTGTAATTTTACACTCATTTTCGGGTTAGATTTCTAATCATATGTATTGCGATAAAATCGTGAAAATGGTAAATTCGGAAATTATGTAGTAATAGAAACTTTTGTGAAAATGCATGAAAACGGTTAAAACCGAGGAATATGCGAAAAACTGTTAAATCGATAAATTGGGCCGATAATACTCTAGTTCGATAAATGGGCCGATAATACTCTAGTTCGATAAATGGGCCAATAATATTCTAGTTCGATAAATGGGCCAATAATACTCTAGTTCGATAAATGGGCCAATAATATTCTAGTTCGATAATTGGGCCAAAATACTCTAGTTCGATATGTGGGCCAAAAGTTCACTAAACTGTTAAATGGGCTAGTTGCTAAATTATTATTTATATGAGCCTAATAAAATGTTTATTGATAAACCCACCGATGTTATGGAATAATTAAAAATCTGTTATGTGATTATATTTTGTTATACAAGCATGATTGCATGGGGTGGGATATATGAAGAGAAGAATGGCCAGTTGCCACAAATTTGGCTCAATGCCTCTAGTTCGGTGGCTCTGCCACAAAATCGGCTAAATGCCTCTAGTTCGGTGGCTCTGCCACAAAATCGGCTAAATGCCTCTAGTTCGGTGACAATGTCACAATCTAGTTCGGTAGTGCACTACAAAAAAATTAATTAAAGGCTTAAAGCCTAAAATTGGTGTGTTTGGCGGGGTGGGTTGACTTGATCCCCACAGGTGTGTTGGTTGGTACGGGGGTGTTAGCGGATGGATACTAGGTTGGTTTGGGAAATTCATTTTACATGCATTCATTTCTAAATTTTGTTATTTTATGATATATATTGTTGAAATCTGTTAATGGGCTCAAGCCCAGCTTGATGTCTTGACGATCTGGCCCAAAAATGGTGGTAAGTGAGTTGCACACTGAGTTCTTTGTAACTCACCCAATTTCATTAACCATTTCAGGTAATGGAAATTGACGTGGACTTGGGCCGGAGATGACTTGGTGGAGGCCATACTACAAACTTGGGTTTTTATTAAACTATGACTTTATATAGATTATTATCTTAAATTTCTGTTATGGGTTTTATGTAATAAGGCCTCTTATATGTTTTATGGATTTTATTGTGTGGATGGTTTAAATTTTATTTCTAAACTTATAATATGGTTTTATCTTAAATATGTTAAGTTTTTCTTAAGAACATTGGTTTTATAACAAAATTTCTGGACACTTTAATTATTTAAAAATTCTTTCAAAGTTCTTTTAAACCATCTTAAGAGTTTGACATTTTTATTTTGACGATAAGTTTTCAAACAAGTATTATTCTTAAGCTACAAATTTCAAATCCTTGTATTAATTTCTTATTAAACTCGATTTTCAAAAAGTTTTTGGTAGCACTATTTTATCTTAACCATATGAAAATAAACGAATGTATGATTGATGTGACAAACCAAATCTTGTCTAAACGCATAGACCAGGTTTGGGGTGTTACATTTAGTGGTATCAGAGCCAGGTTCAAAACTCGGCTGTGGTTTGGGTTCGACAATGAAATCTGTTTGAAAAATAATTTAAATTTCTAGACTTTTTGATTTAAAGGTAGTATGGCACCATGAGCATCCCGCGCCAAGTCAAGTAAGTATCTGTATACTGATTGTCTGTTACGATTATGATATGATTATAAGAAACACTGTAGAACTTCTAGTTTTAGATGTTAAAACCGTAGAGATTGAGACAATAGGATATTGTTGCGAAAACACTCTATCCCTTTCATATCATAAGACATCGTTAATAAACAACTGAAATATTATTCTGATTCATAAAACTCTTAATCAGATTAACTCGAATTAGTCGCTATGAGCACTAGAGGACGTGGTCGTGGGCGCGCGGTACGCGTGGCCATGGTAGAGGACGAGTGTTAGGGCGCAATCGATGTGCCGGGTCATATGGCGGAAAAGGATGCACCTGCGTCACTCGAGAGTGAGACGGGATCGCACGACCATATGGAAGAAGATAATGCTGTGACACGAGCAATGCTGCGAGTACTTGAAAGGGTCGCTGGATCCAAAACTGGACCAACAGCTCGTGGGTCGATATCAGAGCGACTGAAATCCAGTGGAGCTGAGGTTTTCAGAGGTGTATCTGGTGTAGCTCCCAATGTCGCTGAATATTGGCTCGAGGCTGTAGAGCGAATCATGGACGATCTTGAGTGCACTATGGAACAAAAGCTAAGAGGAGCGGTATCTTTGTTAAGGGACGAAGCATACCAATGGTGGCTTACTGTCCGGGAAGGCACCGATGCTGCATTAGTTAATTGGGAATTCTTCAAGGCTTCCTTTCAAGGGAAATATGTGGGAACGAGCTATGTGGATGCTCGAAGGAAGGAATTCTTGAACCTGGTGCAAGGAAATAAGACAGTGGCAACGTATGAGGCTGAGTTCTTACGTTTGAGTCGCTATGCTCGAACGATAGTGGCAACGGATCATGAGCGTTGTGTACGCTTCGAGGATGGTTTGAAAGATGAGTTGCGGGTTCTGATAGCCCCACAGCAAGTTAGAATTTTTGCCACGCTCGTGGAGAAGGCCAAGATAGCCGAAGAGGTTAAGAACTCGGAACGTCAGAATCGGGAGCAAGTTCGAAAGCAAGAAAGATCTGAAGAATTCAGGTTCTTCAAAAAGGTTTCCGAAGAGGTCTCGGAATGATGAGCCAGCTCAAGGTAGGACACCTGTAGCTGTTAATTAGAGTCGAGATTGTGATGATTGTGGGAAAAGGCATTCCGGAGAATGTTGGAGGAAGACGGGTGCTTGCTATAAATGTGGATCAACGGATCATCAATATAGGAGTTGCCCTCGACGTATGGATACAACTCAAGAAGTTCGTATTACTGATGCACCACCGGCAAGAGAAGCTCAGCAACCACCGAGAGGTCGTGGTGGTAATGGAGCTGGACGTGGTCAAGGTGCAGCGGGTCGAGGCAATGGTCCTAGAGGCAACGCGGATGCAAGACAGCCAGGACTGGTGTATGCGGTCAGACGTCGTGAGGATGGCAATGCACCTGATGTGATAACTGGTACGTTCTTCATTTTTGATGTACCCGTTATTGCCTTGATAGATATTGGTTCTACTCATTCGTACGTTGCTAGCACCATAACTGGAAACTTGAAATTAGACTCTGAAATTTCCGATAATGAGATGAGGGTGATTAGTCCCTTAGGACAGTCGGTGTTGGTTAATAAACTATTTAGAGACGTGCCCTTAGTAATTCAAGGAGAAACATTCCTGGCAAATTTGATGGAATTGCCTTTTGGCGAATTCGATATTATTCTGGGCATGGATTGGTTGGTTAAGCACCGGGCGCAATTGGACTGTGCTGAAAAGCGTATGTCAATAAGAACTGTGGAGGACAAGGAGATAGTTATGATAGGCGAGCGGAGAAATTACTTGGCAAACGTGATTTCTGCGTTAAAGGCGGAGAAGTTGGTGCGAAAAGGGTACGAAGCATTTGTAGCATTTATTAGTGCTTTAGATGTCAAAGAACTGTTAGTAGAAGATGTGAGAACTGTGATGGAATTCCCTGATGTCTTTCCCGAAGAACTTCCTGGTGTACCTCCAGATCGGGAAGTGGAATTTGGTATTGAGCTTTTGCCCGGAACTGCTCCAGTGTCTATTGCTCCTTATAGAATGGCACCGAAGGAGTTGTCAGAGCTTAAAGCCCAAATTCAAGAACTGCTAGATTGGGGTTTTATTCGACCGAGTGTGTCTCCGTGGGGAGCACCGGTTTTGTTTGTTAAGAAGAAGGATGGGTCGATGCGTATATGTATCGATTACAGACAATTGAATAAGCTGACGATCAAGAATCGGTACCCTCTGCCGAGGATTGATGACCTATTTGATCAATTGAAGGGAGCTTTAGTTTTCTCTAAAATTGATTTAAGGTCGGGTTACCACCAGCTTAAGGTGAAAGAAGCGGATATTCACAAGACGGCATTTCGAACCCATTACGGACACTATGAGTTTTTAGTGATGCCGTTTGGGTTGACCAATGCACCAGCTGCATTTATAGATATGATGAACCGGGTCTTTCAACCATTCTTAGACCGGTTTGTGGTGGTATTCATAGATGACATTCTAGTTTATTCGAGGAGCGAAGAAGAACATGACTCGCATTTGCGGATTGTATTGCAAGTGCTTCGGGATAATCAGTTGTATGCCAAATTCAGTAAATGTGAATTTTGGTTAAGAGAAGTGACTTTCTTGGGTCATGTGGTATCAGCCGAAGGAATAAGGGTGGATCTTCGGAAGATTGAAGCTGCATTGGATTGGAAACCACCAAAGTCGGTAGCTGAGATTCAGAGTTTCTTGGGTTTTGGTTACTATAGACGCTTTGTTGAGGGGTTCTCGTTGATTGCTGCACCCCTAACTAAGCTTTTGCGGAAGGGAGTGCCGTTTGTATGGACTGACAAACAGCAAGAAAGTTTTGAGAGCTTGAAGAAGGTTTTAACGGAAGCGCCGGTATTGATTCAACCTGAGGCTGGAAAGGAGTTTACATTTTATTGTGATGCGTCACATACGGGTTTAGGCTGCGTATTGATGCAAAGTGGGAAAGTGGTAGCGTATGCTTCTCGTCAGTTGAGACCGCACGAAGTGAACTACCCTACTCATGATTTGGAGTTAGCAGCAGTGGTGTTTGCCTTAAAGATTTGGAGGCATTACCTCTATGGTGAAAAGCCTATCATCTTTACGGATCGCAAGAGTCTTAAGTATCTTCTTACTCAGAAGGAGTTAAACTTGAGACAGCGAAGATGGGTAGAGCTGTTAAAGGACTATGATTTCTCAATTGAGTATCATCCTGGAAAGGCTAATGTGGTGGCGGACGCATTAAGTCATAAGGTGGTATCTGATTTGAGAGCTATGTTTGCCCATTTGAGTTTGTATGAGGATGGTAGTTTGGTAGCGGAACTCCAAGTGAAACCTCTGTGGTTGGATCAAATCAAGGAAAAACAGATGTTAGATGAGAAGTTGGGACTTTTATTTCAGCAAGTTAAAAATAGTGAAATAGAGGATTTTGGAACAAACCCGGAAGGTGTGTTGTGTTTTCGTGGAAGGGTCTGTATGCCTAAGGATTCAGATCTGAGGCAAATGATTTTGAGGGAGGAGCATAGTAGCCCTTATGCTATGCACCCCGGAGGAAATAAGATGTATCGGGATCTTCGTGAACAGTATTGGTGGCCTGGGTTGAAGCGTGAGATTTCAGAATTTGTGGGAAAATGCTTAACTTGTCAGCAAGTGAAGGCGGAGCATCAATTGCCGTCAGGACTTTTACAATCGGTAAAGATTCCTCTCTGGAAATGGGAGCGAATAACGATGGATTTTGTTAGTGGGTTACCTTTAACACCTACTAAAAAAATTCTGTTTGGGTAATTGTTGATCGGTTGACGAAGACTGCTCATTTTCTACCAAAGTCGCGTCACGGACTACTCGTTGCGAAGTTGGCGAAAAGTGTATGTATCTGAAATCGTGAGGTTGCATGGGGTACCTGTATCGATTATATCGGATAGGGATCCTAGGTTTACATCTCGATTTTGGAAAGCTTTGCATGAAGCTCTGGGTACAAAGCTTAACTTCAGTACGGCTTTTCATCCTCAGTCAGATGGTCAGTCGGAAAGAGTGATTCAAATTTTAGAAGACATGTTGAGAGGATGTATAATCGACTTCAAAGGTAGTTGGGAGGATTTTCTACCGTTGGTAGAATTTGCGTACAACAACAGCTACCAATCTAGCATTCAGATGGCACCCTACGAGGCATTGTATGGTCGTAAGTGTCGTTCTCCTATTTGTTGGTCTGAGTTGGGCGATCGGCAGTTGTTAGGACCTGAGATGATTTCCGAAACGGAAGAAAAAGTGAAAGTTATTCGAGCACGGTTAAAGGAAGCTTCAGATAGACAAAAGTCGTATGCAGATCTGAAGCGTAAGGATATTGAATATGCCGTAGGAGATCAAGTTTTCCTGAAGGTCTCACCTTGGAAGAAGATTTTCAGATTCGGGAAGAAGGGCAAGTTGAGTCCTAGATACATTAGACCATATCGTGTGGTGAAACGAGTTGGTCCAGTGGCCTATCAGATCAAATTACCTCCAGAATTGAGCCAAATTGATAATGTTTTCCATGTGTCCATGTTGAGGCGCTATAGATCGGATCCTTCGCACATAGTACCGGTAGAAGAAGTGGAGCTGAATTCGGACTTGTCGTTTGAGGAGGAACCAGTGGAAATCTTAGACCGAGACGTTAAGGTGCTAAGAAAGAAGACTGTGCCGTTGGTCAAAGTGTTATGGCGTAACCACGGAGTGGAGGAAGCTACGTGGGAGCCTGAGGATGCAATTCGACAACAATACCCTCACCTTTTTCAGCCAGGTAAATTTCGAGGACGAAATTTTCTTTTAGGGGGGTAGAGTTGTAACACCCTGAAAATTTGAGTAATTTGTTTTCATTGTGTGCTTTGAGTAATTATTTTAGAAAGTAAATTTTTCTTATTAAATTTCGTGGTTAGTATAGTCCTGAAGAAGGATTAGAAATTTTATTAAGATGGAATAATATTAAATATTGAGAATTTATGGAAATGGACTAAGTGGCATTGACACATAAATTAATTTAAGTGTCAAAGTGAAGCATAAGATGAGTTATTGGACAAGTGGTGATGGCGCATGGGTTTAGGCATGGGGGTGAAGGTTTGAATCCCCTAAATAGCATCTAGGTGAATTTTATTTTGAATTTTTCTGCACCTATATAGCAAGTGTCGGCCAAGAGCTTTTATGGAAGGTGTTGACTTGTTATTTTTGGTTAGAATATCAAAGGAATAAGGAAATTATTAACTTAAGGAAGGGTATCAAAAGAATAAGGAAAATGTGAAGATATGAGGCAAGAATCAAGGAAATATTTTTGGAAACAATATCTTGGCCATTAGACCAAGCATATGGACGGCATTATGGCTAGGGGGGGAGCCGAATTTTGGTGATAGTTTTGGCTAGGAATTTTAGTTTTTGTTTTGGTCATTTTTGTTTTGGGCATAGTTTTGAAAATTTTCTCGAACTCTCTCCCTTGGCCGAAATTGTGCACTTGGTAAGCCTAGTTTCTTTTGTCAAATTGGTCATTTTTGTTTTACACTTTGGTGTCAATTTTGTGCCTTTCTCTTTGTGCCGATTTTACCAATACCTAAAGAGACCATTCTTTTCTTTTCTTCTCCCCATTGCCGAATATCCATCTCTCTCTCAAGCTCATCTTTTTCTTTTCTTTTTCTTCTATTCACTTTGAAATCAAAGCAACATCATCACCATCTTTCTCCTATTTGATTTCTTTCAATTGAAATTCTCTCTATCTACACTCTCATGGCCAAATATTAAGGTGACTATAAGCCAAATTATTTTCTTCTCTCCTTAATCTCACATAACCGAATCCTTCATTTATCAATACCATTCTCAAATCCTTTCTTTTCGACGTGGAGATTAGGTAAGAATCCTTTTCGTTTCGATTAGTTAATAGTGGTTATAGCCGAATATTGATGATGGTTGAAGGTATTATTTTGGATCAAAATAAACGTTCAACCTATTAACGTTTATTTTGTTATACTTTAGTGTGAAAATGAAAGTTGGAATCAAGAAGTCGTGGGTGACACAAATCGTTGGAATCGATTTTTGTGGTAAGGAAATCATACCTTTAAACCTTAGAATCATTTCGATATCATTGGATTAATGTTCTTTGACTTTGAAGACATTCAAAATAGGGAAGAAAAGGGCGGTGTTTAGTCTTCGAAAGAGGGGAGGTTCTGTTACTCCCCCTAAGTACAAGCAAATGACTATTTCGGGAATCCGGGATTTTCCACCGGGTTGTGGACGTTCAACCGAGGAAAATCAATTGTTCGAAGTCGTTCGTACTCCCGAACCATTATTCGTTCGTGGATTCGATTCGGTTAGCGAACCATCGATCGGAGAGAAATCGCAAGTAGAAGTCTTACGGAAATCCGAGGGTAAATTTCTAGATCGTTATATTTAGATCGGTTTTATTATAGATTATAGTGTTTTAATTAACGCAATACGTATAGGTGTTGAAAAGCGGGAAAGTTTAGTTCTCTCCATAACCAGGTGTGTAATTTCACACTCATTTTCGGGTTAGATTTCTAATCATATGTATTGCGATAAAATCGTGAAAATGGTAAATTCGGAAATTATGTAGTAATAGAAACCTTTGTGAAAATGCATGAAAACGGTTAAAATCGAGGAATATGCGAAAAACTGTTAAATCGATAAATTGGGCCGATAATACTCTAGTTCGATAAATGGGCCGATAATACTCTAGTTCGATAAATGGGCCAATAATATTCTAGTTCGATAAATGGGCCAATAATACTCTAGTTCGATAAATGGGCCAATAATATTCTAGTTCGATAGTTGGGCCAAAATACTCTAGTTCGATATATGGGCCAAAAGTTCACTAAACTGTTAAATGGGCTAGTTGCTAAATTATTATTTATATGAGCCTAATAAAATGTTTATTGATAAACCCACCGATGTTATGGAATAATTAAAAATCTGTTATGTGATTATATTTTGTTATACAAGCATGATTGCATGGGGTGGGATATATGAAGAGAAGAATGGCCAGTTGCCACAAATTTGGCTCAATGCCTCTAGTTCGGTGGCTCTGCCACAAAATCGGCTAAATGCCTCTAGTTCGGTGGCTCTGCCACAAAATTGGCTAAATGCCTCTAGTTCGGTGACAATGTCACAATCTAGTTCGGTAGTGCACTACAAAAAAATTAATTAAAGGCTTAAAGCCTAAAATTGGTGTGTTTGGCGGGGTGGGTTGACTTGATCCCCACAGGTGTGTTGGTTGGTACGGGGGTGTTAGCGGATGGATACTAGGTTGGTTTGGGAAATTCATTTTACATGCATTAATTTCTAAATTTTGTTATTTTATGATATATATTGTTGAAATCTGTTAATGGGCTCAAGCCCAGCTTGATGTCTTGACGATCTGGCCCAAAAATGGTGGTAAGTGAGTTGCACACTGAGTTTTTTGTAACTCACCCAATTTTATTAACCATTTCAGGTAATGGAAATTGACGTGGACTTGGGCCGGAGATGACTTGGTGAAGGCCATACTACAAACTTGGGTTTTTATTAAACTATGACTTTATATAGATTATTATCTTAAATTTCTGTTATGGGTTTTATGTAATAATGCCTCTTATATGTTTTATGGATTTTATTGTGTGGATGGTTTAAATTTTATTTCTAAACTTATAATATGGTTTTATCTTAAATATGTTAAGTTTTTCTTAAGAACATTGGTTTTATAACAAAATTTCTGGACACTTTAATTATTTAAAAATTCTTTCAAAGTTCTTTTAAACCATCTTAAGAGTTTGACATTTTTATTTTGACGATAAGTTTTCAAACAAGTATTATTCTTAAGCTACAAATTTCAAATCCTTGTATTAATTTCTTATTAAACTCGATTTTCAAAAAGTTTTTGGTAGCACTATTTTATCTTAACCATATGAAAATAAACGAATGTATGATTGATGTGACAAACCAAATCTTGTCTAAACGCATAGACCGGGTTTGGGGTGTTACACTTATTACATCGAAACGAATTCAATAATTCAAAGTACTTAAAAATTATAAGTCCATAAAAATAAAAACTTCATGTTGAGCATGGCCACCACAAGTTCTACCGTCCCGGTCCATCACTGTTCATCACCTGAAAAATGGTCCCACAACGGGGTGAGTCAAACAGACTCAATGTGTACACGACACTAAATCATAACAGAATCATGCATACAATAGTTATACATTCAAACATAAAATACAAGTTATGATGCATTCCAAAACCCAAACCTAATTGTCCATCCGCTACACACCCCCGTACCTGCCAAACACACCGTGGGGACTACTAAGTCGACCCTCCTTCCGCTACACACCAAATTCCGGGCTTAAGTCACCGCATCTGTGGTCTTAGGTCACCACTTTTCAGATTACTGTGGTCTTAGGTCACCACTTTTCAGATTAGTGTGGTCGTAGGTCACCACTTTTTAGATTACTGTGGTCTTAAGTCACCACTTTTCACTTCCCCTTTCAATACACAACCATATGCCCCATATATTCATATGCATAATATACCAGAGTTCACAATCTTATAATATTCTCATGTTACGAATAACATTTTTCATATTCCTAGTAGGAGTAGGAAACGTACCTGAGTACTTAGTACCATAACATGGTACCTTAGCCATGTTCATATTTCCATTAACACATATTTTAATACATATAACCATAATTCATATTACAAAGTAGTGTGGGGTACACACCTGATTCGCTTAGCAAATTCCTTGAGATCTCGAAATCTGATCTACCGCTTAGATCCTTAATCCCTACATTTGATTAATCACTTACTAATTTAATAAAAACCATTCGGCCATAAATCCAAATCCTAGTAGGATTAGTATACTTAAAACTTACCTTGAAATTCTCAAATCCCAAAATCCTTGTATCCCTCTGTCGAAATCCCTATAACTACATATTAGATCAATTTCTAACCTTTATTCAGAAAAAATAACCCTTAGCCGAATGTTAAATATGATTTACCTTAGATTCTTAAATCCCGAAATTCACCGAATAACTAGGGAACACACGGCCTATGGTGTACCTTCAGGAAAAGAACTTCTCCTTCCTTGTAGTCGACACTTAGTAAATCCTGAAAGATCTCTTCGGCAATAGATATTAAGGGTATTAGAATCTTAATTTCGACAGCCTTAAAAGAAATTGAATGAGAATCTAACCTAATCTTACCCTTACTGAAGAATTTGATGGAATTCTTGCTTGAACCCTTAGCAGTATTCGGCTATGGCTTTGATGTGGATAACAATTTCGGCTCTTGAGGCTTAGTGAGAAATCGACTAGGGCTATTGGTATCTTCGGCTTTTTGATTGTGTTTGTAATAAAAGAAGAAAAGAAAAGAGGTAACGAGAATAATGGCAGAGAAAATTCGGCAGAGTGAAGAGGAGAAACTTTAGAGAATTTCGGCAGAGGTTTTCTTGAAGAGAAAAAGAATGAATGAAGAATAGCCTTACTCTTCGTTTTATAGCCAAAATTACTAGCTAGAGTCCTTTACTTGGCCACCACTCTTCTATTTTGATAGCTTTATCCCTTGATTTATCACTTCAATAAAACTTAATCCAATAATTATCTCTTATCTCTTAAAAAAAATAATACTAATAATAATCCTCTTTTATCTCTTCCTTATCTATCAAAATAAAAGAAATAAATCCATATTTATCCATCTATTATCTCTTCAAAAAAAAAAATCCAATTTAAATCCCTTATTTGTAACAGACCAATTTTGACCCAAATCGGAACGGTGGTTTCGGGACCACGAATCCGAGCCTGAGAGATATTTTTTTAATATTATATTTTGTGTTTGTTATATGTGATTTAGTGAGTGTGAAAATTTCGTAGAAAAATTTAGTCGTTTAAGTGCTCAATTTGATAAAAAGGATTTAATCGAGAAAAGCGAAAAAGTTGCATGCTTAAGTGAAGAGTACTAAATTGATTTTGGCTTTTTAAGTGGGTGTACCAAAAGGGCAATTAGCCCATTCACCATAGTAAGAGACAGCAATGGGCCTTTATAAGTCCAAATTATATGTTAAATTAGCTTATTAGATAGTTTTATTAAGGTGTTAAAATAATGTTAATAAAAATGTGTTTGTTTTATTATTAAATAATAAAAACAAGTGGGATGAAAGAGAACCTTACCTTACTCATCTTCTTGGCCGAAACTTGGATGAAGAACTCCATTGTAGGAGCTTGAAAATTTCGGCACTTTGGGGCTTAATTAAGGGTATGTGTTTTATTTAGTTTTTGAAAATTTTTGCATATTTGGAATGCTTGCTTTAAATCCTATACAACCCATGTTTAAATTTTTGAAAATACTATGTATTTAAGATTCGGCCATTAACATGCTTGGATAGTTTTGATGTTTGATGGTTTTAAATTGAATGTATGTTAAAGATTTACAAGTTTTGTATTGGAATTTTTGATAATTTTGAGTATATAGGGCTAAATTGAAAAGAATAAAGTTGTGAAGGATTAAAATGTCAAATAAATGAAATGCATGGACACCTATAACTATAATGAAGATTCGGCCAAACTAGGATGTTGGAAAATTTTGCATATTTTGTGTTTTGTGCAAATTGGACTAAATTGTAAAAATGGGAAACATTAGGGGCAAAATGGTAAATTGCCCATTTGGGTGTTTTGGGACTAAATTGAGATGAAATGAGATTAAATGAGCTAAATTCTAATGTGTTTTAGATCAAGAGCAAAGAAAGACCGAATTAGACCGGGGAAAGACGAAGGTTCTCGAATAGCCGATTCGCACGGACTATCGACAACCGAGGTAAGTCCTTTAGTTAAATTATGTCAAAGAATAAATTATGGTTATCTTGACTATTAAAAATTGATGAATGTTAATATCCAATTGCATCATGGCCGAATGTATATCTACATATTGGTTGATGATGTATGTTGAGTATATGATGGAAAATATTTTGGTTAATGCAAGGTGAATGAGTAAGTTCTTGAGCTACTTATTATTTAAAGATCATTTACATATCTAGTGAATGATAAAATTTGTATAAGCTTGGTGTAAAACCATGAGTTGGCCGAATGTGATATTGATAGATTAGATTGATTTCAAATTTATTTATTGCAATGGGAATAGATGTTATGATTCGATATGTGATAGTGAAATGTGAAAAGCATATAATAATATTCTGACATTCGGGCTTCGAGCCTAGCAGGCCTCGTGCTGGTGACATTAATCGGGCTTTATGCCTAGCAGGCCTTGTGCCGGTGTTATTTATCGGGCTTTTTGCCTAGCGGCCTTGTGCCGGTGTTATTTATCTCGGGCCTCTCGCCTAGCGTGCCTCGTCGCGGTGACATTAATCGGGCTTTATGCCTAGCAGGCCTTGTGCCGGTGTTATTTATCGGGCTTTTTGCCTAGCAGGCCTTGTGCCGGTGTTATTTATCGGGCTTCTACGCCTAGCAGGCCTTGTGCCGGTGTTACTTTACGGGCTTTTATGCCTAGCAGGCTTGATGCCGGTGATGTACTTTATCAAAGATAAATCGAATCCTTGTTCAAGATAACTTAAAGTTAATTTATTGGGTTTACGTTTGAGTAAAGCATGTAAGGTATGTATGCTTAATATTACATGGGTTAAATTAATATTGTGAGAATTGTGTTATATGTGTTTGAAATTAATATTGATGGATGTTATATGATGGAATTCGAGTTAGAATGTGCTATTATGGAACAATTGGTTTTCAAGTATAAATGTTTTATTATCATGAGTTAGGACTTACTAAGCTAGTAAGCTTAATTACGTGAAATGTTCTTCTTTGTTTTATAGATTTTGGTCACGTTATGGGCTCGTGAAGGATCTTCAAGAAGTCATCCACACTATCGCCTTCCTTTGGTATTTTGAATTTTTGGTTGCGATTTAGAAGGCATGTATAGGCTAGATGAAGTTTTACAAACATACGATGTTTGACCTTGTATATATGACCATGCGAATATGGCTAAATATTTGGTTATGTATGTTTTTGGGGTTTTGTCATAAATGTGGGTAATAGTGATACTCCTTTAAATCGATGATGTTAGAATATCATATGAATGTTTTAAGTACAAGCTATCTTTGTAAGTGATTAAAAATGCATGGAGAGTATGAATTGCATGTGAGTATATCCGGTTATAAGCTAGAAAGCATATTTAGTATAGAAACAGTCTTAGTTACAGCAGTGATGTGAGTTAGAAAAATCACCAAAAATAGGATAAGTTGAATTAGATGGTGAATGAAGTATAGAATAAACCCTTATTGAGTCTATTTTTCATTGGTATAAACTAGAACAGTATATGAAAATTGTGCAATGAGATAACTGTATTTTTGTAGAGACAGGTCAGAATTGTTAGACAGTGTAATAAGGGTAACTTTGATGAATAAACTGTACTAATTGGCCACATGAAAAATTCTGGAAAAATTATGGTGAAATGTTATATGAGTCTAGTTTCAAGGAAAATTTACGGATCTAAATTTTGAGTTTTATAACTCGAGTTATGGTCGATTTAGTCAGCATGACACAGTTGGACGGCTTTAAAATTTTACACCTTAAGTTAATAGTCAAGTCTAGTAATGCCACGTACTCGATTCCGGTAAGGGCTTCGGGTAAGGGGTGTTACATTATTTATCCCATTAATTACCGAAATTTAAAGGGAATAAAACTCCCTTTTTCTAGAAGCCTGGCCGTCCACTCCTCTGCTTCTGGAAGCAAAAATAAAACTCCTTTTATTTGCTTCCCAAGTGACTCGAACCCAGGCCCAACACCTTGCATGTTGCGCCATTTCCAGAGGCCCTAAGTGGCATCTCCAGGCCACTTTTCCAAGCCTGTTTGTGTGACATATTTCACAAACTTTTTCTTTTAAGGCCACCTTGCCTTAATTTCCTCTTTTAAACTTTAAAACTCGACATTTCTATGTCATTTCTAAGTTTCCAAAAATTTTCATTCGGCTCTGTAAACTTGACATTTCCTTACATTTCCAAGTTTCCAGAAATGTTCACTTTCCCCTTTTGAATCATTTCTAAATCATTTTCCTAGTTTCCATAAATGTTCACTTTCCTCTTTTTTTAACTTAACATTCCTTTACATTTTCAGGACATTTCCCCACATTTCCAAGACAAGACATTTCCTTACATTTCCTTACATTTCTATACATTTCCTTACATTTCCTTACATTTCCATATTTCCTTACATTTCCATACATTTCCTTATTTCTAGAATTCACATAACACATTCATAATTCATAAAACATGCCATTTTACCACATGGTTCCTTGTGTCATGCTTCACACGGAGTTTCTTTTAAAGCCTCATTTACCTAGCTCCCCTTTTTACTTAAAAACCAATAATTTTCCAAAGCTTTCTTCTTCCATCCTAGAGTTCTAAAAACCCTTAATACACTTCCAACACTCCCAAAACCTACTAACTCATGAATTAGGCACGAACGCATAACCCCTAATCTAGGATGTTTCAGTTCTACCCTCCTTAAAAATAATTTCGTCCTCGAAATTACTTACTAACAGTCGTACAATCCTTCTCACCGCACTATGCTTACGCTGCGCACTCTGATCTTAATAGAACCATCATACTTTCTAGGCATAATCTCGAAGTTCACGTCCCCTAGAACTTATTTCTAACGTCGCAATTTAATCTGATTTAAAAGAATCTTATGAATTAGTCTTTATTCCACTGATTACCCGCGAAGAAGTTTTATGGAAAGAATTTTAGGAGTGGTTCTTTCGTATTCATACATGCACACAGTCTTTAGATTCATATATCCATCAATCAATTATGAACTTTCGTTCATTCAGAGAAATGTTGTAGTTTTCATTGTTGTTGTTCTCCACTACCCAGGGGTATTTTTGTAATTTGTCCTACAGGGGTATTTTCGTAATTTTTTAAAAGAAAAATTCCTTGGTGACTTTGTCAAAAAGTATTTTGGAAATTTTAAATTTTTGGAAAATTTCAAAATTCGGGGGTATTTTGGAAAATTTTGAAATTTGGGGTATTTCGGTAATTTTAGATCTCGGAGGTATTTTGGTAATAAACCAGGGTAAACTTGTAAAGTTTAATATTTCTGGGGTATTTCCAAATGTTGCAAAACTTTGAGGGTTCTTTTTGAGAATTTTACTTTCCAAAACAATGATGTTGCAAAAAATTCGGAAATTAGGGTCATTTTGGTAATTTTGTAGGTTAGGGGCAATTCTGTAATTTTCCAAAAATCAAGGTGTTTTGGACTTTTGCACAAATAGGGTTTTTAAACACTTTTACAAAATAAGGAAATTTTGGAAAAACTGTTGGGTAGTTGGACATTTTATAAACCAAGGGCATTTTTGTAATTTTGCAAATAGGGGTATTTTTGTAATTTTTCACAAATCAAGAATATTTGAGAGAATTTTATAAAATCATGTTTGCAATTCAAAAGGGTAAATTTTTTTTTAAGAGTTTTAAAACTAGGGTTTTTATAAAAATACGGCTAGTTCCCTTTCGGGTTTTAGTTATTGGGTTTAGCCTATGAATAAGTCCTCATGGTTAGGGTGAACCGTAGCTATGCACCAGGTAGGATTCCTGCGAAGAGGAGGTGAGTCACTAGGACTGCTTAAGTACCAAGCTCTTCTGGATCCAATCCTAGACATGCGCACCATGGTTGCCACACCCTAACTCGGCGACTTAGCCACAGGTTTGTTTAAGATAGGCACTTAAGTCTTATGTGATTGTTGGGGTAAACTAGTCCTAGAGTTCAAATACTTATCCTCTATTCTATGTTCCATTCCTACCCTTCTACAATTCATAGCATAAATCACACAATAGATAGAAGTACTTACCTGGTGTACTGCGAGTCGGAGACTTGGGTGCCATGCCAAAAACCTGCTTATTTCAAAAATGCTTTCAAAAATTCATTTGGGCTCGATTTGAAAACGTTTTGGGCCTTAGCCCACAGGTCGAGAGTTTAAAAATGGGCTCTGATACCAAATTGAAACACCCCACACCCGGCCCACGAGCCTGGACCGGATCTGGTATGTTCGTCAAGAAAATTGGTTTCAAATTCTTTTGTTACTTAGAGAAAACTTGTGCGATTTTAAAGAATATTGTCTGGGTTGGGCTTATGTTGAAAACAAATTCGATTTTTATTTTGGAAAAACCCCTTTTTAATTTTAAAATGATACGCATGTAGAGTATATTTAAAAAAAATAAAATTACTTAGTTTTTAACTTGATAAAAAAAATTTGTAACATAATTTAAAACAATAAATAGAAATAAATAAAATAAAGTTCAAAGTACTTAAAAATTATAAGTCCATAAAAATAAAAACTTCATGTTGAGCATGGCCACCACAAGTTCTGCCGTCTCGGTCCATCACTGTTCATCACCTGAAAAATGGTCCCACAACGGGGTGAGTCAAACAGACTCAATGTGTACACGACACTAAATCATAATAGAATCAGGCATACAATAGTTATACATTCAAACATAAAATACAAGTTATGATGCATTCCCAAACCCAAACCTAATTGTCCATCCGCTACACACCCCCGTACCTGCCAAACACACCGTGGGGACTACTAAGTCGACCCTCCTTCCGCTACACACCAAATTGCAGGCTTAAGTCACCGCATCTGTGCTCTTAGGTCACCATTTTTCAGATAACTGTGGTCTTAGGTCACCACTTTTCAGATTACTGTGGTCGTAGGTCACCACTTTTCAAATTACTATGGTCTTAAGTCACCACTTTTCACTTCCCCTTTCAATACACAACCATATGCCCCATATATTCATATGCATAATATACCAGAGTTCACAATCTTATAATATTCTCATGTTACGAATAACATTTTTCATATTCCTAGTAGGAGTAGGAAACGTGCACAGTACTTAGTACCATAACATGGTACCTTAGCCATGTTCATATTTCCATTAACACATATTTTAATACATATAACCATAATTCATATTACAAAGTAGTGTAGGGTACACACTGATTAAACTTAGCAAATTCCTTGAGATCTCAAATCGATCTATCGCTTAGATCCTTAATCCCTACATTTGATTAATCACTTACTAATTTAATAAAAACCATTCGGCCATAAATCCAAATCCTAGTAGGATTAGTATACTTAAAACTTACCTTGAAATTCTCAAATCTCAAATCCTTGTATCCTCTGTGAAATCCCTATAACTACATGTTAGATCAATTTCTAACATTTATTCACAAAAATAACCCTTAGCCGAATCTTAAATATGACTTACCTTAGATTTTTAAATCCCAAATTCACCGAATAACTAGGGAACACGCGACCTATGGTGTACCTTCTGAAAAGAACTTCTCCTTCCTTGTAGTCGACACTTAGTAAATCCCGAAAGATCTCTTGATATGAGATATTAAGGGTATTAGAATCTTAATTTCGACACCTTAAAAAGAAATAGAATGAGAATCTAACCTAATCTTACCCTTCATCAAGAATTTGATGGAATTCTTGCTTGAACCCTTAGCAGTATTCGGCTATGGCTTTGATGTGGATAACAATTTCAGCTCTTGAGGCTTAGTGAGAAATCGACTAACGCTATTGGTATCTTCGGCTTTTTGATTGTGTTTGTAATAGAAGAAGAAAAGAAAAGAGGAAAAGAGAATAATGGCGAGAAAAATTCAGAGAGAGAGAGAGGAGAAACTTTAGAGAATTTCGGCAGAGGTTTTCTTGAAGAGAAAAAGAATGAATGAAGAATAGCCTTACTCTTCCTTTTATAGCCAAAATTACTAGCTAGAGTCCTTTACTTGGCCACCACTCTTATATTTTGATAGCTTTATCCCTTGATTTATCACTTCAATAAAACTTAATCCAATAATTATCTCTTATCTCTTAAAAAAAAATACTAATAATAATCCTCTTTTATCTCTTCCTTATCTATCGAAATAAAAGAAATAAATCCATATTTATCTATCTATTATCTCTTCAAAAAAAAAAATAATCCAATTTAAATCCCTTATTTATCCCATTAATTGCCGAAATTTAAAGGGAATAAAACTCCCTTTTTCTAGAAGCCTTGCCGTCCACTCCTCTGCTTCTGGAAGCAAAAATAAAACTCCTTTTATTTGCTTCCCAAGTGACTCAAACCCAGGCCCAACACCTTGCATGTTGCGCCATTTCCAGAGGCCCTAAGTGGCATCTCCAGGCCACTTTTCCAAGCCTGTTTGTGTGTCAAATTTCACAAACTTTTTCTTTTAAGGCCACCTTGCCTTAATTTCCTCTTTTAAACATTAAAACTCGACATTTCTAAGTCATTTCTAAGTTTCCAAAAATTTTCGTTCGGCTCTGTAAACTTGACATTTCCTTACATTTCACAGTTTTTAGAAATGTTCACTTTCCGCTTTTGAATCTTTCTAAATCATTTTCCTAGTTTCCATAAATGTTCACTTTCCTCTTTTTTTAACTTAACATTCCTTTACATTTTCAGGACATTTCCCTACATTTCCAAGACAAGACATTTCCTTACATTTCCTTACATTTCCATACATTTTCTTATATTTCCTTACATTTCCATATTTCCTTACATTTCCATACATTTCCTTATTTCTAGAATTCATATAACACATTCTGTAACACCCCAAACCCGGCCCAAACATTATGACCAAATTTGGTATGTTACAGAAGAAAAACATTTGGAAAACCTTTTTAACCGTTTTAACTTTTTGGTAAAAACATTCCATTTTTAGTTGACTTGTTGAAAACATTGAGGTGTATGAGAAAACCACACTTAGCTTAGTTGTTTAAAATTAGTTAAGTCGTGTTGTTACCAAATTATTTGTCAAGGTACCTGATGGTACATGAAAACATTTACGTTGGATTTAAGAAAACTTGTCTAACCAAATTAAAATCATTAAGTAGTTTAAACAATTCATCCAAACATGTAAAATAATAAAAATAAAAATCAAAGGAGGCCTTATTACAACTTGAACAAATAGAACCAAAAATAAGTAAAAATAATTCAAAGTGCATTTAATCCATATTTTCACTGCATGGCCACCTCGAGTCCATCCGGCTCCTCATCCGCGATCTACGAGTCACCTGAAAAAGTTAAAGGAGAAGGTGAGTCACCAAGACTCAATGTGTAACCCTTCCCCCGGTTTAATGTGATAACATACACAAATCATAACCAATTTTAATATGCACCCAACCTAGCCATCCGTACACCTTTCCCTACCCCGTGTGGTACCAAACCACTGGTGGTGCCAAACCACTGGTGACCCGAAGTCACGATGTCCATCAATATTGTGGTGCCAAACCACTGGTGGTGCCAAACCACTGGTGACTCAAAGTCACAAATAATAAGTTGTGGGGCCAACCCACGTGTGATACCAAATCACTAGCGTCAATCCCATAATTTCAACTGTGGGGCCAACCCACTGTAGTGCTAAGCCACTGGGACGAGACGCTATGAGGTGCCAAACCTCTGGAGGTGCCAAACCTCTGGTGACCAAAGTCACGAAATGTGGTATCAAACCACTGGTGTCCAAAGACACGAATATCACTTCCCCATCCACTCATTTAATCCCACATCAATCTATGATATACATTTAACAGAAATCATGCCAATATGCTCATTTAGCAACATACTCTGGATTTATTATCAACCATTTATTTACATACCACATATACCAAATATGTCATGCTTCCCAAAAGCATCATAAAGAAAACTCATAACAGCAAGGACTTACCTGAATCCTTGCTTATACCCTTTTATGGTATTAAATCGGATTTAGCATACACAAAACACTTAGCACATTAATTAGTTATAAAGTGTGTATGTACACACCTGTTTCTAACGATAGCTCTAAATCCCTGAAGAGACAATCAGCCACACACAATATCCTTGCTCCTATATTCGACCAAACATAAGGTTAATGCCATTGACCATTCGGCCAAACCAAAATAATTCTAAAGGGATACAAATGAACCCGAAACCTTACCTAAACATTTTTGAGTACTAGCTACAGTACACGTTTAACAACTCTGCTTCACCACCCTACAATCGGCAATCATATACCTCATTATCAGCCTTCGGCTTTTGAATACTTAAAAGAATAATCTATTAAAAATAGATTCTTACCACCACTTACCAACCGGTTGACAGAGAATGGAAGGTCAGATTTACTGCTTTGAGATCCCGGAGTCCTAGATAAAAATCGGCTTCAATACTGATTAGCCACCCTAATCTTTTGGCTTTTCCCATTCAACCAAGTCGACAAAAGCAGAAGATTATGAGAGGAGAGTTTCGGCACTACTTACCTTCACCAAATCGATTACCAATGGAATCTCGAAGAGACTTATGCTACCTTTACTATTCGGCCAAGACTATACAAAATAGGGAAAAGGGGTTCGGCTATGGTTGATCAAAATAACAACCAAGGTTCGGCGTGAGTGAAAAAGAGGAAGAAGGAGAAGTGAAGTAGGAGTTTCAGCCAAAGGGGTTGAGGAGAGAAAAGAAAGGTATGAGGGAAAGTTTTTTCGATTTAGCAACAATGGAGAAGAAAAGAGAGGGATAAGAGAGTAAGTGATTCAGTCAAGGATCAAAAGTACAAAAAGAGAAAGATGGCAATGGAGGATTCGGTTTTGAGAGAGAATGAAAAAGAGAAGGAAAAAGAGATGAAAAAAATGGGACAATGCTAGCCGAAAATTATCAAGTAAGTGCCTAAAGAAAATTCGGCACACCCCCTTGCTTAATCACCAAGCCGTCCACTCCTCTCCAACAAGGAGTTTAAGATTCGGCCACCACCTAAAATTCCTCTTGGCCAACCATTTGAAAATATTCAAAATAATTTGAATAACTCAAACTCCTTCTTTTTCTCCTTGCCACCTTTTTAAGATTAATCAAATAAAATCCAATTAAATCCTTATTTATCTAAAAGAATTTGAACTGAGCTCCTCCTTCTCTCTCATGCCGTCAAAATAAAGAGCAAAAGAAGAGAATTCTGCGACTCTATAACACCCCAAACCCAGCCCAAACATTACGACCGAATTTGGTATGTTACAGAGGAAAACCTTTTGAAAAATTCCTTTAAGCCAATTTAAGTTTTGTCGAAAACCTTTCATTTTCAATTGTCTTGCTAAAACCAAACTTAGTTTGTTTAAAAATATATTAAGTCAGGTTGTTACAGAGTTCAAATTTACCCGATGGTAAGATAAAACATTTTGCGTCTAAATTTTTAGAAAACGTGCACACTCATTTTAATATCATAAAGTAATTTAAACCAATTGTCCAAAATATGCAAAATAATCAAAGTAAAGTATTAGGAGGCCTTATTATAACTTGAACCAAATAAAACCAACAAAAATAATAAAATAAAATTTAACGTTCATTTAATTCAAATTTCCACTGCATGGCCACCTTGAGTCCATCCGGCTCCTCATCCACAATCTACGAGTCACCTGAAAAATGTTAAAGGAGAAGGTGAGTCACCAAGACTTAATGTGTAACCCTTCCCCGATTTAGTGAAACAACATACACAATTTATAAAAAAATTAACATGCACTAAATCATGCACCCAACCTAGCCATCCAAACACCTTTCTCTACCCTGTGTGGTACCAAACCACTGGTGGTGCCAAACCACTAGTGACTTAAAGTCACAATATCCGTCAATACTTGTGGTGCCAAACCACTGGTGACCCGAAGTCACAAATCAAATGATGGGGCCAACCCATCGTGTGATACCAAATCACTGGCGTCGATCCCATAATATCGCCTGTGGGGCCAACCCACTGTGGTGCTAAGCCACTGGGACAAGACACTATGAGGTGCCAAACCTCTGGAGGTGCCAAACCTCTGGTGACCGAAGTCACAAAATGTGGTACCAAACCACTGGTGTCCGTCGACACGAATATCACTGCCCCCTCCTCTCATCAACCCATATCAATCAATTACATGCATATACCGAACTCATGCTAATAGGTTTATTTAACAACAATTATGCCATCATACTTATTTAGCACAAGCACTGGATTTATCATTTAATCATATATTTAAATCGCATATACCAATATGCCATGCTTCCCAAAAGCATCATAACAACAAGGACTTACCTAGATCCTTGCTTATACCATTTATGGTATCAAATCCCAGATCTACAAATCAGATTTAGCAAACACAGAATACTTAGCATTTTAATTAGTCATAAAGTGTGTATGTACACACCTATTCCTATCGAAATTCCTAGATCTCGAAGCCTTTATTAACCTTGGCCAAATAGTCCCCCACTTACCGAAATCTCGAATTTACCACTTGAGTCTTCGAGATCCCTACCAAAACACATGTTAAAAATTGGCTTGCACAATCCCACATAATCAAGGCCTATGGCCGAATATTACTTACCACCCTTTCTTTGGAAAACGAATCCCGAAAGCTTCCTTCAATCGACTATGGCTTCCCTTGATAATTTATATCGGCCCTTAATACCACAAGTCAGCACCTCTTAGTGTTGTGAGGGGGTTCGGCTACCTTCAATGAAGAGAAAAGAACAGCACCTTACTTTAAGAGAGATCCGGCTAATCACAAGATGGAAGGGCTGGAATTTTCTCTAAAAGAGGGGGTAGGTTCGGCTAACAAGAAGAAAAGAAGAAGAGAATTTCTGAAGAACTTTAGCAATTGTGGTTGGGAAGAATTCGGCACAAAAGGAAATAAATTGAAGAAAAGGATTGCCAAGGGCTGATCACCTCTATTTAAACTATCCAATTCGGCACACCCACCTTATAACTCCAAAGCTGAAAATTTCCCCAAGCTGGAGAGTCCCCATTCGGCCAACCTTATCTTTTAATCAACTCCTAAATAAAAGTCCTATTTTAACTCCTTGCCATATATTCAAATGAAAAAAAAAAATCATCAATTATCCCCTGCTAACATCCCACTTATCTTTTATCCTCCCAATCAAAAAAAATAAAAATAAACTAATGATAATCCATTCCTCCAGCCGAATTTGAAAACCAAAAAAAAACTAGTTTAATCTTTTATCAATTTCCTATATATTCTCTTATTCTTTAACAAGTAACAAATAAAATAATCCCATGCATTATCCTTGTAACACCCTGATTTAGGGGCTATGCATGTTGGGTATAATTCAAGTTCTAGTAGGTTTTGGGTATGCTTGGACGTGTTTTAGAGGTGTTGATAATGCCCGGATTAAAGGGGAAGACTTTGGAAAATTTTGGATTTTTAGGGTAAAGGAATCGGGCAAAGGAGGCCTTAAGAATAATTTTCGGTAATGTTTGGCCGCAGGGTTGGCACAGTAAAGTGGCGACAAGCGCGCCACTTAAGGCTTGGGCAAATGGCGCCTTGAGCATGAGGGTTCAAGCTGCAGCGATGGCGCTTGGGGATTTATTTTTGGCGTCATGTGGAGGGAGTTGGCTTAGGAAAGCCTTAAAAATAAATGGTGAAGGTTCATGGCACGAAAGTCGGGCTCGGTGGAGTGGCACGGGCGTTGGAAGGAGAGGGCAGCACATGAGGTTCCGAGTTCGAACCTTGGCAAACAGTGCAGCTTGGAATTTTTTTATTTTACTATCCTAGCGTGAAGAGGTAAGGGATGGTGGCCTGCACGTGGGAGCTAAAAGGAGATAAGATAAGCTGGGGGTTTTTGTTTCTTTTAAATTCGGCTAAATGGTTCTTTTATTATTTTAATTATTTAGTTAAGATAGATGATAAGGGTGGGTTTTTTTTTTAATTGTTTTGAATGGGTGATAAAGATAGAAAATAGGAGGAATTTTGGGGATTTGATAAAATGCATAGAAGTGGCCGGCCAAGGGACTCTCTTGGTGTTAGTTTCGGTTTTGAAATGTGCCTAGGGAAGGGGGTGCCGAATAGAGTAGTATTTAGAGGGGTGCTCATCTCTTGGCTATCTTTTTCTCATTTATTTTCTCCTTATCGAAAATTGCTTCACCCATTTCTTCTTTTTATTTTTTTTAATTATTTGTTCCCTCCCATAATCTCTTGCCGAATGTGAGTCAAAAGAAACACTCCCTTCTCCTTGTATTTCTTTGAGGCTAAAACCGAAGGTTGGTGTGATTGTGTTCGAGCATCTATTCCTTCTCTTCCTTCACAACTTTCTTTTAACACTGCTTAAGCCAAAATCACCCATAAAGCTTGCCACTGCCGAATATTCTAACTCCATCTAGGAGTCTTTGGCGAATCATTCAATCTCTCAGTCTCTGCAAGCGTGCGGTAGTAAGTAATTTCCCTAATATCGGTTTTGTTCTTTTCTTGTGGGGTGCCGAAACCAAAGGATGGTCTTGGTATTTGGATTGGCCGAATATTCTTGGGGTTTTAATATGGTATTTCTTTCATGTGTAGTCAAGGGAAGGAAGCGCTAAAGTTTTGACAGGACTTGATTGCTTAAGGTATGGGTAGTATTCGGCCAAAGGCACTTTTCAATGTTTGTTGGTGCAAAGGCCGAAATTAATGTGGTATTCTGTTAGGGATTTCGACAAACCTTTAGGTGCCACGTGAGATCTCGAGGTTTAGTTGACTGTATCAAGCAGGTGCGTAATCATCGCACTATTTCTTCAGTATTATGCTTGCTAACGTTTATACATGAGTAAGTTGTGATATTGAAGTTATTACGATGTACATATAAATATATGATGTGGTAATGATATGAGATGTATGCTCCTATTATATGATGATTTGATAAGATGCGTTATCACATATGCATGGGATTCGGGTTTGATCGAGGAAGGAAGGGAGTACACATTGGTGTCGTGGTCTAGTGTTAACCGGGCTACACTAGCGCTTGATGAGTTCTTGTGTGCATCATCAAGGGAGATGTTGGCTTGGTGCCCATCTCGGCGGCTGATAGCTGAGTGCATCACCGTAGACGGATTACAGATAGAATCACGATGTGATCGGTGGCTCAGCCACGGCCTTGTGCAGCAGGTCTGCCAAGGTAAGATATGTGGGATCACTCAGTAGTGATCGGTGGGTTAGCCACGGCCTTGGGCGAAGTGTCCGCCGAGGTAGGTGTTTAGATGGATTTTAGGATTGGGCCGTGATGCATGATTGCATGAATGGTTCGTGGATTGTATAAATGTGGGCTAAGCCTATACGTGTGGAAATATGTGATATGGTTATGCATCGAGTCGATGGACTCACCTATTTTCTTAACATTTCGGTGATGCGTAAAGTTGGATCGGGTTCGGAGAGGATGCAAGGTGGCCCATGCCGAAGAAGATGTTTTGAGTTATGTTTATATTAAGTACTTGGCTTTAAATAAAAGATGTAATAAAGGCCCATTTTATCTTTATTTATGTTTGGGAGTTATTATTGTTATGTTGGTATTACTTTAATTATGGTTTGGTTTTAATTAAATTGCTATGTGCAAATGGTTTTATTTTTACAACTTATTTATTCAAATTATGATTAAATATATACATATTTGCACCAAAGATTTAATTTGGCAATGTATAGTAGCAAGGTTTTATTTATAATTTTTAAATGGAAATATTTTTTTTTCAGAGTAAACAAATTTTCAAGATTATTCTAAAGTTAAAGAGATTTTCAACCATCTTTCCGCAGTGGCATAATCAGATCCGGTCAGGACTCGTGGGCCGAGTTTGGGGATGTTACAGTTTGGTATCAGAGCCCGATTCAAAACTCGGCTTTGAGGGTTTTGGGCCCAAAAATATTTTAAAAAACGGGCTTTTCAAAAATATGGGCTTTTAATAAACTTTTCAGGTATTCTGGCATGGCACCTGTACCTCCGGCCCGAGTCCACCAGGTAAGTACTTCAGACTTGTGAAGTGATCTGTTGTATGAATTATTTTCTGTACAAGGGTAGGAAGCATGGAACGTAGATAGACTTATAGGAACTTGAACCCTAGGGCTAGTCTACTCAAACATATGCATAAGACTTAAAAATTACTAAACAAACCTACGACTAAGTCGCCGAGTTAGGGTGTGGTAACCCCTGTGCGCATGTCAAGGATTGGATCCGGAAGAGCTTGGTACTTAAGTAGTCCTTGTGACTCACCTCCTCTTCATGGGATTCCTACAGTGCGTAGCTTCGGTTCACCCTAACCAAGAGGACTCGGTCATAGGCTAAACAATAAATAAAACCCGAAAGGGATTAGCCATGTTTTCATGAAAACTCGGATTTTAAAACTGTTTAAGTACTCTCTAAATTGTAGGAAAAATTTATTTTGGAAAATTTTTTTTTCAAAATTTCCGGTTTACCAAAATTTCCAAAATGCCCCTAGTGGCAAAATTACGAAAATACCCCTGATTTCTAAAATTATCGTATTACCTCGATTTTGATAAAATTCTCATACTTTGTAAAAGTACCCAAAATTCTGTATTTCAAAATAATACCCTGATTTGGAAATTTACAAAATTACCTCTGATTGACAAAATTACCAAAATACCCTTGGTTTCTAAATTTCTGCTGTACTTTCAAATTGAGGAGTTTTCGAAAATACCCTCTAGTTTTAGGAATTCGAAAGTGTCTAGATTCATTAATGTTTTAAAATTTCTCCGATTTATTACGAAAATACCCTGTAGGAAAATGACGAAATTGCCCCTGGGTTGGGGGTAAGGGGCTAAGATGTCCATAGAGTGCCGTAAAGGTTGTGGATGTTTGTGAATGTGGTGATGAATGAATAGGATTCTTTGACTTAGAGTAGTAAACTCGAACTGAACCTTTGATTGATCAAAAGAACCACCTCTAAAACTTTCTTGTCATAAAATTGTTCGTGGTTAAATAGTGGAACCAAAATTTCTAATGCATAAAATTTCTTAACTCAGACTAAATCGAGGCGCTAGGCAATGAGCTCTAGAGGACGTGGTCGTCGTGGAAGAGGTAGAGGAGGAATGACTAGGTCAGAACCTGTTAGATCGGGTCAAGGATCGGATAATGAAGTACCACCGCCACCACCACCCCATTTGTTAATATTGAGCAAAGGCTCTCGAGACGAGGGAAGATCTTTGTATCGCAGTCGTGGTCGCGCGAGTTTTGGAGATAGTGGCTGGAGCAGGTGGAAACATGAGAGCTAGAAAGTCCGTACCCGAGCGACTCCGAGCTAACGGGGCTGAGGTTTTCAGAGGAGTGTCGGGAATGGCTCCGAGTGTAGCGGAATATTGGTTGGAAGCAACCGAGCGAATTATGGATGAGCTCGATTTGAGTCCTGAGGAGAAAGTAAAGGGAATGGTAGCGCTGCTTCGCGACGAGGCATACCAATGGTGGCTAACAGTTCGGGATAGCGCCACAGCTGAGGACCTCACTTGGGAGTATGTCAAGAAGGCATACCAGAAGAAGTATGTTGGAATTCATTATATTGATGCGCAGAGGAAGGCGTTCCTAGGGCTGGTTCAAGGGAACAAGTCCGTAGCGGAATACGAGGCAGAATTCCTAAGGTTAAGCCGATATGCTCGGGGTGTAGTTGCTACGGAACATGAGCGATGTGTCCGATTTGAGGACGGATTAAGGGACGACCTACGACTGTTGATAGCTCCTCATCAGGAACGAGAGTTTGCGGTGTTAGTCGAAAAAGCTAAGGTAGCTGAGGGAGTTAAGGACTATGTAAGGCAGAATAGAGATAAGGATAAAAACCGAGATAGAAGGAATTTTGAATCGACTGAATCATCTGAGGGTCTTCAGAAAAGACCCAGGGTTGAAAATTCTGCTCGTGTGACTAGGCCAGCTTCAGAAAATCCGGATCGTCCGTGTGCTCGGTGTGGAAGATATCATGTTGGCGAGTGCTGGAACCGGGATCGGGAATGCTTCAGGTGTAAGTCTAAGTCTCACCTGATTAAGAACTGTCCCCAGAATCCGAATAAGGCTCAGATAGAAGATCAAGGTTATGTGCAACCGGGTAGAAATGGTTAACAAGCGACAAGGGGTCATGGTCCGAGCCATGGAGGGAATGGTTTCGGCCGAGGTCGTGGAGCAGTAGGCCGCGGTAATGGTGGCACTGAGGCAAGACAGCCAGGTCTGGTTTATGCAGTCCGACGGAGGGAGGATAATGATGCACCAGATGAGTCAGCTGGTAAGTTTCTTACGTCTGGAATATTCTCTGCTGTTTTATTCGTTTTGGTGACTGTTTGTTTTGTTGCTCGTAAAGTATTGGGACTTTGAGTATGAACTTAGAATCTGTGCCTAGAAGTATGTTAGCTCTTTAAGATCAGAGTGCGCAGCTATAGCATAATGAGGTGAATTAAGATGTACGACCGTTAGCCTAACCAAGTAATTTCGAGGACTAAATTTATTTTTAAGGAGGGTAGAATTGTAACACCCTGATTTAGGGGCTATGCATGTTGGGTATAATTCAAGTTCTAGTAGGTTTTGGGTATGCTTGGACGTGTTTTAGAGGTGTTGAGAATGCCCGGATTAAAGGGGAAGACTTTGGAAAATTTTGGATTTTTAGGGTAAAAAGGGAATCGGGCCAAGGGAGGCCTTAAGAATAATTTTCGGTAATGTTTGGCCGCAAGGGTTGGCCTGGTAAAGTGGCAGCAAGGCGCCACTTAAGGCTTGGGCAAATGGCGCCTTGAGCATGAGGGTTCGAGCTGCAGCGATGGCGCTTTGGGTGATTTATTTTTGGCGTCATGTGGAGGGGGAGTTGGCTTAGGAAAGCCTTAAAAATAAATGGTGAAGGTTCATGGCACGAAAGTCAGGCTCGGTGGAGTGGCCTGGAGCGTTGGAAGGAAGGGGGCTGCAGCATGAGGTTCCAGGTTCGAACCTTGGCAGCTGCAGTTGGAATTTTTTTTTTATTTTACTATCCTAGCGTGAAGAGGTAAGGGATGGTGGCCTGCACGTGGGAGCTAAAAGGAGATAAGATAAAGTTTGGGGTTTTGTTTCTTTTTTAAATTAATTTGAATGGTTCTTTTATTATTTTAATTATTTAGTTAAGATAGATGATAAGGGTGGGTTTTTTTTTTAATTGTTTTGAATGGGTGATAAAGATAGAAAATAGGAGGAATTTTGGGGATTTGATAAAATGCATAGAAGTGGCCGGCCAAGGGACTCTCTTGGTGTTAGTTTCGGTTTTGAAATGTGCCTAGGGAAGGGGCCGAATAGAGTAGTATTTAGAGGGTGCTCATCTCTTGGCTATCTTTTTCTCATTTATTTTCTCCTTATCGAAAATTGCTTCACCCATTTCTTCTTTTTATTTTTTTTATTATTTGTTCGCTCCCTTAATCTCTTGCCGAATGTGAGTCAAAAGAAACACTCCTTTCTCCTTGTATTTCTTTGAGGCTAAAACCGAAGGTTGGTGTGATTGTGTTCGAGCATCTATTCCTTCTCTTCCTTCACAACTTTCTTTTAACACTTTGCAAGCCAAAATCACCCATAAAGCTTGCCATTGCCGAATATTCTAACTCCATCTAGGAGTCTTTGGTGAATCATTCAATCTCTCAGTCTCTGCAAGCGTGTGGTAGTAAGTAATTTCCCTAATATCGGTTTTGTTCTTTTCTTGTGGGGTGCCGAAACCAAAGGATGGTCTTGGTATTTGGATTGGCCGAATATTCTTGGGGTTTTAATATGGTATTTCTTTCATGTGTAGTCAAGGGAAGGAAGGGCTAAAGTTTTGACAGGACTTGATTGCTTAAGGTATGGGTAGTATTCGGCCAAAGGCACTTTTCAATGTTTGTTGGTGCAAAGGCCAAATTAATGTGGTATTCTGTTAGGGATTTCGACAAACCTTTAGGTGCCACGTGAGATCTCGAGGTTTAGTTGGATCAGATCAAGCGGTGCGTAATCATCGCACTATTTCTTCTGATATTATGCTTGCTAACGTTTATACATGAGTAAGTTGTGATATTGAAGTTATTACGATGTACATATAAATATATGATGTGGTAATGATATGAGATGTATGCTCCTATTATATGATGATTTGATAAGATGCGTTATCACATATGCATGGGATTCGGGTTTGATCGAGGAAGGAAGGGAGTACACATTGGTGTATGCGTGGTCTAGTGTTAGCCGGGCTACACTAGCGCTTGATGAGTTCTTGTGTGCATCATCAAGGAGATGTTGGCTTGGTGCCCATCTCGCGGTGATAGTGAGTGCATCACCGTGAGACGGATTATCGATGGAATCACGATGTGATCGGTGGCTCGACCACGGCGCTTGTTGTGCGCAGTGCGCCAAGGTAAGATATGTGGGATCACTCAGTAGTGATCGGTGGGTTAGCCACGGCCTTGGGCAGGGAGTCTGCCGAGGTAGGTGTTTGGATGGATTTTAGGATTGGGCTGTGATGCATGATTGCATGAATGGTTCGTGGATTGTATAAATGTGGGCTAAGCCTATACGTGTGGAAATATGTGATATGGTTATGCACTGAGTCAGTGGACTCACCCTATTTTCTTAACATTTCGGTGATGCGTAAAGTTGGATCGGGTTGGAGAGGATGCAAGGTGGCCCATGCCGAAGAAGATGTTTTGAGTTATGTTTATATTAAGTACTTGGCTTTAAATAAAAGATGTAATAAAGGCCCATTTTATCTTTATTTATGTTTGGGAGTTATTATTGTTATGTTGGTATTACTTTAATTATGGTTTGGTTTTAATTAAATTGCTATGTGCAAATGGTTTTATTTTTACAACTTATTTATTCAAATTATGATTAAATATATACATATTTGCACCAAAGATTTAATTTGGCAATGTATAGTAGCAAGGTTTTTATTTATAATTTTTAAATGGAAATATTTTTTTTCCTGAGTAAACAAATTTTCAAGATTATTCTAAAGTTAAAGAGATTTTCAACCATCTTTCCGCAGTGGCATAATCAGATCCGGTCAGGACTCGTGGGCCGGGTTTGGGGATGTTACAATCCTTATCAATTTAAGAGTCCAAATTCATGCCATCATTTACTCTCCCATTCACGCCGGTTTCCAAAAATAATAAAAAAATGCCAATTGCAGCTTCTTGGGTTCGAAACCAAGACCTCACTGCACCTGCCCCTCTTTCAACGCCCCTGACCATTTCTCCCCACTGGACTTTCATGTCAAATAACCGCGCCAATTAATTTTAAGGCCTTCTTCTCAGCCCTCTTTCTTTTAACGCAAAAAGCCTAAAAATAAAACTCCCTTTGCACCCTTTATGTCTCGAACTCGAGACCTTAAACCGAGACCCTTAAGTGGCGCCCCAAGCCACTCCACCAACCTGCCATTCATGCCATGAACCTTCACCAATTACTTTTAAGGCCTTCCTAAGCCAACTCCCTACATAACGAAAAAATAAATTCCCAAGCGCCACTCCATCAGCTCTAACCCAAGACCTCCCTTGCAATACCCTTAGGCGCACCCTTGTAGCACCTAAGTGGCGCATGGCAGCCACTTCTCCAAGCCATTTTTCGTGTCATGTTTCTCCCAGATTTATACTTAACCTCTATCTCCTAGCTCCTTCCTTTTTGATACTTAAAAAGAAATTTTTAATACTAAGTCAGGCCTAGCTTGGGTTTAATTCTAGACCCTAGAACATGCCAAATAAATCATAATATTTATTCTTCAAGCACACACATGAGAAATTAGCTAAATTACAAACAACCCCTAATTTAGGGTGTTACAGACTCGAACATAGGCTCCCCTTGCTCCCCTTGTGGCGTCAATTCCAGCTCCTAAGTGGCCTCCCTTTTGCCACTTTTCCAAGGCCTTTTTAGTGCCTAATATTCCCTTATTTAACTTGTAACCCCTACTTAATAAGGCTCCCTATCTTTAAAGCTTACAAATAATATCTTTCTACCACTCGAGCTTACTCAAGGTCTATCATTAAGTCCTATTTCACTATGAATAACATCACAGCAATCCAATCACAAGCAAAATAATTCAATCACAAATAACCCCAATTTTAGGATGTTACACATTCATAATTCATAAAACATGCCATTTTACCACATGGTTCCTTGTGTCATGCTTCACACGGAGTTTCTTTTAAAGCCTCATTTACCTAGCTCCCCTTTTTACATAAAAACCAATAATTTTCCAAAGCTTTCTTCTTCCATCCTAGAATTCTAAAAACCCTTAGTACACTTCCAACACTGCCAAAACCTACTAACTCACGAATTAGGCACGAACGCATAACCCCTAATCTAGGATGTTACAGGTACTCACATAACCCAGGCAACGCATGACCATTTCCTCTTCAGAAAAAAGGTAGTATGGAAGTGATCTTGTCATGGTGCATGCACAAAAAATTGTTCTTTTCTGTTTAAATTGATGTTTGGATCTTAATAATCTTTTCTTTTTTTTTTTTGTATCAATTTGTGGTTGTGGGGATTTTTAGTGCATGAAAAGTAACTAAAAGTATTGAGAATTCTGTCAAAAATGGATCTCAGTATTATCGCTCTCTTGGGATTGAGATAGACTTATGTTTTTAGAGATTTTGTTACTTTGAGTCTTAACCCATAGAAAGATGACAACATTGTTGTGTCTAAAGAAAGCTCCGTTTTACCGAATCCTAGAAATATTTTGCAATGGTTTAGGGTTATATCATGGCAGGCTTCCAAGCAAATGCGTTATGCAGAAATTTGGTTAGCTTATGAGTTGAGTGATATAAGAGTTGGTGATGCTTCTATGAAACATAGAGTTGGGTGATTTGCTGATACATATTTGACCTTTTTGATATTCAGTTTAAATTAATATGGTCCATTTCAGTAATTCAATGATATATTTTTTTCAAGATTTTTTCAGTTTAAATTAATATGTTTTTAAGATTCTATGCTTCTATTTTTTCTTTATTTCAAGCCATATATTTTCTTTCAATTTACACAATGAGCACAGATATTCCAGCCACTATAGTTACTATATACTGATATATATTTTATCAATTTTCAATCATTACTATTTACTACTTGAAGATTAAACATGTATAGTTTACAAAGTATTGTTTGATGAGTACTGCATTTTATAAATGTATATATATAATCTTAATTTCCTTTTGGTTTCATGAAACAGCTTTATTTTCATTTTCATAGATATTCGAACTAACATTTTATTTTAACCATTGCCGAATGCCATTCCCTTTTGGCCGATAGATTATCTTCAAGGAAGTATGTCTATTTTCTTACTTTTGGTTTCCATACTAAGTTTTTTTTAACTACCACTTAATAGTTGTCAACCAAAAGACGAATACACTGCCAACAATCGACCTGAGTTATCCAACCTTATCCAAAACACTCTTTATTCTAAGATAATATGTCTTTTACAGAATACAAGGAGCATATTATAAATTAAAATGTCTTTAAGATTCTATGCTTCTATTTTTTCTTTATTTCAAGCCATATATTTTCTTTTATTTTATTTGCTTCTGACGATTAAAATATCTTTAATGATTGATCTATACTAGTGTCTTATTTTACTAAATTATTTTATTTAATTGTTGTTCATATCATCTCAAAAGTTTTTTCTTTTACTGTGAGTTATTGTATGTAATTGTTATTTGTAGCTCTGTACACTGATTTGTAGCAGTTGGCTGCGATCAAATCGTCTCTCGAAATTCTTCCATCGGACTAAGTTCATACAGCTAATGACTATATGATTCTGGTAACTGCTTTATATTCAACCTGTTTAACCTAGAGAACTTTGGATTGCTATGGTTGAAACATGGTTGTAATTTCGTAAACCATGATATTATTATTATTATATATCATGTAACATTGGATTTAAATCGTAGATATGATTTGAGTCACTTTGAGACTAACCTGGGTTTTACTGAATTGTGGGATACTGCTTCTGGAAGAGATCTTAAGAAGTTCCTCCATGTATGTTCTTACTTTTTTTCTTGAATTGTTATGTGTTGATCAGTTTTTATTGATACGAGAGCTACGGATTATGTTATTTTGCATTTGAAAGTTATATCCGAATGGCATTACGATTGTTCAGGTGATTGCTGCCTTGTGGATATTGTATATTGTTTGAAGTTGGTGCAACTTTGTGACATTGTTTTACATAGGTACCGGAGATGCTTCCAACTGTTTTGGTTTTTTATTAGAAACAAGTATGAGTTTGTCATTATATTATTTAATGAGAATGAGATTTGATTCTTATTTGGTCTCTTCTTCTTTTTTTTTTTAACATATTGACAGATAAAAAGTGTTATTTACTTCCTACTCCCCAGCAATCGTTGGTTCAATCTGAGAATGCCATTTAATCTTCGAATTAATATTTGGTAGAGATATTGATAAAGTTTTTATATTTGGTTCAACGAAATTAACATTTCATGCTACTCTTATAATCTTACATCTGTTGTAGGTAATAACGACCACCTGAATTAAAATTTGGTGCAAATAATTACACCACAGCCATTGACATCTGGTCTGCTGGCTGTGTTTTGGTTGAAATACTGCTTGGGCGGGTACATGTTTCGTTGCTAATTATTTTGGCTTATTTATATTCATTTTTCGTTTAAATTACTTAACAAATACTATTTTTCTGACTGCAGCCTCTGTTTCTTGGGGAGAGTGGAGTAGACCAGCTTCTTGAAATTATTAAGGTACGTTTTAGTTCAAAATTCTGATCAATAACAGTTATATCATGATGATTTTGTCCAAATTGCTATTTATTATATTGTTTGAACTGGTATATATGCTGTTTATTATATTGCTGTCCAAAAAAAAAAAAGATTCAAAGTATATAGGCTGGAAACCTGACGGGTTGCCTTATATCTCATTGTAATATAATGGATCCTCACTTAGTGTAACAATGCCATGTATGATGAATCTTAAAAAATTTCTGTCCAAATTGTTGTTTATTATCCGTCTTGGTTGGTATATATGCTGGCTGTTTATTATATTGCTGTCTAAAAAAAAAAAGATATAAAGGATATAGGCTGGAAACCTGACGGGTTGCCTTATATCTCATTGTAAGATATAATGGATCCTCCTTAGGTGTAACAATGCCACGTATGATGAATCTTAAAATATTTCTGTCCAAATTGTTGTTTATTATCCTGCTTGGTTGACATATGCTGGCTGTTTATTATATTGCTGTCCAAAAAAAAAAAAAAGATTCAAAGTATATAGGCTGGAAACCTGACAGGTTGCCTTATATCCCATTGTAAGATATAATGGGTCCTCCCTAGGTGTAACAATGCCACGTATGATGAATCTTAAAAAATTACTGTCCAAATTGCTTTTTATTATCCTGCTTGGTTAGTATATATGCTGGCTGTTTACTATATTGCTGTCCAAAAAAAAAAAAGATTCAAAGTATATAGGCTGGAAACCTGACGGGTTGCCTTATATCTCATTGTGAGATATAATGGATCCTCCCGAGGTGTAACAATGCCACGTATGATGAATCTTAAAAAATTACTGTCCAAATTGTTGTTTATTATCCTGCTTGGATGATATATGCTGGCTGTTTATTATATTGCTGTCCAAAAAAAAAAGATTCAAAGTATATAGGTTGGAAACCTAACGGGTTGCCTTATCTCTCATTGTAAGATATAATGGATCCTCCCTAGGTGTAACACTGCCACGTATGATGAATCTTAAAAAATTTCTGTGCAAATTGCTGTTTATTATCCTGCTTGGTTGATACATGCTCGCTGTTTATTATATTGCTGTCCAAAAAAAAAGATTCAAAGTATATGGGCTGGAAACCTGACGGGTTGCCTTATATATCATTGTAAGATATAATGGATCCTCCCTAGGTGTAACAATGCCACGTATGATGAATCTTTTAAAATTTCTATCCAAATTGCTGTCCAAATTGCTGTGTATTATCCTTCTTAGTTGATATATGCTGGCTGTTTATTATATTGCTGTCCGAAAAAAAAAAGATTCAAAGTATATAGGCTGGAAACCTGACGGGCTGTCTTATATCTCATTGTAAGATATAATGGATCCTCCCTAGGTGTAACAATGCCACGTATGATGAATCTTAAAAAATTACTGTCCAAATTGCTGTTTATTATCCTGCTTGGATGATATATGCTGGCTGTTTATTATATTGCTGTCCAAACAAAAAAAGATTCAAAGTATATAGGCTGAAAACCTGACGGGTTGCCTTATCTCTCATTGTAAGATATAATAGATCCTCCCTAGGTGTAACAATTCCACGTATGATGAATCTTAAAAATTTGCTATCCAAAGTGCTGTTTATTATCCTGCTTGGTTGGTATATATGCTGGCTGTTTATTATATTGCTGTCCAAAAAAAATATTCAAAGTATATAGGCTGGAAACCTGATGGGTTGCCTTAGATCTCATTGTAAGATATAATGGATCTTCCCTAGGTGTAACAATGCCATGTATTTTGAATCTTAAAAATTTGCTATCCGAATTGCTGTTTATTATCCTGCTTGGTTGATATATGCTGGCTGTTTATTATATTGCTGTCCAAAAAAAAAAGATTCAAAGAATATAGGCTAGAAACCTGACGGATTACCTTCTATCCCATTGTACGATATAATGGATCCTCCCTAGGTGTAACAATGCCACGTATGATGAATCTTAAAATTTTTTTGTCTAAATTGCTGTTTTTTATCCTGCTTGGTTGATATATGATGGCTGTTTCTTATATTGCTGTCCAAAAAAAAAGATTCAAAGTATATAGGCTGGAAACCTGACGGATTGCCTTATATATCATTGTAAGATATAATGGATCCTCCCTAGGTGTAACAATGCCACGTGTGATGAATCTTTCAAAATTTCTATCCAAATTGCTGTCCAAATTGCTGTTTATTATCCAGCTTGGTTGGTATATAAAGGCTGTTTATTATATTGCTGTCCAAAAAAATAGATTCAAAGTATATATGCTGGAAACCTGACGGGCTGCCTTATATCTCATTGTAAGATAAAATGGATCTTCCCTAGGTGTAACAATGCCACGTATTTTGAATCTTAAAAATTTGCTGTCCAAATCGCTGTTTATTATCCTGCTTGGTTGATATATGCTGGCTGTTTATTATATTGCTGTCCAAAAAAAAAAAGATTCAAAGTATATAGGCTGGAAACCTGACGGGTTGCCTTATATCTTATTGTACGATATAATGGATCCTCCCTAGGTGTAACAATGCCACGTATGATGAATCTTACAAATTTTTTGTCCAAATTGCTGTTATTTATCCTGCTTGGTTGATATATGATGGTTGTTTCTTATATTGCTGTCCAAAAAAAAAAGATTCAAAGTATATAGGCTGGAAACCTGACGAGTTGCCTTATATTTCATTGTAAGATATAATGGATCTTCCCTAGGTGTAACAATGCCACGTATGATGAATCTTAAAAAATTTCTATCCAAATTGCTATTTATTATCCTGCTTGGTTGATACATGCTGGCTGTCTATTATATTGCTGTCCAAAACAAAAAGATTCAAAGTATATAGGCTTGAAACCTGACGGGTTGCCTTATATCTCATTGTACGATATAATGGATCCTCCCTAGGTGTAACAATGCCACGTATGATGAATCTTAAAAAAATTTTGTCCAAATTGCTATTTTTATCCTTCTTGGTTGATATATGATGGCTGTTTCTTATATTGCTGTCCAAAAAAAAAGATTCAAAGTATATAGGCTGGAAACCTGACGAGTTGCCTTATATCTCATTGTAAGATATAATGGACCCTCCCTAGGTGTAACAATGCCACGTATGAATCTTATAAAATTTCTATCCAAATTGCTGTTTATTATCCTGCTTGGGTGATATATCTTTGGTTGCTTTATTATATTCTTTGTCCAAAAAAAGATTCAAAGTATATAGGCTGGAAACCTGACGGGTTGCCTTATATATCATTGTAAGATATAATGGATCCTCCCTAGGAGTAACAATCCCACGTATGATGAATCTTTCAAAATTTCTATCCAAATTGCTGTTTATTATCCTGCTTAGTTGATATTTGCTGGCTGTTTATTATATTGCTGTCTGAAAAAAAAGATTCAAAGTATATGGGCTGGAAACCTGACGGGTTGCCTTATATCTCATTGTAAGATATAATGGATCCTCCCTAGGTGTAACAATGCCACGTATTTTGAATCTTAAAAATTTGCTGTCCGAATTGCTGTTTATTATCCTGCTTGGTTGATATATGCTTTGGTTGTTTGTTTATTATATTGTTTGTCAAAAAGAAAAGATTCAAAGTATATAGGCTGGAAACCAGACGGGTTGCCTTATATCTCATTGTAAAATAAAATGGATCCTGCCTAGGTGTAACAATGCCACGTATTTTGAATCTTAAAAATTTGCTGTCCGAATTGCTGTTTATTATCCTGCTTGGTTGATATATGCTGGTTGTTTATTATATTGCTGTCCGAAAAAAAACGATTCAAAGTATATTTGCTGGAAACCTGACGGGTTGCCTTATATCTCATTGTAAGATATAATGGATCCTCCCTAGGTGTAACAATGCCACGTATGATGAATCTTACAAATTTTTTGTCCAAATTGCTGTTTTTTATCCTGCTTGGTTGATATATGATGGCTGTTTCTTATATTGCTGTCGAAAAAAAAAAGATTCAAAGTATATAGGCTAGAAACCTGACGAGTTGCCTTATATTTCATTGTAAGATATAATGGATCTTCCCTAGGTGTAACAATGCCACGTATGATGAATCTTAAAAAATTTCTATCCAAATTGCTGTTTATTATCCTGCTTGGTTGATACATGCTGGCTGTCTATTATATTGCTGTCCAAAACAAAAAGATTCAATGTATATAGGCTGGAAACCTGACGGGTTGCCTTATATCTCATTGTACGATATAATGGATCCTCCCTAGGTGTAACAATGCCACATATGATGAATCTTAAAAATTTTTTGTCCAAATTGCTATTTTTATCCTGCTTGGTTGATATATGATGGCTGTTTCTTATATTACTGTCCAAAAAAAAAAGATTCAAAGTATATAGGCTGGAAACCTGACGAGTTGCCTTATATCTCATTATAAGATATAATGGATCCTCCCTAGGTGTAACAATGCCACGTATGATGAATCTTATAAAATTTCTGTCCAAATTGCTGTTTATTATCCTGCTTGGGTGATATATGCTGGCTGTTTATTATATTGCTGTCCAAAAAAAAAAGATTCCAAGTATATAGGCTGGAAACCTGACGGGTTGCCTTATATATCATTGTAAGATATAATGGATCCTCCCTAGGAGTAACAATGCCACGTATGATGAATCTTTCAAAATTTCTATCCAAATTGCTGTTTATTATCCTGCTTAGTTGATATTTGCTCGCTGTTTATTTTATTGCTGTCTGAAAAAAAAAGATTCAAAGTATATATGCTGGAAACCTGACGGGTTGCCTTATATCTCATTGTAAGATATAATGGATCCTCCCTAGGTGTTACAATGCCACGTATTTTGAATCTTACAAATTTGCTGTCTGAATTGCTGTTTATTATCCTGCCTAGTTGATATATGCTGACTGTTTATTATATTGCTGTCCAAAAAAGAAAGATTCAAAGTATATAGGCTGGAAACCTGACGGGTTGCCTTATATCTCATTGTAAGATATAATGGATCCTGCCTAGGTGTAACAATGCCACGTATTTTGAATCTTAAAAATTTGCTGTCCGAATTGCTGTTTATTATCCTGCTTGGTTGATATATCTTTGTTTGCTTATTATATTCTTTGTCCAGAAAAAAGATTCAAAGTATATATGCTGGAAACCTGACGGGTTGCCTTATATCTCATTGTAAGATATAATGGATTCTCCCTAGGTGTAATAATGCCACGTATGATGAATCTTAAAAAATTGGTTATTGCCATTGCTTGTTTGTTGTCTCATTATTATAGATATATCGTCATTTCGCTTATTTGCATTATCATTCTATTATTGTTCTAATCATGTCGCGAGCCGTGTTTGAATATTCATTCTTTACACTATAATCTAAAGAAAATAAATATGCATAGTTTTAAACATTACATGCGTATTCATTCAAAAACTTTTGGAAATAAAGGCAATAATCTGTGCTTAGAGCCTAGAGAAATTGTACCCTAACTCACCAAATTTTGATTCCCTCGTTGAACTCAAATAATTGAATATCTTTTTAAAATCAAAATACATCAGATTTAAAAATAAAAGAATAAAGGCAAGCTCATTCTCAAAGGTTCAAGGTGTTCTGTCCTAATTTACGGGACGTGATATTTTATTACTTCAGGGCGAAAAAGTCTTAAACACACGTCTTGATTTATCCAAGCGATTTTAACTAAAAATAACATTAATAAAGAGGGTTAATTGTAGAAATTGGTTATTTCAGAAGCACTCTCATTTTCCTTTTCTCATTGGGTTAATTGTATGGGTGGCGAGAATCTTTATGTTCGCTGGAGATGTGAATAATGACGAAAAAAACAAGAGCATCCTGACAGAACTAATGTCAAACGATTCCATCATAAATCTTTTTTTTTCCTATAAAATCAATAAAGAGTGAACTATCGAAGACCAAGTTATCTCAACCATTAGTGTTCAATCCAATGGTGGAGAATCGTAGTATCAAAAGAAAAGAATGAGAAAAGATAAAAATATGATCTTGGGTTTCCATTTTTAGTATATATATTTTTTATCAAATTTGGCTGATAAAATTTATTTTCTAATTTTTTAGGTGAAAAAGTCACAAAGAAACAAAACTGCAAAAAAGATCAAATTACATAATGTATAAACATTGATGATTAAATTTCTAGAATCAAGATTAAATTAGCATTAACGTAGGTTAACACGGTTAACATGCTAATTTTAAAAGCTGACACATCATCTTATAGAAGAAAATAGGAGTTACGAGTAGACAATTTAAGTTTTTGAAATCTTATAGGGTGAAAAATTTATTATAAATTCACAATACAAATTATGTTTTAAACTCAACCTATAACACGATTGTTTAATTTAGATCCAATATGGAAATAATTACTTAGTTCAGACTCAATATGAAAATAATTGTTAAGTTTAAGACTTAACTTGAATAAAAAAAATTTAAACCTCGATGTTAGATACTAAATAGTGATTTACTGGTTAATTTATTAGGTTATAAACCTTAAATTTTGGCCTTCATATTTTTGTGAAAAAAGCGGATTCGTTACCGTTTTGTAGAGCCCATGTATCCCAATTGAAAAACCTATAGTTATTTAATTATAAGCCAAGAGCGGGGTATTCCTGTGAATGTGAACCCCGAAGTGGGTTGGGTCGCGCGCGGGTAGGCCTTAAACGACGCCGTTCTTCATAGAACTAAAATGAAACAAAAATAAAATTATAAGGTAAATTTATAAAAAAGGAAAAATACTGGATCGCAAACTATTTGAAAAGCAGAAGGGTTAAAAGTGAAATTAGACCCTTCCGTAAAAACACGCGGATCCTGAGGTTGGAGCGGGTCGGGTCTCGGGTCAACCTCCTAAACGACGTCGTATTTGCGTTAAAGGGCCCAAGTGAAACGACACCATTTTACTTCCATTATTTAAATCAATTTTTTTAAAAAAAACTTCATTTTCTCTTTTTTTCTACAAAAAAACAAAAGAAACTCTCTCAACTCCTTTCCCTTCTCCAGGCTCCGGCCATTGCTCCGGCGCCGGACCATCGTGGCGGCCGCCGATTACCTGTGACGGCACCGCCATACACGGTGGCCGAAGAACACCAAAAGACACCATTTTGAAGCCCGTCACATGTAGAATGCTGATCCGAGGTCAAAACCCCCAAAAACCCGGCCTAACTCGGCAGAGAAATAAAGAAACATTTCGTTTTCTTCTCCTTTTCCTTCGTGGCCTTCGACGGCGAGGAGACCAACCGATTTAGGTAAGTTTCTTTTTCTTTTTATTTTGATATTTCTGATGTTTCAACTATTAGCTCTAAAAGCCTCCAAGTGTTAGTTTTAAGTAATAATCATTTCTCTGGCAAGCTTCCAAGATGGTTATGGAATCATACAGATTTGTGGGTACTGGATTTGTCCAAAAACCATTTCCAAGGTCTCATTCCTATGGAATTATGCAACCTGGTGCGTCTAAGTTTTACTAGAATAATTTCATCTTAATTTAATAAAAAAATGTATCACATCCAATAAAAACATGCTAGATAAAATTAACTTAATTTAATCATTTAAGTACCATGAAAAAGAAAAATTTCTCTTGAAAAAGACCAAAAAGACTTTATTTTTCATCGAATGGAAGAAAAGCAAAGTTTAAGGTCAATATATTCCGGTGATATTCATATTTTTAACAGAGTTTACATAAAATTGAACAAAACAGCAAGTGTTCGGAATAGTACCATTGTAGTGAACATTTACATTCTGATCTCAAATCAAACCAACAAAATACGCGAAGCCATCTGAGCAGATTACAGATAGAAATAAAACCTCTTCGATAAAAGATTATACATATGAGATGCATGATGCACGGAAAAGGGATGAAAAGTCAAGGTCTAAGAATTTAAGAGGTGTAAAACTGGAACCAAATCAAGTTGACATAAAAGATAAACAAAAATACTGTATGAAGACACTTGAAGCTTTAATTTCGTTATATGATGATTTTATCAAGTGAAATTGATTGAAATTGGTTTTAGGACCTAATTGTGAAAGAGTTGAAATTAAGGCCTAGTGTTAAAATTCTGATTTTCAAAGGTTATGAAGTAGTTTAAAATGATAGGGAAAAGTATTAAATGATAAAATTAGCTCAATTGAGTGGTTAATTGAGCAAGGACTGAATTGTATGATTTGTGGAATTTGGACAAAATAGAAATCAACATGTTACACTAAAGCAGTTTTGGACAGCAGCAGTTGTCTAACTTTGAAAAATCACCGAAAATGGTAGAAATTGAATTAGAAGTTGAGTGAGATATATAATTAAATATTGTTGAGTCTATTTTCATATAAAATAAACATAGCAAGCAAAGGAAGTCTACATATTGAGATATTTAAATTTTCGTAAGACTAGTTTTGAATAACTTTGTGATCCCCTATTCTTACTTTAGAAATTCACTAAATATTGCATAAAAATAATTATGACTTGTAATTTATATGTTTTTATTCCTTAGTGAGTCTATTTTCATTAGAAATAATCAGAAACACTATATGAAAATCGTACTCTAAGATAATTGATTTTTAGTGAAGAGAGGTTAGAGCTGTCGGACAGTGTAACAAGGGAGAATTTAACTAATAAACTGTACTAATTGGCCAAACCAAAAATTCTGGAAAAATTATAGTAAGAATATATGTGAGTCTAGTTTGAAATAAAATTAACGTATCTTAATTTAGAGTTTTTATCTCAAGATAAAAATAATTTAGTGACAATGACATAGATGGATAGCTTGAATATTCACATAAGTAAATAGTGAAAATTATAGATAATGTTACTTAAAAGTGTGTTGTTTATACTAAGAATGTAACACCTCAAACCCGGCCCATTCGTTACGACCGAATTTGAAATGCCACTGCGGAAAACGTTTGAAAACATCCTTGCTTAAAAGTAAAAATCGTTAAATATTTGTTGCCTTTAATAAAACATTTTTTGTAATATAAAATATTCTAAGTAAAAAAATTAAGTTGTTACAAAAATACCGGATTCAAAACTTTAATATGACTTTTGAGATATAAATAGATTTTAAAATTAAACTTACAAAGTATTAACTTAATTATAAATCTAACTTAAACATAACAAAATTCCAATACTTTAAGTGGCCCTTATTACAATAAATGGATAATTAAAATGCTGAAAATAACAAATTTAATAAAATAAGTAGAACTTCTTCTGCATGGGCCACCTTGTATCCACTCCAACCCGGTCTGAGCTATATTCATCACCTGTAAGGTTGATAAAAATTGGGTGAGTCATACAGACTCAGTGTGTAATTAATCCACTGAATTCCACCCACATATCAAACCACATATTTACCCACATGTCAGATATTAATGCAACATTATTCACATGAGTTCACTCATTGGGCTTGGCCCATATCCATATCAATAGAGTTCACATATAGGGCTTGGCCCATAACCATGTCACATTCTTATAATAGTGTAATTAACCACATCTTTCCACATACTGGGCTTGGCCCATTTCACATTGAATCCACTTCACATACTGGGCTTGGCCCATTTCACATTAATCCACATCAAGTATTGGGCTTGGCCCATTTCCACATATATTCACATGCAAAGTTATGCAATTATGAAGCCCAACCCAGCCTAGGGTCCATCCTCTACACACCCCCGTATCCAGCCTACCACACACCAGGGGATTATTAAATCACCCTCTCCTTTTTACTCCAATAAGGCAACAGATGCCGTCCACGCGAACTTAATCGCAAATAATCCACAACGCAACCTCAGTCAGCTTCAATCCACGATGTAGCCGTAGCTAACATCAAAACCATGTTGAGCACAAAGCCATCAGTAACCATGATATGGCACATAGCCTATATCAACCACGATGAGGCACAGAGCCATTCATCAAACCACGTACTCGAAGTACACCCTGTCCTTCTTTCATATCATATCCCACCCATGCACATGCAACATAAAATAATTCCATGATAATGCATGTACATGTTATTTAACATATTATCACATATTTCATTAGAATTGGTACTTACGGGATTATTGACATACCCTATGAGGGTATCCATATCACAATTTCCACTGCCCTAGTTAGCACATTCATAGCACATACACAATATCACATACATAACATAAACCCGGAAAATAGTAGGCTAACTACACACCTGATCACTTGAAGCTCTAAACTCTCGATCCCGATGCTATCGCTAAACGAAACTACAGCTATCTACCTATAGCTTTCCCCTGCTGCTGGCCCACACCCCAGTGGCCAATCCCGAACTACCGAGACAGATCTTTTCTTAAACTTCGGGATAGGGACCTTCCCTTTTCCTTCTTGACTGGTATTTGCCTCCATCAATAACCACTTTAATTAAACTGATTAATACGAGATCTATAAATGAAAAAAAAAATCCACAACTTAACATCCTTACCAAAAATGGATCTCGAATCCCGAAGCCCTCTGATTACCTCTGTCGAAATTCCTAAATCACCATAGACAGAATCGGTCAACCACCTATACCCATAATGTGGCCTATGGCCGAATATCACAAGTCATTTACCAAGCTTACCTATTTCCCGAATCACCGCTTATTCCTATCAAAATCCCTGCTAAACAACTATTAGATTTGGCCAAACCAAAAACCAAGGCCTTAACCACTTGATTTCGGCATCCCCAAATAAAAAGAATCCAAATCAGCTGCTAAGGGAGAACATACTTACCACTACTCACGTTGGAAAGATCAAGATGGGAAAAGAGTGTAGTCGACAACCCCTTTCCTTAGAGAATCGGCTTTGGAAACCAAGGTAAAGATGGTGTTTCGGCACTTTAAAAATAGTAGAGAATGAGGCTATGTGGTTCGGCTATGGCCCTTAAAAGAGGGTTGGAATATTCGGCTATTAACAGTACAAGTATGGTGTTGAAGAAAAGACGAATAAAGGAATGGGAGAGGCTTAGGAGAATTCGACAATGCTAGCTAATAGTAGAGGGGTTTCGGCATTTGTAAAAGAAGAAAACAAGGTGAGCTTCTATGGTTTTTCGGCTCAAAGAGAGGATGGAATGGAGGAACCCAATTTTCGGCACAAAGAAATTAAAGAAGAAAAAGAATAACAAAAGATGATCACTCCCCCCTTTATCAAAATTCGGCACACACACACACACACACTAGAGTCCTATATTCGGCCACCACCCTTCTCCTCTTCTATCCCTATTTCTGCTCCTAATTTTCCTCTCCAAAACTCATTCAAAATAAATTTGAATTAAGCCAATCTTTATCTCTATTAAAAAATATATAATCTATCACATTATCCCTTATCCTATCATTTAAACTAAATAATAATAAAACCACAATTATCCTACCTATTCAAAATAAACAAATCACATAATTATCTCCTATATCTACCAACTTAAAATAAATAAAATAAAACTACCTTTATCTTATATCCTAGCTGAAATTTAAAATAAACCAGCTTAATCCTCACCTAATTAAAAGTCCAATTGTCGTCCATTACTCCCTTCTCTCTTGGCGCCAAAATTCAAAAACAAAACACCCATTTGCTGCTCACAAGCTTCGAACCCGAGACCTGCTGGAACCCTTAACGCAAGCTGCAGGTAACGCCCCAGCCACTCTGCTGCTGGTTCTTTTGTGACATAAACCCGCCACAACTTCTTTTAAGACCTCCTTCACCTAGCTCCCCCCCTTAACGCCAAAAGCAAAAATAAACCATGCCTACTGCTATCACCAAGGCTCGAACCTAAGCCCTCATTGCCGCAAGCCGCATATAACACCCTAAGCCACTTTGCTGCTGGCTCTTTTTGTATCATAAACTCCCCATAATTTCTTTTAAAGCCTCCTTAGCCCAGTTTCCCTTCTTGACGCAAAGAGCAAAATAAAAACACACTTATGCTACCATCAAGACTCGAACCCAGGCCCTTGTTGGCGTCATTTCCAGGCCCTTAAGTAGCGCCTTGCAGCCACTTTACCAAGGCACTCTTTTATGCCAAACACGCCTAAGATTTTTCCCTTAAGGCCTACCTGGCCTTGCTCCCCTTTTAACGCCAAAAATAAAAGCTCCCAAGTGCAATTTCTGCAGCTCGAACCTCCTCCCCTTGGCACTCCATGTGACGCAACCTTCCATGCCCCTTAGGGTAGCGTCCCCAAGCCACTTTACCACATGGCTACTTGTGTCCTAAGTCCCATGCAAATTTCCTTAAGGCCTCTTTGCCTAGTTTCCTCTTTTCACTTAAAAACCAATAATTTTCCAAAGCTTCCCTTATTTATTTATTTTTCCAGAGTTCTCACAACCCTTAAAAAACTTATCCAAACACACTCAAGGCCTACTAGCTCATGAATTATGCATGAATGCATAACCCCTAATCCAGGATGTTACAAAGAATGTGGATGGAGAGGAGGAGGAGGAAAAATAATATATGAACGACTTGTGTATAAATTGATCACATGCCCGATTATAATTGACAAATGTTGAATTAGAAATGATATAATATTTTATTTGGAAAATTTATTATGAAATTATGATTATCGTTATAATACAAATATTGAACTTGTGAATTTATATGGTTAATTTTAGTGATCATTTGTTAATTTTATGAACTTTATGATGTGTTATTTCATATGTATTGATGATAAAATCGTGAATAATGTAAAAGCATAAAAATTGAATAAATGATCAAATTGAGCACTTCAGTTCAGTAGCAAGATGGATTGACGGAAAAGACCATGGATGAACCATGGCAACACGTGATAAGTGATAGCTTCGACTACACTTATCTGATCAAGGACAAATAAAAGTGACAAGTGGTAGCTTCGACTACCTGATCAAGTGATAAGTGGTAGCTTCGGCTACCTGATCAAGTGAAAAGTGGTAGCTTCGGCTACCTGATCAGTGAAAAGTGGTAGCTTCGGTGACCTGATCAGTGAAAAGTGGTAGCTTCGGCTACCTGATCAAGTGAAAAGTGGTAGCTTCAGCTACCTGATCAAGTGAAAAGTGGTAGCTCTGGCTACCTGATCAGTGAAAAGTGGTAGCTCCGGCTACCTGATCAGTGAATAGTGATAGCTTCGGCTACAAGTGCCAAGTGATTTTCGTGATAATACCATATCTGGGAGATGGCATCGGTGTGATACATGTTTAAGATGTAAGACCATAGCTAGGCTATGGCATTCTAGTGAAAAGTGATGAATTGACAGACAAGTTCATGGTTTCACCATGGCATAATGATAGTGAAGATGTAAGACCGTGGCTGAGCTATGGCATTCTAGTGAAAAAACCATAGCTATGTTATGGCATCAGTGATTATCAGTGAAATTCAATGCATATCGGTGCAGACCAATTCTGTAAGACGTTCACAAATCTGACAAAGTTTGGTAAGTGTTACATAGAATTATGTGATATAAGGAAATACGAGTTGATGAGACATGAATATAGAACTTGGTTGATGAATAAGGTCGTTTGTGATTATATATTTTTACACCCTTGAGTGTATTATCCGTATGAATTGATATTCCAATGAGTTAATGGGAAAAGTTCTAATATGAAATAATCTGAAATTTGAAATGAAATATTATGAAACTGTTTTGTATATGTTATTTGAGTTCATAATGTGGAAAGTAAATGTATGTGGAAATTTGAGATGATGATATCGGTATATGGAATCTATTGGTGGATACGTACATCCAAATTTATATGATAAATTTTTAGTGAACATTGAAATTGGAATCAATAAGTGATTTGTCAATTTAAATTGTGATTGGCAGGAAAAGTTAGTGAGTTGTATATAAATTGTTACATATTTTTGTCTAAAATACGAGGAAATGATGATACTTGATACATGGAAATATGAGATTGTGATATATATATAAAAGAAAACATGGAATACGTTTGATAAATGTGTTTATTCATAATTATAGAACTGTACATCTTAAGTGTACTATTTGTATAAAGATAATGATTTCAAATTATCTGAAAGTGTTCTGGATTCTTTATAATGAATCGTAACCCTGTTTCGGCGACGGATATGAGTTGGGGGTGATACAGCTTCTGAACAAATAGTGCCCAAAATGCTTTAAGTAGGATGCACTGTCAGCAAGAGTACTGAAAAGAGCTCCCACGTGGACGCTCTTTTGCTACTGTTGTCTGTGGCAATGCTTAGACTATAAATCAGCCAAATTTCATGCTCAGGTTGCATAACATAATTTGAGGCAAAAGAAAAATAGAAACTAAAAATGAGTGAACGTATTAATATTGTTATTTATTATGATGGTGAGGTTTGTGACACCAAAAATGGTGTTATTTTTTTATCAGAGAATACAGGGCGACTGGATTTTAATAGAAACATATATTTGTTAGAATTTTGCAAAAGAATTAGGCGTAAAATCTTTGAAACAATGCCAACGAAAGTTCAGTCTATTAAGTATAGATTTTGCGCTTCAGTTGATCCGGTGAGATATGAATCATCGACATCAGAGGTCCTCGGAGCTTTGAGGCAATGGTGGAGACTCATCTTGCCAGTGGATCACACTATTTTGAGGTATATGTACAATTTTCATCGCCAAGTGATCTTCCTTCGACCTCGACATCTACTTCTATTCGAGGGAATACACGACCCCAAGCCTATACTCTATTAGTGGGAGGCACGATACAGAAATGCCATTGTTTGGTGGTAATATGGAAAACATAACCCCTGCACGACACTCGGTTGGTGGATGGGACATGCATATAATTGGCAATCCACATATAATTGGGAACGTTACGAAAAATATTTAAGGAGGGATAATGTACTCCCCACGACATCCACCGGCGAGGGGTCCTCGTTCATTGCAGATTATGGTGGGTCAGATGATAAGTCTGATGTGGATCCACCTCGAAAGCCCAGACCCGATGGTGTAGGAGTTGGATTATTTTCTAAACCGGAGTCTGTTCCAACAAGATGCAAGATGTTGAGGTGGTTCGCACGAAGAAGAAAAGATCGATATTCGGCGTACTCGCCTCAAATAGCACATGCATAATGTCGATCTATCTCAAGACTATGCATTGGAGTTTCCTGAACTACCACATCAGACGCGTGACTGTACAAGTTCGTCATTGGATTCGAGAGAATTAAAAGTTGGTAATGAGTTTTCTAACAAAGATGCTTTTTCTTCGTACATTGAAACAATACAGCACCAAGAACGGGGTTAACTACCACATGGTTAAATCCAAGCTCGATAAGTACGAGGCAAAGTGTGCAGTACAAGACGGTATATGTTCATGGAAAATCATGGCCTCGTTAAGGAAAAGGATAAGCTTGTGGAATGTAATATCTTGGATTTAGGGGTTATGCATTTAGTGCATAATTCATGTGTTAGTAAGCTTAGTGAGTGTTTGGATGTGTTTTAGGAGTTTCTGAGAACTTTAGGTGAAGGGGAAATGCTTTGGAAAAATATTGGAATTTTAAATGAAAAGGGGAAACTGGGCTAAAGAGGCCTTAAGAGAAATTGTGGGGAGTTTATGACACAAAGATAGCATTGGAAAAGTCACTTGGGACGCTAGCTTAAGGGCTTGGAAGGTTGCGTCAAAGGGAGCTTCAAGGGGATGAGGTTCGAATGACGTTGACAGCATAGGAGTGTTGTTTTATTTTGCATGTTGGCGTCAAGTGAAGGGGGAAGTAATGGACGGCATGTGGACTTCCAAAAGGATGAGATAAGCCTTGATTTTCTTTTTAAATTTTGGCTTAAGATAGAAGATAATTGGGATTTTGTTTTATTTATTTTAAATGATAAGATAAGAGATAAATGAGGAGATTAATAAGGGATTTGATAAGTAAAGATATGGTGGCTGAATAAGGACTCTTAAGTTGGTAAAAATTCGATCATGTAGAGGGGATAAGTGCCGAAATTGTTTGTTCATCTTTTAATCTCCATTGCCAAAATTTTGAGTGAATTCTCCCTTCTTCTTCCTTTTTCATTTGAGGCTGAATTCTCCCTTGTCACCGTTGTCAAAATTCTTCAAACTCTTCTCTTTTTCTTTCTCTTTTTGTTCTTGGCTGAACCTATATCTATTTTCCAAGCTCCTTCTTTTATTTTGGTGTTAGCCGAATATTCCATCATCAGTTGAAGCCATAGCCGAATCTCAAAGGGGCCTTATTCTCTTGTTTCTATCGCAAGTCTTGAAAGCCAAAGTAGTAAGCCAGAACCTTTTAGCAGGTGATAGTGGTAAGTATTTCATATTGGATCCTTTTCATTTTGGGTGTGTCGAAATCAATGGTTGGTCTTGATTTTTAGAGTATGGTTGAATGTCCATTAAGCCATAATATGTGTTCTTTAGGTGTTTAGCCAAAAGAAGGAAGCATTAAGAGAGTCTCTTGGATTCGACTACATCAAGGTAAGTGATAGGTACTATTCAGCCAAGGGCCATTTTCCTAGATTATTGCTTATGGCCGATTGTAACATGAGGCATATAGGGATTTCGACAGTTCAAGGGCAAGGAGCAGTTTTTCGGGATTTGGTAAGCTAGGAAGGAGTTCAACAATTGCAAGGGTGCAAATCGTTTAGATGTGAGTTTCGGGATTGAGTAGACTGTGCCAAAAAGGTGTGTAGTTATCACACTGTTCTCTTGATTGTTTATATGTGTTGTTATGTATATGTGTATGATGTGCATGGTAACCGAAATAAGGGCTAAGATGGTGGATACCCAAGCTGGGTGATCGAATAACCAAGTCAGTGTTTTATGTTATTAAATGATCACTGATGAATATGTGATATGGAGATGAGCGTGTGTTATATACTTTATTAAATGATATTTCTATCATGATATATCTATGCATGGGGGCTTGGGACATGAATATTGAAGGACAGGGTGTACATTATGTACGTGGTCTGATGTTAGCCTTGTGCTACATTGGCGCTTGATGTTAGCTAGGCGCTTCATCAAGGTGGGGTGTTGGCTATGTGCCACCTTGAAACATCCCAAACCCGGCCCACAAGCCTTGTCCGGATCTAGTATGTTCCTCAATGTAAACCGGTTCAAAATTCTTTTGTTACTTAGGATAAACTTGTGTGTTTTGAAACAAAGATTATTTTGGGGTTGGGCTCGAGTTGAAAATAAGTTTATCTTATATTGAAAATACTTTATTTTAGGTGACAAAACGTTTAAAGTTTTTTTTTTTAAAAAATAAATCTACATAATCTTTAATTGATAAATATTCGTAACATAATAAATCAAAGTAAAATAAACTAGTTCAACTATGGCCTTATTACATCAAATTAAAATCCCAAAATTAAATTTAAAGTACTTAAAATAAAAGTCCAAATAAAATTAATTCCCTGCTAAGCATGGCCACCCCTAAGCTTCTACCGACCCGGTCCATTACTGATCGTCACCTGAAAAATAATCCCACAATGGGGTGAGTCAAACAGACTCAATGTGTAACCAACACTAAGATTTAATAATTTAGGCATACATTATCATATCACATATAAATACATGTAACACATAGTGATGCAACCCGAACCCAAATCTAAATGCCATCCGCTACACATCACCCGTACCAACCTGCACACCATGGGGACTACTAAGTCAACCCTCCATCCGCTACACACCATCGAAGGCAGTCGCTGCAGTCGACGTGCTCATCGCCCTTATAAAATTTGTGGCATTGCCACCAGATAAAATATTTGTGATATGAGTCACCACATTCAGATAATGTGACCGAAGTCACCACATTCAGATAATGTGACCGAAGTCACCATATTCAGATATCGTGGTATTAAACCACCACATTCACTTCCCCTTTTTTATAATATCCCATATGCCCATGTCATACAAAACATGCATTATCATGCCAAATTCATTATTCACATTCTTATAGTTTCATAAGTTTGTCATAATAGATCATATCAAAATCCTAGTAGGAGTAGGAAATCGTACCTAAGTACTTTGTACCATTGCATGGTACCTTAGCCATATTCACATTCTTATAAACATACTCATATTATATATTGCCAAAAATCTTATTAAAAGATAGTGTGGGGTACACACCTGGTATACTTAGCAAGATCCTAAAAATCTGGATCTACGCTTTAGATCTTAAATCCCTTGTTGCCGATTTCACTGCTAATCAAATCCCAAAAACTTTACTATATTCTTTCTTGTAATCGGCCAAGCACTAGATCACTTCATAGGTTAGTTTTCGGCTTTTAAACGAAGTAAGAAATAGATCTAAGTACTAGATTAGAACTTGGCCGAATGTACATGTACACTTACCTTATGGATCTCAATCCCGAAATCGCTATCTTACCCTTAATATCTGTCGAAATCCCTACAAACACTGTGTTAGTTCTAGTTCTAACCTTTAATCTCCACAAAGGGCCCTTGGCCAAATATTACACATGCCTTACCTTAGATCTGACTTCCCGAACAACTTCCTCCTTGAAATCGACCACTACCAAATCCCGAAGGACCCTTTAAAGTTTCGGCCAAAGAGTTCTACTGGGTTAGAATCACGATTTTGACTTAACGAAAAGAAATAGAACAACAATAGGTCCTTACCCTTATTACAAAAGTCGATGACACCCTTGCTTGAAGCCCCTCAAAGATTCGGCTATGACAGCTAGCAAGTAATCAAAAGATTTTGACTTTTGAGATTTAATGGAGTAATCGGCTAGGGGTTTACTTGGAGTATTCGACTTCAACAAAGATGAAAAGAGAAAGCTTGAAGGTTTCGGCAATGGTGGGATGTAGATTCGGCTAGCACAGGGAATATTTCGGCTTAACAAAATAAAAGAGAAAATTTCGGCACAAATGGAAGAAGTGAGAAAAGAGCAAATTTTCGGCACATCTAACCTACCAAAGCCAAAATTGCTAACCAAAATACTCCTTTGGCCGGCCAACTCTTAATTCTTATCAACTTCCTCCTTTTTGTCCTCCTTTCTCTCCTACTACTCTTTCAAAAATAATTCAAATAAAATCCATGATTATCTCCTAGCTTTGCCGAATTTTAAAAGGATTACAACCTCATCTTAGACTCCTCCCTTAGACTCCCCATGCCGTTCATCTCTTTTCCTTATTGCCAAAAATAAAAACTTTATTTAGCTTCTCACGCGACTCGAACACAAGCCCTCCTTGCACTGTATATGGCGTCATCTCCAGAGGCCCTAAGTGTCGCCTCCAAGCCACTTTTCCAAGCCCAATTGTGTGTCATATTCTCCCTACTAATTCTCTTAAGACCACCTTGCTTTAGTTCCCTCTTTTGAAGCTCAAGACTTAATATTTTCTAAGACATTTTCTTACATTTTTAAGGTTCTAAAAATGCACACAACACATCCATAACACATAAGACATGCTATTTCATATAATTAAGCAAAAATGCACAAGCCCAATTTTAGGATATTACAGTTCTACCCCCCTTAAAAATAATTTCATCCTCAAAATTACCTGGCTGAAATAGGTGAGGGTATTGCTATCGCATTGCCTCTTCTGGCTCCCACGAAGCTTCCTCCGATCCATGATTGCGCCATGACACTTTAACTAGAGGAACTGATTTCCTTCATAGCACTTTCACATCTCGCTCCAGGATCTGAATCGGCTCTTCTTCGTAGGACAAGTTTGGCCTTAATTCCACCTTTTCAACTGGTACCACATGAGATGGGTCCGATCGATAACGATGTAACATGGACACATGGAATACGTCATGCATCTGCTTTAATTCCAAAGGCAACTCTAACTGGTATGCCACTGGTCCAACTCACTTCAACACTCGATAGGGCCCTATAAACCTTGGGCTTAACTTCCCTTTCCGTCCAAATCTCATTACCTTTTTCCAAGGCGAAACTTTAAGAAATATTTGATCTCCCACATCAAATTCTATTTCCTTTCGTTTGAGATCTGCATACGACTTCTGCCTATCCGATGCTTCTTTCAATCGTGCCCGAATTACCTTAACCTTCTCCTCAGATTCTGCCACAATTTTTGGACCCAAAACTCGACGTTCTCCCAACTCTGTCTAACACATAGGAGTTCGACACTTCCAACCATACAACACTTCATGCGGTGCCATCCGGATACTAGCCTGATAGCTGTTGTTGTAGGCAAACTTTGCTAAGGGCAAATATTCCTCCCAACTTCCTCTGAAATCCATCACACAGCCCCTCAACATATCCTCTAACACTTGGATCACTCGCTAACACTACCCGTCCGATTGTGGATGAAAAGCCGTAGTGAAATCCAATTTAGTGCCTAAAGCTTGATGTAGGGCTTTCCAAAATCGAGAAGTAAATCTTGGGTCTCTATCAGAGATGATCGATACCGGAACTCCATGCAACCTTACAATCTCTGCCACATATAACTTTGCCAACTTTTGTAAAGAATAGTCAACTCGCACTGGGATGAAATGCGCGAACTTTGTCAATCGATCCACTATCACCCATACCGAGTCCTTCTTAGTAGGCATAAGGGGAAGCCCACTAACGAAGTCCATGGTAATTCTCTCCCACTTCCACTGTGGAATCTTGATTGGCTGAAGCAATCCTGACAGAACTTGGTGCTCAGCCTTAACTTGCAGACACATCAAACACTTGCCAACAAATTCTATAACTTCCTTCTTCAAACTAGGCCAAACCGTTCCCTTAGGTCTCTGTACAACTTAGTACCTGCAGGATGCATAGCATAAGGGCTACTATGCGATTCCTGAAGAATCCTCTTCCCCAACTCTTCATTCTTCGGCATACAGACCTTACCCTTGAAATACAATACTCCATCACTGGACATACTGTAGTCCTCTAAACCACCATTCTGAACTTGCCGCATTTTAGCACTTAAATCCTCATCTGCCAACTGACCCTCTTTCACCTCATTCAACCACGTCGGCTTGACTTGCAACTCTGCCAACTGGCTTCCATCATCATACAAGCTTAGATGCGTAAACATCGCCCTTAGGTCCGACTCCACCTTCCGACTTAGGGCATCTGCCACTACATTTGCCTTGCCCGGATGATACTCTATCAAACAGTCGTAGTCCTTCAATAATTCTACCCACCTTCGCTGTCTCAAGTTCAGCTCCTTCTGAGTCAGCAGATACTTAAGGCTCTTGTGGTCTGTGTAGATCACTAACTTTTCTCCATAAAGGTAGTGCCTCCACACCTTCAAAGCAAAGACTACTGCCGCCAACTCCAAGTCATGAGTCGGGTAGTTAACCTCATGAGGCCTTAATTGTCGAGACGCATAAGCGACCACCTTACCGTCTTGCATCAATACACAACCCAAACCTGTATGGAAGGCGTCACAATACACCACGAAGCCCTTACCTGCCTTAGGCTGAATCAACACTGAATCATCAGTTAAGACCCTCTTAAGCTTCTCAAAGCTCTCCTATTGCTTATTCGTCCATGCAAACGGTACTTCTTTCCTCAATAATTTTCTCAAAGGCAAGGCTATCGATGAGAATCCTTCCACAAACCTTCTGTAGTAGCCTGCCAAACCCAAGAAACTGCGAACTTCAGTCACTGACTTAGGTGGTTTCCAATCAAACACTGCTTCAATCTTTCTAGGATCCACCCTTATTCCTTCGGCAGACACCACGTGCCCTAAGAATGCAACCTCCTTAAGCCAAAACTCACACTTGCTGAATTTGGCATAGAGCTTCTTCTCCCTTAGCACTTGTAACACAATCCGAAGATGCTCATCATGCTCCTCTTCAGACTTGGAGTATACTAGGATATCGTCGATGAACACAACGACGAACCTATCCAAGTAAGGTTGAAAAACTGGGTTCATCATGTCCATGAATGCGGCTGGGGCATTCGTCAACCCAAACGGCATTACTACAAACTCAAAATGGCCGTACCTTGTCCTAAAGGCTGTCTTATGGATATTTGCCTCCTTCATCTTCAACTGATGATATCCCGACCTTAAGTCGATCTTTGAAAATACCGCGGCCCCCTTAAGCTGATCGAACAAGTCATCTATCCTTGGCAAAAGATACTTGTTCTTGATAGTCAGCTTATTCAACTGACGATAATCTATGCACATGCGCATAGTTCCGTCCTTCTTCTTCACAAACAGGACCAGTGCTCCCCATAGAGACACACTGGGTCGGATAAACTCACGATCAAGCAACTCCTGAATCTAAGCCTTGAGCTCAACTAACTCCTTTGATGCCATTCTATAAGGGGCAATTGACACAGGAGCTGTTCCCGGCAGCAAGTCAATTCCAAACTCTACCTCCCTATCTGGGGGTATTCCTGGTAATTCCTCCAGAAACACATCTTCAAAATCCCTTACCGCTTTAACCCCTCTAACTCCCCCTTCCTTAGCATCCAATGCACTAACGAAAGTAAGGAATGCCTTGCACCCTTTCCGGACCATCTTATCAGCCTTAAGTGCTGAAACTACATTAGACAAGTAGTTTCTTCTTTCTCCTATCATAATGACCACCTCATCCTCCGAGGTCCTTAACTCCATTCGCTTAGCCGCACAGTCCAACACAGCTCGATGTTTCACTAGCCAGTCCATACCAAGTATGAGATCAAATTCTCCGAAGGGAAGTTCCATCAAATCGGTAGAAAATACTGCACCTTGAATTTCTAAAAGTACACTCCGAAAGATCTTATTCACCACTACCGTTTGACCTAGTGGGCTTACTACAGTCATCTTCCTATCAGAAAGTTCAGAGGCTATGTCTAGAGTTTCAACTACTCTACATGTAACATAAGAATGGGTCGAGCCCACATCAATTAAAGCAACATAAGGCTTGCCATAAATAAGGAACGTATCGGTTATAACATCTGGTGCGTCTCCATCCTCCCTCCGGTGAACCGCATAAACCAAACCCGGCTGCCTAGCCTCAGTATTAGCAACACCTCTGCCCGGTGTTCCACGTCCTCTGCCAGTACCATTTCCTCTGTTATTCAGACCACGACCTCACTGAGGCTGTTGTCCACCTCTACCAGCTGAATTAACATTCTGAGTTGCTGGTCAATTCCCATCGTGTTTCATTGGACAGTCCTTAATCATGTGGTCCTTAGACCCACACTTAAAGCATCCTCCTGTCCTCTTCCAACACTCTCCTAAGTGTTTCTTCCCACATTGATCACAAGTACGATACTGCCCTCCTATAGCAGCTTGCTGGCCCCGCGGCCCATCAACCCTAGGCCTTTTCTGAACATTCCCAGCTGATCCAGACAATCCAAAACCTCTTTTCTGCCTGGTCCGATCAGTGTTCTGCCTTGCAGAATCCTTAATTCCCTCGGCTACCTTAGCCTTTTCCACTAATGCGGCAAACTCCCGCTCCTGGTGTGGGGCTATCAACAACCTCAGATTATCCCTTAGTCTGTCCTTAAACCGGACACATCGTTCATGCTCCGTAGCCACCATGCCTCGAGCATACCGGCTCAACCTTAGAAATTCAGCTTCGTATTCTGCTGCGGGCTTGTTCCCTTGAACCAGCCCCAAAAATGCCTTCCTTTGCTCATCTGATATACCGCCTTAACATAGTCCCAGGTTAGATCCTAAGCTGTGGCACCATCCCGAACTGTGAGCCACCATTGATACGCTTCATCATGTAACAGTGCCACCATTCCTTTCAGTTTCTCCTCAGGGGTCAGATCCAACTCATTCATGATTCGTTTGGTTGCTTCCAACCAATATTCAGCCGTACTGGGTGCCACACCAGATACGCTACGAAATATCTCAGCTCTGTTTGCTTGGAGTCGCTCGGGTACAGACTTCCGAGCTCCCATATTCCCTCCAGCACCAACCACCATTTCAAGAACTCGCAGCACAGCCTACGATACAACATCATCTCCCGTCTGATCTTGCTGTTCAGTACCAACAGCTGGTGGTGGTGGCGGTGGTACTTCATTCTCAGATCTTTGACCTGACCTAACGGGTTCCGACACGGTCATTCTGCCTCGACCTCGTCCTCGCACATTACGTCCATGTCCTCTAGAGCTCATTTCGACTACCGTGCTTTAATCTGATTAAGAAATTTTATGAATTAGTCCTTGTTTCATTTGATTATTCGCGAAGAAATTTTATGAATAGAAGTTGAATAGTGGTTCTTTCGATCAATCAAAGTTCAAGTCTTCTATCCTAATTCAGAGGGGTACACTCATTCAAACATTCATTCAGTGGCATCCATCACACACATTCACTGTTTCTATAGTTTTGTCTATTCCTACCCCAGGGGTATTTTTGTAATTTGTCCTACAGAGGCATTTTGGTAATAAATCGGGGTAAATTTGTAGAGCTTAATAAATCAAGGGTATTTTAAAATTCGTAAAACTTGGGGGTTCTTTTTGAGAACTTGTTTTCTAAATCAGTGTTGCTGCAGAAGTTTTGAAGATCGGGGGTCATTTTGGTAATTTTGTAAAATAGGGGTAATTTCGTAAATTTTCCAAGTTGGAGTATTTTAATGTTTTGCAGAAGTAGAGTTTTTGAATATTTTATAAAGTAGGGAAATTTTTAATAAAACCGTGGGTAGTATGGACATTTTATAAACCAAGGGCATTTTTGTAATTTTATAGCCAGGGGTATTTAGGTAATTTTGCAAATCGAAGATTCTTTGAAAATTTTCCAAAATAAATTTTTGCTACTATTTAAAGGGGTAATTTGGTGATTGTAAAACTAGGGTTTTCATATCAAAATACGGCTAATCCCTTTTGGGTTTTAGTTATTATGTTTAGCCTGTGACTGAGTCCTCTTGGTTAGGGTGAACCAAAGCTACGCACCAGGTAGGATTCCAGGGAAGAGGAGGTGAGTCACTAGGACTACTTAAGTACCAGGCTCTTCCAGATCCAATCCTAGACATGCGCACAATGGTTGCCACACCTTAACTCGGCAACTTAGCCATATGTTTGTTTAATTAGGCATTAAGTCTTATGTAATAGTTGGGGTAAACTAGTCCTAGGGTTCAAGTACCTATCATACTATTCTACGTTCCCTTTATACCCTTCTACAATTCATAACATAAATCACACAGATGATTAGGGGTACTTACCTGGTGGACTTCGGGTCGGAGACTTAGGTGCCATGCCAGAAAACTTGCTTAATTTCACAAAACTTTCTCAAAATTCATTTGGGCCTTAATTTTAAAACATTGTGGGCTTTAAACACAAGGCCGAGAGTTTAAAATTGGGCTCTGATACCAAAATGAAACACCTCAAACCCTACCCACGTGCCTTGTCCGGATCTGGTATGTTCCTCAATGTAAACCGGTTCAAAATTCTTTTGTTGCTTAGGATAAACTTGTGTGTTTTGAAAGAAAGATTGTTTTTGGGTTGGGCTCGAGTTGAAAATAAATTTATCTTATATTGAAAATACTTTATTTTAGGTGACAAAACGTTTAGAGTTTTTTTTTTTTAAAAGAAATCTACTTAATCTTTAATTGATAAATATTCTTAACATAATAAATCAAAGTAAAATAAAGTAGTTCAACTATGGCCTTATTACATCAAATTAAAAACCCAAAATTAAATTTAAAGTACTTAAAATAAAAGTCCAAATAAAATTAATTCCCTGCTGAGCATGGCCACCCCTAAGCTTCTACCGACCCGGTCCATTACTGATCGTCACCTGAAAAATAATCCCACAACGGGGTGAGCCAAACAGACTCAATGTGTAACCAACACTAAGATTTAATAATTCAGGCATACATTATCATATCACATATAAATACATATAACACATAGTGATACAACTCGAACCCAAACCTAAATGCCATCCGCTACACATCACCCGTACCAACCTGCACACTGTGGGGACTACTAAGTCAACCCTCCATCCGCTACACACCATCGAAGGCAGTCGCTGCAGTCGACGTGCTCATCGCCCTTATAAAATTCGTGGCATTGCCACCAGATAAAATATTTATGACATGAGTCACCACATTAAGATAATGTGACCGAAGTCACCATATTCAGATAATGTGACCAAAGTCACCAATTCAGATATCGTGGTATTAAACCACCACATTCTGTAACACCCTGGTTTAGGGGCTATGCATTTTGAGTATAATTCAGGTGTTGGAAGGTTTTTAGGTGTGCTTGGATGTGTTTAGAGGTTTTAAGACTGCTTGGATGAAAGGGGAGTACCTTGGAAAATTTTAGATTTTTAGTCTAAAAAGGGGGAAATAGGGCAAGAAGGCCTTAGAATAATTTGGGGGAGTTTAGGACGCAAGAAACAGCTTGGTGGAGTGGCATGGAGGCGCTGCTTGGGGCTTGGGAAGGTGACGCCTCAAGGGGGGCTAAGGGGCCTGGGTTCGAATCAAGGAGGCAGCGAAGTGGTTTTAATTTTTGGGTTTTGGCGTTGCAAGGAAGGAGGCTTTAAAAGGAGCTGGGGGGAGTCTTTGACACAAGCAGCACCTTGGCAAAGTGGTTCCCGTGCGCTACTTAGGAGCTGGAGGTGAAGTTGGGCGCTGGTTCGAGTGGCTGCAGCAGCATTTTGGCGTGTTTTATTTTTATGCGGTGATGGGCTTGAGTAGGAAGGGTTTAAAGATAAATGTTGGCGGCTTTATGACATGAAATTCAATATGGCTGAGTGGCCTGGGCCTTTGGAGGAGAGGGCTGCAGCAGTAGGTTCCAGGTTCGAACCAAGGGAGTGGCAATTGGAGTTTTGTTTTTATTCTTATTTTTGCAAAGACTTGGTAAGGTCTTTGGGCGGCTAGAAGGCTCTTATTAGATAAGGATAATATTTTTTATTTTATTTTGTTATTTGTTTAGTGTAGGATTAGTATTATTTTATTTGAATAAGATGAGATAACAATGGACTCATTCAAACCTTTTGAATGATAGGCTAAGAGGAAATATAGGAGAAGATTGTGGGATTTTGTGAGGAGCATGAGAAGTGGCCGGCCATAGGACTCTTTAGGTGGCTAGTTTCGGTTATGTATAGGGAGGAGAGTGCCGAAATTATTCTTCTTCTTCTTCTTATTTTCTTGCCGAAAATTCTAGTCAAGCTTTTTCTCTCTTTTTTTTTTTCCTTGAAGCCGAAACTTCTTCATCATTGTCTCCATTGCCGAATTTTCTATGAGAAGTCACCTAGTTCAATTTCCATTTTCTTAGCCTTGTGACCAAAACTCTAAGGTCCCATAAAGATACTTTTGTTTTCTTCGTTCCCCTTCCCTATTTGCACTTTGACCGAACCCCCATTCCTTTCTCAAACTCTTTTCAAACTCCATAACAACACCTTGTGTTAGCCGAATGCTCCAACTTCATTTGGTAGTGAAGCCGAAACCTTTAGCCTCTCTATTCCTCTTCTATTTTACCAAGCTTGAAGCCGAAATCTCCCTTGATATCCTAGTGTGGTGGGCCGAATCTTAAGCAAGACTGGTAAGTAGATTCTATCCTTAGCAGTCGATTTATGACTTCCTATTTTAGTGGCCAAAACCGAATGGTTGGCCTTAGTTGTTGGTGTGGCCGAATGTCTCTAGGGCCAATGTGACATTGTGTTTCGTTTTGGTTGTAGCTAGCACCAAGGAGCAAAAAGGGATTCTCTTGAGATTTCGACAGATAAGGTAAGGTGATGGTAAGTATTCGGCCAAAGGTGCCTTTTCATGGATTCTTGTTGTAGACCGTTTCTATTAGTGGTGTACAGGGATTTCGGCAATACCATAGGACCATCAGCGTTTCAGGATTCAGGTAAAGAGGGTAAGTGATTCTTTGGTATTCGGCCTTAGGCCATTGGTTGTGTAGGGGTTGACCAAATGGTGACTATGGTTTATAGGGCAAATCGACAGAAGTAAAGGAAGCTTTCGGGATCTCAGTTCATTCGGTAAGGGTGAGTAGTTTATGGTTATTCATTTGAGATCTGTATTAATCGTGTGTTGATTAGATATCGTTATGGATGCGAGTACCAGTCAAGAGGGCAAAGGGAAAACTCCCATCCCGAAGTTCAAGAAGAGGTCCGTTTCTGCTGTACGAGATTGGCCACCGGGGTGTGGGCCAGCAGCAAGAGAAAGCTACAGTCAGGTAGCCGTAGTTTCGCTAAGCGATAGTGTCGGGATCGAAGGTTTAGAGCTTCAGGTTATAAGGTGTGTAGTTAGCCATTGTTTCCGGGATTTGCGTGATATTTGCCTGTTTTATATGTTTGCTAACAAGTGCAGTAAATGTGAAAATGGTACCCTTAAGGGGTATGACGATGACCAGGTTAGTGGCAAACTTGTTACTATGTGATCACTGATTTAAATATGAGTGCATGCCTATATTTGTGTGAATGATATGCACATGCATCACCTTGTTATTATATCATGTTACATGTGCATGGGTGGGTTATGAAAAAAGGACAGGGTGTACTTCGAGTACGTGGTTGATGTCAGCTTTGTGCTACATCGTGGATTGGCGCTGACTGAGGTCGCGTTGTGGATCTTTGCGATTTAGTTCGCGTGGTTACCGTGATTGATATCGGCTCGGTGCCATATCGTGGCCTGATGGGTTGCTGTGTGCGCTATCGTGGTTTGATGTTAGCTACACGCTACATCGTGGATGGCATTGGTTGCCTTTTTCGAGTGAAAAGGAGAGGGTGATTCGATAATCCCCTGGTGTGTGGTAGGCTGGATAAGGGGGTGTGTAGAGGATGGACTTTAGGTTTGGGTTGGGTTTCATGTTGCATTGTTCCGTTATGAAATGATATGGAAATGGGCCAAGCCCAATATGACATGTGGAAAGGTATGTTTTGAGAACATACGTGGAAATGGGCCAAGCCCAGTGATCAGTGGATTGATGAGAAAAGGGCCTAGCCCAGTGCTTGAATATGATTTGATTGTGGGCCAAGCCCAGATTGTGGTAATGTTTAAACGATTATATTTACATGTTGCATTTGATAATTGGGTTGATTTGTGGCTAACATGTCGGTGGATATCAGTGGTTTAATTACACACTGAGTCTGTATGACTCACCCAATTATTTATCCAACATCGCTTGTAACAGAATGATCGGACCGGGTTAGAGTAAATACAAGGTGGCCCATGCAGGAGACGTTTTAAATATTTTTATTTTAAGCATTTTAAGTTGAAGCACTTGGATTAATTATTTTGTAATAAGGGCCTTATTATTGTTATTATTGTTATTGCTATTTTTGATATTATTTTAGATTATGTTTTACTTAAAATAAATTACTATGTGAAAATGTTTTTAATTGTAGCAATCTTTTATTCAGAGTATATGTATTTTTACACCAAAGTTTTAATATGGATTATTTCTAATAACAAAGTTTTATTTATAATTTTAAAAAGAAAAGACATGGTTTCCAAAAGTTAAAAATTTTCATGTTTTATTCGAAAGACAAAAAGGATTTTTAACCGTTCTTCCACAGTGACATAACCAGATCCGGTCAAGGCTTGTGGGCCGGGTTTGGGGGCGTTACAGTTTGGTATCAGAGCCCGGTTCAAAACTTTTCTTTGAGGGTTTTGGGCCCAAAAACGTTTCAAAATGGGCTTTTCAAAAATATGGGTTTTTATGAAATATTTTCAGGTATTCTGGCATGGCACCTGTACCTCCGGCCCGAGTCCGCCAGGTAAGTACGTCAGACTTGTGAAGTAATTTGTTATGAACTGTGATGGCCTTAGTTGGGCTCGTAGATTAGTGAACTAGGATCTGTTGAACCCTAGGACTAGTCTACTCAAACATATGCATAAGACTTAAGGTTACTAAAACAAACCTACGACTAAGTCGCCGAGTTAGGGTGTGGTAACCCTGTGCGCATGTCAAGGATTGGATCCGAAAGAGCTTGGTACTTAAGCAGTCCTCGTGACTCACCTCCTCTTCATGGGATTCCTACCGTGCGTAGAGCTTCGGTCACCCTAACCAAGAGGACTCACCATAAAGCTAAACACACCGAATAAAACCGAAAGGGACTAGCCTTGTTTTATGGAAACCCTAGTTTTAAAATCACTAAAGCATTTTTTTTCATAGTAACGAAAATTTATTTTTGAAAAAAAAATTTCAAAATATTTTCGACTTACCAAAATTCCAAAATTACCCCTAGTGGCAAAATTACGAAAATACCCCTGGTTTCCAAAAATTCTGTTATACCTTTAATTTGAGAAATTTTCGGAAAATACCCTCCAGTTTTGTGAAATTTCAAAATACCCTGATTTATTAAAGTTTTAAAATTTTCTGGCATTACGAAAATACCCCTGTAGGATAAATTACGAAATTGCCCCTGGGTTGAGATAAGGGCTAAGATGCCATAGAAGTGCAGTAAAGGTGGTGGATGTTTGTGATTGTGTTGATGAATGAATAGGATTCTTTGAATTAGAACCTTTTGATTGATCGAAAGAACCACTTCTGGAACTTTCTTTACATAAGATTTGTTCGCGGTTAAACAAGTGAAACAGAATTTCAAATGCATAAAACTGTTTAATCAGATTAAATCGCGACGATAGAGATGAGTTCTAGGGGACGCGATAGAGGTAGAATGGCAGCATCGGAACCGGTAGGGTTTGGCCATGGGTCAGAAAGTGAAGTGCCGCCGGCAGTGGGCATAGAGGATCAAGATCAAGCAGGAGCAGATGACGCGGTGTCGCAAGCCATGTTACGCGTGCTACAGCAAGTGGCAAGAGCCGGTATGGGAAATGGAGCTCGGAAGTCAGTGTCTGAGAGACTCAGGTCGAACGGGGCTAAAGGTTTTACAAGAGTGTCAGGAGTAGCTCCGAACGTAGCAGAATATTGGCTAGAAGGAGTCGAAAGAATCATGGACGATTTGGATTGTACCCCATAGGAAAAGCTGAAAGGTGCTGTTTCGCTGCTTCGAGACGAGGCTTATCAATGGTGGCTTACTGTCAAGCAAGGTGTCCCAACAGAACGAGTGGATTGGGTTTACTTTAAGTCTAAGTTCGAAGGAAAGTACGTTGGAGCCAGTTATTTGGATTCGCAGAAGAAGGCGTTTCTAAATCTGGTACAAGGAAGTAAGTCGATAGCAGAGTACGAAGCAGAATTTGTACGGCTGAGCCAGTATGCTAAGGGAATTGTGGCCACTGATTATGAGAGGTGCGTCCAGTTTGAATACGGGTTGCGAGATGAACTTCGAGTGTTGATTGCTCCGCAGAGGGAAAGAGACTTCGCGGTGTTAGTGGAGAAAGCTCGTATAGCTGAAGAAGTTAAGAGGACGGTAAGGGAAAACCGAGAAAATAATAGGAACAAAACTAAGAAAAGGGTTGGACCGTCAGCATCATTTGGAGATGCTAGGAAAAGACCGAGAGTTGAGAATGCAGTACGTTCACCTGTGCCAGTTGCCGAGAATTGAAATCGTTCTTGTGTTCGATGTGGAAGACCTCACACAGGAGAGTGTTGGGGAAATAGTAAAGAATGCTTTCGGTGTGGATCTAAGGCACATCTGGTTAAGAATTGTCCTCGAACAACGAGGGGTTGTAGTTCAAGCCATGGAGGGAATGGTTCTAGTCAGAGTCAACCAAGGATGTGATATCTGGTAAGCCCCTTTGCTTTGGTACATGCTTTAATTGCTTTGCTTGTTGTGAGTTAGCCTTTTCTGTGTTGCTAAGAGAGGTGTTTTGAATTTTGAGTGTGAACTTAGAGACTATGTTTGGGAAGTATGGTAGATTTGCTAAGATCAGAGTGCGCAGCATAAGCGTAGGGTGGTAAGATAGGTTGTACGGATGTTCGTTAGTCAAGTAATTTCGAGGATGAAATTATTTCTAAGGAGGGTAGAATTGTAACACCCTGGTTTAGGGGCTATGCAGTTTGAGTATAATTCAGGTGTTGGAAGGTTTTTGGGTGTGCTTGGATGTGTTTAGAGGTTTTAAGAATGCTTGGATGAAAGGGGAGTACCTTGGAAAATTTTAGATTTTTAGTGTAAAAACGGGAAATAGGGCAAGAAGGCTTTAAAATAATTTGGGGGAGTTTAAGACGCAAGAAACAGCTTGGTGGAGTGGCATGGAGGCGCTGCTTGGGGCTTGGGAAGGTGACGCCTCAAGGGGGGCTAAGGGGCCTGGGTTCGAATCAAGGAGGCAGCGAAGTGGTTTTAATTTTTGGGTTTTGGCGTTGCAAGGAAGGAGGCTTTAAAAGGAGCTGGGGGGAGTCTTTGACACAAGCAGCACCTTGGCAAAGTGGTTCCCGTGCGCTACTTAGGAGCTGGAGGTGAAGTTGGGCGCTGGTTCGAGTGGCTGCAGCAGCATTTTGGCGTGTTTTATTTTTATACGGTGATGGGCTTGAGTAGGAAGGGTTTAAAGATAAATGTTGGGGGCTTTATGACATGAAATTCAATGTGGCCGAGTGGCCTGGGGCTTTGGAGGAGAGGGCTGCAGCAGTAGGTTCCAGGTTCAAACCAAGGGAGTGGCAATTGGTTTTTTGTTTTTATTCTTATTTTTGCAGCAGCTTGGTAAGGTGCTGGACGGCTAGAAGGCTCTTATTAGATAAGGATAATAGTTTTTATTTTATTTTGTTATTTGTTTAGTGTAGGATTAGTATTATTTTATTTGAATAAGATGAGATAACAATGGACTCATTCAAACCTTTTGAATGATAGGCTAAGAGGAAATATAGGAGAAGATTGTGGGATTTTGTGAAGAGCATGAGAAGTGGCCGGCCATAGGACTCTTTAGGTGGCTAGTTTCGGTCATGTATAGGGAGGAGAGTGCCGAAATTATTCTTCTTCTTCTTCTTATTCTCTTGCCGAAAATTCTAGTCAAGCAATTCATTGTTTTTTTCTCTCTTTTTTTTTTCCTTGAAGCTGAAACTTCTTCATCATTGTCTCCATTGCCGAATTTTCTATGAGAAGTCACCTAGTTCAATTTCCATTTTCTTAGCCTTGTGACCGAAACTCTAAGGTCCCATAAAGATACTTTTGTTTTCTTCTTTCCCCTTCCCTATTTGCACTTTGACCGAACCCCCATTCCTTTCTCAAACTCTTTTCAAACTCCATAACAACACCTTGTGTTAGCCGAATGCTCCAACTTCATTTGGTAGTGAAGTCGAAACCTTTAGCCTCTCTATTCCTCTTCTATTTTACCAAGCTTGAAGCCGAAATCTCCCTTGATATCCTAGTGTGGTGGGCCGAATCTTAAGCAAGAGTGGTAAGTAGATTCTATCCTTAGCAGTCGATTTATTATTTCCTGTTTTAGTGGCCAAAACCGAATGGTTGGCCTTAGTTGTTGGTGTGGCCGAATGTCTCTAGGGCCAAGGTGACATTGTGTTTCATTTTGGTTGTAGCTAGCACCAAGGAGCAAAAAGGGATTCTCTTGAGATTTCAACAGAATAGGTAAGGTGATGGTAAGTATTCGGCCAAAGGTGCCTTTTCATGGATTCTTGTTGTAGACCGATTCTAATAGTGGTGTACAGGGATTTCGGCAATACCATAGGACCATTGGCATTTCAGGATTCAGGTAAAGAGGGTAAGTGATTCTTTGGTATTCAGCCTTAGGCCATTGGTTGTGTAGGGGTTGACCAAATGGTGACTATGGTTTATAGGGCAAATCGACAGAAGCAAAGGAAGCTTTCAGGATCTCAGTTAATTCGGTAAGGGTGAGTAGTTTATGGTTATTCATTTGAGATCTGTATTAATCGTGTGTTGATTAGATATCGTTATGGATGCGAGTGCCAGTCAAGAGGGCAAAGGGAAAAACTCCCATCCCGAAGTTCAAGAAGAGGTCCGTTTCTGCTATACGAGATTGGCCACCGGGGTGTGGGCCAGCAGCAGGAGAAAGCTACAGTCAGGTAGCCGTAGTTTCGCTAAGCGATAGTGTCGGGATCGAAGGTTTAGAGCTTCAGGTTATAAGGTGTGTAGTTAGCCATTGTGTCCGGGATTTGCGTGATATTTGCCTGTTTTATATGTTTGCTAACAAGTGCAGTAAATGTAAAAATGGTACCCTTAAGGGGTATACGATGACCAGGTTAGTGGCAAACTTGTTACTATGTGATCAATGATTTAAATATGAGTGTATGCCTATATTTGTGTGAATGATATGCACATGCATCACCTTGTTATTATATCATGTTACATGTGCATGGGTGGGTTATGAAAGAAGGACAGGGTGTACTTCGAGTACGTGGTTGATGTCAGCTTTGTGCTACATCGTGGATTGGCGCTGACTGAGGTCGCGTTGTGGATCTTTGCGATTTAGTTCGCGTGGTTACCGTGATTGATTTCGGCTCGGTGCCATATCGTGGCCTAATGGGTTGCTGTGTGCCCTATCGTGGTTTGATGTTAGCTACACGCTACATCGTGGATGGCATTGGTTACCTTTTTGGAGTGAAAAGGAGAGGGTGATTCGATAATCCCCTGGTGTGTGGTAGGCTGGATAAGGGGGTGTGTAGAGGATGGACCTTAGGTTTGGGTTGGGTTTCATGTTGCATTGTTCCGTTATGAAATGATATGGAAATGGGCCAAGCCCAATATGACATGTGGAAAGGTATGTTTTGAGAACATACGTGGAAATAGGCCAAGCCCAGTGATCAGTGGATTGATGAGAAAAGGGCCTAGCCCAGTGCTTGAATATGATTTGATTGTGGGCCAAGCCCAGATTGTGGTAATGTTTAAACGATTATATTTACATGTTGCATTTGATAATTGGGTTGATTTGTGGCTAACATGTCGGTGGATATCAGTGGTTTAATTACACACTGAGTCTATATGACTCACCCAATTATTTATCCAACATCGCAGGTAACAGGATGATCGGACCGGGTTGGAGTAAATACAAGGTGGCCCATGCAGGAGACGTTTTAAATATTTTTATTTTAAGCATTTTAATTTGAAGCACTTGGATTAATTATTTTGTAATAAGGGCCTTATTATTGTTATTATTGTTATTGCTATTTTTGATATTATTTTAGATTATGTTTTACTTAAAATAAATTACTATGTGAAAATGTTTTTAATTGTAGCAATCTTTTATTCATAGTATATGTTATTTTACACCAAAGTTTTAATATGGATTATTTCTAATAACAAAGTTTTATTTATAATTTTAAAAAGAAAAGACATGGTTTCCAAAAGTTAAAAATTTTCATGTTTTATTCGATAGACAAAAAGGATTTTTAACCGTTCTTCCAAAGTGACATAACCAGATCTGGTCAAGGCTTGTGGGCCGGGTTTGGGGGTGTTACACATTCACTTCCCCTTTTTTATAATATCCCATATGCCCATGTCATATAAAACATGCATTATCATGCCAAATTCATTATTCACATTCTTATAGTTTCATAAGTGTGCCATAACAGATCATATCAAAATATTCACATTCCTTTCTTCTTTTTGAGTTTTGATTTTTTTAGGAGGAATAGTAAAGGTTTTGTTTGTTAATTTTAGATACTAGAGGAAGCCACGAAAGTTAACAGAAAAATGAAAGAAGAAACTAGAAAAGTTGAAAGAGAGAAAAACAATTTCAAACTTCACTATTAAGAAATTTAATTTTTCAATTCGTAAGAATAAACTCATAATTAATGGAATAATGGTTTCTAATTTGGTAATGATTATTATTAAGTTTTAGTGTTTTTGATTTTTATCATTAATTTGTTGACACATTTAGAAAATTTTATAAAAATTTTAATTATTCTATAATTTTTATATAATTTTATAATTTTTTAAATATTTTTATATTTTTATAAGAAAGAAAAAGAATAAGGGTCAAATTGACGAAAATTGTAAAGGTTGAGAAACTAAATTTGTAATTGTACTTAAACCTTTTGATACAGTTAAGAAAAAAAAAATTAACAAAGGGACTGAAAATGAGCAAACCGAAAAGTCAAGAGATCAATTTTAAAAAAATAAAACTAAATCCACACCAATTGAAACACCCCACACCTGGCCCACGAGCCTGAACCGGATCTGGTATGTTCCTTAAGTAAATCGGTTTCAAAATTCTTTGTTTCTTGGATATAATTTGTAAAAATTTTAGAAAAATATTGTTTTGGGTTGGGCTTAGATTGGGAACTCAGTTAATTAATTTTGAAAATCTAATTTAATTAAGGTGACAAAATAATTGTAGGGTTCATTTTCAAGAAATAATTTTGCTTAACTTTAATCTAAATAGTTCGTAACATAATAATTAAAAGTAAATCAAAAATAAAGAAATTCACTTGGGCCTTATGGCCTTATTACATCAAGTAAACCCAAATAAAATTTAAAGTACTTGGTAAAATAAAAGTCCCCAAATATCGAAAGTTTTTCCTTGCTATGCATGGCCACCGTTAACTCCTACCGACCCGGTCCATTATTGCTCATTACCTGAAAAATGGTCCCACAAAGGGGTGAGTCAACAGACTCAATGTGCACACAATACTAACATTCAACAAATCAGGCATACAAGTTCATATCAAGTTCATATTCATATACAAATAAATAATGATGCAACCCAAACCCAAGCCTATTTGTCCATCCGCTACACACCACTCGTACCTGCCAATCACACCGTGGGGACTACTAAGTCAAACCTCCATCTGCTACACACCATCGAAGGCAGTCGCTGCAGTCGACATGCTCATCACCCATATAATTTGTGTCATTAGACACCATATTCAAATAATGTAACCGAAGTTACCATATTCAAATAATGTGACCGTAGTCACCATATTCCGTTGGTGAGACCGAAATCAACACCTTCTTCCCCTTTCACATATAGCCCGAAATGCCCCACATATTTAATCATGCACAACATACTTATTTTTCTTATTCATATTACTATTCACGTGTTAAAAACATAACATATTCATAATCCTATCAGAAGTAGGAAACGTACCTGGGTACTTTTTACCACCTTTGTGGTACTTAGCCATATTCACGTTCTTATACATATTCATATATTAAAAATAATTGCCATATAAAATATCGAAAGTTAGTGTGAGTACACACCTGATTCGTTTAACGAAGTCCTTGAAATCTCGAAATCTGATCTACCGCTTAGATCATTAATCCCTACATTTGATTAATCACTTACTAATTTAATAAAAAACTATTCGGCCATAAATCCAAATCCTAGTAGGATTACCTTGAAATTCTCAAATCCCGAAATCCTTGTATCCCTCTGTCGAAATCCCTATAACTACATGTTAGATCAATTTCTAACATTTATTCACAACAAATAACCTTTAGCCGAATGTTAAATATGACTTACCCTAGATTCTTAAATCCCGAAATTCACCAAATAACTAGGGAACACACGGCTTATGGTGTACCTTCGGGAAAAGAACTTCTCCTTCCTTGTAGTCGACACTTAGTAAATCCCGAAAGATCTCTTCGACAATAGATATTAAGGGTATTAGAATCTTAATTTCGACAGCCTTAAAAGAAATGGAATGAGAATCTAACCTAATCTTACCCTTACTAAAGAATTTGATGGAACTCTTGCTTGAACCCTTAGCAGTATTCGGCTATGGCTTTGATGTGGATAACAATTTCGGCTCTTGAGACTTAGTGAGAAATCGACTAGGGCTATTAGTATTTTCGACTTTTGATAGAAGAATAAAAGAAAAGAGAAAAAGAGAATAATGGCAGAGAAAATTCGGCAGAGAGAAGAGGAGAAACTTTAGAGAATTTTGGCAGAGGTTTTCTTAAAGAGAAAAGAATGAATGAAGAATAGCCTTACTCTTCCTTTTATAGCCAAAATTACTAGCTAGAGTCCTTTACTTGGCCACCACTCTTCTATTTTGATAGCTTTATCCCTTGATTTATCACTTTAATAAAACTTAATCCAATAATTATCTCTTATCTTTTAATAAAAATAATACTAATAATAATCCTCTTTTATCTCTTCCTTATCTATCAAAATAAAAGAAATAAATCCATATTTATCCATCTATTATCTCTTGAAAATAATCTAAAATAAATCCATTATTTATCCCTTATTTATCCACCCTTTATCTCTTAAAAATAAAAGAATAAAAGCTCCTAATTTATAGCCATGTGCCGTCCACCTCACTTCTTCTGGAAGCAAAATAAAATTTCTTTTATTTGCTTCCCATGTGACTCGAACTCAGGCCCAATACCCTTGTATGTGGCGCCATTTCCATAGGCCCTAAGTGGCATCTTCAGGCCACTTTTCCAAGCCTGTTTGTGTGTCAAATTTCACATACTTTTTCTCTTAAGGCCACCTTGCCTTAATTTCCTCTTTTAAACTTTAAAACTCGACATTTCTAGGTCATTTCTAAGTTTCCAAAAATTTTTGTTTGGCTCTTTAAACTTGACATTTCCTTACATTTCCAAGTTTCCAGAAATGTTTACTTTCCTCTTTTGAATCATTTCCACATCATTTCCTTACATTCCCTAGTTTCCAAAAATGTTCACTTTCCTCTTTTAAACTTAACGTTTCCAAAGCATTTCCTTACATTTCCTTACATTTCCCTACATTGCCTTACATTTCCATACATTTCAATATATTTCCATACATTTCCATACATTTCCATACATTTCCATACATTTCCTTACATTTCCATACTTTTCCATACATTTCCATACATTTCCATACACCTTAGGGTTCCTAAACTCCTCAGAACACTTCCAACATACCCACTGAGCCCACTTTGCCACATGCCTTCCTTGTGTTATGAGTCCAACACAAATTTTCCTTAAGGCCTCTTTGCCTCGTTTCCTCTTTTCACTTAAAATCCAATAATTTTTCTAAGCTTTCTCTTTCATCCTAGAATTTTAAAAACCCTTAATACACTTCCAAACACTGCCAAAACCTATTAACTCATGAATTATGAACAAACGCATAACCCCTAATCTAGGATGTTACATCAATCAATCAGTACAAGGACTTGATTTCCCCTAAGTGTCTTCATACAGTATTTTTGTTCATCTTTTATGTCAACTTGATTTGGTTCCAGTTTTGCACCTCTTAAATTCTTAGACCTTGACTTTTCATCCCTTTTCTGTGCATCATGCATCTCATAGGTATAATCTTTTATCGAAGAGGTTTTGTTTCTATCTGTAATCTGCTCAGATGGCTTCACGTACGGTTGGTTTGATTTGAGATCAGAATGTACATGTTCACTACAATGGTACTATTCCGAACACTTGCTGTTCTGTTTGATGAAAAATAAAGTACGAATATCACCGGAATATATTAACCTCAAACTTTGCTTTTCTTCCATTTGATGAAAAATAAAGTCTTTTTGGTCTTTTTCAAGAGAAATTTTTCTTTTTCATGGTCCTTAAATGATTAAATTAAGTTAATTCTATCTAGCATGTTTTTATTGGATGTCATACATTTTTTTATTAAACTAAGATGAAATTATTCTAGTAAAACTTAGACTCACCAGATTGCATAATTCCATAGGAATGAGACCTTGGAAATGGTTTTTGGACAAATCCAGTACCCACAAATCTGTATGATTCCATAACCATCTTGGAAGCTTGCCAGAGAAATGATTATTACTTAAATCTAATACTTGGAGACTTTTAAAGCTAATAGTTGAAACATCAGAAAAAGAAACTTACCTAAATCGGTTGCTCTCCTCGCCGTTGAAGGCCATGCAGGAAAAGGAGAAGAAAACGAAATATTTCTTTATTTCTTTACCGAGTTAGGCCGGGTTTTTGAGGGTTTTGACCTCGGATCAGCGTTCTACATGTGACGGGCTTCAAAAGGGTGTCTTTTGGTGTTCTTCGGCCACCGTGTACGGCGGTGCCGTCACCGGTAATCGACGGCCGCCACGGTGGTCCGGTGCTGGAGCAATGGCCGGAGCCTGAAGAAGAGAAAGGAGTTGTGAGAGTTTCTTCTGTTTTTTTTGTAGAAAAAAAGAGAAAATAAAGTTTTTTTAAAAAAATTGATTTAAATAATGGAAGTAAAATGGTGTCGTTTCACTTGGGCCCTTTAACGCCAAAGCGGCGTCGTTTAGGAGGCTGACACGAGGCCCGAACCGCTCTAACCTCAGGATCCGCGTGTTTTTCCGGAAGCGTCTAATTTCACTTTTAGCCCTTCCGCTTTTCAAATAGTTTGCGGTCCAGTATTTTTCCTTTTTATAAATTTACCGTATAATTTTATTTTTGTTTCATTTTAGTTCTATAAAGAACGGCGTCGTTTAAGGCCTACCCGTGCGCGACCCGACCCACTCTAGGGGGATCTTGTGTACACATTTACAGGAATACCCCTCTCTTGGCTTATAATTAAATAACTATAGGTTTTTCAATTGGGCTACGTGGGCTCTACAAAACGGTAACGAATCCGCTTTTTTCACAAAAATATGAAGGCCAAAATTAAGGTTTATAACCTAATAAATTAACCATTAAATCACTATTTAGTATCTACCATCGAGGTTTAAATTTTTTTATTCAAGTTAAGTCTTAAACTTAACAATTATTTTCATATTGAGTCAGAACTAAGTAATTGTTTCCATATTGGATCTAAATTAAACAATCGTGTTATAGGTTGAGCTTAAAACATAATTTGTATTGTGAATTTATAATAAATTTTTCACCCTATAAGATTTCATAAACTTAAATTGTCTACTCGTAACTCCTATTTTCTCCTATAAGATGATGTGTCAGCTTTTAAAATTAGCATATTAGCCATGTTAATCCTCAAACATTTATACGTTAATGCTAATTTAGTCTTGATTCTAAAAAATTAATCATCAATGTTTATACATTATGTAATTTGATCTTTTTTTGTTTCTTTGTGACTTTTTCACCTAAAAAATTAGAAAATAAATTTTATCAGCTAAATTTGATAAAAAAATATATAATATATATATACTAAAAATGGAGACCCAATATCATATTTTTACCTTTTCTCATTCTTTTCTTTTGATACTACATTTCTCCACCATTGGATTGAACACTAATGGTTCAGATGACTTGGTCTTCGATAGTTCACTCTTTATTGATTTTATAGGGAAAAAAAATTTATGATGGAATCGTTTGACATTAGATCTATCAGGATGCTCTAGTTGTTTTTTCGTCATTATTCACATCTCCAGCGAACATAAAGATTCTCGCCACCCATTCAATTAACCCAATGTGAAAAAGAAAATGAGAGTGCTTTTGAAATAACCAATTTCTACAATTAACCCTCTTTATTAATGTTATTTTTAGTTAAAATCGCTTGGATAATCAAAACGTGCGTTTAAGACTTTTTCGCCCCGAAGTAACAAAATATCACGTCCCGCAAGTTAGGACAGAACACCTTGAACCTTTGAGAATGAGCTTGCCTTTATTCTTTTATTTTTAAATTTGATGTATTTTGATTTTAAAAGGATATTCAATTATTTGAGCTCAACGAGGGAAACAAAATCCAGTGAGTTAGGGTACAATTTCTCGAGGCTCTAAGCACAGAATATTGCCTTTATTTCCAAAAGTTTTTGAATGAATACGCATGTAATGTTTAAAACTATGCATATTTATTTTATTTAGATTATAGTGTAAAGAATGAATATTTAAACACGGCTCGTGACACGATTAGAACAATAATAGAATGATAACGTGAATAAGCAAAATAACGATATATCTATAATAATGAGACAACAAATAAGCAATGGCAATAACCAATTTTTTAAGATTCATCATACGTGGCATTATTACACCTAAGGAGGATCCATTATATATTACAATGAGAGATAAGGCAACCCGTCAGGTTTCCAGCCTATATACTTTGAACCTTTTTTTTTTTTGGACAGTAATATACTAAACAGCCAGCATATATCAACCAAGCTGGATAATACACAGCAATTCAGACAGCAATTTTTTAAGATTCATCATACGTGGCATTGTTACACCTAGGGAGGATCCATTATATCTTACAATGATATATAAGGCAACCCGTAAGGTTTCCAGCCTATATATGTAACATCCTGGAAAGGGCTTATGCATTTTCAGTTTAATTGTACGAAATGACAAGTCTTAAGCACTGTGAATAAATTTTTGGTATTTTTGGAATCCTAGAAATGCATAGAAATGAAGATGAACATTTTTGGAAACTTGAACATTTTTAGAAACCTGAACATTTTAGGCAACCTGAACATTTTTGGAAACCTGAACATTTTAGGCAACCTGAACATTTTAGGAAACCTGAACTTTTTTGGAAACCTGAACATTTTTGGAAATGTTTCAAAAATGGAAAGTGAACATTTTTGGAAACTTGGAATGTAAGAAAAATGGCAAGTAAACAGAGCCGATCGAAAATTTTAGGAAACTTGGAAATGACCCTAAAATGATGGGTTTTAAAGTTTAAAATAGGAAATTAAGGCAAGGGGGCCTTAAAAATAAAAGTTGGTAAAATTTGACACGCAAAAAGGCTTGGAAAAGTGGCCTGAAGAAGTCACTTAGGGCCTATGGAAATGGCGCCAAGTGCAAGAGGCATGGGCCTAGGTTCGAGTCACTTGGGAAGTAAATAAAAAAGAGTTTTATTTTGCTTTCAGAAGGCTAAGAGTGGACGGAAAGGCTTCTAGAGAAAAGGGAGTTTAATTCCCTTTAAAATTCGGCAATTTATGAAGATAATAGAGGATTTTTTTTAGGATTATTCAGAGGAGATAAATAATGGATTAAACTCTTTTATTTATGATAAATAAAAGATAAAGCTATCAGATAGAGGAGTGGTGGCCAAGTAAGGGACTCCCTAGCTGATAATTTCGGCTATAAAAAAGAAGGCAGGAGGGCTACTCATCAATTTTTACTTCCTCCTCATCTCTGCCGAAATTTTTAGGGTTCCCTTCTCTTTTCTTTTGTCTAGCCAAATTCCCTAGCCTCCTCTCTCTTTTTCTTTTCTTCTTTTTCAAAACAAAAACACAATCCAACCTAGCCAAATTCTTCATAGCATCAAAAGCCAAAATTCACTAAAGCCGAATCTCTCAGTGGTGTCGAAAGATCTGTTTAAATTCAACACTTAAGGTAAGAATCTTGTGGTTATTGATTTATTCTCTTCTTTAAGCCGAAATATAGGGATTAATGTTATTATTATTGTGGCCGAAACTATAAGGAGTGTTTCGGGATTTCTAGTGCTATCGACTACAAGGGAGAGATCATTCGGGATTCAAGGATCTAAGGTAAGATATACACATATTTTGGTCAAAAGTTATGGAATATATGTGAGATTAAAATTAACATATAATTATAGGGATTTCGACAGACATACAAGGCAAGGAGTCCTTTTCAGATTTGGAAATTTTAAGGTAAGTAATACAAATCCTAGTTGTATTTGGAAAAGTGGCCGAATGGTCTTTTAAAGTGATTAACTTATGTAGGATTTGAGATCTAAATCTGTGGTCGATTCTCTTTGGGATTTCAAGGAACCTATCAAACGAATCAGGTGTGTACTCACACTAACTTTCAATATATTATGGCAATAATTATTTTAATATATATATATGCATAAGAATGAGAATGTGGCTAAGTACCACAATTGTGGCAAAAAGGTACCCAGGTACGTTTCCTACTTTTGATAGGATTATGAATGTGATATACTCTGAATAAGTAACATGAGTAAGAAATAAGTTATGCATGATATAATATTTGGGGCATTCGGGATATATGTGAAAGGGGAAGAAGGTGTTGACTTGGTCTCACTAACGAATATGGTGACTACGGTCACATTATTTGGATATGGTAACTTTGTTACATTATCTGAATTTGGTAACTTCGGTTACATTATTTGATTATGGTGTCTAAGGACACAAATTATATGGACAATGAGCACGCCGATCGCAAATGATCGCCTTCGATGGTGTGTAGCGGATGGAGGGTCGACTTAGTAGTCCCACGGTGTGTGCGCGGTGCACGTGGTGTGTAGCGCATGCACAATTAGGTTTGGGTTTGGGTTGGATCATTTTTGTTTGAATATGTATTTGATATATGCCCGATCTGTTGAATGTTAGTTCTGTGTACAATTGAGTCTGTTGACTCACCCCGTTGGGGAATATTTTTCAGGTGATGAGCAGTGATGGACCGGGACGGTGGACCTTGGGGTAGCCATGCTCTACTTGAAGATTTTACTGAATTTGGACATTGTTTATTTTAAAGTACTTTGAAATTTTATTATTGGGTTTTATTTGATGTAAGAAGGCCATAAGGCCCAAGATGAACTTCGTTATTTCTGCTTATTTTTAATTGTTATGTCACAAATTATTTTTTATTAAAGTTCAAGTAAATTTTTATTTAAAAAGAACTAAACCCTAAATTATTTTTGTCACCCTAATTAAATGGTTTCTAAATTAAATAAGTGAGCTTGCAATCTAAGCCCAACCCAAACCGATATTTTTCTCAACATACACAAATTTTCTCTATGTAACAAAAGATTTCAAAACTGATTTTCTTAAGGAACATACCAGATCCGGTCCAGGCTCGTGGGCCGGGTGTGGGGTGTTTCAGCTTGGTATCAGAGCCCAGTTTTAAAACTCTCGGCCTGTGGGCTCACGCCCAAAACGTTTTCAAATCGAGCCCAAATGAATTTTATAAAGTATCTTTGAAAATAAGCAAGTTTCTGGCATGGCACCTGAGCCTCCGACCCGCAGTCCACCAGGTAAGTACCCCTGCTCTTTTGTGTGATTATATGAACTTTAGAAGGGTAGAAAAGGCATGGAACGTAGAATATTGTGATAGGAACTTAAACCCTAGGATTAGACTACTCAAACACAAAACACATAAGACTTAATGCACTAAAGAAACTTATAGCTAAGTCACTGAGCTAGGGTGTGGTAACCCCTGTACACATGTCTAGGATTGGATCCGGAAGAGCCTGGTATTTAAGCAGTCCTAGTGACTCACCTCCTCTTCACAGGTATCCTACCTGGTGCGTAACTTCGGTTCACCCTAACTCAGAGGGCTCAGTGGTATGGCAACCTCTGTGCGCATGTCTAGGAATGGTTTCGGTGAGAGCTTGGTATTTAAGCAGTCCGCGTGACTCACCTCCTCTTCACTCGAATCCTGCCTGGTGCGTAGCTTTGGTTCACCCAGACCAAAGAGGGCTCGGACATAGGCTAAACATAACGACTAAAACCCGAAAGGGAACTAGCCTTGTTTTGAAAAAAAAAAGAACGAAACAACAAACCCTAGTTTTAAAACCCTTAAAACTTTCTTTTAAATTTGGAAAAACCCATCTTTTCAAAATTTTTCCGAAAAATTTTTGATTTGTGAAAAATTACAAAAATACCCTTAATGGTAAAATTACAAAAACGCCCTTAATTTACAAAATGTCAACTTTTCAACAGTTTTGCTAAAAACTTCATTATTTTATAAATGTTCAAAAACCCTACATTGCAAACTATCAAAAATACCTTGATTTTAAAAAATTACAAAATTACCCCTAACTTACAAAATGACCAAAATGACCCTGGTTTTCGAAATTTTTGCAAACATCACCAATTGAAAAAGGAAAACTTTTAAAAAGAACACCCAAAGTTTTACAACTCTTGGAATATCTCTAAACTTACTAAATTTTACAAATTACTCTAGTTTTTGGAAAATTACCAAAATACCCCCGAGGTCAAAAAATTACCGAAATGCCCCTGGATTTCAAAATTTTCCAAAATGACCCCGGGACTTAAAATTACCAAAATACTTTCGACAAAATCACCGAGAAACTTTTTGTTTTGAAAAATTACGAAAATGCCCCTGTAAGACAAAATTACGAAAATACCCCTAGGTAGTGGAAAAACAACGACGATGAAAATTACAACGTTTCTCTGAATGAACGAAAGTTCATACTTGTTTGATGGATGAATGAATGAATGGAAAGACTGTATGCTTGTATGAATACGAAAGAACCACTCCTAAAACTCTGTCATAAAATTTCTTCGCGAGTAAATAAGTGAAACAAAAGTACTAATTCATAAAACTTCTTAACCAGATCTCGACGATAGAAAATGAGCTCCAGAGGACGTGGTCGTCGTGGACGAGGTAGAGGAAGGATGACTGTGTCAGAACCCGTTAGATCGGGTCAGGGTTCTGACAATGAGATACAACCACCCCCACCACCCCCAGCTGTTAATGTTGAGCAACAAGCTCAAACGGGGGAAGATGCTGTGTTGCAGGCTGTGCTGCGAGTTTTGGAATTGGTGGCGGGTGCGGGGGGAAACTCAGGACATCGTAGGTCTGTGCCTGAGCGGCTCCAAGCTAATGGAGCGGAAATGTTCTGAGGAGTATCTGGTGTGGCACCCAGTACAGCTGAGTACTGGTTGGAAGCGACTGAGCGCATTATGGATGAGCTCGGCTTGACCCCTGAGGAGAAGTTGAAGGGGATGGTGGCACTTTACGCGATGAGGCGTACCAATGGTGGTTAACTATTCGAGACGGTGCCACGGCTGAGGATCTGACCTGGGAGTACGTTAAGGAAGCGTACCAAAAGAAATATGTGGGAACCAGGTATACAGATGAGCAAAGAAAGGCTTTTCTGGGGTTGGTGCAGGGGAGTAAGTCTGTCGCGGAATATGAAGTGGAATTCCTGAGGCTGAGTCGCTATGCTCGAGGAGTGGAGGCGACTGAACATGAACGCTGTGTCCGTTTTGAGGACGGACTGAGGGACGATCTGAGACTGTTGATAGCACCACATCAGGAGTGGGAATTCTCTGCTTTGGTGGAAAAGGCCAAGGTGGCCGAGGGAATTAAGGATGCTACCAAGCAGGCTGTGGATAGGAATAAGCCCAAAAGAGGTTTTGGCCCATCTGGAAAGGGTCATAAGAGGCCTAAGGTTGACAGGCCACGGAATCAACAGACTGGTACGGGCTGGCAGTATCGCCCTTGTGAGCATTGTGGAAAGAGGCACTTGGGAGAATGTTGGAGAAAGACGGGAGGATGTTTCAAGTGTGGGTCCAAGGACCATATGCTTAAGGATTGTCCCAAGCAGCCAGATGAGAGCTGACCGGTAGCTCAGAATGCTAGTCAGGCTGGTAGAGGCGGACAGTAGCCTCAACGGGGTCGTGGTTCGGCCAACAGAGGTAATGGTGCTGGCAGAGGCTGTGGAACACAAGGTCGAGGTGCTGCTAATATAGAAGCAAGGCAACCGAGTTTGGTTTATGCGGTTTACCGGAGGGAGGATGGAGATGCGCCGGATGTTATAACCGGTACGTTTTTTATTTTTGACAAGCCCTATTTTGCTCTTATTGATGTGGGCTCGACCCATTCATATATTGTATGTAGTGTAGTGGAAACACTAGGTTTAGACTCTAAACTCTCTGATAGGCAGATGACTGTAGTAAGCCCATTAGGCCAAACAGTGAGGATAGATAAGATCTTTCGAAATGTACACCTAGAGATTCAGGGAGTGAATTTTCGGGCTGACTTAATGGAGTTACCTTTCGGAGAGTTTAAGCTTATACTTGGAATGGATTGGCTAGTAGAGCATCGAGCCATGTTGGATTGTGCGGCTAAACATATGGAACTAAGAACCCTGGAGGATGAAGTAGTAGTGATGATCGGAGAAAGGAGGAATTACTTGTCTAACGTAGTTTCGGCACTAAAGGCTGAGAAAATGGTTAAGAAAGGGTGCAAGGCGTTCTTAGCCTTCATAAGTGCGTTAGGTGGAAAAGATGAAGGTGTCAATGGAGTTAGGACGGTAAGGGACTTTGTAGATGTGTTTCCAGAGGAATTACCAGGAATACCCCCAGATAGGGAGGTGGAATTTGGAATAGATTTGCTACCGGGAACAGCTCCTGTGTCAATCGCTCAATACAGAATGGCGCCAAAGGAGTTAGTTGAGCTCAAGGCTCAAATCCAAGAGTTGTTGGATCGTGGGTTCATTCGACCCAGTGTGTCTCCATGGGGAGCACCGTTCCTATTTGTGAAGAAGAAGGACGGAACTATGCGGATGTGCATAGACTATCGTCAGTTGAATAAACTGACCATCAAGAACAAATATCCTTTGCCAAGGATAGACGACTTGTTCGACCAGCTGAAAGGGGCAGCTGTGTTCTCGAAGATAGACCTAAGGTCGGGATATCATTAGCTAAAGGTAAAGGAGGTTGATATCCATAAGACGGCCTTTAGGACAGGATACGAGCATTTTGAGTTTGTGGTAATACCGTTTGGATTGACGAACGCTCCAGCCGCGTTCATGGACATGATGAATCGGGTTTTCCAACCCTATTTGGATAGGTTCGTCGTTTCGTTCATCGACGATATTTTAGTGTATTCCAAGTCGGAGGAGGAGCATGATGAGCATCTTCGAGTGGTACTTCAAGTGTTAAGGGAGAAGAAGCTTTATGCCAAATTCAGCAAGTGTGAAATTTGGCTTAAGGAGGTGGCATTCCTAGGACATGTGGTATCCGCAAAAGGAATAAGAGTGGACCCTAGGAAGATCAAAGCAGTGTTGGATTGGAAACCCCCTAGGTCTGTGGCTGAAATCTGAAGTTTCTTAGGATTGGCAGGCTATTACAGAAGGTTCATGGAAGGGTTCTCGTCAATAGCCGCGCCTTTGACGAAGTTGCTAAGGAAGGAAGTACCCTTTGAATGGGCTACTAAGCAACAAGAGAGTTTTGAAAAGCTTAAGAAGGTGTTTACGGAAGCTCCAGTATTAATCCAGCCGGAGGCAGGCAAGGATTTTGTGGTGTACTGTGACGCTTCGCACACGGGGTTAGGCTGTGTGCTAATGCAAGAAGGAAAAGTGGTCGCGTATGCGTCTCGGCAATTAAGACCTCATGAAGTGAACTACCCAACTCATGACTTGGAACTAGCAGCTGTGGTTTTCGCCCTTAAGGTTTGGAGGCACTACCTTTATGGAGAAAGGTCAGTTATCTACACAGACCACAAGAGCCTTAAGTATTTGTTAACTCAAAAGGAGTTGAACTTAAGGCAACGAAGGTGGGTGGAATTGTTGAAGGACTACGACTGTTCGATAGAATATCATCCGGGCAAGGCGAATGTGGTAGCTAATGCTCTAAGTAGGAAGGTTGTGGCGGATCTAAGGGCTATGTTCGCCCGCTTAAGTTTGTATGATGATGGAAGCCTGTTAGCAGAATTGCAAGACAAGCCCACGTGGCTAAAGGAAGTGAAAGAGGGCCAGTTGGTAGATAAGGATCTAAGTGCTAAGTTACAGCAAGTCCAGAACAGAGAATTAAGGGATTATGGCGTCAATGAAGAAGGACTATTGTGCTACCAAGGAAAAGTCTGTATGCCAAAGGATCAGGAGTTAAGACAAAGGATTCTTCGGGAGGCACATGGTAGCCCTTATGCTATGCATCTCGGAGGCATTAAGCTGTATAGAGACCTAAGGGAACAATTTTGGTGGTCTGATCTTAAGCGAGAAGTGACTGAATTTGTGGGGAAATGTTTGACGTGTCAGCAAGTTAAGGCTGAACACCAAGTTCCATCAGGATTACTTCAACGAATTGAGATTCCCCAATGGAAGTGGGAAAGAATTACCATGGACTTCGTTAGTGGGCTTCCCCTTACGCCCACTAAGAAGGACTCGGTATGGGTGATAGTGGACCGTTTGACCAAGTCTGCACATTTTATTCCGGTGAGAGTTGACTATTCTCTTCCGAAGTTAGCCAAGCTATATGTGGCAGAGATCGTAAGGCTACACGGAGTACCAGTATCGATTATCTCCGATCGAGACCCAAGGTTTACGTCTCAGTTTTGGAAGGCACTTCATCAAGCTTTAGGCACTAAGTTGGACTTCACTACGGCTTTTTATCCACAATCCGATGGGCAGTCAGAACGGGTTATACAAGTGTTGGAGGACATGCTGAGAAGCTGTGTGATGGATTTTCCAGGAAGTTGGGAAGATTACTTGCCTTTAGCTGAGTTCGCCTACAACAACAGCTATCAGGCTAGTATACGGATGGCACCATATGAAGCACTGTACGGTAGGAAGTGTAGAACACCTACCTGTTGGACCGAGTTAGGAGAACATCGAGTTTTGGGCCCAGAGTTAGTGGCTGAAATCGAAGAGAAAGTTGAGATAATCCGGGCAAGGTTGAAGGAAGCCTCGGATAGGCAAAAGTCGTACGCCGACCTTAAGCGGAAGGAAATAGAGTTTGAAGTAGGAGATCAAGCATTTCTGAAGGTCTCACCTTGGAAGAAGGTAATGAGGTTCGGTCGCAAAGGGAAGCTAAGCCCAAGGTTTATAGGGCCCTATAAAGTACTGAAGCGAGTTGGGCCAGTGGCATACCAGTTGGAGTTACCGCCAGAGTTGCAGCAAATGCACGATGTTTTCCATGTGTCCATGTTACGTCATTACCGATCGGATCCATCCCATGTGGTACCAATTGAGGAAGTGGAGCTAAGGCCAGATCTATCCTACGAGGAAGAGCCGATTCGAATCTTGGAACGTGATGTGAAAGTACTACGAAGGAAGTCAGTACCTCTAGTCAAAGTGTTATGGCGCAATCATGGATCGGAAGAAGCTTCGTGGGAGCCAGAGGAGACAATGCGACAGCAATACCCTCAATTGTTTAGTTAGGAAATTTCGGGGACGAAATTTTGTTTAAGGGGGTAGAACTGTAACATCCTGGAAAGGGCCTATGCATTTTCAGTTTAATTGTACGAAATGACAAGTCTTAAGCACTGTGAATAAATTTTTGGTATTTTTGGAATCCTAGAAATGCATAGAAATGAAGATGAACATTTTTGGAAACTTGAACATTTTTGAAAACCTGAACATTTTAGGCAACCTGAACATTTTTGGAAACTTGAACATTTTAGGCAACTTGAACATTTTAGGAAACCTGAACATTTTTGGAAATGTTTCAAAAATGGAAAGTGAACATTTTTGGAAACTTGGAATGTAAGAAAAATGGCAAGTAAACAGAGCCGATCGAAAATTTTAGGAAACTTGGAAATGACCCTAAAATGATGGGTTTTAAAGTTTAAAATAGGAAATTAAGGCAAGGGGGCCTTAAAAATAAAAGTTGGTAAAATTTGACACGCAAACAGGCTTGGAAAAGTGGCCTGAAGAAGTGACTTAGGGCCTATGGAAATGGCGCCATGTGCAAGAGGCATGGGCCAGGTTCGAGTCACTTGGGAAGCAAATAAAAAAGATTTTTATTTTGCTTCCAGAAGGCTAAGAGTGGACGGCAAGGCTTCTAGAGAAAAGGGAGTTTAATTCCCTTTAAAATTCGACAATTTATGAAGATAATAGAGGATTTTTTTTAGGATTATTCAGAGGAGATAAATAATGGATTAAACTCTTTTATTTATGATAAATAAAAGATAAAGCTATCGAGATAGAGGAGTGGTGGCCAAGTAAGGACTCCTAGCTGATAATTTAAACTATAAAAGGAAGGCGGAGGGCTACTCATCAATTTTTGCTTCCTCCTCATCTCTACCGAAATTTTTAGGGTTCTCTTCTCTTTTCTTTTGTCTAGCCGAATTCCCTAGCCTCCTCTCTCTTTTTCTTTTCTTCTTTTTCAAAACCAAAAACACAATCCAACCTAGCCAAATTCTTCATAGCATCAAAAGCCGAAATTCTGCCAAAGCCGAATCTCTGAAGTGGTGTCAGGAAAGATCTGTCGAATTCAACACTTAAGGTAAGAATCTTGTGGTTATTGATTTATTCTCTTCTTTAAGCCGAAATATAGGGATTAATGTTATTATTATTGTGGCCGAAACTATAAGGAGTGTTTCGGGATTTCTAGTGCTATCGACTACAAGGGAGAGATCATCCGGGATTCAAGGATCTAAGGTAAGATATACACATATTTTGGTCAAAAGTTATGGAACATATGTGAGATTAAAATTAACATATAATTATAGGGATTTCGAAAGACATACAAGGCAAGGAATCCTTTCAGATTTGGAAATTTTAAGGTAAGTAATACAAATCCTAGTTGTATTTGGAAAAGTGGCCGAATGGTCTTTTAAAGTGATTAACTTATGTAGGATTTGAGATCTAAATCTGTGGTCGATTCTCTTCGGGATTTCAAGGAACCTATTAAGCGAATCAGGTGTGTACTCACACTAACTTTCAATATATTATGGCAATAATTATTTTAATATATATATATGCATAAGAATGAGAATGTGGCTAAGTACCACAATTGTGGCAAAAAGGTACCCAGGTACGTTTCCTACTTTTGATAGGATTATGAATGTGATATACTCTGAATAAGTAACATGAGTAAGAAATAAGTTATGCATGATATAATATTTGGGGCATTCGGGATATATGTGAAAGGGGAAGAAGGTGTTGACTTCGGTCTCACCAACGGAATATGGTGACTACGGTCACATTATTTGGATATGGTAACTTCGGTTACATTATCTGAATTTGGTAACTTCGGTTACATTATTTGAATATGGTGTCTAAGGACACAAATTATATGGGCGATGAGCACGTCGACTGCAGCGACTACCTTCGATGGTGTGTAGCGGATGGAGGGTCGACTTAGTAGTCCCCACGGTGTGACTGGCAGGTACGGGTGGTGTGTAGCGGATGGACAATTAGGTTTGGGTTCGGGTTGCATCATTTTTGTTTGAATATGTATTTGATATATGCCTGATCTGTTGAATGTTAGTTCTGTGTACACATTGAGTCTGTTGACTCACCCCGTTGGGGAATATTTTTCAGGTGATGAACAGTGATGGACCGGGACGGTGGACCTTGGGGTGGCCATGCTCTACTTGAAGATTTTACTGAATTTGGACATTGTTTATTTTAAAGTACTTTGAAATTTTATTATTGGGTTTTATTTGATGTAATAAGGCCATAAGACCCAAGATGAACTTCGTTATTTCTGCTTATTTTTAATTGTTATGTCACAAATTATTTTTTTATTAAAGTTCAAGTAAATTTTTATTTAAAAAGAACTAAACCCTAAATTAATTTTGTCACCCTAATTAAATGGTTTCTAAATTAAATAAGTGAGCTTGCAATCTAAGCCCAACCCAAACCGATATTTTTCTCAAAATACACAAATTTTCTCTAAGTAACAAAAGATTTCAAAACTGATTTTCTTAAGGAACATACCAGATCCGATCCAGGCTCGTTGGTCGGGTGTGGGGTGTTTCAATATACTTTGAATCTTTTTTTTGGATAGCAATATAATAAACAGCCAGCATATATTAACCAAGCTGGATAATAAATAGCAATTTCGACAGCAATTTTTGTAACATCCTAGATTAGGGGTTATGCGTTCGTGCATAATTCATGAGATAGTGGGCTCAGTGGGTGTGTTGGATGTGATCTGAGGAGTTTTAGGAACCCTTAGATATGAGAGAAATGTAGGAAAATGTATGGAAATGAATGGAAGTGTATGGAAATGTATGGAAATGTATAGAAATGTATGGAAATGTAAGGCAATGTATGGAAAAGTAAGGAAATGCTTTAGAAATGTTAAGTTTAAAAGAGGAAAGTGAATATTTTTGGAAACTAAGAAATGTAAGGAAATGATTTGGAAATGATTCAAAAGAGGAAGGTGAACATTTTTGGAAACTTGGAAATGTAAGAAAATGTCAAGTTTAAAGAGGCAAACGAAAATTTTTGGAAACTTGGAAATGAAAGGAAATGTCAAGTTTTAAAGTTCAAAAAGAGGAAACTAAGGCAAGGTGGCCTTAAGAAAATTAATAGGAGGAATTTGACACACAAACGGGCTTGGTAAAGTGGCCTGAAGATGCCACTTAGGGCCTCTGGAAATGGCGCCACTTGCAAGGGTGTTGGGCCTGAGTTCGAGTCACATGGGAAGCAAAATAAAAGAAATTTTATTTTTTGTTCCAGAAGAAGTGAGGTGGACGGCACAAGCTTTTTAAAAAGGAAGAGTTTTATTCTCTTTAAATTTCGGCTAAATAGGGATAAATTATGATTTATCTTAGGTATCTTCAAAGAGATAAATAAAGGATTTATTTATCATTATTTCCATGAGATAAATGTTGGATTAAACTCTATTATTAAGTGATATATTAAAGGATAAAGCTATCAAATAGAAGAGTGGTGGCCAAGTAAGGGATTCCTTAGATGATAATTTCATCTATAAAAGGAGGAAAATAGGGCTACTCATCAATTTTTCTTCCTCCTCTTCTCTCTGCTGAATTTCTTAGTGCTCTCCTCTCTTCTCTTCTCTTTTTATTTTGTCAAGCCGAAATCTACTTCTTCTTTATCCGCCATTGCCGATTCTTTAAGCTTTAAGAACAGAAAGTGTTAATGCACCTCTAGACCATAGTTGACTAGTCTTCAAGACTCCATAGCCAAATCTTTGAGGAGCTCCAAGCTTAGATGTTGTCGACTTCTTCAAGCAAAGGTAAGATCAATTCGGTTTCCATTCTTTTTCTATTAGGCTTATCGAAATCTGAGATTTAATCCCCATTGTTGCTCTATGGCCAACTACTTGAAGGAAGTCTCGGGATCTAGCAAGTGTCGACAACCTCATAAGACAAGTCAACTATTTTGGGATTTAAGAATCTAAGGTAAGTCATATTCAACATTCGACTAAGGGTTATTTGTTGTGAATAAATGTTAGAAATTGATCTAACATGTAGTTATAGGGATTTCGACAGACATATAAGGCAAGGAATACTTTCGGGATTTGGAAATTGGAAGGTAAGTCTTAAGTGTACAAATCCTACTAGGATTTGGTTTTATAGCCAAATAGGCTTTATGCTAAATTGTAAGTGATTAATCAAATGTAGGGATTAAGGATCGAAGCAGTAGATCAGATTTCGGGATCTCAAGGAATTTATTAAGCGAATCAGGTGTGTACCCCACATTACTTCATAATACGTTTTATGGCATGTTTAATTAAAATATGTGACATTAAGAATATGAAAGTGGCTAAGGTACCATGTGATGGTACTAAGTACTCAGGTACGTTTCCTACTTCTACTAGGAATATGAAAATGTTATTAGTAACATGAGAATATGATAAGAATGTGAACTCTGGCATATTTATGCATATTATTATGTGGGGCATACGGGTTTGTTTGAAAGGGGAAGTGAATATGGTGAGCTAAGACCACGAACACGGTGACCTAAGACCGTAATATCTGAAAGTGGTGACCTAAGACCACAGTAATCTGAAAGTGGTGACCTAAGACCACGAATGCGGTGACCTAAGACCACAATTTGGTGTGTAGCGGAAGGAGGGTCGACTTAGTAGTCCCCACGGTGTGACTGGCAGGTACAGGGGTGTGTAGCGCATGGACAATTAGGTTTGGGTTTGGGATTGCATCATAACTTGTATTCTATGTTTTGAATGAGTAACTCTTGTATGCCTGATTCTATTATGATTTAGTGTCGTGTACACATTGAGTCTGTTTGACTCACCCTGTTGTGGGAACATGTTTCAGGTGATGAACAGTGATGGACCGGGACAGCAGAACTTGTGGTGGCCGTGCTCAGCTTGAAGTTTTATTCAATATAGATATTTAATTTTATTTAAGTGCTTTTATTTTGGGATTTTACTTGATGTAATAAGGCCATAGCTACATATCTTTACTTTTATTTTTAATTACTATGTTTACGAATTATTTTCAATTAAAGTTTAAGTAAATTTATTTCTTTAAAAATAAACCCTAATTGTTTTGTCACCTTAATTAATTGGATTTCAATATAAGATAAATGGGTTTTCAAAACAAGCCCAACCCAAAACAATATTTTTTTTTAAAATCGCACAAGTTTTCCCCTAGAAATAAAAGAATTTGAAACCAGTTTACTTAAGGAACATACCAGATCCGGTTCAGGCTCGTAGGCCGGGTTTGGGGTGTTTTGGTTTGGTATCAGAGCCAGGTTTTAAACTCTTGGCCTGTGGGCTAAGGCCCAAAAGGTTTTCAAAGCGAGCCCAAATGAGTTTTATGAAAGTATTTTCGAAGATAAGCAGGTTTTTCTGGCATGGCACCAAAGTCTCTGACCCGCAGTCCACCAGGTAAGTACCCCTAACCATCTGTGTGATTATGTGATTTATGTTATGAATTATGGAAGGGTAGAAAAAGAATGGAACGTAGAATAGTATGAAAAGTACTTGAACCCTAGGACTAGTCTACCCCAACTATTACATAAGACTTAATACCTGCTCAAACAAACCTATGGCTAAGTCACCGAGTTAGGGTGTGGCAACTTCTGTGCGCATGTCTAGGAATGGTTTCAGTGGGAGCTTGGTAATTAAGTAGTCCGCGTGACTCATCTCCTCTCCACTCGAATCCTACCTGGTGCGTAGCTTCGATTCACCCTAACCAAGAGGACTCAGTCACAGGCTAAAATAACTAAAACCCGAAAGGGAATTAGCCGTGTTTTTATAAAAACCCTAGTTTTAAAACTCTTAAAATTACCTTTTTAATTTGTGAGAACTATTTTTACAAAATTTTTCGAAAAATTTTCGATTTATGAAATTACAAAAAAATACCCCTAGTGGTAAATTACAAAAATACCCTTGGTTTATGAAATTCCCAAAATACCCACAGTTCTTATCCAAAATTTCATTACTTTAGAAAATGTTCAAAAACCCTAATTTGCAAAATATCAAAATACCTTCATTTGGAAAAAAATTACAAAATTGCCCTAAACTCACAAAAATTACCAAAATGACCCTGATTTTCAAAATTTTTGCAACATCACTGACTTGAAAAACAAATGCTCAAAAAAAAAAGAACCCCCAAGTTTTGCAAATTTTGAAATACCCCTAAATTATTAAACTTTACAAATTTACCCCAAGTTTCAAAATTTCTGAAATGCCCCCGGGATTTCAAATTTCTAAAATACTTGTTGACAAAATCACCAAGGAACTTTTTCTTTTGAAAAAATTATGAAAATGCCCTGTAGGACAAATTACGAAAATACCCCTAGGTAGTGGAAAAACAACAACAATGAAAACTACAACGTTTCTCTGAATGAACGAAAGTTCATAATTAGTTGATGGATGTATGAATGAATGTAAAGATTGTGTGCATGTATGAATACGAAAGAACCACTCTTAAAACTCTGTTCATAAAACTTCTTCGCGGGTAATTAGTGAAACAAGGACTAATGCATAAAACTTTGTAACCAGATTAAATCGCGACAATAGAAATGAGTTCTAGGGGACGTGAACTTAGGGATTGTGCCTAGAAAGTATGATAGTTCTATTAAGATCAGAGTGCGCAGCGTAAGCATAGTGCGGTGAGAAGGATTGTACGGCTATTAATAAGTAATTTCGAGAATGAAATTATTTTTAAGAAGGGTAGAACTGTAACATCCTAGACTAGGGGTTATGCGTTCATGTGTAATTCATGAGATAGTGGGCTCAGTGGGTGTGTTGGATGTGATCTGAGGAGTTTTAGGAGCCCTAAGATATGAGGGAAATGTATGGAAATGTAAGGCAATGTATGGAAAAGTAAGGAAATGCTTTAGAAATGTTAAGTTTAAAAGAGGAAAGTGAATATTTTTGGAAACTAAAAAATGTAAGGAAATGATTTGGAAATGATTCAAAAGAGGAAGGTGAACATTTTTGGAAACTTGGAAATGTAAGGAAATGTCAAGTTTAAAGAGGCAAACGAAAATTTTTGGAAACTTGGAAATGAAAGGAAATGTCAAGTTTTAAAGTTCAAAAAGAGGAAACTAAGGCAAGGTGGCCTTAAGAAAATTAATAGGAGGAATTTGACATACAAACGGGCTTGGAAAAGTGGCCTGAAGATGCCACTTAGGGCCTCTGGAAATGGCGCCACTTGCAAGGGTGTTGGGCCTGAGTTCGAGTCACATGGGAAGCAAAATAAAAGAAATTTTATTTTTTGTTCCAGAAGAAGTGAGGTGGACGGCACAAGCTTTTTAAAAAGGAAGAGTTTTATTCTCTTTAAATTTTGGCTAAATAGGGATAAATGATGATTTATCTTAAGTATTTTCAAAGAGATAAATAAGGGATTTACTTATCATTATTTCCATGAGATAAACGTTGGATTAAACTCTTTTATTAAGTGATAATTAAAGGATAAAGCTATCAAATAGAAGAGTGGTGGCCAAGTAAGGGATTCCTTAGATGATAATTTCAACTATAAAAGGAAGAAAATAGGGCTACTCATCAATTTTTCTTCCTCCTCTTCTCTCTGTCAAATTTCTTAGTACTCTCATCTCTTCTCTTCTCTTTTTATTTTGTCAAGTCGAAATCTACTTCTTCTTTATCCACCATTGCCGATTCTTTAAGCTTCAAGAATCGAAAGTGTTAATACACCTCTAGGCCATAGTCGACTAGTCTTCAAGACTCCATAGCCGAATCTTTGAGGAGCTCTAAGCTTAGGTGTTGTCGACTTCTTCAAGCAAGGGTAAAATCAATTCGGTTTCCATTCTTTTTCTATTAGGCTTATCGAAATCTGAGATTTAATCCCTATTGTTGCTCTATGGCTGACTACTTGAAGGAAGTCTCGGGATCTAACAAGTGTCGACAACCTCATAAGACAAGTCAACTATTTCGGGATTTAAAAATATAAGGTAAGTCATATTCAACATTCGGCTAAGGGTTATTTGTTGTGAATAAATGTTAGAAATTGATCTAACATGTAGTTATAGGGATTTCGACAGACATATAAGGCAAGGAATACTTTCGGGATTTGGAAATTAGAAGGTATGTCTTAAGTGTACAAATCCTACTTGGATTTGGTTTTATAGCCAAATAGGCTTTATGCTAAATACTAAGTGATTAATCAAATGTAGGGATTAAGGATATAAGCAGTAGATCAGATTTCGAGATCTCAAGAAATTTATTAAGCGAATCAGGTGTGTACCCCACACTACTTCATAATACATTTTATGGCATGCTTAATTAAAATATGTGACATTAAGAATATGAAAGTGGCTAAGGTACCATGTGATGGTACTAAGTACTCAGGTACGTTTCATACTTCTACTAGGAATATGAAAATGTTATTAATAACATGAGAATATGATAAGAATGTGAACTCTGGCATATTATTATTATATGGGGCATATGGGTTTGTTTGAAAGGGGAAGTGAATGTGGTGAGCTAAGACCACGAACACGGTGACCTAAGACCGTGATATCTGAAAGTGGTGACCTAAGACCATAGTAATCTGAAAGTGGTGACCTAAGACCACGAATGCGGTGACCTAAGACCACAATTTGGTGTGTAGCGGAAGGAGGGTCGACTTAGTAGTCCCCACGGTGTGACTGGCAGGTACGGGGGTGTGTAGCGGATGGACAATTAGGTTTGGGTTTGGGATTGCATCATAACTTGTATTCTATGTTTTGAATGAGTAACTCTTGTATGCCTGATTCTATTATGATTTAGTGTCGTGTACACATTGAGTCTGTTTGACTCACCCCGTTGTGGGAACATGTAACATCCTAGATTAGGGGTTATGCATTCGTGCCTAATTCATGAGTTAGTAGGTTTTGGCAGTGTTGGAAGTGTATTAAGGGTTTTTAGAATTTTAGGATGGAAGAAGAAGGCTTTGGAAAATTATTGGTTTTTAAGTGAAAAGGGGAGCTAGGTAAATGAGGCTTTAAAAGAAACTCCGTGTGAAGCATGACACAAGGAACCATGTGGTAAAATGGCATGTTTTATGAATTATGAATGTGTTATGTGAATTCTAGAAATGTAAGGAAATGTATGGAAATGTAAGGAAATGTAAGGAAATGTATGGAAATGTAAGGAAATGTAAGGAAATGCCTTGTCTTGGAAATGTAAGGAAATGTAAGAAAATGTCTTGTCTTGGAAATGTAGGGAAATGTGCTGGAAATGTAAGGAAATGTCTTGTCTTGGAAATGTAGGGAAATGTCCTGAAAATGTATGGAAATGTTAAGTTTAAAAGAGGAAAGTGAACATTTTTGGAAACTAGGAAATGTAAGGAAATGATTTAGAAATGATTCAAAAGAGGAAAGTGAACATTTCTGGAAACTTGGAAATGTAAGAAAATGTCAAGTTTACAGAGCCGAACGAACATTTAAAGAAACTTAGAAATGACTTAGAAATGTCGAGTTTTATAGTTTAAAATAGTAAATTAAGGCAAGGTGGCCTTAAAAGAAAAAGTTTGTGAAATTTGACACACAAACAGGCTTGGAAAAGTGGCCTGAATGTGCCACTTAGGGCCTATGGAAATGGCGCCATATGCAGGAGGAATGGGCCTGGGTTCGAGTCACTTGGGAAGCAAATAAAGGAGGTTTTATTTTTGCTTCCAGAAGACTGAGGTGGACGGTACATGCTTCTAGAAAGGAGGTGTTTTATTTTCATAAATATTCGATTAAAAAGGTGATAAATAAAGGATTTTTAAATTAGATTATCTTGAAGAGATAAATGTTGGATTAAGTTTTATTAAAGTGATAAATCAAGGGATAATGCTATCAAAATAGAAGAGTGGTGGCCAAGTAAAGGACTCTAGCTAGTAATTTTGGCTATAAAAGGAAGAGTAAGGCTATTCTTCATTCATTCTTTTCTCTTCAAGAAAACCTCTGCCGAAATTCTCTAAAGTTTCTCCTCTTCTCTCTGCCGAATTTTCTCTGCCATTATTCTCTTTTTCTCTTTTCTTTTCTTCTTCTATTACAAACACAAACAAAAGCCGAATATACCGATAGCCCTAGTCGATTTCTCACTAAGCCTCAAAAGCCGAAATTGTTATCCACATCAAAGCCATAGCCGAATACTGCTAAGGGTTCAAGCAAGAATTCCATCAAATTCTTCAGTAAGGGTAAGATTAGGTTAGATTCTCATTCTATTTCTTTTAAGGCTGTCGAAATTAAGATTCTAATACCCTTAATCTCTGTTGTCGAAGAGATCTTTTGGGATTTACTAAGTGTCGACTACAAGAAAGGAGAAGTTCTTTTCTCGAAGGTACACCATAGGCAACGTGTTCCCTAGTTATTCGGTGAATTTTGGGATTTAAGAATTTCAAGGTAAGTTTTAAGTATACTAATCCTACTAGGATTTGGATTTATGGCCGAATGGTTTTTATTAAATTAGTAAGTGATTAATCAAATGTAGGGATTAAGGATCTAAGCGGTAGATCAGATTTCGAGACTTCAAGGAATTTTTAAGCGAATCAGGTGTGTACCCCACACTACTTTGTAATATGAATTATGGTTATATGTATTAAAATATGTGTTAATGGAAATATGAACGTGGCAAAAGTACCATGTTATGGTACTAAGTACTCAGGTACATTTCCTACTTCTACTAGGAAAATGAAAAATATTATTCGTAACATGAGAATATTATAAGATTGTGAACTCTGGTATATTATGCATATTAATATATGGGGCATATGGTTGTATATTGAAAGTGGAAGTGAAAAGTGGTGACTTAAGACCACGATGTCCTGAAAAGTGGTGACCTACGACCACGATGTCTCGAAAGTGGTGACCTAAGACCACGATGTCCCGAAAAAGTGGTGACCTAAGACCACAGATGCGGTGACTTAAGCCCACAATTTGGTGTGTAGCGGAAGGAGGGTCGACTTAGTAGTCCCCACGGTGTGTTTGGCAGGTACGGGGGTGTGTAGCGGATGGACAATTAGGTTTGGGTTTGGGAATGTATCATAACTTGAATTCATAGTTCTGAATGTGTAACTCTTGTATGCCTAATTCTATTATGATTCGGTGTCGTGTACACATTGAGTCTGTTTGACTCACCCCGTTGGGGAATATTTTTCAGGTGATAAACAGTGATGGACCGGGACGGCAGTACTTGTGGTGGCCATGCTCAACATGAAGTTTATATTTTTATGGACTCTTGAATTTATTTTAGTACTTTAAAATATTTTGGAAACTATTTGATGTAATAAGGCCATAAGGCCATGATGAACGATTTTATTTCTACTTGTTGTTTTATTGTGTTACAAATTTTGATTAAGTTAAAGACTAAGTATTTTATTTTAAAATATACTCTATATATTTTATCACTTAATATTAAAAAGGAGTTTTCTAATATAAAAATCAAGTTTGTTTTCAACACAAGCCCAACCCAAACAATATTTTTTTTAATCACACAAGTTTTTCTCTAAGTAACAAAAGAATTTGAAACCAGTTTACTTGAGAAACATACCAGATCCGGTCCAGGCTCGTGGGCCAGGTGTGGGGTGTTTCAGAACATGTTTCAGGTGATGAACAGTGATGGACCGGGACGGCAGAACTTGTGGTGGCCATGCTCAGCTTGAAGTTTTATTCAATATGGATATTTAATTTTATTTAAGTTCTTTAGAATTTTATTTTAGGATTTTACTTGATGTAATAAGGCCATAGCTTCATTTCTTTACTTTTATTTTTAATTACTATGTTTACGAATTATTTTCAATTAAAGTTTAAGTAAATTTATTTCTTTAAAAATAAACCCTAATTGTTTTGTCACCTTAATTAATTGGATTTCATTATAAGATAAATGGGTTTTCAAAACAAGCCCAACCCAAAACAATATATTTTTTTAAAATCGCACAAGTTTTTCCCTAGAAATAAAAGAATTTGAAACCAGTTTACTTAAGGAACATACCATATCCAGTTCAGGCTCGTGGGCCGGGTTTGGGGTGTTTCAATTTTTTAAGATTCATCATACGTGGCATTGTTACACCTAGGGAGGATCCATTATATCTTAAAATGAGATATAAGGCAACCCGTTAGGTTTCCAGCCTATATACTTTCAATCTTTTTTTTCGGACAGCAATATAATAAACAGCCAGCATATATCAACCAAGCAGGATAATAAACAGTAATTTTGACAGCAATTGGGACAGAAATTTTGAAAGATTCAACATACGTGGCATTGTTACACCTAATGATGATCCATTATATCTTACAATGAGATATAAGGTAACCCGTCAGGTTTCCAGCCTATATACTTTGAATCTTTTTTTCGGACAACAATATAATAAACAGTCAGCATATATCAACTAAGCAGGATAATAAACAACAATTTGGACATCAATTTGGATAGAAATTTTGACAGATCCATCATATGTGGCATTGTTACACCTAGGAAGGATCCATTATATCTTACAATGATATATATGGCAACCCGTCAGGTTTCCAGCCTATATACTTTAAATGTTTTTTTTTTTTGGATAGCAATATAATAAATAGCCAGCATATATCAACCAATCTAGATAATAAATAGCAATTCGAACAGCAATTTTTTAAGATTCATCATACGTGGCATTGTTACACCTAGGAAGGATCCATTATATCTTACAATGAGAGATAAGGCAACCCGTTAGCTTTCCAGCCTATATACTTTGAATCTTTTTTTTTTGGACAGCAATATAATAAGTAGCCAGCATATATACCAAGCAAGCAAGATAATAAACAGCAATTTTGTAACACCCCAAACCCAGTCAATACACCACGACCGAATCTGGTATGTTACGGGGAAAATCGTATTTGAGAGGTTAGGTTTTTGATCAAAGAATCGATGAAAAACTCTTGGTTGTATTTGTACTTGTAACAAAAACCTTGGGCATAATTGTTTAAAAATCGATAGTGCATTTTGAAAACCCGGAAATTTGAAAACTTAGTTGAATCCATAAGTAACAAATTCATATCATTTAGAAATCCGAGAAATTCCTTTTAGTTGCTTAAAAACATTTTGAACTTAGTGTGGAAAAAATCTCAAGTTTGGAAAACATTTGAGTTACATTCATTTTCAGTTACCGCGTGATACCCGATGGTAAAGTTTAAAACATATCGCTTTGTAGTTTGAAAACCTCATCTTTTCAAGTTTTATCCAACATTAACACAATAGTTTGTTAAGGCACATTTGAAATCAAATCTAAGCATATAGATAACCAAAGCATAATTTTAAAAGGCCTTTTACAATCCCAACAAAGTCAAATGAAAATAAACGAAATAAAGTACCAAATTTTAAATCAGTGCAACTCCGAATTTATTCATGGCATGGTCACCTCGAGTCCACCCGGCTCCATGTCCGCGATCTAAGTGTCACCTAAAATGATAAGGGAGAAGGTGAGTCACCAAGACTCAGTGCATAAATCCTCCTCCTGAATAATGCAACATACTTACACACACCATAACCAAGCAATATAATTAATGCACCCAACCCTAACCATCCATACACCTTTTCTACCCCATGTGGTACTAAACCACTGGTGGTGCCAAACCATTGGTGACCCAAAGTCACGAATAATCCATCTGTGGGGCCAACCCACATGTGATACCAAATCACTGGCGACAATCCCATATCTCAAAAGTGCGGCCAACCCACGATGGTGTTAACCACAGGGACAAGTCACTATGAGGTGCCAAAGCTCTGGTGTCCCAAAGACATGAATGTGATACCAAATCACTGGTGACTGAAGTCACGAATCAAATGATGGGGCCAACCCATCGTGTGATACCAAATCACTGGCGTCAATCCCGTATTATCATCTGTGGGGCCAACCCACTGTGGTGCTAAGCCACTGGCACAAGACGCTATGAGGTGCCAAACCTCTGGTGACCCAAAGTCACAATATATCAACTGTGGTACCAAACCACTGGAGGTGCCAAACCTCTGGTGTCCCAAAGACACGGATATCATTTCCCCCTCCTCTCATATCACCTATCATCATGCCATATTCATGTAAATCATGCAATCATGCAAATCATGCCAACATGCTAGTTACGCATCACATAACACATATATGTCATACATCATTATGTCATATGTATCGAATAGCAGAACTCGTATTGAAACGGACTTACCCGAATCCATGCTCATACCCATAGGGTATCATATCAACATCCACACTGTTTCGGCTTTTATTAAAATTAGGTTATTAAAACATATTACTAAGTAGTAGAGTGTGTAAGTTACACACCTGGTTACTAATGCGACTATCAAATCCCGTAGATCAAGATCTAACGCACTAGATCCCTCTTCCTTAACGCTTTTCAAGCACTAGCCACAACCCAAGATACGTGAGATCAAGCCTTCCCCTACAATCGGCCAAAACTAAACAACATAATCAAGCTAGTCAACCTCTAAGGGTATAATCGTAATTTTACCTACTAAGGATATTTTTGTAAATTCACACCTGCAATGGCCTTTCCGAAGGCCTAATGTCGCCACTAGCGACTCAGCTACCATTTCCGGTCGTACTGGACGATTGGCCTAAAACTCGATTTCGGCCCATTCGGGCCTACACGCTCGTGTGGCCTACCTAGCACGAATCTAGCCACGTATACAAGTTCCACCTAGTCTAGTTCAACATATACTAACCAATCATGCAATTCACTCATATGGGCCCACGGGCCCATTGGGCCCACTTCAACCCATCGAGACCCAAGTAGCCCCAACCCACAAGAATACTACTGATGGCCTCAACTATCGCGCCGAAGCCCCACACGTGTGCTCACACGCTCGTGTGGCTACTAATGCCGTGACCGACACTTCGACATTTGCCGCTCTGCAACTATAGTAGAGAGAGTTACACACCTGATAGGACTCTGGGGCTAATCCGCGCTCCGACCACTCTTGTGCCCAACTGCCCTCCAAGATGTGTTTGCTCTCCTCCTAGGATGCTCCTTATATAGCTAGCTCTTCACCTTCATTCTTTGTGTCTTTCCGATGTGGGATCCCTTCGTCAGTAGAGTTTAAATTCAACTGAAACTCTTGCCGTCCAATCCGCAAAATAAATACTCCCTTGCTTCTCATGAGATTTGAACCCAGGCTCCCTTGCAACATAATCCACGCCACCAACCACTTGGCCACAAGCTCCTCTTGTGTCTTAAACTATGCGCAACTAAATATAAACTATGGCCCAAATTCTAAGATCCAAGTAAAAAGAAACCAAAATGCAAAAGCCAAGACTTGAACCTTGGACCTCCTTCCTTCCTTGTGACGTCACTCGCTTGCCTCTTATGTGGCGTCACTTTGCCACTACACCACACACTCCACTTGTGTCATTTTCCTCCATATTTTATTCTTAAAGCCTATCTGCCAACTTCCAAGGTTTTTTTCACCTAAAACCAAAATTTCCCCAAAGCCAATATTTGATCCCGGGACTACATAGAAGCCCTCTAACCTTCCAAAATCACTTATCCAATAGGTCTAACTTGCATTTAAGCCGATCTCTTATTCTCCAAAAATTTAAACGCTACTACGCCTAAGTCCCATTGGGCTTAATTTTCCTAGGCCCAATTTCGGGATGTTACAAATTTGGACAGCAATTTTTTAAGATTCATCATACGTGGGATTGTTACACCTAGGGAAGATCCATTCTATCTTACAATGAGATATAAGGCAACCCGTCAGGTTTCTAGCCTATATACTTTGAATCTTTTTTCGGAAAGCAATATAATAAACAGCCAGCATATATCAACCAAGCAGGATAATAAACAGCAATTTGGACACCAATTTGGATAGAAATTTTGAAAGATTCATCATACGTGGCATTGTTACACCTAGGGAGGATCCGTTATATCTTACAATGATATATAAGCAACCCGTCAGGTTTCCAGCCTATATACTTTGTTCTTTTTTTTTTTTTGGATAGCAATATAATAAACAGCCAGCATATATCAACCAAGCAGGATAATAAACAGCAATTTTGATAGCAATTGGGACAGAAATTTTGAAAGATTCATCATACGTGGCATTGTTACACCAAAGGAGGATCCATTATATCTTACAACGAGATATAAGGCAACTCGTCAGGTTTCCAGCCTATATACTTTGAATCTTTTTTTTTGGACAGTAATATAATAAACAGCCAGCATATATCATGCAAGATAATAAACAACAATTTGGACAGAAATTTTTTAAGATTCATCATCAGTGGCATTGTTACACCTAGGGAGGATCCATTATATCTTACAACGAGATATAAGGCAACTCGTCAGGTTTCCAGCCTATATACTTTGAATCTTTTTTTTTTTGGACAATAATATAATAAACAACCAGCATATATCAACCAAGCAGGATACTAAACAGGAATTTAGACAGCAATTTGGACAGAAAATGTAACACCCCAAACCCGGTCAACACACCACGACCGAATTTGACATGTCACAGAGGAAAATGTTTTGGGTTCCAAGTAGGTTACCGATTAAAATTTTGGCGAAACACTCTTTGTCACGTTGTACTTGCATAAATCTTGGGCATGATCTTTTAAAAATCAATAGTCCATTTTGAAAACGCGAAAATTTTTAGAAAACTCATTTGCCGAATTCTGGGGTTTAGAAATCAATTCTATGTATCTTTTTAAATCCGAATGGTCTTTCTTTAGATGCTTATAAATTGTTTGAATTGAGTGTGAAAAACCTTGTGTTTGGAAATCATTTGAGTTGTTGTCATTTTCAAGTGATATGTTTTACACGATGATAAAGTTTAAAACATGTTGTTTGTAGTTTAGAAAAACCTTGCGTTCTGATTTTATTAAGTTAACCAAGTAATTCGTTAAGCCACATTTGAAGTCAAATCCAATCACATAAATAATAAAAATATAATTTTAAAGGCCTTATTACAACCTTAGTAAAAATGGAAACCAAAGTAAATAAGAATAAAGTACCCAAATCAAATCCGTGAAAAACCGAATTATTTCAATGCATGGCCACCTCGAGTCCATCCGGCTCCTCCTCCGCGATCTAAGTGTCACCTGAAATGATAAGGGAGAAGGTGAGTCACCAAGACTCAGTGCATAAATCCTCCTCCCGATTAATGCAACATACTTACACACATCATAACCAAGCAATACAATTAATGCACCCAACCCTAGCCATCCATAACTCCTTTTCTACCCCGTGTAGTACCAAACCACAGGTGGTGCCAAACAACTGGTGACCCAAAGTCACGATATCCAATAATGTGGTGCCAAACCACTGGTGACCCAAAGTCATGAATAAGCCGTCTGTGGGGCCAACCCACGTGTGATACCAAATCACTGGCGACAATCCCGTAATATCGTATGTGGGGTCAACCCACTGTGGTGCTAAGCCAATGGGACGAGTCGCTATGAGGTGCCAAACCTCTGAAGACCCAAAGTCACAAAATATCAATCCAAGTGTGGGGACAACCCACTTGTGATACCAAATCACTGGCGACGATCCCAATATGTCAACTGTGGGGCCAACCCACTGTGGTGCTAAGCCACTGGGACAAGTCGCTATGAGGTGCCAAACCTCTGGAGACCCAAAGTCACAAAATATCAATCCAAGTCTAGGGCCAACCCACGTGTAATTCCAAATCACTGGCGACGATCCCAATATGTCAACTATGGGGCCAACCTACTGTGGTGCTAAGCCACTGGGACAAGTCGCTATGAGGTGCCAAACCTTTGGCGACCCAAAGTCACAAAAATAGTCTGTGGTACCAAACCACTGGAGGTGCCAAACCTCTGGTGTCCTAAAGACACGGATATCACTTCCCCCTTCTCTCATATCACCCATCATCATGCCATACTCATATAAATCATGCAAATCATGCAAATCATGCCAACATGTTTAGTTACGCATCACATAACACATATATGTCATAAATCATTATATCATATATATCGAATAGCAGAACTCATATCAAAACGGACTTACCCGAATCTGTGTTCATACCCATAGGGTATCATATCAACATCCACACTGTTTCGGCTTTATCACATTCAGGTTATTAAAAATATATGTACTAAGTAATAGAGTGTGTAAGTTTACACACCTGGTTACTAATGCGACTATCAAATCCCGTAGATCAAGATCTAACGCACTAGATCCCCTTTCCTTAACGCTTTTCGAGCGCTAGCCACAACCCGAGATATGCGAGATCAAGCCTTCCCCTATAATCGGCCAAAACTAAACAACATAATCATGCTAATCAACCTCTAAGGGTATAATCGTAATTTTACCTACTAAGGGTATTTTCATAAATTCACACCTGCAATGGCCTTTCTGAAGGCCTAATGTCGCCACTAGCGACTCAGCTACCATTTCTGGTCGTATTGGACGATTGGGCCTAAAACTCGATTTTGGCCCATCTGGGCCCACATGCTCGTGTGGCCCACCTAGCACAAATTTAGCCACGTATATGAGTTCCACCTAGTCTAGTTCAACATATACCAACCAATCACGCAATTTACTCATATGGGCCCACGGGCCCATTGAGCCCACTTCGGCCCATCGAGGCCCAAGCAGCCCCAACCCACAAGAATACTACTGATGGCCTCAACAATCGCGTCGAAGCCCCACAGGTGTGCTCGCACGCTCGTGTGGTTACTAATGCCGTGTGACCGGTATTTCGGTATTTTCTCGCTCTACAGCTAGAGTAGAGAAGTACACACCTGATAGGACTCTGGGGCTAATCCGCGCTCCGACCACTCTTGTGCCTAAACGCCCTCCAAGATGTGTTTACTCTCGTCCTAGGATGCTCCTTATATAGCTAGCTCTTCACCTTCATTCTTTGTGCCTTTCCGATGTGGGGTCCCTTCATCAGTAGAGTTTAAATTCAACTGAAACTCTTGCCGTCCAATCCGCAAAATAAATACTCCCTTGCTTTTCATGAGATTCGAACCCAGGTTCCCCTGCAACATAATCCATGCCGCTAGCCACTTTACCAGAAGCTCCTCTTGTGTCTTAAACCATGCGCAACTAAATATAAACTATGGTCCAAATTCTAAGGTCCAAGCAAAAAGAAAACCAAAATGCAAAAGCCAAGACTTGAACCTTGGACCTCCTTCCTTCCTTGTGGCGTCACTCCCTTGTCTCTTAAGTGGCGTCTCTATGCCACTACACCACACACTCCACTTGTGTCATTTTCCTCCATATTTTATTCTTAAGGCCTATCTGCCAACTTCCAGGGTTTTTTTCACCTAAAACCAAAATTTTTCCAAAGCCAATATTTGATCCCGGGTCTTCATAGAAGCCCTCTAACCTTCCAAAATCACTTATCCAATAGGTCTAACTTGCATTTAAGCCGATCTCTTATTCTCCAAAAATTTAAATGCTACTACGCCTAAGGCCCATTGGGCTCAATTTTCCTAGGCCCAATTTCGGGATGTTACAAATCTACCCTCCTTAAAGAAATTTCGTCCTCGAAATTTCCAACTAACGAACAGTCGCACATCCTAACCTACCACACTACGCTCTTGCTGTGCACTCTGATCTTAACAAAACTAATATACTTCTAACTAGAATTTAAAACTCCTACCCATACTCAAAAACACCTAGCAATTAAAATAGATGAATATTTCATACGCTCCCAACTCTATGTCTAATGTCTTGACTTATCTGATTTAGAAGTTTTATGCACCAGTAATTATTCCACTGTTTAAAAGCACAGTCTTATGAATATTTCTTATTAAAGGAGTTTTGTTTTCACAGTCCATAGAGTCCTATTAGTTTCAGTTTCTAAAGTAGTCCACTATTACTAGTCATTCAATCTAATCACATTCAAAAATCACAAGCAATAGTAAGGGTACTTACCTGGGCGAATTGGTGCCGGAGACTCGGTGCCATGCCTTTCAAACCACATATTAAACAAAACATTTAAAACTGAATTTAAAACATTTTGGGCCTCGGGCCCACAGCTGAGCCTTTGAACCTGGCTCTGATACCACAATTGTAACACCCCAAATCCGGCCAAAACATTACGGCCGAATCTAGCATGTCACAGAGGAAAATGTTTTGGGTTCCAAGTAGGTTACCGATTAAAATTTTGGCGAAACACTCTTTGTCGCGTTGTACTTGCAAAAATCTTGGGCATGATCCTTTAAAAATCAACAGTCCATTTTGAAAACCCGAAAATTTTTAGAAAACTCATTTGTCGAATTCAGGGGTTTAGAAATCAATTCTATGTATCTTTTTAAACCCAAATGGTCTTTCTTTAGATGCTTATAAATCGTTTGAATTGAGTGTGAAAAACCTTGAGTTTGGAAATCATTTGAGTTGTTGTCATTTTCAAGTGATATGTTTTACCCAATGATAAAGTTTAAAACATGTTTGTAGTTTAGAAAAACCTTGCGTTACGATTTTATTAAGTTAACCAAGTAATTCGTTAAGCCACATTTGAAGTCAAATCCAATCACATAAATAATAAAAACATAATTTTAAAGGCCTTATTACAACCTTTGTAACACCCCCAAACCCGGCCCACGCGGCTTGACCGGATCTGGTTATGTCACTGCAGAAAGACGGTTGAAAATCTTTTTGACTTTAGAATTAAACTTTAAAATTTGTGATCTTTTGGAAACCATGTCCATTTGAAATGTTATAAGTAAAAATTTGATGTTCTAAAAAGTCCTAATTAAAACTTTATTAACTCATATTTGGAATAAATAGATTAAAATAAAATCATCTTCACAATCTAGTCAAGCCATAATTAAAATAATACCAAGAACAACACTAAGGCCCTTATTACAACCAATACTTAAAACAAAATACTTAATGCTAAAAATGCTTAAAATAATTAAAATATCTTCTTCTGCATGGGCCACCTTGTATCCACTCCAAACCCAGTCCAACGCTTACGCATCACCTGAAATGGTTGAGAGAAATTGGCTGAGTCAACAGACTCAGTGCATAATCATCACACATGCCTCCACATATGGGCTTGGCCTATATCCACACAGATCATATAAATAAACATGCAATTACGAAACCCAACCCAATCTAGGTCCATCCGTTACACCAACCTTAGCAGACTCCCTACTCAAGGCCGTGGCTAATCCACCGATCACAACCGAGTGATCCCACAACTTACCTCAGCAGACCTGCTGCACAAGGCCGCGGCTGAGCCACCGATCATATCGTGATCCCAACATAAATTCGTCTACGGTGATGCACTCAGCTATCAACCGCCGAGATGGGCACCTAGCCAACATCTCCCTTGATGAAGCACACAGCTAACCATCAAGCGCTAATGTAGCACGAGGCTGACATTAGACCACGTACATAATATGTACTCCCCGTCCTTCTTTGCTCAAATCCAATCCCCATGCACATATGTCAATGTATCAAGCCAATCAACATATAGAGTGAGTATAATAAGATGCTCATTACCATATCACACGTACATCATAAATAATTAAATAACACAACTACTAACCTGTTAGCCGATTACCCCAAATATGGGTATCCACCACTTTAGCCTTTATTGTCGGCTATCACACATCATACACAAATATATATATCAATATATAAAACAGGAGAAACAGTGCGATAATTACGCACCTGTTAGATACAGTTGACTAAACCCCGAAATCACACGTGGCACCTAAAAGTCTGCCGAAATCCTAAGAAAATAGCACCACATTAATTCGGCCTCACCCTTTAAACATCAAATAGTGGCCTTTGGTCGAGCACCTACCACCTTCTTACTTTGATGAAACGAACCTTAAAGATCCTTAGAGCTCCCTTCCTTTGGTACCAAACGCTCCAAAAGACTAAGGGAGAGTATCTGACGGCCTCACGACTTGGCTTTAGCAAGATGTTAAGAGAAGAGAAGGTTTCGGCTAAGAGTACTTTCGGCTTTGGTGAAAATAGGAGGAGAAAAGAAATGTTGATGGCTTTAAGAGGTGTTACGGCAACAAGGAATGGAGAGGGGTTTTCGGTTAAGCAACAAGTGAGATGAAGAAGAAAATAGAAGGAAAAGTGGCTTTGAACTTTCGGCCAAGGTGAACAAGTGAAGGAAAAGATGTGTTTTTGGTGTTGGTAGAGTATGAGAAGAAAAAGGATGAAAGCTTAGAAGAAGGGCTAAAATTCGGCACAAGAGAGCTCACCCCCATTTTATAACATTCAGCCACTCCCTCCCCCCTTTGAAGGCTCCAACATTCGGCCACCACCTACAAACACCCATGACCACTAATTCAAACCGATTTGAATTAGTCCACTACCTAAATTTTCTCTCCAACACTTATTCAAAATAAGTTGAATAAGTCCACACTTATCCCTCTTCTATTTATCACCTAGCTTATTCAAAATAAAATAATACAATAATTATCCTACACTTCTAAAATAACTAAATAGATAAATAAATAAAAAAAATACATTATCCTCATCTAAATAAAAGCCTTCTAGCTGTCCAACACCTCTCCCCTTTTGACGCCAAAACAAAACCAAAATGCTGCCTTTGCAGCTCGAACATGAGACCCTTTAGCACCCTTGAGGCGTCATCTTCCCCATGCTCTAAGTGGCGCCTCCTTGCCACTCTACCAAAGCAGTTCTTGTGTCTTAACTTGCCAAATATTTCTCTTAAGGCCCCCTAAAGCCAAGCTCCCCTATTAACCACTAAAAATTAAAAATTTCCTAAGGCATCTTTTACATTCTAGGGTCCTCCAAACCCCTCAAAACTCATCCAACCTCACCACAAGCCTACCATCACTTGAGTTATACACTAAATGCATAACCTCTAGAACCAGGGTGTTACAATTCTACCCTTCTTAAAAATAATTTCGTCCTCGAAATTACTTGGCTAAACTAAATAGGAATTACTACTGCGCACTCTGATCTTAAAGAGCTAACATATTTCTAGGCACAATTCCTAAGTTCGCACTCAAGGTTCTAGATACTTCACTAGCAACAAAACAAACTGCCACTATAGCAAACAAAACAATAAGGAATATTCCAGGCATAAGAAACTTACCCGCTGACATATCCGGCACATCATTATCCTCCTTCGCCGTGAATGCATAGACTAGACACATTGTCTTGCCTCAGTGCCACCGTTACCGCGGTCTAATGCTCCATGACCTCGGCCGAAACCATTCATTCCATGGTTCGGACCACGACCCCTTGTTGCTTGCTGACCACCTCTGCCCGGCTGCACATAACCTTGGTCTTCTATCCGAGCCCTATTCGGATCCTGAGGACAATCTTTAATCAGGTGAGACTTAGACTTACACCTGAAGCATTCTCAATCCCGATTCCAGCACTCGCCAACATGATACCTTCCACACTGAGCACACGGACGATCTGGATTTCCAGTAACTGGCTTAGGATTACGAACAGAAGTCTCGACCCTCGGTCTTTTCTGAAATCTCTCAAACGATTCTGGTGATCTAGAACTCCTTTTATCCCGGTTTCTTTCTCTATGCTGCCTCTCAGTCCTCTTGACCTCCTCAGCTATCTGAGCTTTCTCCACTAAAATGACGAAGTCTCTTTCTCGTTGCGGAGTAATCAAAACCCGTAATTTATCTCGCAGCCCATCTTTAAATCTGACGCATCTCTCATAATCGGTAGCCACGATGCCCCGAGCATACCGGCTCAACCGCAGAAACGCAGCCTCGTACTCCGCTATTGACTTGCCACCTTGCACCAAATTGAGGAATGCATTCCTCTGAGTGTCCACATAGCTCGCTCCGACATACTTCCCTTCAAACTTGATCTTAAAGTAACCCTAGTCCACTCGATCCGCAGGGGTACTTTCCTTAACAGTGAGCCACCACTGGTAGGCCTCATCCCGCAACAACGAAACAGCACCCTTAAGCATTTCCTCAGCAGTTAAATCCAAGTCATCCATAATCCTTTCAACTGCCTCTAGCCAGTATTCAGCTATGTTCGGAGCTACCCCAGACACTCCTATGAAAACCTCGGCTCCGTTTGACTTAAGTCTTTCGGGCACTGACTTCCGAGTCCTATTGCCCACATTGGCTCCTGCCACTCGCTCAAGCACCCGCAGCACAGCCTACGATACTGCGTCATCTCCTCCTATCTGATCCTGATGTTCAACCTCAACAGCTGGTGGTGACGGCACATCATTCTCTGATCCATGGCCAGACCTAACCGGTTCTGATACTGACATCTTGCCTCTACCACCTCCACGAGTATTGCGACCACGCCCCTTAGAACTCATATCTAGCGTCGCGATTTCATCTGTTTAGAAAGTTTTATGCATTAGAAATTTTGTTCCACTGTTTATCCACGAGCAAATTTTATGAATAGAAGTTCTAGAAGTGGTTCTTTCGATCACGCAAAGGTTCAGTCCAAGTTCTCTATTCTAATTCAAAGAATCACATTCACATTCACATTCACACCATCCAACACACTATTATGGGCATTCTTATCCATTCCCCACCCAGGGGTAATTTCGTCATTTTCCTACAGAGGTATTTTCGTAATAAACCAGAAAGATTTTGAAAACTTTAATAATTCAGAACATTTTGAAATTTCCAAAACTGGAGGGTATTTCTGAAAATTTATCAATTTAAAGGTATAGCAGAATTTTGGGAACCAAGGTATGTTGGTAATTTTTATCAATCAGGGGTAAATTTGTAAATTCTCAAAAGTATGGGTATTATTTTGAAATACAAAATTTTGGATACTTTTTACAAAGTAAGAAAATTTTATCGAAATCAGGGTAATACGATAATTTTAGAAATCAAGGGCATTTTCTTAATTTGTACCAACCAGGGGTATTTTTGTAAATTTTCCCAAATCAGAATACCTTAATATTTTGAAACTCAAGATTTTGGTATTTTGCAAAGTAAAATCATTTTAACAAAAGTTGAGGGTAGTGCGGTAATTTTATAATACAGGGGCATTCTTGTAATTTTGCCACTAGGGGCATTTTGGTAATTTTGTAAATCAAGAAAACGTCTTTTAAAATCAGATTCAGGGTTTACAAACTGAAGGGGTAAATTTGAAAATTTTAAAACTAAGGGTTTTAAAACAGTAAAGCTAATCTCTTTCGGGTTTTAATAATCGGTTTAGCCTATGAAGAAGTCCTCTTGGTTAAGGTGAACCGTAGCTACGCACCAGTAGGATTCGAGTAAAGAGGAGGTGAGTCGTGCGGACTGCTTAAGTACCAAGCTCTTACTGAATACCAATCCTAGACATGCGTACACTGGTTGCCACACCTTAACTCGGCGACTTACTTCACAGGTTTGTTTAATAACCTTAAGTCTTATGCACATGTTTGAGTAGACTAATCCTAGGGTCCAATAGCCCTAATCTTCTAATCTACGAGCCCAAATAAACCCATAACAATTCATAGTAAACAAATCAATTCAAAAGTCTGAAGTACTTACTTGGTGGACTTCGGGTCTGAGATACAGGTGCCATGCCAGAATAACCTGAAAAATATTTCATAAACCCATATTTTTGAAAAGCCCATTTTGAATATGTTTTTGGGCCCAAACCCTCAAAGCCGAGTTTTGAACTGGGCTCTGATACCAATCTGTAACACCCCCAAACCCGGCCCACGCGGCTTGACCGGATCTGGTTATGTCACTGCAGAAAGACGGTTGAAAATCTTTTTGACTTTAGAATAAAACTTTAAAATTTGTGATCTTTTGGAAACCATGTCCATTCGAAATATTATAAGTAAAAATTTGATGTTCTAAAAAGTCCGAATTAAAACTTTATTAACTCATATTTGGAATAAATAGATTAAAATAAAATCATCTTCACAATCTAGTCAAGCCATAATTAAAATAATACCAAGAACAACACTAAGGCCCTTATTACAACCAATACTTAAAACAAAATACTTAATGCTAAAAATGCTTAAAATAATTAAAATATCTTCTTCTGCATGGGCCACCTTGTATCCACTCCAAACCCGTTCCAACGCTTACGCATCACCTGAAATGGTTGAGAGAAATTGGGTGAGTCCGCAGACTCAGTGCATAATCATCACACATGCCTCCTCATATGGGCTTGGCCCATATCGACACAGATCATATAAATAAACATGCAATTACGAAACCCAACCCAATCTAGGTCCATCCGTTACACCAACCTTAGCAGACTCCCTACTCAAGGTCGTGGCTAATCTACCGATCACAACCGAGTGATCCCACAACTTACCTCGGCAGACCTACTGCACAAGGCCGCGGTTGAGCCACCAATCACATCGTGATCCCAACATAAATCCGTCTACGGTGATGCACTCAACTATCAACCGCCGAGATGGGCACCTAGCCAACATCTCCCTTGATGAAGCACACAGCTAACAATCAAGCGCTAATGTAGCACGAGGCTGACATTAGACCACGTACATAATATGTACCCCCCGTCCTTCTTTGCTCAAATCCAATCCCCATGCACATATGTCAATGTATCAAGCCAATCAACATATAGAGTGAGTATAATAGCATGCTCATTACCATATCACACGTACATCATAAATAATTAAATAACACAACTACTAACCTGTTAGCTGATTACCCCAAATATGGGTATCCACCACTTTAGCCTTTATTGTCGGCTATCACACATCATACACAAATATATATAAAAATATATAAAATAGGAGAAACAGTGCGATAATTACGCACCTGTTAGATACAGTTGACTAAACCCCGAAATCACACGTGGCACCTAAAAGTCTGCCGAAATCCTAAGAAAATAGCACCACATTAATTCGGCCTCACCCCTTAAACATCAAATAGTGGCCTTTGGTCGAACACCTACCACCTCCTTACTTTGATGAAACGAACCTTAAAGATCCTTAGCGCTCCCTTCCTTTGGTACCAAATGCTCCAAAAGACTAAGGGAGAGTATCTGACGGCCTCACGACTTGGCTTTAGCAAGATGTCAAGAGAAGAGAAGGTTTCGGCTAAGAGTACTTTCGGCTTTGGTGAAAATAGGAGGAGAAAAGAAATGTTGATGGCTTTAAGAGGTGTTACGGCAACAAGGAATGGAGAGGGGTTTTCGGTTAAGCAACAAGTGAGATGAAGAAAAAAATAGAAGGAAAAGTGGCTTTGAACTTTCGGCCAAGGTGAACAAGTGAAGGAAAAGATGTGTTTTTGGTGTTGGTAGAGTATGAGAAGAAAAAGGATGAAAGCTTAGAAGAAGGGCTAAAATTCGGCACAAGAGAGCTCACCCCCATTTTATAACGTTCGGCCACTCCCTCCCCCCTTTGAAGACTCCAACATTCAGCCACCACCTACAAACACCCATGACCACTAATTCAAACCGATTTGAATTAGTCCACTACCTAAATTTTCTCTCCAACACTTATTCAAAATAAGTTGAATAAGTCCACACTTATCCCTCTTCTATTTATCACCTAGCTTATTCAAAATAAAATAATACAATAATTATCCTGCACTTCTAAAATAACTAAATAGATAAATAAATAAAAAAATACATTATCCTCATCTAAATAAAAGCCTTCTAGCCGTCCAACACCTCTCCCCTTTTGACACCAAAACAAAACCAAAATGCTGCCTTTGCAGCTCGAACATGAGACCCCTTAGCACCCTTGAGGCGTCATCTTCCCCATGCTCTAAGTAGTGCCTCCTTGCCACTCTACCAAAGCAGTTCTTGTGTCTTAACTTGCCAAATATTTCTCTTAAGGCCCCCTAAAGCCAAGCTCCCCTATTAACCACTAAAAACTAAAAATTTCCTAAGGCATCTTTTACCTTCTAGGGTCCTCCAAACCCCTCAAAACTCATCCAACCTCACCACAAGCCTACCATCACATGATTTATACACTAAATGCATAACCCCTAGAACCAGGGTCTTACAACCTTAGTAAAAATGGAAACCAAAGTAAATAAGAATAAAGTACCCAAATCAAATCCGTGAAAAATCTAATTATTTCAATGCATGGCCACATCGAGTCCACCCGGCTCCTCCTCCGCGATTTTAGTGTCACCTGAAATCATAAGGGAGAAGGTGAGTCACCAAGACTCAGTGCATAAATCCTCCTCCCGATTAATGCAACATACTTACACACATCATAACCAAGCAATACAATTAATGCACCCAACCCTAGCCATCCATAACTCCTTTTCTTCCCCGTGTGGTACCAAACCACAGGTGGTGCCAAACCACTGGTGACCCAAAGTCACGATATCTAATAATGTGGTGTCAAACCACTGGTGACCCAAAGTCACGAATAAGCCGTCTATGGGGCCAACCCACGTGTGATACCAAATCACTGGCGACAATCCCGAAATATCGTATGTGGGGCCAACCCACTGTGGTGCTAAGCCAATGGGACGAGTCGCTATGAGGTGCCAAACCTCTGGTGACCCAAAGTCACAAAATATCAATCCAAGTGTGGGGCCAACCCACGTGTGATACCAAATCACTGGCGACGATCCCAATATGTCAACTGTGGGGCCAACCCACTGTGGTGCTAAGCCACTGGGACAAGTCGCTATGAGGTGCCAAACCTCTAGAGACCCAAAGTCACAAAATATCAATCCAAGTGTGGGGCCAACCCACGTGTGATACCAAATCACTGGCAACGATCCCAATATGTCAACTGTGGGGCCAACCCACTGTGGTACTAATCCACTGGGACAAGTCGCTATGAGGTGCCAAACCTCTGGTGACCCAAAGTCACAAAAATAGTCTGTGGTACCAAACCACTGGAGGTGCCAAACCTCTGGTGTCCCAAAGACACGAATATCACTTCCCCCTCCTCTCATATCACCCATCATCATGCCATACTCATGTAAATCATGCAAATCATGCAAATCATGCCAACATGCTTAGTTACGCATCACATAACACATATATGTCATAAATCATTATATCATATATATCGAATAGTAGAACTCATATCGAAACGGACTTACCCGAATCCGTGTTCATACCCATAGGGTATCATATCAACATCCACACTGTTTCGGCTTTATCACATTCAGGTTATTAAAAATATATGTACTAAGTAATAGAGTGTGTAAGTTTACACACCTGGTTACTAATGCAACTATCAAATCCCGTAGATCAAGATCTAACCCACTAGATCCCCCTTCCTTAACGCTTTTCGAGCACTAGCCACAACCCGAGATATGCGAGATCAAGCCTTCCCCTACAATCGGCCAAAACTAAACAACATAATCATGCTAATCAACCTCTAAGGGTATAATCGTAATTTTACCTACTAAGGGTATTTTCGTAAATTCACACCTGCAATGGCCTTTCTGAAGGCCTAATGTCGCCACTAGCAACTCAGCTACCATTTCCGGTCGTACCGGACGATTGGGCCTAAAACTCGATTTTGGCCCATCCGGGCCCACATGCTCGTGTGGCCCACCTAGCACAAATTTAGCCATGTATATAAGTTCCACCTAGTCTAGTTCAACATATACTAACCAATCATGCAGTTTACTCATATGGGCCCACGGGCCCATTGGGCCCACTTCGGCCCATCGAGGCCCAAGCAGCCCCAACCCACAAGAATACTACTGATGGCCTCAACTATCGCGTCGAAGCCCCACACGTGCGCTCGCACGCTCGTGTGGCTACTAATGCCGTGTGACCGACATTTCGGCATTCTGCCACTCTACAGCTAGAGTAGAGAAGTACACACCTGATAAGACTCTGGGGCTAACCCGCGCTCCGACCACTCTTGTGCCCAAACGCCCTCCAAGATGTGTTTACTCTCCTCCTAGGATGCTCCTTATATAGCTAGCTCTTCACCTTCATTTTTTGTGTCTTTTCGATGTGGGATCCCTTCGTTAGTAGAGTTTAAATTCAACTGAAACTCTTGCCGTCCAATCCGCAAAATAAATACTCCCTTGCTTTTCATGAGATTCGAACCCAGGCTCCCTTGCAACATAATCCACGCCGCTAGCCACTTTCCCAGAAGCTCCTCTTGTGTCTTAAACCATGCGCAACTAAATATAAACTATGGTCCAAATTCTAAGGTCCAAGCAAAAAGAAAACCAAAATGCAAAAGCCAAGACTTGAACCTTGGACCTCCTTCCTTCCTTGTGGCGTCACTCCCTTGTCTCTTAAGTGGCGTCTCTTTGCCACTACACCACACACTCCACTTGTGTCATTTTCCTCCATATTTTATTCTTAAGGCCTATCTGCCAACTTCCAGGGTTTTTTTCACCTAAAACCAAAATTTCCCCAAAGCCAATATTTGATCCCGGGTCTTCATAGAAGCCCTCTAACCTTCCAAAATCACTTATCCAATAGGTCTAACTTGCATTTAAGCCGATCTCTTATTCTCAAAAAATTTAAACGCTACTACGCCTAAGGCCCACTGGGCTCAATTCTCCTAGGCCCAATTTCGGGATGTTACGGAAATTTTTTAAGATTCATTATACGTGGTATTGTTAAACCTAGGGAGGACCCATTACATCGTACAATGAGATATAAGGCAACCCGTCAGGTTTCCAGCCTATATACTTTGAATCTTTTTTTTTGGGACAGCAATATAATAAACAGCCAGCATGTATCAACCAACCAGGATAATAAACACAATTTGGACAGCAATTTGGACAGAAATTTTTAAAGATTCATCATACGTGGCATTGTTACACCTAGGGAAGATCCATTATATCTTCCAATGAGATATAAGGCAACCCGTCAGGTTTCTAGCCTATATACTTTGAATCTTTTTTGTTGGACAGCAATATAATAAACAGCCAGCATATATACCAACCAAGCAGGATAATAAACAGCAATTTGAACAGTAATTTTTTATGATTCATCACACGTGGCATTGTTACACCTAGGGAGGATCCATTATATCTTACAATGAGAGATAAGGCAACCCATTAGGTTCCCAGCCTATATACTTTGAATCTTTTTTTTTTGGACAGCAATATAATAAACGGCCAGCATGTATCAACCAAGTAGGATAATAAACAGCAATTTGGACAGCAATTTGGATAGAAATTTTTTAAGATTCATCATACGTGGCATTGTTACACCTAGGGAAGATTCATTATATCTTACAATGAGATATAAGGCAACCCGTCAGGTTTCCAGCCTATATACTTTGAATCTTCTTTTTTTGGACAGCAATATAATAAACATCCAGCATATATACCAACCAAGCAGGATAATAAATAGCAATTTGGACATCAATTTTTTAAGATTCATCATATGTGGCATTGTTACACCTAGGGAGGATCCATTTTATCTTACAATGAGAGATAAGGCAACCCGTTAGCTTTCCAGCCTATATACTTTGAATCACAATATAATAAGCAGCCAGCATATATACCAACCAAGCAGGATAATAAACAGCAATTTGGAGAGCAATTTTTTAAGATTCATCATACGTGGTATTGTTACACCTAGGGAAGATCCGTTATATCTTACAATGAGATATAAGGCAAACCGTCAAGTTTCCAGCCTATATACTTTGAATCTTTTTTTTTGGACAAGAATATAATAAATAGCCAGCATATATCAACCAAGCAGGATCATAAACAACAATTCGGACAGCAATTTTTTAAGATTCATCATACGTGGCATTGTTACACCTAGGGAAGATCCATTATATCTTACAATGAGATATAAGGCAACCCACAGTTTCCAAATATATATTCTTTGAATCTTTTTTTTTTTGGACAGCAATATAATAAAGAGCCAGCATATATCAACCAAGCAGGATAATAAACAGCAATTTGGACTGCAATTGTGACAGAAATTTTGAAAGATTCATCATACATGGCATTGTTACACCTAGGGAGGATCCATTATATCTTAGAATGAGATATAAGGCAACCCGTCAGATTTCCAGCCTATATACTTTGAGTCTTTTTTTTTTGGACATCAATATAATAAACAACTAGCATATATCAACCAAGCTGGATAATAAACAACAATTCGGACAGCAATTTTTTAAGATTCAACATACGTGGCATTGTTACACCTAGGAAGGATCCATTATATCTTACAATGAGATATACGGTAGCCCGTCAGGTTTCCAGCTTATATACTTTGAATCTAGTTTTTTTGGACAGCAGTATAATAAATAGCCAGCATATATCAACTAGGCTATATAATAAATAGCAATTCGGACAGTAATTTTTTAAGATTCATCATATGTGGCATTGTTACACCTAGGGAGGACCCATTATATCTTACAATGAGATATAAGGCAACTCGTCCGGTTTCCAGCCTATATACTTTGAATCTTTTTTTTTTGGATAGCAATATAATAAATAGCTAGCATGTATCAACCAAGTAGGATAATAAACAGCAATTCAGACAGAAATTTTTTAAGATTCATCATACGTGGCATTGTTACACCTAGGGAAGATCCATTATATCTTACAATGAGATATAAGGCAACCCGTCGAGTTTCAAATTTATATACTTTGAATCTTTTTTTAGACAAAGAATATAATAAACAACCAAAGATATATACCAACCAAGCAGGAAAATAAACAGCAATTTGGACAGCAATTTTTTAATATTCATCATATGTGGCATTGTTACACCTAGGGAGGATCTATTATGTCTTACAATGAGAGATAAGGCAACCCATTAGGTTCCCAGCCTATATACTTTGAATCTTTTTTTTTTGGACAGCAATATAATAAACGGCCAGCATGTATCAACCAAGTAGGATAATAAACAGCAATTTGGACAGAAATTTTTTAAGATTCATCATACGTGGCATTGTTACACCACGGGAAGATCCATTATATCTTACAATCAGATATAAGGCAACCCGTCAGGTTTTCAGCCGATATACTTTGACCCTTTTTTTTTGGACAGCAATATAATAAACAGCCAGCATATATACCAACCAAGCAGGATAATAAATAGCAATTTGGACTTCAATTTTTTAAGATTCATCATATCTGGCATTGTTACACCTAGGGAGGACCCATTATATCTTACAATGAGAGATAAGGCAATCTGTTAGCTTTCCATCCTATATACTTTGAATTTTTTTTTTGGACAGCAATTTAATAAACAGCCAGCATATATACCAACCAACCAGGATAATAAACAGCAATTTGGAGAGCAATTTTTTAAGATTCATCATACGTGGCATTGTTACACCTAGGGAAGATCCATTATATCTTACAATGAGGTATAAGCCAACCCGTCAGGTTTCCGGCCTATATACTTTGAATCTTTTTTTTTTTGGACAACAATATAATAAACAGCCAGCATATATCAACCAAGTAGGATCATAAACAGCAATTCGGACAGTAATTTTTTAAGATTCATCATACGTGGCATTGTTACACCTAGGGAAGATCCATTATATCTTACAATGAGATAAAGGCAACCCATCAGGTTTCCAGCCTACATACTTTGAATCTTTTTTTTTTGTTTGGACAGCAATATAATAAACAGCCAGCATATATCAACCAAGCAGAATAATAAATAGCAATTTGGACTGCAATTTGGACAGAAATTTTGAAAGATTCATCATACGTGGCATTGTTACACATAGGGATGATCCATTATATCTTACAATGAGATATAAGGCAACCCGTCAGGTTTCCAGCCTATATACTTTGAATCTTTTTTTTTTTGGACAGCAATATAATAAACAACTAGCGTGTATCATACGTGGCATTGTTACACCTAGGGAAGATCCATTATATCTTACGATGAGATATAAGGCAACCCGTCAGGTTTCCAACCTTTATACTTTGAATCTTTTTTTTGTTTGGACAGCAATATGATAAACAGCCAGCATATATCAACCAAGCAGGATAATAAACAGCAATTTGGACTGTAATTTGGATCGAAATTTTAAAAGATTCATCATACGTGGCATTGTTACACCTAGGGAGGATCCATTATATCTTACAATGAGATATAAGGCAACCCGTCAGGTTTCCAGCCTATATACTTTGAATCTTTTTCTTTTTGGACAGCAATATAATAAACAGCTAGCATGTATCAACCAAGTAGGATAATAAATAGCAATTCGGACAGAAATTTTTTAAGATTCATCATACGTGGCATTGTTACACCTAGGGAAGATCCATTATATCTTACAATGAGATATAAGGCAACCCGTCAGGTTTTCAGCCTATATACTTTGAATCTTTTTTTTTTGGACAGCAATATAATAAACAGCCAGCATATATACCAACCAAGTAGGATAATAAACAACAATTTGGACAACAATTTTTTAATATTCATCATATGTGACATTATTACACCTAGGGAGGATCCATTATATCTTACAATGAGAGATAAGGCAACCCATTAGGTTCCCAGCCTATAGACTTTGAATCTTTTTTTTTGGACAGCAATATAATAAATGGCCAGCATGTATCAACCAAGTAGGATAATAAACAGCAATTTGGACAGCAATTTGGTCATCAATTTTTTAAGATTCATCATACGTAGCATTGTTACACCTAGGGAAGATCCATTATATCTTACAATGAGATATAAGGCAACCCGTCAGGATTCTAGCCTATACACTTTGAATCTTTTTTTTTGGACGGTAATATAATAAACAGCCAGCATATATACCAACCAAGCAGGATAATAAATAGCAATTTGGACTTCAATTTTTTAAGATTCATCATATCTGGCATTGTTACACCTAGGGAGGATCCATTATATCTTACAATGAGAGATAAGGCAACCCGTTAGCTTTCCAGCCTATATACTTTGAATCACAATATAATAAGCGAACAAAGATATATACCAACCAAGCGGGATAATAAACAAAGAATTTGGAGAGCAATTTTTAAGATTCATCATACGTGGTATTGTTACACCTAGGAAGATCCGTTATATCTTACAATGAGATATAAGGCAAACCGTCAAGTTTCCAAATTTATATATACTTTGAATCTTTTTTTTTTTTTTGGACAAGAATATAATAAATAGCCAAATATATCAACCAAGCGGGATCATAAACAACAATTCGGACAGCAATTTTTTAAGATTCATCATACGTGGCATTGTTACACCTAGGGAAGATCCATTATATCTTACAATGAGATATAAGGCAACCCGTCAGGTTTCCAGCCTATATTCTTTGAATCTTTTTTTTTTTGGACAGCAATATAATAAAGAGCCAGCATATATCAACCAAGCAGGATAATAAACAGCAATTTGGACAGCAATTTTTTAAGATTCATCATACGTGGCATTGTTACACCTAGGGAAGATCCATTATATCTTACAATGAGATATAAGGCAACCCGTTAAGTTTCCAACCCATATACATTGAATCTTTTTTTTTTTTGGACAGCAATATAATAAACAGCCAGCATATATCAACGAAGCAGGATAATAAATAGCAATTTGGACTACAATTTGGACAGAAATTTTGAAAGATTCATCATACGTGGCATTGTTACACCTAGGGAGGATCCATTATATCTTAGAATGAGATATAAGGCAACCCGTCAGGTTTCCAGCCTATGTACTTTGAGTCTTTTATTTTTTTGGGTAGCAATATAATAAACAACCAGCATATATCAACCAAGCTGGATAATAAACAGCAATTCGGACAGCAATTTTTTAAGATTCATCATACGTGGCATTGTTACACCTAGGGAGGATCCATTATATCTTACAATGAGATATACGGCAGCCCGTCAGGTTTCCAGCCTATATACTTTGAATCTATTTTTTTGGACAGTAATATAATAAACAGCCAGCATATATCAACCAGGCTGGATAATAAATAGCAATTCAGACAGTAATTTTTTAAGATTCATCATACGTGGCATTGTTACACCTAGGGAGGATCCATTATATCTTAGAATGAGATATAAGGCAACCGTCAGGTTTCCAACCTATATACTTTGAGTCTTTTTTTTTTTTTTTTGGGTAGCAATATAATAAACAACCAAAGATATATCAACCAAGTCAAGTTATAAACAAAGAATTCGGACAAAGAATTTTTAAGATTCATCATACGTGGAATTGTTACACCTAGGGAGGATCCATTATATCTTACAATGAGATATACGGCAGCCCGTCAGGTTTCCAGCCTATATACTTTGAATCTATTTTTTTTTGAACAGCAATATAATAAACAGCCAGCATATATCAACCAGGCTGGATAATAAACAGCAATTCGGACAGCAATTTTTTAAGATTCATCATACGTGGCATTGTTACACCTAGGGAAGATCCATTATATCTTACAATGAGGTATAAGGCAACCCGTCAAGTTTCCAGCCTATATACTTTGAATCTTTTTTTGTGGACAGCAATATAATAAACAGCCAGCATATAAACCAACGAAGCAGGATAATAAATAGCAATTTGGACAGCAATTTTTTAAGATTCATCATACGTGGCATTGTTACACCTAGGGATGATCCATTATATCTTACAATGAGATATAAGGCAACCCGTCGGGGTTCCAGCCTATATACTTTGAATCTTTTTTTTTTGGACAGCAATATAATAAACAGCCAGCATATATCAACCAAGCAGGATAATAAATAGCAATTTGGACTGCAATTTGGATAGAAATTTTGAAAGATTCATCATACGTGGCATTGTTACACCTAGGGAGGATCCATTATATCTTAGAATGAGATATAAGTCAACCCGTCAGGTTTCCAGCCTATATACTTTGAGTCTTTTTTTTGGGTAGGAATATAATAAACAACCAGCATATATCAACCAAGCTGGATTATAAACAGCAATTCAGACAGTAATTTTTTAAGATTCATCATACGTGGCATTGTTACACCTAGGGAGGATCCATTATATCTTACAATGACATATACGGTAGCCCGTCAGGTTTCCAGCCTATATACTTTGAATCTATTTTTTTTTGGACAGCAATATAATAAATAGCCAGCATATATCAACCAGGCTGGATAATAAACAGCAATTCGAATAGCAATTTTTTAAGATTCATCATACATGGCATTGTTACACCTTGGGAGGTTCCATTATATCTTACTATGAGATATAAGGCAACCCGTCAAGTTTCCAGCCTATATACTTTGAATCTTTCTTTTTTTTTGAACAGCAATATAATAAACAGCTAGCATATATCAACCAAGTAGGATAATAAACAGTAATTAAGACAGAAATTTTTTAAGATTCATCATACGTGGCATTTTTACACCTAGGGAGGATCCATTATATCTTACAATGACATATACGGTAGCCCGTCAGGTTTCCAGCCTATATACTTTGAATCTATTTTTTTGGACAAAGAATATAATAAATGACGGCATATATCAACCAGTGGATAATAAACAAAGAATTCGAATAGCAATTTTTAAGATTCATCATACATGGCATTGTTACACCTTGGGAGGTTCCATTATATCTTACTATGAGATATAAGGCAACCCAATCAAGTTTCAAAATTTATATACTTTGAATCTTTCTTTTTTTGAACAAAGAATATAATAAACAAACAGCATATATCAACCAAGTAGGATAATAAATGATAATTCAGATGAGAAATTTTTAAGATTCATCATACGTGGCATTTTTACACCTAGGAAGATCCATTATATCTTACAATGAGATATAAGGCAACCCCACAAGTTTCCAAATTTCCTATACTTTGAATCTTTTTTTGTGGACAGGAATATAACAAACAGCCAGTATATATACCAACCAAGCAGGATAATAAACAGCAATTTGGACAGCAATTTTTTAAGATTCATCATACATGGCATTGTTACACCTAGGGAGGATCCATTATATCTTACAATGAGAGATAAGGCAACCTATTAAGTTCCCAGCCTATATACTTTGAATCTCTTTTTTTTGGACAGCAATATAAAAAACGGCCAGCATGTATCAACCAAGTAGGATAATAAACAACAATTTTGACAGCAATTTGGACAGAAATTTTTTAAGATTCATCATACATGGCATTGTTACACCTAGGGAAAATCCATTATATCTTACAATGAGATATAAGGCAACCCGTCAGGTTTCCAGCCTATATACTTTGAATCTTTTTTTTTTAAGACAGCAATATAATAAACAGCTAGCATATATCAACCAAATAGGATAATAAACAGCAATTCAGATAGAAATTTTTTAAGATTCATCATACTTGGCATTGTTACACCTAGGAAAGATCCATTATATCTTACAATGAGATATAAGGCAACCCGTCAGGTTTCCAGCCTATATACTTTGAATCTTTTTTTTTTGGACAGCAATATAATAAACAGCCAGCATATATACCAACCAAGCAGGATAATAAATAGAAATTTGGACATCAATTTTTTAAGATTCATAATACGTGGCATTGTTACACCTAGAGAGGATCCATTATATCTTACAATGAGAGATAAGGCAACCCGTTAGCTTTCCAGCCTATATACTTTGAATCTTTTTTTTTTGGACAGCAATATAATAAACAGCCAGCATATATACCAACCAAGCAGGATAATAAACAGCAATTTGGAGAGCGATTTTTTAAGATTCATCATACGTGGCATTGTTACACCTAGAGAAGATCCATTATATCTTACAATGAGATATAAGGCAACCCGTCAGGTTTCCAGCCTATATACTTTGAATCTTTTTTTTTTTTGGACAACAATATACTAAACAGCCGCCATATATCAACCAAGCAGGCTAATAAACAGCAATTCGGACAGCACTTTTTTAAGATTCATCATATGTGGCATTGTTACACCTAGGGAAGATCCATTATATCTTACAATGAGATATAAGGCAACCCACGAGTTTCGAAATTTATATACTTTGAATCTTTTGTTTTTTTTTTTTTTGGACAGCAATATAATAAACAGGCAGCATATATCAACCAAGCAGGATAATAAATAGCAAATTGGACTGCAATTTGGACAGAAATTTTGAAAGATTCATCATAGGTGGCATTGTTACACCTAGGGAGGATACATTATATCTTAGAATGAGATATAAGGCAACCCGTCAGGTTTCCAGCCTATATACTTTGAGTCTTTTTTTTTTTGGGCAGCAATATAATAAACAACCAGCATATATCAACCAAGCTGGATAATAAACAACAATTCGGACAGCAATATTTTAAGATTCATCATACGTGGCTTTGTTGCAGCTAGGGAGGATCCATTATATCTTACAATAAGATATACGGCAGCCCCTCAGGTTTCCAGCCTATATACTTTGAATCTATTTTTTTAGACAGTAATATAATAAACAGCCAGCATATATCAACCAGGCTGGATAATAAATAGCAATTCAGACAGCAATTTTTTAAGATTCATCATATGTGGCATTAATACACCTGGGGAAGATCCATTATATCTTACAATGAGATATAAGGCAACCCGTCAGGTTTCCAGCCTATGTACTTTGAATCTTTTTTTTTTGGACAGCAATATAATAAACAACCAGCATATATCAACCAACTAGGATAATAAACTGCAATTTGGACTGCAATTTGGACAGAAATTTTGAAAGATTCATCATACGTGGCATTGTTACACCTAGGGAGGATACATTATATCTTAGAATGAGATATAAGGCAACCCGTCAGGTTTCTAGCCTATATACTTTGAGTCATTTTTTTTTGGGACACCAATATAATAAACAACCAGCATATATCAACCAAGTAGGATAATAAACAGCAATTCGAACAGCAAATTTTAAAGATTCATCACACGTGGCATTGTTACACCTAGGGAGGATCCATTATATCTTACAATAAGATATAAGGCAACCCCTTAGGTTTCCAACCTATATACTTTGAATTTTTTTTTTTTTTGGACAGCAATCTAATAAACAGCCAGCATATATCAACCAAGATGGATAATAAACAGCAATTTGGACATCAATTTTTTAAGAGTCATCATACGTGGCATTGCTACACCTAGGGAGGATCCATTATATCTTACAATGAGATATAAGGCAACCCGTCAGGTTTCCAGCCTATATACTTTGAATCTTTTTTTTGGACAAAGAATAATATAATAAACGACCAAAGATATATCAACCATGCCGGATAATAAATGATAATTGACGAAGAATTTTCTAAGATTCATCATACGTGGCATTGTTACACCTAGGGAGGATCCATTATATCATACAATAAGATATAAGGCAACCCGTCAGGTTTCCAGCCTATATACTTCGAATCTTTGTTTTTATAGCAATCTAATAAATAGCCAGCATATATCAACCAAGCAGGATAATAAATAGCAACTCGGATAGCAAATTTTAAATATTCATCATACGTGGCATTGTTACACCTAGGGTGGATCCATTATATCTTACAATGAGATATAAGTCGACCCGTCAGGCTTCCAGGCTATATACTTTGGATCTTTTTTTTTTTTTTGGACAGCACTATAATAAACAGCCTGCATGTATCAACCAAACAGGATAATAAACAGCAATTTGGACAGCAATTTGGACAGAAATTTTTTAAGATTCATCATACGTGCCATTGTTACACCTAGGGGGGATCCATTATATCTTACAATGACATATAAGGCAACCCGTCGGTTTCCAACCTATATACTTTGAATCATTTTTTTGGGCAAAGAATATAATAAACGACGGCGATATATCAACCAAGCCGATAATAAACAAAGAATTTGGACAAGTAATTTTTAAGATTCATCATACGTGGCATTGTTACGCCTAGGGAGGATCCATTATATTTTACAGTGAGATATAAGGCAACCCGCCAGGTTTCCAGCCTATATACTTTGAATCTTTTTTTTTTTTTTTTTGAAATATAATAAATAACCAAGATGTATACCAAAGCGCAGATAATAAACAAAGGCTTGGATAGCAATTTGGACAGAAACTTTTTAAGATTCATCATACGTGGCATTGTTACACCTAGAGAGGATCCATTATATCTTACAATGAGAGATAAGACAACCCGTTAGGTTTCCAACCTATATACTTTGAATCTTTTTTTTTGGACAGCAATATAATAAACAGCAAGCATATATCATCCAAGCAAGATAATAAACAGTAATTTGGACAATAATTTTTTAAGATTCATCATACATGGCATTGTTACACCTAGGGAGGATCCATTATATCTTACAATGAGATATAAGGCAACCCGTCAGGTTTCCAGCCTATATACTTTGAATCTTTTTTTTTTCTGGACAGCAATATAATAAACAGCCAGCATATGTCAACGAAGCAGGATAATAAATAGCAATATGGACAGAAATTTTTTAAGATTTATCATACGTGGCATTGTTACACCTTGGGAGGATCCATTATATCTTGCAATGAGATATAAGGCAACCCGGCAGGTTTCCAGCCTATATACTTTGTATCTTTTTTTTCGGACAGCAATATAATAGACAACCAGCATATATACCAACCAAGCAGGATAATAAACTGCAATTTGGACCGAAATTTTTTAAGATTCATCATATGTGGCATTGTTACACCTAGGGAGGATCCATTATATCTTACAATGAGATATAAGGCAACTCGTCAGGTTTCCAACCTATATACTTTGAATCTTTTTTTTTTTTTGGACAAAGAATATAATAAATAAAGATATATACCAGTTCAAACAATATAATAAACAACAATTTGGACAAAATCATCATGATATAACTCATATTTATTGATCGAAATTTTGAACTAAAACGTACCTTAATAATTTCAAGAAGCTGGTCTACTCCACTCTCCCCAAGAAACAGAGGCTGCAGTCAAAAAAATAGTATTTGTTAAGTAATTTAAAGGGAAAATGAATATAAATAAGCCAAAATAATTAGCAATGAAACATGTACCGCCTGCAAGCAAGATTAACCAAAACACACGGCAACAGACTGGATGTCAATGGCCGTGGTGTAATTATTTGCACCAAATTTTAATTCAGGTGGTCATTATTACCTACAACAGATGTAAGATTATAAGAGTAGCACGAAATATTAATTTCGTTGAACCAAATATAAAAACTTTATCAATATCTCTACCAAATATTAATTCGAAGATTAAATGGTAGCTTCAGTTGAACCAACAGTTGCAGGAGGAGTTTGAAGCAGTAACACTTTTTATCTGTCAATATGTTAAAAAAAAAAAAAGAAGAGACCAAATAACAATCAAATCTCATTCTCATTAAATAATATAATGACAAACTCATACCTGTTTCTAATAAAAAACCAAAGCAGTTGGAAGCATCTCCGGTACCTATGTAAAACAATGTCACAAAGTTGCACCAACTTCAAACAATATACAATATCCACAAAGCAGCAATACCTTGAACAATAGTAATGCCATTTGGATATAACTTTCAAATGCAAAATAACATAATTTGTAGCTCTCGTATCAATAAAAACTGATCAACACATAACAATTCAAGAAAAAAAGTAAGAACATACATGGAGGAACTTCTTATGATCTCTTCCGAATAAATATCCACAATTGATAAAAACCCAAGTTAGTCTCAAAGTGATTCAAATCATATCTCATGATTTAAATCCAATGTTACATGATATATAATAATAATATCAGGGTTTACGAAATTACAACCATGTTTCAACCATAGCAATCCAAAGTTCTCTAGGTTAAACAGGTTGAATATAAAGTAGTTTCCAGAATCGTCTAGTCATTAGCTGTATGAACTTAATCCGATGGAAGAATTCTGAGACGATTTGGTCGCAGCCAATCACTACAAATCAGTGCACAGAGCTACAAATAACAATTACATACAATAACTCTCAAGAAAAGAAAAAACTTTTGAGATGATATGAACAACAATTAAATAAAACAATTTAGTAAAATAAGACTCTAGTATAGATCAATCACTAAAGACATTTTAATCGTCAGAAGCAAATAAAATAAAAGAAAATATATGGCTTGAAATAAAGAAAAGATAGAAGCATAGAATCTTAAAGACATTTTAATTTATAATATGCTCCTTATATTCTGTAAAAGACATATTATCTCAGAATGAAGAGTGTTTTGGATAGGGTTGGATAACTCAGGTCGATTGTTGGCAGTGTATTTGTCTTTTGGTTGACAACTATTAAGTGGTAGTTAAAAAAAACTTAGGATGGAAACCATAAGTAAGAAAATAGACATACTTCCTTGAAGATAATCTATCGGCCAAAAGGGAATGGCATTCGGCAATGGTTAAAATAAAATGTTAGTTCGATAATCTATGAAAATGAAAATGAAGTTGTTTCATGAAACCAAAAGGAGATTAAGTTTATATATATACATTTATAATTAAAATGCAGTACTCATCAAACAATGCTTTGTAAACTATACATGTTTAATCTTCAAGTAGTAAATAGTAATGATTGAAAATTAATAAAATATATATATCAGTATATAGTAACTATAGCGGCTGGAATATCTGTCCTTATTGTGTAAATTGAAAGAAAATATATGGCTTGAAATAAAGAAAAAATAGAAGCATAGAATCTTAAAAACATATTAATTTAAACTAAAAAAATCTTGAAAAAATATATCATTGAATTACTAAAATGGATCATATTAATTTAAACTGAATATCAAAAAGGTCAAATATGTACCAGTATCAGCAAATCAGCCAACTCTATGTTTCATAGAAGTATTATATCACTTAACTCATAAGCTAACCAACTTTCTGCATATGTAACATTCTGAAAAGGGCCTATGCATTTTCGATTTAATTGTACGAAATGACATGTCTTATGTGTTATGAATGTATTTTAAACATTTTTGGAAACCTGGAAATGTATGGATGAAACACCCCAGCCCACGAGCCTGAATCGGATCTGGTATGTTCCTCAAGTAAACCGGTTTCAAATTCTTTTGTTACTTAGAGAAAAACTTGTGTGATTAAAAAAAAATATTGTTTGGGTTGGGCTTGTGTTGAAAACAAACTGGATTTTTATATTTGAAAACCCCTTTTTAATATTAAGTGATAAAACATATAGAGTATATTTTAAAATAAAATACTTAGTCTTTAACTTAATCAAAATTTGTAACACAATAAAACAACAAGTAGAAATAAAATCGTTCATCATGGCCTTATGGCCTTATTACATCAAATAGTTTCGAAAATATTTCAAAGTACTAAAATAAATTCAAGAGTCCATAAAAATATAAACTTCATGTTGAGCATGGCCACCACAAGTTCTGCCGTCCCGGTCCATCACTGTTCATCACCTGAAAAAAAGGTTCCCACAACGGGTGAGTCAAACAGACTCAATGTGTACACGACACTAAATCATAATAGAATCAGGCATATCACATATTACACATTCAAAACATAGAATACAGGTTATGATGCATTCCCAAACCCAAACCTAATTGTCCATCCGCTACACACCCTCGTACCTGCCAAACACACCGTGGGGACTACTAAGTCGACCTTCCTTCAGCTACACACCAAATTGCGGGCTTAAGTTACTACATCTGTGGTCTTAGGTCACCACTTTTCAAATTACTGTGGTCTAAGGTCACCACTTTTCAGATTACTATGGTCGTAGGTCACCACTTTTCAGAATACTGTGGTCTTAAGTCACCACTTTTCACTTCCCCTTTCAATATACAACCATATGCCCCATATATTAATATGCATAATATACCAGAGTTCACAATCTTATAATATTCTCATGTTACGAATAACATTTTTCATATTCCTAGTAGAAGTAGGAAACGTACCTGAGTACTTAGTACCATAACATGGTACCTTAGCCATGTTCATATATCCATTAACACATATTTTAATACATATAACCATAATTCATATTACAAAGTAGTGTGGGGTACACACCTGATCCGCTTAGCAAATTCCTTGAGATTTCGAAATCTGATCTACTGCTTAAATCCTTAATCCCTACATTTGAATAATCACTTACTAATTTAATAAAGAAAACATTCGGCCATAAATTAAATCCTAGTAGGATTAGTATTACTAAAAACCTACCTTGTTGCCGATTGACTTAAGAATCAAGTCCCAAAACTTTGTTGTATTCCTTCTTGCATTCGGCCAACATTAAAACACATCATAGGTTAGTTTCGGCTTTTGGGAATAAATCCAAATACTCAAAATAGGCCTTAGCCGAATGTCTTAAACACATACCTTTGTGATCTCAAATCTCGAAAAAGTATCCTTACTTTCCTAGGGATGTCGAAATTCCTATAATCACATGTTGGGTTTAATCTAACATTAAAACTTAAAACAAGACCTTTGGATCTTATAGTTTCTTACCTTAGATCCCGAAATATTCCTCCTTGTAGTCGATAGTTGTAGAAACTCGAGGGATCCCCTTAATACTTCAGTCGACTGCTTCCTTGCTTAGATTCATAGGGAGATTCATCTATGGCTTCTAATGGAGAGGAAAATATTCGGCTAGGTTCCAACAATTACTTAATTTCGACTTGACAAAAGAAAAGAAAGAAAAAAAGAGAATAATGGCAGAGAAAATTTGGCAAAAAGAAGAGGAGAAACTTTAGAGAATTTCAGCAGAAGTTTTCTTGAAGAGAAAAGAATGAATGAAGAATAGCCTCACTCTTCCTTTTATAGCCAAAATTACTAGCTAGAGTCCTTTACTTGGCCACCACTCTTCTATTTTGATAGCTTTATCCCTTGATTTATCACTTTAATAAAACTTAATCCAATAATTATCTCTTATCTCTTAATAAAAATAATACTAATAATAATCCTCTTTTATCTCTTCCTTATCTGTCAAAATAAAAGAAATAAATCCATATTTATCCATCTATTATCTCTTCAAAAAAAAAATAATCCAATTTAAATCCCTTATTTATCCCATTAATTGCCGAAATGTAAAGGGAATAAAACTCCGTTTTTCTAGAAGCCTTGCCGTCCACTCCTCTGCTTTTGGAAGCAAAAATAAAACTCCTTTTATTTGCTTCCCAAGTAACTCGAACCCAGGCCCAACACCTTGCATGTGGTGCCATTTCCAGAGGCCCTAAGTGGCATCTTCAGGCCACTTTTCCAAGCCTGTTTGTGTGTCAAATTCTTCCTACTAATTTTCTTAAGGCCACCTTGCCTTAATTTCCTCTTTTTAAGCTTTAAAACTTGACATTTCTTTACATTTCCAAGTTTCCAAAAATTTTCGTTTGCCTCTTTAAACTTACATTTCCTTACATTTTCAAGTTTCCAGAAATGTTTACTTTCCTCTTTTGAATCATTTCCACATCATTTCCTTGCATTTCCAGGACATTTCCTCACATTTCCAAGACAAGACAATTCCTTACATTTCCAACACATTTCCCTACATTTCCAAGACAAGACATTTTCTTACATTTCCTTACATTTCCAAGACAAGGCATTTGCTTACATTTCCTTACATTTCCATACATTTCCTTATTTCTAGAATTCACATAACATATTCATAATTCATAAAACATGCCATTTTACCACATGGTTCCTTGTGTCATGCTTCACACGGAGTTTTTTTTAAAGCCTCATTTACCTAGCTCCCCTTTTTACTTAAAAACCAATAATTTTCCAAAGCTTTCTTCTTCCATCCTAGAATTCTAAAAACCCTTAATACACTTCCAACATTGCCAAAACCTACTAACTCATGAATTAGGCACGAACGCATAACCCCTAATCTAGGATGTTACAATGGAAATGTTAAGTTTAAAGTGAACATTTTTGGAAACCTGGAAATATAAGGAAATGATTTAGAAATGATTCAAAAGAGGAAAGTAAACATTTTTGGAAACTTGGAAATGTAAGGAAATGTCAAGTTTAAAGAGAGAAACGAATATTTTTGGAAACTTGGAAATGAAAGGAAATGTCCTAGAAAATGTTAAGTTTTAGAGTTTAAACGAGGAGATTAAGGCAAGGTGGCCTTAAAAGAAAATGTAAGTGAAATATGGCACACAAATGGGCTTGTTAAAGTGGCTTGAAGGCACTACCTAAGGCCTACGTAAGCGACACCAGAAGCTATGAAAGGGGGATGTAATATCCCGGGTTAGGGGCTATTTTGTTATTGCATTAATTGCATGTGTTTGGTTTGCAATAGGTTGTTTATGGGTGTTCTGGGGCTTAGTTGTAAGCCTAGTGTAAGCCTAAGTGGTAGGGAAAATTTTAGTTTTAAGCTTTGGGTGAGAGGAGCTATTGGAGCTGGGGTTTATAATTATTTGTTGGTGAATTCTAGCACAAGAGTTGAGCTAGTAAAGTGGCAAAGCATGCGCCACTTGGGGCTTGTGTTTGGCGTCATTTGCAGGGGAAGGAGGTCCTGTGTTCAAGCTGCGGAAATCCCACATTTTGCTTTCATTTTGACGGCATGGAGGAGGAGGAGTAGTGTGCAGTTCAAATTCTGCCATAGACCAGGTCAAAGTATTCAAACGGTGGGTGGAGAGGAAATTGTGGAGGTTGACTAGTTCAAACTAGTTTGAATGAGTGGTTGTGAGTGATTGGAGGTAGTGGCCGAATGTTGGAGAGTTCATGGGGGGTGTGGACGGTTTGGTAAGTGTGAGAGTGAGGAGTGCCGAAATTCATTTTGAATTTTGGTGCATATTCGATTATTTGGTGTCAAAGAAGAATCCTTTCTTTTGTTTAGCTAGCCAAAAATTTCAAGAGAGCTTTCTCTCATTTTCTTTTGGAAATCGAAAGTCTAAGCACCTATTTGTCGAATTTGCTTTATCTTCTCTCAACTTTCTTGGTAGCTGAATGTTCTCTTCTCTCCCACTTCTTTTTCTTTTTGTTCATTTGTGTTGAGCCGAAACTAGCTTCTCTTTTCCTCTCAAACTCTCTTTTCTTCTTCTTGAAATCTACTTAGCCGAATTTTCCATTTATTTCTCCCCAATTCACTTGAGCCAAATCCTTCTTCAATTGCTGCCGATTTCTCTTCTTCTTTTAAACCACATTTCTTTTGCTTTTTACCTTCAAGAGGCTAGCCGAATCTCTCCCCTGTGTTGCCGAAACATCCCCTCTCTTAGTAGTTCTCTCTTGGCCGAATATTGGTGTGGTGTGGACCTCTCTTGTGTGGTGTTCAATTGGGTTTAGAGCAAGGTAAGTGCTTGGCCGAATGGCTATTTCCCCTCTCCTTTGTCTTTTGTCGATTTTGGGTTGGGTAAGAGCCAAATATGGCAACTGTTGAAAGGTGTTAATCTTTTGTTTTGGAACCGATTTCATTATAAGGGATCCGGGGTTTCGAAGCAGTCAAGCGAGGCCTTTACCTGTTAGTGATAGGTTGGTAAGTGGTGGTAAGGGTTGGTATTATTAGTTCATTCATTTATTTTTGATTAAGTCAAAGGTTTCAAAGGACTAACTGTTTACATTTTAGGGTGAGGCCGATTGTCAAAAGAACCATTATTGGTTCGGGATTTGGTAGGAAACCAAATCAAGTGTAAGGTAAGGGTTAAACGTTAAACCCTTTTGGTTTAAGTGGTTTTGGCCGAATGGTATAGATGGCTAGTGCTCATGTTTGGCCGATTATAGGAGCAAGGTATTTGAGGATCTTAGATCGGCTCGTTGTGTTTAAAGCTTGTGTTTGAACAGGTGTGTAAACTAACACACTCATTGCTTAGTAATATGTTTAATAAACCTGATTGTCAAACAGTATGGTTGATTGATATGATACCTTATGGGGTATGTGCATGGATTCGGGTAAGTCCATTTCATTGCGAGGTCTATTGGTTACTCACTTAATATTATTGATAACGGCCCGTCTCGTGTTAGGAGGCGAATCGTTAAATGTTGCCCGATCGTAAATTAGACAGTTTCTCGTTTAATTAACAAAAGGATAATTTTATTAGAAATAAAATCTCTGAAATACAAGATAGGTGATGGATACGTATTTGAAACAAGAAAGAACCTTTAATAAAAATTAAAGACTCGAATCTTATAAGTTTCAAATTGATGGAATGAGTTTGGATACGTATTTGAAACAAGAAAGAACCTTTAATAAAAATGAAAGACCCGAATCTTATAAGTTTCAAATTGATGGAATGAGTTTTGGAATGAAAACTGAGACCCACTATCTAGCGAGATAGGAACCAACGGTATAGGTAGATGAACGCCACACCCGAAAGGATGATAAGTTAAAAATAAGGAAAGAACAATACCACTAGAAAACTAGATAAGTCAATTCAAACCTCGAGAATTAGGAGAGTGAATACTCACCAAAAGAAAATTTTCTTTCATTCAAATTCAAGTTGTCTTTTACAAATAGAAAAACAACAAATATTTATAGGTTGAATCTCGGTAGCTCAATATCTCAGACAAATTGAATTGTGGCCGTTCAAGAAATCAATTTCACATTATTGCTCCTTCAAGTTGATGTGCCGTTTTTACTCCACTAAGATCACCATGTTAATTAATCAAGTGCTTGTACCATTTGTGCACTACTCACCAAATACTTGATTTTATTTCCCACCAATGCCGTCCATCATGTACATAAAAAGACAAGGTCCTTATTTTAATACCCCACCATGCCATAATATTCCTTCAATTTGTTTTTTTTTTCATGTGCTTAATATCTTCCACCTTGTTTTAAATATTCAATCAATTTCTTTTATGCTTCATTCTTCATGCCGTTCAACACTTTCTTCACTCACTTCCACATTGAATTTCATAATTGTTTATTTCCAACATGATTGTGTCGTCCATCACTAAGCACACATGCACATTCTCTTATTTATTAATTCTATAGTTTTTCATGTGCTTATTTTCATTTATTTATTCTTCCACCATTCATGCCTTCAATTGTTTAACTATGCTCCATATTTTAATAATCCCAAAGCTTTTCAATTCCAACCACTTCCATACATAGTGTCGTCCATGCTTGCCACACAATGCTCCATTTTTCAAGCTATCATTTCCATCATCTTATCATAAACGTGAGGCACTACAAAATAAATCACATTAATTAAAATTAGACTAGACAGAATTTTAATTACCTTATTTAAACATTAGATAAGAGCATAGTAATATTCAATTTCAACAAAGATTAACTAAAAAAAACTTGTATCATCTAAAAATATGAAATACGAAAATGAAGTTACTACTGAAAAATTAAAATTAAAACATGCGTAAAATAAAGTGTTAAATAAACTAGCAATGATCAAGGCTAGTATATTCAACTTCAAATAAGTTGTACGAGTTCAGCATGTTTTTGGGCTCTCTTTTATGATCATCCCAAATTTGTGCCACCAACACCGTTGCAGCATCTTTGAATTGTTTGGTTCGGGAACGTGTAATTGGCCCATTATGTAGCCTCATCGGGTCATGGTTGACGTCCGTTACAGGCTTGATAGGCAAGCTCATATCATCCCCTCCCTCTTTAAGTTGATTCGTCTTCGAATCATCACCTACATCGAAAGGAGAAATATTAGAAACATTAAAACCCGCGCTCACATTATAGTCACCTGGCAAGTCCAATTTGTACAAGTTGTCATTTATGCGTTCAATGACTTGAAATGGCCCGTCTTCCCTTGGGAGAAGTTTAGATCGCCTTTGCTTGGGAAACCTTTCTTTTCGCATATGAACCCAAACCCAGTCCCCTGGTTCAAAAAGAATGCGTCTACGACCTTTGTTAGCTCGTTGGACGTATTGCTTGGTTCTTACTTCAATATTCTCACGCACCTTTCGATGCAACTCCTTTATGTATTCCGCCTTTTTCCTAGCATCAGATTGGATAAATTTATCTGAAGGCAATGGTAATAAATCAAGAGGAGTGAGAGGGTTAAACCCGTAAACAATCTTGAATGGTAAAAATTTAGTTGCAGAATGAACAGCTCGGTTGTAAGCAAATTCGATGTGGGGCAGACAGTCTTCCCACGTTTTGAGATTTTTTTGTACCAATGCTCGCAACAAGGTTGATAGGACTCGGTTCACTACTTCAGTCTGTCCATCCATTTGAGGATGACACGTGGTCGAGAATAGTAGTTTCGTCCCTAACTTTCCCCACAGAGTTCGCCAAAAATGACTTAGAAATTTTACGTCCCGATCAGATACGATCGTCTTCGGAGCTCCATGCAATCGTATGATTTCCCTAAAAAACAAGTTTGCAATATGCACAGCATCGTCAGTCTTAGAACAAGGGATAAAATGGGACATTTTAGAGAAACGATCAACTATGACAAAAATTGAGTCCTTCTCGGTTTTTGATCTTGGTAATCCAAGGATGAAATCCATGGAAATGTCGACCCACGGAGTGTCTGGAATAGAAAGGGGCATATATAAACCGTGAGGCTGGACCCGTGATTTGGCTTGTTTGCAAGCAATGCAACGTTCACAAATCCGTTCAACATCCTTGCTCATTCCTGGCCAAAAAAAAATGTTCTTGAAGAGTGGACAATGTTTTGTCTTTTCCAAAGTGACCCATAAGGCCACCACTATGTGCCTCTATCACAAGCATGTCTCGCATAGAACCTTGCGGTATACAAATCTTGTTTTCCTTGAAAAGGAATCCTTCATGCCTGTAAAACTTATCAAAAGCACCACTCTCACAAGCATTATGACATTGCCAAAATCAGCATCGTTAGCATACAATTCCTTAATATGATGGAAACCAAGTATTTTAGAATCAAGAAAGGTTAATAAAGTGTACCTTCGTGATAATGCATCCGCAACCACATTTTGCTTACCTTTCTAATACTTAATTACATACGGAAATGATTCTAAATACTCAATCCATTTTGCATGTCGTTTGTTGAGCTTGTGCTGACCTTTAATATACTTGAGTGCTTCATGATCTGAATGAATAGCAAACTCTTTCGGCCTTAAGTAATGTTGCCACGTTTCAAGCAATCTTATTAGAGCGTACATCTCTTTGTCATACACGGGGTAATTGAGTGTAGCTCCGTTCAATTTCTCGCTGAAGTACACCACTGGTCTTCCATTCTGAGTTAGAACAGCTCCGATCCCTACACCTGATGCATCACATTCAATTTCAAAAGTTTTATTAAAGTCAGGAAGGGTTAACAATGGAGCTTTAAACAAGAAATTCTTTAATGGCATTAAAAGACCGTTCTTGCTCCTCGGACCAATGGAAAGCTGAATTCTTCTTGATCACGCTCGTTAAAGGAGCGGCTATCGTGCTGAAGTTGGGCACGAATCGGCGGTAAAAACTAGCCAACCCATGGAAACTTCGTACTTGGCTAACCGTTGTAGGACGGGGCCATTCTTGGATTGCTCTAATCTTCTCTTGGTCCACCTCTAATCCATTTGCACTTACGACGTAGCCTAAGAAAATAACCTTGTCAGTACAAAAAGAACATTTCTCGAGATTGGTGTACAATACCTCTTTTCGCAGTGTTTTTAAGACCGCACGTAGATGTTGGAGATGATCCTCCAAAGAGTTGCTGTACACTAATATGTCATCAAAGTAAACAACACATGATTTGCCAATAAAAGCTCGTAAAACATGATTCATAAGTCACATAAAAGTACTCAGAGCGTTTGTAAGTCCGAATGGCATTACCAACCATTCATACAAACCTAACTTTGTTTTGAAAGCCGTTTTCCACTCATCGCCCTCTCGAATCCTAATTTGGTGATAACCACTTTTGAGGTCAATCTTTGTAAAGATTCGAGCTCCACTTAACTCGTCGAGCATGTCATCGAGTCAGGGTATCGGGTGTCGATATTTGATGGTAATCTTATTGATGGTGCGACAGTCTACACACATCCACCAAGAACCGTCTTTCTTTGGCACTAGCAACACCGGTACCGCGCATGGACTAAGGCTTTCTCGGATATATCCCTTTTCTAGCAATTCAGTGATTTGCTTTTGGATCTCTTTTGTTTCGTCGAGATTGCTCCGGTACGCAGGTCGATTGGGCAGTGAAGCTCCTGGCACCAAGTCAATTTGGTGTTCTATGCCTCGAATGGGCGGTAAACCACTTGGTATCTCTTCTAGAAAGATGTCCTTGAATTCCTAAATCAGAGACAACACAGAGGAAGGGAGATTCTCGGGTAAGTCGTTAGTATTCAAAAATGATTCCTTGTATAGTAAGACATACATCAGTTGTCTCACACACAAAGCTTTTCGAATATCTCTTGCTTTTGCAAAAACACTCATTTTTCCATTTTCTTTTTCTTCCTTTGTTTCCTCTTCTTTTTGTTCACTTATTTTCTTGTCCCTCTTTTTTTTTAAATTCTTTTCTTTCTCATTTTTCCTCTCACTTTCTTTTGATTTTTCTATTGATGTCTTCATTTTCAACTGATCCTCATAAACTTGCTTGGGTGTTAACGGAGCTAGTGTCATGTTCCGGTCCAAGTATTTAAAAGTGTACCGATTAGTGTAGCCGTCATGGATTGCTCGCTTGTCAAATTTCCAAGGTCGTCCAAGCAGGAGATGTCCACATCGCACAAAACCTCATCTTGATACTTCCCTATTGAAAAGGAAACCAAAACTTGTTTTGTGACCTTAAGTTCTCCCGCGTCGTTAAGCCATTATAGCTTATACAGATGGGGATGTTTTGTGGTAGTCAATCCAAGTTTCTCCACCAATATGGTGCTAGCCACATTAGTACAGCTTCCTCCGTCAATAATGACGCAACAAATCTTCCCTTGTATTTGGCAACGCGTATGGAAGATGTTTTCGCGTTGTTGCTCATTTTCGACACCTTGTAAGCTAAGGCTCCTTTTTACCACCAAGATCTCTCCACTTTCGGCTTGTTCTATTTCTTCCTCATCTTGGGATGTCTCACTGGCATCATCTTCCTCTTCACTTTCGGATTCAATCTCGCCATTATCTCGGACAAACATAGTGTTTTGGTTTGGACATTGATTTGCAATATGTCCTCGTCCCAAACATTTGAAACACTTAATGTCTCGGGATCGATTTGGAAGAGCTTCCATTTTACCTTTGCTCGTTTCATCGATCGGCTTGGTAAACTTGGGTGCGCCATTTGTTTCTTTGGCTCGGTTTGGTATGTCACGTTTATTAGTCACTTGCCCCCACTTCGATGTTGAAGCATGATTGGGGTTTGCTTTAGGCGTAGATTTTCGTTTCAGCTGTTTTTCAACCTTTATAGCCATGTGAACCATTTCAATGATATCGATGTAATGATGTAATTCTACAATATTTGCGATATCTCGATTGAGGCCAGCGCTAAAACGTGCCATGGTGGCTTCTCGTTCTTCTTCCACATTGGCTCGGATCATTTTCGCCCAAGTGGATATCGGGCGTTTACCATCCCGTCTTCGACTCGTCGTTAATTGATCCCACCAAATGAGGGCGTAATCAAAAAATTTGATGGTAGCAAGTTTCACCTTCTTATTTTCTGAATAATTATGACAGTCAAAAATTAGTTCCACCTTCTTTTCCCACTCAAGGTAGGCTTTCGGATCGGACCGCCCTTGAAAAACAGGAATCGCCATTTTAATGTTCTTTAAATCGTCATCGGCCCATTCTCGATCTCTTCGCTCACGGACTCGTGGACCTTCTCTTCGTTCATCTTGTTCAAAAGCCGGGTTGCTATCGACTTCACTTGGTTCATAGACGTCGTTGTTACGTAACCAAGGTTGTTCTCGTCCCCTTCTCGGAATTGGAGGGGTGTTTGCTCGAGGTCTTCGTTCATCTCTTCGATCTAATCGTTCAGTGATTGATCTGAACATACGTGTGATTTCTTGCAATACTGTTTGCACATCCTGATTTCTCCCTTCGGGATCATTCCTTCGGGGTTGTAATCCTCCTCCACCTCCGGAGGCGTCGGATGCTTCGTCACTTATTATTCGACGTTCGGGGCTCCTAGACATGTTTTTAAACAAAATTAATGAATCCTCACTATTCACTCACAAAGAGAATTATCAACACTCACACTCGTGTTTTTACTCAATTCTGGCTTTTTTCTTAATGTATTCACTCTTGCCTTTTACCGCTCAAATTCACTCTTCTAGATTCTAGAAGGCTGTCTTTAGCTTACTAGCAACTCGTAGGTCGTTTCAAGCTAATTGAGCATGAAGCCAGAATGCAGTTTAATGTAGAAAAGCCAAGAGATGACCAAGATATGTTGGAGGAGGTAACAATTGCGGGAAAGTCAACTATAGTTGATTTCCAGCATCTTATAGAGCTAACTAATTATACAGACAAGGGCTCGTCTCAGTTAGTATACTTTGTAAAACACTGGGAATATAAGCAAGCAAATGTCGTCCGTCTTCTTAGAGAAGAACTTGACAATCTAACCAGGCCAAGGTAGGAAGAGGGTTTTCTTTTTTTTTTGAAACTTACTCGGAAAAACTCAAGACGATCAAAACGTGCCTAATTTAATTGGCTCTGATACCAGATGATAACGGCTCGTCTCGTGTTAGGAGGCAAATCGTTAAATGTTGCTCGATCGTAAATTAGACAGTTTCTCGTTTAATTAACAAAGGGATAATTTTATTAGAAATAAAATCTCTGAAATACAAGATAGGTGATGGATACGTATTTGAAACAAGAAAGAACCTTTAATAAAAATTAAAGACCCGAATCTTATAAGTTTCAAATTGATGGAATGAGTTTGGATACGTATTTGAAACAAGAAAGAACCTTTAATAAAAATTAAAGACCCGAATCTTATAAGTTTCAAATTGATGGAATGAGTTTTGGAATGAAAACCGAGACCCACTATCTAGCGAGATAGGAACCAACGGTATAGGTAGATGAACGCCACACCCGAAAGGATGATAAGTTCAAAATAAGGAAAGAACGACGCCACTAGAAAACTAGATAAGTCAATTCAAACCTCGAGAATTAGGAGAGTGAATACTCACCAAAAGAAAATTTTCTTTCATTAAAATTCAAGTTGTCTTTTACAAATAGAAAAACAACAAATATTTATAGGCTGAATCTCGGTAGCTCAATATCTCAGACAAATTGAATTGTGGCCGTTCAAGAAATCAATTTCACATTATTGCTCCTTCAAGTTGATGTGCCGTTTTTGCTCCACTAAGATCACCATGTTAATTAATCAAGTGCTTGTACCATTTGTGCACTACTCACCAAATACTTGATTTTATTTCCCACCAATGCCGTCCATCATGTACATAAAAAGACAAGGTCCTTATTTTAATACCCCACCATGCCATAATATTCCTTCAATTTGTTTTTTTTTTTCATGTGCTTAATATCTTCCACCTTGTTTTAAATATTCAATCAATTTCTTTTATGCTTCATTCTTCATGCCGTTCAACACTTTCTTCACCCACTCGCACATTGAATTTCATAATTGTTTATTTCCAACATGATTGTGCCGTCCATCACTAAGCACACATGCACATTCTCTTATTTATTAATTCTATAGTTTTTTGTGTGCTTATTTTCGTTTATTTATTCTTCAACCATTCATGCCTTCAATTGTTTAACTATGCTCCATATTTTAATAATCCCAAAGCTTTTCAATTCCAACCAGTTCCATACATAGTGCCGTCCATGCTTGCCACACAATGCTCCATTTTTCAAGCTATCATTTCTATCATCTTATCATAAACGTGAGGCACTACAAAACAAATCACATTAATTAAAATTAGACTAGACATAATTTTAATTACCTTATTTAAACATTAGATAAGAGCATACTAATATTCAATTTCGACAAAGATTAACTAAAAAAAAAACTTGTATCATCTAAAAATATGAAATACGAAAATGAAGTTATTACTGAAAAATTAAAATTAAAACATGCGTAAAATAAAGTGTTAAATAAACTAGCAGTCAGACTGACTAGTATATTCAACTTCAAATAAGTTGTACGAGTTCAGCATGTTTTTGGGCTCTCTTTTATGATCATCCCAAATTTGTGCCACCAACACCGTTGCAGCATTTTTGAATTGTTTGGTTCAGGAACGTGTAATTGGCCCATTATGTAGCCTCATCGGGTCATGGTTGACGTCCGTTACAGGCTTGATAGGCGAGCTCATATCAATTATGATCTATGATGTATGTGCTACGAGATGCAATGTTGGGCATGTTAGCATGATTTACATGATTTGCATATTGTACACGAGTCGGTATGACATTGGGTGATATGAGAGGACGGGGAATATGACATCCATGTCTTTGGGACACCAGAGGTTTGGCACCTCCAGTGGTTTGGTACCACAGATTGAATATTGTGACTTTGGGTCACCAGAGGTTTGGCACCTCAGCGTCTCGTCCCAGTGGCTTAGCACCACAGTGGGTTGGCCCCACGGTTGATATTACGGGATTGACGCCAGTGATTTGGTATCACACGATGGGTTGGCCCCATCATTGGATTCGTGACTTCGGTCACCAAAGGATTTGGTATCACATTGTGTCTTTGGGACACCGTGAGGTTTGGCACCTCATAGCGTCTCATCCCGGTGGCCATTCGCACCACGATGGGGTTGGCCCCACAATTGAGATACGGGATTGACGCCAGTGATTTGGTATCACACGATGGGTTGGCCCCATCATTGGATTATTCGTGACTTTGGGTCACCAGTGGTTTGGCACCACACTTATGGATATCGTGACTTTGGGTCACGGTGGTTTGGCACCACCGGTGGGTTTGGTACCACACGGGGTAGAAAAGGCAATATGGATGGTTAGGATTGGGGTGCATTAATTGTATTGCTATGCTATGATGTGTGTTAGCTTGTTGCATTAATCGGGAGGGGGATTTATGCACTGAGTCTTGCGACTCACCTTCTCCCTTATCATTTCAGGTGACACGTAGATCGCGGACATGGAGCCGGGTGGACTTGAGGTGACCATGCCATGAATAAATTCAGATTTGCACTGATTTAAATACGTGGTACTTTATTTCCTTTATTTTCATTTGGTTTTGCTGGGATTGTAAATGGCTTTTAAAATTATGCTTTGGTTATTTATATGCTCAAATGTGATTTCGAATATGCCTTAACAAAGTATTGGATTAATATTGGACAAAACTTGAAAAAGAAAAAGGGTTTTTAAAAACTACAAAGCGATACGTTTTAAACTTTACCATCGGGTATCACACTAACACATTAAAATGAATACACCCAAATGTTTTTCAAACTTGAGATTTTATTCACCGTAAGTTTAAAATGTTTCTAAGCAAACACACGAAAATTTTCCCAGATTTCTAAATTTTATAAATTTGTTTTACTTTCAAAACCATCATGCCCAAGATTTTGACAAGTACAAACTATAACCAAGAGTTTTCTATCAAATCTTAAACCGGAAACCAAACCCCTCAATCACGTTTTTCCCCGTAACATACCAGATTCAGTCGTGGTGTATTGACCGGGTTTGGGGTGTTATAATTGTGGTATCAGAGCCAAGTTTAAAAGCTCGGCTGTGGGCCCGAGGCCCAAAATGTTTTAAATATGGGTTTTTAAGTGTTTTGTTGTAAAATATATGGTTTGATAGGCATGGCACCGAGTCTCCGGCACCAATCCGCCCAGGTAAGTACCCCTTACTATTGCTTGTGATTTTTGGATGAGATGTGATTGGATGACTAGCAATAGTAGATTACCTTAGAAACTGAAACTGATAGGACTATGTGGACTTGCGGAAATAGAAACTTCTTTAATAAGCAATATTCATAAGACTTTGCTTTTAAACAGTGGAATAAGTACTGATGCATAAAACTCTTAAATTAGATAAGTCAAGACGTTAGTCATGAGCACTCGGGGTGGACGTGGTCGTAATACACGTGGACGTGGTCGGGGTAAGATGATCGTTTCTCAACCGGTGGGGTCCGTCGTCGTGGTCGAGAGAATGAGATACCACGCACCACCACCACCGGAGGTGGTGAGTTTCGAGATCGGGCGGGACGACGCAGTGTCACATGCGATGCTGCGAGTTTCGAAAAGGGTAGCTGGAGTAGGTAGAGGCGCAGGAGCTCAGGAATCTGTTTCTGAGCGACTCCGAGCAAACGGGGCCGAATTCTTTTGAGGTGTTTCTGGTGTTGCTCTCAAAGACGCGCAGTATTGGCCGGAGGCAACGGAGCGGATCATGGATGATTTAGACTTGATCGCCGAGGAGAAGTCGAAGAGATAGTATCGCTTCTTCGGGATGAGTCATGCCAGTGGTGGCTCACGGTTCGGGACAATGTTGCAGCAGAGGATCTCACTTGGGACTATTTTAGGGCTGCTTATCAGAAAAAGTACATTGGGGCTAGTTATGTCGACGCGCAGCGAAAAGCATTTCTGAAGCTAGTTCAGGGGAGTAAGTCTGTGTCAGAGTATGAGGCAGAATTCTTGAGGCTGAGTCGGTATGCTAGTGGCGTTGTGGCTACTGAACACGAGAGGTGTGTTCGATTCGAGGATGGTCTGAGAGATGAATTAAGATTGTTGATTGCTCCACAGCAGGAGCGTGAGTTTGCCGTCCTGGTTGAGAAGGCTAAGGTAGCCGAGGGTGTTAAGGAATCTCTAAGGCAAAACGTGGATAGGAACAGGCATAAGAGAAGTTTTGGATCTTCTGGGTCGTCAAGTAACCTTCAGAAAAGTGCTAGACAGAGTGGGCCGAATCAGTCTGGTAGGCTTGTTGCTGTTAATCAGGGACCGCCTCAGTGTAACCATTGTGGGAAATCTCATTGGGGAGGATGCTGGACCGGTGGAAAAGGATGTTTTGAGTGTGGCTCATTGGATCACCGTGTGAGGGACTGTCCGCGTAAGTTGGCTAGGATTCAGTCTGAGAATCAGGGCCGTACTCAGTTCAGGAATAATGGACCGCCACCACAGAGAGGTCATGGTAATGGCAGAGGAGGTAATGGTTCTGGTCGGGGCCGCGGATGTAACACCCCAAACCCGGTCCAAACACCACGACCGAATCTGGTATGTTACGAGGGAAAACGTGTTTGAAAATTTTGAATTTTGTACTAAATAGATTTGATAAAACTTTGTTCCTTTTTGAAAACAAGTTGTTTAATGTCGTTACTAAAACATTTAAACTTAGTAAAAATTGGATTTCACGTTAGAAAACAATTGATCTTTATTGGTTTATAAAATCAATGTGATACCCGATGGTATAGTTGAAAACGTATCGCTTTGTTGGTTTGAAAACGTCGTCTTTCCAAATTTTAATAAAATTCGTACCAAGTTATTATTTTACAGCATACCAAAATCTAATGTAAAATATAAATATCATAAAGCACATCTTAAAAAGGCTTTTTACAAATCCAAGATAAAACCCAAAATTAAAGGTAAGCAAACTAAGGTACCCAAATGAAAACGCGTCTGAGTAAAACTTGTTATTCAGCATGGCATAAGCACCCCGAGTCCATCCCGCTCCATGTCCGCGTCTCTCACGAGTCACCCGAATGTCAAAGGAGAGGGTGAGCCGAGTGACTCAGTGTGTAAATCCCGCTCCCGAATAAACCACATGCTAACACACATCATACATAGCAACATAATTAATGCAACCCGATCCTAACCATCCATATCGCCTTTTCTACCCCGTGTGGTACCAAACCACTGGTGGTGCCAAACCACTGGTGACATATAGTCACAATGTGTTACCAAAACACTGGTGTCCCAAAGACACAATATTTGTCAAGGTGGTACCAAACCACTGGTGTCCCAAAGACACAATTGTGCTACCAAAGCACTGGTGACCGAAGTCACAAATCCAAAGATGGGGCCAACCCATCGTGTGTTACCAAAACACTAGCAGACGATCCCATATCTCAAGTAGGGCCAACCCACGGTGGTCAAACCACAGGGACAAGTTGCAATGAGGTGCCAAACCTCTGGTGTCCCAAAGACACAATGTGCTACCAAAGCACTGGTGACCGTAGTCACAAATCTGATGATGGGGCCAACCCATCGTGTGTTACCAAAACACTAGCAGACGATCCCATATCTCAAGTGGGGCCAACCCACGGTGGTCAAACCACAGGGACAAGTCGCAATGAGGTGCCAAACCTCTGGTGTCCCAAAGACACAATGTGCTACCAAAGCACCGGTGGCCGTAGTCACAAATCGATGATGGGGCCAACCCATCGTGTGTTACCAAAACACCGGGCGTCAATCCCAGTATAATCATCTGTGGGGCCAACCCACTGTGGTACTGAGCCACTGGGACGAGACGCTGAGGTACCAAACCTCTGGAGGTGCCAAACCTCTGGTGACCCAAAGTCACAAAGTGTGCTACCAAAGCACTGGTGCTCGTCAGCACAAAATATCACTTTGCTCCTCCTCTCTCATATCACCCATCAACATACCATACTCATGTAATCATGCCTCTCATACAAGTCATGCATATTATGCCAACATACCAAGCATTACCTCTCATAGCATACATACATAACATAGATCATGATATCATACTTCATTAATAGTACTCATAATAGAACAGACTTACCCGAATCGTACACATACCTTATTTGGGTATCCCATTGTCCATCATACTGTTATAATTTTTAACAGGCAAACAGGTTTATTAATAATCTTACTAAGTATCGGTGTGTTAGTTTACACACACGATAATCTGAGCCTAGAAATCCCGACCCAAAGCGATCTAAGTCCTCGATTGCTAACTCCTACAATCGGCCAAACATTAGGGTTAGGCACTTACAACATTCGGCCATCAACCATCGACCAAAGAATCAACATTACCCATTACCTTATACTAGCGAATGGTTTGATTTCCAACCAAACCCCGAACCAATAGTGGTTCTCTTTGACAATCGGCCTTCACCTCAAAATAGAATCATTAATCACTAATTAACTTGACTCAATGAAATAAAGGAATCAACTAATAGTATTGACCCTTACCAAAACTTACCCCTCTTGGCTAATCAGAAAACGAAGGCTCCACTTGATTGTATCCAAAATCCAAATGACCTATAACAAAGAGATTAATACCCTTCCAAAAATAACCATATTCGGCCCTTAAGCAAACCAACATCAACAGAGTGTAAGGGAGAAGGAGGTGACCATTCGGCCATCACTTACCCAACACTCTAAATTCGCCAAGGCTTGTGCCAAAAGAAGAATAAAGATTCGGTCAAGGTGATTTATACCAATCACGATTTTCTACGAGTTGAAGAGGAGAGTAAACAAAGTGCAACAGAATAGTGCTGATATTCGGCCAAGTAACAAAATAGAACAAGGAGATTTAAAAGTACTTTTGATTTGAAGAAAAAGAAAAGATGAATGGTATTTGAGAGAATGGGGGTTTCGGCTCACAAGGTTTCAAAAAACAAGAAAGGAAAGTTGAGAAGAGGAGAGGCTAGTTTCGGCTCAACACCCAATGAACAAAAGAACAAAATGAAAGGGGCATTCGGCATACACAAATGAAAGAGGGAGAGATATGGTTGAGAGCTTTCGGTTTGCAAAAGAAAAGAAAAGACAAAAGAATACTCTTGAAAATTCGGCTACTAAGAAGGTTGAGAGAAACAAAGACAATTCGGCAAGGCTATAGGGATTTTTGATATTTCGGTTCAACAAAAATGAATGAAGAAAACAAAAGAACTCACTTGTGTTTCGGTTGACAAAAGACAAGAAGGAAAACCTCTTCTTTGAAACCAAAATGACCGAATATGCACCAAGCTCCAAGGGAATTTCGGCACAACACCTCCCCACTTCCCAAAACCGGCCACCCTCTCCCCCAACTCCCCAATATTCGGCCAAATCCCCAAATTCACTCAACTCCACACATTCAAATTGGTTGAACTAGTCAACCTCCTAAAATCCCTCTTCACCTACCATTTGAATGGAAAGACCAAGTCAATGGCAGAGTTTGAACTGCCACAAACTCCTCCCTCCATGCCGTCAAAATGAGTGCCAAAAAGGGGACTCTGCAGCTCGAACACAAGGCCTCCACCTTGCTTTAGGCGTTACCCACTCCAAGCCTTAGTGGCGCCTACATTGCCACTCCACCAACTTGTTTCTTGTGCTAACAAACACCCAAAATAAATTTAAAAGCCCCTGCTTCCTCAGCTCCTTATACCTTAGCTCAAAACTAAAATTTTCCTACCTACTCAGGCTTACTTCTAGCCTACAATTAAACCCCGACACAACACAAACAACAACACAACATACCAAACACATGCAAGACATGCCACAACGAAATAGCCCCTAACCCGGGATATTACAGTTCTACCCCCCTTAAAAATAATTTCGGCCTCAAAATTACCCGTCAAAAGAGTTGCGGGTATTGGCTGTCTCATCGCATCCTTGGGTTCCCACGTGGCTTCCTCCACACCATGATTCCGCCAAAGAACCTTAACCAAAGGCACGAACTTTCTACGCAGAACCTTCACATCCCGATCAAGAATCTGCACAGGTTCCTCTTCCATAGTCAAATCCAGATTTACCTCGATCTCCTCCACTGCTATTACATGCGATGGATCTGAACGGTACCTCTGAAGTATCGAAACGTGAAAAACATCGTGAGTCTGACTAAGCTCTGCTGGCAACTCAAGCTTATACGCCACTGGTCCAACTCGTCTCAATACCTTATACGGCCCAATAAACCTCGGACTTAGCTTGCCTTTTCTGCCAAACCTCAGCACCTTCTTCCAAGGCGAGACCTTTAAGAAAACCCGATCTCCCACAAATAACTCTATATCTCTTCGCTTAAGATCGGCATAAGACTTTTGCCGGTCTGAAGCTTCCTTCAAACGAGCCTTGATCACTCTAACCTTGTCCTCGGTCTCAAAGAACCAACTCGGGTCCCAACAACCGACGTTCACCTAACTCGTCCAACAAGTAGGTGAGCGACACTTCCTATCATACAATACCTCATATGGTGCCATTTTGATGCTTGCTTGGTAGCCGTTGTTGTAGGCAAACTCGGTAATGGCGAAACTCTTCCCAATCGCCTCAAGTCCGAACACAACCTCTCAACATGTCTTCCAAGATCCGAATGACCTTTTTCACTGATCGCCGCCGATCAAGGGGGTGAAAAGTCGTGGCCGAAATCCAAGCGCGTACCTTGAGCTCGATGCAACGCTCTCTCGAACCTCGACGTAAACTCGGGATCCCTATCCGAGATTATCGAAAGCGGGCGCCGTGTAGCCTTACTATCTCTCGACACATAAAGCTTCGCCAATCTCTCAAGTGAATAGTCCACTCTCACGGAATAAAATGGGCCGACTTAGTCGACGGTCCACGATAACCCAAATCAATCTTTCTTGCTTGGCGTAAGCGGTAACCCACCGACGAAATCCATAGTTATCCTTTCCCACTTCCATCGAGGAATTTTCACAGTCAAGCAAACCCGACGGCAAATCGATGTTCGACCTTGACTGGCGACAAGTCGACACTTCCCAACAAACTCACACCTCTTTCTTCAAGCCAAAGCCACCAAAATGCGCTCTCTAAGATCCCTATACATCTTGCTACCTCCAGGATGCATAGCATAAGGATCATTATGTATGCGTCCCCGAAGAATCTTCTCGCCTCGACTCAACATCTTCGTGCATACAAGCCTTCCCTTGAAAACACGTAACCTCATCACTAGACAAGTCAGTAACCCTCCAAACCACCATTCTCGCACTTGTAACCTTCGGCGCACTCGTAACCTCATCCTCCAATCTGTTTCTCTTTGATCTGCTCAACCCAAGTAGGCTTAACTCGCAGCTCTGCGAATACTCCCGTCGTCCATACAAACTTAAATGGGCAAACATCGCTCTTAAGTCCGAAACAACCCTACGGCTCAACGCGTGCGCCCACCACGTTAGCCTTGCCCTGATGATATTCAATCGAGCGATCGTAATCCTTGAGCAACTCAACCCATCTACGCTTGCCTCAAATTCGGATCCTTCGAGTCAATAGATACTTCAAACTCTTATGATCTGTGTAGACTATTGATCTCTCACCGCATACAAGTAGTGCCTCCGCATTTTTAGAGCGAAGACTACAAACCGCTAGCTCTAAATCATGCGTCGGATAGTTGACCTCGTGTGGCCTCACCGCCGAGAAGCGTAAGCCACCACCTTACCCTCTCGCATCAAAGACACAACCCAATCCCGTATGTGATGCGTCGCGATGAGGCCGTGTATTCCTTACCACCTCGGTTGAATTAGAACCGGAGACGGTCGAAGATCTTCTTCACTTATCAAAACTCTCCTGCTGCTTTTCACCCAAACGAACGGAACTCCCTTCCTTAATACTTAGTCATCGGTGCTGCGCAATTAACGAGAAACCTCAACAAACCTTCTGGTAGTATCCTGCCAAACCCAGAAACTCAATCTCAAATGACCGACCTAGGAGGCTTCCAATCCAAAACCGCCTCAACCTTCCGAGGATCTACTCTAATCCCCTCGGTGATACTACATGACCCAAAAACGTCCACTTCACTAAGCCGAACTCACACTTACCGAACTTAGCATAGAGTTGCTTCTCCTCAAAATTTGCAACACCACTCTCAAGTGTGCATCATGCTCTTCTTCCGACCTTGAGTAAACCAAGATGTCGTCAATAAAAACCACGACGAAACGCGGTCGGATCTCAAAAACACCCTATTCATCATATCCATAAAAGCTGCTGGGGGCGTTAGTCAACCCGAACGGCATTACCAGAATTCGTAGTGCCCGCATCGAGTCCGAAACGCCGTCTTATGGATATCCGCTTCCTTAACTTTCAACCGATGGTACCTGGACCTCAAATCGATCTTCAAAACACCGATGCACCTTTCAAATTGATCAAACAAGTCATCTATCCGTGGTAACGGATACTTGTTTTTAATCGTCGACTTATTCGGTTGGCGGTAATCGATACACATCCGCATCGCATCGCCCTTCTTCTTGACGAATAATACCGGCGCCCCACGGCGAAACACTTGGCCTAATGAAGCCTCGATCCAACAGCCCTCCGAATCGAGCCTTAAGCTCCACCAATTCCTTTGGTGCCATCCTATATGGAGCAATAGACACCGGGCGCATCCCCGGTAGCGCATCTATCCCAAACTCTACCTCACGATCCGGTGGCAAACCCGAAAGCTCCTCCGAAACACATCAACAAATTCCTTAACAAGTATGAACCTTCTCAACAATGGACTCTTTTTAGCCTCCAAGGCATACACATGAACCACATACGCTTCGCGACCGCTTCCCGACCATCTTTACGACTTTTAGTGCCGATACCACATTGGATAAGTAATCTCTCCTATTACCTATCATAATCACTTCATCTCCTTTATCCGTCGATAGAACCATGCACTTAGCCGCGCATCCCACCTTGGCACTGGTACTTCACCACCCAGTCCATCCCGAGAATCGATCGAACTCCCCAAACGGCGGTTCCATCGGATCGCTGAAAAAAATGACCCCTTGGAGTTCTAGGGGTACATCCTTATACAACTTATCTACCACTACAGAGTGACCTAGAGGGCTAAATACGGTCATCCGCCTAGAAGATATCTCGTAATCTAAGTCCATGGTCTCAACTATACTACTAGCAACATACGAATGCGTGGAACCCAAGTCAATTAAAGCGGATATAGGGAACCAAAAATCAAAAACGTCTGCAGTGATTACGTCCGGTCGTGCGCCGCCTCTCCTGCGGCGCCTAGTCGCATACACCGCATCAGTATGCGTGCCTCGTAACTACCCGCACTTCGCGCCTGGTGCTCCACGACCTCGACCAAATCCATTACCACCTCTGCCATTACCACGCCCCTCCGTGGTGGCGGTCCATTACCTCGAATCGACACGGCCCCGACTCTCGATCAATCCACGCCATCCTACGCGGACGGTCCTAATGCGATGATCCGAGAACCACACTCGAAGCAACCTTTTCCACCACCCAACAACCACCCCAATGAGTTTTCCCACATCGTTACATCAAGGCGGTCCTCGCCTGGCGACAACGAACCTAGCGGACCGATTACGCCTACTCGGTCTAGCCTCTTCTGCGCGGATTGCCGGCGATCCCGAAGACCCAAAGCTCCTCTTAAGCCTACTCCTGTCCATGCTCGCCTTCATCGACTCCTTAACACCTTCGGGTACCTTAGCCTTCTCAACTAAGATAGCAAACTCGCTCGCTCTGGCGAGGAGCAATCAAGAACCTCAACTCGCCTCGGACCATCCTCGAAACGAACACACCTCTCATGCTCGGTGGCTACAATGCCCCCGCATACCTACTCGGCCAGGAACTCACCGGCCTCGTACTCAAGAATGCGATTTACTCCTCGAACAAGCCTCGAAATGCCTTTTCATTGAGAGTCGATGTAACTAGCCCCGATGTATTTCTTTTGATATGCACTCTGAAATAATCCCATGTCGATCCTCACCGCCACACTGTCCCGGACCGTGAGCCACCATTGATATGACTCATCCAAGAAGCGATACGATGCCCTTCGCCTTCTCTTCTCTTGGCCGTCAAGTCGTGATCATCCATGATCCGCTCGCTTGCCTCCACCAATATTCAAAGCAGTCTAGGAGCAACACCCGATACACTCTCGGAAAAATTCGGCCCCATTAGCCCGAGTCTCTCAGGAACAGATTTCCTAACTCCCGCACCACCACTTACACCAGCTACTCTTTCCAACACCCGCAAAGATCGCTCAGTGACATCGCATCGTCTCGGTCCGATCCTGGAACTCACCACCTCCACCACCGTGGCGGGCAATCCATCTCATTTTCTGACCCTTGACCAGATCCTACGGGTTCAGAAACCGTCATTCTACCCCTACCTCTACCACGAGTATTACGACCACGTCCGCCTCGAGTGCTCATGTCTAATCTTCCTACGTATCTGATTAAAAGATTTTTATGCATTAGTATCGTTCCACTTTCTTAACCGCAAAGAAATTTTATGGATAGAGTTTAATCAGGGGTTCTTTCGAGCAACCAAGGTTTCAATCTTCTATCCTATTCACCCAAAAGAGATTATACATTCATTCCTTAACCCTTTCCATACCTATTCACTCTTCGGACATTGCTGCCCATTCTAGCCCAAGGGTATTTTCGTCATTTTCCCTACAGGGTATTTTCGTAATAAAAGATATTTTAAACTTTCGTAAAACCGGTCAATTTGAAATTCCAAAAATTTGAGAGTGTTCTTTGAAAATTTTGTAAAATACTTCGTTTTGGAAACCAGGGGTATTTTAGTAATTCTCACAAACTGAGGGCGTGCCAGTAAATTTCCAAAATCAAAATTTTCGATTGATATTTTGTAAAATGAATGTTAGAATTTCATAACATCATTGAAATTTTGGGCAAAATCTTTGGGTTGCTATTTTATAAACCGAGGGCATTTTAGTAAATTTACCCCTAAGGGCATTTTTGTAATTTTCCATAAATCAGGTTTTTCAAGAAAATTGTTGTAAATGTGACATTTTCGGTTTTGAAAGAGTTTATTGCGAAAAGTGTGAAAACATTAGGGTTGTTGTTGTATTTTCGAAAACATAGCTAATTCCCTTTTCGGGTTTTAGTCGTTAGGTTAAGTCTATGACCGAGCCTTCTTGGTCGTGGTGAACTCGAGCTACGCACCGGTGGGATACTGCGAAGAGGAGGTGAGTCACGAGGACTGCTTAAATACCAAGCTCTTCCGGTTCCTCTCCTAGACATGCGTACAGGAGTTACCACACCCTAGCCCCGTGGCTGAGTCATAGATTGGTTTAGTGCTTTAAGTCTTATGCTTTAGTTCAAGTGTTTGAGTGATCTAATCCTAGAGTTCAAGTCTTATAAATCTAACTACGTTCCATAACACCTACCCTTCTACAAATAATAATTCACAGAAGAGTTTAGAATTACTTACCTGGGCGAACTGGTGCCGGAGACTCGGTGCTATGCCTTGTAAACCATGTATTCAATCCCAAAACACTTAAAACAAACTTTTGAAAACAATTTGGGCCTCAAGCCCACAGCCGAGCTTTTGAACTTAGCTCTGATACCACAATTGTAACACCCCAAACCCGGTCCAAACACCACGATCGAATCTGGTATGTTACGAGGGAAAACGTGTTTGAAAATTTCGAATTTTGTACTAAATAGATTTGATAAAACTTTGTTCCTTTTTGAAAACAAGTTGTTTAATGTCGTTACTAAAACATTTAAACTTAGTAAAAATTGGATTTCACGTTAGAAAACAATTGATCTTTATTGGTTTATAAAATCAATGTGATACCCGATGGTATAGTTGAAAACGTATCGCTTTGTTGGTTTGAAAACGTCGTCTTTCCAAATTTTAATAAAATTCGTACCAAGTTATTATTTTACAGCGTACCAAAATCTAATGTAAAATATAAATATCATAAAGCACATCTTAAAAAGGCTTTTTACAAATCCAAGATAAAACCCAAAATTAAAGGTAAGCAAACTAAGGTACCCAAATGAAAACGTCTGAGTAAAACTTGTTATTCAGCATGGCATAAGCACCCCGAGTCCATCCCGGCTCCATGTCCGCGTCTACGAGTCACCTGAAATGTCAAAGGAGAGGGTGAGTCGAGTGACTCAGTGTGTAAATCCCGCTCCCGAATAAACCACATGCTAACACACATCATACATAGCAACATAATTAATGCAACCCGATCCTAACCATCCATATCGCCTTTTCTACCCCGTGTGGTACCAAACCATTGGTGGTGCCAAACCACTGGTGACATATAGTCACAATGTGTTACCAAAACACTGGTGTCCCAAAGACACAATATCCGTCAAAGTGGTACCAAACCACTGGTGTCCCAAAGACACAATTGTGCTACCAAAGCACCGGTGACCAAAGTCACAAATCCAAAGATGGGGCCAACCCATCGTGTGTTACCAAAACACTAGCGAGACGATCCCATATCTCAAGTGGGGCCAATCCACGGTGGTCAAACCACGGGGACAAGTCGCAATGAGGTGCCAAACCTCCGTGTCCCAAAGACACAATGTGCTACCAAAGCACCGGTGACCGTAGTCACAAATCGATGATGGGGCCAACCCATCGTGTGTTACCAAAACACTAGCGAGATTTATCCCATATCTCAAGTGGGGCCAACCCACGGTGGTCAAACCACGGGGACAAGTCGCAATGAGGTGCCAAACCTCCGTGTCCCAAAGACACAATGTGCTACCAAAGCACCGGTGACCGTAGTTACAAATCGATGATGGGGCCAACCCATCGTGTGTTACCAAAACACCGGCGTCAATCCCGTATAATCATCTCATGGGGCCAACCTAATCGTGGTACTGAGCCACCGGGACGAGACGCTGAGGTACCAAACCTCTGGAGGTGCCAAACCTCTGTGACCCAAAGTCACAAAGTGTGCTACCAAAGCACCGGTGCTCGTCAAGACAAAATATCACCGCTCCTCCTCTCATATCACCCATCAACATACCATACTCATGTAATCATGCCTCTCATACAAGTCATGCATATTATGCCAACATACCAAGCATTACCTCTCATAGCATACATACATAACATAGATCATGATATCATACTTCATTAATAGTACTCATAATAGAACAGACTTACCCGAATCGTACACATACCTTATTTGGGTATCCCATTGTCCATCATATCTTTGTTATAATTTTTAACAGCAAACGAGTTTATTAATAATCTTACTAAGTATCGCAGTGTTAGTTTACACACCGATAATACGAGCCTAGAAATCCCGACCCAAAGCGATCTAAGTCCTCGATTGCTAACTCCTACAATCGGCCAAACATTAGGGGTTAGGCACTTACAACATTCGGCCATCAACCATCGACCAAAGAATCAACATTACCCATTACCTTATACTAGCGAATGGTTTGATTTCCAACCAAACCCCGAACCAATAGTGGTTCTCTTTGACAATCGGCCTTCACCTCGAAATAGAATCATTAATCACTAATTAACTTGACTCAATGAAATAAAGGAATCAACTAATAGTATTGACCCTTACCAAAACTTACCCTCTTGGCTAATCGTAAAACGAAGGCTCCACTTGATTGTATCCAAAATCCAAATGACCTATAACAAAGAGATTAATACCCTTCCAAAAATAACCATATTCGGCCCTTAAGCAAACCAACATCAACAGAGTGTAAGGGAGAAGGGAGGTGACCATTCGGCCAATCAGTTACCCAACACTCTAAATTCGGCCAAGGCTTATGCCAAAAGAAGAATAAAGATTCGGTCAAGGTGATTTATACCAATCACGATTTTCGGTCAGAGTTGAAGAGGAGAGTAAACAAAGTGCAACAGAATAGTGCTGATATTCGGCCAAGTAACAAAATAGAACAAGGAGATTAAAAAGTACTTCTGATTTGAAGAAAAAGAAAAGATGAATGGTATTTGAGAGAATGGGGGTTTCGGCTCACAAGGTTTCAAAAAACAAGAAAGGAAAGTTGAGAAGAGGAGAGGCTAGTTTCGGCTCAACACCCAATGAACAAAAGAACAAAATGAAAGGGGCATTCGGCATACACAAATGAAAGAGGGAGAGATATGGTTGAGAGCTTTCGGTTTGCAAAAGAGAAGAAAAGACAAAAGAATACTCTTGAAAATTCGGCTACTAAGAAGGTTGAGAGAAACAAAGATAATTCGGTAAGGCTATAGGGATTTTTGATCTTTCGGTTCAACAAAAATGAATGAAGAAAACAAAAGAACTCACTTGTGTTTCGGTTGACAAAAGACAAGAAGGAAAACCTCTTCTTTGAAACCAAAATGACCGAATATGCACCAAGCTCCAAGGGAATTTCGGCACAACACCTCCCCACTTCCCAAAACCGGCCACCCTCTCCCCCAACTCCCCAATATTCGGCCAAATCCCCAAATTCACTCAACTCCACACATTCAAATTGGTTGAACTAGTCAACCTCCTAAAATCCCTCTCCACCTACCATTTGAATGGAAAGACCAAGTCAATGGCAGAGTTTGAACTGCCACAAACTCCTCCTCCCATGCCAGTCAAAATGAGTACCAAAAAGGGGACTCACTGGCTCGAACACAAGGCCTCCACCTTGCTTTAGGCGTTACCCACTCCAAGCCTTAGTGGCGCCTACATTGCCACTCCACCAACTTGTTTCTTGTGCTAACAAACACCCAAAATAAATTTAAAAGCCCCTGCTTCCTCAGCTCCTTATACCTTAGCTCAAAACTAAAATTTTCCTACCTACTCAGGCTTACTTCTAGCCTACAATTAAACCCCGACACAACACAAACAACAACACAACATACCAAACACATGCAAGACATGCCACAACGAAATAGCCCCTAACCCGGGATATTACAGCGGAGCACCGGGCAGAGGTGCAGGTGGTTCTGAGGCACGCCAGCCTAGTTTGGTGTATGCAGCGAGGTGCCGAGAGGAGGGCGATGCACCAGACGTCATAACCGGTACGTTTTTAATCTTTGGTTCTCCATATACTGCTTTGATTGATATGGGTTCATCGCATTCTTACGTTGCTAGTAATATAGTTGAGACCATGGACTTAGATTCTGAAACTACTTCTAGGCAGATGACAGAAATTAGCCCTCTAGGTCACTTTGTAGTCATAGATAAGCTATATAGAGATGTACCCCTAGAACTCCAAGCGGTAATGTTTGTGGCTGATCTGATGGAACTGTCGTTTGGGGAGTTGGATCTGATTCTTGGGATGGACTGGTCGGCTAAGTACCAGGCTATGTTGGATTGCGCGGCTAAGCGCATGGTTCTTAAGACGGCTGAGGGTGACGAGGTGGTCTTGATAGCTAATAGAAGAGATTACTTATCCAACGTGGTGTCTGCTCTGACAGCTGAGAAGATGGTCAGAAAGGGCTGTGAAGCATATGTAGTTCATGTGTATGCCTTGGAGGCTAAGGAGTCTACTGTGGAAAAGGTCCAGACAGTTAAGGAATTTGTTGATTTGTTCCCAGAGGAGCTTCTGGGTTTGCCACCGGATCGTGAGGTAGAGTTCGGGATAGATCTGTTACCGGGAACCGCGCCAGTGTCTATTGCTCCATATAGGATGGCACCAAAGGAGTTAGTGGAATTAAAGGCTCAGATCCAGGAGTTGTTGGACCGAGGCTTTATTAGGCCAAGTGTTTCACCTTGGGGAGCGCCAGTACTCTTTGTCAAGAAGAAAGATGGTACCATGCAGATGTGTATAGATTACCACCAGTTGAACAAGCTGACGATTAAAAACAAGTATCCGTTGCCATAGATAGATGACTTGTTTGATCAGCTCAAGGGTACTTTAGTATTCTCGAAGATTGATTTGAGGTCTGGGTATCACCAATTGAAGGTGAAGGAGGCAGATATCCATAAGACAGCGTTTCGTACTCGGTATGGGCATTACGAATTTCTGGTGATGCTGTTTGGGTTGACTAACGCGCCGGAAGCATTCATGGATGTAATGAATAGGGTGTTCCAGCAGTTTTTGGATCAGTTCGTAGTGGTTTTTATTGACGACATCTTGGTGTACTCAAGGTCAGAGGAGGAGCATGATGCACATCTGCAAGTGGTGCTGCAGATTCTAAGGGAAAAACAGCTTTATGCAAAGTTTAGTAAGTGCGAGATCTGGCTTAGGGAAGTGACTTTCTTGGGTCATGTAGTGTCGGCTGAGGGGATTAGGGTAGATCCTCGAAAGATTGAGGCAGTTTTGGATTGGAAGCCGCCTAGGTCAGTGGCAGAAATTCAGAGTTTTCTGGGTGTGGCAGGATACTACCGAAGGTTTGTAGAGGGTTTTTCGTTGATCGCAGCGCCGATGACTAAGTTGTTAAGGAAAGGAGTTCCATTTATTTGGACTGAGAAACAGCAGGAGAGTTTCGACAAACTTAAGAAGATTTTAACAGAAGCTCCTGTTCTAATTCAACCTGAGGCAGGAAAAGAATTCACAGTATATTGTGATGCATCACATACGGGATTGGGTTGTGTGTTGATGCAGGAAGGTAAGGTTGTGGCTTATACATCTCGGCAGCTGAGACCACATGAGGTCAATTATCCGACGCACGACTTGGAGTTAGCAGCAGTCGTCTTCGCTCTGAAAATTTAGAGGCACTACTTGTACGGAGAGAGATCGATAGTCTACACAGATCATAAGAGTCTGAAGTACCTTTTGACTCAGAAGGATTTGAATTTGAGGTAGCACAGATGGATTGAGTTTCTCAAGGATTACGACTGTTCAATTGAATATCATCCGGGCAAAGCTAACGTGGTGGCAGACGCGTTGAGCCGTAAGGTTGTTTCGGACTTAAGGGGGATGTTTGCCCATTTGAGTTTGTATGACGACGGAAGTATTCTGGCTGAACTGCAGGTTAAGCCTACTTGGGTTGAGCAGATCAGGGAGAAACAGTTAGAGGATGAGGTTTTGAATGCGCGGAGGTTGCAGGTGCAGGATAGGGGTTTGGAGGGTTATAGTTTATCTAGTGATAGGGTGCTGTGTTTTCAAGGGAAAGCTTGTATGCCAAAGGACGTTGAGCTGAGACAGAAGATTCTTCAAGACGCACATAGCAGCCCATACGCTATGCATCCTGGAGGTAGCAAGATGTATAGGGGTCTAAGAGAGCAGTTTTGGTGGCCGGGTCTGAAGAGAGAAGTGACAAAGTTTGAAGGGAAGTGTTTGACATGTCAGCAGGTCAAGGCTGAACATCAGTTACCGTCAGGGTTGCTTCAACCAGTGAAGATTCCATAGTGGAAGTGGGAAAGGATAACCATGGATTTCGTCAGTGGATTACCTCTTACGCCAAGCAAAAAGGACTCAGTTTGGGTAATTGTGGACCGTCTGACTAAATCGGCTCACTTCATTCCAGTGAGGGTCGACTACTCACTTCATTCCAGAGGTTGGCGAAGCTGTATGTGTCAGAGATAGTGAGGCTACATGGTATGCCAGTATCGATCATATTGGATAGGGATCCTAGATTTATGTCAAGGTTCTGGAAATTGTTGCATCAGGCTCTAGGTACGCGTTTGGATTTCAAAGACTTTTCACCCGCAAATCGACGGCGGGCGATGGAGAGGGGGTTATCTGGTCTTAGAGGATATGCTGAGAGGTTGTGTTCTGGACTTTAAAGGTAGTTGGGAGGAGTTTCTTCCATTTGCTGAGTTCGCTTACAACAACAGTTACCAAGCAAGCATCAAGATGGCACCATATGAGGCGTTGTATGGTAAGAAATGTCGCTCACCTACATGTTGGACGGAGTTGGGTGAACGTCAGTTGTTGGGACCAAAATTGGTTGCAGAAACCGAAAACAAGGTTAAGTTGATTCAGGCTCGATTGAAGGAAGCTTCAGATAGGCAGAAGTCTTATGCCGATCTTAAGCAGAGAGATATAGAATTTGCTGTGGGGGACCAAGTTTTTCTGAAGGTCTCACCATGGAAGAAAGTACTGAGGTTTGGTAGGAAAGGCAAGTTAAGTTCGAGGTTTATTGGGCCGTATAAGGTATTACGACGAGTGGGACCAGTAGCTTATCAGCTAGAGTTGCCAGCAGAGTTGAGCCAGATTCACGATGTATTTCACGTGTCGATGCTGATGCGTTATCGTTTAGATCCATCGTATGTCGTAGTAGTGGAAGAGATCGAGGTAAATCCAGATTTGACCATGGAAGAAGAACCTGTGCAGATTCTAGATCAGGATGTGAAGGTTCTGCGTAGGAAGTCAGTGCCTTTGGTAAACATGCTATGGCGGAATCATGGCGTGGAAGAAGCTACGTGGGAACCAGAGGATATGATGAGACAGTAATACCCTCAACTCTTTTGATCAGGTAATTTCGAGGCCGAAATTATTTTTAAGGGGGGTAGAACTGTAATATCCCGTGTTAGGGGCTATTTTGTTATTGCATTAATTGCATGTGTTTGGTTTGCAATAGGTTGTTTATGGGTGTTCTGGGGCTTAGTTGTAAGCCTAGTGTAAGCCTAAGTGGTAGGGAAAATTTTAGTTTTAAGCTTTGGGTGAGAGGAGTCATTGGAGCTCAGGGTTTATAATTATTTGTTGGTGAATTCTAGCACAAGAGTTGAGCTAGTAAAGTGGCAAACCATGCGCCACTTGGGGCTTGTGTTTGGCGTCACTTGCAAGGGAAGGAGGTCCTATGTTCAAGCTGCGAAAATCCCACATTTTGCTTCCATTTTGACGGCATGGAGGAGTAGTAGTGTGCAGTTCAAACTCTGCCATAGACCAGGTCAAAGTATTCAAACGGTGGGTGGAGAGGAAATTGTGTAGGTTGACTAGTTCAAACTAGTTTGAATGAGTGGTTGTGAGTGATTGGAGGTAGTGGCCGAATGTTGGAGAGTTCATGGGGGGTGTGGACGGTTTGGTAAGTGTGAGAGTGGGGAGTGCCGAAATTCATTTTGAATTTTGGTGCATATTCGGTCATTTGGTGTCAAAGAAGAATCCTTTCTTTTGTTTAGCTAGCCGAAAATTTCAAGAGAGCTTTCTCTCATTTTCTTTTGGAAACCGAAAGTCCAAGCACCTATTTGCCAAATTTGCTTTGTCTTCTCTCAACTTTCTTGGTAGCCGAATGTTCTCTTCTCTCCCACTTCTTTTTCTTTTTGTTCATTTGTGTTGAACCAAAACTAGCTTCTCTTTTCCTCTCAAACTCTCTTTTCTTCTTCTTGAAATCTACTTAGCCGAATTTTCCATTTATTTCTCCCCAATTCACTTGAGCCGAATCCTTCTTCAATTGCTGTCGATTTCTCTTCTTCTTTTAAACCACATTTCTTTTACTTTTTACCTTCAAGAGGCTAGCCGAATCTCTCCCCTGTGTTGCCGAAACATCCCCTCTCTTAGTAGTTCTCTCTTGGCGGAATATTGGTGTGGTGTGGACCTCTCTTGTGTGGTGTTCAATCGGGTTTAGAGCAAGGTAAGTGCTTGGCCGAATGGCCATTTCCCCTCTCCTTTGTCTTTTGTCGATTTTGGGTTGGGTAAGAGCCGAATATGGCAACTGTTGAATGGTGTTAATCTTTTGTTTTGGAACCGATTTCATTATAGGGCATCCGGGATTTCGAAGCAGTCAAGCGAGGCCTTTACCTGTTAGTGACAGGTTGGTAAGTGGTGGTAAGGGTTGGTATTATTAGTTCATTCATTTAGTTTTGTTAAGTCAAAGGTTTCAAAGGACTAACTGTTTACATTTTAGGGTGAGGCCGATTGTCAAAAGAACCATTATTGGTTTGGGATTTGGTAGGAAACCAAATCAAGTGTAAGGTAAGGGTTAAACGTTAAACCCTTTTGGTTTATGTGGTTTTGGCCGAATGGTATAGATGGCTAATGCTCATGTTTGGCCGATTATAGGAGCAAGGTATTTGAGGATCTTAAATCGGCTCGTTGTGTTTAAAGCTTGTGTTTGAACAGGTGTGTAAACTAACACACTCATTGCTTAGTAATATGTTTAATAAACCTGATTGTCAAACAGTATGGTTGATTGATATGATACCTTATGGGGTATGTGTGCAGATTCGGGTAAGTCCGTTTCATTACGAGGTCTATTGGTTACTCACTTAATATTATGATCTATGATGTATGTGCTACGAGATGCAATGTTGGGCATGTTAGCATGATTTACATGATTTGCATATTTTACACGAGACGGTATGACATTAGGTGATATGAGAGGAGGGGGGAATATGATATCCGTATCATTGGGACACCAGAGGTTTGGCACCTCCAGTGGTTTGGTACCACAGATTGAATATTGTGACTTTGGGTCACCAGAGGTTTGGCACCTCAGCGTCTCGTCCCAGTGGCTTAGCACCACGAAGGGTTGGCCCCACGGTTGATATTACAGATTGACGCCGGGTGATTTGGTATCACACGATGGGTTGGCCCCATCATTGGATTCGTGACTTCGGTCACCAGTGATTTGGTATCACATTGTGTCTTTGGGACACCAGAGGTTTGGCACCTCATAGCGTCTCATCCCAGTGGCTTCGTACCACAGTGGGTTGGCCCCACAGTTGAGATACGGGATTGACGCCAGTGATTTGGTATCACACGATGGGTTGGCCCCATCATTGGATTATTCGTGATTTTGGGTCACCAGTGGTTTGGCACCACACTTATGGATATCGTGACTTTGGGTCACCAGTGGTTTGGCACCACCAGTGGTTTAGTACGACACGGGGTAGAAAAGGTGATATGGATGGTTAGGATTGGGGTGCATTAATTGTATTGCTATGCTATGATGTGTGTTAGCTTGTTGCATTAATCGGGAGGGGGATTTATGCACTAAGTCTTGCGACTCACCTTCTCCCTTATCATTTCAGGTGACACGTAGATCGCGGACATGGAGCCGGGTGGACTCGAGGTGACCATGCCATGAATAAATTCAGATTTGCACTAATTTAAATACTTGGTACTTTATTTCCTTTATTTTCATTTGGTTTTGCTGGGATTGCAAATGGCTTTTAAAATTATGCTTTGGTTATTTATATGCTCAAATGTGATTTCAAATATGCCTTAACAAAGTATTGGATTAATATTTAGACAAAACTTGAAAAGGAAAAAGGGTTTTTAAAAACTACAAAGTGATACGTTTTAAACTTTACCATCGGGTATCACACTAACACATTAAAATGAATACACCCAAATGTTTTCCAAACTTGAGATTTTATTCACCCTAAGTTTAAAATGTTTCTAAGCAAACACAAGAAATTTTTCCCAGATTTCTAAATGTTATAAATTTGTTTTACTTTCAAAATCATCATGCCCAAGATTTTGACAAGTACAAACTATAACCAAGAGTTTTCTATCAAATCTTAAACCGGAAACCAAACCCCTCAATCACGTTTTTCCCCGTAACATACCAGATTCGGTCGTGGTGTATTGGCCGGGTTTGGGGTGTTACAGGGGACTTGTGTTTGAGTCGCATGGGAAGCTAAAAATAAAAGTTTTATTTTGCTGCAAGGGTGGACAGAGGTGGACGGCACATAGGCTATATTTTAGGAGTTAAAATCCTTTTATTTTTATAAAAGGTGAGATAATACTAAAGATAAGGGATAATTGAAGGATTATTCCTTTTAATTTGAATAAAGTGATAATTAAGAGATAAAATTATCACAAAAGAAGAGTGGTGGCCAAGTAGGGGACTCTAGCCTAGTAATTTCGGCTAAGGAAGGAAGAGTAAGGCCATTCTAGCTATTTTCTTTTCTTCCCAACTGAGTCTCTGCCGAAAATTCCCTAGCAACCTTTCTTCTTTCTCTTTTGTTTTTGCCAAAGCCGAAATCTACTCCTTCATTGTCCACCATTGCCGATTCTTCAAAACCTCCACACCCTCTCTTCTCTTTTCCTTATTCAAGCCCAATCCTCTGTGTTGGTGACCATAGCCGACTATTCTCCAAGTCTCAAGGCCGAACCTTTGTGTTGAAAAAGATAGGTGATGTCGATTTCTTCAATAAAGGTAAGAACAAGTTGGATTTCTATTCTTTTCTTTAAGGACTTGTCGAAAATTAAAGACTAATCCTTATTATTGATTTTGGCCAAAATATAGAAGAATCTTTCGGGATTATCAGAGTAGTCGACTAAAAGGAGGATTTTTTCAGGATTTAAAGCTTCAAGGTAAGAAACTATAAGATTCGGCCAAAGGCCATTCATTATGCTTAATGTTAGATTAAACTCTAACATGTGTCTATAGGGCTTTCGACAGCATTAAGGAAGCAAGGACCCAATTCGGGATTTAAGATTTGGAAGGTAAACACACAGGTATGTTTGGCCAAGGCCTGTTTTGATATCTAGATCTATTTCATGATCGTTTAAAAAGCCGAAACTAATTTGTTTAAGTGATTCAATGCTTGGCCGAATGCAAGAAAATTATAGCAGAGATTTCGAGACTTGATTCTTGATTCAATTCGGCAACAAGGTAAGTTTTAGTGTACTATTCCTACTAGGATTTGGATTTATGGTCAAAGGGCTTTTTATTAAATAATAAGTGGTTAATCAAATGTAGGAACTTAAGATCTAAATCAGTAGATAGATTTTTCGGGATTTCAACGAATTCGTTAAGCAAATCAGGTTTGTATCCCATACTAATTTTTAATAAGATTTATGGCAATATTTATTATGTGCATGTTTATAAGAATGTGAATATGGCTAAGGTACCGTGTTACGGTACAAAGTACTCAGGTATGTTTTCTACTCCTACTAGGATTACGAAATATGTTATATTTAACATGTGAAAAGTGATAAGAATGTGAATTTAAGTATGATATGCATAATATGAAAAATATGGGGCATTCGGGTTATATGAAAAAGGGGAAGTGAATGTGATGACTTCGGTCACACTATCTGAATGTGGTGATTTCAGTCACATTATCTGAATGTGGTAACTTCGGTTACATAATCTAAATGTGGTGTCTCATGACACAATTATATTATCTGGTGGCTATGCCACGAATTTTATATGGGCGATGAGCACATCGACTGCAGCGACTACCTTCGATGGTGTGTAGCGGATGGAGGGTTGACTTAGTAGTCCCCACAGTGTGCAGGTTGGTACGGGGATGTGTAGCGGATGGCATCTAGGTTTAGGGTACGGGTTGCATCATTATTTTATCTGTATATGAATATGCATGTGATACGATATGGTATGGCTGATCTATTGAATTTTAGTGTTGGTTACACATTGAGTCTGTTGACTCACCCCGTTGTGGGAACATGTTTCAGGTGATGAACAGTGATGGACCGAGCCAACAGAACTTGTGGTGGCCATGCTCAGCTTGAAGTTTATTTTATTTGGATTATTTTATTTGGACTATTTTATTTTAAGTGTTTTGGTTTTAATACTTGGGATTTATTTGATGTAATAAGGCCATAGTTAGATTACTTTATTTTACTTTTATTTACTATGTACGAATTTTTATCAAGTAAAGTTTAAGTAAATTTATTTGAAACAAATCCCAAACCTTTTGTCACCTAAAGTAAAGGATTTTAATAATGAAACAAACTTGTTTGCAAATCAAGCCCAACCCAATTCGAATTCTCTCCCAAAAATCACTTGAAGTTTTTCAAAATACAAAGAATTTGAACCGGTTTTCTTCGAGGAACATACCAGATCCGGTCCAGGCTCGTGGGCCGGGTGTGAGGTGTTTCAGCATAACCCATTTGATTGGAAGCCTGCCATGATATAACCCATATGTACAAGCAAACCATTGCAAAATGTTTCTAGGATTCGGTAAAATGGAGCTTTCTTTAGACACAGTAATGTTGTCATCTTTCCATGGGTTAAGACTCAAAGTCAAAATCTCTAAAAACATAAGTCTATCTCAATCCCAAGAGAGCGATAATACTAAGATCCAGTTTTGACAGAATTCTCAATACTTTTAGTTACTTTCCATGCACTAAAAATCCTCACAACCACAAATTGATACCGAAAAAAAGAAGAGATTATTAAGATCCAAACATCAATTTAAACAGAAAAGAACAATTTTTTGTGCATGCACCATGAGTAACTTAACCAAGTTCACTTCCATACTACCTTTTTCTGAAGAGGAAATGGTCATGCGCTACCTGGGTTATGTGAATACCAGTGTAGCAGTAGTACCCAATGTTTCACCTGCAGAAACAAAAAATCAATAAGGGCGGAGTACACCACTATCATCTAAATGTACAGAAGAAACAATTAGAGAATAAAATAATTGGAAAACAAATTCCATGCCTCAACTCTAAAATTCCTTGTCGGTTTTCACAAATCCAGCAACTAATACCGGTGGATTGGTGCTGACTGCTGAAAGATATAGTGGTGGCTGATGGGTGTTGGAGTGGAGGAGGGGAGAAAGGAATTGGCCGTTAGGGATTAGAAATTGGGGGAGTCGGCCGAAGAGGGAAAGAGAAGGCAGTGGCTAATTAAAACGGTGACTTTGAGGTTAGTTAAAATTTGTGGCGTTTATAAAAAGTGCCACTAATAAAAACATCAGCCTTTTGTAAAATTGTGTAACAAATTATTAAAACTTGGATAAAAAGGTAGCGTTTTGCAAACTTGTGTAACATATTTGCGACGTTTAACAAAAACGCCACTAAAAATCATTTAAAAACAACGCCGTTTTGCAAACTTTACCTATTTAAAAACCCCTATTGATTAATTTTTTTACATATTTTTTCTATTTTTTTCTTTCAAAATTTTTGTGCTGATATCCATTTATTTTTTGAAATTTTTATTTTTTGAAAATTTTAACTAAAATATTAAATATTAAATTTCTAAGTTTTAAATTTATTAATTTTTTAAAAATTTAATTACCATTATCATCTCTTTTAATAATTTCTTTTTTCTTTCTTTTTACATCAACATTAATTTGGAGTTTTATGTTCAATGAGCAACTGGTTGAATTGATGATGGCATTTCTATGTTCAATGAGATACTGGTTTATTGGTTGTCTGCTAATGGTATAGTTAAAGCAAAAGCTTAGTTAAGTGTTGAGTCAAATGTGTTCTTAAATACATTAAATTATTAAAGCATAAATGGTTTTCTGGATAACGACATTTGTATGATTTACATGTCAAAAAAGTTAACGAGTTCTATAACATAAAAAATTTGTTGATGAATTGGTTTGGTTCTCTAACAATAATGTATGCTTTTTTAGTGAATGGTTTTTTTCTGTGATGAAATTTTGAACTGCTTTATGTAAGCGACCATCTTTTCAACCCATTTTCTTCCTCCCATTTTTCTATTTGACTATTTTATCTGCATTCTAACTTATGATTAGGGAGTAATATGAAAGTATGAAACTCCTGTAAAGAAGGACGTACATACGACATGACAATACCAACTTTAGAGACCCTCTAACATCATTTGAAGGAGCTAAATATTAACTTCTAAAGTGGTTTGTCATTTTATTTTCCTATTTCCCCTTTAAAAAGTGGCTTCCCTAAAACTTACAAGCTTAAGGAGTGTTCTTGGAAGATCTCATTATTACAGACAAAGAGGATGTGCCCTTGGCACGCGCATGAACCTTTTTGATCGGTTTGCTAGAGTTGTCAAGGTCAGAGTTTAGGACCTGTTTATATACATTAATGTAACAATACCATGGCTTCTGATTCCAACTTTTGGTCTGTTACATCAATAACATGACTCAATTCAACAATGATCGCATTGCTCATTTACACAATTATAGATGCCTTTATGGTCATAGAATCTATGTGACTTTTCGTTCTTCCTTTCCAGTGTAATTTTCTTCCCACTTTACCATACATGTTATCTTTTATCCTTTTTGAAGGTATTAGCGTCTCAAAAACGGTTGGAAAATAAGTAAAAAGTTGCACAACAGGCTTCTGAATATTGGTAATTGATTAAGGAGTTCTTTTTATTTTCCCTCTAGTTACAAAATGCATGGGTGTTTAAATGTCCCCATTACGTTTTGGTTTCATATAGGTACCGTAAAGCACAGTTGGCTTTGCAGAAAGGAGAAGAGGATCTTTGTAACACCCCAAACCCAGTCTACACATTATGACCGAATCTGGTATGTTACGGAGTGAAAACATTTTAAAATACGAGTTTAACAGAAAATTTTTAAGAAAAGTCTCTTATCGATTTAAGGTTTAGAAAAGCTATGTATGAAGTGATGTCTTGATCGTTTTGTTGTTGTTTTAATACTTGGAAAACTCATGATTCGAAATTCCATTTGTTACTACAGATTTTTGGAAAACTTTCAATACTTATTTAAAACTAAGTGCGATGAGTATGACCAAGTTTTAAAACCATATGCCTTTGAGTTGATTGGAAGAATTAGAGTTGTAAAAACAATCCAAGTTACCTTCATTATTATCTGAACTTTGTTACCCGATGGTAACACTTGAAAACCCAAAAGATATATCGTTTTGAAAACATTGCTTGTTACTGGTTATTTTAAACAAATCAATTTGTCCAGTATGTGAATAATATAATAAAAAATAGAAGAAAATAATAAAAACCCAAAATAATGCCTAGCGGCCTTATTACCTTTATGTATAACATAGTATTTAACGGCATATGATGGCATAGACACACCTACATTGTAAAGCACGTAATAGAGGACTTACCCGGAATCCAAGCTTATGCCCACAAGGCAAAGTTACTAAACGAAAGGTTATACAGCAACATAATAAGCAGTCTATACTAATAAAGTGTGTAAGCATTTACACACCTGACTATATACAGGTCTAACGCAAAATCCCGACACTACGTGATACTATGAGATCCTGAAACGTGGCTTTTCTTCCTTCCTACAATCGGCCACTGATAGATAGAAACCAAAAGACCATTCGGCTAAAATGGCAATCCTGAAAGATAAATCGCATGAAGCCTACTCCTTACCTTAGCGCTGGTTCGATTTCCCACCAAATCCTGAAACACTATGATAGATCCCCCTAGCAATCGGCCAAACACTAGCACCCACAAAAGTTAGCCTTCAGCTTCTAATCAATCAATTAAGAAAATAACTCTTGACGTTGAACCCTTACCTTAATGATATATTCGGCTGACAACCACCAATGTTCGGCACCCCTACTGATGTTAAAGGTTTCGGCTTCCCTCTAAGAACGAGAACAGAGTTTCAATACTTTAGATCCAACGTGAAAAAGAATGGAAGAAAAGTGAATTTCGGTCACTACACCAACCGGTCAAGAAAGGTAAAATTATTACCTACCCAAAAGATTCGGCACTTGAGATGATGAAAAGAAATCACCAAAAGAAAGGGGTTTAAGAACACAATATTCGGCCAAAGAAGAAAACTGGATCAAAGTTTCGGCCTTCTTGAAGATGTTAGAGATGACGAGATAAAATGAAGTGAAAGAGAAAGAGAAAGAATTCGGCACAAGAGAGAATGGAAGAACTTCCGACACAGAGAAGTTTGGAAGAAGAGAGAAAGAAATCGACTGGGGAGTGCGTAACACCCCAAACCCGGTCAACACACCACGACTGAATTTGACATGTCACAGAGGAAAATGTTTTGGGTTTAAAGTAGGTTACCGATTAAAATTTTGGCTAAACGCTCTTTGTCGCGTTGTACTTGCAAAAACCTTGGGCATGATCATTTAAAAATCAATAGTCCATTTTGAAAACCCGGGAATTTTTAGAAAACTCATTTGCCAAATTTAGAGGTTTAGAAATCAATTCTATGTATCATTTTAAATCCGAATGGTTTTTCTTTAGATGCTTATAAATCGTTTGAATTGAGTATGAAAAAGCTTGAGTTTGGAAATCATTTGAGTTGTTATCATTTTCAAGTGATATGTTTTACCCGATGGTAAAGTTTAAAACATGTTGTTTGTAGTTTAGAAAACCTTGCGTTCCGATTTTATTAAGTTAACCAAGTAATTCGTTAAGCCATATTTGAAGTCAAATCCAATCACATAAATGATAAAAACATAATTTTAAAGGCCTTATTACAACTTGAGTAAAAATGGAAACCAAAGTAAATAAGAATAAAGTACCCAAATCAAATCCGTGAAGAACCGAATTTATTTATAGCATGGCCACCTCGAGTCCACCCGGCTCCTCTTCCGCGATCTAAGTGTCACCTGAAATGATAAGGGAGAAGGTGAGTCACCAAGACTCAGTGCATAAATCCTCCTCTCGATTAATGCAACATACTTACACACACCATAACCAAGCAATATAATTAATGCACCCAATCCTAACCATCCATACTCCTTTTCTACCTCGTGTGGTACCAAACCACTGGTGGTGCCAAACCACTGGTGACCCAAAGTCACGATATCCAATAATGTGGTGCCAAACCACTGGTGACCCAAAGTCACGAATAATCCATCTGTGGGGCCAACCCACGTGTGATACCAAATCACTGGCGACGATCCCGTAATATCAACTATGGGGCCAACCCACTATGGTGCTAAGCCAATGGGTCAAGTCACTATGAGGTGCCAAACCTCTAGTGACCCAAAGTCACAAAATATCAATATCCAAGTGTGGGGCCAACCCAACGTGATACCAAATCACTGGCGACGATCTTAATATGTCAACTGTGGGGCCAACCCACTGTGGTGCTAAGCCACTAGGACAAGTCGCTATGAGGTGCCAAACCTCTGGTGACCCAAAGTCACAAAATATCAATATCCAAATGTGGGGCCAACCCACATGTGATACCAAATCACTGGCGACGATCCCGATATGTCAATCATGGGGCCAACCTTTGTGGTGCTAAGCCACCGACAAGTCGCTATGAGGTGCCAAACCTCCGTGACCCAAAGTCACTAAATCAATCTGTGGTACCAAACCACTGGAGGTGCCAAACCTCTGGTGTCCCAAAGACACGGATATCATTTCCCCTTCCTCTCATATCACCCATCATTATGCCATACTCATGTAAAGCATGCAAATCATGCAAATCATATCATCATGCGTTGTTACGAATCATATAACATATATGTCATAAATCACAATATCATACATCGAATAATAGATCTCATATCAAAACGGACTTACCCAAATCTGTGCTCATACCCATAGGGTCTCATATCAACATCCACACTGTTTCGGCTTTATTATAATCAGGTTATTAAAATATATTTACTAAGTAGTAGAGTGTGTAAGTTACACACCTGTAATAACGTAAGCCCTAAATTCCGTAGCGTCAATCTACCACACTAGACCCCTTGTCCCTACATTCGGCCATCACTAAGGTTAGTAACATAGGCCATTCGGCCAAACCCAAATAAACCCCCAAAAGGGTTAACATATAAAACCCGAAACCTTACCCAAACACTCTTTGAATACTAGCCACCACATGCTAGTGAATCTGCTTCACTCCCCCCTACAATCGGCAATCATTAACACCCATATCAATAGCCTTCGGCTTTTCAAATACTAAAATAAATAGCTTACTAAAATGGATCCTTACCATCACTTACCGAATCTAACTATCAAAGAGTGAATGCTTAGGTTGATCGCTTCAAAATCCCGGAGACCCTATAATAAATTAGTTATCATAAGTGATTAGCACCCTTGCTAACAATTGCCGAAATCGGCTCTTACCCTTATAAAAGTCGACAGAGAATAAGGGAGAAGAAGAAATAGGCATTCGGTCTTGAGCACTTACCTTCCTCTAAACACTGATTGGAGAAAAACTAGAAGAGATCACCCTTGCTTGAGATTCGGCCAAAACTAAACAAAAAGAAATAACAGGGAGATTCGGCTAGGATAAACAAAAAGGAGAGAGAGATTCGGCTAGAGTCTTAAAAGTAGAAACAAATGAGATGTGGTTAAAGAAGATAGGAGAAATCGGTAAAGTAGATTAGAAGTGGGAGAAGGAAGATTCGGCTGAGAAAATAAAGTAAATACCGTCACAAGAGTTTTTAAGAAAGAAAGAAAATAACAATATGAGAGGAAGAAGATGACTACTTTCGGCTTAGCACAAATGGAAAAAGAAAGAGAGATGGGAGGGTGAATGGTTCGGCCAAAGAACAAGAAGAAGAAAAGGAAGCAAAACGAAATTAAAGTTTAAGAACTCAAGAGAGCATTCGGCTACTAATGAAATTAAGAAAGAACAAGTGCAAATTTCGGCAAGGGTATATGTTGCTTGAGATTTTCGATTTCAAAGAAGACAAAGGAGAAAACTAACTTGAAGGTTCGGCTAGGAGCAAAAACAAAAAGAACAACCTAAAAAAATTCGGCAATCACCTAATGAAGTTTCGGCTTTTTCTTCAGTAAGGTGCACTAAGGTGAAATCGAAAAATGCTTCAAGAATGGATTTCGACTTTTGGTACACTAAACAAATGCTGACCGAAAACGCCCCAATAGGTGCCTAAGAGAATTCGACACCCCCTACTCACCTTTCCAAAGCCGGCTACTCCTCCAAAGAGGAGTTCAAAATTCGGCCAACACCCAAGATCTCTCCTGGCCACTAATTCAAAAGAATTTGAATTAGTCAAATTCCTACTTTTTCTCTCATTTGAATATTTTGACTTGGTCCATCTCTATCTGACAGAATTTGAGCTGGACACAACTCCTCCCCCTCCTTGGCGTCAAAATAACAAGCAAAATGTGGGATTTCTGCTGCTCGAACATGAGACCTCCTTCCCTTGCAAGTGGCGTCAATCACTCTAAGTGGCGCCTCCCTGCCACTTTGCCAAGCCTTTTTCTTGTGCTAAAATCCTACTTGAAATACTTATAACCTTTGGCTCCCTCAGCTCCCTTTACTTAAAACTTAAAAACTAAAATTTTCTTACTACTCAGGCTTTCTCTAGGCTTACAACTAAGTCTCAAAACAACGCAATTAATAACACCACAGTCCAAACACAAGCAAACAATTCAATTACAAAATAACCTCTATTTCAGAATATTACAGTTCTACCCCCCTTAAAAATAATTTCAGCCTCGAAATTACCTGGTCAAAAGAGTTGAGGGTATTGCTGTCTTATCACATCCTCTGGTTCCCACGTAGCTTCTTCCATACCATGGTTTCGCCACAATACCTTCACCAAAGGAACTGACTTCTTACGTAAAACTTTCACATCTCGATCTAGAATCTACACTGGTTCCTCCTCCATGGTCAAATTCGGATTCACCTCTGACTCCTCCACTGCTATGACATGCAATGGATCTGAACGGTAACGTCTAAGCATGGAAACATGGAATACGTCGTGAATCTAACTTAGCTCTGCTGGCAACTCTAGCTGATAAGCTATTGGTCCCACTCATCTCAGTACTGTATACGGCCCACTGAACCTTGGACTTAACTTGCCTTTTCTTCCAAACCTCAATACCTTCTTCCATTTTAGAAAAACCTTATCACCCACGGCAAACTCTATATCTCTCCGCTTGAGATCAGCATAAGACTTTTGCCTGTCTGAAGCTTCATTCCATCGAGTCTGAATCAACTTAACCTTGTCTTCAGTCTCTGCAACCAACTCTGGTCCCAACATCTGACATTCACCCAACTCCGTCCAACAAGTAGGTGAGCGACACTTCCTACCATACAACACCTCATATGGTGCCATCTTGATGCTTGCTTGGTAACTATTATTGTAGGCGAACTCAGCTAATGGTAGAAACTCCTCCCAACTACCTCTGAAGTCCAGAACACAACCTCTCAGCATATCCTCTAAAATTTGTATAACCCTTTCCGACTGCCCGTCAGACTGTGGATGGAATGCCGTACTGAAATCCAACTGTGTACCCAAAGCCTGATGCAATGCCTTCCAAAACCTTGACGTAAATCTGGGATCCCTATCCGAGATGATCGATACTGGCACTCCATGCAACCTCACTATTTCTGACACATACGGCTTGGCTAACTTCTGAAGCGAGTAATCCACCCTTACCGGTATGAAGTGAGCTGATTTGGTCAGGCGATCCACAATCACCCAAATTGAGTCCTTCTTGCTAGGCGTAGGAGGTAATCCACTGACGAAATCCATAGTAATCCTTTCCCACTTCCACTGTGGATTCTTCACTAGCTGAAGCAACCCTGACAGCAACTGATGTTTTGCCTTGACCTGTTGACATGTCAGACACTTACCCACAAACTCTGTTACTTCCCGCTTCAGTCCTGGCCACCAAAACTACTCTCTTAAATTCCGATACATCTTGCTACCTCCAGGATGCATAGCGTATGGGCTGCTATGTGCGTCCTGAAGAATCTTCTGTCGCAACTCGTCATCCCTCGGCATACAAGCTCTCCCTTGAAAACACAGCACTCTATCACTAGATAAGCTGTAACCCTCCAAACCACCATCCTGCACTTGCAACCTCTGCGCATTCAAAGCCTCATCCTCTAACTGTTTCTCCCTGATCTGCTCAACCCAAGTAGGCTTAACCTGCAATTCTGCCAGAATACTCCCATCGTCATACAAGCTAAGATGGGCAAGAATCGCTCTTAAGTCTGATACAACCTTACGACTCAACGCGTCCGCTACTACATTAGCCTTGCCCGGATGATACTCAATCGAACAGTCGTAGTCTTTTAGCAACTCAATCCATCTGCGTTGCCTCAAGTTCAAATCCTTCTGAGTCAAAAGGTACTTCAGACTCTTGTGATCTGTGTAGACTATCGACTTCTCTCCATACAAGTAGTGCCTCTAGATCTTCAAGGTGAAGACTACTGCCGCTAACTCCAAGTCGTGCGTCGGATAATTAACTTCATATGGTCTTAACTGTCAAGATGCATACGCCACTACCTTCTCTTCTTGCATCAGCACACATCCCAAACCCGTATGTGATGCATCGCAGTATACCGTGAATTCCTTTCTGCGCCTCAAAGTTGAATCAAACCGAGCTTGGTCCAAAATCTTCTTTAACTTGTCGAAACTCTCTTGCTGCTTCTCAATCCACACAAACGGAACTCCTTTTCTTAACAACTTGGTCATCAGTGCTGCGATCAACGAAAATCCCTCTACGAATCTTCGGTAATACCCTGCCAAATCCAGAAAACTCCGAATCTCAGCCACTGACTTAAGCGGCTTCCAATCCAACACTGCCTCAATCTTCTGGGGGTCCACTCTAATCCCCTCAGCTGACACTATATGACCCAAGAAAGTCACCTCCTTAAGCCAGAACTCGCACTTACTAAACTTAGCATATAGCTGCTTTTCCCTCAGAATCTGTAACACCACTCGCAAATGCGCATCATGCTCCTCCTCTGTCCTTGAATAAACCAAGATGTCGTTTATAAATACCACGACGAACTGATCCAAATACTATTGGAATACTCTATTCATCATATCCATGAATGCTGTCGGTGCGTTAGTTAACTCAAACGGCATTACCAGGAACTCATAGTGCCCATACTGAGTACGAAACGTCGTCTTATGGATATCAGCCTCTTTCACCTTTAGCTGATGATACCCAGACCTTAAGTCGATCTTCGAGAATACCGATGCACCCTTCAGCTGATCAAACAAATCATCTATCCTAGGCAACGAATACTTGTTTTTGATTGTCAGCTTATTCAACTGGCGGTAGTCTATACACATCCGCATTGTACCATCTTTCTTCTTGACAAAGAGTACTGGCGCTCCCCAAGGTGAAACACTTGGCCTGATAAAGCCTCGGTCCAACAACTCCTAAATCTGAGCTTTCAATTCCACTAACTCATTTGGCGCTATCCTATACGGAGCAATAGACACTGGCGCAGTTCCCGGTAATAGATCTATGCCAAATTCCACCTCACGATCCGGTGGCAGTATCGGAAGCTCCTCTGGAAATACATCAGCGAATTCCTTTACTATTCGGACATTCCCTACAGCAGACTCCTTAGCTTCCAAAGCATAAACATGAACCATAAATGCTCCACAGCCCTTCCTGACCATCTTCTCATCCTTCAAAGCAGATACCACGTTGGATAGGTAATCTCTCCTATTACCTATCATGACCACCTCATCAGCCTCAGCCGTCTTTAGAACCATGCACTTAGCTGTGCAATCCAACCTTGCCTGGTGCTTAACCAACCAGTCCATCCCAAGAATTAGATCGAAATCCCCAAACGAAAGTTCCATCAGATCAGCTACAAACACTACCCCTTGGAGTTCTAGGGGTACATCTCTATACAGCTTGTTTACAACTACAGAGTGACCTAGAGGGCTAATTACTGTCATCTGTTTAGAAGTAGTGTCAAAGTCTAAATTCATGGTCTCTATTATGCTACTAGCAACGTATGAATGCGTTGAACCCACATCAATCAAAGCAGTATATAGAGATTCAAAGATTAAGAACGTACTGGTTATGACGTCCGGTGCGTCGCCCTCCTCTCTACACCTCGCTGCATACACCAACCCAGGATGACTTGCCTCAGTGCTACCCGCACCTCTACCCGATGCTCTGCGGCCCTGACTATAACTATTACCACCTCTACCATTACCACGGCCCCTCTACGGTGGCGGTCCTTCATTTCTGAACTGGGTACGGCCCTGACCCTCAGACTGAATCCTGGCCAACTTATGCGGATAGTCCCTCACACGATGATCCAGTGAGCTACACTCAAAACATCCTTTTCCACTGGTCCAACATCCTCCCTAATAAGATTTTCCAAAACGGTTACACTGCACTGGTCCCTGATTAGCAGCAACAGATCTACCCGACTGATTCGGCCCACTCTGTCTAGCCCTTTTCTGAGAATTACCTAACGACCCAGACGATCCAAAACTTCTCTTATGTCTGTTCCTGTCCATGTTCTGCCTCGCAGACTCTTTAACCCCTTCGACTACCTTAGCCTTTTCTACCAGAACAACAAACTCACGCTCCTGCTGTGGAGCAATCAGCAACCTCAGTTCATCTCTCAGACCATCCTCGAATCAGACACACCGCTCGTGTTCAGTAGCCACGATGCCTCTAGCATACCGACTCTGTCTTAAGAACTCTGCCTCATATTCTAATACAGACTTACTCCCCTGAACCAACTTCAGAAATACCTTCCGTTGTGCATCAATGCAGCTTGATCCAATGTACTTTTTCTTATATGCGGCCTTAAAATAATCCCAAGTAAGATCTTCCGCTGTAGCACTGTCCCGAACTGTGAGCCACTACTGGTATGACTCATCACGAAGAAGTGACACTATCCCCTTCAGCTTTTTCTCCGCAATCAGGTCTAAATCGTCCATGATCCACTCCATCGCCTCCTGCCAATACTCAGCCGTGCTAGGAGCCACACCAGAAACACCTCGAAATACCTCAGCCCCATTCGCTCGGAGTCACTCGGGTACCGATTTTCGAGCTCCTGCGCCACCACCTACTCCAGCTACCCTTTCCAGAACTCGCGAAGATCGCTGCGCATCGCTGCGTCATCCCTCGATCGATCTCGAAACTCACCACCTCCAGCTGGTGGTGGTACCGGTATCTCATTCTCTGACCCCTGACTAGACCCTACTGGTTCAGAAACTGTCATCCTACCCCGACCACGTCTACGTGTGTTACGTCCACGTCCACCCCGAGTGCTCATGACTAAAGTCTCAACTTATCTGATTTAGAAGTTTTATGTATTAGTAATTATTCCACTGTCTTTAAAACACAGTCTTATGAATATTTCTTATCAAAGGAGTTTTTGTTTTCGCAAGTCCATAGAGTCCTATCGGTTTCAGTTCCTAGAGTAGTTCACTATTGCTAGTCATTCAATCTTGCCACATCTAATAATCATAAGCAATAGTAAGGGGCACTTACCTGGGCGGATTGGTGCTGGAGACTTGGTGCCATGCCTTTCAAACCATATATTTTTAAACAAACATACTTAAAACCAACATTTAAAACATTTTGGGCCTTGGGCCCACAGCCAAGCCTTTAAACTTAGCTCTGATACCACAATTGTAACACCCAAACCCGGTCAACACACCACGATCGAATTTGACATGTCACAGAGGAAAATGTTTTGGGTTTAAAGTAGGTTACCGATTAAAATTTTGGCTAAACACTCTTTGTCACGTTGTACTTGCAAAAACCTTGGGCATGATCATTTAAAAATCAATAGTCTATTTTGAAAACCCGGGAATTTTTAGAAAACTCATTTGCCGAATTCATAGGTTTAGAAATCAATTCTATGTATCATTTTAAATCCGAATGGTTTCTCTTTAGATGCTTATAAATCGTTTGAATTGAGTGTGAAAAACCTTGAGTTTGGAAATCATTTGAGTTGTTGTCATTTTCAAGTGATATGTTTTACCCGATGGTAAAGTTTAAAACATGTTGTTTGTAGTTTAGAAAACCTTGCGTTCCGATTTTATTAAGTTAACCAAGTAATTCGTTAAGCCATATTTGAAGTCAAATCCAATCACATAAATGATAAAAACATAATTTTAATGGCCTTACTACAACCTCAGTAAAAATGGAAACCGAAGTAAATAAGAATAAAGTACCCAAATCAAATCCGTGAAGAACCGAATTTATTTATAGCATGGCCACCTCGAATCCACCCGGCTCTTCTTTCGCGATCTAAGTGTCACCTGAAATGATAAGGGAGAAGGTGAGTCACCAAGACTCAGTGCATAAATCCTCCTCCCGGTTAATGCAACATACTTACACACACCATAACCAAGCAATATAATTAATGCACCCAATCCTAACCATCCATACTCCTTTTCTACCCCGTGTGGTACCAAACCACTGGTGGTGCCAAACCACTGGTGACCCAAAGTCACGATATCCAAAAATGTGGTGCCAAACCACTGGTGACCCAAAGTCACGATATCCAAAAATGTGGTGCCAAACCACTGGTGACCCAAAGTCACGAATAATCCATCTGTGGGGCCAACCCACGTGTGATACCAAATCACTGGCGACGATCCCGTAATATCAACTGTGGGGCCAACCCACTGTGGTGCTAAGCCACTGGGACAAGTCGCTATGAGGTGCCAAACCTCTGGTGACCCAAAGTCACAAAATATCAATATCCAAGTGTGGGGCCAACCCACATGTGATACCAAATCACTGGCGATGATCCTGATATGTCAACTGTGGGGCCAACCCATTGTGGTGCTAAGCCACTAGGACAAGTCGCTATGAAGTACCAAACCTCTGGTGACCCAAAGTCACAAAATATCAATATCCAAGTGTGGGGCCAACCCACATGTGATACCAAATCACTGGCGACGATCCCGATATGTCAACTGTGGGGCCAACCCACTGTGGTGCTAAGCCACTGGGACAAGTCGCTATAAGGTGCCAAACCTCTAGTGACCCAAAGTCACTAAATCAATCTGTGGTACCAAACCACTGGAGATGCCAAACCTCTGGTGTCCCAAAGACACGGATATCATTTCCCCTTCCTCTCATATGACCCATCATTATGCCATACTCATGTAAAGCATGCAAATCATGCAAATCATATCATCATGCGTTGTTACGAATCATATAACATATATGTCATAAATCACAATATCATACATCGAATAATAGATCTCATATCAAAACGGACTTACCCGAATCCGTGCTCATACCCATAGGGTCTCATATCAACATCCACACTGTTTCGGCTTTATTATAATCAGGTTATTAAAATATATTTACTAAGTAGTAGAGTGTGTAAGTTACACACCTGTAATAACGCAAGCCCTAAATTTCGTAGCGTCAATCTACCACACTAGACCCCTTGTCCCTACATTCGACCATCACTAAGGTTAGTAACATAGGCCATTCGGCCAAACCCAAATAAACCCCCAAAAGGGTTAACACATAAAACCCGAAACCTTACTCAAACGCTCTTTGAATACTAGCCACCGCACGCTAGTGAATCTGCTTCACTCCCCCTACAATCGGCAATCATTAACACCCACATCAATAGCCTTCGGCTTTTCGAATACTAAAATAAATAGCTTACTAAAATGGATCCTTACCATCACTTACCGAATCTGACTATCAAAGAGTGAATGCTTAGGTTGATCGCTTCAAAATCCCGGAGACCCTATAATAAATCGGTTACCATAAGTGATTAGCACCCTTGCTAACAATTGCCAAAATCGGCTCTTACCCTTATAAAAGTCGACAGAGAACAAGGGAGAAGAAGAAATAGGCATTCGGCCTTGAGCACATACCTTCCTCTAAAAACCGATTGGAGAAAAAACTAGAAGAGATCACCCTTGCTTGAGATTCGGCCAAAACTAAACAAAAAGAAACAATAGGGAGATTCGGCTAGGATAAACAAAAAGGAGAAAAAGATTCGGCTAGAGTGTTGAAAGTAAAAACAAATGAGATGTGGTTAAAGAAGAAAGGAGAAATCGGCAAAGTAGATTAGAAGTGGGAGAGGAAAGATTCGGCTAAGAAAACAAAGTAAACACCGGCACAAGAGTTTTTAAGAAAGAAAGAAAATAACAATATGAGAGGAAGAAGATGACTACTTTTGACTTAGCACAAATGGAAAAAAAAGAGAGATGGGAGGGTGAATGGTTCGGCCAAAGAACAACAAGAAGAAAAGGAAGCAAAACGAAATTAAAGTTTAAGAACTCAAGAGAGCATTCGGCTACTAATGAAATTAAGAGAGAACAAGTGCAAATTTCGGCAAGGGTATATATTGCTTGAGATTTTCAGTTTCAAAGAAGAAAAAGGAGAAAACTCACTTGAAGGTTCGGCTAGGAGCAAAAATAAAAAGAAGCACCTAAAGAAATTCGGCAATCACCTAATGAAGTTTCGGCTTTTTCTACAGTAAGGTGCACTAAGGTGAAATCGAAAAATGCTTCAAGAATGGTTTTTGGCTTTTGGTACACTAAACAAATGTTGACCGAAAACGCCCCAATAGGTGCCTAAGAGAATTTGGCACCCCCTACTCACCTTTCCAAAGCCGGCCACTCCTCCAAAGAGGAGTTCAAAATTCGGCCAACACCCAGGATCTCTCCTGGCCACTAATTCAAAAGAATTTGAATTAGTCAAATTCCTACTTTTTCTCTCTGCCAACCATTTGAATATTTTGACTTGGTCCATCTCTATCTGACAGAATTTGAACTGCACACAATTCCTCCCCCTCCTTGACAGAATTTTCTGCTGCTTGAACATGAGACCTCCTTCCTCTGCAAGTAGCGTCAATCACAGGCTCTAAGTGGCGCCTCCCTGCCACTTTGCCAAGCCTTTTTCTTGTGCTAAAATCCTACTTGAAATACTTATAACCCTTGGCTCCCTCAGCTCCCTTTACTGAAAACTTAGAAACTAAAATTTTCTTACTACTCAGGCTTGCTCTAGGCTTACAACTAAGTCTCAAAACAACGCAATTAATAACACCACAGTCCAAACACAAGCAAACAATTCAATTACAAAATAACCCCTATTTCTGGATATTACAGAGTGGGTGTTGATTTCGGCCTTTGAGCAAAAAAGAAGAAAAGAGGAGATGGGTAAATGTGGTTTCGGTGATATGGCTAGCAAAGAAGGAACTGAAAAGAAAAGGGAAAAAGAGAGGCTACCAAATTTGACTTTTCAAAAAAAAAATGCACAAAAGATTCGGCCAAACACTTGAGCTGCCGAAGAAGAAAGAAAGCAAGGCAATTGATGATTCGGTTTTGGCACAAAACGAAAAGGAAAGACCCTCACTTCACTAGCCGAAATACAACCTTAAACCCCCTACAACATTCGGCCACCACAACAAGCTCCCAAAACCGATAGCACACTTCCGAAATTACCTTACCAAAATTCGGCTGAACACCCCTTCACCTAGAGTTCAAATTCGGCCAAACTTCCTTCCAATGAATTTGAAAATATTCAAATTCCTATATTTGCTCCTCTCCATGAATTCAAACCTGTTTGAACAGGTCAAACTCCTTAAATCTCTCCTCTCCATCCATTCAAAGGAGTCCCACCTGAGCACACCTCTCCAACTTGTGGCGTCAAAAAGAAATAGCAGGGGTGCCATTCCTACAGCTCGAACACAGGCACTCCCTTCCTGCATGTGACGTCAATCCCAGAGCCCTTAGTGGCGCCTCCTTGCCACTTTACCAAGGCTTCTCTTGTGCTAAAATTCCCCTTGAAATATATATATCCCCTAGCTCCTTCAGCTTCCTTTACTTAAAGCTTAAAAATAAAAATTTCCTACCCCTCAGGCCTGCTCTAAACTTATAACTAAGTCTTAAAACATCCCAAATATTAACACCACAGTCCAAACACATGCAAAACAGTTCAATCACAGTTAACCCCTAATTCAGGATATTACAGTTCTACCCCTCCTAAAATAATTTCGACCTCGAAATTACCTGATCAGAAGAGTTGAGGGTATTGCTGTCGCATTACATCCTCTGGTTCCCACGTGGCCTCCTCCGTGCCATGGTTCCGCCATAATACTTTCACCAAGGGAACTGACTTCCGTTGCAGAACCTTGACATCTCGATCCAGAATCCGCACTAGTTTCTCCTCGAAAGACAAATCAGGACTCACCTCTATCTCCTCCACAGGTACAACATGTGACGGATCTGATCGATAGCGCCTAAGCATTGATACGTGGAAGACATTGTGAATCTGACTCAACTCTGCTGGCAACTCAAGCTGGTAAGCTACCGGTCCCACTCACCTCAACACTGTATATGGCACGATAAACTTAGGGCTTAGCTTGCCCTTCCTACCAAATCTCAACACTTTCTTCCAAGGTGATACCTTCAGGAAGACCTTATCACCCACTGCATATTAAATATCCCTGCGCTTAAGATCGGCGTACAATTTCTGCCTGTCTGACGCTTCCCTAAGACGAGCCCGAATCACCTTGACCTTATCTTCTGTTTCTGCCACTAACTCTAGAGCCAGCATCTGCCGTTCACCTAGTTCTACGACATTTTCGTCCATAAAGTGCCTTGTATGGTGCCATCTGAATACTCGCTTGATAACTATTGTTATAAATGAACTCTGCCAAAGGTAGGTACTCCTCCTAACTGCCACTGAAATCTAGAACACAGCCCCTTAACATGTCTTCCAGAATCTAGATTACCGTCTCAGACTGTCCATCAGACTACGGGTGAAAAACCATGCTAAAATCCAATTTGGTACCCAAAGCCTGATGCAAGGCTTTCCAAAACCTCGACGTGAACCTAGGATCCCTATCTGAGATAACGGACACTGGCACCCCATGCAACCGCACTATCTCTGCCACATACAACTTGGCTAATTTCTGAAGCGGATAGTCAACCCTCACCGGTATGAAATGAGCTGACTTAGTCAAACAGTCCACTATAACCCAGACTGAGTCCTTCTTGCTAGGCGTAAGGGGAAGTCCACTGACGAAATCCATCGTATTCCTTTCCCACTTCCACTTTGGGATCCTTACTGGCTGCAATAGCCCTGATGGCAACTGATGCTCAGCCTTGAACACTTACTCACAAACTCAGTTACTTTCTGCTTAAGACCCGGCCACCAAAACTGCTCCCTCAGATCACGGTACATCTTACTGCCTCGAGGATGCATAGTATATGGGCTGCTATGAGCTTCCTGAAGAATCTGCTGTCTCAATTCAACATGTTTAGGCATACATACCTTCCCCTGAAACTGCAGTACTCCATCACTATCCAAGTTGAAACCTTCGGATTCACCATTCTGTACTTGCAACCTCCGCCTACTCAAAATCCCATCTATCAACTGTCTCTCCTTAACCTGACCAACCCACGATGGCTTAACTTGCAATTCCGCTAGAAGACTCCTATCATCATAAAGACTAAGGTGAGCAAACATCGCTCGCAAGTCCGCTACCACCTTACGGCTCAACGCATCAGCCACTACGTTAGCCTTACCCGGATGGTATTCAATCGAACAGTCGTAGTCCTTCAACAGTTCGATCTACGTTCGCTGCCTCAAGTTTAAATCCTTGTGAGTCAAGAGATACTTCAGACTCTTATGATCCATGTACACTATTGACTTCTCCCCATAAAAATAATGCCTCCAAATCTTTAAGGCAAAAACCACTGCAGCCAATTCTAAGTCGTGAGTCGGATAGTTACCTTCATGAGGCCTCAACTGCCTAGATGTATATGCTACTACTTTTCCATCCTGCATCAACACACACCCTAGGTCAGTATGTGATGCATCACAGTAGACTATGAATTCCTTTCCTGCCTCAGGCTGAATCAAAATCAGAGCTTCAGTCAGAATCTTCTTCAACTTATCAAAACTTTCTTGTTGACTCTCAGTCCACATAAACGGAACCCCTTTTCTCAATAGCTTAGTCAACGGCACTGCAATTAAAGAAAACCCCTCTACGAACCTCCTGTAGTACCCTACCAAACCCAGAAAACTCTGAATCTCTACAACCGACTTAGGTGGTTCCCAATCCAATACCGCCTCAATCTTACGAGGATCCACCCTAATCCCCTCAGCTGAAACTACATGACCTAAGAAAGTTACCTCCTTAAGCCAGAACTCACACTTACTAAACTTGGCGTATAACTGCTTCTCCCTTAGAATCTGTAGAACCACTCGAAGATGCGCGTCATGCTCCTCCTTAGATTTAGAATACACCAAGATGTCGTCTATGAATACTACGACAAATTGGTCCAAATACGGCTGGAACACCCGATTCATCATGTCCATGAATGCTGCCAGAGCGTTGGTCAAACCAAAAGGCATTACTAGAAACTCGTAGTGTCCGTACCGAGTACAGAATGCCATCTTATGTATATCAGCCTCCTTCACTTTGAGTTGATGATACCCCGACGTAAGGTCGATCTTAGAGAAAATCGGTGCACCCTTGAGTTGATCAAACAAGTCGTCAATCCTAGGTAATGGATACTTGTTCTTGATTGTCAACTTGTTTAGATGGCGGTAGTCTATAAACATCCGCATCGTACCATCCTTCTTCTTAACAAAAAGTACTGGAGCTCCCCAAGGTGATACACTCGGTCGGATGAAACCTCTATCCAACAATTCCTAGATCTGAGCCTTTAACTCCACTAATTCCTTTGGTGCCATCCTATATGGAGAAATAGATATTGGCGCGGTTCCAGGTAAGAAGTCTATACCAAACTCAACCTCGTGATTAGGAGGTATTCCTGGAAGTTCCTCAGGAAATACATCAGCAAATTCTCCTACAGTTCTGACGTTCTTTACCGCTGTCTCCTAAACTTCCAAACCACAAACATGCACTATGAATGCCTCACAACCCTTCCTAACCATCTTCTCAACCTTCAATGTAGAGACAACATTAGATAAGTAATCTCTCTTATTACCTATCATTACTACCTCCTTACCTTCCACGGTCTTCAATATCATGTGCTTAGCTGCGCAGTCCAAGCTAGCCTGATACTTCACTAGCCAATCTATCCTGAGAATCAGATCGAACTCCCCAAACGATAGTTCCATCAAGTCAATCAAAACACGACCCCTTGAAGTTCTAGGGGTATATTCCTATACAGTTTACTTACTTCTACGGAGTGACCTAGAGGGCTTATCACAGTCATCTTTCTAGAAGTAATCTCAGAGTCTAAGTTTAGAGTTTCCACTATGCTACTAGCAATATACGAGTGCGTCGAACCCACATCAATTAAAGTATTATAAGGTACTCCAAAAATTAAGAACGTACCAGTTATGACGTCTGGTGCGTCGCCCTCCTCTCGACGCCTCGCAGCATAGACTAACCTAGGCTATCTTGCCTTTGTACCTCCCGCACCTCTACCTGGTGCTCCACGGCCTCTACCAGAGTCATTACCCCCTTTGCTTGAACCGCGGCCCCTCTGTGGCTGCTGATTATCCCTCCTATACTGTGCACGATCCTGATTCTCAGATTGCATCCTAGCTGATCTTTATGGACAATACCTAACTCGGTGCCCCATCGATCCACACTCAAAACAACCTCTGTTTCCAGTCCAGCACTCCCCTGTGTGTGACTTTCCACACCGAGCACACCGTGGCGGCCATTGAGTGTTAGCAGCAACAGGCCTAGTAGCTTGACTCGGCCCACTATACTAACCTTTTTCTGTCGATTTCCAGAAAACCCAGATGATCCAGAACTCCTCTTGTTCCAACCCCTATCCTAATTCTGCCTTACAGATTGTCTCACCCCTTCAGCTACTTTGGCTTTCTCCACTAAAACGGCGAACTCCCATTCCTGCAGTGGGGCTATCATCATCCTCAGCTCGTCCCTCAGCCCATCCTCGAATCTGACACAGCGCTCATGCTCTGTACTCACCATACTCCGAGCATACCGACTGAACCGGAGAAATTCCGCCTCATACTCCGCTACGGTCTTATTACCCTGAACCAAGTTCAAGAAGGCCCTGCACTGCGCATCAACATAGCTAGCCCCTATGTACTTCCTCTGATAGGCTGTTCTAAAGAATTCCCAAGTAAGATCGTCCGTCATCGCGCCATCCCTAACCGTGAGCCACCACTGATATGACTCATCCCGCTGCAGGGATACTATACCCTTCCACTTTTCCTCAGCTAAAAAATCTAGGTCATCCATGATACGTTCTGTCGCCTCTAACCAGTATTCCGCTACACAAGGTGCCACCCTGGACACACCTCTGAATACCTCTGCACCATTAGCCTTAAGTTGCTCGGCCACAGATTTTCGAGCTCTAGTTCTAACGCCTGCACTCGTAACTCTTTCCAGCACCCGCAACACAGCCTGCGACACTACGTCATTACTGCCCGTCTGTTCCTGATATTCTGTGCCTATAGCTGGCGGCGGTGGTACCTCGTTCTCTGACCCATGTCTGGACCCTACTGGTTCCGAGACCGTCATCCTACCCCTACCTCATCCACGAGTGTTACGCCCACGTCCACGTCCACGTCCACTCATTTCTACCAATATATTCAAGCTGTTTAAAAGTTTTATGCATTAAGACTTTTGTTCCACTATCTTTTAAACCACAGTCTTATGAAAAAGTTTTAGTAAGGGTTTGTTTTGCGAGTACACATCATCCTATGATTCATGTCTCTAAAGTAGTCCCTACTCCTATTTAATCATGTCATCATCATCATAATCATAGAATCACATCACCAAGAGCAATAGTTTGGGGTACTTACCTGGGCGGATTGGTGCCAGAGATCGGTGCCATGCTTTCCCCACTGTACCTCTTCCCATAAAAGCCTTTTATAAATCATTTTGAATCATTTTTGGGGGCCTCAGCCCACAGTCGAGCTGTTGAAACTGGCTCTGATACCACAATTGTAACACTCCAAACCCGGTCTACACATTATGATCGAATCTGGTATGTTACAGAGTGAAAACATTTTAAAATACGAGTTTAACAGAAAATTTTTAAGAAAACTCTCTTATCGATTTAAGGTTTAGAAAAGCTATGTATGAAGTGATGTCTTGATCGTTTTGTTGTTGTTTTAATACTTGGAAAACTCATGATTTGAAAATCCATTTGTTACTACAGATTTTTGAAAAACTTTCAACACTTATTTAAAACTAAGTGCGATGAGTATGACCAAGTTTTAAAACCATATGCCTTTGAGTTGATTGGAAGAATTAGAGTTGTAAAAACAATCCAAGTTACCTTCATTATTATGTGAACTTTGTTACCCGATGGTAATACTTGAAAACCCAAAAGATATATCGTTTTGAAAACATTGCTTGTTACCGGTTATTTTAAACAAATCAATTTGTCCAGTATGTGAATAATATAATCAAAAATAGAAGCAAATAATAAAAACCCAAAATAATACCTAACAGCCTTATTACCTTTATGTATAACATAGCATTTAACGGCACATGATGGCATATACACACATACATTGTAAAGCACGTAATAGAGGACTTACCCGGAATCCAAGCTTATGCCCACAAGGCAAAGTTACTAAACGAAAGGTTATCCGCGAACTATGCCTCATCTGCAAAATATAAGAGAAGGGGTGAGTCACCAAGACTCAGTGTGTAAATCCCCAACCCGGTTATACAAGCACTTACATAGATCATCAGTAAATCATGTAGACTATGCAACCCATAACCTAGCCATCCAAACTCCTTTAACTACCCCGTGTGGTCAAAACCACTGGTGGTCAAAACCACTGGTGACCGAAGTCACAAATATATATCAAGTGTGGTCAAAACCACTGGTGACCGTAGTCAAAATATCACAAGTGTGGTCAAAACCACTGGTGGTCAGAACCACTGGGACTAGTCACAAATAATCATAGTGTGGTCAAAACCACTGGTGACCGTAGTCACAAATCAACTGATGAGGCCAACCCATCTTGTGGTCAAAACCACTGGTGACTGTCCAAATATATCGTCCCCCTCCTTTCATCAATCCTGTCATCATCATGCTCATAACAACCGTACCATAATCTCATATATCATGCATTTATGTATAACATAGCATTTAACGGCACATGATGGAATATACACACATACATCGTAAAGCATGTAATAGAGGACTTACCCGGAATCCAAGCTTATGCCCACAAGGAAAAGTTACTAAAACGAAAGGTTATACAGCAACATAATAAGTAGTCTATACTAATAAAGTGTGTAAGCATTTACACACCTGATTATATGTAGATCTAACGCAAAATCCTGACACTACGCGATACTACGAGATCTCGAAACGTGGCTTTTCTTCCCTCCTACAATCGGCCACTGATAGTTAGAAACCAAAAGACCATTCGGCTAAAATGGCAATCCTGAAAGATAAATCGCATGAAGCCTACTCCTTACCTTAGCGCTGATTCGATTTCCCACCAAATCCTGAAACTCTATGATAGATCCCCCTAGCAATCGGCCAAACACTAGCACCCACAAAAGTTAGCCTTAGGATTCTAATCAATCAATTAAGAAAATAACTCTTGACGTTGAACCTTTACCTTAATGATATATTCGGCTGACAACCACCAATGTTCGGCACCCCTACTGATGTTAAAGGTTTTGGCTTCCCTCTAAGAACGAGAGCAAAGTTTCAATACTCTAGATCCAACGTGAAAAAGAATGGAAGAAAAGTGAATTTCGGTCACTACACCAATCAGTCAAGAAAGGTAAAATTATTACCTACCCAAAAGATTCGGCACTTGAGATGATGAAAAGAAATTGCCAAAAGAAAGGGGTTTAAGAACACAATATTTGGCTAAAAAAGAAAACTGGATCAAAGTTTCGGCCTTCTTGAAGATGTCAGAGATGACGAGATAAAATAAAGTGAAAGAGAAAGAGAAAGAGAAAGAATTCGGCACAAGAGAGAATGGAAGAACTTTCGGCACAGAGAAGTTTGGAAGAAGAGAGAAAGAAATCGACTAGGGAGTGGGTGTTGATTTCAGCCTTTGAGCAAAAAGGAAGAAAAGAGGAGATGGGTAAAAGTGGTTTCGGCAATATGGCTAGTAAAAAAGGAACCGAAAAGAAAAGGGAAAAAGAGAGGCTACCAAATTCAGCTTTTCAAAGAAAATGCATAAAAGATTCGGCCAAAGACTTGAGCTGCCGAAAAAGAAAGAAAGCAAGGCAATTGATGATTCAGTTTTGACACAAAATGAAAAGGAAAGACCCTCACTTCACTAGCCGAAATACTCCCTTAAACCCCCCTACAACATTCGGCCACCACAACAAGCTCCCAAAACCGATAGCATACTTCCCAAATTACCTTACCAAAATTTGGCTGAACACCCCTTCACCTAGAGTTCAAATTCGGCCAAACTTCCTTCCAATGAATTTGAAAATATTCAAATTCCTATATTTGCTCCTCTCTATAAATTCAAATCTGTTTGAACAGGTCAAACTTCTCAAATCTCTCCTCTCCATCCATTTAAAGGAGTCTCACCTGAGCATACCTCTCCAACCTGTGGCGTCAAAAAGAAATAGCAGAGGTGCCATTCCTGCAGCTCGAACACAGGCACTCCATTCCTGCATGTGACGTCAATCCCAGAGCCCTTAGTGGCGCCTCCTTGCCACTTTACCAAGGCTTCTCTTGTGCTAAAATTCCCCTTGAAATATATATATCCCCTAGCTCCTTCAGCTTCCTTTACTTAAAGCTTAAAAATAAAAATTTCCTACCTCTCAGGCCTGCTCTAAACTTATAACTAAGTCTTAAAACATCCCAAATATTAACACCACAGTCCAAACACATGCAAAACAGTTCAATCACAGTTAACCCCTAATTCAGGATATTACAATCTTGTACGTGAAGCCCTTAAGAGGCGTAAATCTTTTGCAATAAGATGTCATCCTGCTATCAGATAGCGTTTCTCTAGGCATTCATATAGAGTCATTCCATATCTACAATTTATTACTCCTCGAAATTTGTCAAAAGAACATTAATAAAGTTTTCTTCTAAGTATTTGATTTCAATAAGATGATAGAATACCTAAAATTTGATATAGAAGCAAATTTTCCCTAGCGAATGAGTTTGTTGAACATTCTTTCTTCTTTTTCTTTCGTGTCTTTCTAAAGGATTTGAGAAGCTGGAAATTTAAACTAAAAAGATTAGCGTAGTTTAGCTGTTTATCGTGGTGATTGTATTTTTAGAGGTTACCATTTCAATCTATGGATAAGTTATGGTTTGGAGTTGCAACAAGAAAAAGCAGATCAGTTTTGTTGGGCTTGGGCTTGGGCTTTTATGGTTTTCTTACCCTGAAGACATAGCATGTCTTATGTGTTATGAAAATGGGCCTATGCATTTTTTATTTAATTATATGAAATAGCATGTCTTATGTGTTATGAATGTGTTGTGAACATTTTTAGAACATTGGAAATGTAAGGAAATACTTTAGAAATATTAAGTTTTAAGTATTAAAAGAGGGAAATGAAGCAAGGTGGTCTTAAGAGAATTAGTAAAAAGAATATGACACACAATTGGGCTTGGAAAAGTGGCTTGGAGGCGCCACTTAAGGCTCTGGAGATGACGCCATACACAATGCAAGGAGGACTTGTGTTCGAGTCACATGGGAAGCAAAATTTTAAGGATTATTTTTGCTAAGTGGCGTCAATGAGAGGGGTATAGGGGGACGGCACTAAGGCTAATATTTAGGAGTTTAAATCCTTTTATTTTTAGAGATAAATGCTGGATAATTAATCGATTATCAAGTAGATAATCATCTTTTGTTTTCTTTTATTTCTCTCAACTCTTGCCTAGCCGAATTTCTTTCCCTAAGGTCACCATTGCTGAATTCTCTTCAGCAATTCTTCTTCTTCTTTTATTTTGACAAAGCCGAATACCATTCTCCCATTTTCCTTAGCCATAATCGAGTGTTCTTTAAACCCAAAAGCCGAAACCTTGAGATTATTATCTAATCATCACAGCTGATTTCTTTGGGGCTTCAAGCAAAGGTGCTGTCGACTTCTGCATAAAAGGGTAAAGATCAATTGTCATCCGATTTCTATTCTTTTTCTTTTAGACTCGTCGGAAACTAGAAATCTAATCCATTATTACTTTGGCTGAAACTCTGAAAGATCTTTCAGGATTTGTCTGCTATTGTCGACTACAAGGGAGAAGGAATACTTCGGGATTCGATCCAAGGAATACTTCGGGATTCGATCCATCAAGGTAAGGGTATAAGCATTTGGCCTAAGGCCACTTTCTAATACTTTCGGTGTAGAAGCCGATTCTAACATTGGTTAAGCAGGGTATTTTGACATCACTATATTCAAGAGGTGTTTTCAGGATTTGAAAATCGTAAGGTAAGTATACTTACACATTCGGCCAAGGCCAATTTTGGCATTTAAATCTATTTTTAATGTTTAAAAAGTCGAAACTAACGAATTCAATGGTTAAGGGTATAGTCGATTGCAATAAAGAAACATCATAAAGTCTCGGGATTTGTTTAAGAATCAAATCGGCACTAAGGTAAGTTTTGGGTTACAATAAATCCTATTGGGATTTGGTTTTATAGCCGAATGGCTTTTTACTAATATGTTATGAATGTGAAATAAGGCCTATGGCATGAGATTTGCATGATTTGCATGATTTGCATGATATATGGGGCATATGGGTGATATGTAAAGTGGAAGTGAATTGGTGGTTTAATACCTCAATATCTGAATGTGGTGACTCATGTCACGAATATCTGAATGTGGTGACTCATGTCACAAATAATTATCTGGTGGCTATGCCACGAATTTTATAAGGGCGATGAGCACGTCGACTGCAGTGACTGCCTTCGATGATGTGTAGCGGATGGAGGGTTGACTTAGTAGTCCTCACGGTGTGCAGGTTGGTACGGGTGATGTGTAGCAGATGGCTTTTAGGTTTGGGTTCGGGTTGCATCACTATGTGTTATATATATTTATGTGTGATATGACAATGTATGCCTGAATTATTAAATCTTAGTGTATGCCTGAATTATTAAATCTTAGTGTTGGTTACACATTGAGTCTGTTTGACTCACCCCGTTGTGGGACTATTTTTCAGGTGACGATTAGTAATGGACCGGGTTCGGTAGACGCTTAGGGGTGGCCATGCTCAGCAAGGAATTATTTTATTTGAACTTGTTATTTAAGCACTTTGAATTAAATTTTGGGGATTTATTTGATGTAATAATGCCATAGTTGAATTACTTTATTTTCCTTTTATTTATTATGTTATGAATTTTTATCACTTAAGTAAATTTGTTTTAAAATAAACTCTATATGTTTTGTCACCAAAATTAAAAGGGTTTTTCCATATAAGATAAACTTATTTCCAACTCGAGCCCAACCCAAAAACAATCTTTCTTTCAAAACACACAAGTTTTTCCTAAGTAACAAAAGAATTTTGAACCGGTTCACATTGAGGAACATACCAGATCCGGTCAAGGCTCGTGGGCCAGGTTTGGGGTGTTTCACTTAAAGATGAAAAGCCACCCAAATATGACAAGAAATTGTTGGTCATATTGGTTCTACTTAGATCAAGAATTTCCAAACTATTCGGCCTTGAAAGCAGGTTAATTTCTGTTAAAAGGAGTAAAATAATTATATGAAGATAATCAATTACATGTTTATTCATCCCAACATCCATTACTCCACTTTGCTAGCTTCTTCCAAAATTAACACACTTATCATTACCACCCTTATCCATTTTGATTCCATTTTCTCAACTCAACACACTTATTACCTTAACTCACTTGATATATATACACGTGCCAGACTATGTGGTGGAAAAAAAATATATAAAAATGAACGTAAAAAATCAATAAGGTTTTAGTCGAAATGATTAAGTTGATATATTAAAATAAATGATAACATTTAGTCTTTCAAGGTAATTTTCTCCAATTTTGATTCATGTAATGAAGTGACACTCTATGATTATGTCACATCATCACTTAAATTTTATAAAAATATTTATAATTTTTTAGGTGATAACATGGCACGATGTCAAAGTATCACATCATCGCATAGACTAAAACGTACAAAGTACTTAACGAGTTTTAGGACTAATGTGGTCTAAAAAAATTCAAGAACTAAAGAAAACTTATAATAAAATGAGCATTGACCTAGATCTTAAATTAAGTTTCTCGTATTCTATGTATAATAATTAGATGCAATGGCAAAGTAAGAACTTTTTTTTAAGAGATTGGAATTGATTTATAATAGATTGGAAGCTAAAATGGAAAGTTTATCACTTATTAACCATAATGTCGCAAATTTTAAAGGCTTAAAAGCAATATCACCAAATTAAGGGAGCGCCAAGGCCCTCACATGTCCTCTCACTGCCTCTCTTAAATGGACGTGTAATTAAATTTTAATTGAATTGATTTATTTTATTTGATGAATCTTAATTGTTTATTTAATTAAAATTTTCACCCTAAAAGATTTCACAAACTTAAATTAACATTAAATTGTATACTCGTAACTCCTATTTTCTCCTTTGTTCTTATACTTGTTGTAAGCCTACTTGCAACTGAGGTTCATTTACATTCAATTTTCCTATTTGCTTTATCTTGAGTTACAACTCAGTAATTTTTGGCGATTATTTGTTCAAATTCATTGTGGACTTGAATTTTTTAACAATTTTTATTTTTTTGAATTTTTATTTCTCATTTTTGTATAATATTTATTATATTTTACAAACTTTTAATAATATTTTTAATATATTAAATTTCAAACATATCTGAACAATTCGATGTACATATTTAAATTAACGTAAAAGTGAATTTATCCTTGAACTTAAAATTTTTAAATAATTTTTAATAGTTTTTAAAAATTTTTATTTCAGCCACGTCAACAATTGTGTCTGTTACAATTAGCATAGTAACTATTAATGGTGAAAATTGTCAGTTAACTAAATTAATTAATGCGTTTAGAGAGATGACGGTAATTAGTCCTTTAGGACAGTCTGTAATTGTGAATAAATTGGTTTGAGACGCACCCTTGGAAATTCAAAGAGAAATATTCTTGGCGGACTTGATGGAATTGCCTTTTGGCGAGTTTGATCTTATTTTGGGCATGGATTGGTTGGTGAAGCATCGGGCGCAATTGGATTGTGCTGAAAAGCTAATGTTAATAAGGACTGTAAATGATGAGGAGGTAGTAATGATAGGCGAGCGAAGGAACTTTTTGGCAAATGTGGTATTTGCTTTAAGGGCAGAAAAGTTGATGCGAAAAGGATATGGAGCGTTCCTAGCCTTCATTAGTGCATTGGATGCCAAGGAATTATCGGTGGAAGATGTGAGAACGGTGAAGGAATTTCCAGATGTCTTTCCCGAAGAACTTTCGGGTCTACCTCCAGATCGGGAAGTAGAATTCGGCATTGAGCTTTTGCCCGAAAAAGCTCTGGTGTCCATTGCTCCTTACAGAATGGCGCCGAAGGAGTTAGCGGAGCTTAAAGCTCAAATTCAAGAATTGTTAGATCAGGGATTTATTCGATCGAGTGTGTCTCCGTAGGGAGCACCGGTTTTGTTCGTCAAGAAGAAGGATGGGTCGATGTGTATGTGCATTGATTATAGGCAGTTGAATAAATTGACAATCAAGAATAGGTATCCATTATCGAGAATAGATGACCTATTTGATTAGTTGAGAGGAGCTTCAGTTTTCTTAAAGATTGATTTGAGATCGGGTTATCATCAACTCAAGGTAAAAGAGGCAGACATTCATAAGACGACATTCCAAACTCGTTATGGACATTATGAGTTTTTGGTGATGCCATTTGGCTTGACCAATGCACCAGCTGCATTTATGGACATGATGAACCGAGTCTTTCAACCATATTTAGATCGGTTCGTGGTGGTGTTCATAGATGACATCTTGGTATATTTGAAGATTGAGGAAGAACACGACTCACATTTGCGCATAATATTACAAATATTGCGTGATAAGCAACTTTACGCCAAATTCAGTAAGTGTGAATTTTGGCTGAATGAAGTAACTTTCTTGGGTCATGTGGTGTCAGCCGAAGGAATAAGAGTTGATCCTCGGAAGGTAGAGGCTATGTTGGATTGGAAACCACCAAAGTCAGTGGCTGAGATTCAGAGTTTCTTGTGAAACACCCCAAACCCGGCCCACGAGCTTTGACCAGATTTGGTATGTTCCTCAAGTAAACCGATTCAAATTCTTCGTTACTTTGTGAAAAACTTGTGTGATTTTAAAAAAAATTGTTTGGGTTGGGCTTGTGTTGAAAACCAATTTGATTTTTTATGTTAGAAACCCTTATAAATTTTAAGTGACAAGAGATTTAGGGTTTAGTTTAAAAGAAATTTTACTTAAACTTTAATAAATAAAACCCATAAACATAATAAAGAAAAATAAATGTAAAACAATTCAACTATGGCCTTATGGCCTTATTACATCAAATAATTTCCAAATAGTTCAAGTACTTAAATAAAAATAATAGTCCATAAAAATAAAGACTTCATGTCGAGCATGGCCACCACAAGTTCTGCCTTCCCGGTCCATCACTGTTCATCACCTGAAATATGGTCCCACTACGGGGTGAGTCAAACAGACTCAATGTGTACACGACACTAAATCATAACAGAATCAGGCATACAAGAGTTACACATTTAGAATAACGAATACAAGTTATGATGCATTCCCAAACCCAAACCTATTTGTCCATCTGCTACACACCCCCGTACCTGCCAGTCACACCGTGGGGACTACTAAGTCGACCCTCCTTCCGCTACACTCCAAATTTGCGGTCTTAGGTCACCGCATACTGTGGTCTTAGGTTACCACTTTCAGATTACTGTGGTCTTAGGTCACCACTTTTCAGATATCACGGTCTTAGATCACCGTGTTCGTGGTCTTAGTTCACCACATTCACTTCCCCTTTCAAACAAACCCATATGCCCCATATAATAACAATATGCATAGATATGCCAGAGTTCACATTCTTATTCTTATTCTCATGTTATAATTAACATATTTCATAATCCTAGTAGGAGTAGGAAACGTACCTTAGTACTGTGTACCATAACATGGTACTTAGCCATATTTTCACATTCTTAATAGCACATATTTTAATAAACATAGCCATAATACATATTATAAAGTAGTGTGGGGTACACACCTGATTTGCTTAACAAATTCCTTGAAATCCCGAAATCTGATCTACTGCCTTAGATCTCAAATTCCTACATTTGATTAATCACTTACTATTTAGCATAAAGCCTATTCGGCTATAAAACCAAATCCTAGTAGGATTTGTACACTTAAAACTTACCTTGTTGCCGATTTCAATACTAATCAAATCCTGAAATCTATTCTATGCTCCTCCTTGTATTCGGCCAAGCACTAAATCTCATCAGGGGTTAGTTTCGGCTTTTTAAACAAACAAGAATTAGATCTAACTATCAAAATAGGCATTAGCTGAATGCTATAGACACTTACCTTGTGGATTTTAAATCCCGAAACTCACCGAATAACTAGGGAACACGTAGCTTATGGTGTACCTTCGGGAAAAGAACTTCTCCTTCCTTGTAGTCGACACATAGTAAATCTCGAAAGATCTCTTTAAAGTTTCGGTAACAAGATATTAATGGGGTTAGTCCTAGATTTCGGCAAATCTTAAAAGAAAAAGGATGAAACGGAATGAGATCTTACCCTTACTTTAGATATCGACAGTTCCTTCGCTTGAAGTCTCAACTATTCGGCTATGGCCTTGATCTTAGCAAGCTTTCGGCTTTTGGAAAATTGAGAGGAGAAGAACGAAGAAGAAAAGAATAGGGGTTGCAGAGAAAATTTGGCAGAGGTTATCAAGGAAGAGTAAATAATGCTGAATGGCCTCTCTTTTCCTTTTATAGCCGAATTTACTAAGCTAGAGTCCCTTACTTGGCCACCACTCTTCTATTTTGATAACTTTATCCCTTGATTTATCACTTTAATTATCAACAAAACTTAATCCAATATTTATCTCTTATCTCCTAATAAAAATAACAATAATTATCCATCATTTATCTCTTGAAAATAATCTAAAATAAATCCATTATTTATCCCTTATTTATCCACCCTTTATCTCTTAAAAATAAAAGAATAAAAGCTCCTAATTTATAGCCATGTGCCGTCCACCTCACTTCTTCTGGAAGCAAAATAAAATTTCTTTTATTTGCTTCCCATGTGACTCGAACTCAGGCCCAACACCCTTGCATGTGGCGCCATTTCCAGAGGCCCTAAGTGGCATCTCCAGGCCACTTTTCTAAGCCTGTTTGTGTGTCAAATTTCACATACTTTTTCTCTTAAGGCCACCTTGCCTTAATTTACTCTTTTAAACTTTAAAACTCGACATTTCTAAGTCATTTCTAAGTTTCCAAAAATTTTCGTTCGGCTCTTTAAACTTGACATTTTCTTACATTTCCAAGTTTCCAGAAATGTTCACTTTCCTCTTTTGAATCATTTCTAAATCATTTTCCTAGTTTCCATAAATGTTCACTTTCCTCTTTTTAACTTAACATTTCTAAATCTTTTCCTTACATTTCCAAGACATTTTCTTACATTTCCAAGACATTTCCTCGCATTTCTAAGACAAGACATTTCCTTTCATTTCCAAGACATTTCCTTACATTTCCTTACATTTCCTTACATTTCCAAACACTATCAAAACCTACTAACTCATGAATTAGGCACGAACGCATAACCCCTAATCTAGATTGTTACATCTTGGGATTGGCTGGTTACTATAGACGCTTTGTTGAGGGGTTTTCGTTGATTGCTGCACCCCTAACTAAGTTGTTGCGAAAGGGAGTACCGTATGTGTGGACCGATAAACAACAAGAAAGTTTCGAGAAACTAAAGAAGATTTTGACGGCAGCGCCAGTATTGATTCAACCTGAAGCTGGAAAAGAGTTTACCGTTTACTGTGATGCGTCACATACAGGTTTAGGATGTGTGTTGATGCAAAGTGGGAAAGTGGTGGTTTATGCTTCTCGTCAGTTGAGGCTGCATGAAGTCAACTATCCTACTCATGACTTGGAGTTGGCTGCGGTGGTGTTTGCTTTAAAAATTTGGAGGCACTATCTCTATGGCGAGAAGTCGATCATTTATACGGACCATAAGAGTCTTAAGTATCTCCTTACCCAAAAGAAGTTGAACTTGAGACAACAGAGATGGGTGGAGTTGTTAAAGGATTATGATTTCTCAATCGAGTACCATCCTAGAAAGGCTAACGTGGTGGCAGACGCGTTGAGTCGTAAGATAGTGTCAGAGTTAAGAGCAATGTTTGCTCATCTCAGTTTGTATGAGGATGGCAGTCTGCCAGCGGAATTTCAGGTAAAGCCATTATGGTTAGAACAGATCAAGGAAAAGTAGTTATCGGATGAAAAGTTGGGCCCTTTAATGCAGCAAGTTGAAAGTGGTTTTATAGGGGACTTTGGATTGAACAAGGATGGTGTGCTGTGTTTTCGTGGAAGAGTTTGTATACCCAAGGATCCGGATTTGAGACAGATTCTATGAGAGGCACATAGTAGTCCTTATGCTATGCACCCTGGAGGAAGTAAGATGTATCAGGATCTTCGTGAGCAGTATTGGTGGCCAATGTTAAAGCGGGAGGTTATTGATTTTGTAGGTAAGTGCTTGACTTGTCATCAAGTAAAGGCGAAACATCAATTAACATCGGGTTTATTGCAACCGGTAAAGATTTCTTTATGAAAATGGGAACGAATAATGATGGATTTTGTTAGTGGGTTACCCTTAACACCTACTAAGAAAGATTTTGTTTGGGTGGTAGTCGATCGATTAACGAAGACTACTCATTTTCTACCAGTTCGTACAGATTACTCACTGTAGAAATTGGCTAAGCTGTATGTATCTGAGATCGTGAGGTTGCATGGGGTACCAGTGTCTATCATATCGGACAGGGATCCCAGGTTTACATCACGGTTTTGGAAAGCTTTACATGAGGCTTTGGGAACAAAGTTAAACTTTAGTACGGCTTTTCATCCTCAGTCAGATGGTCAGTTAGAAAAAGTAATTCAGATTTTGGAAGACATGTTGCATGGTTGTGTAATCGACTTCAGAGGTAGTTGGGAGGATTTCCTACCGTTGGCAGAGTTTGCATATAATAACAGTTACCAATCCAGTATCCAAATGGCACCCTATAAAGCGTTATACGGTCGTAGGTATCGTACTCCTACTTGTTGGATTGAATTGGGGGAACGATAGTTGTTGGGTCTTGAGTTGATATCTGAGATAGAAGAAAAGGTAAAGGTGATTCGAGCGCGGTTAAAGAAAGATTCGGATAGACAAAAGTCATATACGAATCTGAAGCGTAAGGATATTGAGTTTGCAGTGGGAGATCAGGTCTTTCTAAAAGTCTCACATTGGAAGAAGATTTTCAAATTTGGAAGGAAGGGCAAGTTGAGCCCTAGGTTCATTGGACCGTACCGTGTGTTGAAGCGTGTAGGACCAGTGGCCTATCAGCTTGAATTACCTCCGGAGTTGAGTCAGATTCATAGTGTCTTCCATGTTTCTATGTTGAGGCGTTATAGATCGGATCCATCGCATATTGTACCAGTGGAGGAAGTTGAGTTAAGACCTGACTTGTCTTTTGAAGAGGAGCCAGTGCAAATTTTAGATCGGGACGTTAATGTGCTAAGAAAGAAGACTGTGCCATTGGTTAAGGTTTTGTGGTGTAATCATGGAGTGGAGGAAGCTACGTGGGAGCCTGAGGACGTAATTCAGCAACAATATCCTCACCTCTTTTAGCCAGGTAAATTTCGAGGACAAAATTTTCTTTAAGGGGGTAGAATTGTAACATCCAAAAAAAAATTTAAAATTTATTTGGGTGTTGTGATAAGAAAACACATTTATGGCAAATGAATGATGGAGAAAAAAATGGGGAAAAAACACAATTATGGCAAACGAATGATGGAGAAGAAAATGGGGAAAAACAAAAGTATGGCAAATGAATGATGGAGAAGAAAAGGGGGAAAACACAATTATGGCAAATGAATGATGGAGAAGAAAAGGAGGAAAAACACAATTATGGCAAATGAATGATGGAGAAAAAAATGGGGCAAACACAATTATGGGAAAGGAATGATGGAGAAGAAAATGGGGAAAACATAATTATGGAAAATTTTGACTTTTAGGGGAATGGATGTGGATCGTTTTGGCCAAATTTCCTATTTGCTAATTTTGTGTCTTTTTCTCCCAATTTGCTATTTCCATTGCCGAAACCTCCTAGCACAATTTTGCATTTTTTCAATCTTTCTTCTCTTTTGTTTGGTCAAAACCTTCATCCCTTATTCATCTTTCTTGGATAGCCGAACAACCTATCATCCATCCAACCTCCCATCCTTTCTTTTAACCATTTCTCTAATCTTTTCTCTTCTCTAAACCAACACCATCATTAAATCACATATTCTTGTTTGGTTATTCCCCATAGCCGAATATCAACATATATTTTCCTCCATAACCGAACTTTCATCTTTTCTCTATTTCTTCTTCTCATCCATATTAACATCCACCTCTTGATCAATCAGTAAGTATTCTTCTCAATATTTTATTTTCTTTCTCTTAATGCCGAATCTATGTTTTGGTTCGGGATGGTCATTTGACCGAGACCATCACCTTATTCTCTCTCAATAAGATCTTTTTCTTCTTTGTAGTGATATAGTGGGAGGCTGAACATCATTCTAGCCTTAAGTCGAACGGAGAAAATCGGATCCAATATTAATAAGGTAAGGAGTTCTTATGGATTATTGATATTATTCAATATTTGATTGGTTGCTAACGGAGTAATAATTTGAAATAATCGACTATATGTTTTAGGGACAAATCACTCGATATATTCAACCTTCGAACATAGTGGTCAACGACGAGTGGTTTATTAGGAAATCGAAATCAGGTGTGTAATCTCGTACCCTTTTGAATATACGTGAAACACCCCAAACCCGACCCACGAGCCCTGATCAGATCCGGTATGTTCCTTGAGTAAAATGGTTCAAAACTGGTTTGTATCCTTTGAAAATCTTTGTGTGATTTTGGGAGTAAATTCGAGTTGGGTTGGGCTCAAGTTGGAAACAAGTTTATTTTTTTTAAAGTCTAAGTTTTTATAAAATTCCATTTTTAAGTTTCAAAACTTTAAGTTAAAAGATATACCGAATTTGACTAGGTTTTATCTTTAAATTAGAAATCGTTTTCTTTTAGGTGTCGGAACGTTTAGAGTTTATTCTTAAATAAAATTTACTTAATCTTTAATTTGATAAAAAAAATTTGTATCATAAGAAAAATAATTTAAAATGCATGCATAAACAGTTTATAACTATGGCCTTATTACATCATAGCAAAAACCCGAAATGATTCAAAAATACTTAAAATAAAGAAAGTCCAAAATAAAATAAAATCTGAGCTTCGCATGGCCACCACTAAGCTCCGGTTGACTCGGTCCATTACCGAGCGTCACCTAAAAAAATATTCCCACAACGGGGTGAGTCAAACAGACTCAGTGTGTATGACCAACACCAAGTCCCAACAAATCTAGGCATATCATAGCATATCATACATGAATATACCAGATAGAGTTAATGATGCAAACCCAAACCCAAACCTAGATGCCATCCGCTACACATCACCCGTACCAACCTGCACACCGTGGGGACTACTAAGTCAACCCTCCATCCGCTACACATCATCCAAGGCAATCGCTACAGACGACGTGCTCATCGCCCTTATAAAATTGTGGCATAGCCACCAGATAATATATTATGTGACATAAGTCACCACATTCAGATTACATGACATAAGTCACGACATTCAGACGTTGTGGTATAAACCACCATATCACTTCCCCTTTACATATCACCCAAAATCCCATGTCATACAAATCATGCATAAGTCATGCCATATCCCTTATTCACATTCTTATAGTTTCACATAGGTGCCATTACAGATCATATTATACTCATAGTAGGAGTAGGAAAACGTACCTGAGTACTTTGTACCATTGCATGGTACCTTAGCCATATCTTTCATATTATTATAAACAAATATATCAAATTGCCATAAATCTATTAAGAGATAGTGTGGGGTACACACCTGATTCACTTAACGCTTTCACTGAAATCCCGAAAATCCCGATCTAATACTCTAGATCGTAGTTCCTACATTCGGCCAACACTTAATATTTTAGCATAAGCCTATTCGGCTACATAACCAAATCCCGAAGGATTATCACAACCAATCCTTACCTTGCTGCCGATTTGAGTATTGCTCAAATCTTGAAAACTCCCTGATATTCCTTCCTTGCACTCGGCTAGACACCATATAACTAATCTAGTTAGTTTCGGCTTTTGAATAAATAAGAAATAGTATCTGACATACTAAATAGGCCTTGGCCGAATGTACATGTACACTTACCTTGCGATTTTTAAATCCCGAAAGTGGTCTCTTGGCTATGAAGATGTCGAATCCTACAGAGTACATGTTAGATCCAATTCTAACATTCAAATAAATGGCCTTCGGCCTAAACTTACACCTTACTTACCTTAGATCTGATATCCCGAATGCTCTCCCTAGAATTCGGCTACTATGGAAATCCCGAAACTCACCTTCATAATTTCGGCCAAGCATATTATTGGGGTTAGATTCCATTTTTCGGCTAAAGAAAAGAAAGAAAAGAATCGATAATTGACCCTTACCTTTATCACGGAAATCGACTGCTCCTTGTTGAACCCACAGAGGTGTTCAGCCTTAGCAATTGGGAAAGAAAAGAGATGAAACTTACAAGGGTTCGGCAACTAAGGTATTTTGATCTAGGAATTTCGGCAAAGATAAACCTTTGGGAGGGAGAGATTCAGCCTAAGTAGAATAGAATGAAAAGGTGAGAAGAAAAAGATGAAGAAATCGGCAATGCTTTCTTGAGTTTTCGATTTTGACAAAATAAAAGAGAGAAAAGAGTGACTGAAAGAGAGGCTCAAAAGCTTTATGAATTTCGGCTATTCCTCCTATACACACCTAGCTGAATTTGTCACCTAAGACCCCCCTTGGCCGGCCAACTCTTCTTCCCCTTATCCAATCCCAAATTTTTCTCCTTATTTTTCTCGTTATCACCCTTTCAAAAATTATTGAAATAAATCAATAATTTATCCTTTGCTTAGCCAAAATTTTTAAAAGAATTTAATCCTATCTAAAGCTCCCTTTTGTATTCCTTGTGACTCGAACCCAGGCCCATTTGTACATGCTTGTGGCGTCACTTACTAGGGCTTTAAGTGGCGCCTCCAAGCCATTTTAACAAGTTGATTTTTGTGTCATATTTCTCTTACAATTTTTCTTAAGGCCCTATCTAGCCTAGCTTCCTCTTAAAATACTATATTTTCTAAGGCATTCTCTTATTTTCTAAAGTTCACAAAATTCATACCACACACTCCTAACACACAAAAGCATGCTTTCACATATATTTAAGCACAAATGCATAAGCCCAAAATCCCAGATATTACAGTTCTACCACCTTAAAATAATTTCGTCCTCGAAATTACCTGGCTAAAATAGGTGAGGGTATTGCTGTTGCATTGCTTCTTCTGGCTTCCACGAAGCTTCTTCCAATCCATGATTATGCCATAATACTTTGGCCAGAGGAACTGATTTCCTCCGTAGCACCTTCACATCTCGTTCCAAAATCTGAATCGGCTCTTCCTCATAGGACAAATCTGGCTTTAGCTCTACCTCTTCAACTGGAACCACATGAGATGGATCCAAACGATAACGACGTAGCATAGAAACATGGAATACGTCGTGCATCTGTTTCAATTTTGAAGGCAACTCTAACTGGTATGCCACTGGTCCAACTCACTTCAATACCCGATAAGGTCCTATAAACCTTGGACTTAACTTCCCTTGGCGACCAAATCTCATCACCTTCTTCCAAGGCGAGACTTTAAGAAACACTTGATCTCCCATATCAAATTCTATTTCCTTCTGTTTGAGATCTGTATACGACTTCTGCCTATCAGATGCTTCCTTCAACCGAGCCCAAATTATCTCAACCTTCTCCTCGGACTCTGTCACAATCTCTGGGCCCAAAACTTGACGTTCCCTTAATTCCGTCCAACACGTAGGTGTGCGACACTTCCGTCTATACAACGCTTTATACGGTGCCATCCGAATGCTATCTTGATAGCTGTTATTGTACGCAAATTCTGCTAATGGCAAATAGTCTTCCCAACTTCCTCTGAAGTCTATCATACAGCCCCTTAACATATCCTCTAACACTTGGATTACTCGCTCGCATGATCAGTCCGCGATCGTGGATGAAATGCCGTAGTGAAATCCAATTTGGTGCCTAAAGCCTGATGTAGTGCTTTCCAAAATCGAGACGTAAACCTTGGATCCCTGTCTGAGATAATTGACACTAGCACTCCTTGCAAACTTACAATTTCTGCCACATACAATTTTGCCAACTTTTGAAGAGAATAATCAACCCGTACTGGAATGAAATGCGCAGACTTTGTCAATCGATCTACTATTACCCATACCGAGTCCTTCTTAGTAGGCGTAAGAGGAAACCCACTAACGAAGTCTATGGTGATTCTTTCCCATTTCCACTGTGGAATCTTGATTGGCTGAAGTAACCCTGATGGAACCTGGTGTTCAGCCTTAACTTGTTGACACATCAAACACTTGCCGACAAATTCGGTAACTTCCCTCTTAAGACCAGGCCACCGAAACTGTTCCCTCAGATCCTTGTACAACTTAGTACCTCCAGGATGCATAGCATAAGGACTTCTATGCGATTCTCGAAGAATCCTCTGCCTTAACTCCTTATCCTTAGGCATACAGACTTTACCCTTGAAACATAATGCCCCATCACAGGGCATACTGTAATCCTCTAAACCACCATTCTGAACTTGCCGCAACTTAGTACTTACATCCTCATCTGCCAACTAACTTTCTTTCACCTCCTTCAACCACGTCGGCTTGACTTACAACTCTGCTAACAAACTTCCATCGTCATACAAACTCAAATGTGCAAACATCGCCCTTAGATCCGACACTACCTTCCAGCTTAAGGCATCTGCTACCACATTCGCCTTGCCCGGATGATACTCTGTAACACCCCAAATCCGGCCCATTTAATCCGATCGAATTTGAAATGCCACTGCGGAATACTTTCAAAAATATTCTTTCTTAATAGGTAAACCGTTAAAATTTTGTCGAGTTTGGTAAAACATTTTCGTGACTTGTAATATTCTAAGTAAAATCAGAGTTTATTTTAAAAATTATCGAATTCGAGCTTTGCTCGGGGAAATAAAACTGTTTGCAATCAACCTTTCATATTAGGGCATAATAATAATGATACTTAATAAATGGACTGAAATACTTTAGTGGGCCTTATTACAATACACACTTAATCAAAATATGGATAATGTAAATCTTTTTCATTAAACAAAAGACTCATTTGCATGGAAGTCCACTTTTGCATGGGCACCTTTGTAACCTCTCCGACCCGGTCCAAGCTTTTCGCACCACCTGAAAGGTTTAATAAAAATAGAGTGAGTCACCGAGACTCAGTGCATAGTTAAAACACATGTCCTCACATATGGGTTTGGCCCATATCCACACAATCCAATTATATATATATAACACACAATTATAAATATGCCACTATGAATACACAATATTATAGATATGAATACGAAAATACAATTACGAAGTCCAATCCACAAAGTGCTCCACATATCTTTCTTTTGCACATTGTTTCTTAAGGTCGTGGCTAAGCCACCGATCACATAGTGATCCACATGTCACTCGGTTCACTGCACATCAGTCGCGAATGTAATACGAGGCTCACATTAGTCCACTCACATAGTGTACACCTTTTCTCCAATAGTCACATCACAAGTCTCATGTGTACGTATATGTACCATAACAACATTTCGTACAAAACAATATGTGTATTTTATCTACCATGGTCACATGTTATTCAGATCAATATACATCACATGTCATCACTTTATTTACACTCATCAAAAATCACTTTTTCTCGCAAATCACTGACAGGTTTATATCGTAATCACTAACTTAATTTTTCGATCACTTACCTTAGTATCCATACTGTTTACTTTATTTTGGCTAACATGCATAACATTTTCGTTTACATAAAACAACACATATAATGAATAACAACAAGAGTACAGTGCGATAACTACGCACCTGATTATAGCGAGATTCTGATCTATCAATCTAATATCAACTAAAGTCCCGAAAGCTTCCGTTACTTTTATCGATTTGTCCCTAGATCACATAACCGAAATCGATCACCCTTAGTACCAATATCGTGGCCTTAGGCCAAATTCTACAACCACTTACCTAGCTTATTTCCAAGTCTCACATTGTTTGCTTGCTCTTGTAGATACTAAATCCTTTGAATAGCTGAAACCCGTAAGCTCTTTTAAAAGCTCCTTATCACTAGCACAATAAAAATACATCAATATAGCCTTTAGCATGTTCGGCTATTCTTTGAATCAAAATCTTGCCTTGATTTCGGCATAAAAAAAAGGAAAAAGGAGAAGAAATCAACTACTAAATAGGGGTACTTACCAGCTTTTGTTTAGAGAGACTAAGAGGAAGTAGTCGAAGGCACCTTCTTCAAGGAGGATTCGGCAATAGTGCCTATCATGTTCGGCTAGCAACAAAGAAAGGAGCCCATGCAAACACATAAGCTAGACGAGAGCTTCCTAGTTCCTTCAAAACCGAACTTAACTCCCCTAAGTCTCTATTTTGGCCGTGAATAGCTTGAGAAAAGAAGGAAACAAAATTAAAAGTTTTTGGTATCTTCTTGCTATCAGAAAACCAAATAGATAGTCCCTAGAAAGATGCTTTACTCGGCCATGCTCAAGAAGAAGAATAGCTTAAAGACTTCTACAATCGGCTAAGCTTTCAAAAGCAAAGAAGGAAACCACCATTTGCATGCATTTCAGCCATGCACTAAGCAAGGAAAACAAAGAATTTTGGCTATCCTTGCTCAAACACAAGGCCGGCCAAAGCATCCCCTAAGCATGCTCCCTCTTTTGCTAATTTCCACATCACTTTCCACCATTTCCAAGTTTAATCCTTCCTTCTCTTTCCTATTTCTTTCGGCCAACTAACAAAGAAAGGGAAAACAAATTCCAAGCATGGAATTTGGCCATGCTTTTTGCATTACAAGACCAAGGCCGGCCATTCATTTCTAAAACCAATGCCGCATGCTCTCCTTTTTCTCAAGTTAATATTGTTTATTCACCATATAAAAAAAATAAAACTAAATGATACCCACTACATCATTTCCATAATATACTAGTAAAATAAAACCCATTACCTTAGCCATCCTTTAATAATAATAAAATGCTAAGTTTTCATGCTCCCAAAACCAAGGCTGCACGTTTTTCCTTCCCCAAAGCAAAACTCTTTCTTACAAACTAAAATAATAACAAAATGAAATGGTTTAACCCCATGCTTACAATTAAAATACAACACCCCATAATAGTAAAAAGAAACTAAAGATATTCAGCACCCCTTGACCTTGATCACGCGTGCATGGGCCATGCAGGCCCTTCCCACGTTGGCGTGAAAAAAAAAAGAAACCAAATGCTGCTCCTGGGCTTCGAACCCCAGTCCTGAAACAGCCCTCTCCACGCCTCAGCCACTCGGCCAACTTTGACTTTCATGACATTATTGCGGCACACTTCCTTTTAAGCCTTACTCTCGCAGGTTCCGCAAGCTTTAACGCTAAGAGTAAAAATAGAATTCTTCAAGTGTGAATTCCAGGACTCGAACGTTAGTCCCTTTTGACGCAGCTCTCAAGCCAAGTCCTTAACCACTCGGCCAGTTTAATTTTCATGACATAATGCATTGCGAATTTCTTTTAAACCCTTTTTCCATTAACTTCCCTTTATTCAAAAATAAAAACTCACCCCGCGCTTCCAGCGCGTCTCGAACGCAGGTTCTCGCGAAGATACCCTAGCTACAAACGTCCTAACCACTCAGCCAATGTTCATTTTATGCTAATGGACGCGTTAAAAATTCTTTTAAATCCTTCTTTAAAGCAATATCATTTTCTAAAAAAAAAAAAAAAACCCTTATGCCGCGCCTTCGACTCGAACTCCAGACGTTATGGAGTTATATCCAAGCCCCAAAGTAGCGCATAGAAGCCACTCGGCCAGGGCATTTTATATGCCTCAATTTTACAAAATTTTTACTTAAGGCCTCCTCAACCAAATTTCCATTTTTAACCCCAAATTTTCAAAATTTCCAAAATGCTCACATTTTTATCCTCGGGCTTTAGGAACTCTAATAACTCATCAAAACACTCCCGAGGCCCACTAACACTTGGGTTATTTTCCAAACTTGCATCCCAATTTCGGGATATTACATACTCTATAGAACAATCGTAGTCCTTCAGTAATTCCACCCACCTTCGCTGCCTTAAGTTTAACTCCTTCTGAGTCTACAGATACTTAAGGCTCTTGTGGTCTGTGTAGATTATCGACTTTTTGCCATAAAGATAGTGCCTCCACACCTTGAGAGCAAAGACCACTACCGCCAATTCCAAATCGTGAGTCGGGTAGTTAACCTCATGTGGCCTTAATTGCCGAGACGCATACGCGACTACTTTCCCGTCTTGCATCAATACGTACCCTAATCCCGTGTGAGAAGTACCATAGTACACCACAAAATCCTTCCCTGCCTAAGGCTGAATCAACACTGGAGCTTCCGTCAACACCTTCTTAAGCTTCTCAAAACTCTCTTGCTGCTTATTCGTCCATACAAAAGGTACTTCCTTTCTCAACAACTTCATCAACGGCGCGGCTATTGACGAGAAACAAACCTTCTGTAGTATCCTACCAATCCCAAGAAACTTCGAACCTCAGCCATAGACTTAGGTGGTTTCCAATCTAGCACTGCCTTGATCTTCTTAGGATCCACCCTTATTCCTTCCGCAGATACCACATGCCCTAAGAATGCAACTTCCTTCAGCCAAAATTCACACTTGCTGAATTTGGCATAGAGCTTCTTCTCCCTTAACACTTGCAACACAACCCGAAGATGCTCATCATGTTCCTCCTCAGACTTGGAGTACACTAGAATGTCGTCGATGAACACCACGATGAACCTATCCAAATAAGGTCGAAAAACCCAGTTTATCATATCCATGAACGCCGCTGGGGCATTCGTCAATCCAAACAGCATTACCACGAACTCATAATGCCCGTATCTTGTCCGAAAAGCTGTCTTATGGATATCTGCTTCCTTCACCTTAAGCTGATGATATCCAGATCGTAGATCTATCATTGAGAAAACTACCGCTCCCTTAAGCTGATCGAACAAGTCGTCAATCCTTGGCAAAGGGTACTTGTTCTTGATGGTCAGCTTATTCAACTGACGATAATCTATGCACATACGCATAGTTCCGTCCTTCTTCTTCACAAACAAGACCGGTGCTCCCCATGGAGACACACTGGGTCGAATAAACCCACAATCAAGTAGTTCTTGGATTTGAGCCTTGAGCTCAACCAACTCCTTTGGTGCCATTCTATACAGGGCAATTGACACGGGAGTTGTCCCGATAGCAAATCAATTCCGAACTCCACCTCCCTATCTGAGGGTATTCCAGGTAACTCCTCCGGAAACACGTCTTTAAATTCCCTTACGGTTCTAACTCCACTAACTCCCCCTTCTTTGGCATCCAACGCCCTAACAAACGTCAAAATGCCTTGCACCCTTTCCGAACCATCTTATCAGCTTTTAATGCTGAAACTACATTAGACTAGTAGTTTCTTCTCTCTACTATCATGATTATCACCTCATCCTCTAGGGTCCTTAATTCCATCCGCTTAGCTACACAATCCAATATAGCCCGATGCTCCACTAGCCAGTCCATACGAAGTATGAGATTGAATTCTCCAAAGGGTAGTTCCATCAAGTCGGTAGAAAATATCACTCCCTGAATCTCTAGAGGTACACTCCGAAAGATCTTGTTCACCACTATAGTTTGACCTAGTAGGCTTACTACAGTCATCTCCCTACTAGAAAGTTCAGAGTCTATGCCTAGAGTTTCCACTACTCTACATGCAACATAGGAATGGGTTGAGCCCACATCAATCAAAGCAAAATAAGGCTTGCCACAAATAAGGAATATACCGGTTATAACGTCCGGTACGTCTCCCTCCTCCCTCCGACGAACTGCATATACTAGACTCGGCTGCCTTGCCTCAGTATTAGCAACACATTTGCCCGGTGTTCCACATCCTCTGCCAGCACCATTTCCCCTGTTATTCGGACCACGACCCCGCTATGGCTGCTGTCCGCCTCTTTCAGCCTGATTATAACCCTGACCCGTTGGTCGACTCCTGCCTATCTTTATCGGACAGTCCTTGATCATATGGTCCTTAGACCCACACTTGAAGCATCCTCCCGTTTTCTTCCAACACTCGCCTAGATGCATCTTCCCACATTGAGCACAAGTATGATATTGCCCTCCTACACCAACTTGCTGACCTCGCGGCCCATCAGCTCTAGGCCTCTTCTGCATATTCCCAGACGATCCTGACGATCCAAAGCCTCTCTTCTGTCTACTCCTATCGGAGTTCTGCCTTACGGAGTCCTTAATTCGTTCGACTACTTTAGCCTTCTCCACCAACGCAGCAAACTCCCGCTCCTGATGTGGGGCTATTAACAACCTCAGGTCATCCCTTAGTCCGTCCTTAAACCGGACACATCGTTCATGCTCCGTAGCCACTACTCCTCGAGCATACCGGCTCAACCTTAGGAATTTAGCTTCGTACCCTGCTACGGACTTATTCCCTTGAACCAGCCCCAGAAATGCCTTCCTCTGTGCATCAGTGTAACGTGTGCCGACATACTTCTTCTGATACGCCGCCTTAACATATTCCCAAGTAAGATCCGTAGCTGTGGCACCATCCCGAATTGTGAGCCACCATTGATACGCTTCATTGCATAGCAGCGCCACCATTCGTTTCAGTTTCTCCTCAGGGGTCAGATCCAGCTCATCCATAATTCGTTCGATTGCTTCCAACCAATACTCAGCTATACTGGATGCCATGCCAGATACGCCACAGAGTACCCCAGCTCCATTGGCTCGGAGCTACTTGGGTACAGATTTCTGAGCTCCCATATTTCCACCTGCTCCAGCCACCATCTCAAGAACTTGCAGCACACCTACGATACAGCATCATCCTCCGTCTGATCTTGCTGTTCCACACTAACAGCTGGTGGTGGTGGTGGCGGTGGTGGTACCTCATTTTCAGACCCCTAACCCGACCTAACGGGTTCCGACAGGGTCATTCTACCTCAACCGCGTCCTCTCACATTACGACCACGTCCCCTAGAGCTCATTTCTACGTTCGTGCTTTAATCTGATTTAAGAAATTTTATTAATTAGTCCTTGTTCCACTGATTATTCGCGAAGAAATTTTATGAAAGAAGTTTAATAGAGGTTCTTTCGATCAATCAAAGTTTTCGTTCAGGTTTTCTATCCTAATTCAGAGGAGCACATTCATTCAAACATTCATTCAGTAGTATCTACCACACACAATCATTTTTTTTGTCTTATTCCTATTCTAAGGGTATTTTCGTCATTTTTCCTACAGGGGTATTTTGGTAATAAATCAGGGTAACTTTGAAAATATTAATAAATCAGGGCACTTTGAAATTTTTAAAACTCGAGAGTATTTTCAAAAATTTTCCCAAATCGGAGGTATGGCAGAAATTTTGAAAATCGGGGTCATTTTGGTAATTTTGTGAATCAGGGGTAATTTCGTAAATTTTCCAAATCAGGGTATTTTAATATTTTAATTATCGGGTTTAGCCCGTAAATAAGTCCTCTTGGTTGGGGTGAACCGTAGCTACGCACTAGGTAGGATTTGAGTAAAGAGGAGGTGAGTCGCTAGGACTGCTTAAGTACCAAGCTCTTCATCAATACCAATCCTGAACATGCGTATAATGGTTGCCACACCTTAACTCCAGTGACTTACTTCACGGTTTTGTTTAATAGTCCTTAAGTATTATGCATGTGTTTGAGTGCACTAGCCCTAGGGTTCAATAGCCCTAATCTTCTAATCTACGAGCCCAAATATGCCCATAACATTCACATATATAAACCACTTCAATAGTCGTGAGTACTTACCTGTGGACTTTTGTAGAGATATCAAAGTGCCATGCCGAATAAACTCAAATAAAAGTCCATATTTTCAAAAGCCCATTTTGGAAACTATTTTCGGGCCCAAAACCTCAAAGCTGAGTTTTGAACCGGGCTCTGATACCAAACTGTAACACCCCAAACCCGGCCCATTCCCTACGACCGAATTTGAAATGCCACTGCAGAAAAATGTTTGAAAATAATCTGACTTGTAGGTAAAGTATATAAAATTTTATTGTCTTTAGGAAAGAAAACCTTGTGTATTTAAAATTTATAAAATAAATCTATAATTATCTTCTATTTATCAACTTAAAATAAATCTACCTTAATTAATAGAATAAAAATTATCCATCATTAATCCCTCCTGAATCATCTCTTATCTACCTATAAAAGAATAATCTAAATAAAAATAAATTAACAATTATCCACTACATATCTAGCCGAAATTTGATAGAAGAATTAGACTCCTCCCCCAATTGGAAGTCCCAAGTGCCGTCCACTGCTTCCTTCTTTCCTGGCGCCAAAAGCCAAAACTAAAACACCCAACTGCTGCTCTCGTGCCTTGAACCCAAGACCTGCTGGAGCTTCTCTGCAGATAACGCCCCAACCACTCTGCCAAGACGCCTCTTTGTGATATAATTCACCCTGAACTTCTTTTAACACCTCTTTCCCAAGCTCCCCCTTGTACTAACGCCAAAGCAAAATAAAAACACGCCCCCTGCCGCCAATGGGATTCGAACCAAGGCCCTTGTTGCTGCAAGCCGCATATAGCGCTCCAAGCCACTCTGCCGTGGCGGTTTTTATGACATAAACCCGCCACAAATTCTTTTAAGACTTCCTTTACCCTTAACGCCAACCTGCAAAATAAAAACTCCTTCCTGCTGCCAACAAGACTCGAACTCCAAACCCTTGTTGGCGTCATTCCCAGGCCTTAAGTGGCATCCTTAAGCCACTTTGCCAAGCCCATCTCTATGTCCTAAAACCTTGCCATTTATTTTTAAGGCCTTCCTAGCCCAATTTCACTTGTTGACGCAAAAAGGGAAAATAAAACACTCCCATGCTATCACCCAGACTCGAACCTCCCTGCTCAATGCGTCATTTCCAGACCCTTAAGTGGCGCCTTTAAGCCACTTTACCAAGCCTCCTTTCATGCCCAAAAACTCCCAAATTTTTCCTTAAGGGCTCCTTCACCCAGCTCCCCCTTTTATACTTAAAATCCAACATTTTCCCAACTCTTTCCCTTTTATCTTTGGGTTCTAAAAACTCCTAAAACATCACCAAACTCACTTAAAGCCTACTAATACTTGAGTTATGCTCCAAACGCATAACCCTAATCTAGGATGTTACAAATACCCCCAGATAGGGAGGTGGAGTTTGGAATTGACTTGCTGCTGGGAACAGCTCCTGTGTCAATTGCCACGTATCGAATGGCACCAAAGGAGCTGGTTGAGCTCAAGGCTCAAATCCAAGAGTTACTTGATCGTGGGTTTATCCGACCCAGTGTGTCTCAATGGGGAGCACCAGTCCTATTTGTGAAGAAGAAGGACGGAACTATGCGAATGTGCATAGATTATCATCAGTTGAATAAGCTGACCATTAAGAACAAGTATCTTTTTCCAAGGATAGATGATTTGTTCGATCAGCTTAAGGGGGCCGCGGTATTTTCAAAGATCGACTTAAGGTCGGGATATCATCAGTTGAAGGTGAAGGAGGTAGATATACATAAGACAGCCTTTAGGACAGGGTACGGCCATTTTGAGTTTGTAGTAATGCTGTTTGGGTTGACGAATGCCCCAGCCGCGTTCATGGACATGATGAACCAGGTTTTTTAACCTTACCTGGATAGGTTCGTCATTGTTTGCATCGACGAAATACTAGTGTACTCCAAGTTTGAAGAGGAGCATGACGAGCATCTCCGAGTTATGCTGCAAGTATTAAGGGAGAATAAGCTCCACGCCAAATTCAGCAAGTGTGAATTCTAGCTTAAGGAGGTCGCATTCTTAAGGCACGTGGTGTCTGCTGAAGGAATAAGGGTGGATCCTAGAAAGATTGAAGTAGTGTTGGATTGGAAACCACCTAAGTCGGTGACTGAAGTTCATAGTTTCTTGGGTTTGGCAGGCTACTACAGAAGGTTTGTGGAAGGATTCTCATTGATAGCTGCGCCTTTGACAAAGTTACTAAGGAAGGAAGTACCTTTCGTATGGACGGATAAGCAACAAGAGAGCTTTGAAAAGCTTAAGAGGGTATTGACAGAAGCTCCAGTGTTGATTCAGCCTGAATCAGGAAAGGATTTTGTGGTGTACTGTGACGCTTCTCATACGGGATTAGGGTGCGTATTGATGTAAGACGGTAAGGTTGTCGCTTATGCGTCTCGGCAATTAAGGCCTCATGAGGTTAACTACCCGACTCACGACTTGGAATTGGCGGCGGTAGCCTTTGCTCTGAAGGTGTGGAGGCACTACTTTTATGGAGAAAAATCGGTAATCTACACAGACCACAAGAGCCTTAAGTATCTGCTGACTCAGAAGGAGCTGAACCTGAGACAGCGAAGGTGGGTGGAGTTACTGAATGACTATGACTGTTCGATAGAGTATCATCCGGGTAAGGCGAATGTAGTGGCAGATGCCTTAAGTCAGAAAGTGGTTTCGGACCTGAGGGCGATGTTGGCACATCTGAGTTTGTATGATGATGGAAGCCTGTTGGCAGAGTTGCAAGTCAAGCCGACGTGGTTGAATGGGGTAAAAGAGAGGCAGTTGGCTGATGAGGACCTAAGTGTTAAGCTACAGCAAGTACAGAATGGAGAGTTGAAGGATTATGGTATTAATGGCGATGGAGTATTGTGTTTCAAGGGTAAGGTTTATATGCCTAAGGATAATAACCTAAGACAGATGATTCTTTAGGAATCAAATAGTAGCCCTTATGCTATGCATCCTGGAGGCACTAAGATGTACAGTGACTTAAGAGAATAGTTTTGGTGGCCTGGTCTCAAGCAGGAAGTTATGGAATTCGTTGAAAGATGCTTAACGTGTCAGCAAGTTAAGGCTGAACACCAAGTTCCGTTAAGATTGTTTCAGCCAATAATGATTCTGCAGTGGAAGTGGGAGAGAATTACCATGGACTTCGTTAGTGGGCTTCCCCTTATGCCTACTAAGAAGGACTTGATATGAGTGATAGTGGACCGCTTGACCAAGTCCGTGCACTTTATTCTGGTGAGAGTCGACTATTTGTTGCAGAAGTTGGTGAAGTTGTACGTGGCAAAAATTGTAAGGCTACATGGAGTGACGGTATCGATCATCTCCGATAGAGACCCAAGGTTTACTTCTTGATTTTGGAAGGCTCTACATCAGGCGTTAGGTATTAAGTTGGATTTCACTACGGCTTTTCATCCATAGTTGGACGGCCAGTCTGAACGGGTAATCCAAGTGTTAGAGGATATGTTGAGGGGCTGTGTGATGGATTTCAGAGGAAGTTGGGAGGAATATTTGCCTTTAGCAGAGTTTGCCTACAACAACAGTTATCAGGCCAGTATTCAGATGGCACCGTATGAAGCGTTGTATGGTCGGAAGTGTCGAACTCCTACGTCTTGGACTGAATTAGGGGAACGACGAGTTTTGGGTCCAGAGATTATGGTAGAATCTAAAGAGAAGGTTGAGATAATTTGGGCACGGTTGAAGGAAGCTTCTGATAGACAAAAGTCGTATGCAGATCTTAAGCGAAAGGAGATAGAATTTGATGTAAGAGATCAAGTGATCCTTAAGGTATCGCCTTAGAAGAAGGTGATGAGATTTGGTCGAAAAGGAAAGCTAAGTCCGAGGTTTATAGGACCCTATCGAGTGTTGAAGCGAGTGGGACCAGTGGCATGTCAGTTAGAGTTACCTTCAGAATTAAAACAGATGCACGACCTATTCCATGTGTCCATGCTACGTCGTTGCCAATCGGATCCATCTCATGTGGTACCAGTTGAAGAGGTGGAGTTAAGGCCAGATCTGTCCAACTAAGAAGAGCCGATTCAGATCTTGGATCGAGATGTGAAAGTATTAGGAAGAAGTCAGTTCCTCTAGTCAAAGTATTATGGAGAAATCATGGATTGGAGGAAGCTTCGTGGGATCCAGAAGAAGCAATGCAACAGCAATACCCTCACTTATTTCAGCCAGGTAATTTCGAGGATGAAATTATTTTAAGGGGGTAGAATTGTAACATCCTGAAATTGGGCTTATGCATTTCTGCTTAGTTAAATGAAATAACATGCTCATGTGTGCTGTGAATGTGCATTGTAAATTTTTGGAACCTTGAAATGTAGTTAGATGCTTTAGAAAATATTAAGTTAGAGTTTAAAAAGAAGGAACTAAGGTAAGGTGGTTTTAAGAAAATTTATAGAGGAAATATGACACACAAAAAGGCTTGGTTAAGTGGCTTGGAGGTGCCACTTAGGGCTCTGGAAATGACGCCACATGCTAGGGGGAAGGACTTGTGTTCGAGTCACGTGAAAAGCAAAATTTTAAGGCTTTTATTTTGCCTGTGACGTCAATAAGAGGGAAGCAGAGGGACGGTACTAAGGCTAAATTTTAGGAGTTTTTATCCCTTTGATTTTGAGAGATAAATGATGGATAATTAAAGGATTATTTCTATTAATTTTAAACGAAGTGATAAGGATTTGAGAGTGATGGCCAAGTAAGGGAGTCTTGGCCTAGTAATTTCGGCAATAGGAGGAAAAGAGAGGCCATTCTGCATTATTTTCCTTTTCTTGGAAGCCTCTACCTAATTCTCTCTACCATTATTCTTCTTTTTCTTTTCAATTCTCTACAAAGCCGAAAACAGAATCCCCTAGTCTTGCCAAATTTCTCTAAGTTTTATATCTTCCTTTTATTTCCTTGTAAAACCGAAGTCCTCTAGTGTTCATCAAAAGTCGAAATCAAGTGATCAACATTTAGGTCATAGCCGAATAAGCCCTGTGGATTCAAGAAAAGGTGCTGCCGATTTCAATATAAGGGGTAAAGATCTATAGTCATCATCTTTTTCTTTCCTTTAGCCGACAATTAAGAATTAATCTCATCAATATTCTTGGTTGCCGAAACTACATATGATCTTTCGGGAATTGTTTATAGTCGACTATAAGGAGGAGAGCTTCTGTAACACCCTGGTTCTAGGGGTTATGCATTTAGTGCATAACTCAAGTGATGGTAGGCCTATGGTGAAGTTGTATGAGTTTTGAGGGGTTTGGAGATAAGGGGATGCTTTAGGAAATTTTTGGATTTTTAGTGCTAAGAAGGGGAGCTTGGCTATAAGGGTCTTAAGAGGAATATTTGGAAGGTTTAGACACAGAAATGGCCTTGGAAAAGTGGCAAAAGGGAGGCCACTTAGAGCATGAGGAGATGGTGCCTCAAGGGTGCTAAGGGGTCTCATGTTCGAGCTGCAAAAGCAGCATTTTAGTTTGTTTTTGCGTCATGAGAGGGGGGAGGAGTTGGTTTCGGCTTGGGCACTTAAAAGAAGGAATTTGACCATTTCAAATTATTTTAAATGAGTGGCTAGGAGAAGAGATGAGTTGGCTTTAGTTTGAACTTGTTTGAAAGGGTGGTGTAGAGTGTTTTTAGAAGGGAATCAAGGGATTGGATGAGGGGAGTAGAGTTGGACGGCTGGGGGTGCTCTTGAGGGTAGTTTCGGCCATGAAGGTTAGGGGGGAGTGGCCGAATTCTATTTAAGGGATGGTGAGCTCCCTTTGCCGAAAATTTTAGCTCTCTACCTTTAAGCCTTCAGTTTTCTTCTCATACTCCACCAACAACAAAACTGTCCCTCCTCTTCACTTGTTCACCTTGGCCGAAAGTTCAAAGCCATCTTTCCTTCCATTTTCTCCTTCATCTCACTTGTTACTTAACCGAAAATCCCTCTCCATTCTTTGTTGCCGTAACACCTCTTTAAGCCATCAACATTTCTTTTCTTCTCTTATTTTCACCAAAGTCGAAAGTACTCATAGCTGAAACCTTGCTCTTCCCTCGTTATTTTGCTTAAAGCCGATTCTTTGGGGCCGTCAACTACACTCCCTTAATTCTTTCGAACGTGAGGTAGTAGGTAATCTCTACTTTAGTTGATTGTTTGTGTTCTTTTTATTTAGATGCCGAACTAAGTGTTTGGTATTGGTTTTATTGGATGGCTGATGGTGTTTAAGGCCATAATCTCCTTTCTTTTGGGTATAGCCAGCAAGGAGGAGCACTAAAGAGGACTCTTAGATTCGATTACTCAAGGTAAGGAAGTGGTAGGTGTTCGGCCAAAGGCCACTATTTGATGTTTAAAGGGTAAGGCCAAATTAATATGGTGTTATTTTTAGGATTTCGGCAGACTTTTAGGTGCCACGTGGGATTTTGGGGTTTAGTCAACTGTGCTAATAAGGTGCGTAATCATCGCACTATTTCTTCGGTTATTTGCTTGCTAACGTTTATACATATGTATGATGTGTGGTAGCCGATCATATCATAATGGCTAAAGTGGTGAATACTATGTTTTGGGTAATCGGATATCAGGTGAGTAAGTTTGTGATATTAAGTTATTATGATGTCTATATATATATGATGTGGTAATGATATGAGATGTATACTCATTTTATATGATGATTTGACAAGAGGCATTTTCATATATGCATGGGATTTGGGTTTGATCGAGGAAGGAAGGGAGTACACATTGATGTACGTGGTCTAGTGTTAGCTTCGGGCTACATTAGCGCTTGATGTGTTGCTGTGTGCATCATCAAGGGAGATGTTGGCTTGGTGCCCATCTCGGCAGTTGATAGCTAAGTGCATCACTGTAGACGGGTTACTGTTGGGATCACGATGTGATCGGTGGCTTAGCCACGGCCTTGTGCAGCAGGTCTGCCAAGGTAAGATATGTGGGATCACTCGGTTGTGATCGGTGGATTAGCCACGGCCTTGAGCAGGGAGTCTGCTAGGGTTGGTGAAATGGATGGACCTAGGGTGGGCTGTGATACATGATTGCATGAATGGTTCGTGGATTGTGTGGATATGGGCCAAGCCCATACGTATGGAAATATGTGTTATGGTTATGCACTGAGTCTGTGGACTCACCCTACTTTTCTCAACCATTTCAAGTGATGCGTAAAGTTGGACCGGGTTTGGAGTGGGTACGAGGTGGCCATGCTGATGAAGAAGATTAAGTTGAATATTTTTATGCATTTTTTTTTTATAAGTATTTTGGGAATTTCTTTGATGTAATAAGGGCCTTAATATTATTTTTGGTGTTATCTTAATTATGGATTTAATAATTTGAATTACTATGTGAAAATGATTTTTAGCAATCTATTTATTCAATATATATAAGTTAATAAAGTTTAATTTGGGCATTTTATAACTACAAAGTTTTCATATAATTTTTCATGGACATAGTTTTCGAAAGTAATCTATTTTTTTTATTTAATTCTAAAGTCAAAAGATTTTCAACCGTCTTTCCGCAGTTACATAACCAGATCCGGTTAGGGCTCGTGGGCCAGGTTTGGGGTGTTACAGATTGGTATAAGAGCCCGGTTCAAAACTCAGCTTTGAGGGTTTTGGGCCCAAAAACATTTTAAAAAGGGGTTTTCAAAATATGGGTTTTTATGAATTATTTTTCAGGTTATTCTGGCATGGCACCTGTACCTCCGGCCCGAAGTCCACCAGGTAAGTATTTCAGACTTCTGAAGTGAATTGTGTATATGAGCTATATGGGTTTATTTGGGCTAGTAGAATTGAATGTTAGGGCTATTGGACCCTAGGACTAGTCTACTCAAACACATACATAAGACTTAAGGCTACTAAACAAACCTGCAAAGTAAGTCACCGAGTTAAGGTGTGGTAACCACTGTACGCATGTCGAGGATTGGTATTCAGTAAGAGCTTGGTATTTAAGCAGTCCTATCGACTCACCTCCTCTTTACTCGAATCCTACCTGGTGCGTAGCTACGGTTCACCTTAACCAAGAGGACTTGTTCATAGGCTAAACCGATTATTAAAACCCAAAAGGGATTAGCCTTACTGTTTTAGAACCCTTAGTTTTAATTTCCAAAATTTACCCCTTTGGTTTGTAAACCCTAAATCTGATTTTGAAAGATGTTTTCTCGATTTACAAAAATTACAAAAATGCCCCTGTTTTGTAAAAGTACTAAGACACCCTTGGTTGAAAAAAATTATTACCATACTACCCTCAACTATTTGTTAAAATAATCTTACTTTACAAAAATACCAAAATCTCTAGTTTTCAAAATACCAAGATACTCTAATTTGGGGAAATTTACGAAAATACCTCTGTGTTGAAAATTACTAAAATGCCCCTGACTTTCAAAATTTCTGGTTTAACCCCAATTTCAATAAAATTCTTTTACTTTGCAAGAGTATCCAAAATGTTGTATTTCAAATTAATACCCTGACTTTGGAAATTTACAAAATTTCCCCTGATTGACAAAATTACCAAAATACCCCTGGTTTCCAAAAATCCTGCGGTACCTTCAATTTGAGAAATTTTCAAAAATACTCTCCAGTTTTGGGAATTTCAAAAAGGCCCTGACTCATTAAAGTTTTCAAAATTTTTCTAGTTTATTACGAAAATACCCTTGGGATAAAAACGGGCAAAAATGTCTGAATAGCGAATGTGTGTGGTAGATACCACTGAATGAATGTGTTGATGCATGAATATGATTCTCTGAAGTAGAATAGAGAACTTGAACTGAACCTTTGATTGATCGAAAGAACCACTTCTAGAACTTCTATTTATAAAATTTGCTCGTGGATAAATAGTGGAACAAACATTTCTAATACATAAAACTTCCTAAACAGATTAAATCGAGAAGCTAGATATGAGTTCTAGGGGGCGTGGTCGTAATACTCGTGGACATGGTAGAGCGGGATGGCGCTTCAACCGGTAGGGTCCGCAGTCGAAGTCGAGAATGAAATACCGGTACCACCATCAGCTGGAGATGGTGAGTTTCAAGATCAGACTGGGGATGACGAAGTATCGCAAGCTATGCTGCGGATGCTTGAACGAGTGGCAGGAGCCAATATGGGCAATAGGACTCGGAAGTCAGTGCCCGAAAGACTGAGGTCGAACAGAGCTGAGGTTTTTAAGGGAGTGTCTGGGGTAGCTCCGAACGTGGCGGAATACTGGCTTGAGGCAGTTGAAAGGATTATGGATGACTTGGATTTAACTACGCAGGAGAAGCTTAGCTTAAGTGCTTGTTTCGTTTGCTACGGGATGAAGCCTATCGGTGGTGGCTCATCATTAAGGAAGGTACCCTGCGGATCGAGTGGACTGGGGTTACTTTAAGATCAAGTTTGAGGGGAAGTATGTCGGAGCGAGCTATGTGGACGCTCAGAGGAAGGCGTTCCTCAATTTGGTGCAAGGTGGCAAGTCAATAGCGGAGTATGAGGCTGAGTTTCTACGTTTGAGCCGGTATGCTCGGGGCATCGTGGCTACCAATTATGAAAGATGTGTCAGATTTGAAGATGGGCTGCGAGATGAACTGCGAGTTTTGATTGCTCCGCAACGAGAAAGAGACTTCACCATGTTAGTGGAGAAAGCTCGAATAGCTGAGGAGGTCAAGAGGACTGAGAAGCAGAATAGAGAGAGAAAAAAATCGGGATAAGAGAAGTTCTGGATCACCAAAATCGGTAGAGAGATTTTAGAAAAGACCGAGGGTTGAAAATTCTGTTCGTGTTGCTAAGCCAACTACAGAAAATCTGGATCATCCGTGTGCTCAGAGTGGAGGGTACCATGTTCGCGAGTGTTGGAACTGAAATCAAGAATGTTTTAGGGGTAAATCTAAGTCTCACCTGATTAAGGATTGTCCTCAAGATCCTCATAGGACTCGGACAGTTGGCCAAGGTTATGCACAGCCAGGTAGGAATGGTCAGCAAGCGACAATGGGTCGTGGTCTAAACCATAGAGGAAATGGTTCAGGCCGAGGTCGTGGAGCACCAAACAGAGAGGCTGAAGGTGCAGACGCAAGGCAGCCAAGGTTGGTTTACGCAGCCAGACGTCGCGAGGAAGAAGATATGCTAGATTTGACCACAGGTACGTTCTTTATTCCTAGAATACCCTTCATTGCCTTGCTTGTGGTTAAGTCAAGTTGTTTTCTGTTGTTAGTAAAGTATTTGGGCCTTGAGTATGGACTTAGAAACTGTGCCTAGAAAATATGGATAGCTCTTTTAAGATCAGAGTGCGCAGCAGTAGTTCCTGTGTAATCTAGCCAAGTAATTTCGAGGACGAAATTATTTTAAGGAGGGTAGAATTGTAACACCCTGGTTCTAGGGGTTATGCATTTAGTGCATAACTCAAGTGATGGTAGGCCTATGGTGAAGTTGTATGAGTTTTGAGGGGTTTGGAGAACCTTAGAAGGTAAGGGGATGCTTTAGGAAATTTTTGGATTTTTAGTGCTAAGAAGGGGAGCTTGGCTATAAGGGTCTTAAGAGGAATATTTGGAAGGTTTAGACATAGAAATAGCCTTGGAAAAGTGGCAAAAGGGAGGCCACTTAGAGCATGAGGAGATGACGCCTCAAGGGTGCTAAGGGGTCTCATGTTCGAGCTGCAAAAGCAGCATTTTGGTTTATTTTTGCGTCATGAGAGGGGGGGAGGAGTTGGTTTCGGCTTGGGCACTGAAAAAGAAGGAATTTGACCATTGCAAATTATTTTAAATGAGTGGCTAGGAGAAGAGATGAGTTGGCTTTAGTTTGAACTTGTTTGAAAGGGTGGTGTAGAGTGTTTTTAGAAGGGAATTAAGGGATTGGATGAGGGGAGTAGAGTTGGACGGCTAGGGGGTGCTCTTGAGGGTAGTTTCGGCAATGAAGGTTAGGGGGGAGTGGCCGAATTCTATTTAAGGTATGGTGAGCTCCCTTTACCGAAACTTTTAGCTCTTTATCTTTAAGCCTTCATTTTTCTTCTCATACTCCACCAACACCAAAACCGTCCCTCCTCTTCACTTGTTCACCTTGGCCGAAAGTTCAAAGCCATCTTTCCTTCCATTTTCTCCTTCACCTCACTTGTTACTTAACCGAAAATCCCTCTTCATTCTTTGTTGCTGTAACACCTCTTTAAGCCATCAATATTTTTTTTCTTCTCTTATGTTCACCAAAGCCGAAAGTACTCCTAGCTGAAACCTTGCTCTTCCCTCGTTATTTTGCTTAAAGCCGATTCTTTGGGGCCGTCAACTACACTCCCTTAGTTCTTTTGAACGTAAGGTAGTAGGTAATCTCTACTTTAGTTGATTGTTTGTGTTTTTTTTATTTAGGTGCCGAACTAAGTGTTTGGTATTGGTTTTATTGGATGGCTGAAGGTGTTTAAGGCCATAATCTCTTTTCTTTTGGGTATAGCCAGCAAGGAGGAGCACTAAGGAGGACTCTTAGATTCGATTACTCAAGGTAAGGAAGTGGTAGGTGTTCGGCCAAAGGCCACTATTTGATGTTTAAAGGGTGAGGCCGAATTAATATGGTGTTATTTTTAGGATTTTGGCAGACTTTTAGGTGCCACGTGGGATTTCGGGGTTTAGTCAACTGTGCTAATAAGGTGCGTAATCATTGCACTATTTCTTCAGTTATTTGCTTGCTAACGTTTATACATATGTATGATGTGTGGTAGCCGATCATATCATAATGGCTAAAGTGGTGAATACTATGTTTTGGGTAATCGGATATCAGGTGAGTAAGTTTGTGATATTAAGTTATTATGATGTCTATATATATATGATGTGGTAATGATATGAGATGTATACTCATTTTATATGATGATTTGACAAGAGGCATTTTCATATATGCATGGGATTTGGGTTTCATCGAGGAAGGAAGGGAGTACACATTGATGTACGTGGTCTAGTGTTAGCTTCGGGCTACATTAGCGCTTGATGAGTTGCTGTGTGCATCATCAAGGGAGATGTTGGCTTGGTGCCCATCTCGGTAGTTGATAGCTAAGTGCATCACCGTAGACGGATTACTGTTGGGATCACGATATGATCGGTGGCTCAGCCACGGCCTTATGCAGCAGGTCTGCCAAGGTAAGATATGTGGGATCACTCGGTTGTGATCGGTGGATTAGCCACGGCCTTGAGCAGGGAGTCTGCTAGGGTTGGTGAAATGGATGGACCTAGGGTGGGCTGTGACGCATGATTGCATGAATGGTTCGTGGATGTGTGGATATGGGCCAAGCCCATACGTGTGGAAATATGTGTTATGGTTATGCACTGAGTCTGTGGACTCACCCTATTTTTCGCAACCATTTCAGGTGATTCGTAAAGTTGGACTGGGTTTGGAGTGGGTACGAGGTGGCCATGCTGATGAAGAAGATTAAGTTGAATATTTTTATGCATTTTTTTTAATAAGTATTTTGGGAATTTCTTTGATGTAATAAGGGCCTTAATATTATTTTTGGTGTTATCTTAATTATGGATTGAATAATTTGAATTACTATGTGAAAATGATTTTTAGCAACCTATTTATTCAATATATATATATAAGTTAATAAAGTTTAATTTGGGCATTTTATAACTACAAAGTTTTCATATAATTTTTCATGAACATAGTTTTCAAAAGTAATCTAATTTTTATTTACATTTAATTCTAAAGTCAAAAGATTTTCAACCGTCTTTCCGCAGTGACATAACCAGATCCAGTCAGGGCTCGTGGGCCGGGTTTGAGGGTGTTACAGCTTCGGGTATCAAGATCTAAGGTAAGGCAAGTTTTCGGCCAAGGGCCATTTATTATGATTTAATGTTAGAAATTAATCTAACATGGGTCAAGGTGATTTTGATAGATACCAAGGGTAAAATAGCAATTTCGGGATTTCAAATCACAAGCTAAAGTACATATGTATATTCGGCCTAGGCCCTATTCAGTGATTAGATCTGTTTCATATTATTCAAAAAGCCGGAAACTAACTAGTTCAATGATTAAGTGTATAGCCGATTATAATAAAGAAGCATCGCAAAGTTTTGGGATTTGTTTAGGAATCAATCGACAGCAAGGTAAGATTTTGATTGTGATAAACCCTTCGGGATTTAATCCTATAGTCGAATAGGTTTTTGCTCAACATTGAGTGATTGACCGAATGTAGGGATTAAGGAACTAAAGCAGTAGATCAGGATCTTCAGGAAATCAGTGAACTTGCTAAGTAAATCAGGTGTGTACCCTACCCTAAGACTTAATAGATTTAAGGCAAATCAAATTAATATATGTGTTATAATGATATGAAAGCTATGGCTAAGGTACCATGTATGGTACAAAGTACTCAAGTATGTTTTCCTACTCCTACTAGGAATATAACATGATCTATTATGGTACATTTGCAAATAATGATAAGAATGTGAAATAAGGCCTATGGCATGAGATTGCATGATATGTATGATCTAGGGGGCATATGGGATATTATGAAAGGGGAAGTGAATGTGGTGACTTATGTCACGATATCTGAATGTGGTGACTTCGATCACATTATCTGAATGTGGTGTCTAATGACACAAAATAATATCTGATGGCAATGCCATGAATTTTATAAGGGCGATGAGCACGTCGACTGCAGCGACTACCTTCGATGGTGTGTAGCGGATGGAGGGTTGACTTGGTAGTCCCCACGGTGTGCAGGTTGGTACGGGTGATGTGTAGCGGATGGCATTTAGGTTTGGGTTCGGGTTACATCACTACGTGTTATATGTATTTATGTGTGATATGATAATGTATGCCTGAATTATTAAATCTTAGTGTTGGTTACACATTGAGTCTGTTTGACCCACCCCGTTGTGGGACTATTTTTCAAGTGACGATCATAATGGACCGGGTTCGGCAGACGCTTAGGGGTAGGCATGCTCAACAAGGAATTATCTTATTTGAACTTTTTTTGAATTAAATTTTGGGATTTATTTGATGTAATAAGGCCATAGTTGAATTACTTCGAATTTTTATCAATTAAAGGATTAAGTAAATTTGTTTTAAATAAACTCTATATGTTTTGTCACCTAAATTAAAAGTGGTTTTCCATATAAGATAAACTTGTTTTCAACTCGAGCCCAACCCAAAAACAATCTTTCTTTCAAAACACACAAGTTTTTCCTAAGTAACAATAGAATTTTGAACCGGTTTACATCGAGGAACATACCAGATCCGGTCAAGGCTCGTGGGCCGGGTTTGGGGTGTTTCAAGGATGACACTTAAAAAGTTTTTCTGAAAAGCATCAACCTCTTCTTAATAAATTTTAATTTTTAAATTGGAGTTTTGAACATCAGAATGTCACATATTCAATTATAACGAAATTACGTTATTAGTCTTATCCATTACACTTTCTTTTTTTAAAATTATTAAAGTAAATGAGTTAAATTCATGAAATTAAAAGAATGAGATTAAATTTCAAAATTTTAGTATGGAGATGTTAAAAGTTAAGAAAAATTAAATAAAAATATTATTCTAATTATATTTATTTAACTGTGAAATCATTTTTGATGCAGGTTATGGCAATTGCCGCTATGTCTGAAGAATTGGAAGTAAAAACATCAATTATCGAGTGACAAATTTGGTTTAGAATAGCTTTTACGAAAAAAAAAAGTAGATCCCTATCGTGCAATGTAAGATTGTATATTCTTTGATGAAATGCCAACATCTTTGTGTACATCTCTTTTAGGTGTTTATTTTGAATAAAAGAAACTTTATGGAGTTAAATTTAATTAGATTTGATACTACTTTTATTTTGTTTCATTCAATAGAGCTTATTTTATTAGGTTTTTTACATTGTAAAAATTAAACTTAAAAAGTTGATTAATCAATTAGGTACCAGTTTTAGGCATTACGAGGGTGCTAATCCTTCCTCGTATGTAACCGAACTGTAATAGCCCAAATTTCAGCGATGTCAAAAATAGTGGTTCGAGACCACCAAATTTGACAAATGAACTTGTAGCTTATATTATTTAATATTTACGAGCCAAATGTAGCTTTTAAAAGATTTTTGAAATAGTAAATTGTATTTTATAAAGATTTATTTGGCCAAGAAATTGAGAAAAAGAGGTATCGAGATCTCGGTGTTATAAACCAAGTCATAAATATTTTTATAAATATTTACGGAATGTCAATAAAGTCGTATTAAAATTTCGTTAGAAAATTTTGACGTTTGGGTGGTTAATTAAATAAAAAGTACTAAATTGAAAAAAATGTAAAAGTTGTTAGAATGATTAAATAGCTTAATTTTCAAATGAGGAAGGACCTAAAGTGCAAATAAGCCTAAAGAAGATATTTTGGGTGGCAATAGCTGAGAAAAATCAGGAAATGGGTGAAATAAGGGCAAAATTGGAAAATTTCCAAAATTAGCTAAATAAAAAGGGGACCAAATTGGAATATCTAGAATTCTCTTCATTTCTCTTCATTTTCTTCAGTTGAAAAACAGCCATGAGAGAGAGTTAAAGCTGGTTTTCATTCTCAAGCTTCATGTAAGTTTAATTCTTGCTTTCTCCTTGAAATCTCTATGTTTTTGAACTTTTACAATTGGGTCCAACTTATTAATTCATTAATTTTTATTCTATGGCTAATTTTTAATGTTTATGTGGACTAGTGTTGGAAGAATAAGATGAATAAATATTGAATTGAAGCTTTAATTTTGTTATATGATGATTTTATCAAGTGAAATTGATGGAAATTGGTTTTAGGACCTAATTGTGAAAGAGTTGAAACTAAGACCTACTGTTAAAATTCTGATTTTCAAAGGTTATTAAGTAGTTTAAAATGATAGATAAAATTATTAAATAAGAAAATTATCTCAATTGAGGGGTTAATTGAGCAAGGACTGAATTGTATAAATTGTGGAATTTGGGACAAAATAGAAATCAACATGTTACACTAAAGCAGTTTTTGGACAGCAGCAGTTGTCTAAATTTGAAAAATCACCAAAAAGGGTAGAAATTGAATTAGAAGTTGACTGAGATATAGAATTAAAGCTTGTGGAGTCTATTTTCATATAAAAGAAACAAAACAAGAAAAGGAAGTCTAGATATTGAGATATTTAAATTTTTGGAAGACTGGTTTAGAATAACTTTGTGATCCCCTGTTCTCACTTTCGAAATTCACTAAAAATTGTACAAAAATAATTATGAGTTATTATTTATATATTTGTATTCCTTAGTGAGCCTATTTTCATTAGAAATAATCAGAAACACTATATGAAAATTGTATTATGAGATAATTTATTTTTAGTGAAGAGAAGTCAAAGCTGTCGGACTGTGTAATAGGGGAGAACTTAACTAATAAACTATACTAATTGGCCATACCAAAAATTCTGGAAAAATTATAGTAAGAAGATATGTGAGTCTAGTTTCAAAGAAAATTAATGTATCTTAATTTTGATTTGTAGCTCAAGATAAAAATAATTTAGTGACTATGACACAGATGGACTGCTTGAATATTCACATAAGTAAATAGTGAAATTTATAGATAATGTTACTTACAAGTGTGTTGTTTATACTAAGGATGTGGATGGAGAGGAGGAGGAGGAAAAATAATATATGAACGACTTATGTATAAATTGATCACATGCTCGATTATAATTGATAAATGTTGAATTAGAAATGATATAATGTTTTATTTGGAATATTTATTATGAAATTATGATTATTGTTATAATACAAAAATTGAACTTGTGAGTTTATACGGCTAAATTTTAGTGCTCATTTGTTAATTTTATGAACTTCATGTTGTGTTATTTCATATGTATTGATGATAAAATCGTGAATAATGTAAAAGTATGAAAATTGAATAAATGATCAAATTGAGCACTTCAGTTCAGTAATAAGATGAATTGACGGCAAAAACCATGGATGAGCCATGGCAAGAAATGATAAGTGATAGCTTCGGCTACACTTATCTGATCAAGGACAAGTGAAAGTGAAAAATGGTAGCATTAGCTACTTGTTCAGTGAATAGTGGTAGCTTTGGCTGCAAGTGACAAGTTGAAACACCCCAAACCCGGCTCACGAGCCTTAACCGGATCTGGTATGTTCCCCGGTGTAAACCGTTTCAAATTCTTTTGTTACTTTGGAAAATCTGGGTTTTTTGAAAGAACGATTGTTTTTGCGTTGGGCTCGAGTTGAAAACAAGTTTAACTTATATTGGAAACCCTTTAGTTTAGGCGACAAAACACTTAGGATTTAATTTAAAATAAATTTACTTAGTCTTTCATTCATAAAATTTTCGTAACATAATACTTTAAAAGTAAAATAAAATAAAATAGTTCACTATGGCCTTATTACATCAAATAAATCCAAATAATTGAAAGTACTTAATTAAAAATAAAAAGCCCAAATCCTAAAATTTCTTGCTGTGCATGGCCACCCTTAAGCTCCTGCCGACCCGGTCAATTACTGATCATCACATGAAAAAAATGTTCCCACAACGGGGTGAGTCAAACAGACTCAATGTGTACACAAACACTAAATCTTAACAAATTCAGGCATTTCAAATCATACATGTACATATAGCAATTAAACAATATGATGCAACCCGAACCTAAACCTATATGCCATCCGCTACACATCACCTGTACCAACCTGTACACCATGGGGACTACTAAGTCAACCCTCCATCCGCTATACACCATCGAAGGCAGTCGCTGCAGTCATCGTGCTCATCGCCCTTATAAATATTCGTGGTCTTAGGTCACCACATTCAGATATCGTGGTCTTAGGTCACCACATTCAGATATCGTGGTCTTAGGTCACCACATTCACTTCCCCTTTTCAATAACCCATATGCCCCATATCATACATATTATGCATTATCATGCCAAATTTCACATTCTTATAACTTATCACATGTTAAATATATTCACATTCTTATAACTTATCACATGTTAAATATAACATATTTCATAATCCTAGTAGGAGTAGGAAACGTACCTGAGTACTTTGTACCATAACATGGTACCTTAGCCATATTCTTACACTTTCATATTAATACATATATCAAGTTTAAGCCATAAATCTATTAAGATTAGTGTAGGGTACACACCTGATACACTTAATGAATTTACTCCAAATCCCGGAGACTCAATCTAGTGTCCTAGATCCTTAGATCCCAAGTTCCTACATTCAGCCATCACTTAAAAATTTAATGAAGACCATTCGGCCACAAATCCAAATCCTATTAGGATTGTTGTAACTCAAAACTTACCTTGGTGCCGATTGATGTCTAATCGAATGCCGGAAACTTTGTATCCTTCTTTCTTGAAATTGGCAATCACTAGATTACTTGAATAGATTAGTTTCGGCTTTTGAATAATTAATGAAACACATCTATTTACCAAATATGGCCTTGGCCTAATGCTATAAACACTTACCTTATGGATTTTAAGTCCCGAAACTTACCAAATAACTAGGGAACAGGCAGCCTATGGTGTACCTTCGGGAAAAGAACTTCTCCTTCCTTGTAGTCGACACTTAATAAATCCAGAAAGATCTCTTCAAAGTTTCGACAACAAGATATTAATGGGGTTAGTCCTAGATTTCGGCAAATCTTAAAAGAAAAAGGATGAAACCAAATGAGATCTTACCCTTACTTTAGAAATCGGCAATCCTTGCTTGAACCTTTAGCAATATTCGGCTATGGAGACTAGCTTGTTGTGGATCAATCAACTTCGGCTTTAGGACTTAATGGAGTAATCGGCTAGAACACAAGCAAACTTTCGGCTTTGACAAATAGAAGAGAATAGAAGAAAAGAGGGACTTTGGAAGAAGTTTCGGCTAAAACACAGAGTATTTTGGCTTTAGTAAAAATAAAAGAGATGAAGAGATGCTTAGAGAATTCGGCATATGAGAAAAGGAGAAGAAAGAATGATGAATGGCCCTCTTTTCCTCTAGTAGCCAAAATTACTAGCCAAGACTCCCTTACTTGGCCAACACTCTCATATCCTTAGCACCTTATTTAAAATTAAAGAAATAATCCTTGAATTATCAACCCTTTATCTCTTTAATTATCACCAATTCAATTTAATAAAACTTAATCCAACAATTATCTCTTATCTCTTAATAAAAATGATACTAATAATAATCCATCATTATCTATCGATTTGCCAAATTTTAAAAGGATAAAAACTCCTAAAATATAGCCTATGTGTCGTCCACCTTTGTCCATCCTTGTAACAAAATAAAACTTTTATTTTTAGCTTCCTATGTGACTCGAACCTTGTCCTCCTTGCACTGAATGTGGCGTCACTTACTGGGCTTTAAGTGGCACCTCCTTGCCACTTTTCCAAGCCCGTTCTTGTGTCAAATTTCCTTTATTAATTTTCTTAAGGCCACCTTACCTTAGTTCCCTCTTTTAAACTTTAAACTTAACATTTCTAAAGCATTTCCTTACATTTCTAGGACATTTCCTTACATTTCCAAGACATTTCCTTACATTTCCAAGACAAGACATTTCCTTACATTTCCAAGTTTCCAAAAATGTTCACTTTTCCTCTTCATTTCCTTACATTTCCAAGTTTCCAAAAATGTTCCTAATACATTCATAACATATAAGACATGTCGTTTCGTACAATTAAATCAAAAATGCATAGGCCCATCTCCAGGATGTTACAGTTCTACCCTCCTTAAAATAATTTTGTCCTCGAAATTACTTACTAACGAATAATCGTATATCTTAACTTACTGCACTATGCTTGTGCTGCGCATCTGATCTTAATAAAACTATCTTACGTGCTAGACACTGTCTCTAAGTTCACATCCAAAGTTTCAAACAGTTCACTTGTAACACAAGAATGAACTATCTCTAAAACAATAAATAGTACTCCAAAAACAAGGAACTTACCCGCTGTCACATCCTTGGTTGTATCACATCCGAACCTTCAGCACCTTTGCCGGGTGTTCCACGACCATTTCCTCCATGGTTTAAACCACAAACCTTCGTTGCCTGAGGGCAATTCTTAACCAAATGAGCCTTAGACTTACATCTAAAACATTCCCGATCTCGGTTCCAACACTTACCAACATGATACCTTCCACACTGAGCACACGGACGGTCCAAATTTCTAGTAGTTGGCTTAAAAACATGAGCAGAATTCTCAACCTTCGGTCTTTTCTGAAAATTCTGATTCTGACAGTCCAAAACTCCTCTTATCCCGTCCACGATGACCACGTCCCCTAGAACTCATTTCTAACATCGCGATTTAGTCTGATTTAAGAGTTTCATACATTAATACTTTTGTTTCACTGATTAACCGCGAACAGTTTTATGAAAAGAGATGTTTAAAAGTGGTTCTTTCGATCAAACAAAGTTCTCAGCTCAGTTCACTATTCAGAAAGTCACGTTTACATTCATCAACCAATTATGAACTTTCGTTCATTCATTGAAATGTTGTAGTTTTCATTGTTGTTGTTTTCCACTACCCAGGGGTATTTTCGTAATTTGTCCTACAGGGGTATTTTTGTAATTTGTCAAAATAAGATTCCTTGGTGATTTTGTCAATAAGGGTATTTTGGTAATTTTGAAATCCCGGGGCCTTTCGGTAATTTTGAAATTCCAGGGATATTTCAGTAAATTTCCAAATCAAGGTATCTTGAATTTTCGCAAAATAGAGTTTTTGAATACTTTTGCAAAGTAGGGAAATTTTATTAAAATCGGGGGGGTAATATGGTAATTTTAGAAACTAAGGGCATTTTTTTAATTTTTACCACCAGGGGTATTTTAGTAATTTTGCAAATCAGAAATATTTTGAGAATTTTCAAAATAAATTTTGCTACCATTTAAAAGAGTAGTTTAGTGATTTTAAAAACTAAAGTTTTCATAAAACAGGGCTAGTCCCTTTCGGGTTTTAATGATCGGGTTTAGCCCGTGAATAAGTCCTCTTGGTTAGGGTGAACGGTTACTACGCACCGGGTAGGATTCGAGTAAAGAGGAGGTGAGTCACTAGGACTACTTAAATACCAAGCTCTTCATCGAATCCACTCCTGCACATGCGCACAACAATTTGCCACACACCGACTTTCTGGTGACTTTAATCACGAGTTTGTTTAATGGTCCTTCAGTCTTATGCACTTGTGTTTGAGTAGACTAGTCCTACGGTTCAATAGATTCTAGTTCACTAATCTATGTTCCATTCCATTTCTACCCTTCTACAAATCATAATATAAATCACAGAAAAGATCGAAGTACTTACTTGGTGGACTGCGGGTCGGAGACTTGGGTGCCATGCCAGAAAACCTGCTTATTTGACAAAGTTTTTCACAAAAATTCTTTTGGGCCTAATTTTGAAAACATTTTGGGCCTTAAACCCAAGGTCGAGAGTTTAAAACTGGGCTCTGATACCAAACTGAAACACCCCAAACCCAGCCCACGAGCATTGACCGGATCTGGTATGTTCCCCGGTGTAAACCGTTTCAAATTCTTTTGTTACTTTGGAAAATCTAGGTTTTTTGAAAGAACGATTGTTTTTGGGTTGGGCTCGAGTTGAAAACAAGTTTAACTTATATTAGAAACCCTTTAGTTTAGGCGATAAAACACTTAGGATTTAATTTAAAATAAATTTATTTAGTCTTTCATTCATAAAATTTTCGTAACATAATACTTTAAAAGTAAAATAAAATAAAATAGTTCACTATGGCCTTATTACATCAAATAAATCCAAATAATTGAAAGTACTTAATTAAAAATAAAAAGTCCAAATCCTAAAATTTCTTGCTGTGAATGGCCACCCTTAAGCTCCTGCCGACCCGGTCCATTACTGATCATCACCTGAAAAAAATGTTCCCTCAACAGGGTGAGTCAAACAGACTCAATGTGTACACAAACACTAAATCTTAACAAATTCAGGCATTTCAAATCATACATGTACATATAGCAATTAAACAATATGATGCAACCCGAACCCAAACCTATATGCCATCCGCTACACATCACCCGTACCAACCTGTACACCGTGGGGACTACTAAGTCAACCCTCCATCCGCTACACACCATCGAAGCGCGTCATTTGCAGTCGACGTGCTCATCGCCCTTATAAATATTCATGGTTTTAGGTCACCACATTCAGATATCGTGGTCTTAGGTCACCACATTCAGATATCGTGGTCTTAGGTCACCACATTCAGGTATCGTGGTCTTAGGTCACCACATTCACTTCCCCTTTTCAATAACCCATATGCCCCATATCAGACATATTATGCATTATCTTGCCAAATTTCACATTCTTATAGCTTATCACATGTTAAATATAACATATTTCATAATCCTAGTAGGAGTAGGAAACGTACCTGAGTACTTTGTACCATAACATGGTACCTTAGCCACATTCTTACACTTTCATATTAATACATATATCAAGTTTAAGCCATAAATCTATTAAGATTAGTGTAGGGTACACACCTGATACACTTAATGAATTTACTCTAAATCCCGGAGACTCGATCTAGCGTCCTAGATCCTTAGATCTCAAGTTCCTACATTCGGCCATCACTTAAAAATTTAATGAAGACCATTCGGCCACAAATCCAAATCCTATTAGGATTGTTGTAACTCAAAACTTACCTTGGTGCCAATTGATGTCTAATCAAATGCCGAAAACTTTTTATCCTTCTTTCTTGAAATTGGCAATCACTAGATTACTTGAATAGATTAGTTTCGGCTTTTGAATAATTAATGAAACACATCTATTTACCAAATATGGCCTTGGCCGAATGCTATAAACACTTACCTTGTGGATTTTAAGTCCCGAAACTTACCGAATAACTAGGGAACAGGCGGCCTATGGTGTACCTTCAGGAAAAGAACTTCTCCTTCCTTGTAGTCGACACTTAATAAATCCCGAAAGATCTCTTCAAAGTTTCGACAACAAGATATTAATGGGGTTAGTCCTAGATTTCGGCAAATCTTAAAAGAAAAAGGATGAAACCAGATGAGATCTTACCCTAACTTTACAAATCGGCAATCCTTGCTTGAACCTTTAGCAATATTCGGCTATGGAGACTAGCTTGTTGTGGATCAATCAACTTCGGCTTTAGGACTTAATGGAGTAATCGGCTAGAACACAAGCAAACTTTCGGCTTTGACAAATAGAAGAGAATAGAAGAAAAGAGGGACTTTGGAAGAAGTTTCGGCTAAAACACAGAGTATTTAGGCTTTGGTAAAAATAAAAGAGATGAAGAGATGCTTAGAGAATTCAGCATATGAGAAAAGGAGAAGAAAGAATGATGAATGGCCCTCTTTTCCTCTAGTAGCCGAAATTACTAGCCAAGACTCCCTTACTTAGCCAACACTCTCATATCCTTATCACCTTATTTAAAATTAAAGAAATCATCCTTGAATTATCCACCCTTTATCTCTTTAATTATCACCAATTCAATTTAATAAAACTTAATCCAATAATTATCTCTTATCTCTTAATAAAAATAATACTAATAATAATCCATCATTATCTATCAATTTACCGAATTTTAAAAGGATAAAAACTCCTAAAATATAGCCTACGTGCCGTCCACCTCTGTCCATCCTTGTAACAAAATAAAACTTTTATTTTTAGCTTCCTATGCGACTCGAACCTTGTCCTCCTTGCACTGAATGTGGCGTCACTTATTGGGCTTTAAGTGGCGCCTCCTTGCCACTTTTCCAAGCCCGTTCTTGTGTCAAATTTCCTTTATTAATTTTTTTTAAGGCCACCTTGCCTTAGTTCCCTCTTTTAAACTTTAAACTTAACATTTCTAAAGCATTTCCTTACATTTCCAGGACATTTCCTTTCATTTCCAAGACATTTCCTTACATTTCCAAGACAAGACATTTCCTTACATTTCCAAGACATTTCCTTACATTTCCAAGACAAGACATTTCCTTACATTTCCAAGTTTCCAAAAATGTTCACTTTTCCTCTTCATTTCCTTACATTTCCAAGTTTCCAAAAAAGTTCCTAATACATTCATAACACATAAGACATGTCGTTTCGTACAATTAAATCAAAAATGCATAGGCCCGTGTCCAGGATGTTAAACAAGTGATTTCCGTGTAAGACCATATCTGGGATATGGCATCGGTGTGATACGTGTTTAAGATGTAAGACAATAGCTAGGCTATGGCATTCTAGTGAAAAGTGATGAATTAACGGATAAGACCATGGGTGATCCATGGAAAAGTGTGAAACATAGGTATGGTATCATCCATACTGATTTGTGAAACATAGGTATGGTATTAACCTTACTGAGTTAAGAAACGTAGGTATGGCATTTCTCATACCGAGTTTTGAAATGTAGGTATGGTATTTCAATGAGGAAAACCATACTGAGTTGTGAAATGTGGCAATGACTGTAACATCCTTAAATAGGGGTTGTTGTGTTTGAATTGTTTTGCATGAGTAGGGATTGTTTGTGTTATTAATTGAGGTATTCTAGAGGCTATTTATAAGTCAAGGGTAGGCCCGAGCTGCAGGAAATTTTGTTTTAAGGTTTAGTTAAAGGGAGTTGAAGGAGCTAGGGGTTAAGTTTATTTCGTGGTGGAATTAAGCACAAGAAATCAATTGGAAAAGTGGCAAGGAGGCACCACTTAAGCACAAGGGGGATAACACCACAAGCAGGTGGGAAAGCTCAGGTTTGAGCGGTAGAAATCCCATTTTCTGCTTACCATTTTGACGCCAAGGGGGAAGGAGTTGTGCTCAACACAAACTCTGTCAGATAAGCATTGAACAAGTCAAATTAATTTGAATTGGTGGCAAGGAGAGAATTTAGGAGCTTGACTAATTCAAACTCATTCGAATTAGTGGCCAGGAGGAGCTTGAGGTAGTTGCCAAAATTTGAACTCTTGTTGAAGAGGAGTATTCGGTTGGGAAGCTAAGTAAAGGGGGGTGCTGAAACTTCTTAGTTGAATATGTTGTCATTTTCGGCTAGTTTGGAAGGCCCTCATTCTTTGTTTTGTGTCAAAGCCGAAAACCCTCTTAGGTTGTGCCGATTTCTTCCTTGGTACCTTGTGTTAGCAAAAGCCGAAACCACCATAGGCTCTTGTCAGTTTCCCCTCTAAAGCAGTTAGCCGAATCCACACAAGAACCATTTGGAAACTCTCTTTTCTCCTTTGAAAATCGAAACCCCACTTGACATTTTTTTGCTCTTCTCTTTTTCGACAATTAAGGTGCTTGGCCGAATCTTCTTCCTCCCCATCTCTCTTTTTCTTTCTCTCATTCTTGCTTAAAGCCGAAAGCAATCCTTTTCCCCTTCATCTATTTCTTTTTGTAACACCCCAGACCCGACCCATGCGTTTCGACCGGATCTGGCGAGTCACAGCTTTACATTAAAAACTTTTGCTTGGTTGGTTTTGGAAATCGTAAATAAATAGATGACATTTTAAGAAATAAACTCTTTTGAAATTTCATTATTAAGTATGAATAAACTTTGTCATAAATCCCTCAATTTTAGAACAATGAAATCTGCTTAATTGAATAAAAACTAGGGCCTTATTACATAGATATTCCTAAACGAAATAAAATAAACTTAAAGAAATTTCCGAAAATAATTTGTAGAAATAAAAATTGATGGCCCCTCGAGTCCGTCTTGGCTCCTCTGTCCACGATCTACTGCCTATCTGAAAAGTTAGGAAAGTAATAATAAGGTGAGTCACCAAGACTCAGTGTGTAAATCCCGAGAACACACAAAAGGCTTGGGCCCACAAACACATTATGAGCCTGGCCCATACACAATGGAAACAATCATAATCACATGACAGATAATAGATGATGGATAGCCCAACCCATCCTAGAATTCCATCCTCTACACACCATCCTCTACACACACTGATTTTCTAGTAATATGTTAATAACCTGTTTGTGTAAAGTGGGACAATGCGGTCGATGCATTTGGTACCCAAATGGGGTATGTGTACGGATACGGGTAAGTCCGTTTCACTATGAGTTCTACTGTTGGTATATGATATCATGATTACTGATGTATGTGATATGAGATGCGATATTAAGCATAATGGCATGATTGCATGATTTACATGATTTGCATCGGTATGACATGTATGGGTGATATGAGAGGAGGGGGAATATGATATCCGTGTCTTTGGGACACCGTGTCGTTGGGACACCAGAGGTTTGGCACCTCCAGTGGTTTGGTACCACAGATGACATTTTGTGACTTTGGGTCACCAAAGGTTTGGCACCTCAGCGTCTCGTCCCAGTGGCTTAGCACCACGGTGGGTTGGCCCCACAGTTGATTATTCAGGATTGATGCCAGTGATTTGGTATCACACGATGGGTTGGCCCCATCATCGGATTCGTGACTTAGGTCACCAGTGATTTGGTATCACTTGTGTCTTTGGGACACCAGAGGTTTGGCACCTCATTGCGACTCGTCCCTGTGGTTAACACCACCGTGGGTTAGCCTCACTTGAGAGATACGGGATTGTCGCCAGTGATTTGGTATCACACGATGGGTTGGCCCCATCATTGGATTATTCGTGACTTTGGGTCACCAGTGGTTTGGCACCACACTTATGGATATTGTGACTTTGGGTCACCAGTGGTTTGGCGCCACCAGTGGTTTGGTACCACACGGGGTAGAAAAGGTGATACGGATGGTTAGGATCGGGATGCATTAATAATGTTGCTATGTTATGATGTGTGTTAGCATGTTGTATTATCGGGGTCTTGTGACTCACCCTCTCCTTTGACATCTCAGGTGGCACTTAGACGCGGACATGGAGCCGGGATGGACTCGAGGTGCACATGCCATGACTAAATAAGGATTTGCTCAGATTTTTATAAAATTTGGTACTTTAGTTTCTTATTACTATTTGGTTTTATTTTGGATTGTAAACGGCCTTTAAAATTTATGTTTTGCTATGTTTATGCTTAAAGACAAATTTTATTATGCCTTAACAAATTAATTGGGTTAAAAGTTGCTAAAACTTGGAAAGACAATGCTTTCGAAACTATAACGCGATGTGTTTCAAGCTATACCATCGGGTATCACCCTGTAAATTGTGATAAAGAAAACTCAACCGTTTTTCAAACTTAAACTCGTTTTTCTACTAAGCCAAAATGTTTTTGTAACAAAAAGAACCTCTTGAAATTTTTTTTAATGAGATAAACTTGTTTAACTCCATAACTGATTATGTTTTCAAAATTTCTGGGTTTTCAAAATGACATACAAAGTTTTTAAACAATCATGCCTAAGATTTCTACAAGCCCAAAAAAAAAAAAAACTAATCAAAGAGTTTTACCAAATTTTTGAACGAAAAACCTAACATCTCAAAAACGTTTTTCCCCGTAACATACCAGATTCGGTCGTGGTGTCTTGACCGGGTTTGGGGTGTTACATGCATAAATTAAAACAATATTCCTACAAGCTTAAACTACTTCTTTCCATTTCATCTAAATTCATTAACACAACAAGTTATAAATTATCTCCCATGGCTGAATCTCATCATGCCTAACATCCAAAATTTTGGCATGCTTTCGGCAATGCTCAAGATAACCCACCCATTTACACATAATTTTTCTAATTTAAAACTCAAATTCTCACCTTAACACCACATGCAAGGCCGAATGAGGGAGAATGGATTTCTTCCTTTCTTTCAAGAGAATTTCGGTGAAGAAGATGAAACAAAGAAAGCGAAAAATGAATTTTTCCTTTATAGTTATTTTATTATACCATATAATTCATATTATCCTTCATAAAATATAACTTTAACATTATAAAATAATAAAAGAATTCCTCCCCCATCATTATTGCCGTCCACTTACATAAAAAGTTGAAATTTGACATGCAAGCCCTTGCATTAAATAAAACAATTCAATTACCTATTTAATTCCATGCACACTACTTTTACTAGTTATCTATTCAATCCTTTTTGTTAAATTAAACACTCAAACTATAAAATTTTTCTACGAAACTTTCACACAAATTAATTCACACAGTATAAGCACGAAATATAATATTTAAATATTTCTCGGACTCGAATTCGTGGTCCTGAAATCACTATTTCGATTAGGGTCAAATTCAGACTGTTACAAGAGGGGTCGTGGTACTGGTAGAGGAGGCAATGGTTCTGGTCGGGGCCGCGGAGCACCGGGCAGAGGTGCAGACAACACTGAGGCAAGACAGCCTGGGTTGGTATATGTAGCGAGGCATTGAGAGGAAGGCGACGCACCAGACGTCATAACCGGTACGTTCTTAATCTTTGGATTACCATATACTGCTTTGATTGATGTGGGTTCGACGCATTCGTATGTTGCTAGTAGCATAGTAGAGACCATGAACCTAGACTTTGAGGCTACTTTTAGGGAGATGACAATAATTAGTCCTCTAGGTCACTCTGTAGAAGTAAATAAGCTGTATAGGGATGTACCCCTAGAACTCCAAGGGGTAGTGTTTGTAGCTGATCTGATGGAACTGCCGTTTGGAGAGTTCGATCTGATTCTTGGGATGGACTGGTTGGTAAAGTACCAGGCAAGTTTAGATTGCGCAGCTAAGTGCATGGTTTAGAGAACGGCTGAGGGTGAAGAAGTAGTGATGATAGGTAATAAAAGAGATTATCTATCCAACGTGGTATCTGCTTTGAAAGCTGAGAAGATGGTCAGGAAGGGTTGTGAAGCGTTCATGGTACATGTGTGTGCTTTGAAGGCTAAGGAGTCTACTGTAGAGAATGTCCGAACAGTAAAGGTATTTGCTGACGTTTTTCCAGAGGAACTTTCGGGACTGCCTCCGTATCGTGAAGTTGAATTTGGCATATATCTGTTACCCAGAACTACGCCAGTGTTTATTGCCTCGTATAGGATGGCGCCGAAGGAATTGGTAAAGCTGAAGGCTCAGATTCAGGAGCTGTTGGATCAAGGTTTTATCTGGCCAAGTGTTTCGCCTTGGGGAGCGCTAGTACTCTTCGTCAAGAAGAAGGATGGTACAATGCAGATGTGTATAGACTACCACCAGTTGAATAAGCTGACGATCAAGAACAAGTATCCGTTGCCCAGGATAGATAACTTGTTTGATCAGCTCAAAGGTGCTTCGGTTTTCTCAAAGATTGATTTAAGGTTTGGGTATCATCAACTAGAGGTAAAGGAGGCTGATATCCACAAGACGACGTTTCGCACTCGGTATTGGCACTACGAGTTTCTAGTAATGCCGTTTGGGTTGACTAATGCGCTGGTAGCATTCATGGACATGATGAACCGGGTATTCTAGCAGTATTTGGATTAGTTTGTCATGGTATTTATAGACGACATATTAGTATACTCAAAGTCAGAGGAGGATCATGACGCGTATTTGTGAGTAGTGTTGCAGATTCTGAGGGAAAAGCATTTATTTGCCAAATTTAGTAAGTGCGAGTTCTGGCTTACGGAGCAGACTTTCTTAGGTCACGTAGTATCAGCAGAGGGGATTAGAGTGGATCCTCGAAAGATTAAGGCAGTATTGGATTAGAAACCGCCTAAGTCAGTGGCAGAAATTTAGAGTTTTCTAGGTCTGGCAGGGAATTACCGAATATTTGTAGAGGGATTTTCTTTGATTGCAGCACCGATGACCAAGTTATTGAGGAAAGGAGTTCCATTTGTGTGGACTGAGAAGCAGCAAGAAAGTTTCAACAAGCTAAAGAAGATTTTGACTGAAGCTCCATTTTTGATTCAGCCTGAGGCAAGAAAGAAATTCATGGTATACTGTAATGCATCGTATACTGGCTTGGGATGTGTGCTGATGCAGGAAGGGAAGGTAGTGGCTTATGCATCTCGACAGCTGAGACCGCATGAGGTTAACTATCCAACGTATAACTTGGAATTAGCTGCAGTGGTTTTCACCCAAAAAATATAGAGACACTATTTGTACGGGGGAAGTCGATAGTCTACACGGATCACAAGAGTCTGAAGTATCTTTTGACCCAGAAGGATTTGAACTTGAGACAGCGCAGATGGATTGAGCTGTTGAAGGACTACGACTGTTCGATTGAGTATCATCCAGGCAAGGCTAACGTGGTGGCAGACGCATTGAGCCGTAAGGTTGTATCAGACTTGAGAGCGATGTTTGCTCGTCTTAGCTTGTATGACGATGGGAGTCTTTTGGTGGAATTGCAGGTTAAGCCGACTTGGGTAAAGCAGATTAAGGAGAAGCAGTTAGAGGATGAGGGTTTAAATATTCTGAGGTTGCAAGTTCAGAATGGTGGTTTAGAGGGTTACAGTGTGTCCAATGATGGGGTACTGTGTTTTCAAGGGAAAGCGTGTATGCCGAGGGATGTCGAGTTAAGGCAGAGGATTCTTCAGGATGCTCATAGCCGCCCATACGCGATGCATCCTGGAGGTAGCAAGATGTATCGAGATTTGCAAGAGCAGTTTTGGTGGCCAGGTCGGAAGCGAGAAGTAACTGAATTTGTGGGTAAATGTTTGACGTGTCAGCGGGTCAAGGCTTGAAACACCCCACACCCGGCCCACGAGCCGGAACCGGATCTGGTATGTTCCTTAAGAAAATCGGTTTCAAAGTTCTTTGGTACTTAGAGAAAATTTGTGTAATTTTTTAAAAAATATTGTTTTGGGTTGGGCTTAGATCGAAACCGACTTATTTACTTAGAAATCATTTAATTACGATGAAAAAATAGTTTAGGGTTTATTTTTAAATAAATAATTCTTAAGTTGAACTTTAATCAAAAAAATAGTTTGTCACATAGTAAATTAAAAAAAAAATTAACAGAAATAAAGAAATCCAACTTGGGCCTTATGGCCTTATTACATCAATCAAAACCCAAAATAAAATTGAAGTACTGAGCAAAATAAAAGTCCAAATCTTTAAATTTCTCCTTGCGATGCATGGCCACCTTTAGCTCCTGCCGACCCGGTCCATTATTGCTCATCACCTGGAAAAAAATATTCTCCCAACGGGGTGAGTCAACCTGACTCAATGTGTACACGACACTAAATCGTAATGGAATCAGGCATACAGTATGTAACACCCCAAACCCGGTCCAACCACCACGACCGAATCTGGTATGTTACGGGGATAATGAGTTTGAAAATTTCGAGGTCTCACTAAATAGATTTCATAAAACTTTGTTCCGTTTAAAAAAAAAACCAATTGTTTAATTCCGTTGATAAAACATTTAATCTTAGTAAAATTTGATTTCAAGTTGGGAGACAATGGATTTTCATTTATTTATAAAGTCAGTGTGATACCCGATGGTATAGTTGAAAACATATCGTGGAAATTTTGAAATCATTGTCATATTAAGTTTTAGCAAATTAACCTGATTATTTTGTTAAAGCATGTAAAAATCTAACTTAAAACATAACATCATAAGGCATAATTTAAAAGCCTTTTACAAAACCGAAATAAAATCCAACCGAAATTAAATAACTAGGTACCCAAAATGTAATGTCTGAGTAAAACTTTTATTCAGCATGGCATGAGCATTCCGAGTCCATCCCGGCTCCAAGTCCGCGTCTACGAGTTACCTGAAATGTTAAAGGAGAGGGTGAGTCGAGTGACTCAGTGTGTAAATCCCGCTCCCGAAGAAATAACATGCTAACACACATCATACATAGCAACATAATTAATGCAACCCGATCCTAACCATCCATATCGCCTTTTCTACCCCGTGTGGTACCAAACCACTGGTGACATATAGTCACAATGTGTTACCAAAACACTGGTGTCCCAAAGACACAATATCCGTCAATGTGGTACCAAACCACTGGTGTCCCAAAGACACAGTTGTGCTACCAAAGCACCGTGACCGTCACAAATCCAATGATGATGGTGCCAACCCATCGTGTGATACCAAATCACTAGCAGACGATCCCATATCTCAAGTGGGGCCAACCCACGGTGGTCAAACCACAGGGACAAGTCGCAATGAGGTGCCAAACCTCTGGTCTCCCAAAGACACAATGTGCTACCAAAGCACTTTGTGACCAAGTCACAAATGCGGTGATGGGGCCAACCCATCGTGTGTTACCAAAACACCGGCGTCAATCCCGTATAATCATCTGTGGGGCCAACCCATCGTGGTACTAAGCCACCGGGACGAGACGCCGAGGTACCAAACCTCTGAGGTGCCAAACCTCTGTGACCCAAAGTCACAAAGTGTGCTACCAAAGCACTGGTGCTCGTCAGCACAAAGTATCACTGCTCCCTCCACTCGTATCACCCATTAGCATACCAGACTCATGTAACCATGCATATCATACAAATCGTGCATATCATGCTAAAATGTTTAACATCATATCCCATATCATACATCCATAATCATGGTGTCATGCAGATCATCAGTAACCTTGTAACAATACTGACTTACCCGAGTCCAAGATCATACCCAAATGGGTATCACATCAATCCATCAAACTGCCATGATTTTAATAGGCAAACAGGTTCAATAACAATATCACTAAATATGGGTGTGTTAGTTACACACCTGAAATGACAAAGGCTCTAATCCCACAGAAACGATCTACAATCCTTTGATTAACTTGCTCCTTCACTTGGTTTGGTTTCCTACCAAACCCGAACCACAGTGGTTCCTCTACCCACAATCGGTTACACCTTCACAAGAGAACGGTTAATCATTTGTACTCCTGATTTAAACGAAATTAAAAGAATGAACTAACAACCTAATCGCTTACCCCCAACTTACCAATCGGTCAACAGAAAAAATGACTCCTCTTGCTTGATTCCGCAATCCAAAGACCCTATAACGAAGAGATTAGTACCCTTCCAAAATGACCAACTTCGGCCCTTAACCAAACCATAACCAATCATAAGCTTTTCATCCAACCAATTCCAATATAGAACTAGAGAAGATAGACATGGCCATTCGGCCAAACACTTACCCCAACACCAACAAAGATTCGGCCAACACCATACTAGGAGGGAATGGAGATTCGGCCTTACTCCCAAAAGCGAACGCAATAAAAGCGAAGAAAAGGAGGTGTTGATATTCGGCCAAGACTTCAAAAGAAGAAAAGGAAATTCGGGTTTAGGTGTTTAACACCCTTGAATTCGGCTACAAACTGGAAAAGAAAATAGAAATAGTTATGGTTTAAGAGAAGAAAGAATTCGGTCAATGGTTGAAGAGATATTCGGCTCAAGTGCTTCAAGAAATGGGAGAAGATAAATGGAAGTTCGGCTAATCGACACAAAATGTAGTAACAAAGAAAACCAATTGAAAAATTCGGCAATAGAGTTGCTTGGGGTTTCGGTTTCAAAAGGTGAAGAAAAATGGAAGAAAACTCACTTGTAATTCGGTTAACAAAAGATAAAAGAGAATTCCTTTTCTTTGACACCAAAAGGCCGAATATGCACAAAATTCCTAAAGAAATTCGGCACTCCTCCACAACACACTACCAAGCCGTCCACCTTCCCCATATCTCTCCAAAAAATTCACCACAACCTCCAAAGACTCCCAACCACTCATTCAAACATGCATGACCAAGTCACCTCCTACAATCACTCACCACCTTTCATTTGAAAGGTATGACTTGGTCCAAGGTAGAATTTGATTTGCCTTCTACCTCTTCTCCATGCCGTCCCAAAAAAAGAAGCCAAAATGGGGACTTTGCAGCTCGAACACAAGGCCTACATCCTTGCTTTAGGCGTTACCCACACCAAGCCTTAGTGGCGCCAAGCTTGCCACTACACCACTCTTTTCTTGTGCAACAAAACCACAATTAAAACTCTTATACCCCACTCCAACGGCTCCCGACTTAACACCCAAAACCAAAATTTTCCCATTCACTCGGGCATACACCTAGCCTACAATTAAACCCCGATTCAACACCAACAACAACACAGCACACCACACACATGCACTAACATGCAACAATCAAAACAGCCCCTAACCCGGGATATTACAGTTCTACCCCCCTTAAGAATAATTTCGGCCTCGAAATTACCTGGTCAAAAGAGTTGCGGGTATTGCTGTCTCATCGTATCCTCGGGTTCCCACGTGGCTTCTTCCACGCCATGGTTCCGCCAAAGTACCTTAACCAGAGGCACAGACTTCCTACGCAGAACCTTCACATCCCGATCAAGAATCTGCACAGGTTCCTCTTCCATAGTCAGATCTGGATTTACCTCGATCTCCTCCACTGCTACTACATGTGATGGATCTGAACGATACCGCCGAAGCATCGACACGTGAAAAACATCGTGAATCTGGCTAAGCTCACCGCAACTCCAACTGATACGCCACTGGTCCAACTCGTCTCAATACCTTATACGGCCCAATAAACCTCGGACTTAGCTTGCCTTTTTGCCAAACCTCAGCACCTTCTTCCAAGGCGAAACCTTTAAGAAGACACGATCTCCCACAGTGAACTCTATATCTCTTCGCTTAAGATCGGCATAAGACTTTTGCCGGTCCTGCAAGCTTCCTTCAACCGAGCTCGATCAACCTAACCTTGTCCTCGGTCTCAAAGAACCAACTCGGGTCCCAACAAGCCGACGTTCACCTAACTCTCGTCCAACATGTAGGTGAGCGACACTTCCTACCATACAAATACCTCATGGTGCCATTTTGATGCTTGCTTGGTAGTCGTTGTTATAGGCGAACTTCGCTAACGGCGAAACTCTTCCCAACCGCTCAAGTCCGAACACAACCTCTCAACATGTCTTCCAAGATCTGAATAACCCTTTCTCGATTGCCCGTCGATCATGCGTGTGAAAAGTCATCTTTGAAATCCAAGCCACGCGTGCCAGAGCTCGATGCAACGCTCTCCGAACCTCGACGTAAACTCAGGATCCCTATCCGAGATTATTATCGAAACGTACGCCGTGTAGCCTTACTATCTCTCGACACATAAAGCTTTGCCAATCTCTCGAAGTGAATAGTCCACTCTCACCGAATGAAATGGGCCGACTTAGTCGACGGGTCCACGATAACCCAAATCTGAATCTTTCTTGCTTGGCGTGGCGATAAACCACCGACGAAATCCATAGTTATCCTTTCCCATTTCCACTGAGGATTTTCACAGTCAAGCAACCTGCATTTACGACAAGCGATGTTCACCTTGACTGCGACAAGTCGACACTTACCCACAAATTCGGTCACCTCTTTCTTCAAGCCGTGCCACCAAAACTACTCTCTAAGATCCCTATACATCTTGCTACCTCCGGGATGCATAGCATAAGGATCAAGTATATGTCGTCTGAAGGATCTTCTGCCTCAGCTCAACATCTTTAGGCATACAAGCCTTACCTTGAAAACACAGAACCTCATCACTAGACAAGCTGCCAAACCACCATTCTGCACTTGTAACCTTCGCGCACTCAGAACCTCATCCTCTAACTGTTTCTCTTTGATCTGTTCAACCCAAGTAGGTTTAACCTGCAGCTCTGCCAGAATACTCCCGTCGTCATACAAACTCAAATGGGCAAACAAAGCTCTTAAGTCCGAAACAACCTTACGGCTCAACGCGTGCGCCACCACGTTAGCCTTGCACGGATGATATTCAATCGAATAAATCGTAGTCCTTGAGCAACTCAACCCATCTACGCCGCCTCAAATTCGATCCTTCGAGTCAATAGATACTTCAGACTCTTATGATCCGTGGTGACTATTGATCTTTCACCGCACAAGTAATGCCTCCGCATTTTTAGAGCGAAGACTACGGTTGCTAGCTCTAAATCGCGTCGTCGGATAGTTGACCTCGTGTGGCCTCAAATTTGCCGAGAAGCGTAAGCCACAACCTTACCTTCCCGCAAAGACACAACCCAATCCCGTATGTGATGCGTCGCGATGCATCGTGAATTCCTTACGGCCTCAAAGTTGAATTAAAACAGAGCCTCGGTCAAGATCTTCTTCAACTTATCAAAACTCTCCTGCTTGTTTCTCTCGGTCCACGAAACGGAACTCCCTTCCTTATGACTTAGTCATCCGGTGCGCAATTAACGAGAAACCCTCAACAAATCTTGGTAGTATCCTCGCCAAACCGAAACTCCGAATCTCGGATCGACTTAGGAGGCTTCCAATCCAAAACCGCCTCAATCTTCCGAGGATCTACTCTAATCCCCACCGATACCACATGACCCAAAAACGTCACTTCACTAAGCGAACTCGCACTTATCGAACTTAGCATAGAGTTGCTTCTCCTCAAAATTTGCAACACCACTCTCAAGTGTGCATCATGCTCTTCTTCCGACCTTGAGTAAACCAAGATGTCGCCAATGAAAACCACGACGAAACGGTCCAGATCTTTCTTTGAAACACCCTATTCATCATATCCATAAAAGTCGCCAGGGCGTTAGTCAACCCGACGGCATTACGAGAATTCGTAGTGCCCGTCATCGAGTCCAAACGCCGTCTTATGGATATCCGCTTCCTTAACTTTCAACCGATGGTACCTGGACCTCAAATCGATCTTCAAAAACACCGCACCTTTCAAACCGATCAAACAAGTCATCTATCCGTGGTAACGGATACTTGTTTTTAATCGTCGCCTTATTCGGTTAGCGTGTAATCGATACACATCCGCATCGTACCGTCCTTCTTCTTGACGAATAATACCGCGCCCCACGGTGAAACACTTGGCCTAATGAAGCCTCGATCCAACAACTCTTGAATCGAGCCTTAAGCTCCACCAATTCCTTTGGCGCCATCCTATATGGAGCAATAGACACCTGCGCGCAGCCCACGATAGCGAGATCTATCCCAAACTCTACCTCACGATCCGGTGGCAAACCCTAAGCTCCTCCGAAACACATCAACAAATTCCTTAACAATGCGAACCTTCTCAACAGACTCTTTTTAGCCTCCAAGGCATACACATGAACCACATACGCTTCACGACCGCCACTTCCCGACCATCTTAATGACTTTTAATGCCGACACCACATTGGATAAGTAATCTCTCCTATTACCTATCATAATCACTTCATCTCCTTATCCGTCGATAGAACCATGCGCTTAGCGCGCGCAATCCACCTTGGCCTGGTACTTCACCAACCAATCCATCCCGAGGATCGGATCGAACTCCCAAATGGCGCTTCCATCGGATCGCTGACAAAAACTACCCCTTGGAGTTCTGGGGTACATCCTTATACTGACTTATCTACGACTACGAGAGTGACCTAGAGGGCTAAGTATGCGGTCATCCGCCTGAAGCGGCTTCGAGTCTAAGTCCATGGTCTCAACTATACTACTAGCAACATACGAATCGCGTGGAACCCAAGTCAATTAAAGCGGATAGGAGAACCAAAAATCAAAAACGTCACGGGTGATTACGTCCGGTGCGTCGCCTCGCTCTCGCGGTGCCTAGTCAGTATACACGGACCAGTGTGCGTGCCTCGTAACTACCGCACCTCCGCCTGCTCCACGACCTCGACCAAATCCATTACCACCTCTGCCATTACCACGGCCCCTCTGTGGTGGCGGTCCATTACCTCTGAACTGATTACGGCCCTGACTCTCAGACTGAATCCTGGCCATCCTACGCGGACAGTCCCTAATGCGATGATCCAGAGAACCACACTCGAAGCAACCTTTTCCACCACCCAACAACCACCCCAATGATTTCCCACCCCACGATTGCATGCGGCGGTCCCCGCCTAGCGAAGAACAAACCTAGCGATCGATTACGCCCCACTCGGTCTAGCCCTCTTCTGCGGATTACCGGCGATCCAGAAGACCCAAAGCTCCTCTTAAGCCTACTCCTGTCCATGCTCTGCCTTACCGACTCTTTAACACCCTCGGCTACCTTAGCCTTCTCAACTAAGACAGCAAACTCGCGCTCCTGCTGTGGAGCAATCAGCAGCCTCAACTCGTCTCGCAGACCATCCTCGAAACGAACACACCTCTCATGCTCAGTGGCTACAATGCCCTCGGCATACCTACTCACCAGAACTCACCTCGTACTCAAAGAATAGATTTACTCCTCGAACAAGCCTCGAAATGCCTTTGTGAGTCGATGTAACTAGCCCCCGACGCGTATTTCTTTTGATATGTAGCTCAAAATAATCCCATGTCGGATCCTCACCGCCACACCATCCCCGAACCGTGAGCCACCACCGATATGACTCATCCCGAAGAAGCGTCGATGCCCTTCGACTTCTCTTCACTCGTCAGTCCAGATCATCCATGATCCGCTCGGTTGCCTCCAACCAATGTTCAAGAAGCTAGGAGCAACACCCGATACACCTCGAAAAATTCGGCCCCATTAGCCCGGAGTCGCTCAGGAACAGATTTCCTAACTCCTGCACCACCACCTACACCAGCTACTCTTTCCAACACCCGCAGCATCGCCTGTGACACTGCATCGTCTCCAGTCTGATCTTGGAACTCACCACCTCCAGCTGGTGGCGGAACCGGTATCTCATTTTCTGACCCTTGACCAGATCCTACGGGTTCAGAAACCGTCATCCTACCTCGACCTCGACCACGAGTATTACGGCCACGTCCACCTCGAGTACTCATGACTAAACGATCTACGTTTCTGATTAAGAAGATTTTTATGCATTAGTATCGTTCCACTTTCTTATCCGCAAAGAAATTTTATGGATGGAGTTTAATCAGGGGTTCTTTCGAGCAACCAAGGTTTCAATCTTCTATCCTATTCACCCAAGAGAGGTCATACATCCATTCCTTAACCCTTTCCATACCTATTCACTCTTCGGACATTGCTGCCCATTCTATCCCAAGGGTATTTTCGTCATTTTCCCTACAGGGTATTTTCGTAATAAAAGATATTTTAAACTTTCGTAAAACCGGTCACTTTGGAATTCCAAAATTTGAGAGTGTTCTTTGAAAATTTTGTAAAATACTTCGTTTTGGAAACCAGGGGTATTTCAGTAATTTTCACAGACTGAGGGCGTTTTTCATAAATTTCCAAAATCAAAATTTTCGATTGATATTTTGTAAATCAGAGTGTTTGAATTTCGTACAAACTTATTGAGTTCGAGATTTTATAAACCGGGGCATTTTAGTAAATTTACCCCTAAGGGCATGTTTGTAATTTTCACAAATCGAGAAATTCATTGTAAAAGTGACATTCTCAGTTTGAAAGAGTTTATTGCAAAAAGTTTGGAAACATTAGGGTTGTTGTTGTATTTTCGAAAACATGGCTAATTCCCTTTTCGGGTTTTAGTCGTTAGGTTAAGTCTATGACCGAGCCTTCTTGGTCAGGGTGAACTCGAGCTACGCACCAGGTGGGATGCCTGCGAAGAGGAGGTGAGTCACGAGGACCGCTTAAATACCAAGCTCTTCCCGGATCCTCTCTAGACATGCGTCTGAGTTACCACACCAGCCCCAGTGGTGGGTGAGTCATAGATTTGTTTAGTGCTTTAAGTCTTATGCTTTAGTTCGAGTGTTTGAGTGACCTATTCGTAGGGTTCAAGTCCTATAAATCTATCTACGTTCCATATCACCTACCCTTCTACAAATAGTAATTCACAGAAGAGTTTAGAACTACTTACCGCGAATCGGTGTGCGAGACTCGGTGCCATGCCTTGTAAACCATGCCATGTCTTTAACCCAAAACATTTAAAACTGACTTTTGAAAACAGTTCGGGCCTCAGGCCCACAGCCGAGCTTTTGAACTTGGCTCTGATACCACAATTGTAACACCCCAAACCCGGTCCAACCACCACGACCGAATCTGGTATGTTACGGGGATAATGAGTTTGAAAATTTTGAGGTCTCACTAAATAGATTTCATAAAACTTTGTTCCGTTTAAAAAAAAAACCAATTGTTTAATTCCGTTGATAAAACATTTAATCTTAGTAAAATTTGATTTCAAGTTGGGAGACAATGGATTTTCATTCATTTATAAAGTCAGTGTGATACCCGATGGTATAGTTGAAAACATATCGTGGAAATTTTGAAATCGTTGTCATATTAAGTTTTAGCAAATTAACCCGATTATTTTGTTAAAGCATGTAAAAATCTAACTTAAAACATAACATCATAAGGCATAATTTAAAAGCCTTTTACAAAACGAAATAAAATCCAACCGAAATTAAATAACTAGGTACCCAAAATGTAATGTCCGAGTAAAACTTTTATTCAAAGATGGCATGAGCATTCCGAGTCCATCCCGGCTCCAAGTCCGCGTCTACGAGTTACCTGAAATGTTAAAGGAGAGGGTGAGTCGAGTGACTCAGTGTGTAAATCCCGCTCCTGAAGAAATAACATGCTAACACACATCATACATAGCAACATAATTAATGCAACCCGATCCTAACCATCCATATCGCTTTTCTACCCCGTGGTACCAAACCCACTGGTGACATATAGTCACAATGTGTTACTAAAACACTGTGTCCCAAAGACACAATATCCGTCAATGTGGTACCAAACCACTTTGGTGTCCCAAAGACACAGCTTGTGCTACCAAAGCACCGTGACCGAAGTCACAAATCCAATGATGATGGGGCCAACCCATCGTGTGATACCAAATCACTAGCGGACGATCCCATATCTCAAGTGGGGCCAACCCACGGTGGTCAAACCACGGGGACAAGTCGCAATGAGGTGCCAAACCTCTGGTGTCCCAAAGACACAATGTGCTACCAAAGCACCGGTGACCAAAGTCACAAATCGGTGATGGGGCCAACCCATCGTGTGTTACCAAAACAACGGCGTCAATCCCGTATAATCATGCACGTGGGGCCAACCCACTGTGGTACCGAGCCATCGGGACGAGACGCCGAGGTACCAAACCTCTGGAGGTGCCAAACCTCCGTGACCCAAAGTCACAAAGTGTGCTACTAAAGCACCGTGCTGCTCGTCGACAAAAGTATCACCGCTCCCTCCACTCGTATCACCCATTAGCATACCGGACTCATGTAACCATGCATATCATACAAATCGTGCATATCATGCTAAAATGTTTAACATCATATCCCATATCATACATCCATAATCATGGTGTCATGCGGATCATCAAGAACCTTGTAACAATATCGACTTACCTGAGTCCAAGATCATACCCAAATGGGTATCACATCAATCCATCAAACCGCCATGATTTTAATAGGCAAACAGTTCAATAACAAGATCACTAAATATGGGTGTGTTAGTTACACACTGAAATGACAAAGGCTCTAATCCCACAGAAACGATCTACAATCCTTTGATTAACTTGCTCCTTCACTTGGTTTGGTTTCCTACCAAACCCGAACCACAGTGGTTCCTCTACCCACAATCGGTTACACCTTCACAAGAGAACGGTTAATCATTTGTACTCCCGATTTAAACGAAATTAAAAGAATGAACTAACAACCCAATCGCTTACTCCCAACTTACCAATCGGTCAACAGAAAAAATGACTCCTCTTGCTTGATTCCGCAATCCAAAGACCCTAAACGAAGAGATTAGTACCCTTCCAAAATGACCAACTTCGGCCCTTAACCAAACCATAACCAATCATAAGCTTTTCATCCAACCAATTCCAATATAGAACTAGAGAAGATAGACATGGCCATTCGGCCAAACACTTACCCCAACACCAACAAAGATTCGGCCAACACCACACTAGGAGGGAATGGAGATTCACTTTACTCCCAAAAAGCGAACGCAATAAAAGCGAAGAAAAGGAGGGGTTGATATTCGGCCAAGACTTCAAAAGAAGAAAAGGAAATTCGGGTTTAGGTGTTTAACACCCTTGAATTCGGCTACAAACTGGAAAAGAAAATAGAAATAGTTGTGGTTTAAGAGAAGAAAGAATTCGGTCAATGGTTGAAGAGATATTCGGCTCAAGTGCTTCAAGAAATGGGAGAAGATAAATGGAAGTTCGGCTAATCGACACAAAATGTAGTAACAAAGAAAACCAATTGAAAAATTCGGCAATAGAGTTGCTTGGGGTTTCGGTTTCAAAAGGTGAAGAAAAATGGAAGAAAACTCACTTGTAATTCGGTTAACAAAAGATAAAAGAGAATTCCTTTTCTTTGACACCAAAAGGCCGAATATGCACAAAATTCGAAAGAAATTCGGCACTCCTCCATAACACACTACCAAGCCGTCCACCTTCCCCATATCTCTCCAAAAAATTCGGCCACAACCCTCCAAAGACTCCCAACCACTCATTCAAACATGCATGACCAAGTCACCCTCCTACAATCACTCACCACCTTTCATTTGAAAGGTATGACTTGGTCCAAGGTAGAATTTGATTTGCCTTCTACCTCTCCTCCATGCCGTCCCAAAAAGAAGCCAAAATGGGGACTTTGCAGCTCGAACACAAGGCCTACATCCTTGCTTTAGGCGTTACCCACACCAAGCCTTAGTGGCGTCAAGCTTGCCACTACACCAGCTCTTTTCTTGTGCAACAAAACCACAATTAAAACTCTTATACCCCAGCTCCAACAGCTCCCCTGACTTAACACCCAAAAACCAAAATTTTCCCATTCACTCAGGCATACACCTAGCCTACAATTAAACCCCGATTCAACACCAACAACAACACAGCACACCACACATATGCACTAACATGCAACAATCAAAACAGCCCCTAACCCGGGATATTACACAGTAGTTATACATTCAAACATAAAATACAAGTTATGATGCATTCCCAAACCCAAACCTAATTGTCCATCCGCTACACACCCCCGTACCTGCCAAACACACCGTGGGGACTACTAAGTCGACCCTCCTTCCGCTACACACCAATTTGCAGGCTTAAGGCTCCGCATCTGTGGTTTCAGGAAACCACTTTTCAGATTACTGTGGTCTTAGATCACCACTTTTCTGATTACTATGGTCTTAAGTCACCACTTTTCACTTCCCCTTTCAATATACAACCATATGCCCCATACATATTAAGATGCATAATATACCAGAGTTCACAATCTTATAATGTTCTCATGTTACGAATAACATTTTTCACATTCCTAGTAGAAGTAGGAGACATACCTGAGTACTTACTACCATAACATGGTACTTTAGCCATGCTCATATTTCTATTAACACATTTTTTAATACATGCAACCATAATTCATATTACAAAGTAGTGTGGAGTACACACCTGATTCGCTTAGCAAATTCCTTGAGATCTCAAAATCTGATCTACCGCTTAGATCCTTAATCCCTACATTTGATTAATCACTTACTAATTTAATAAAAAACCATTCGGCCATAAATCCAAATCTTAGTAGGATTAGTATACTTAAAACTTACCTTGAATTTCTCAAATCCCGAAATCCTTGTATCCCTCTGTCGAAATCCCTATAACTACATGTTAGATCAATTTCTAACATTTATTCACAACAATTAACCCTTAGCCGGATGTTAAATATGACTTACCTTAGATTCTTAAATCCCGAAATTCACTGAATAACTAGGGAGCACGCGGCCTATGGTGTACCTTCGGGAAAAAAACTTCTCCTTCCTTGTAGTCGACACTTAGTAAATCTCGAAAGATCTCTTCAAGGTTTCGACAACAAGATGTTAATGGGGTTAGTCCTAGATTTCGATAAGTCTAAAATATAAAAAATGGAAACCAAACTTGGATATTACCCTTATTTGAAGAAATCGATTGCACCTTCACTTCAACCTTCAAAGATTCGGCTATGGCCTTGATCTTAGCAAGCTTTCAGCTTTTGGAATATTGAGAGGAGAAGAATGAAGAAGAAAAGAATAGGGGTTATAGAGAAAATTCGGCAGAGGTTATCAAGGAAGAGTAAATAATGCTGAATGGCCTCTCTTTTCCTTTTATAGCCAAATTTACTAGGCTAGAGTCCCTTACTTGGTCACCACTCTTCTATTTTGATAACTTTATCCTTTAATTATCATAAATAAAAGAGTTTAATCCAACATTTATCTCTTCAAAATAATCTAATTTAAAAAAATCATTTATTTATCACCTTTTTAATCGAATATTTATGAAAATAAAACACCTCCTTTCTAGAAGGCTTGTGCCGTCCACCTCAGTCTTCTGGAAGCAAAAATAAAACCTTCTTTTATTTGCTTCCCAAGTGACTCGAACCCAGGCCCATTCCTTTTGCATATGGCGCCATTTCCATAGGCCCTAAGTGGCATCTTCAGGCCACTTTTCCAAGCCTGATTGTGTGTCAAATTTCACATACTTTTTCTCTTAAGGCCACCTTGCCTTAATTTCCTCTTTTAAACTTTAAAACTCGACATTTCTAGGTCATTTCTAAGTTTCCAAAAATTTTCGTTCGGCTCTTTAAATTTGACATTTCCTTACATTTCCAAGTTTCCAGAAATGTTTACTTTCCTCTTTTGAATCATTTCCACATCATTTCCTTACATTCCCTAGTTTCCAAAAATGTTCACTTTCCTCCTTTAAACTTAACGTTTCCAAAGCATTTCCTTACATTTCCTTACATTTCCCTATATTGCCTTACATTTCCATACATTTCCACACATTTCCATACATTTCCATACATTTCAATATATTTCCATACATTTCCATACATTTCCATACATTTCCTTACATTTTCATACTTTTCCATACATTTCCATACATTTCCATACATTTCCATACACCTTAGGGTTCCTAAAATCCTCAGAACACTTCCAACATACCCACTAAGCCCACTCATGAATTATGCACAAATGCATAACCCCTAATCTAGGATGTTACAGTTCTACCCTGCTTAAAAATAATTTCGTCCTCGAAATTACTTATTAACAGTCGTACAATCCTTCTCACCGCACTATGCTTACGCTGCGCACTCTGATCTTAATAGAACCATCATACTTTCTAGGCACAATCTCTAGGTTCACGTCCCTTAGAACTCATTTTCTAACGTCGCGATCTGATTAAGAAGTTTTATGAATTAGTCCTTGTTTCACTTGATTACCTGCGAAGAAGTTTTATGAAAAGAATTTTAGGAATGGTTCTTTCACATTCATACATGCACACAGTCTTTTCATTCATTCATACATCCATCAATCAATTATGAACTTTCGTTCATTCAGAGAAATGTTGTAGTTTTCATTGTTGTTATTTTTCCACTACCCAGGGGTATTTTCATAATTTGTCCTTCAGGGGTATTTTCGTAATTTGTTAAAATAAGGTTCCTTGGTGATTTTGTCAATAAGGGTATTTTGGTAATTTTGAAATCCCGGGGCCTTTCGGTAATTTTGAAATTCCAGGGGTATTTCGGTAATCTTTCACAAACCAGGGTAAATTTGTAAAGTTTAATAATTCAGGGTATTTCAAAAGTTGCAAAACTTGGGGGTTTTTTTTGAGAATTTGTTTTCCAATTCGGTAATGTTGTAAAAATTTTGAAAATCGGGGTCATTTTGGTAATTTTGTGAGTTAAGGGCAATTTCGTAATTTTTCTCCAAATCAAGATATTTTGATATTTTGCAAATTAGGGTTTTTGAACATTTTCTAAAGTAATAAAATTTTGGATAAGTACTGTGGGTATTTTGGAAATCTCATAAACCAAGGGCATTTTTGTAATTTTACCACTAGGGGTATTTTAATAATTTCATAAATCAAAAATTTTTCGAAAAATTTTGTAAAAATAGTTCTCACAAATTAAAAAGGAAATTTTAAGAGTTTTAAAACTAGGGTTTGTTGTTTTGTTCTTTCTTTTTTTTTAAAAAAGAACATGGCTAGTTCCCTTTCGGGTTTTAGTCATTATGTTTAGCCTATGACCGAGCCCTCTTGGTCAGGGTGAACCAAAGCTACACACCAGGCAGGATTCGAGTGGAGAGGAGGTGAGTCACGCGGACTGCTTAAATACCAAGCTCCCACCGAAACCATTCCTAGACATGCGCACAGAGGTCGCCACACCTACTGAACCCTCTGAGTTAGGGTGAACCGAAGCTACGCACCAGGTAGGATTCCTGCTAAGAGGAGGTGAGTCACTAGGACTGCTTAAATACTAGGCTCTTTCGGATCCAATCCTAAACATGCGTCATGTGGGTTACCACACCTAGCTCAAATGACTTAGCCATAGGTTTGTTTAGTGCATTAAGTCTTATGTGTCTTGTGTTTGAGTAGTCTAATCCTAGGGTTCAAGTTCCTATCATACTATTCTACGTTCCATGCCTTTTTTACCCTTCTAATATTCACAACATAATTCACATAATCACCCAAATAGTTGTGGGTACTTACCGTGGATCATGGGTGGAGACTTAGGTGCCGTGCCAGAAAACCTGCTTAATTTCAAAGAAAATCATTTGGCTCACTTTGAAAATGTTTTGGGCCTTAGCCCACAGGCCAAGAGTTTTAAACCTGGGCTCTGATACCAAACTGAAACACCCCACACCCGGCCCACGAGCCGGAACCGATTCTGGTATGTTCCTTAAGAAAATCGGTTTCAAAGTTCTTTGTTACTTAGAGAAAATTTGTGTAATTTTTTAAAAAATATTGTTTTGGGTTGGGCTTAGATCGAAACCCACTTATTTACTTAGAAATCATTTAATTACGATGACAAAATGGTTTAGGGTTTATTATTAAATAAATAATTCTTAAGTTGAACTTTAATCAAAAAAATAGTTTGTAACATAGTAAATTAAAAAAAAATTAACAGAAATAAAGAAATCCGACTTGGGCCTTATGGTCTTATTACATCAATCAAAACCCAAAATAAAATTAAAGTACTGAGTAAAATAAAAGTCCAAATCTTTAAATTTCTCCTTGCGATGCATGGCCATCTTTAGCTCCTACCGACCCGGTCCATTATTGCTCATCACCTGGAAAAAAATATTCCCCCAACGGGGTGAGTCAACCTGACTCAATGTGTACACGACACTAAATCGTAATGGAATCAGGCATACAGTAGTTATACATTCAAACATAAAATACAAGTTATGATGCATTCCCAAACCCAAACCTAATTGTCCATCCGCTACACACCCCCGTACCTGCCAAACACACCGTGGGGACTACTAAGTCGACCCTCCTTCCGCTACACACCAATTTGCGGGCTTAAGGCTCCGCATCTGTGGTTTCAGGAAACCACTTTTCAGATTACTATGGTCTTAGATCACCACTTTTCAGATTACTGTGGTCGTAAGTCACCACTTTTTAGATTACTGTGGTCTTAAGTCACCACTTTTCACTTCCCCTTTCAATATACAACCATATGCCCCATACGTATTAAGATGCATAATATACCAGAGTTCACAATCTTATAATATTCTCATGTTACGAATAACATTTTTCACATTCCTAGTAGAAGTAGGAAACGTACCTGAGTACTTTGTACCATAACATGGTACTTTAGCCATGCTCATATTTCTATTAACACATTTTTTAATACATGCAACCATAATTCATATTACAAAGTAGTGTGGAGTACACACCTGATTCGCTTAGCAAATTCCTTGAGATCTCAAAATCTGATCTACCGCTTCGATCCTTAATCCCTACATTTGATTAATCACTTACTAATTTAATAAAAAACCATTCGGCCTTAAATCCAAATCTTAGTAGGATTAGTATACTTAAAACTTACCTTGAATTTCTCAAATCTCGAAATCCTTGTATCCCTCTGCCGAATTCCCTATAACTACATGTTAGATCAATTTCTAACTTTTATTCACAACAATTAACCCTTAGCCGAATGTTAAATATGACTTACCTTAGATTCTTAAATCCCGAAATTCACCGAATAACTAGGGAACACGCGGCCTATGGTGTACCTTCGGGAAAAAAACTTCTCCTTCCTTGTAGCCGACACTTAGTAAATCTCGAAAGATCTCTTCAAGGTTTTGACAACAAGATGTTAATGGGGTTAGTCCTAGATTTCGATAAGTCTAAAATATAAAAGAATGGAAACCAAACTTGGATCTTACCCTTATTTGAAGAAATCGATTGCACCTTCACTTCAACCTTCAAAGATTCGGCTATGGCCTTGATCTTAGCAAGCTTTCAGCTTTTGGAATATTGAGAGGAGAAGAATGAAGAAGAAAAGAATAGGGGTTGTAGAGAAAATTCGGCAGAGGTTATCAAGGAAGAGTAAGTAATGCTGAATGGCCTCTCTTTTCCTTTTATAGCCAAATTTACTAGGCTAGAGTCCCTTACTTGGTCACTACTGTTCTATTTTGATAACTTTATCCTTTAATTATCATAAATAAAAGAGTTTAATCCAACATTTATCTCTTCAAAATAATCTAATTTAAAAAACTCCTTTATTTATCACCTTTTTAATCGAATATTTATGAAAATAAAACACCTCCTTTCTAGAAGGCTTGTGCCGTCCACCTCAGTCTTCTGGAAGCAAAAATAAAACCTCCTTTATTTGCTTCCCAAGTGACTCGAACCCAGGCCCATTCCTTTTGCATATGGCGCCATTTCCATAGGCCCTAAGTGGCATCTTCAGGCCACTTTTCCAAGCCTGATTGTGTGTCAAATTTCACATACTTTTTCTCTTAAGGCCACCTTGCCTTAATTTCCTCTTTTAAACTTTAAAACTCGACATTTCTAGGTCATTTCTAAGTTTCCAAAAATTTTTGTTCGGCTCTTTAAACTTGACATTTCCTTACATTTCCAAGTTTCCAGAAATGTTTACTTTCCTCTTTTGAATCATTTCCACATCATTTCCTTACATTCCCTAGTTTCCAAAAATGTTCACTTTCCTCTTTTAAACTTAACGTTTCCAAAGCATTTCCTTACATTTCCCTATATTGCCTTACATTTCCATACATTTCCACACATTTCCATACATTTCCATACATTTCAATATATTTCCATACATTTCCATACATTTCCATACATTTCCATACATTTCCTTACATTTCCATACATTTCCATACATTTCCATACTTTTCCATACATTTCCATACATTTCCATACACCTTAGGGTTCCTAAACTCCTTAGAACACTTCCAACATACCCACTGAGCCCACTTTGCCACATGTCTTCCTTGTGTCATGAGTCCAACACAAATTTTCCTTAAGGCCTCTTTGCCTCGTTTCCTCTTTTCATTTAAAATCCAATAATTTTTCTACGCTTTCTCTTCCATCCTAGAATTTTAAAAACCCTTAATACACTTCCAAACACTGCCAAAACCTACTAACTCATGAATTATGCACAAACGCATAACCCCTAATCTAGGATGTTACAGTTCTACCCTCCTTAAAAATAATTTCGTCCTCGAAATTACTTATTAATGTACCGTACAAATCCTTCTCTCACCGCACTATGCTTACGCTGCACACTCTGATCTTCATAGAACCATCATACTTTCTAGGCACAATCTCTAAGTTCACGTCCCTTAGAACTCATTTTCTAACGTCGCGATCTGATTAAGAAGTTTTATGAATTAGTCCTTGTTTCACTTGATTACCTGCGAAGAAGTTTTATGAAAAGCATTTTAGGAGTGGTTCTTTCACATTCATACATGCACACAGTCTTTTCATTCATTCATACATCCATCAATCAATTATGAACTTTCGTTCATTTAGAGAAATGTTGTAGTTTTCATTGTTGTTGTTTTTCCACTACCCAGGGGTATTTTCATAATTTGTCCTACAGGGGTATTTTCGTAATTTGTCAAAATAAGGTTCCTTGGTGATTTTGTCAATAAGGGTATTTTGGTAATTTTGAAATCGCAGGGCCTTTCGGTAATTTTGAAATTCCAGGGGTATTTCGGTAATTTTTCACAAACCAGGGTAAATTTGTAAAGTTTAATAATTCAGGGTATTTCAAAAGTTGCAAAACTTGGGGGTTTTTTTTTTTTGAGAATTTGTTTTCCAATTCGGTAATGTTGTAAAAATTTTGAAAATCGGGGTCATTTTGGTAATTTTGTGAGTTAAGGGCAATTTCGTAATTTTTCTCCAAATCAAGATATTTTGATATTTTGCAAATTAGGGTTTTTGAACATTTTCTAAAGTAATGAAATTTTGGATAAGTACTTGGGTATTTTGGAAATCTCATAAACCAAGGGCATTTTTGTAATTTTACCACTAGGGGTATTTTAGTAATTTCATAAATCAAAAATTTTTCGAAAAATTTTGTAAAAATAGTTCTCACAAATTAAAAAGGAAATTTTAAGAGTTTTAAAACTAGGGTTTGTTGTTTTGTTCTTTCTTTTTTTTTTAAAAAAAAAACATGGCTAGTTCCCTTTCGGGTTTTAGTCATTATGTTTAGCCTATGACCGAGCCCTCTTGGTCAGGGTGAACCAAAGCTACACACCAGGCAGGATTCGAGTGGAGAGGAGATGAGTCACGCGGACTGCTTAAATACCAAGCTCCCACCGAAACCATTCCTAGACATGCGCACAGAGGTCGCCACACCTACTGAACCCTCTGAGTTAGGGTGAACCGAAGCTACGCACCAGGTAGGATTCCTGCTAAGAGGAGGTGAGTCACTAGGACTGCTTAAATACTAGGCTCTTTCGGATCCAATCCTAAACATGCGTACAGGGGTTACCACACCCTAGCTCAGTGACTTAGCCATAGGTTTGTTTAGTGCATTAAGTCTTATGTGTCTTGTGTTTGAGTAGTCTAATCCTAGGGTTCAAGTTCCTATCATACTATTCTATGTTCCATGCCTTTTCTACCCTTCTAATATTCACAACATAATTCACATAATCACCCAAATTGTTAGGGGTACTTACCTGGTGGACTGCGGGTCGGAGACTTAGGTGCCGTGCCAGAAAACCTGCTTAATTTCAAAAAAAATCATTTGGCTCACTTTGAAAATGTTTTGGGCTTTAGCCCACAGGCCAAGAGTTTTAAACCTGGGCTCTGATACCAAACTAAAACACCCCACACCCGGCCCACGAGCTGGAACCGGTTCTGGTATGTTCCTTAAGAAAATCGGTTTCAAAGTTCTTTGTTACTCAGAGAAAATTTGTGTAATTTTTTAAAAAATATTGTTTTGGGTTGGGCTTAGATCGAAACCCACTTATTTACTTAGAAATCATTTAATTACGATGACAAAATAGTTTAGGGTTTATTTTTAAATAAATAATTCTTAAGTTGAACTTTAATCAAAAAAATAGTTTGTAACATAGTAAATTAAAAAAAAATTTAACAGAAATAAAGAAATCCAACTTGGGCCTTATGGCCTTATTACATCAATCAAAACCCAAAATAAAATTAAAGTATTGAGTAAAATAAAAGTCCAAATCTTTAAATTTCTCCTTGCGATGCATGGCCACCTTTAGCTCCTGCCGACCCGGTCCATTATTGCTCATCACCTGGAAAAAAAATATTCCCCCAACAGGGTGAGTCAACCTGACTCAATGTGTACACGACACTAAATCGTAATGGAATCAGGCATACAGTAGTTATACATTCAAACATAAAATACAAGTTATGATGCATTCCCAAACCCAAACCTAATTGTCCATCCGCTACACACCCCGTGCACCGCCAAACACACACAATGGGGACTACTAAGTCGACCCTCCTTCCGCTACACACCAATTTGCGGGCTTAAGGCTCGTGATCTGTGGTTTCAGGAAACCACTTTTCGGGACATCTTGTGGTCTTAGATCACCACTTTTCGACATCTTGTGGTCGTAAGTCACCACTTTTCAGATTACTGTGGTCTTAAGTCACCACTTTTCACTTCCCCTTTCAATATACAACCATATGCCCCATACGTATTAAGATGCATAATATACCAGAGTTCACAATCTTATAATATTCTCATGTGACGAATAACATTTTTCACATTCCTAGTAGAAGTAGGAAACGTACCTGAGTACTTTGTACCATAACATGGTACTTTAGCCATGCTCATATTTCTATTAACACATTTTTTAATACATGCAACCATAATTCATATTACAAAGTAGTGTGGAGTACACACCTGATTCGCTTAGCAAATTCCTTGAGATCTCAAAATCTGATCTACCGCTTAGATCCTTAATCCCTACATTTGATTAATCACTTACTAATTTAATAAAAAACCATTCGGCCATAAATCGAAATCTTAGTAGGATTAGTATACTTAAAACTTACCTTGAATTTCTCAAATAAAACTTACCTTGAATTTCTCAAATCCCGAAATCCTTGTATCCCTCTATCCAAATCCCTATAACTACATGTTAGATCAATTTCTAACATTTATTCACAACAATTAACCCTTAGCCGAATGTTAAATATGACTTACCTTAGATTCTTAAATCCCGAAATTCACCGAATAACTAGGGAACACGCGGCCTATGGTGTACCTTCGGGAAAAAAACTTCTCCTTCCTTGTAGTCGACACTTAGTAAATCTCGAAAGATCTCTTCAAGGTTTTGACAACAAGATGTTAATGGGGTTAGTCCTAGATTTCGATAAGTCTAAAATATAAAAGAATGGAAACCAAACTTGGATCTTACCCTTATTTGAAGAAATCGATTGCACCTTCACTTCAACCTTCAAAGATTCTTGGCTATGGCCTTGATCTTAGCAAGCTTTCACTTTTGGGAATATTGAGAGGAGAAGAATGAAGAAGAAAAAAGAATAGGGGTTGTAGAGAAAATTCGGCAGAGGTTATCAAGGAAGAGTAAATAATGCTGAATGGCCTCTCTTTTCCTTTTATAGCCAAATTTACTAGGCTAGAGTCCCTTACTTGGTCACCACTCTTCTATTTTGATAACTTTATCCTTTAATTATCATAAATAAAAGAGTTTAATCCAACATTTATCTCTTCAAAATAATCTAATTTAAAAAAATCCTTTATTTATCACCTTTTTAGTCGAATATTTATGAAAATAAAACACCTCCTTTCTAGAAGGCTTGTGCCGTCCACCTCAGTCTTCTGGAAGCAAAAATAAAACCTCCTTTATTTGCTTCCCAAGTGACTCGAACCCAGGCCCATTCCTTTTGCATATGGCGCCATTTCCATAGGCCCTAAGTGGCATCTTCAGGCCACTTTTCCAAGCCTGATTGTGTGTCAAATTTCACATACTTTTTCTCTTAAGGCCACCTTGCCTTAATTTCCTCTTTTAAACTTTAAAACTCGACATTTCTAGGTCATTTCTAAGTTTCCAAAAATTTTCGTTCGGCACTTTAAACTTGACATTTCCTTACATTTCCAAGTTTCTAGAAATGTTTACTTTCCTCTTTTGAATCATTTCCACATCATTTCCTTACATTCCCTAGTTTCCAAAAATGTTCACTTTCCTCTTTTAAACTTAATGTTTCCAAAGCATTTCCTTACATTTCCTTACATTTCCCTATATTGCCTTACATTTCCATACATTTCCACACATTTCCATACATTTCCATACAATTCAATATATTTCCATACATTTCCATACATTTCCATACATTTCCTTACATTTTCATACTTTTCCATACATTTCCATACATTTCCATACACCTTAGGGTTCCTAAAATCCTCAGAACACTTCCAACATACCCACTAAGCCCACTTTGCCACATGCCTTCCTTGTGTCATGAGTCCAACACAAATTTTCCTTAATGCCTCTTTGCCTTGTTTCCTCTTTTCACTTAAAATCCAATAATTTTTCTAAGCTTTCTCTTCAATCCTAGAATTTTAAAAACCCTTAATACACTTCCAAACACTGCCAAAACCTACTAACTCATGAATTATGCACAAACGCATAACCCCTAATCTAGGATGTTACAAGGCTGAACATCAGTTGCCGTCAGGTTTACTTCAGCCGGTGAAGATTCCACAGTGGAAGTGGGAAAGGATCACTATGGATTTTGTTAGTGGATTACCCCTTACGCCTAGTAAGAAGGTGTAATATCCGGGATTTAGGGGTTGTGCGTTCGTGCATAATTCTTGAGATAGTGGGCTCAGTGTGTGTGTTGGATGTGTTCGGAGGAGTTTTAGGTACTCTAAGATATAAGGGAATGCCTTAGAAAATATTGGAAGTTGAGGGGGTGTGAGGCTAAGGTGGCCTTAAAAAAATATGTGTAGGATTTATGTCACAAGTAACCATGTGGTAAGGTGGCTTGGGACGTTACCTTAGGGGCATGGAAGGTTACATCAAAGAGGCTTCAGGAGGGAGGAGGTTCGTGTCATGTTAGTGGCATAAAGTGTGGCTTTTATTTTGCTTTTGGCGTCAAGGGAGGAGAGAAAAGGTTGGACGACATAGGGACTTTTGAAGGATAAGATAAAGCCTTGTTTTTCTTTTTAACAATTCAGCTAAAGAGTAGGATAAATGTTGATTTATTTTTATTTAGTTTAAATGAGTAGATAAGAGATAATTGTTGTTTTTTTTTTTTTTGAATGGGTGTTAAGGAGATAATATAGGAGATTAATAAGGGATTGATAAGGGACATAGTAGTGGCCGAATGAGGGGCTCCTTGGGTTGGCATATTCAGTCATGTATAGGGGGGATAAGTGCCGAATTTTATTTATTTCTTCCCTAGTCTCCCTTGCTGAATCTTTAGTGAAGAGAAGTCTCTCCTTCGAATTTTCTTTTCATCTTTGTGTGATTGCCGAAATTTGTACCTTATTTTCCCTTTGATAAGAACCGAAAGTTGATGCATTTATTTTCTTCCTTTCACATCTTTTTCTTCTCCACACATCCTTAAAACCGAATTCTCATAAGCCTTCTCTATTATTCTATTTCCTCTCTTCTTTGTTTGGCACCTTAAAGAAACACCATAGCCGAATACATCTTTTCCTATTGTGGCTGACTTTTCCATCATTGTTTTAAGGGCTTAACCGAATCTTAAAGTGCTCTTAATCTCTGCTTTGTCGCAAGTCATAAAAGCCAAAGCAGTTGCCGAAACCTTTTTTTCGCAGGCAACGTGTAGTTGTAAGTGTTCTTCCATTAGCAATCGGGTTTGGACTCCTTTCATTTTGTGTGTCGAAATCAAGTGATTAAGGCTTTGGTTTAAGGTTGGCCAAATGATTATAGGGCCTTTATCTAGTGTTTCTTTTGTATGTAGCCGAAGGAAGGGAGCACCAGAGAAGGTCTTTTAAGATTTGTGGGATCAAGGTATGTGGTATGTGCTATTCAGCCAAGGGCCATTTTCCATAGGTTTATGCCTTAAGTCGATTCTAACAATAGTTTGGTAGGGATTTCGATAAACTTCAAGAGCAGGAGTGGTTTCCGGGATTTGGAAGAAATAGCTAGGTGATTGGTGATATTCGGCCATAGGCCATATTAGTTATTAAGGGTAGCCGTTTCTAACAGTGTTTGCTTAGGGACAAATCGACAGTGATTAAAAAGGAGCTTTCAGGATTTCAAGACCCTTTCAGTAAGTTTGTTAAGTTGCGGATATTTGGTTAAGATTTCGTATATTGATGATTAACGGAGTGTTCTGATTAAGTATTGTGATGGAGGCGAATACCAGTCAAGAAGGGAAAGGGAAGGTCCCTATCCCGAAGTTTAAGAAGAGATCGGTTTTTGCAGTTCGGGATTGGCCACCGGGGTGTGGGCCAGCAGCAGGGGAAAGCTATAGGCAGATAGCTGTAGTGTCGCTTAGAGATAGCATTGGGATCGAGAGCTTAGAGCTTCAGGTTATCAGGTGTGTGATTAACCCACCGCTTTCCGGGTTTATGTTATCTGTGTATGTGATATGTATGTGCTAACAAGTGCAGTGACAATTATGAGATGGATACCCTTAAGGGGGTATGTTGATAATCAGGCCAGTACTAATCCGATGAGAAGTGGTTATCTATGTATATATGTGAATATGTCTATGAAAATATGTGTTTGTATGCGATAACATGTACATGCATTATCTTATTATGTCATTATTATATGTTGCATGTGCATAGGATGGGATATGAATATGAAAGAAGGTACGGGTGTACTTCGAGTACGTGGTTTGATGTTAGCCTTGAGCTACATCGTGGATTGGCACTGACTGAGGTCGCATTGTGGATTATTATGATTAAGTTCACGTGGTTGATATCGACTATGTGCCATATCGTGGTTGATGAATAACTATGTGTCCCATCGTGGTTTTGGTGCTAGCTACGGCTACATCATGGATTGGCACTGACTGAGGTCGCGTTGTGGATTATTTGCGATTTAGTTCGCGTGGACGGCATTGATTGCCTTATTGGAGTAAAAAGGAGAGGGTGATTTGGTAATCCCCTGGTGTGTGGTGGCTGGATACGAGGGTGTGTAGAGGATGGACCCTAGGTTGGGTTGGGTGCACTTTGTATGGTTATGTTTGAAATGTGGTATGGAAATGGGCCAAGGCCCAATTGTGGAAATTATGTGAATAAGTTACCTTCCTATTTGAACTATGATATGGTATGTGGTTGTGGGCTAGGACCACATGTGGGTGGAATTCAGTGGGCTAATTACACACTGAGTCTGTATGACTCACCCAACTTTCTAAACATCGCAGGTGATACGCGAATCTTGGACCGGGTTGGAGTGGATACAAAGGTGGCCGTGCAGAAGTTATTTTTATGCCATGCAGAAGTTAATTTTATTTGTTTCATACAGAAGACATTTTAATTATTTTATTCGGTTTATTATTAAGTACTCTTGTTTACTTATTTATTGTAATAAGGGCCTCCTAAAGTATTTAAGGTTTATTATTATGTTTTAGTTGGATGAAAATTAAATTACTATTTGGTAATGTTGTTATTATAGCAACTTATATCTCAAAATTTTATACCAAGGTTTTATACCCGGATATCTTATCACAACTTAATATTACTTAGAATTTTAAATATACAACGTTTTACCAAAAACAACAAAATTTATGTTTTCATCCTTAAGACAAACTCTTTTCAAACGATTTTTCTGCAGTGACATACCAGATCCGGTCAAGGCTTGTGGACCGAGTTTGGGGTGTTACAGACTCACCCTATTGTGGGAATAATTTTTTAGGTGACGATCAGTGATGGACTGGGTCGGCAGGAGCTTAGTGGCGACCATGCTCAGTTGGGATTTTATTTTAATTTGGACTTTTTATGTTTTAAGTATTTTAAAATTTATTACGGGTTTGTTTTGATGTAATAAGGCCATAATTATAAACTGTTTATGCATGCATTTTTAATTATTTCCTCAGGATACGAAATTTTTATCAAATTAAAGACTAAGTAAATTTTATTTAAGAATGAACTCTAAACGTTTTGACACCTAAAAGAAAATGATTTCTAATTTAAAGATAAAACGTAAAACAAATTCGGCATATCCTTTAACTTAAAGTTTTGAAACTTAACAATGGAATTTTTATAAAAACTTATATTTCAAAATAAACTAGTTTTCGACTTGAGCCCAACCCAATTCGAGTTTTCTCCCAAAATCACTCAAAGATTTTCAAAAGATACAAACCAGTTTTGAAACGTTTTACTCAAGGAACATACCGGATCTGGTCAAGGCTCATGGGCCGGGTTTGGGGTGTTTCAGCTTGGTATCAGAGCCCAGTTTTAAACTCTCGGCCTTGGGTTTAAAGCCCACAATGTTTTAAAAAAAGTTAGGCCCAAATGAATTTTTGTGGAAGTTTTGTGAAATTGAGCAGGTTTTTCTGGCATGGCACCCAAGTCTCCGACCCGAAGTCCACAAAGTAAGTAATTCTAATTGTTGTGTGAATTATAATATGACTTGTAGAAGGGTAGAAATGGAACGTAGAATAGTATGATAGGTACTCGAACCCTATGACTAGGTTACCCCAACAATTTCATAAGACTTAAAGCCTAATTAAACAAACCTGTGACTAAGTCGCCGAGTTAGGGTGTGGCAACCATTGTGCGCATGTCTAGGATTAGATCCGGAAGAGCCTGGTACTTAAGCAGTCCTAGTGACTCACCTCCTCTTCGCTGGAATCCTACCTGGTGCGTAGCTACGGTTCACCCTAACCAAGGGGACTTATTCACAGGCTAAACCCAATAACTAAAACCCGAAAGGGATTAGACGGGTTTTTATAAAAACTTCAATTTTAAAATCCCCAAATTACCCCTTTAAATTATAGCAAAAAAAATTATTTTGAAAATTTCTCAAAATATTTTGATTTACACAATTACTAAAATACCCCTAGTGGTAAAATTACAAAAAAAAATGCCCTTGGTTTATAAAATGTCCATACTACCCACAATTTTTATAAAAATTTCCTTACTTTATAAAATGTCCAAAAGCTCTATTTTGCAAAATATTAAAATACTCCGATTTGGAAAAGTTACGAAGATTTCCCCTGAATGACAAAATTACCAAAATAACCCTGATTTCCAAAATTCTGCCATACCTCTGATTTGGGAAAATTTTTAAAAATACCCTTGAGTTTCGACAATTTCAAAATATCTTGATCTATTAAGATTTTCAAATTGACCCTGATTTATTACCAAAATACCCCTGTAGGACAAATGATGAAAATACCCCTGGGATAAGAATAGACAAGAAAGTTCGAATAGTGAATGTGTGTGATAAGTACTACTGAATGAATGTTTGGATGAATGTGCTCCTCTGAATTAGGGTAGAAGACTTGAACGAAAACCTTGCAATGATCGAAAGAACCACTATTAAACTTCTTTCATAAAATTTCTTCGCGGATAATCAGTGGAACAAAATACTAATGCATAAGAATTTCTTAATCAAATTAAAGCGCGAACGTAGACATGAGCTCTAGGGGACATGGTCGTAATGTGCGAGGATGCGGTAGAGGTAGAATGAAAGTGTCGAAACCCGTTAGATCGGGTCAAGGATCTGAAAATGAGGTACCACTGCCACCACCACCAGCAGCTGTTGGTGTTGAGCAGCAAGATCAGATAGGGGATGATGCTGTATTGCAGGCTGTGCTGCGAGTCCTTAAGATGGTGGCTGGAGCAGGTGGAAATATGGGAGCTCGGAAGTCTGTACCCGAGCGACTCTGAGCCAACGGAGCTGAGGTGTTCCGTGGTGTATCTGGTGTGGCACCCAATACGGCTGAGTATTGGTTGGAAGCGACTGAGCGGATCATGGATGAGCTCGATCTGACCGCTGAGGAAAAGTTGAAAGGGTTGGTGTCGCTTCTCCACGATGAGTCATATCAGTGGTGGCTCACGGTTTGGGATAGTGCTACGGCTGAGGTACTCACTTGGGAATATGTTAAAGCGGCATATCAGAAGAAGTATGTCGACACTCATTACATTGATGCGCAGAGGAAGGCATTTCTGGGGCTGGTTCAAGGAAATAAGGCTGAATTCTTAAGGATGAGCCGTTATGCTAAAGGGATAGTGGCTACTGAACATGAGCGGTGTGTCCGATTTGAGGATGGACTAAGGGATGACCTGAGGTTATTGATAGCTTCACAGCAGGAGCGGAAATTTGCGGTGTTAGTTGAAAAGGCCAAGGTAGCTAAGGGAATTAAGGAGTCGGTAAGGCAGAGCTCTGATTGGAATAGACCAAAGAGAAGTTTTAGGCCATCAGGATCGTCTGGAAATGTGCAAAAGAGGCCGCGTGTTGATGGGCCGCGAGGTCAGCAAGCTGGTTCAGGAGGGCAGTATCATACGTGTGCTCAATGTAGGAAGATGCACTTAGGGGAATGTTGGAACAAAGCAGGAGGATGCTTTAAGTGCGGGTCTAAGGATCACATGATTAAGGACTGTCCGATAAAGATAGACGGAAGCCGACCCACAGGTCAGGGTCCTAATCAGGCTAAAAGAGGTGGATAGCAGCCTCAGTAAGGTCGTAGTCCGAATAACAGAGGTAATGGTGCTGGAAGAGGATGAGGAACACCTGGCAGAGGTGTTGGTAATGCAGAGGTAAGGCAACCGGGTCTGGTATATGCAGTTCGCTGAAAAGAGGATGGAGACGCACCGGACGTCATAACCGGTACATTTCTTATATTTGGCAAGCCTTATTTTGCTTTGATTGATGTGGGCTCGACCCATTCTTATGTTGCATGTAAAATAGTTGAAACTCTAGGCATAGCCTCTGAACTTTCTAGTAGGGAGATGACTGTAGTAAGGCCATTAGGTCGAACTGTAGTGGTGAACAAGATATTTCGGAAAGTACCTCTAGAGATTCAAGGAGTGGTATTCTCTGCCGACTTAATGGAACTACCCTTCGGAGAATTTGATCCTATTCTTGGCATGGACTGGCTAGTGGAACATCGGGCTGTGTTGGATTGTGCAGCTAAGCGAATGGAGTTAAGGACCCCGGAGGATGAAGTGGTAATTATGATAGGAGAAAGAAGAAACTACTTGTCTAACGTAGTTTCAGCACTAAAGGCTGAAATGATGGTCCAGAAAGGGTGTAAGGCATTCCTGACTTTCGTTAGGGCGTTGGATGCGAAAGAAGGGGGAGTCAGTAGAGTTAGAACCGTAAAGGAATTTGTGGATGTCTTTCTGGAAGAGTTACCAGGAATACCCCTAGACAGGGAGGTGGAGTTCAGAATTGATTTGTCGCCGAACGACTCCCCGTGTCAATTGCCCGCATGAATGGCACCAAAAGAGTTGGTTGAGCTCAAGGCTCAAATCCAAGAGTTACTTGATCGTGGGTTTATCCGACCCAGTGTGTCTCCATGGGGAGCACCGATCTTGTTTGTGAAGAAGAAGGACGGAACTATGCGTATGTGCATAGACTATCGTCAATTGAATAAGCTGACCATCAAGAACAAGTACCCTTTGCCAAGGATAGACGACTTGTTCGATCAGCTTAAGAGAGCGGTAGTTTTTTTCAAAGATAGATCTACGGTCTGGATATCATCAGCTTAAGGTAAAAGAAGCAGATATACATAAGACAACTTTCCGGACAAGATACGGGCATTATGAGTTCTTAGTAATGCCGTTTGGGTTGACAAACGCCCCAGTCACGTTCATGGATGTTATAAACCGTGTTTTTCAACCCTACTTGGATCGGTTCATCATTGTATTCATCGACGACATTCTAGTGTATTCCAAGTCTGAAGAGGAGCATGATGAGCACCTCCGGATAGTGTTGCAGGTGTTGGGGGAGAAGAAGCTTTATGCTAAATTTAGCAAGTGTGAATTTTGGCTTAAGGAGGTTGCATTCTTAGGGCACGTGGTATCTGCGAAAGGAATAAGAGTGGATCCTAGAAAGATTGAGGTAGTGTTGGATTGGAAATCACCTAAGTCTGTGGCTGAGGTTTGTAGTTTCTTAGGATTGGTAGGCTACTACCGAAGGTTTCTGGAAGGGTTCTCATCGATCGCTGCACCTTTGACAAAGTTGTTAAGGAAGGAAGTACCTTTTGTATGGTCAGATTAGTAATAGGAGAGCTTTGAGAAGCTTAAGAGGGTTTTGACTGAAGCTCCAGTTTTGATTCAGCCTGAGGCAGGGAAGGACTTTGTGGTATACTGTGATGCTTCTCACACAGGACTAGGGTGCATTCTGATGCAAGACGAAAAAGTAGTGGCGTATGCGTCCCGACAATTAAGGCCACATGAGGTTAACTACCCGATGCATGATTTAGAGTTAACGGCGGTGGTCTTTGCTCTTAAGGTATGGAGGCACTATCTTTATGGAGAAAAGTCGGTGATCTACACAGACCACAAGAGCCTTAAGTATCTGCTGACTCAGAAAGAGTTGAACCTGAGACAGCGAAGGTGGGTGGAGTTGTTGAAGGACTACGACTTTTCTATAGAGTATCACCCGGGTAAGGCGAATGTGGTAGTAGATGCCTTAAGTCGAAAGGTTGTGTCAGATCTGAGAGCATTGTTTGCGCATCTAAGTTTGTATGATGATGGAAGTCTGCTGGCAGAGTTGCAAGTCAAACCGACGTGGTTAAATGAGGTAAAAGAGAGTTAGTTGGCAGATGAGGATTTAAGTGCTAGGTTGCGACAAGTTCAGAATGGTGGTTTAGAGGATTACAGTATGTCCAGTGATGGAGTATCGTGTTTCAAGGGTAAAGTCTGTATGCCGGGGAATAAGGAATTAAGGCAGATAATTCTTCAGGAATTGCATAGTAGCATTTATGCTATGCATCCTGGAGGTACCAAGTTGTACAGGGATCTAAGGGAACAGTTTTGGTGGCCTGGTCTTAAGAGGGAAGTGATAGAGTTTGTAGGGAAGTGCTTAACGTGTCAGCAAGTCAAAGCTGAACACCAAGTTCCATCAGGATTACTTCAACAAATCAAGATTCTGCAGTGGAGGTGGGAGAGAATCACCATGGACTTCGTTAGTAGGCTTCCCCTTATGCCTACTAAGAAGGACTCGGTATGGGTGATAGTAGATTGATTGACAAAATCTGCGTATTTCATTCCAGTGCGGGTTGACTATTCTTTGCAGAAGTTGGTGAAGTTATATGTGGCAGAAATTGTGAGATTACATGGAGTTTCGGTTTCGATCATTTCAGATAGGGATCCAAGGTTTACGTCTCGATTTTGGAAGGCACTACATCAAGCTTTAGGCACCAGACTGGATTTCACTACGGCATTTCATCCATAGTCAGATGGTCAATCAGAACGAATAATTCAAGTGTTAGAGGATATGTTGAGGGGATGTGTGATAGACTTCAGAGGAAGTTGGGAAGACCATTTGCCTTTAGCAGAATTTGCATACAACAACAGCTATCAAGCCAGTATTCGGATGGCACCGTATGAAGCGCTCTATGGACGGAAGTGTCGCACTCCTACGTGTTCGATAGAATTAGGGGAACGTCAGGTTTTGGGTCCAGAGATTGTGGCAGAATCTGAGGAAAAGGTTGAGATCATTCGGGCACGGTTGAAAGAGGCAATTGACAGGAAAAAGTCGTAAACAGATCTCAAACGGAAGGAAATAGAATTTGATGTGGGAGATCAAGTGTTTCTTAAGGTCTCGCCTTGGAAGAAGGTGATGAGATTTGGTCACAAAGGGAAGCTAAGTCCAAGGTTTATAGGACCAGTGGCATATCAGTTAGAGTTGCCACCGGAGTTGAAGCAGATGCACGACGTATTCCATGTGTCCATGCTACGTCGTTATCGATCGGATCCATCTTATGTAGTTCCGGTTGAAGAGGTAGAGTTAAGGCCAGATTTGTCCTACGAGGAAGAGCTGATTCAGATCTTAGAACGGGATGTGAAAGTGCTACGAAGCAAATCAGTCCCTTTAGTCAAAGTGTTATGGCACAATCATAGAGTAGATGAAGCTTCGTGGGAGCCGGAGGAAACAATGCGACAGCAATACCCTCACTTATTTCAGCCAGGTAATTTCGAGGACGAAATTATTTTAAGGGGTTAGAACTGTAACATTCTGGATTTTGGGCTTATGCATTTGTGCTTAAATATATGTGAAAGCATGCCTTGTGTGTTGTGAGTGTGTTGTATGAATTTTGTGAACTTTAGAAAATAGGAGAATGCCTTAGAAAATATCGTATTTTAAGTTCTAAGAGGAAGCTAGGCTTGATAGGGCCTTAAGAAAAATTGTAAGGGAAATATGACACAGAAATTAGCTTGTTAAAGTGGCAAGGAGGCACCACTTAAAGCCCAGTAAGTGACGCCACAAGCATGTACAAATAGGCCTAGGTTCGAGTCACAAGGAATGCAAAAGGGAGCTTTTATTTTTGCGGCAACAAGGGGTGGTAATGGACGGCAAGGGGAGACTGTGGGATGAGTTTAAGATGTGGTTAAATTCCCTTGAAAATTTCGGCTAAAGCAGAAGATAATTGAGGATTTATTTTTAATTATTTTGAATAAGTGGAGAAGAGGAAAAATAGGAGAATAACAAGGTGAAGCTAGTGTTTGATTAAGTAGCCGAATTTATTAGCAAAACATTCATCTTTTTCCTTGTTTTTCTTTTATTTTCTCATCCTTTTCTCTGGCCGAATTCTCCTTTTCTTCTTTTCTCAAAGTCTTTTTCTCTAGCCGATTTCTTCATAGCATTAAAGCCGAAATATCCCTTGTGCTAGCTGAAACTTTATCCATCTCCATTGTCGAAAGTGATCAACTTATTCTCTTCTTCTTTTCATAATCTTCCAAAAGCCAAAATCTGTCGATCATTGCCTAGCCTATATAGCCGAATATTGCTAAGGGATTCAAGCAAGGGTTCAATCGAATTCATCATTAAGGGTAAGTATCAATTGATATTGTTTCTCTCTTTATTTTAGATTAATCAAAGATAGGCATCTAACTCTATTAATGACTTTGGCCGAAACTAGGAAGGACTCTTTCAGGATCTGTCCCTAGTCGACTATAAGGAAGTTTCAGGATTTCAATATCTAAGGTAAGACATGTGTAATATTCAGCCAAGGGCCATTTGTTATGATTAAATGTTAGAAATTGATCTAATATATATCTATAAGGATTTCGACAGTACTACAAAGAAGTGACAATTTTCGGGATTTAAGATTCACAAGGTAAGTGAATCTAACATTTGGCCAAGGCCCTATTTTGGTATTTAGATCTGTTTCTTTATTATTCAAAAGCCAAAAACTAATTAGTTAAGTGATTTAATGCCTAGCCGATTGCAAGGGAGGAACTCTACGAAGTTTCGGGATTTGACTTGTAGTCAAATCGACAGCAAGGAATTAAGGATCTAAAGCACTAGATCGAGTTTTCGGGATTTCAATAAAGCATTAAGTATACCAGGTGTGTAGCCATACCCTAAGTTTTAATAGATTTATGGTATGGTTATAATGCATGTGTTATTAAAAATGTGAAAAATATGGCTAAGGTACCATGCGATGGTACAAAGTACTCAGGTACGTTTTCCTACTCCTACTAGGATTATAATATGATCTGTTATGGTACATATGTGAAACTATAAGAATGTGAATAAGGGATATGACATGGTTAATGCATATTTGTATGGCATGGGGCATATGGGTAATTATGAACGGGGAAGTGAATGTGGTGACTTATGTCACGGTATCTGAATGTGGTGACTTCGGTCACATTATCTGAATGTGGTGTCTCATGACACAAAATAATTATCTAGTGGCTATGCCACAACATTATAAGGACAATGAGCACGTCGACTGCAGCGACTGCCTTCGATGATGTGTAGCGGATGGAGGGTTGACTTAGCAGTCCCCACGGTGTGCAAGTTGGTACGGGTGATGTGTAGCGGATGGCATCTAGGCTTGGGTTCAGGATTGCATCATTAATTATAAATTGCTACATGTATATGTATGATATGTTATATGCCTAAATTGTTTGGGACTTAGTGTTAGTTATACACATTGAGTCTATTTGACTCACCCCGTTGTGGGAATAATTTTTCAGGTGACGATCAGTGATGGACCGGGTCGGCAGGAGCTTAGTGGTGGCCATGCTCAGTTCGGGATTTTATTTTAATTTGGACTTTTTATGTTTTAAGTATTTTTGAATTTATTTCGGGTTTTTTTGATGTAATAAGGCCATAGTTATAAACTGTTTATGCATGCATTTTTAGTTATTTCCTCAGGATACGAAATCTTTATCAAATTAAAGACTAAGTAAATTTTATTTAAGAATGAACTCTAAACGTTTTGACACCTAAAAGAAAATGATTTCTAATTTAAAGATAAAACCTAAAGCAAATTCAGCATATCCTTTAACTTAAAGTGTCGAAACTTAACAATGGAATTTTTATAAAAACTTATATTTCAAAATAAACTAGTTTCCGACTTGAGCCCCACCCAATTCGAGTTTTCTCCCAAAATCACTCAAAGATTTTCAAAAGATACAAACCAGTTTTGAACCGTTTTACTCAAGGAACATACTGGATCTGGTCAAGGCTCGTGGGCCAGGTTTGGGGTGTTTCATTATCTCTTATTTTAAGATATAATCGATCCTCCCTAGGTGTAACAATGCCACGTATGATGAATCTTAAAAAATTGTTGTCCAAATTGCTGTTTATTATCCTGCTTGGTTGGTATATATGCTGGCTGTTTATTATATTGCTGTCCAAAAAAAAAGATTCAAAGTATATAGGCTGGAAACCTGACGGGTTGCCTTATATCTCATTATAAGAAATAATGGATCCTCCCTAGGTGTAACAATGCCACGTATGATGAATCTGAAAAATTTCTGTCCGAATTGCTGTTTATTATCCTGCTTGGTTGATATATGCTGGTTGTTTATTATATTGCCGTCCAAAAAAAAGATTCAAAGTATATAGGCTGGAAACCTGACGGGTTGCCTTATCTCTCATTATAAGATATAATGGATCCTCCCTAGGTGTAACAATGCCACGTATGATGAATCTTAACAAAATTCTGTCCAAATTGCTATTTATTATCCTGCTAGGTTGATATATGCCTGGCTGTTTATTATATTACTGTCCAAAAAAAAATTCAAAGTATATAGGCTGGAAACCTGAAGGGTTGCCTTATATCTCATTGTAAGGTATAATGGATCCTCCCTAGGTGTAACAATGCCACGTATGATGAATCTTAAAAAATTTCTGTCCAAATTGCTGTCCAAATTGCTGTTTATTATCCTGCTTGGTTGGTATATATGCTAGCTGTTTATTATATTGCTGTCCAAAAAAACAAGATTCAAAGTATATAGACTAGAAACCTGACGGGTTGCCTTTTATCTCATTGTAAGATATACTGGATCCTCCCTAGGTGTAACAATGCCACGTATGATGAATCTTAAAAAATTTCTGTCCAAATTGCTATCCAAATTGCTGTTTATTATGCTGCTTGGTTTGTATATATGCTGGCTGTTTATTATTGTAACATCCTGGAAAGGGCCTATGCATTTTCAGTTTAATTGTACGAAATGACATGTCTTAAGTATTATGAATAAATTTTGAACATTTTTGGAAACCCGGAAATGAATGGAAATGATTTGGAAATGAACATTTTGGAAACCTGAAAATGTATGGAAATGTTAAGTTTAAAAATGGAAAGTGAACACTTTTGGAAACTAAGAAATGATTCAAAAGAGGAAAGTAAACATTTCTGGAAACATGGAAATGTAAGGAAATGTCAGGTTTAAAGAGCTGAACGAAAATTTTTGGAAACTTAGAAATGACTTAGAAATGTCGAGTTTTAAGATTTAAAAGAGGAAATTAAGGTAAGGTGGCCTTAAAAGAAAAAGTGTGTGAAATTTGACACACAAACAGGCTTGGAAAAGTGGCCTGGAGATGCCACTTAGGGCCTTTAGAAATGGCGCCACATGCAAGGGTGTTGGGCCTGAGTTTGAGTCACCTAGAAAGCAAAATAAAGTTTTATTTTTGCTACATGGAGCAAAGAAGTGGACGGCACCAAGGAACCCAAGGGAAGAGTTTAAATTCTCTTAAAATTTCGGCTATTAGATGGATAAATGATGATTTATTTTCAAGAGATAATTGTAAATTAATCCGTTTTATTTTTAATGGATAAAAGAAGAGATAATAGAAGGATTATTATTAATTAAAGGATAAAGCTATCAAATAGAGGAGTGGTGGCCAAGTAAGGGATTCCTTAGATGATAATTTCGGCTATAAAAGGAAGGAAGGAGGGCTACTCATCAATTTTTCTTCCTCTTCTTCTCTCTTCCGAATTCTTAGTGCTCTCCTCTCTTCTCTTCTTTTTTCTTTTGTCAAGCCGAAACTAAGTATTTGTTGGAACCTAGCCGATTATTCACTATAGCCAAAGCCGAATCTTTGATTGTGATAGAAGGGTGTTGACGATTTCTCCAAGTAAGGGTAAGATCTAGACTCGATTTCCATTCTTTTTCTTTTTAAGCCTGTCGACATTTGGAGACTAATCTCTCATATTGTATTTTGGCCGAAATATGAAGAACTCTTTCGGGATCTGTCTCAAGTCGATTGTAAGAAGGATTTTTGGGGATTTAAGGCATCAACGTAAGACAATAAAGTGATATTCAGCCATAGGCCATAAGTATGATTTCAAGTTAGACTAAAATCTAACATATGTGTATAGATATTTCGACACCATTAAGGAAGCAAGGATCCAATTCAGGATTTTAGAATCCACAAGGTAAGTATTCGGCCAAGGCTTATATTTTCGGTATTTAGCGCTATTTCCTATTTATTCAAAAGCCAGAAACTGACATAGTTAAATGATTTGGTGGCTAGCCGATTTTAAGGAAGGAATGCTACAGATTTCGAGATTTGATTATTAATCAAATCAGTAAACAAGGTAAGAGTACAAATCCTACTAGGATTTGGAATTGTGGCCAAATAGGCTTTTGGTTTAATTATTAAATGTTGCCCGAATGTAGGGATTAAAATCTAAAACAATAGATCAATTTTTCGGGATTTCAAGGACTTCGTTAAGCGAATCAGGTGTGTACCCCACACTACTTCTTAATATGAATTATGGCTATGTTAATTAGAATATGTGATATTAAGAATATGAATGTGGCCAAAGTACCATGTTATGGTACAAAGTACCCAGGTACGTTTCCTACTTCTACTAGGAATATGAAAAATGTTATTTGTAACATGAGAATGTGATAAGAATGTGAACTTTGGCATGTAATTGTATAATGTGTTATGGGCATATGGGTTTTATTTTGAAAGGGGAAGTGAATGTAGTGACCTAAGACCGTGATATCTGAAAAGTGGTGACCTAAGACCACAGTAATCTAAAAGTGGTGACCTAAGACCACGAATGTGGTGACCTAAGACCGCAATTTGGTGTGTAGCGGAAGGAGGGTCGACTTAGTAGTCCTCACGGTGTGATTGGCAGGTACGGAGGTGTGTAGCGGATGGACAATTAGGTTTGGGTTTGGGAATGCATCATAACTTGTGTTCATTGTTTTGAATGTGTAACTCTTGTATGCCTAATTCTATTATGATTTAGTGTCGTGTACACATTGAGTCTGTTTGACTCACCCCGTTGTGGGACCATGTTTCAGGTGATGAACAGTGATAGACCGGGACGGCAGAACTTGTGGTGGCCATGCACAACATAAAGTTTATATTTTCATGGACTCTTAATTTATTTTAGTATTTTGAATTATTTGGAAATTATTATTTGATGTAATAAGGCCATAAGGCCATGATGAACGATTTTATTTCTGCTTGTTGTTTAATTGTATTTCAAATTTTGTTTGAGTTAAAGACTAAGTATTTTATTTTAAAATATACTCGATATGTTTATTACTTTTAAATTTAAAAAGGGGTTTTCTAATATAAAAATCCAATTTGTTTTCAACACAAGCCCAACCCAAACAATATTTTTTTAAAATCACACAAGTTTTTCACAAAGTAACGAAAGAATTTGAATCGGTTTACTTGAGGAACATAACAGATCCGATTCAAGCTCGTGGGCTAGGTTTGGGGTGTTTCAGTTTGGTATCAGAGCCCACTTTTAAAACTCTCGGCCTGTGGGCTAAGGCCCAAAACGTTTTCAAATCGAGCCCAATTAAGCTTTGTAAAAATTTTTTATGAAATAAGCAGGTTTTCTGGCATGGCACCTAAGTCTCCGACCCGCAGTCCACCAGGTAAGTACCCTACCCTTTTGTGTGATTATGTGATTATATGAATTATGGAAGGGTAGAAAAGGCATGGAACGTAGAATAGCATGATAGGAACTTAAACTCTAGGACTAGTTTACTCAAACACAAACACATAAGACTTAATGCACTAAACAAACCTATGGCTAAGTCACTGAGTTAGGGTGTGGTAAACCCTGTACGCATGTCTAGGATTGGATCCGGAAGAGCTTGGTATTTAAGCAGTCCTAGTGACTCACGTCCTCTTCGCAGGAATCCTACCTGGTGCGTAGCTTCGGTTCACCCTAACCAAAGGGCTCAGTAGGTGTGGCAACCTCTGTGCGGATGTCTAGGAATGGTTTCAGTGGGAGCTTGGTATTTAAGCAGTCTATGTGACTCACCTCCTATCCACTCGAATCCTGCCTGGTGCGTAGCTTTGGTTCACTCTGACCAAGAGGGCTCGGTCATAGGCTAAACACAATAACTAAAACCCGAAAGGGAACTAGACGTGTTTTTATAAAAACAACAACACCCTAGTTTTAAAACTCTTAAAATTACTCTTTTAAATTTGTGGAAACTATCTTTACAAAATTTTCCAAAAAATTTCTGATTTGTGAAATATCAAAAATACCCCTAGTGGTAAAATTACAAAAAAATGCCCTTGGTTTATAAAGTGTCAAACAACCCAAAAGTTTTATCAAAATTTCACTACTTTATGAATGTTCAAAACCCTAATTTACAAAATATCAAAATACCTTGATTTTGGGAAATTACAAAATTGCCCCTAACTTACAAAATTACCAAATGACCTTGATTTCCAAAATTTTTGCAACATCACCGTTTTGGAAAGTACAATTTTCCAAAAAGAACCCTCAAAGTTTTATCACTTTTAAAATAACCCTGATTTATTAAATTTTACAAATTTACCCTGATTTGTGAAAAATTACCAAAATACCCCCGAGGTCCAAAATTACCGAAATACCCCCAGATTTCACAATTTTTCCAAAATACCCCGAGAATTTAAAATTATCCAAAATAATTTGTGACAAAATCACTAAGGAACTTTTTATTTTGACAAATTACGAATATACCCCTGTAGGACAAAATTACGAAAATACCCCTAGGTAGTGGAAAAACAACAACAATGAAAACTACAACGTTTCTCTGAATGAACGAAAGTTCATACTTGTTTGATGGATGAATGAATGAATGGAAAGACTGTGTGCATGTATGAATACGAAAGAATCACTCCTAAAACTCTTGTCATAAAATTTCTTCGTGAGTAATCAAGTGAAACAAAAGTACTAATTCATAAAGCTTCTTAATCAGATCTTGACGTTAGAAATGAGCTCTAGAGGACGTGGTCGTCGTGGACGAGGTAGAGGAAGGATGATTGTGTCAGAACCCGTTAGGTCGGGTCAAGGGTCTGACAATGAGATACCACCGCCACCACCACCCCCAGCTGTTGGTGTGGAGCAGCAAGCTTAGACGGGGGATGATGCTGTGTCGCAGGCTATGCTACGAGTTTTGGAATTGGTGGCTGGTGCAGGAGGAAATTCAGGAACCCAAAAATCTGTGCCTGAACGGCTCTGAGCTAATGGAGCCGAGATGTTTCGTGGAGTATCCGGAGTGGCACCCAGTACAGCTGAGTACTGGTTGGAAGCAACTGAGCGTATCATGGATGAGCTTGACCTGACCCCTAAGGAAAAGTTGAAAGGAATGGTGGCACTGTTACGCGATGAAGCGTACCAATGGTGGTTGACTGTTCGGGATGGTGCCACAGCGGAGGATCTGACCTGGGAGTACGTTAAGGAAGCATTTCAGAAGAAGTATGTGGGAACCAGGTATACTGATGAGTAAAGGAAGGCTTTTCTGGGGTTGGTTCAAGGGAATAAGTCTATTGTAGAATATGAGGCTGAATTCTTGAGGTTGAGTCGGTATGCTCGAGGTGTAGTGGCAACTGAGCATGAGCGCTGTATCCATTTTGAGGACGGGCTAAGGGATGATCTGAGACTGTTGATAGCACCGCATCAAGAGCGGGAGTTCTGTGCTTTGGTAGAAAAGGCCAAGGTGGCCAAGGGAATCAAAGATTCTACAAAGCAGGCTATGGATAGGAATAGGCCCAAAAGAGGTTTTGGATTATCTGGAAAGGTTCATAAGAGGCCTAGAGTTGATGGGCCGCGAGGTCAGCAAGCTGGATCAGAAGGGCGGTATCGACCTTGTGATGTGTATGGAAAGAAGCACTTAGGAGAGTGCTGAAGGAACATAGGAGGATGTTTTAGGTGTGGGTCTAAGGACCATGTGGTCAAGGATTGTCCTAAGAACTTAGATGAAAGTCGACCAGCAGCGCAGAATGTTAGTCAGGCTGGTAGAGGAGGACCGCAGCCTCAACGAGGTCGTGGTTCGAGTAACCGAGGTAATGGTGCTGGTAGAAGTCGTGAACACAGGGCCGATGTGCTGCTAATGCTAAGGCAAGGCAACCGGGTTTGGTTTATGCGGTTCGCCAGAGGGAGGATGGAGATGCACCGGATGTTATAACCGGTACGTTCTTTATTTTTGACAAGCCCTATTTTGCTCTAATTGATGTGGGCTCGACCCATTCCTATGTTGCATGTAGTGTAGTGGAAACAATAGGCCTAGACTCTGAACTTTCTGATAGGCAGATGACTGTAGTAAGCCCATTAGGCCAAACTGTAGTGGTGGATAAGATCTTTCGGAATGTACCCCTAGAGATTCAGGGAGTGAACTTTCGGGCTGACTTAATGGAACTACCCTTTGGAGAGTTTGAACTCTTACTTGGAATGGACTGGCTAGTAGAGCACTGAGCCGTGTTGGATTGTGCAGCTAAACAAATGGAACTAAGGACCCCGGAGGATGAAGTAGTAGTAATGATCGGAGAAAGGAGGAACTATCTGTCTAACGTAGTTTCAGCTCTGAAGGCTGAGAAAATGGTTAGGAAAGGGTGCAAGGCGTACTTAGCCTTCGTAAGTGCGTTAGGTGGAAAGGAAGAAGGTGTCTGTGGAGTTAGAACCGTAAGGGACTTTGAGGATGTATTTTCAGAGGAATTACCAGGAATACCCCCAGATAGGGAGGTGGAATTTGGAATAGATTTGCTACCGGGAACAGCTCCTGTGTCAATCGCTCCATATCAAATGGCGCCAAAGGAGTTCGTTGAGCTCAAGGCTCAAATCCAAGAGTTGTTGGATCGTGGGTTTATTCGACCCAGTGTGTCTCCATGGAGAGCAGCGGTCTTGTTTGTAAAGAAGAAGGACGAAACTATGCGGATGTGCATAGATTACCGTCAGTTGAACAAGCTGACCATCAAGAACAAATGTCCTTTGCCAAGGATTGATGACTTGTTCGATCAACTGAAGGGGGCCGCAGTATTCTCGAAGATAGACTTAAGGTTAGGATATCATCAGTTGAAGGTGAAGGAGGCTGATATCCATAAGACCGCTTTTAGGACAAGATACAGCCATTTCGAGTTTGTGGTGATACTGTTTGGGTTGACGAACACTCCAGCCGCGTTCATGGACACGATGAACTGAGTTTTTCAACCCTACTTGGATAGATTCATCGTTGTGTTCATCGACGATATCTTGGTGTATTCTAAGTCGGAAGAAAAGCATGATGAGCATCTCCGAGTTGTGTTGGAAGTATTAAGGGAGAAGAAGCTCTATGCCAAATTCAGCAAGTGTGATTTTTGGCTTAAGGAGTGGCATTCTTAGGGCATGTGGTGTCCGCAGAGGGAGTAAGAGTGGACCCTAGGAAAATCGAAGCAGTGTTGGATTGGAAACCACCTAGGTCCGTGGCTGAGATCCGAAGTTTCTTAGGACTGGCAGGCTATTACAGGAGGTTCGTGGAAGGGTTCTCGTCAATAGCCACACCTTTGATAAAGTTGCTAAGGAAGGAAGTACCCTTTGAATGGACTGATAAGCAACAGGAGAGCTTTGAAAAGCTTAAGAAGGTGTTGACGAAAGCCCCAGTGTTAATTCAGCCGGAGGTAGGGAAGGATTTTATGGTGTACTGTGACGCTTCACATACGGGATTAGGATGTGTGCTAATGCAAGATGGAAAAGTGGTTGCGTATGTGCCTCGGTAGCTAAGGCCTCATGAGGTTAACTACCCAACTCATGACTTGGAACTAGCAGTGGTGGTTTTCGCCCTTAAGGTTTGGAGGCACTACCTCTATGGAGAAAGGTCAGTGATCTACACAGACCACAAGAGCCTTAAGTATCTGTTGACTCAGAAGGAGTTGAACTTGAGGCAACGAAGGTAGGTGGAGTTGTTGAAGGATTACGATTTTTCGATAGAATATCATCCGGGCAAGGTGAATGTGGCAGCTGATGCCCTAAGTCGGAAGGTTGTGTCGGATCTAAGGGCTATGTTCACTCACTTAAGTTTGTACGATGATGAAAGCCTGTTGGCAGAGTTGCAAGTCAAGCCCACATGGCTGAAGGAGGTGAAAGAGGGACAGTTGGTTGATAAGGATCTAAGTGCTAAGTTGCAGCAAGTGCAGAACGGGGAATTAAAGAATTATGGCATTAATGATGAAGGAGTATTATGTTACAAAGGAAAAATCTGTATGCCGAAGGACAAGGAGTTAAGACAGAAGATTTTTTGGGAGGCGCATAGTAGCCCTTATGCTATGCATCCCGGAAGCATTAAGCTGTACAGAGATCTAAGGGAACAATTTTAGTGGTCTGATCTTAAGCGAGAAGTGACTAAATTTGTGGGGAAATGTCTGACGTGTCAGCAAGTTAAGGCTGAACATCAAGTTCCATCGGGATTGCTTCAACCAATCGAAATTCCGCAGTGGAAGTGGGAGAGAATTACCATGGACTTCGTTAGTGGGCTTCCCCTTATGCCTACTAAGAAGGACTCAGTATGGGTGATAGTGGACCATTTGACCAAGTCCGCGCATTTCATCCCGGTAAGAGTTGACTATTCTCTTCAGAAGTTGGCCAAGTTATATGTGGCAGAAATCGTGAGGTTGCACGGAGTACCAGTATCGATCATCTCCGATAGAGACCCAAGGTTCATGTCTCGATTTTAGAAGGCACTTCATCAAGCTTTAGGCACTAAGTTGGACTTCACTACGGCTTTTCATCCACAATCAGATGGGTAGTCTGAACGAGTTATACAAGTGTTGGAGGATATGTTAAGAGGCTGTGTGATGGATTTCCGAGGAAGTTGGGAAGATTACTTGCCTTTAGCTGAGTTCGCCTACAACAACAGCTATCAGGCTAGCATTCGGATGGCACCATATGAAGCATTGTATGGTCGGAGGTGTAGAACTCCTACTTGTTGGACTGAGTTAGGAGAATGTCGAGTTTTGGGTCCGGAGTTAGTGGCAGAAACTGAGGAGAAGGTTGAGATAATCCGAGCACGGTTGAAGGAAGCCTCTGATAGGCAGAAGTTGTACGCAGACCTTAAGCGGAAGGAAATTGAGTTTGAAGCGGGAGACCAAGTGTTTCTGAAAGTCTCACCTTGAAAAAAGGTTATGAGGTTCGGTTGCAAAGGGAAGTTAAGCCCAAGGTTTATAGGGCCTATCAAGTATTGAAGCGAGTTGGGCCAGTGGCATATCAATTAGAGTTGCCACTAGAATTTCAACAGATGCATGACGTATTCCACGTATCCATGCTACGTCGTTACCGATCGGATCCGTCTCATGTAGTACCTATCGAAGAAGTAGAGCTAAGACCAGAATTATCCTACGAGGAAGAGCAGATTCGGATATTGGAACGTGATGTGAAAGTGCTACGGAGGAAGTCAGTTCCTCTAGTCAAGGTGTTATGGCTCAATCATGGATCGGAAGAAGCTTCGTGGGAACTAGAAGAGGCAATGCGACAACAATACCCTCAATTGTTTTAGTTAGGAAATTTCGAGGATGAAATTATTTTAAGGGGGTAGAACTGTAACATCCTGGAAAGGGCCTATGCATTTTCGGTTTAATTGTACAAAATGACATGTCTTAAGTATTATGAATAAATTTTGAACATTTTTGGAAACCCAAAAATGAATGTAAATGATTTGGAAATGAACACTTTGGAAACCTGAAAATGTATGGAAAGGTTAAGTTTAAAAATGGAAAGTGAACATTTTTGAAAACTACGAAATGATTCAAAAGAGGAAAGTAAACATTTTTGGAAACTTGGAAATGTAAGGAAATGTCAGGTTTAAAGAGCCGAACGAAAATTTTTGGAAACTTAGAAATGACTTAGAAATGTAGTTTTAAGGTTTAAAAGAGGAAATTAAGGCAAGGTGGCCTTAAAAGAAAAAGTGTGTGAAATTTGACACACAAACAGGCTTGGAAAAGTGGCCTGGAGATGCCACTTAGGGTCTTGGGAAATGGCGCCACATGCAAGGGTGTTGGGCCTGAGTTCGAGTCACCTAGAAAGCAAAATAAAGTTTTATTTTTGCTACATGGAGCAAAGAAGTGGACGGCACCAAGGAACCCAAGGGAAGAGTTTAAATTCTCTTAAAATTTCGGCTATTAGATGGATAAATGATGATTTATTTTAGATTTTTTTTCAAAAGATAATTGTGGATTAATCCCTTTTATTTTTAATGGATAAAAGAAGAGATAATAGAAGGATTATTATTATTAATTAAAGGATAAAGCTATCAAATAGAGGAGTGGTGGCCAAGTAAGGGATTCCTTAGATGATAATTTCGGCAATAAAAGGAAGGAAGGAGGGCTACTCATCAATTTTTCTTCCTCTTCTTCTCTCTGCCAAATTTTTAGTGCTCTCTTCTCTTCTCTTCTTTTTTCTTTTGTCAAGCCGAAACTAAGTATTTGTGGGAACCTAGCCAATTATTCACTATAGCCAAAGCCGAATCTTTGATTGTGACAGAAGGGTGTTGACGATTTCTCCAAGTAAGGGTAAGATCTAGACTCGATTTCCATTCTTTTTCTTTTAAAGCCTGTCGAAATTTAGAGACTAATCTCTCATATTGTATTTTGGCCAAAATATGAAGAACTCTTTCGAGATATGTCTCAAGTCGACTGTAAGAAGGATTTTTCGGTATTTAAGGCATCAAGGTAAGACAATAAAGTGATATTCGGCCATAGGCCATAAGTATGATTTCAAGTTAGACTAAAATCTAACATATGTGTATAGATATTTCGACAGCATTAAGGAAGCAAGGATCCAATTCGGGGTTTTAGAATCCACAAGGTAAGTATTCAGCCAAGGCTTATATTTTCGGTATTTAGCACTATTTCCTATTTATTCAAAAGCCAGAAACTGACATAGTTAAATGATTTGGTGGCTAGCCAATTTTAAGGAAGGAATACTACAGATTTCAGGATTTGATTATTAATCAAATCAGTAAACAAGGTAAGAGTACAAATCCTACTAGGATTTGGAATTGTGGCTGAATAGGCTTTTGGTTTAATTATTAAATGTTGCCCGAATGTAGGGATTAAAATCTAAAGCAATAGATTGGTTTTTCGGGATTTCAAGGACTTCGTTAAGCGAATCAGGTGTGAACCCCACACTACTTCTTAATATGTATTATGGCTATGTTAATTAAAATATGTGATATTAAGAATATGAATGTGGCCAAAGTACCATGTTATGGTACAAAGTACCCAGGTACGTTTCCTACTTCTACTAGGAATATGAAAAATGTTATTTGTAACATGAGAATATGATAAGAATGTGAACTTTGGCATGTAATTGTATAATATGTTATGGGCATATGGGTTTTATTTTGAAAGGGGAAGTGAATGTGGTGACCTAAGACCACGAACACGGTGACCTAATGTAACATCTTAGATTAGGGGTTGTGCGTTTGGAGCAAAACCCAAGTGTTAGTAAGCTTTAAGTGTGGTTGGTAATGTTTTAAGGGTTTTTAAAACTCTAGGATTAAAAGGGAATGCATTGGAAATTTTTGGAATTTTAAGTGAAAAGAGGAAACTAGGCAAGAAGGCCTTAAAAGAATTTTGTGGAGTTTAGGACACAAGAAAGTAATTGGCAAAGTGGCTTGAGGCGCTAAGGTGCAAGGGAGTGCAGGAGGGAAGAGGTTCGAGTAACGCGGGGCGCAGCAGGGACTTTTTGTTTTTTTTACGTCTGGAAGAGGAGCAAGGCCAGGAAGGCCTTAAGGGAAATTTGTGGGCGTTTTGGGGCATGGAAGGAGGCTTGGTAAAGTGGCTTAAGGGGCGCCACTTAAGGGCCTGGAAGTGACGCCAAAGAGGACCCAGGTTTGAGTTGCAGGGGAAGCGAATGGGATTTTATTTTTATGCGTCAAGTAGGAGCTTGGCTTGAGAGGTCTTAAAGGAATTTGTGGCGGGTTTATGTCATAAAAACTGCCACGGCAGAGTGGCTTGGGGCGTTGTTGCAGCTTGCTGGAGCAGGTCTAGAGTTCGAACCTTGGGGGCTACAGGTTGGTGTTTTAATTTTGGTTTTTTTTGTGCCAGGAAAGAAGGAAGCAATGGACGGCACATGGGATCTTCAATTGGGATAAGGATCAAGCTGATTTTGTTTTTAAATTTGGATGGGATAATGTGCTGGCTTTTATTTTTTATTTATTGTTTTTAAGATAGAAGATAATGGTTGTGTGTTGTTTATTTTTTTTTATTTTGAATAAAGTGGATTAATTCAATTTATAAGTGGATAAGAGATAAATTAGAGAAGAAAGTGGGATTTGATAAGGAATGGAGATAGCAAATAGAATGGGGTCTCCTTGGGTTGTTAATTTTCAATCAATCTGGGGATTAAGTGCCGAATTCTTCTTTTAGTAGGCACCGATTCCTTTTGTCTTTCTCTTTTAGTTGCTTGCCAAAATTCCTTTCTATTCTTTTGAAAGCCGAAAGTCCTTGTCATTAAGTGTTATAGCCGAACCTATTAGCCATTATTTTCTCCTTTTCTTCTTTGCTTGTTCATTCGAAATCACCACTTACCCCAAGAACTATCCTCTCTTCCATTATTGGCAAGAACCGAAACCCCTCTTCTATTGGTCACCATAGCCGAATGTTCTAGTATCATTAGGAAAGCTTTAAAGCCGAAGCAGTTAGCCTGGATCCATTCTCTCTTAGCCTCTCCAAGCAGCGTGTAGTGGTAAGTAGCTCTCTCCTAGCAACCGGTTATGGGGTTTCCTTCCATTAAAGTGCCAAAATCAAGTGTTGAGGCCTTGATTTCTTTGGATGGCCGAATGTCCATTAAGCTATTTTATGTGTCTGTTGTGTAGCTGATATTAAGGAGCAGTAAGGAGTTCTTCGGGATTCGAAAGTATCAAGGTAAGAGATATGTGTTATTCAGCCAAGGGCCATTTTTCCTAGATTTATTTGTTAAGCCGAATTTAACAGAGGTTAAGCAGGGAGTTCGACAACTTCTAAGACAAGGAGCGGTTTCGGGATTTAGATCTGTAAGGTAAGGCAGTAGTGATTTTTGGCCATAGGCTATTTTGGTATATTATGTTAGCCGATTCTAACTTAGGTGGTGTAGGAAGGAGTTCTACAATCGCGAAGGTGCAAATCGTTAGACGTGGGTTTCGGGATTTAGTAAATTGTGCTAATCAGGTGCGTAGTTATCGCACTGTCTTTTGATTGATTTAAATATGTTAAAATGTATATGTGCTATGTTGTGAATGATAGCTGAGATAAGGGCTAAAATGGTGGATACCCCTGATGGGTAATCGATTAACAAGGTCAGTGTTTTATGTTATTAAATGATTACTGATGAATATGTGAAATGGAGATGAGCATGTTATATATATATTTTATTAAATGATGTTTTATCTCATATATATGTGCATGAGGGCTTGGGATATGAATATTAGAGGATAGGGTGTACATATTTATGTACGTGGTCTAATGTCAGCCTTGTGCTACATTAGCGCTTGATGTTAGCTAGGTGCTTCATCAAGGGAGGTGTTGGCTAGGTGGCCATCTCGGTGGTTGATCGCTGTGTGCATCACCGTGGACTGATTGATATGTGGGATCACTTAGGTGATCGGTGGCTCAGCCATGGCCTTGAGCAGCAAGTCTGCCAAGGTAGGATATGTGGGTCACGATGTGATCGGAGGTGGATTAGCCACGGCCTTGGGCAGGGAGTCTGCTAAGGTTGGTGTAACAGATGGACCCTAGGCTGGGTTGGGCTTCATAATTTCATATTTATGTGTATGGACTGTGTGGATATAGGCCAAGCCCATATGTGGAGACATGTGAAATGACTATGCACTGAGTCTGTTTGACTCACCCAATATTTTATTAAACCTTACAGGTGATGCATGATGCTCGGACCGGGTTGGAGAGGATATGAAACACCCCAAACCCGGCCCACGAGCCTTGACCAAATCTGGTATGTTCCTCAAGTAAACCGGTTCAAAATTCTTTTATTACTTAGGAAAAACTTGAGCGTTTTGTGAAAAAGATTGGTTTTGGGTTGGGCTTGAGTTGAAAACAAGTTTAACTTATGTTGAAACCCATTTATTTATGGTGACAAAACATTTCGAGTTTAGTTTAAAAATAAATTTATTGGATTCGTTAATTAATAATAATTCGTAAACATATTAATTGAAAATAAAAGTAAAGAAATAAAACTATGGCCTTTTTGGCCTTATTACATCAAATAAATCCCAAACTTAAAATTAAAGTACTTAGTAAAAATAAAAGTTCCAAATAATAAGATTTTTCCTTGCTATGCATGGCCACCTTTAGCTCCTACCGACCTGGTCCATTATTGCTCATCACCTGAAAAATATTCCCCAACGGGGTGGGTCAAACTGACTCAATGTGTAACCAACACTACAATTTAATAAATCAAGGCATACCATACATATCATGTTCACACATTAATTCAAGATAATGATGCAATCCCGAACCCAAACCCTAGATGCCATCCGCTACACATCCCCGTACCAACCTGCACACCGTGGGGACTTCTAAGTCGACCCTCCATCCGCTACACTCCATCGAAGGCAGTCGCTGCAGTCGACGTGCTCATCGCCCATATAAAATTGTGGCATAGCCACCAGATATAATTGTGTCAGAGACACCAGATTCAGATAATGTAACCGAAGTTACCACATTCAGATAATGTGACTGAAGTCACCACATTCAGATAGTGAGACCGTAGTCATCACATTCACTTCCCCTTTTCCATATATCCCGAATGACCCATATTATCATTATCATGCATATCATACATAAATTCACATTCTTATAAATTTTCACATGTTATAAATAATATATTTCATATTCCTAGTAGCAGGAGGAAATGTACCTGAGTACTTTGTACCACATTAGGGTACTTAGCCATAATCACATTCTTATACATATAATAAATATTGCCATATAATTTATTTAAAAGGTAGTGTGGGGTACACACCTGATTTGCTTAACAATTCCTTGGAATCCTGAAAGACTGATCTTTTGCCTTAGATCCGTTAACTCCTATATTCGGCCAATCATTTAAACACATTAATAAACCTATTCAGCTTTTAAAACCAAATCCTAGTAGGATTTGTATTCTTAAGACTTACCTTGTCGCCGTTTTGAGGATTAATCAAATCTCGAAATAGATCCTTGCTTCCTTAATGCTGTCGAAAATCCTATAGGCATATGTTAGATTGATTTCTAACCCTTAATCATCATTAAATGGCCTATGGCCGAATATTCAGATGACTTACCTTGAGTCTTAGAAATCCTGAAACTTCGTTGTACTTCTCTTTGTAGTCGACAACTACTAGATCCCGAAGAAAACCTTCCCAATTTCAGCCATGGGATTCTAAAGGAGTTAGATTCTTATATTTCGGCTAAAGAGATATTAAAAATCAAATAATAGTTGATCTTACCTTTTTTTGGATGAAATCGGCAACTTCCTTCTGGCACAAAAAGGATTCGGCTTTGGTAGAATTTCGGCTTTTGGGGTTATAGAGAATTCGGCTAGGTTGGATTCTGTTTTTGGTTTGAATAAAAGAGAGAGGAGGCTAGGGAATTCGGCTAAACAAAAGAAAAGAGGAGAGAACCCTAAGAATTTCGGCAGAGAGAGGAGGAAGCAAAAATTGATGAGTAGCCCTCCTTCCCTCCTTTTATAGCCGAAATTATCAGCTAAGGAGTCCCTTACTTGGCCACCACTCCTCTATCTGATAACTTTATCTTTTAATTATCATAAATAAAAAGGGTTTAATCCAATATTTATCTCTTCGAAATAATCCAATTTAAAATTCCTCTATTTATCACCTTATTAATCAATATTTATGAAAATAAAACACCTCCCTTTCTAGAAGCATGTGCCGTCCACCTCAATCTTCTGGTAGCAAAAATAAAACCTCCTTTATTTGCTTCCCAAGTGACTCGAACCCAGGCCCATTCCTCCTGTATATGGCGCCATTTCCATAGGCCCTAAGTGGCACCTTCAGACCACTTTTCCAAGCCTGTTTGTGTGTCAAATTTCACAAACTTTTTCTTTTAAGGCCACCTTGAAACACCCCACACCCGGCCCACGAGCCTGAACCAGATCTGGTATGTTCCTTAGGAAAATCGGTTTTGTAGTTCTTTATTTCTTAGAGAAAATTTGTGTATTTTTCGAAAGATATTGATTTTGGGTTGGGCTTAGGTTGGAAACTCATTTATTTAGTAAAAAAAAAAAACAATTATTTAAAGTGACAAAAACAATTTAGGGTTTATTTAAGAAATATGTTTTTAAACAATCATTAATTTAGAGTAATTCGTAACATAATAATAATTTAAACAGAAATTAAGTAATCAATCTTGGGCCTTATTGCCTTATTACATCAAGTAATTTCCAAAATTAAAATGAAAAGTACTTAGCAAAATAAAGTCCAAATCGTTTATTTTTTTCCTGCATGGCCACCTTCAGCTCCTGCCGACCCGGTCCATTATACTCGTCACCTGAAAAATAGTCCCACAAGGGGTGAGTCTACAGACTCAATGTGTACACAGTGCTAACAATCAACAGATTAAACATACATATTCATATCAAGTACATATTCAAATCAAAATGATGCAACCCAAACCCAAGCCTATTTGTCCATCCGCTACACACCACCCGTACCTGCTAGTCACACCGTGGGGACTACTAAGTCGACCCTCCTTCCGCTACACACCATCGAAGGCAGTCGCTGCAGTCGACGTGCTCATCGCCCATATAATTTGTGTCATTAGACACCATATTCAAATAATGTAACTGAAGTTACCAAATTCAGATAATGTAACCGAAGTTACCATATTCAAATAATGTGACCGTAGTCACCATATTCCGTTGGTGAGACCGAAGTCAACACCTTCACTTCCCCTTTCACAAATATCCCATATGCCCCAAATATTTATATCATGCATAACTTATTTCTTATTCATGTTACTTATTCAAAATATATCACATTCATAATCCTATCAAAAGTAGGAAACGTACCTGGGTGCTTTTTGCCACATTTGTGGTACTTAGCCACATTCTCATTCTTATGCATATTCATATATTAAAATAATTATTGCCATAATATATTGAAAGTTAGTGTGAGTACACACCTGATTCGCTTAATAGGTTCCTTGAAATCCCGAAGAACGATCTACCGATCTAGATCTCTCACTCCTATATTCGGCCAATCATTAAAATATATTAACAAACCTATTTGGCTTAAAAACCAAATCCTAGTAGGATTTGTATTACTTACCTTGTAGCCAAATTGGATGATTATTCAGATCCTAGAATAGATCCTTGCTTCCTTGATCTTTGCCAAAAATCCTACAACCATATGTTAGATTTAATCTAACTCTAACACATAGAATATGGCCTTTGGCCAATTATACAGGTTTCTTACCTTAAGTTCTTGAATCCCGAAACATTTCTCCTTGTATTTGACAGGTGTAGAAACCTGATAGACTCCTTGTAGATTCGGCCAACACACAACAGTAGGATTAGTCTTTCTCTTTTATCAATTAGGAAGGAAAAGAACTTGAATATCGTTAACCTTACCCTTAATGCTTTGTCGACTGCTTCCTTGCTTAGATCCTTATGGAGATTCGGCTATGGCCTCTAATGGTGAGGAAGATATTCGGCTACCACTAAGAAACAAATATTATTTTAAATCTTTCAAATAACTAGAAGAAAGGTTGGAGAAGAAAGGTGGATTTGACAGAATAGCAGAGAAAAGAGAGGGTTTCTGCTTAGGGAAAATTTCGGCAGAGAGAGTGTTTGCTTAAGGAATTTCGGCAGAGCTTGGAAAAGATGAGAGAATAGCCTTTAGTTCTCCCTCTTTAGCCGAAATTATCAGGCCAAGAGTCCTTGACTTGGCCACCCCTCTTCCTTGTGATAATATCATCTATTTTATTTAAAATAAAATAGAGAAAAATCCTTATTATCTCTTCTAAATAATCCAAATTAAAAAGCTTTTATTTATCACCTTATTAAGCAATATTAATGGAAATAAAACACCTCCCTTTTCTAGAAGCAGTTGCCGTCCACCCCTTAGCCTGGGAAGCAAAAATAAAACTTCAATTATTTGCTTCCCTTGTGACTCGAACTCAAGCCCATGCCTCCTACACATGGCGCCATTTCCATAGGTCCTAAGTGGCATCTTCAGGCCACTTTTCCTAGCCTGTTTGTGTGTCAAATTTTACCAACTTTGTCTTTTAAGACCCCCTTGCCTTGGTTTCCTATTTTAAACTTTAAAACTCATTATTTTAGGGTCATTTCCAAGTTTCCTAAAATTTTCGATCGGCTCTGTTTACTTGCCATTTTTCTTACATTCCAAGTTTCCAAAAATGTTCACTTTCCATTTTTGAAACATTTCCAAAAATGTTCAGGTTTCCTAAAATGTTCAGGTTTCCAAAAATGTTCAAGTTTCCAAAAATGTTCATCTCCATTTCTATGCATTTCTAGGATTCCAAAAATACCAAAAATTTATTCACAGTGCTTAAGACTTGTCATTTCGTACAATTAAACTGAAAATGCATAGGCCCTTTCCAGGATGTTACAGTTCTACCCCCCTTAAAAAAAATTTCGTCCCCGAAATTTCCTAACTAAATAATTAAGGGTATTGCTGTCGCATTGTCTCCTCTGGCTCTCACGAAGCTTCTTCTGATCCATGATTGCGCCATAACACCTTGACTAGAGGAACTGATTTCTTCCGTAGCACTTTCACGTCACGTTCCAATATCTGAATCGGCTCTTCCTTGTATGACAAGTCTGGCCTTAGCTCCACCTCTTCGACAGGTACCACATGAGACGGATCCGATCGGTAGCGATGTAGCATGGATACATGGAAAACATCGTGCATTTGCTGCAACTCTGGCGGCAACTCCAATTGGTATGCCACTGGCCCAACTCGCTTCAGTATTCGATAGGGCCCTATAAACCTTGGGCTTAGCTTCCCTTTGCGACCGAACCTCATTACCTTTTTTCCAAGGTAAGACCTTCAAAAAAAATTGGTCTCCTACTTCAAACTCTATCCCCTTCCGCTTAAGGTCGACATACGACTTTTGCCTATCAGAGGCTTCCTTCAATCGTGCTCGAATTAACTCAACTTTCTCTTCCGTTTCAGCCACTAACCCTGGCCCCAAAACCCGACGTTCTCCTAACTCGGTCCAACAGGTAGGTGTTCTACACTTCCTACCGTACAATGCTTCATATGGTGCCATCCGTATGCTAGCCTGATAGCTGTTGTTGTAGGCGAACTCAGCTAGAGGCAAGTAATCTTCCCAACTTCCTCGGAAGTCCATCACACATCCTCTTAACGTATCTTCCAACACTTGTATAACCTGTTCAGACTACCCGTCTGATTGTGGATGAAAAGCCGTAGTGAAATCCAACTTAGTGCCTAAAGCTTGATGAAGTGCCTTCCAAAATCGAGATGTAAACCTTGGGTCTCGATCGGAGATAATCGATACTGGTACTCCGTGTAACCTTACGATCTCCGCCATATATAGCTTGGCTAACTTCTGAAGAGAATAGTCAACTCTCATCGAAATAAAATGTGCGGACTTGGTCAAACGGTCCGCTATCACCCATACAGAGTCCTTCTTAGTGGGCGTAAGGGGAAGCCCACTAACGAAGTCCATGGTAATTCTTTCCCACTTCCATTAGGGAATCTCGATTGGTTGAAGCAATCCCGATGGGACTTGGTGTTCAGCTTTAACTTGCTGACACGTCAGACACTTCCCCACGAATTCAGTCACTTCCCGCTTAAGATTAGGCTACCAAAATTGTTCTCTCTTAGATCCCTATACAGCTTAATGCCTCTGGGGTGCATGGCATAAAGGCTACCATGCGCCTCCCGAAGAATCCCTTGTCTTAACTCCTTGTCCCTGGGCATACAAACTTTTCCTTTGTAGCACAATACTCCTTCTTCATTGACGCCATAATCCCTTAATTCTCCATTCTGGACTTGCTGTAACTTAGCACTTAGATCCTTATCTGCCAACTGGCCCTCTTTCACTTCCTTTAGCCACGTGGGCTTAACTTGCAATTCTGCTAACAGGCTTCCATCATCATATAAGCTCAAGTGAGCGAACATAGCCCTTAGATCTGACACAATCTTCCGACTTATGGCATCAGCTACTATATTTGCCTTGCCCGGATGATACTCTATCGACAATTGTAGTCCTTCAACAATTCCACTCACCTTCGCTGCCTTAAGTTCAACTCCTTCTGAGTCAACAAGTACTTAAGGCTCTTGTGGTCAATGTAGACCACCGACCTTTCTCCATAAAGATAGTGCCTCCAAACTTTAAGGGCGAAAACCACTGCTGCTAATTCCAAGTCATGAGTTGGGTAGTTCATCCATTGAGGCCTTAGTTGCCGAGACGCATACGCGACCACTTTTCCTTCTTGCATTAGCACACATCCTAATCCCGTATGCGAAGCGTCACAATATACTACAAAATCCTTGCCTGCCTTCGGCTGAATTAACATCGGAGCTTCCGTCAACACCTTCTTAAGCTTTTCAAAGCTTTCTTGTTGCTTATCCGTCCATACAAAGGGTACTTCCTTCCTTAGCAACTTTGTCAAAGGCGCGGCTATTGACGAGAACCCTTCCACGAACCTTCTGTACTAGCCTGCCAATCCTAAGAAACTTTGGATTTCAGCCACGGACCTAGGTGGTTTCCAATCCAATACTGCTTCGATCTTCCTAGGGTCCACTCTTATTCCTTCTGTGGATACTACATGTCCTAAGAATGCCACCTCCTTTAGCCAAAATTCACACTTGCTGAATTTGGCATAGAGCTTCTTCTCCCTTAACACTTGTAGCACCACTCGAAGATGCTCATCATGCTCCTCCTCCGACTTAGAATACACCAAAATATCGTCAATGAACACAACGACGAACCTATCCAAATAGGGTTGGAAAACCCGATTCATCATATCCATAAACGCGGCTGGAGCGTTCGTCAATCCAAAAGGCATCACCACAAACTCAAAATGGCCGTATCTTGTCCTAAAGGCCGTCTTAGGGATATCTGCCTCCTTCACCTTTAACTGGTGATATCCCGACCTTAAGTCTATCTTTGAAAACACAGCTGCCCCTTTCAGCTGATCGAACAAGTCGTCTATCCTTGGCAAAGGATACTTGTTCTTGATGGTCAGTTTATTCAACTGACGATAGTCTATGCACATTCGCATAGTTCCATCCTTCTTCTTCACAAACAGGACCGGTGCTTCCCATGGAGACACACTAGGTCGAATGAACCCACGATCTAACAACTCTTGGATTTGAGCCTTGAGCTCCACCAACTCCTTTGGCACCATTCGATATGGAGCGATTGACACAGGAGCTGTTCCCGGTAGCAAATCTACTCCAAATTCCACCTCCCTATCTGGGGGTATTCCTGGTAATTCCTCCAAAAATACATCCGCAAAATTTCTTACGGTTCTAACTTCCCGAACACCTTTTTCCTTCCCATCTAATGCACTTACGAAGGCTAAGAATGCCTTACACCCTTTCCTAACCATCTTCTCAGCCTTCAGTGCCGAAACTACGTTAGACAAGTAGTTTCTCCTTTCTCCGATCATCACTATTATCTCATCCTCCGAGGTTCTTAGTTCCATACGTTTAGCCGCACAATCCAATACGGCTCAGTGTTCTACTAGCGAATCCATTCCGAGTATAAGCTCAAACTCTCCGAAGGGTAACTCCATTAAGTCAGCCCAAAAATTCACTTCCTGAATCTCTAGGGGTACACTTCGAAAGATCTTATCTATCATCACTGTTTGGCCTAATGAATCTCTAGGGGTACACACCTTGCCTTAATTTCCCCTTTTAAACCTTAAAACTCATCATTTCTAGGTCATTTCTAAGTTTCCCAAAATTTTCGATCGGCTCCGTAAACTTGCCATTTCCTTACATTTCCAAGTTTCCAGAAATGTGTACTTTCCATTTTTGAATCATTTCCTTACATTTCCAGGTTTCCAAAAATGTTCTTGTCCAAGTATTTCCAGGTTTCCAAAAATGCTCATTTCCATGCATTTCTAGGTTTCCAAAAAGGTTCATTTCCATGCATTTCTAGGTTTCCAAAGATGTTCATTTCCATTTCATTTTCATACATTTCCGAGTTTCCAAAAATGTTAAAAATTTATTCATAGTACTTAAGACATGTCATTTCGTACAATTAAATCAAAAATGCATAGGCCCTTTCCAAGATGTTACAGTTCTACCCCTCTTAAAATAATTTCGTCCTCGAAATTTCCTAACTAAAATAATTGAGGGTATTGCTGTCGCATTGTCTCTTTTGACTCCCACGAAGCTTCTTCTGATCCATGATTGCACCATAACACTTTGACTAGAGGAACTGACTTCTTTCGTAGTACTTTCACATCACGTTCCAAGATCCGAATCGGCTCCTCCTCGTAGGATAAGTCTGGCCTTAGCTCCACCTTTTCAACAGGTACCACATGAGACGGATCCGATCGGTAGCGACGTAGCATGGAACATGGAATACATCGTGCATCTGCTGCAACTCTGGTGGCAACTCCAATTGGTATGCCACTGGTCCAACTCGCTTCAGTACTTGATAGGGCCCTATAAACCTTGGGCTTAACTTCCCTTTACGACCGAACCTCATAACCTTCTTCCAAGGCGAGACTTTAAGAAACACTCGATCTCCAACTTCAAACTTGATTTCCTTTCGCTTGAGGTCTATGTACGACTTCTGCCTATCAGAGGCTTCCTTCAATCGTGCCCGAATTAACTCAACCTTTTCTTTAGTTTCTGCCATTAACTCTGGAGCCAAAACTCTACGATCTCCTAACTCAGTCCAACAAGTAGGAGTTCGACACTTTCGTCCATACAATGCTTTATATGGTGCCATCCGAATGCTAGCCTGATAGCTGTTGTTGCGGGCAAACTCAGCTAAAGGCAAATAATCTTCCCAACTTCCTCGAAAATCCATCACACAGCCTCTCAACATATCTTCTAACACTTGTATAACTCGTTCAGACTGCTCGTCTGATTGTGGATGAAAAGCCGTAGTGAAGTCCAACTTAGTGCCTAAAGCTTGATGAAGTGCCTTCCAAAACCGAGACGTAAATCTTGGGTCTCCATCGGAGATGATCGATACCGGAACTCCATGTAACCTTACGATCTCCGTCACGTATAACTTGGCTAACTTCTGAGGAGAATAGTCGACTCTCACCGGTATAAAGTGCGTGGACTTGGTCAAACGGTCCACAATCACCCATACCGAGTTCTTCTTAGTAGGCGTAAGGGGAAGCCTACTAACGAAGTCCATGGTAATTCTCTCCCACTTCCATTGTGGAATCTCGATTGGTTGAAGTAATCCCGATGGAACTTGGTGTTCAACCTTAACTTGCTGACACGTCAGACATTTTCTTACAAATTAAGTAACTTCTTGTTTAAGATTAGACCACCAAAATTGTTCCCTTAAATCCCTATACAGCTTAATGCCTCCGGGATGCATAGCATAAAGGCTACCATGTGCCTCCCGAAGGATCCTCTGTCATAACTCCTTGTCGCATGGCATACAGACTTTTCCTTGGTAGCACAATAATCCTTCATCATTAACACCATAATCCTTTACTTCTCTGTTCTGCACTTGCTGCAACTTAGCACTTAGGTCCTTATCAGCCAACTGTCCCTCTTTTACTTCCTTCAGCCATGTGGGCTTGACTTGCAACTCTGCCAACAGGCTTCCATTATCATACAGACTTAAGTGAGTGAACAAAGCCCTTAGATCCGACACAATCTTCCTACTTAGGGCATCAGCTACCACATTCGCCTTGCCCAGATGATATTCTATCGAACAATCGTAGTCCTTCAAGAATTCCACCCACCTTCGTTGCCTCAAGTTCAACTCCTTCTGAGTCAACAAGTACTTAAAACTTTTGTGGTCTGTGTAGATAACTGACCTTTCTCCATAAAGGTTGTGCCTCCAAACTTTAAGAGCGAAAACCATTGCTGCCAGTTCCAAGTCATGAGTTGGGTAATTAACCTCATGAAGCCTTAACTACCGAGACGCATAAGCGACCACTTTTCCATCTTGCATTAGCACACAGCCTAACCCCGTATGCAAAGCGTCATAGTACACCACAAAATCTTTTCCTACCTCCGGCTGAATTAACACTGGAGCTTCCGTCAACACCTTTTTAAGCTTTTCAAAGCTCTCCTACTGCTTATTAGTCCATTCAAAGGGTACTTCCTTCTTTAGCAACTTTGTCAAAGGCGCGGCTATTGACGAGAACCCTTCCACGAACCTTCTGTAATAGCCTGCCAAACCTAAGAAACTTCGAATTTCAGCCACGGACCTAGGTGGTTTCCAATCCAACACTGCTTCTATCTTCCTAGGGTCTACTCTTATTCCCTCTGCGGATACCACATGTCCTAAGAATGCAACCTCCTTAAGCCAAAACTCACAATTGCTGAATTTGGCATAAAGCTTCTTTTCCCTTAACACTTGCAGCACAACTCGGAGATGTTCATCATGCTCCTCTTCAGACTTAGAGTACACCAAGATATCATCGATGGACACAACGACGAACCTATCTAAATAGGGTTGGAAAACCCAATTCATCATGTCCATAAACGCTGCTGGAGCATTCGTCAACCCAAACGGCATCACCACAAACTCAAAATGGTCGTATCTTGTCCTAAAAGCGGTCTTATGGATATCAGCCTCCTTCACCTTTAATTGATGATATCCCGACCTTAAGTCGATCTTTGAAAACACTACGGCCCCCTTCAGCTGATCGAACAAGTCATCGATCCTTGGCAAAGGATACTTGTTCTTAATGGTCAGCTTATTCAACTGACGATAATCTATGCACATACGTATAGTTCCGTCCTTCTTCTTCACAAATAGGACCGGTGCTCCCCATGGAGACACACTGGGTCGAATAAACCAACGATCCAACAACTCTTGGATTTGAGCCTTGAGCTCAACCAACTCCTTTGGCGCCATTTGGTATGGAGCGATTGACACAGGAGCTGCTCCCGGTAACAGATCTATTCTAAATTCCACCTCCCAATCTGGGGGTATTCCTAGTAATTCCTCTGGGAACACATCCACAAAGTCCCTTACCGTTCTAACTCCACTAACTCCCCCTTCTTTTGCGTCTACAGCACTGACAAAGGCCAGAAATACCTTGTACCCTTTTCTAATCATTTTCTCAGCCTTCAATGCTGAAACTACGTTAGACAGGTAGTTTCTTCTTTCTCCGATCATTACTACTACTTCATCCTCTGGAGTCTTTAATTCCATATGTTTAGCTGCACAATCCAACACGGCTCGGTGCTCTACTAGCCAATCCATTTCGAGTATAAGTTCAAACTCACCAAAAGGTAGTTCCATTAAGTCAGCCCGAAAGTTTACTCCCTGAATCTCTAGGGGTACATTCCGTAAAATCCTATCCACCACTACAGTCTGGCCTAATGGGCTTACTACAGTCATCTGCCTATCAGAAAGTTCAGAGTCTAGGCCTAGTGTTTCCGCTATACTATATGCAACATAAGAATGGGTCGAGCCCACATCAATCAAGGCAAAACAGGGCTTGTCAAAATGTACCAGTTATAACATCTGGCACGTCTCCGTCCTCCCTTCGGCGAACCGCATAAACCAAACCCGGTTGCCTTACCTCAGCATTAGCTGCACCTCTACCTTGTGTTCCACGTCCTCTGCCAGTACCATTACCTCTGTTACCCGAACCACGACCTCGTTGAGGCTGCTGTCTGCCTCCACCAGCCTGACTAATAGTCTGAGCTGCAGGTCGACTCTCATCTGGTTTCTTGGGACAGTCCTTGAGCATATGGTCCTTGGACCTACACCAAAAACATCCTCCCGTCTTTTTCCAGCACTTCCCTAAGTGCTTCTTTCCACAATGCTCACAAGGACGATCATCGCCGTCCCGCACTGCTTTTGTTGATTTCGCGGCCCATCAACTCTAGGCCTCTTTTGAACCTTCCCAGACGATCCAAAACCTCTTTTCAGCCTATTCCGGTCCACAGTCTACTTTGTTCGATCCTTAATTCCCTCGGTCACCTTGGCCTTTTCCACTAAAGCAGAAAACTCCCGCTCCTGATGCGGTGCTATCAACAGTCTCAGATCATCCCTTAGTCCGTCCTCAAAACGGACACAGCGCTCATGCTCAGTCGTCACTACTCCTCGAGCATGGCGGCTCAACCTCAGGAATTCAGCTTCATATTCCGCAACAGACTTGCTCCCTTGTACCAGCCCCAGAAAAGCCTTTCTTTGCTCATCTGTATACCTGGTTCCACATATTTCTTCTGAAATGCTTCTTTAACATACTCCCAGGTTAGATCCTCAGCCGTGGCACCATCCCGAACAGTTAACCACCACTAATATGCTTCATCGCGTAACAGTGCCACCATCCCTTTCAACTTTTCCTCAGGGGTCAAATCAATCTCATCCATGATGCACTCCATTGCTTCCAACCAGTACTCAGTTGTACTGGGTGCCACTCTAAATACTCCTCAAAACATTTCCGCTCTATTAGCTCGGAGCCGTTCAGGCACAGACTTACGATTTCCCGAATTCCCTCTGGCACCAGCCACCAATTCCAAAACTCGCGGCCACAAACCTTACGACACAAAGATCTTCCCCGTCTCGAGCTTCTGCTCGCTCAACACCAACAGCTGGGGGTGGTGGTGGCAGTGGTATCTCATTATCAGACCCTTGACCCGACCTAACGGGTTCTGACACAGTCATCCTTCCTCTACCTCGTCCACGATGACCACGTCCTTTAGAGCTCATTTTCTAATGTCGATATCTGATTAAGAAGTTTTATGAATTAGTCATTGTTCCACTTATTTACCCGCGAAGGAGTTTTATGAATAAAGATTTAGGAGTGGTTCTTTCGTATTCCAACAAACACACAGTCTTTCCATTCATTCATTCATCCATCAAACAAGTATAAACTTTCGTTCATTCAGAGAAACATTGTAGTTTTCATTGTTGTTGTTTTTTTTTCCACTACCCAGGGGTATTTTCGTAATTTTGTCCTACAGGGGTATTTTCGTAATTTTTCAAAAGAAAAAGTTCCTTGGTGATTTTGTCAAAAAGTATTTTGGTAATTCTAAAGTCCCGGGGAAATTTGGAAAAATTTTGAAATCTGGGGGTGTTTCGGTAATTTTTGACCTTAGGGGTATTTCGGTAATTTTTCGTAAATCGGGGGAAATTTGTAAAAATTTAACAAATCAGGGATATTTCAAAAGTTGTAAAACTTTAAGGGTTCTTTTTGAGAATTGTACTTTTCAAAACGATGATGTTGCAAAAATTTTGGAAATCGGGGTAATTTTGGTAATTTCGTAGGTTGAGGGCAATTTAGTAATTTTCCAAAACCAAGATATTTTTGATAGTTTACAAATTAGGGTTTTTTGAGCATTTATAAAATGATGAAATTTTGGCAAAACTGTTGAGTAGTTTGACATTTTGTAAATCAGGGGCATTTTGGTAATTTTACCACTAGGGGTACTTTTGTAATTTCACAAATCAGGAATTTTTCGTAAAATTTTGAAAAGATGGTTTTCACAAGTTAAAAGAGTGATTTTAAAAGTTTTAAAACTAGGGTTTTGTTGTTTTTTTTTCTTTTTAAAAAAAACGGCTAGTTCCCTTTCGGGTTTTAGTCATTGTGTTTAGCCTATGACCGAGCCCTCTTGGTTAGGGTGAACCAAAGCTACGCACCAGGTTGGATTCGAGTGGAGAGGAGGTGAGTCACGCGGACTGCTTAAATACCAAGCTCCTACCGAAACCGTTCCTAGACATGCGCATAGAGGTTGCCACACCACTGAGCCTTCTGGGTTAGGGTGAACCGAAGCTACGCACCAGGTAGGATACCTGCGAAGAGGAGGTGAGTCACTAGGACTGCTTAAATACCAAGCTCTTCCGGATCCAATCCTAGACATGCGCACAAGGGTTACCACACCCTAGCTCAGTGACTTAGCCATAGGTTTGTTTAGTGCATTAAGTCTTATGTATTTGTGTTTGAGGAGTCTAGTCCTAGGGTTCAAGTTCCTATCATACTATTCTACATTCCATGCCTTTTCTACCCTTATACAATTCATAAACCACATAATCACACATAGAGTTAGGGGTACTTACCTGGTGGACTGCGGGTCAGAGACTTAGGTGCCATGCCAGAAAACCTGCTTATTTCATAAAATATTTTCAAAAACTTACTTGGGCTCGCTTTGAAAAATGTTTTGGGCCTTGGCCCACAGGCCGAGAGTTTTAAAACTGGGCTCTGATACCAAACTGAAACACCCCAAACCCGGCCCACGAGCCTTGACTGGATCTGGTATGTTCCTCAAGTAAATCGGTTCAAAATTCTTTTGTTACTTAGGAAAAACTTGAGCGTTTTGTGAAAAAAGATTGGTTTTGGGTTGGGCTTGAGTTGAAAACAAGTTTAACTTATGTTGAAACCCATTTATTTATGGTGACAAAACATTTCGGGTTTAGTTTAAAAATAAATTTATTGGATTCGTTAATTAATAATAATTCGTAAACATATTAGTTGAAAATAAAAGTAAAGAAATAAAACTATGGCCTTTTTGGCCTTATTACATCAAATAATTCCCAAACTTAAAATTAAAGTCCTTAGTAAAAAATAAAAGTCCCAAATAATAAGATTTTTCCTTGCTATGCATGGCCACCTTTAGCTCCTGCCGACCCGGTCCATTATTGCTCATCACCTGAAAAATATTCCCCAACGGGGTGAGTCAAACTGACTCAATGTGTAACCAACACTACAATTTAATAAATCAAGGCATACCATACATATCATGTTCACACATTAATTCAAGATAATGATGCAATCCTGAACCTAAAACTTAGATGCCATCCGCTACACATCCCCGTACCAACCTGCACACCGTGGGGACTTCTAAATCGACCCTCCATCCGCTACACTCCATCGAAGGCAGTCGCTGCGGTCGACGTGCTCATCGCCCATATCAAATTGTAGCATAGCCACCAGATATAATTGTGTCAGAGACACCAAATTTAGATAATGTAAACGAAGTTACCACATTCAGATAATGTGACCGAAGTCACCACATTTAGATAGTAAGACCGTAGTCATCACATTCACTTCCCCTTTTCCATATATCCCGAATGACCCATATTATCATTATCATGCATATCATACATAAATTCACATTCTTATAAATTTTCACATGTTATAAATAACATATTTCATACTCCTAGTAGCAATAGGAAACGTACCTGAGTACTTTGTACCACATTAGGGTACTTAGCCATAATCACATTATTATACATATAATAAATATTGCCATATAACTTATTAAAAAGGTAGTGTGGGGTACATACCTGATTTGCTTAACAATTCCTTGAAATCCCGAAAAACTGATCTTTTGCCTTAGATCCGTTAACTCCTATATTCGGCCAATCATTTAAACACATTAATAAACCTAATCGGCTTTCAAAACCAAATTCTAGTAGGATTTGTATTCTTAAGACTTACCTTGTCGCCGTTTTGAGGATTAATCAAATCCCGAAATAGATCCTTGCTTCCTTAATGCTGTCAAAAATCCTATAGGCATATGTTAGATTGATTTCTAACCCTTAATCATCATTAAATGGCCTATGGCCGAATATTCAGATGACTTACCTTGAGTCTTAGAAATCCTGAAACTTCGTTGTACTTCTCTTTGTAGTCGACAACTACTAGATCCCGAAGAAAACCTTCCCAATTTCGGCCATGGAATTCTAAAGGAGTTAGATTCTTATATTTCGGCTAAAGAGATATTAAAAATCAAATAATAGTTGATCTTACCTTTTTTTGGATGAAATCGGCAACTTCCTTCTGGCACAACAAGGATTCGGCTTTGGCAGAATTTTGACTTTTGGGGTTATGGAGAATTCGGCTAGTTTGGACTGTGTTTTTGGTTTGAATAAAAGAGAGAGGAGGCTAGGGAATTCGGCTAAACCAAAGAAAAGAGGAGAGAACCCTAAGAATTTCGGCAGAGAGAGGAGGAAGCAAAAATTGATGAGTAGCCCTCCTTCCCTCCTTTTATAGCCGAAATTATCAGCTAAGGAGTCCCTTACTTGGCCACCACTCCTCTATCTGATAACTTTATCTTTTAATTATCATAAATAAAAAGGGTTTAATCCAATATTTATCTCTTCTAAATGATCCAATTTAAAATTCCTCTATTTATCACCTTATTAATCAATATTTATGAAAATAAAACACCTCCCTTTCTAGAAGCATGTGCCGTCCACCTCAGTCTTCTGGAAGCAAAAATAAAACCTCCTTTATTTGCTTCCCAAGTGACTTGAACCCAGGCCTATTCCTCCTGCATATGGTGCCATTTCCATAGGCCCTAAGTGGCACCTTCAGGCCACTTTTCCAAGCCTGTTTGTGTGTCAAATTTCACAAACTTTTTCTTTTAAGGCTACCTTGCCTTAATTTCCCCTTTTAAACCTTAAAACTCGTCATTTCTAGGCCATTTCTAAGTTTCCAAAGATTTTCGATCGGCTCTGTAAAATCGCCATTTCCTTACATTTCCAAGTTTCCAGAAATGTGTACTTTCCATTTTTGAATCATTTCCTTACATTTCCAGGTTTCCAAAAATGTTCTTGTCCAAGCATTTCTAGGTTTCCAAAAATGCTCATTTCCATGCACTTCTAGGTTTCCAAAAATGTTCATTTCCATGCATTTCTAGGTTTCCAAAAATGTTCATTTCCATTTCATTTTCATACATTTTCGAGTCTCCAAAAATGTTAAAAATTTATTCATAGTACTTAAGACATGTCATTTCGTACAATTAAACCGAAAATGCATAGGCCCTTTCCAAGATGTTACAGGATACGAGGTGGCCCATGCAGAAGAAGATGTTTTCACTATTTTATGCATTTAATATTAAGTACTTTGTTTAAATATTGGTTGTAATAAGGGCCTTATAATATTTGTTATTATTTTTATTATGGCTTGATTTAATTAAATTACTATATGCAAATGATTTTGTTTTAGCAACTTATTTACTTAAAATATATACATTAAAGTTTTACTTAAAATTTCAAATACACAATGTTTTATTAAAGACAAAAAAAAAATTTAATGTTTTTCCCAAAAGTGAAATCAGTCTTCAAATGTTTTCCGCAGTGACACACTAGATCCGGTCAAGACTCGTGGGCCGGGTTTGGGGGTGTTATAGTTTGGTATCAGAGCCTGGTTCAAAACTCGGCTTTGAGGTTTTGGGCCCGAAAACAGTTTTCAAAAAAAATGGGCTTTTCAAAATATGGACTTTTATTTCAGGTTTATTCTGGCATGGCACATGTACCTCCGTCCCGAAGTTCACCAGGTAAGTACTTCTAAATATTGAAGTGATTTGTTTATGTGAATGTTATGGGCTTATTTGGGCTCGTAGATTAGAATATTAGGGCTATTGAACCCTAGGGCTAGTGCACTCAAACACATGCATAAGACTTAAGGACTATTAAACAAACCTGTGACTAAGTCGCCGAGCTACGGTGTGGCAACCGTTGTGCGCATGTCTGGGAGTGGATTCAGTAAGAGCTTGGTATTTAAGCAGTCCTAGTGACTCACCTCCTCTTTACTTGAATCCTACCTGGTGCGTAGTAACCGTTCACCCTAACCAAGAGGATTTAGTCATCGGCTAAACCAATGACTAAAACCCGAAAGGGACTAGCCGTATTTTTATAAAAACCTTAGTCTTTAAATCTTTAAATTACCTCTTTGATTTGTAACAAAATCTATTTTGAAAATTTCTCGGGAAAAAATTTTCCGAATTGCCAAATTACTAAAATACCCTTGGTGAAAGAATTACGAAAATGCCCTTGGTTTCTAAAACTACTATATTACCCTTGATTTTAATAAAATTTCTCTATTTTGCAGAAGTGTCCAAAAAATTCTTTTTTTGCAAAAAAATAAAAATAAAAAAATAAAAAAATTCAATGTACTTTGATTTGGAAAAATTACTAAAATGCCCCTGTGTTGTAAATTACTAAAATACCCTTAGTTTTAAGATTTTCAAAAATACCCTCGATGTTTGCTAAAATATTTCTACTTTACAAAAATACCAAAAACTTCTATTTTACAAATATTGAGATACCCTGATTTGGGAAATTTACCGAAATAACCCCACCTTCTGAACTTTCTGCAACACCTCTGATTTGGAAAGTAACTTTTCAAAAATACCCATAAGTTTTGTAAATTTTGAAATGCCTCTGATTTATAAAGATTTTCAAATTGACCCCGATTTGTTACCAAAATACCCCTGTAGGAAAAATGACGAAAATACCCTTGGGATAGAAACAGACAAAAATGTTCGAATAGTGAATGTGGGTGGTGGATACCACTGAAAGAATGTGGCCTTGTTGAAAAATGAAGATATCTCCATTATGAATGTGATTGTGAAGGTGATTCTCTGAATTAGAGTAGTGAACTCGAACTGAAACCTTGATTGATCGAAAGAACAACCTCTAAAAACTTCATTTCATAAAATTTGCTCGTGGATAAATAGTGGAACAAAAATTCTAATGCATAAAATTTCTTAAATCAGACTAAATCGAGGCACTAGAAATGAGTTCTAGAGGACGTGGTCGTCGTGGGCGTGGTCGAGGCAGAATGGCCATATCGGAACCCGTTAGATCGGGTCAAGGGTCTGAGAATAAGGTACCACCTCCACCACCAGTATTTGGTAATGAGCAGTAAGATCAGACGGGGGATGATGCTGTATCGCAGGCGGTGCTACGAGTTTTGGAGATAGTGGCGGGAGCAGGTGGAAATCTGAGATCTAGGAAGTCTATACCCGAGCGACTCCGAGCCAACGGAGCTGAGGTGTTTCATGGTGTATCTGGTGTGGCACCCAGTACAGCTGAGTATTGGTTGGAAGCGACCGAGTGAATTATGGATGAGCTCGATTTAACTCCTGAGGAGAAAGTGAAAGGAATGGTGGCGCTACTTCGCGACGAGGCGTATCAATGGTGGCTCACAATTCGAGATGGTGCTATGGCAGAGGATCTCACCTGGGAGTTCGTTAAGGCGGCGTACTAGAAAAAGTATGTCGGTACTCACTACATTGATGCTCATAAGAAGGCATTTCTAGGGCTAGTTCAAGGGAACAACGCCGTGGCAGAATACGAGGCCGAATTCCTAAGGTTAAGTCGATATGCTTGAGGAGTAGTGGCTACAGAGCATGAGCGATGTGTCCAGTTTGAGGACGGATTAATGGACGACCTGAGACTGTTGATGGCTCCTCATCAGGAACGGGAGTTCGCTGTGTTAGTCGAAAAAGCTAAGGTAGCTGAGGGAATTAAGGACTCTGTGAGGCAGAACAGAGATAAGGATAGGAACCGAAACAGGAGGAATTTTGGATCGTCCGAATCATCTGAGGGTCTTCAAAAAAGACCGAGGGTTGAAAATTCTGTTCGTATTGCTAAGCTAGCTATGGAAAATCCGGATCATTCGTGTGCTCAGTGTGGAAGGTATCATGTTGGCAAGTGCTGGAATCAAGAACGGGAATGTTTTAGGTGTAAGTCTAAGTCTCACCTGATTAAAGACTGTCCTCAGGATCCGAATAGGGCTCGGACATTAGGCCAAGGTTATGTGCAGCCGAGTAGAGATAGTCAGCAAGCGACAAGAGGTCGTGGTCCGAATCATGGAGGAAATGGTTCAGGCCGAGGTCGTGGAGCACCAAACAGAGATGCTGAAGGTGCAGACACAAGGCAGCCAAGGTTGGTTTATGCAGTTGGCCGTCGCAAGGAGGAAGATGTGCCAGATGCGACAATGGGTACGTTCCTTATTTCTGGAATACCCTTAATTGCTTTAATTATTGTAGAGTTTTCTTGTATTGCCAGTGAAATGTTTGAAACCTTGGATGTGAACTTAGAGATTGTGCCTAGGAAGTAAGATAGTTTTATTAAGATTAGAGTGCGCAGCATAAGCGTAGTATGATGAGTTAAGGATGCACGATTGAACGATAGTAAGTAATTTCGAGGACGAAATTATTTTAAGGAGGGTAGAACTGTAACATCCTAGATTAGGGGTTGTGCGTTCGGAGCATAACCCAAGTGTTAGTAAGCTTTAAGTGTGGTTGGTGATGTTTTAAGGGTTTTTAAAACTCTAGGACTAAAAGGGAATACATTGGAAATTTTTGGAATTTTAAGTGAAAAGGGGAAACTAGGCAAGAAGGCCTTAAAAGAATTTTGTGGAGTTTAGGACACAAGAAAGTAATTGGAAAAGTGGCTTGAGGCGCTAAGGTGCAAGGGAGTGTAGGAGGGAAGAGGTTCGAGTAACGCGGGGCGCAGTAGGACTTTTTTTTTTGCGTCTGGAAGAGGAGCAAGGCCAGAGAGGCCTTAAGGGAAATTTGTGGACGTTTTGGGGCATGGAAGGAGGCTTGGTAAAGTGGCTTAAGGGGCGCCACTTAAGGGCCTAGAAGTGAGGCCAAAGAGGACCCAGGTTCGAGTTGCAGGGGAAGCGAATGAGATTTTATTTTTATGCGTCAAGTAGGAGCTTGGCTTGGGAGGTCTTAAAGAAATTTGTGATGGGTTTATGTCATAAAAATCGCCATGGCAGAGTTGCTTGGGGCGTTGTTGCAGCTTGCTGGAGCAGGTCTGGAGTTCGAACCTTAGGGGCTGCAGGTTGGTGTTTTAATTTTGGTTTTTTTCCGCCAGGAAAGAAGGAAGCAATGGACGGCACATGGGATCTTCAATTGGGATAAGGATCAAGCTGATTTTGTTTTTAAATTCGGATGGGATAATATGCTGGCTTTTATTTTATTTATTGTTTTTAAGATAGAAGATAATGGTTGTGTGTTGTTTATTTTTTTTATTTTGAATAAAGTAGATTAATTCAATTTATAAGTGGATAAGAGATAAATTAGAGAAGAAAGTAGGATTTGATAAGGAATGGAGATAGCAACCGAATGGGGTCTCCTTGGGTTGTTAATTTTCAGTCAACTAGGGGGGATTAAGTGCCGAATTCTTCTTTTAGTAGGCGCCGATTCCTTTTGTCTTTCTCTTTTAGTTGCTTGCCAAAATTCCTTTCTATTCTTTTGAAAGCCGAAAGCCCTTGTCATTAAGTGTTATAGCCGAACCTATTAGCCATTATTTTCTCCTTTTCTTCTTTGCTTGTTCATTCGAAATCACCACTTACCCCAAGAACCATCCTCTCTTCCATTATTGGCAAGAACCGAAACCCATCTTCTATTGGTCACCATAGCCGAATGTTCTAGTATCATTAGGAAAGCTTTAAAGCCAAAGCAGTTAGCCGGGATCCATTCTCTCTTAGCCTCTTCAAGCAGCGTGCAGAGGTAAGTAGCTCTCTCCTAGCAACCGGTTATGGGGTTTCCTTCCATTAAAGTGCTGAAATCAAGTGTTGAGGCCTTGATTTCTTTGGATGGCCGAATGTCCATTAAACTATTTTATGTGTCTGTTGTGTAGCTAATATTAAGGAGCAGTAAGGAGTTCTTCGGGATTCGAAAGTATCAAGGTAAGAGGTATGTGTTATTCAGCCAAGGGCCATTTTTCCTAGATTTATTTGTTAAGCCGAATTTAACAGAGGTTAAGCAGGGAGTTTGACAACTTCTAAGACAAGTAGCGGTTTCGGGATTTAGATCTGTAAGGTAAGGCAGTAGTGATTTTCGGCCATAGGCCATTTTGGTATATTATGTTAGCCGATTCTGACTTAGGTGGTGTAGGAAGGAGTTTTACAATCGCGAAGGTGCAAATCGTTAGACGTGGGTTTCGGGATTTAGTCAATTGTGCTAATCAGGTGCGTAGTTATCGCACTGTCTTTTGATTGATTTAAATATGTTAAAATGTATATGTGCTATGTTGTGAATGATAGCCGAGATAAGGGCTAAAATGGTGGATACCCCTGATGGGTAATCGATTAACAAGGTCAGTGTTTTATGTTATTAAATGATTACTGATGAATATGTGAAATGGAGATGAGCATGTTATATATATATTTTATTAAATGATGTTTTATCATATATATATGTGCATGAGGGCTTGGGATATGAATATTAGAGGATAGGGTGCACATATTTATGTACGTGGTCTAATGTCAGCCTTGTGCTATATTAGCGCTTGATGTTAGCTAGGTGTTTCATCAAGGGAGGTGTTGGCTAGGTGCCCATCTTGGCGATTGATCACTGTGTGCATCACCGTGGACTGATTGATATGTGGGATCACTTAGGTGATCGGTGGCTCAGCCATGGCCTTGAGCAGCAAGTCTGCCAAGGTAGGATATGTTGGTCACGATGTGATCGGAGGTGGATTAGCCACGGCCTTGGGCAGGGAGTCTGCTAAGGTTGGTGTAACAGATGGACCCTAGGCTGGGTTGGGCTTCATAATTTCATATTTATGTGTATGGACTGTGTGGATATGGGCCAAGCCCATATGTGGAGACATGTGAAATGACTATGCACTGAGTCTGTTTGACTCACCCAATATTTTATTAAACCTTACAGGTGATGCATGATGCTCGGACCGGGTTGGAGAGGATATGAAACACCCCAAACCCGGCCCACGAGCCTTGACCCGTAAACATTAATGTCATCATTTAACATATAAATTTTAATGGAATGGGCAAATTTACATGTTTCAAAATGTATAAGAACTAATTTACCTATTTTTTCAATATAGGAGTGGAATTGTGTAACACCCCTTACCCGTGTTCGACACCGGACACTGGACACCGGAACAGGGTACGAGGCATTACCAAATAGTACGGAACACTTACAGATTATTTAAACCATTTATCACTGAAATATCAAAATTGATTATAAAAGTTCCTTTAACGGACCCTTGAAGTCCAAATCATGCATTGGGATTGGATCGATTCTAAATTAGAATCGTATAAATTTTTTTTTGTAAAATCCTTAAGTTTAACTCATTTACAAGGGTCCCACACCTGTGTGGCTCACATGGCCGTGCCTCTAGGGCGTATAACTCTCTAACTTGCATCTATGAAGGAACTTGGGTCACACAGCCTTAGTACACAACCGTGTTGCTAGGCCGTGTAGTAAATTTAATTTTCACAAATTAGGCTATTTTCCAAGCCATATTTCTCACTTATTTGATCCTTATTCTTTACCCACGTTTAATACATACAAAAACCAATTTAAGATATTCAACTGAGCCTTATACTTAATACGATTTGTTAGTCGTACGCTTCATATAAATAACAAGAAACGTATTTAGGCTCAATTCTCATTAAATTTCTCTTGTACTTCTACTTTTTCATACTATGTATTCATATAACATATAACAATCGCACCTCTGTATTTTGTATACATTTTTATAACAATTTGTCTTGGTTTCAAACTACTTCATATTTGAGTTTTACTTATCAACTCATTTGAAACATCATCTTTACACATATAGTGCACTTGAGATGCAAAAATTCTATAATTATGAATGAACACATTTATCAAACACATTCCATGTTTTTATATATTATACTCTCATATTTCTATGTATCAATTACCATCATTTCCTCGTATTTTTGACAAATACATGTAACAACTCATAATCATGCAATTCACTAACTCTTCCTGCCAATCACAATTTAAATTGACAAATCACTTATTGAGCTCAATTTCAATGTTCTCTAAAATCCATTAGGATGTATGTATCCACCAATAAATTCCATGTACAGATATCATCACCTCATATTTTCACATACATTTACTTTCCATATTATGAACTCAAATAACATACACAAGACATACCAATGCATTCCAAGTACGTTTTCATAATATTTCATTTTGAATTCATATTATGTCATATTAGAACTCTTCTCATTAACTCATATTTCCTTATATCACATAATTCTATATAACACTTACCATCCTTAATCAAATTAGGGAACGGTTACGGAAAATTGAGTACTTCACTTCCACTTTGCCATAGTATAACTATGGTCTTACGTATGATCACTTATCACTTTCCAAAGCCATAGCCCTGCCATGGTCTTACACGGATCACATTTATCACTTGTCACTTATCACTGATCAGATAAGTGTAGCTAAAGCTACCACTTATCACTTGTCACTTGTCACTGATCAGATAAGTGTAACTAAAGTTATCACTTATCACTTGTCACTGATCAGAAATACTCAAATCTGACGTTTCTCTCAATTTGATCATTTAATCACTTTTCGCATTGTCATTTTATTCTCAATTCATCAACAATTATATCTCATCATACAAGATATAATTCATAAACTTTAACATTTAATCATTAAATTTTGGTCATATGAACTTACCTGTCAATTCATCACTTTTCACTAAAATGCCATAGCCCAGCTATGGTCTTACATCTCAAACACGTATCACACCTGAAACACCCCAAACCCGGCCCACGAGCCTTGACCGAATCCGGTATGTTCCTTGAGTAAAATATTTAAAAACCCGTTTGTTACTTTGGAAAACTTAGGGTGATTTTGGAGAATTTTTAATTTGTGTTGGGTTCAGTTGAAATCTTATTCTTTTTTTTTTAAAACACCTTTATTAAAACCTTGTTTGTAACATCTTGAAAAGGGCCTATGCATTTTTGGTTTAATTGTACGAAGTGACATGTTTTATGTACTAAGAATAAATTTTGAACATTTCTGGAAACCCGGAAATGAATGGAAATGATTTGGAAATGAACATTTTTGGAAACCTGAAAATGTATAGAAATGTTAAGTTTAAAAATGGAAAGTGAACATTTTTGGAAACTAGGAAATGTAAGGAAATGATTTGGAAATGATTCAAAAGAGGAAAGTGAACATTTCTGGAAACTTGGAAATGTAAGGAAATGTCAAGTTTCCAGAGCCGAACAAAAATTTTTGGAAACTTAGAAATGACTTAGAAATGTCAAGTTTTAAAGTTTAAAAGAGGAAATTAAGGCAAGGTGGCCTTAAAAGAAAAAGTTTGTGAAATTTGACACACAAACAGGCTTGGAAAAGTGGCCTGAAGATGCCACTTAGGGCCTCTGGAAATGGCGCCACATGCAAGGTATTGGGCCTGAGTTCGAGTCACAAGGGAAGCAAATAAAAGAAGTTTTATTTTTTGCTTCTAAAAGCACAGAGGTGGACGGCACAAGGCTATTCTTTAAGAGATTTTATTCTTTTATTTTTAAAAGATAAGTAAGGGATAAATAAGGGATTTATTTATCATTATTTTCAAGAGATAATTGTTGGATTAAATTCTTTTAATTTGAATAAAGAGATAAAGAGGAAAATAAGGGAGAAGTGATGGCCAAGTAAGGGACTTTGAGTTTAATAATTTCGGCTAAGTAAGGATAGTTGCTGAATTATCTTTTATTTTAAGTGATAATTAAGGAGATAAAGCTATTAAAATGGAAGAGTGATGGCCAAGTAAGGGATTCTAAGTTAGTAATTTCGGCTATAAAAGGAAAAGAGAGGCCATTCTGTATTATTTTCTGTTCTTTGAAAGCATCTGCCGAATTCTCTTCGCCAAATCTTCTTCTTCTTTTATTTTTGCCAAGCTGAAATACCTTGTGTTCTAGCTAAATCCTCCATCTTTATTCTTCCTTCTCTTTTCTTTCTAATCCCTCCAAAAGCCAAAAGTTGTGAGAGCATCATTTAGCCATAGCCGAATCTCTGAGGTTGAAGTGAATGTGCAATCGATTTCTTCAAGTAAGGGTAAGATCTCATTCGGTTTCATCCTTTTTTCTTTTAAGATTTGCCGAAATCTAGGTCTAACCCCATTAATATTGTGGTTGCCGAAATATAGAAGGATCTTTCGGGATTATCAGAGTAGTAGACTAAAAGGAGGATTTTTCGGGATTTAAAGCTTTAAGGTAAGACATGTGAATATTCGGCCAAAGGCCTTGATTTATGTTTTGATGATTAGATTAAATCTAACGTAAGGTTATAGGAATTTTGACATTTCTAGCAAAACAAGGATCAATTTCGGGATTTGTTGGTGTCCCAATCGACAAAGGTAAGTTTAAGAATACTAATCCTACTAGGATTTGGATTTATGGCCGAGTGGCTTTTTATTAGTAAGTGATTAATCAAATGTAGGGATTAAGGATCTAAGCGGTAGATCAGATTTCGAGATCTCAAGGAATTTGCTAAGTGAATCAGGTGTGTACCCCACACTACTTCATAATATGTTTTATGGCTATGTTTAATAAATATATGTGATATTAAGAATATGAAAGTGGCTAAGGTACCATGTTATGGTACAAAGTACTCAGGTACGTTTCCTACTCCTACTAGGAATATGAAATATGTTATTTGTAACATGTGAATAAAAATAAGAATGTGAACTTTGGCATGTAATTGCATAATATGTTATGGGGCATATGCGTTATTGAAAGGGGAAGTGCATGTGGTGACCTAAGACCACGAACACGGTGACCTAAGACCGTGATATCTGAAAAGTGGTGACCTAAGACCACAGTAATTTGAACGTGGTGACCTAAGACCATGAATTCGGTGACCTGAGACCGCAATTTGGTGTGTAGCGGAAGGAGGGTCGACTTAGTAGTCCCCGCGGTGTGTCTAGCAGGTATGGGGGTGTGTAGCGGATGGACAATTAGGTTTGGGTTTGGGAATGCATCATAACTTGTATTCGTTGTTTGAATGAGTAACTCTTGTATGCCTGATTCTATTATGATTTAGTGTCGTTTACACATTGAGTCTGTTTGACTCACCCCGTTGTGGGACCATGTTTCAGGTGATGAACAGTGATGGACCGGGACGGCAGAACTTGTGGTGGCCATGCTCAACATAAAGTCTTTATTTTTATATACTATTATTTTTATTTAAGTACTTGAACTATTTGGAAATTATTTGATGTAATAAGGCCATAAGGCCATAGTTGAATTGTTTTACATTTATTTTTATTTATTACATTTATGGGTTTTATCTATTAAAGTTTAAGTAAAATTTCTTTTAAACTAAACCCTAAATATTTTGTCACTTAAACTTAAAAAGGGTTTCTAATATAAAAATCAAATTGGTTTTCACACAAGCCCAACCAAAACAATATTTTCTTTAAAATCGCACAAATTTTCTCTAAGTAACATAGAACTTTGAAACCGATTTTCTTGAGGAACATACCAAATCTGGTCAAAGCTCGTGGGTCGGGTTTGCGGTGTTTCAGTTTGGTATCAGAGCCTAGTTTTAAACTCTCGGCCTGTGGGCCAAGGCCCAAAATGTTTTCAAATCGAGCACAATTAAGCTTTTTGAAAGTATTTTATGAAATAAGCAGGTTTCTGGCATGGCACCCAAGTCTCCGACCCGCAGTCCACCAGGTAAGTACCCCTAACCATCTGTGTGCTTTATGAATTGTAGAAGGGTAAGAATGGAACGTAGAATAGTATGATAGGTACTTGAACCCTAGGACTAGATTACCCCAACTATTACATAACACTTAAATGCCTAATTAAACAAACCTATAGCTTAGTCGCCGAGTTAGGGTGTGGCAACCATTGTGCGCATGTTTAGGATTGGATCCGGAAGAGCCTGGTACTTAAGCAGTGTAACAACCCAAACCCGGCCCAAACATTATGACCGCATTTGGTTTGCTACGAAGAAAACATTTTGAAATCTTTGAAAACCAATTTAATTTTTTTATTTAATAAAAGATAGTTATTTTGGTTAAAACATTTGAGGTGTATAAAACCCATATTTAGATTTATTTTGAAAATATTTGTTAGGTCAAGTTAATATGTATATTTTAAATGTACCCGATGGTACTTTACAACCTTTACGATTGCTTTGGAAAACATAGGAACTCCTTCTTATAAGTAAGTAGTTTAAAACAAATATTCAAATATGTAACGATAATAAAATAATCCTAGGAGGCCTTATTACAACCCAATTTAAAATTAAACCAACAACCGAAAAATAAATAAACCGAAATTCAAAGTCTATTAAATTTAAATCCCACTGCATGGCCACCTCGAGTCCCTCCGGCTCCATGTCCACGATCTACGTGTTACCTGAAAAATAAAGGAGAAGGTGAGTCACCAAGACTCAGTATGTAACCCTTCCCCCGGTTTAAGCAATTTCATACACACTTTATAACAATTAACATGTATAAGGTTATGTACCCAACCTAGCCTACCAAACGCCTCTGTCTACCCCGTTGTGGTACCAAACCACTGGTGGTGCCAAACCACTGGTGACGTATAGTCACAGATGTGATGCCAAATCACCGGAGGTGCCAAACCTCTAGTGTCCATAGACACAATCAATTGATGGGGCCAACCCATCGTGTGATAACAAATCACTGGTGTCAATCCCTTAATATAGTCTGTGGGGCCAACCCACTGTGGTGCTAAGCCACTGGGACGAGACGCGATGAGGTACCAAACCTCTAGAGGTGCCAAACCTCTGGTGACCGTAGTCATAATGTGGTACCAAACCACTGGTGTCCGTTGACACGATTATCACTGCCCCCTCCACTCACATATCCCATATCAATTAAGGATACACATTTAACGGAGATCATGCCATAACCACATATAACAACATATCATGCTTCCTAAAAGCATTATTAAGAAAGTCACAACCACGAGACTTACCTGATTCCTCGCTTATACCATTATGGTATTACATCCGAATCTACATAGATCCGATTAGCACACACAACAAATTTAGTACATTAATTAATTATAAGTGTGTATGTACACACCTGTCACCACGATAGTCATCAATCCCGAAGAAAACCAATCGGCCACACTCAATGTCCTTGCCCCTATATTCGGCCATACACAAGGTTAGCACTATGGCCTATTCGGCCAAAACCAAATTAATCTAGAGAGTCATCTTGTGAACCCGAATCCTTACCTATTTGCTTTTGAGTACTAACTCACTAGATGTGATTCTGCTTCGTTTCCTACAATCGGCCATCACTAAAGTTAGTAGCCTTCGGCTTCAATGAATATTTAAATAAATATACATAGATCCTTACCGAAATCGCTTGACAGGGAATGGGCTTGAATCGTATTCCTTAAAATCTCGGCACCTAAACAGAATCGATTCTATCACTGATTAATCACTGAAATAATTCGGCTTTTCCATTTAACCAAGTCGACAGAGAGAAGAGATATGGGAGAGGAGTTTCGGCATACTTACCCTTGCTTCAATATTCAGCCAAGACTTCACAAAACATGGAGAAGGGAAATTCGGCTATGGCTAGGGAGTAGGTTCGGCTAACCAAGAAAAAGGGAAGAAAAAGGAAGTGAAGATGAGAGAGGGATTCGGCAAAGAGGAGCAAGGTAAGTTTCGGCACAAGAGTTTTATGAAAGAAAGAAAATAAAAGAAAGAGAGGGATGAGAGGGAGGGATGTTCAGTTTTGAGAAAGAAGAGGAAAAGAGATAACAATTGAGAAGGATGCTAGCCGAAATTGTCAAGTAAAAGACTAGAAAAGAATTCGGCTCCCCCCTTCACATAGTCTCCATGCCGTCCACTCCACTCCAACAAGGAGTTCAAATTTCAGTAATTAACTTGAATTGCTCTTGACCAATCGTTTGAAGATATTCAAAATAATTTGAATAAACTAGAAGCCTAAATTTTCTCTGCCAACTCTTGTTGATTATTCACATAATAATCCAATTAATAAATAAAATAACTTCCTTATTATCCTTAAAATTAAGCAAATAAAAATCCAATTTAAAATGCTCACATTATCCCTTAATATTGAAATCAAATTTGAGCATTTTCTCTCTCTTATTGCCGTCCAAACAAGGTGCCAAAAAGGGGATTGCTGTGACTCGAACCAAGGCTCCCCCTTGCTCCTTGATGGCGTCACTCCTAGCTCTTAAGTGGCCTCACTTTTGCCACTTTTCCAAGGCCATTCCTGTGTCAAAAGTTCCTCATTTATTCTTGTAACCCCTACTTGCTAAGGCTCCCTGTCTTTAAAGTTCCCAAATTAAATTTTCTACTATCCCGAACCAACTCAAGACCCTTAATTAAGTCGTACTACACCACAATCAATACCATAGCAATTCAAACTCAGGCAAAATAATGCAAACACGAATAACCCCAATTTTAGGATGTTACAAGCAGTCCTAGTGACTCACCTCCTCTTCGCTGGAATCCTACCTGGTGCGTAGCTTCGGTTCACCCTAACCAAGAGGACTCAGTCACAGGCTAAACACAATAACTAAAACCCGAAAGGGAACTAGCCGTGTTTTTCTAAAAACCCTAGTTTTAAAACTCTTAAAATTACTCTTTCAATTTGTAAAAACTATCTTTACAAAATTTTCTGAAAAATTTTCGATTTATGAAATTACAAAAATACCCTTAGTGGTAAAATTACAAAAATGCCCTTGGTTTATAAAACATCAAACTACCCAAAAGTTTTATTAAAATTTCATTACTTTATAACAAGTCCAAAACTCTAATTTGCAAAATATCAAAAATACCTTGATTTTGGAAAATTACAAAATTGCCCCTAACTTACAAAATTACCAAAATGACCCTGATTTCTAAAATTTTTGCAACATCACCATTTTGAAAAATAAAAGTCTCAAAAAGAACCCTTAAAGTTTTGCAACTTTTGAAATACCACTGAATTATTAAACTTTACAAATTTACACTGGTTTAAAATTACCGAAATACCCCTGGAATTTTAAAATTACCGAAAGGCCTCGGGATTTCAAAAATACCAAAATACCCTTATTGACAAAATCACCAAGGAACCTTATTTTGACAAATTACGAAAATACCCCTGTAGGACAAATTACGAAAATACCCCTAGGTAGTGGAAAAACAACAACAATGAAAACTACAACATTTCTCTGAATGAACGAAAGTTCATAATTGGTTGATGAATGTGAACGTGACTTTCTGAATAGTGAACTTGAGCTAAGAACTTTGTTTGATCGAAAGAACCACTTTTAAACATCTCTTTAAGTCATAAAATTGTTCGCAGTTAATAAGTGGAACAAAAAAATTCCGATGCATAAAACTCGTTAATCAGATTAAATCACGACGTTAGAAATGAGTTCTAAGGGACGTGAACTTAGAGATTGTGCCTAGAAAGTATGATGGTTCTATTAAGATCAGAGTGCGCAGCGTAAGCTTAGTGCGGTGAGAAGGATTGTACGACTGTTAGTAAGTAATTTTGACGACGAAATTATTTTTAAGGAGGGTAAAACTATAACATCCTGAAAAGGGCCTATGCATTTTTGGTTTAATTGTACGAAGTGACATGTTTTATGTACTAGGAATAAATTTTGAACATTTTTGGAAACCCGGAAATGAATGGAAATGATTTGGAAATGAACATTTTTGGAAACCTGAAAATGTATAGAAATGTTAAGTTTAAAAATGGAAAGTGAACATTTTTGGAAACTAGGAAATGTAAGAAAATGATTTGGAAATGATTCAAAAGAGGAAAGTGAACATTTCTGGAAACTTGGAAATGTAAGGAAATGTCAAGTTTACAGAGCCGAACGAAAATTTTTGGAAACTTAGAAATGACTTAGAAATGTCAAGTTTTAAAGTTTAAAAGAGGAAATTAAGGCAAGGTGGCCTTAAAAGAAAAAGTTTGTGAAAATTGACACACAAACAGGCTAGGAAAAGTGGCCTGAAGATGCCACTTAGGGCCTCTGGAAATGGCGCCACATGCAAGGTATTGGGCCTGAGTTCGAGTCACATGGGAAGCAAATAAAAGAAGTTTTATTTTTTGCTTCTAAAAGCACAGAGGTGTACGGCACAAGGCTATTCTTTAGAAGATTTTATTCTTTTATTTTTAAGAGATAAGTAAGGGATAAATAAGGGATTTATTTATCATTATTTTCAAGAGATAATTGTTGGATTAAATTCTTTTAATTTGAATAAAGAGATAAAGAGGAAAATAAGGGAGAAGTGATGGCCAAGTAAGGGACTTTGAGTTTAATAATTTCAGCTAAGTAAGGATAGTTGCTGAATTATCTTTTATTTTAAGTGATAATTAAAGAGATAAAGCTATTAAAATAGAAGAGTGATGGCCAAGTAAGGGATTCTAAGTTAGTAATTTCGGTTATAAAAGGAAAAGAGAGGCCATTCTGCATTATTTTCTGTTCTTTGAAAGCCTCTGCCGAATTCTCTTCACCAAATCTTCTTCTTCTTTTATTTTTGCCAAGCCGAAATACTTTGTGTTTTAGCTGAATCCTCCATATTTATTCTTCCTTCTATTTTCTTTCTAATCCCTCCAAAAGCCGAAAGTTGTGAGAGCATCATTTAGCCATAGCCGAATCTCTGAAGGTTGAAGTGAAGGTGCAATCGATTTCTTCAAGTAAGGGTAAGATCTCATTCGATTTCATCCTTTTTTCTTTTAAGATTTGCCGAAATCTAGGTCTAACCCCATTAATATTGTGGTTGCCGAAATATGGAAGGATCTTTCGGGATTATTAGAGTAGTAGACTAAAAGGAGGATTTTTCGGGATTTAAAGCTTTAAGGTAAGACATGTGAATATTCGGCCAAAGGCCTTGATTTATGTTTTGATAATTAGATTAAATCTAACATAAGGTTATAGGAATTTCGACATTCCTAGGAAAACAAGGATCAATTTCGGGATTTGTTGGTGTCCCAATCGGCAACAAGGTAAGTTTAAGAATACTAATCCTACTAGGATTTGGATTTATGGCCGAATGGCTTTTTATTAGTAAGTGATTAATCAAATGTAGGGATTAAGGATCTAAGCGGTAGATCAGATTTTGAGATCTCAAGGAATTTGCTAAGTGAATCAGGTGTGTACCCCACACTACTTCATAATATGTTTTATGGCTATGTTTAATTAATATATGTGATATTAAGAATATGAAAGTGGCTAAGGTACCATGTTATGGTAGAAAGTACTCAGGTACGTTTCCTACTCCTACTAGGAATATGAAATATGTTGTTTGTAACATGTGAATAAAAATAAGAATGTGAACTTTGGCCTGTAATTGCATAATATGTTATGGGGCATATGGGTTATTGAAAGGGGAAGTGAATGTGGTGACCTAAGACCACGAACACGGTGACCTAAAACCGTGATATCTGAAAAGTGGTGACCTAAGACCACAGTAATTTGAACGTGGTGACCTAAGACCACGAAAGCGGTGATCTCAGACCGCAATTTGGTGTGTAGCGGAAAGAGGGTCGACTTAGTAGTCCCCACGGTGTGTCTAGCAGGTACGGGGGTGTGTAGCAGATGGACAATTAGGTTTGGGTTTGGAAATGCATCATAACTTGTATTTGTTGTTTGAATAAGTAACTCTTGTATGCCTGATTCTATTATGATTTAGTGTCGTGTACACATTGAGTTTGTTTGACTCACCTCGTTGTGCGACCATGTTTCAGGTGATGAACAGTGATGGACCGGGACGGCAGAACTTGTGGTGGCCATGCTCAACATAAAGTCTTTATTTTGATAGACTATTATTTTTATTTAAGTACTTGAACTATTTGGAAATTATTTGATGTAATAAGGCCATAAGGCCATAGTTGAATTGTTTTACATTTATTTTTATTTATTACGTTTATGGGTTTTATCTATTAAAGTTTAAGTAAAATTTCTTTTAAACTAAACCCTAAATATTTTGTCACTTAAACTTAAAAAGGGTTTCTAATATAAAAATCAAATTGGTTTTCAACACAAGCCCAACCCAAACAATATTTTCTTTAAAATCGCACAAATTTTCTCTAAGTAACATAGAACTTTGAAACCGGTTTTCTTGAGGAACATACCAAATCTGGTCAAAGCTCGTGGGCTGGGTTTGGGGTGTTTCATTATTTTTATAGTCCAAAAACCTCAAGTTAAAATATGTTCCGAATTGGTTTTAAGTTTTACCTTATAGTGAAAATCTTTGAAATTTAGGTGTCAACTCATTTGAACATTTATTTTAAAAACAAATTAAATAACCTTTGATTTAACAATAATAATATCGTGATAAAAACAACTAAAAGCAAGCATAAAATAGTTTAATACTTATGGCCTTATTACATCAAAACAAAACCCGAAATAAATCCAAAAGTACTTAAAATAAAAAATAATAAAAAAGTCCAAAATTAAATAAACTCTAAGTTGAGCATGGCCACCACTAAGCTCCTGCCGACCCAGTCCATCACTGAGCGTCACCTGAAAAATATCCCATAATGGGGTGAGTCAAACAGACTCAGTGTGTACAACCAACACTAAGTCCCAATGATTCAGGCATATCATATCATACATATACATATAGCAATTAAACATAATGATGCAATCCCGAACCCAAACCTACATAGCCATCTGCTACACATCACTCGTACCAACCATCACACCGTGGGGACTACTAAGTCGACCCTCCATCCGCTACACATCATAGAAGGCAGTCGCTGCAGACGACGTGCTCATCGCCCTTATAAATTTGTGGCATAGCCACCAGATAATATATTTTGTGACATAAGTCACTAAATTCAGATATTGTGGTATAAAACCACCAGATCACTTCCCCTTTTACCAATCACCCATATGCCCCATGTCATACAAATATGCTTTAACCATGTCATATTCCTTATTCACATTCTTATAGTTTCACATATGTGCCATAACAGATCATATTATACTCATATTAGGAGTAGGTAAACGTACCTGAGTATTTTGTACCCTTGCATGGTACCTTAGCCACATCTTACATATTCTTATTAACACATTTATTAAAATATAACCATAAATCTATTAAGGCTTAGGATGGGGTACATACCTGGTTTCCTTAACAAATTCACTGAAATCCCGAAAATCCCGATCTAGCATCCTAGATCCTTAGTTCCTATATTTGGCCAACACTAAACATTTTAGCCAAGGGCCATTCGGCCAAATAACCAAATCCCGAAGGATACAACCAACTTCTTACCTTGCTGCTAATTTGACTACTAATCAAGTCCCGAAAACTTTGTGATGCCTCTTCTTGCAATTGGCTAGCCACTAAATCACTGAACTAGTTAGTTTCAGCTTTTAAACGAAATAAGAAATAGATCTGAGTCACTAAGTAGGGCCTTGGCCGAATGTCAGATTCACTTACCTTGTGGATCTGAAATCCCAAAAAGTGCTACTTGGTTATGAGGGTGTCGAAATCCTTATAGACATATGTTAGATTCGATTCTAACATTAAATCACAATACAATGGACTATGGCCGAATATCATCCATAGCTTACCTTAAATCTTAACAGTCCCGAAAGATCCCTTCTCCTTTGTGGTCGACAATAGCAGACAAGTCCCGAAAGATCTTTCCTAGAAGTCGGCTACACCAAAAAGCCTGAAAAATCCTTCATAGGTTCGGCCAAAGAATATTAATGGGATTAGTTTTCACCTTTCGGCTAAAGGAAAAAGAAAGAAACCCAATAGCATTAGATCTTACCCTTATTACAGATGTCGACTGCTCCCTTGCTTAATCCCATAGAGAAATTTGGCTATGTCTAACTAGAGATTGCTTGGCTTCGGCTCTTGTAACTTAATGAACAATTGGCTATAGAAGAGGGATTAACTTGAAGAAGGAAAAATGTGAAGAAATCGGCTAGAACAAGGAATGTTTTGGCTTTGACAAAATAATAGAAGAAGAGGAGATTCACGTTTGGTTTTCTACAGAGAAAGAATTCGGCAGAGGCACAAAGGAAAAGAAAAGAATGAATAATGGCCTTACTTCTCCTTTCTAGCCGAAAATACCACCCTTAGACTCCCCCAATCGGCCAACTCTCCTTTCCCCTATGTAACATCCTAAAATTGGGGTTATTTGTGAATTGAATTATTTTTCTCGTATAGAATTGCTGTGGTATTAATTATGGTGTAGTAAGGCTTAATTAGGGGCCTTGAGTAGGCCCGGGATAGTAGAAAAATATTATTTGTAAGCTTTGAGATAGGGAGCCTTAGTAAGTAGGGGTTACAAGAATAAATGAAGGAACTTTTGACACAGAAATGGCCTTGGTAAAGTGGCAAAAGGAAGGCCACTTAGGTGCTAGAAGTGACGCCATCAAGGAGAAAGGGGGAGCCTATGTTCGAGTCACGAAATTCCCCCTTTTTACTCTTTTGTGGACAGCAAAAGGAGAGAGAAAAGGGCTTAATTTTGATTTTTGGATAAAGTGGATATTATGAGAATATTATTTGGATTTTAAGTGGATTATTATTTGTTTAATCTCTAATAAGTGGCAAAGAGAAAATATAGGAATTTAAGTATTCAAATTCTTTTGAATTACTTCAAATGAGTGGCCTAGAATTATTTTGGGTGTTGGCCGAATTTTTAAACTCCTTGAAGAGGAGTGGACGGCATGAAGACTAGGTGTTAGAAGGGGGAGGCCGAATTCTCTTAGTTACTCTTTTGGCAAAATTCGGCTAGGCACTCTCCTATATTCCACCCCTTTTTTCTTTTTTTTTTCAACCTTTCTTCAAAAAAACGAAAACACTCTCCCTTGAACTCTTCTTTTTTTTTCTCTTCTCACATCTTTTGGCCGAAACTCCCCATCCCTCTCTTCTCATTATTTTTTTCTCTCCAGCCAAACCTATCCCCTATCTTAGTGACCAAAATTTCCTTTCCTCCTATTAACTCACTTTGGCCGAATATTACAGTGGCATAGATACTTTAGGATTTCTCTTTATTCAATCGATTGTGAAGGTAAGTGATGGCCGAACTCCCTTTCCATATTTTCTTTTCTTTGTCGACTTGTAGAATTGGAGAAAAGCCGAAATTTTGGCATTTGCAAGCAGAAAACTAACCACTCTTTGAAACCGATTCCATCTAGGAACTTCGAGATTTACAAGCAGTAGATCTGACCCTCCTTTCTCTGTTAATCAGTTTGGTAAAACGACAGTAAGTCAAATCTCTCTAAGCCTCTTCATTAGACACTTGGAAAAGCCGAAGCTAATCACTTGTATGATTTTAAAGGTTGATCGATTGCTAGGGAACCTGTGTAAGGATTCGGGTTGTGGTTAGAAATCAAATCGGTGCAAGGTAAGATCTCGGGTTTCAAATGATAACCCTTTGGAATTAATTATTTTGGCCGAATGGTCTAGATGGCTTATCTCATGTGTGGCCGATCATCTTTCCGGGGTTTAGAGTTAGCATTTGAATTAGGTGTGTACATACACACTTTATAATTAGTTAACGTGCTATATGTCTATGTATGCTAAATTTGGTTTATATAGCGCTGGATTAAATACCATAACGGTATAAGCGAGGATTTCGGTAAGTCCCTGTCAATATGAGATTGATTTATGATGCTTTTGGGAAGCATGACACATTTGGTATGTGTGGCATATAATATATGGCTTATGATAAAATGGTTGGATGTTGTTAAATAAATCTGTCAGCATGATTTTTGTATATGCATGTAATTGTTTGATGTGGGTTGATGAGAGGAGGGGGCAGTGATATTAGTGTCGACGGACACCAGTGGTTTGGTACCACATTGTGACTTTGGTCACCAGAGGTTTGGCACCTCCAGAGGTTTGGCACCTCATAGCGTCTCGTCCCAGTGGCTTAGCACCATAGTGGGTTGGCCCCACAGATGAAAATACGGGATTGAAGCAAGTGATTTGGTATCACACGATGGGTTGGCCCCATCATTTGATTTGTGTCTTCGGACACCAGAGGTTTGGCACCTCCAGTGATTTGGTATCACAATTGTGACTTTAAGTCACCAGTGGTTTGGCACCACCAGTGGTTTGGTACCACACGGGGTAGAGAAAGGTGTTTGGATGGCTAGATTGGGTGCATGATTTAGTGCATGTTAATCTGTTATAAATTGTGTATGTTGTTGCACTAAATCGGGGAAGGGTTACATACTGAGTCTTGGTGACTCAACTTCTCCTTTACTTTTTCAGGTGACATGTAGATCGCGGATGTGGTGCCGGATGGACTCGAGGTGGCCATGCAGTAGACATTTGATTTAAATGAACTTTGGATTTTATTTTATCATACTTTATTGCTGGTTTTGTTTTAATCAAGTTGTAATAAGGCCTCCTGGAATTATTTTTATTATTGTTATATGTTTTGAATAGTTTGTTTAAATTATTTACTGATATTAAATTGAGTACACATGTTTTCTCAAAATTAAATCGAAAAATGTTTTATCGTGCCATCGGGTACACCTGAATCGGTAACAATCTGACTTAATGAATATTCTTAAAATAAACCTAAGTATGGTTTTTATACACCTCAAATGTTTTAAATAAAACACTATCTTTTGAATCAGCTTAAAGGGATTTTCAAAAAAAAAATATTTTCTCTGTAGCACATCGAATGCGGTCGTAGTGTTTGGGCCAGGTTCGGGGTGTTACAAATTGGTATCAGAGCCCAGTTCAAAGCTCGACTGTGGGGGCCTAAGGCCCAAAAATGTGTTGGTAGGCCTTTTTGAATTTTTTTTTGGGTTTTTGAACAGCATGGCACCGAGTCTCCAGCACCTATCTGCCACGGTAAGTACCTCTAGCTTCTTTGTGAATTATTTTCTGTAGAAGGGTAGGAAGCATGGAACGTAGAATAATCTTATAGGAACTTGAACCCTAGGATTAGACTACTCAAACACAAAAACAAAACATAAGCTTTAATGAACTAAACCAACCTATGGCTAAGGCATCGAGCTAGGTGTGGTAAACCCCATGCACGCATGTCTAGGATTGGATCCGTAAGAGCACAGTATTTAAGCGATCCTAGTGACTCACCTCCTCTTCGTAGGTATCCTACCGGTGCGTAGTAGCCTGGTTCACCCTAACTCGCAGAGGGCTCGGTGGTGTGGCAACCTCAGGCGCATGTCTAGGAATGGTTTCGGAAGAGCTTGGTATTTAAGCGATGCAGTGTGACTTACCTCCTCTTTACTCGAATCCGCCTCAGTGCGTAGCTTTGGTTCACCCTGATCAAGAGGGCTCGGTCATAGGCTGAACATAACGACTAAAACCCGAAAGGGAACTAGCCATGTTTTTGGAAAAGGAGAAAACAACAAAACCCTAGTTTTTCAAAATTTTTTTGAAATTACTCTTCCAAACTTGAGAAAAATCATCTTTACAACTTTCCCCGAAAAATTTTGCGAAAATTACAAAAATGCCCTTAGGGGGTAAAATTACTAAAATGCCCTTAGTTCATAAAATATCAACTCAATGGTTTTACCCAAGAATTTCATTATTTTATAAATATCCAAAAACCTTACTATGCAAGCTATCAAAAGTACTTTGTTTTTGAAAAAAATTACGAAAATGCCCTCAATTGCAAAATTACCAAAATGACCCTGAACTCTAAAATTTTTGCAACAACGTCATTTTAAGAAGGGAAACTCTCAAAAAGGACCCTCAGAGTTTTACAATTGTTAAAACATCCCTGATTTACTAAATTTACAATATTACCCCTGATTGACAAAATTACCAAAATACCCCTGGTTTCCAAAATTCGGCCGTACCTTTAATTTGGGAAATTTTCAAGAAATACCCTCCAGTTTTGGAAATTTCAAAGTGACCTGATTTATTAAAGTTTTGAAATCCCTCGAATTTATTACGAAAATACCCCTGTAGGAAAATGACGAAAATACCCCTGGGATAGAAACAGGGCAGAAATGTCCGAAGAGTGAATAAGTATGGAAGGTATTAGGGAATGGATGTTCTTCTCTGTGTGAACTAGGATAGAGAACTTAAAACCTTGATTGATCGAAAGAATCCCTATTAAACTTTCCATAAAATTTCTTCGCGAATAAGCAAGTGGAACAGTCACTAATCCATAAAAATTTCTTAATCAGATTAAAACGCGGTAGTTAGAATAAGCTCTAGAAGACGTGGCCGTCGTGGATGCGGAAGGGGAAGGATGACCGTGTCTGAACCCGTTAGGTCGGGTCAGGGTTCTGAGAATGAAGTACCACCACCACCACCACCTCCAGCTTTTGGAGGCTGGAGGCGAGCAGATCAAACAGGGGTGAGGCGATGATCGCAAGTCGTGTTGCGAGTTCTCGAGTTGGTGGCTGGGGCTAGTGGAAATTTGGGAGCTCAGAAATCTATTCCTGAGTGACTCCGATCTAATGGAGCTGAGGTATTCCGGGGTGTATCGGGAGTGGCACCCAGTGCAGCGAAATACTGGCTAGAATCAACGGAAAGGATCATAGATGATTTTGACCTGACTAATGAGGAGAAGCTGAAAGGAGCGGTGTCGCTCCTAAAGGATGAGTCATATCAGTGGTGGCTCACGGTCCGGGATGGTGCCACGGCAGATGACCTTACGTGGGAGTATTTCAAAGCTGCTTTTCAGAAGAAGTATGTGGACACCAGCTACATTGACGCGCAGAGGAAAGCTTTTCTGGGATTGGTGCAAGGAACTAAGTCGCGTAATAGTAATATGAGGCGAATTTTAAGGTGAGTAGATATGCTAGAGGCATCGTGGCTACTGAACATAAGCGTTGTGTCCGTTTTGAGGACGGGCTTAGAGATGATTTGAGGCTGTTGATTGCTCCACAGTAGGTTCGGGAGTTTTCGTCTCTAGTGGAAAAGGCTAAGGTAGCTGAAGGAATCAAGGAGTCCGTAAGACAGAATTATGATAAGAATAAGCTGAAAAGAGGTTTTGGGCCTTCTGGATCGAGTAATAATGCACAGAAACGGGCTTGACAGAGTGGGCTGAATTAGGAAGGAAAACCCATGGCTACTAATCAGAGACCGGCTCAGTGTAATCGTTGTGGGAAGTCACATTGGGGAGGTTGTTGGACCAGGGAAAGAGGATGTTTTGAATGTGGATCTTTGGATCACCGTGTAAGGGATTGTCCTCGGAAGTTGGCAAGGAATCAGCCAGAGGGGCAGAACCGTACTCAGGCTAGAAATGTAGGACCACCACAGAGGGGTCGTGGTAATGGTAGAGGAGGCAATGGTCCTAATCGAGGTCGCGGAATTCAGGACAGAGGCGCTGGCAACACAGAGGCAAGGCAGCCTGGCTTAGTCTATGTAGAGAGGCGTCGCGAGAAGGGTGACGCACCGGACGTCATAACCGGTACATTTCTAATTTTTGGTCTTCTGTATGTTTCATTAATTGATGTGGTAGAGACTATGAACCTAGACTTTGAGACTGCTTCTAGGGAGATGACTGTAATTAGCCCTTTAGGCCATTCTATAGTTGTGAACAAGCTTTATAGAGGTGTACCCCTAGAACTCCAAAGGGTCGTGTTTGTGGCTGACCTAATGGAACTACCGTTTGGGGAGTTCGATTTGATCCTTGGAATGGACTGGTTGGTTAAGTATCAGGTGAGGTTGGATTGTGCGGCTAAGCGCATGGTTCTTAAGATGGCTGAGGGTGATGAAGTGGTCATGATAGGTAATAGAAGAAATTACCTATCCAATGTGGTGTCTGCCTTAAAGGCTGAGAAGATAGTCAGAAAAAGGGTGTGAGGCGTTCCTGGTTCGAATCTGGGCCTAGAGGCTAAGGAGTCAGCAGTTGGGAAGGTCCGTGCAGTAGGGGAATTCGCTGATGTATTCCCAGAAGAACTTTCGGGTCTACCTCCAGATTGGGAAGTTGAATTCGGTATTGACTTGTTACCCGGAACGGCACCTGTGTCTATAGCACCGTATCGAATGGCACCAAAGGAATTGGTAGAACTGAAGGCTCAAATTCAGGAACTCTTGGATAGAAGGTTTATTCAACCAAGCATATCTCCGTGGGGAGCACCTGTGTTGTTTGTCAAGAAAAAGGATGGTTCGATGCGGATGTGTATAGACTACCGCAGGTTAAACAAGTTAACGATCAAAAACAAGTATCCGTTGCCTTGGATCGATGACTTGTTTGACCAACTGATGGGTGCGTCGGTGTTCTCGAAGATAGACCTTAGGTCGAGTTATCATCAACTAAAGGTGAAGGAGGTTGATGTGCACAAGACGGCATTCCGTACAAGGTATGGGCATTACGAGTTTCTAGTAATGCCATTTGGGTTGACCAATGCACCTAAGCTGCTCATAGACTTAATGAATAGGTATATTTCAAAGAAGATTTAGATCAATTTGTCGTGGTGTTTATAGACGACATATTGGTTTATTGAAAGACGGAGGAGGAGCATGATAGGCATTTGCGTATAGTTCTACAAGTACTGAGGGAGAAGCAGTTATATGCCAAATTCAGTAAGTGCGAATTTTGGCTAAGGGAAGTGGCTTTCTTGGGTCACGTAGTATCAGCTGAAGGCATAAGAGTGGATCCCCGCAAGGTTGAAGCGGTGTTGGATTGGAAGCCGCCTAGGTCAGTGGCAAAAATTCGAAGTTTTCTGGGTTTGGCAGGGTACTACAGAAGATTTGTCGAAGGATTCTCGTTAATCGCAGCGCCGTTGACTAAGTTATTGAGGAAAGGAGTACCATTTGTTTGGTCGGAGAAGCAGCAAGAAAGTTTTGATAACTTACGAAAGATTCTGACGGAAGCTCCAGTTCTGGTACAGCCTGAGGCAGGGAAGTTGTTCACGATTTATTGTGATGCATCCCATACTGGTTTGGGATGTGTATTGATGCAAGAAGGGAAGGTAGTGGCCTATGCGTCTCATCAGCTAAGATCGTATGAGGTTAACTATCCGACTCACGACTTGGAGTCAGCGGCAGTAGTCTTCGCTTTGAAAATATGGAGACATTACTTGTATGAGGAGAAGTCGATAGTCTACACGGATCACAAGAGTCTGAAGTATCTATTGACTCAGAAGAACTTGAATTTGAGGCAGCGTCGATGGATTGAACTATTGAAGGACTACGACTGTTCAATTGAGTACCATCTGGGTAAGGCTAACGTGGTGGCTGACGCGTTGAGCCGGAAGGTCGTGACAGACTTAAGGGCGATGTTTGCTCATCTCAGTCTATACGATGATGAAAGTCTTTTGGCAGAGCTGCAAGCTAAGCCAACGTGGGTCGAAGAGATTAAGAAAAAGCAGATAGTGGATGAAGGATTAAATGCAAAGAGGTTACAAGTTCAAGATGGTGGTTTGGAAGGGTATAGTTTGACTGATGATGGTGTATTATGTTTCCAAGGACGAGCTTGTATGCCAAGAGATGTGGAATTGAGACAGAGAATTCTTCAAGATGCACATAACAGCCCTTACGCTATGCATCCTGGAGGAAGCAAGATGTATGGAGATTTGCGGAGACAGTTCTGGTGGCCAGGGTTGAAGCACGAGGTAACTGAATTTGTGGGAAGGTGTTTGACGTGTCAGCAGGTTAAGGCTGAGCACCAGTTGCCATCAGGGTTACTTCAACTAGTGAAGATCCCTTAGTGGAAATGGGAGAGGATCACTATGGATTTCTTCAGTGGGCTACCCCTCACGCCCAGCAAGAAGGACGCAGTTTGGGTGATTGTGGACCGTCTGACTAAGTCAGCTCACTTCATACCAGTGAGAGTGGATTATTCCCTTCAGAGGCTAGCAAAATTGTATGTGGCTGAGATAGTAAGACTGCATGGTGTGCCAGTATCAATTATCTCGAATAGGGATCCAAGGTTCACGTCAAGGTTCTGGAAAGCGTTGCATCAGGCTTTGGGTACACGATTGGATTTCAATACAACTTTCCATCCACAGTCGGACGGGCAATCGGAAAGGGTTATACAGATTTTAGAGGATATGCTGAGAGGTTGTGTTTTGGATTTTCGTGGTAGTTGGGAAGAGTATCTACCATTGGCGGAATTTGCTTATAACAATAGTTATCAGGCAAGTATTCGAATGGCACCATACGAAGCACTGTATGGACGGAAATGCCGTACTCCTACGTGTTGGACGGAGTTAGGGGAACGACAAGTTTTGGGTCCGGAATTGGTTACAGAAACTGAGGACAAGGTCAAGGTGATTCGGGCTCGTCTTAAGGAAGCGTCAGATAGACAGAAGTCGTATGCTGATCTTAAGCGTAAGGAAATGGAGTATGTCGTAGGAGATAAAGTCTTCCTGAAAGCGTCACCTTGGAAGAAGGTGTTGAGATTCGGACGAAAAGGGAAGCTAAGCCCAAGGTTCATTGGCCCGTATACAGTGTTGAAGCGAGTGGGACCGGTAGCTTATCAGCTTGAGCTGCCGGCAGAGTTGAGCCAGATTCATGACGTCTTCCATGTGTCGATGCTTAGACGATATCGGTCGGATCCATCACACGTTGTGCCAGTGGCTAAGATTGAGGTCAACTCGGACTTATCTTTCAAGGAAGAACCAGTTCAGATCTTAGATCGAGGTGTCAAGGTTCTGCGTAGGAAGTCAGTACCTTTGGTGAAAGTGCTTTGGCGAAACCATGGTGCAGAGGAAGCTACGTGGGAACCCGATAATGTGATGCGGCAGCAATACCCCCACCTCTTCTAATTAGGTAATTTCGAGGCCAAAATTATTTTTAAGGGGGGTAGAACTGTAACATCTTAAAATTGGGGTTATTTGTGATTGAATTATTTTTCTCGTATTGAATTGCTGTGGTATTAATTATGGTGTAGTAAGGCTTAATTAGGGGCCTTGAGTAGGCCCGGGATAGTAGAAAAATATTATTTGTAAGCTTTGAGATAGGGAGCCTTAGTAAGTAGGGGTTACAAGAATAAATGAATGAACTTTTGACACATAAGTGGCCTTGGTAGAGTGGCAAAAGGAAGACCACTTAAGTGCTAGAAGTGACGCCATCAAGGAGCAAGGGGGAGCCTATGTTCGAGTCACGAAATTCCCCCTTTTTACTCTTTTATGGACGGCAAAAGGAGAGAGAAAAAGGGCTTAATTTTGATTTTTGGATAAAGTGGATATTATGAGAATATTATTTGGATTTTAAGTGGATTATTATTTGTTTAATCTCTATTAAGTGGCAAAGAGAAAATATAGGAATTTAAGTATTCAAATTCTTTTGAATTACTTCAAATGAGTGGCCTAGCATTATTTTGGGTGTTGGCCGAATTTTTAAACTCCTTGAAGAGGAGTGGACTGCATGAAGACTAGGTGTTAGGAGGGGGAGGCCGAATTCTCTTAGTTACTCTTTTGGCAAAATTCGGCTAGGCACTCTCCCATATTCCACCCCCTTTTTCTTTTTTTTTTTCAACCTTTCTTCAAAAAAAACGAAAACACTCGCCCTTGAACTCTTCTTTTTTTTCTCTTCTCACATCTTTTGGCCGAAACTCCCCATCCCTCTCTTCTCATTATTTTTTTTCTCTCCAGCCGAACCTATCCCCTATCTTAGTGACCGAAATTTCCTTTCCTCCTATTAACTCACTTTGGCCAAATATTACAGTGGCATAGATACTTTAGGATTTCTCTTTATTCAATCGATTGTGAAGGTAAGTGATGGCCGAACCCTCTTTCCATATTTTCTTTTCTTTGTCGACTTGTAGGATTGGAGAAAAGCCGAAATTTCGGCATTTGCAAGCAGAAAACTAACCACTCTTTGAAACCAATTCCATCTAGGAACTTCGGGATTTACAAGCAGTAGATCTGACCCCCCTTTCTCTATTAATCAGTTTGGTAAAACGACGGTAAGTCAAATCTCTCTAAGCCTCTTCATTAGATACTTGGAAAAGCTAAAGCTAATCAATTGTATGATTTTAAAGGTTGACCGATTGCTAGGGAACCCGTGTAAGGATTCGGGTTGTGGTAAGAAATCAAATCGGTCCAAGGTAAGATCTCGGGTTTCAAATGATAAGCCTTTGGAATTAATTGTTTTGGCCGAATGGTCTAGATGGCTAATCTCATGTGTGGCCGATTATAGGAGCAAGGATATTAAGGGTGGCCGATCATCTTTTCGGGGTTTAGAGTTAGCGTTTGAATCAGGTGTGTACATACACACTTTATAATTAGTTAACGTGATGTATGTCTATGTATGCTAAATCTGGTTTATGTAGCGCTGGAATAAATACCATAACGGTATAAGCGAGGATTTCGGTAAGTCTCTGTCAATATGAGATTGATTTATGATGCTTTTGGGAAGCATGACACATTTGGTATGTGTGGCATATAATATATGGCTTATGATAAAATGGTTGGATGTTGTTAAATAAATCTGTCAGCATGATTTCTGTATATGCATGTAATTGTTTGATGTGGGTTGATAAGAGGAGGGGGCAGTGATATTAGTGTCGACGGACACCAGTGGTTTGGTACCACATTGTGACTTCGGTCACTAGAGGTTTGGCACCTCCAGAGGTTTGGAACCTCATAGCGTCTCGTCCTAGTGGCTTAGCACCACAGTGGGTTGGCCCCATAGATGAAAATACGGGATTGACGCCAGTGATCTGGTATCACATGATGGGTTGGCCCCATCATTCGATTTGTGTCTTCGGACACCAGAGGTTTGGCACCTCCAGTGATTTGGTATCACAATTGTGACTTTAAGTCACCAGTGGTTTGGTACCACACGGGGTAGAGAAAGGCGTTTGGATGGCTAGATTGGGTGCATGATTTAGTGCATGTTAATCTGTTATAAATTGTGTATGCTGTTGCACTAAATCGGGGAAGGGTTACATACTGAGTCTTGGTGACTCACCTTCTCCTTTACTTTTTCAGGTGACATGTAGATTGCGGATGTGGAGCCGGATGGGCTCGAGGTGGCCATGCAGTAGACATTTGATTTAAATGAACTTTGGATTTTATTTTATCATACTTTATTGCTGGTTTTGTTTTAATCAAGTTGTAATAAGGCCTCCTGGAATTATTTTTATTATTGTTATATGTTTTGAATCGTTTGTTTAAATAATTTAATGATATTAAATTGAGTACACATGTTTTCTCAAAATTAAATCGAAAAATGTTTTATCGTGCCATCGGGTACACCTGAATCGGTAACAATCTGACTTAATGAATATTCTTAAAATAAACCTAAGTATGGTTTTTATACACCTCAAATGTTTTAAATAAAACACTATCTTTTGAATCAGCTTAAAAGGATTTTCAAAAAAAAAAAATTTCTCTGTAGCACACCGAATGCGGTCGTAGTGTTTGGGCCGGGTTCGGGGTGTTACACCCTATCTCATCCCTTCTTTTTCTCCTATTTTCTCTCTTACTTACTCATTTAAAATAATTCAAAATAAAATCCTCATTTATCTCCTACTTAGCCAAATTTTAAAAGGAATTTGACTTGATCTATACTCATCCACTCAGTCTCCTTATGCCGTCCATCACTGCTCCTCCTTTCAGCAAAATAAAACTCCTATTTTGCTTCCCTTGTGGCTCGAACCCAAGCCCCTTCTCCATTGCATATAGCGTCACTTCCAGAGCTTTAAGTGGCGCCTCCAAGCCACTTTAACAAGCTAATTTTTGTGTCACATTTCCCCTACAATTTCTCTTAAGGCCACTCTGCTTCAGTCCCACTTCAAGACTTAAAACTTAATATTTTCTAAGGCATTTTCCTACCTTCTAAGGTTCCCAAAATTCATAAAACACATTATAACACACAAAGGCATGCTATTTCATATAATTAAGCAAAAATGCATAAACCATAAATCTGGGATATTACAACACCGATGCCATATCCCAGAATGGTCTTACACGAAAATCACTTGTCACTTGTAGCCGAAGCTACCACTATTCACTGATCAGGTAGCCGGAGCTATCATTTTTCACTGATCAGGTAGCCGAAGCTACAACTTTTCATTGATCAGGTAGCTGGAGCTACCACTTTTCACTTTCACTTGTCCTTGATCAGATAAGTGTAGCCGAAGCTATCACTTATCACTTGTTACTTGTTGTCATGGTTCAACCATGGTCTTTTCTGTCAATTCGTCTTGTCACTGAACTGAAGTGCTTAATTCGATCATTTATTTAATTTCCATGCTTTTACATTATGCACGATTTTATCATCAATACATATGAAATAACACATCATGAAGTTCATAAAATTAACAAATGATCACTAAAATTTAGCCATATATACTCACAAATTCAATTTTTGTATTATAACGATAATCATAATTTCATAATAAATATTCCAAACAACATTATATCATTTCCAATTCAACATTTATCAATTATAATCGAGCATGAAATCAATTTATACACAAGTTGTTCATATATTATTTTTCCTCCTCCTCCTCTCCATCCACATCCTTAGTATAAACAACACACTTGTAAGTAACATTATCTATAATTTTCACTATTTACTTATGTGAATATTCAAGCTATCCATCCGTGTCATAGTAACTAAATTATTTTTATCTTGAGCTATAGAATTCCAAATTAAGATCCGTTAATTTTATTTGAAACTAGACTCACATATCTTCTTACCATAATATTCCTAGAATTTTTGGTATGGCCAATTAGTATAGTTTATTAGTTAAGTTCTCCCCTGTTACACAGTCCTACTGCTCTGGCTTCTCTTCACTAAAAATCAATTATCTAATAGTACGGTTTTCATATAGTGTTTCTGATTATTTCTAATGAAAGGAATACAAACATATAAATTATAACTCATAATTCTTTTTGTACAATTTTTAGTGAATTTCTAAAGTAAGAACAGGGGATCACGAAGTTGTTCTAAACCAGTCTTACAAAAATTTAAATATCTCAATATGTAGACTTCCTTTACTTGCTTTGTTTCTTTTATATGAAAATAGACTCAACAAGATTTAATTCTATATCTTACTCAGCTTCTAATTCAATTTGTACCATTTTTGGTGATTTTTGATTTCTATTTTGTCCCAAATTCCACATTTCATACAATTCAATCCTTGCTCCATTAACCCCTCAATTTAACTAATTTTCTCATTTAATACTTTTCTCTATCATTTTAAACTACTTCATAACCTTTGAAAATCAGAATTTTAACACTAGGCCTTAATTTCAACTCTTTCACAATTAGGTCCTAAAATCAATTTCCATCAAATTTACTTAATAAAATCATCATATAACAAAATTAAAGCTTCAATTCAATATTTATTCATCATATTATTCCAGCACTAAGCCACATCAACTTTAAAAATTAGCTATAGAATCAAAAACTAATGACATAGTAAGTTGGATCCAATTGTAAAAGTCCAAAAACATAGAAATTTCAAGGAGAAAGCAAGAATTAAACTTACATGAAGCTTGAGTATGAAAACCAACTTGAAACTCTCTCCCATGGTTGTTTTTCAAAATTGAAGAAAATAAAGAGAAATGAAGAGAATTCTAGATAATTCCAATTTGGTCCCATACTTATTTAACTAATTTTGGCAATTTTCCAATTTTACCCTTATTTCATCCATTTCCTGATTTTTCTCAACTATTGTCGCCCAAAATATCTCTTTTGGGCTTATTTTCACTTTAGGTCCTTCCTCATTTGACAATTAAGCTATTTATACACTTTTCAATTTAGTCCTTTTTATTTAATTAACCACCCAAACGTCAAAATTTTCTAACGGAATTTTAATACTACCTTATTGACATTCCGTAAATATTCATAAGAATATTTATGACTATTTATAACACCGAGATCTCGATACCTCTTTTTCTCGATTTCTTGACCAAATAAATCTTTATAAAACGTAATTTACTATTTTAAAAATATTTTAAAAGCTACATTTGGCTCGTAAATATTAAATAATATGGCCTACGAGTTCATTTGTCAGATTTGGTGATCTCGAACCATTATTTTTGACATCACTGAAATTTGGGCTATTACAACTTGCAATCCATCCCAAAGTACAAGGGTTTCCCTAATTTTTTTTACCACTTATATACTACTTGTACCCTACATACCAGACATGTAACACCCTAAAATCCGAGTATCAATGTAACACCCCAAACCCGGTCAACATACCACGACCGAATTTGACATGTCACAGGGAAAAAGATTTGGGTTTAAAGTAGGTTACCGGTTTAAATTTTGGTGAAAACACTTTTTGTTGCGTTGTATTTACAAAAATCATGGCATGATCATTTCAAAATCAAGAGTTCATTTGAAAAATCGAGAATTTTAAAAAAAAAAACTCTTTTGCCGAAATCAGATGGTTTATAATTTAAATCTATGCCTCATTTTAAATCCGAATGGTTCTTCTTTAGATGCTTATAAATCGTTTGAATTGTGTGTGAAAAACCTTGAGTTTGGAAATCATTTAAATTGTTGTCATTTTCAAGTAATATGTATTACCCGATGGTAAGGTTTAAAAACATGTCGTTTTGCAGTTTAGAAAACTTATGCTCATATTATTAGATTACCCAAGTAGTTTCTTAATCAGGTTTAAACAAATCCAAAATACATAATAAGCCAAAACATAATAAAAAGCCTTATTACAACCCATAGATAAAAGTAAAACCAAATTTAAAAGGAATTAAAAGTAAAGTACCAAATTCAAATTCGTAAGAAAACCAAGTTTATTTGTAGCATGGCCACCTCAAGTCCATCCGGCCCCTTTTCCGCAGTCTATGTGTCACCTGAAAAGATAAGGGAGAAGGTGAGTCACCAAGACTCAGTGCATAAATCCTCCTCCCGATTAATGCAACATACTTACACATACCATAACTAAGCAATATATTTAATGCACCCAACCCTAGCCATCCATACTCCTTTTCTACCCCGTGTGGTACCAAACCACCGGTAGTGCCAAACCACTGGTGACCCAAAGTCACGAATAATCCATCTATAGGGCCAACCCACGTGTGATATCAAATCACTGGCATCAATCCCGGAATATCATCTGTGGGGCCAACCCACTGTGGTGCTAAGCCACTGGGACGAGACGCTATGAGGTGCCAAACCTCTGGTGTCCCAAAGACACAAATGTGATACCAAAACACTGGTGGCCGAAGTCACGAATCAGATGATGGGGCCAACCCATCGTGTGATACCAAATCACTGGTGTCAATCCCGTAATATCATCTGTGGGGCCAACCCACTGTGGTGCTAAGCCACTAGAACGAGACGCTATGAGGTGCCAAACCTCTGGTGACCCAAGGTCACAATAAATCAATCTGTGGTACCAAACCACTGGAGGTGCCAAACCTCTGGTGTCCCAAAGACACGGATATCATATTCCCCCTCCTCTCATATCACCCAAAATCATACCGACTCATGTAAAGTATGCAAATCATGCAAATCATGCTAACATGTTTAATGTTGCATCTCATAGCACATACATCATAGATCATGATATCATATATATCAATAACAGAACTCGTAATGGAACGGACTTACCCGAATCCGTGCTCATACCCCATAGGGTATCATATCAATCCACCATACTGTTTCGGTTTTATTACTCAATCAGGTTATTAAACATATTACTAAGCAAAGAGTGTGTTAGTTTACACACCTGGTTACTAATGCGACTATCAAATCCCGTAGATCAAGATCTAACGCATTAGATCCCCCTTCCTTAACGCTTTTCGAGCACTAGCCACAACCCGAGATATGCGAGATCAAGCTTTCGCCTACAATCGGCCAAAACTAAACAACATAATCATGCTAATCAACCTCTAAGGGTATAATCGTAATTTTACCTACCAAGGGCATTTTTGTAATTTACCCACCAAGGGTATTTTTGTAAATTCACACTTGCAATGGCCTTACCGAAGGCCTAATGTCGCCACTAGCTACTCAGCTACCATTTCCGGTCGTACCTAAAACCTGATTTTGGCCCATCCGGGCCCACATACTCGTGTGGCCCACCTAGCACAAATCTAGCCACGTATATAAGTTCCACCTTGTCTAGTTCAACATATACTAACCAATCATACAATTTACTCATATGGGCCCACGGGCCCATCGAGGCCCAAGCAGCCCCAACCCACAAGAATACTACTGATGGCCTCAACTATCGCGTTGAAGCCCTACACGTGCGCTCGCACGCTCATGTGGCTACTAATGCCGTGTGACCGGCATTTCGGCATTTTGCCGCTCTACAGCTAGAGTAAAGAAGTACACACCTGATAGGACTCTAGGGCTAATCCGCGCTCCGACCACTCTTGTGCCCAAATGCCCTCCAAGATGTGTTTACTCTCCTCCTAGGATGCTCCTTATGTAGATAGCTCTTCACCTTCATTCTTTGTGTCTTTCCGATGTGGGATCCCTTCGTCAGTAGAGTTTAAATTCAACTGAAACTCTTGCCATCTAATCCGCAAAATAAATACTCCCTTGCTTCTCATGAGATTCAAACCCAGGCTCCCTTGTCACATAATTCATGCCGCTAGCCACTTTACCACAAGCTCCTCTTGTGTCTTAAACCATGCGCAAATAAATATAAACTATGGTCCAAATTCTAAAGTCCAAGCAAAAAGAAAACCAAAATGCAAAAGCCAAGACTTGAACCTTGGACCTCCTTCCTTCCTTGTGGCGTCACTCCCTTGTCTCTTATGTGGCGTCACTTTGCCACTACACCACACACTCCACTTGTGTCATTTTCCTCCATATTTTATTCTTAAGGCCTATCTGCCAACTTCCATGGTTTTTTTCACCTAAAACCAAAATTTCCCCAAAGCCAATATTTGATCCCGGGTCTTCATAGAAGCCCTCTAACCTTCCAAAATCACTTATCCAATAGGTCTAACTTGCATTTAAGCCGATCTTTTATTCTCTAAAAATTTAAACGCTACTACGTCTAAGGCCCATTGGGTTCAATTCTCCTAGGCCCAATTTCGGGATGTTACAAATCTACCCTCCTTAAAGAAATTTCATCCTCAAAATTTCCAACTAACTAACAGTCGCACATCCTAACCTACCACACTACGCTCTTGCTGCGCATTCTGATCTTAATAAAACTAATATACTTCTAACTAGAATTTAAAACTCCTACCCATACTTAAAAACACCTAGCAATTAAAACAGACGAATATTTCATATGCTCCCAACTCTATGTCTAATGTCTTGACTTATCTGGTTTAAAAGTTTTATGCGTCAGTTTTTATTCCACCGTATATTAAGGCACAATCTTATGAATAGTTCTTATAACAGAGTTTTGTTTTCACGAGTTCACAAAGTCCTATAGGTTTCAGTCTCTAGGGTAATCTACTATCACTATTCATTCATATCATACATCATCAGAATCATATGCAAACAACAGTTAGGGGTACTTACCTGGGCAGATTGGTGCCGGAGACTCGGTGCCATGCTGTTCAAAACCAAAACTATTTCCATAACTTTTCTCAAAGGCCTACCAAAACATTTTGGGCCTTGGGCCCCCACAACCGAGCTTTGAACTTAGCTCTGATAACACAATTGTAACCCAACCATAGCCATCAATACTCCTTTTCTACCCCGTGTGGTACCAAACCACTGGTGGTACCAAACCACTGGTGACCCAAAGTCAGGATATCCAATAATGTGGTGCCAAACCACTGGTGACCCAAAGTCACGAATAATCCATCTGTAGGGCCAACCCACGTGTGATACCAAATCGCTGGCGTCAATCCCGTAATATCATCTGTGGGGCCAACCCACTGTGGTGCTAAGCCACTGGGACGAGACGCTATGAGGTGCCAAACCTCTCGTGTCCCAAAGACACAAATGTGATACCAAAACACCGTGACCGGTCACGAATCGGATGATGGGGCCAACCCATCGTGTGATACCAAATCACCGGCGCTAATCCCGTAATATCATCTCGGGGGCCAACCCACCGTGGTGCTAAGCCACCGGGACGAGACGCTATGAGGTGCCAAACCTCACGTGTCCCAAAGACATGGATATCATATTCCTCCTCTCATATCACCCAAAATCATACCGACTCATGTAAAGTATGCAAATCATGCAAATCATGCTAACATGTTTAATGTTGCATCTCATAGCACATACATCATAGATCATGATATCATATATATCAATAATGTAACTCGTAATGGAACTAATTACCCAAATCCGCGCTCATACCCCATAGGGTATCATGCCAATCCACCATATCTTGCTTTGGTTTTATTACTCAATCAAAGTTATTAAGCATATTACTAAGCAAAGAGTGTGTTAGTTTACACACCGTTACTAATGCGACTATCAAATCCGTAGAGATCAAGATCTAACGATTAGATCCCCTTCCTTAACGCTTTTCGAGCACTAGCCACAACCCGAGATATGCGAGATCAAGCTTTCCCCTACAATCGGTCAAAACTTAACAACATAATCATGCTAATCAACCTCTAAGGGTATAATCGTAATTTTACCTACCAAGGGCATTTTCGTAATTCACCCACCAAGGGTATTTTTGTAAATTCACACTTGCAATGGCCTTACCGAAGGCCTAATGTCGCCACTAGCGACTCAGCTGCCATTTACGGTCGTACCGAACGATTGGGCCTAAAACCTGATTTCGGCCCATCTGGGCCCACATGCTCGTGTGGCCTACCTAGCACAAATCTAGCCACGTATATAAGTTTCACCTAGTCTAGTTCAACATATACTAACCAATCATACAATTTACTCATATGGGCCCACGGGCCCATTGGGCCCATTTCGGCCCATCGAGGCCTAAGCAGCCCCAACCCACAAGAATACTACTGATGGCCTCAACTATCGCGTCGAAGCCCCACACGTGCGCTCGCACGCTCGTGTGGCTACTAATGCCGTGTGACCAGCATTTCGGCATTTTGCCGCTCTACAGCTAGAGTAGAGAAATACACACCTGATAGGACTCTGGGGCTAATCCGCGCTCCGACCACTCTTGTGCCCAAACGCCTTCCAAGATGTGTTTACTCTCCTCCTAGGATGCTCCTTATATAGATAGCTCTTCACCTTCATTCTTTGTGTCTTTCCGATGTAGGATCCCTTCGTCAGTAGAGTTTAAATTCAACTGAAACTCTTGCCGTCCAATCCACAAAATAAATACTCCCTCTCTTCTCATGAGATTCGAACCCAGGCTCCCTTGTCACATAATCCATGCCGCTAGCCACTTTACCACAAGCTCCTCTTGTGTCCTAAACCATGCGCAACTAAATATAAACTATGGTCCAAATTCTAAGGTCCAAGCAAAAAGAAAACCAAAATGCAAAAGCCAAGACTTGAACCTTGGACCTCCTTCCTTGCTTGTGGCGTCACTTTACCACTACACCACACACTCCACTTGTGTCATTTTCCTCCATATTTTATTCCTAAGGCCTATCTGCCAGCTTCCAAGGTTTTTTTCACCTAAAACCAAAATTTCCCCAAAGCCAATATTTGATCCCGGGTCTTCATAGAAGCCCTCTAACCTTTCAAAATCACTTATCCAATAGGTCTAACTTGCATTTAAGTCGATCTCTTATTCTCTAAAAATTTAAACGCTACTACGCCTAAGGCCCATTGGGCTCAATTCTCCTAGGCCCAATTTCGGGATGTTACAAATCTACCCTCCTTAAAGAAATTTCGTCCTCGAAATTTCCAACTAACTAACAGATGCACATCCTAACCTACCACACTACGCTCTTTGCTCACAAGACTCCGATCTTAATAAAACTAATATACTTCTAACTAGAATTTAAAACTCCTAACCATACTCAAAAACACCTAGCAATTAAAACAGACAAATATTTCATACGCTCCCAACTCTATGTCTAATGTCTTGACTTATCTGATTTAAAAGTTTTATGCATCAATCTTTATTCCACCGTATATTAAGGCACAATCTTATGAATAGTTCTTATTACAGAGTTTTGTTTTCGCGAGTTCACAAAGTCCTATAGGTTTCAGCCTCCAGGGTAGTCTACTATCACTATTCATTCATGTCATACATCATCAAAATCATATGCAAACATCAGTTAGGGGTACTTACCTGGGCGGATTGGTGCCGGAGACTCGGTGCCACGCTGTTCAAAACCAAAACCATTTCCATAACTTTTCTCAAAGGCCTACCAAAACATTTTGGGCCTTGGGCCCCCACAGCCGAGCTTTGAACTTAGCTTTGATACCACAATTGTAACACCCCAAACCCGGTCAACATACGACGACCGAATTTGACATGTCACAGGGAAAAAGATTTGGGTTTAAAGTAGGTTACCGGTTTAAATTTTGGTGAAAACACTTTTTGTTGCGTTGTATTTAAACAAATCATGGCATGATCATTTCAAAATCAAGAGTTCATTTGAAAACTCTAGAATTTTTAAAAAAAATCTTTTGCAAAAATCAGATGGTTTATAATTTAAATCTATGCCTCATTTTAAATCCGAATGGTTCTTCTTTAGAAGCTTATAAATCATTTGAATTGTGTGTGAAAAACCTTGAGTTTGGAAATCATTTAAATTGTTGTCATTTCTAAGTAATACGTATTACCCGATGGTAAGGTTTAAAAACATGTCGTTTTGCAGTTTAGAAAACTTACGCTCAAATTATTAGATTACCCAAGTAGTTTCTTAATCAGGTTTAAACAAATCCAAAATACATAAAAAGCCAAAACATAATAAAAAGCCTTATTACAACCCACAGATAAAAGTAAAACCAAATTTAAAAGCAATTAAAATTAAAGTACCAAATTCAAATTTGTAAGAAAACCAAGTTTATTTGTAGCATGGCCACCTTAAGTCCATCCTATTCCTTTTTCCGCATCTATGTGTCACCCGAAAAGATAAGGAGAAGGTGAGTCACCAAGACTCAAAGCATAAATCCTCCTCCCGATTAATGCAACATACTTACACATACCATAACTAAGCAATATATTTAATGCACCCAACCCTAGCCATCCATACTCCTTTTCTACCCCGTGTGGTACCAAACCACCGGTAGTGCCAAACCACTAGTGACCCAAAGTCACGATATCCAATAATGTGATGCCAAACCACTGGTGACCCAAAGTCACGAATAATCCATCTGTAGGTCCAACCCACGTGTAATACCAAATCACTGGCGTCAATCCCGTAATATCATCTGTGGGGCCAACCCACTGTGGTGCTAAGCCACTGGGACGAGACGCTATGAGGTGCCAAACCTCTGGTGTCGCAAAGACACAAATGTGATACCAAAACACTGGTGACCGAAGTCACGAATCAGATGATGGGGCCAACCCATCATGTGATACCAAATAACTGGCGTCAATCCCGTAATATCATCTGTGGGGCCAACCCACTGTGGTGCTAAGCCACTGGGACGAGACGCTATGAGGTGCCAAACCTCTAGTGTCCCAAAGACACGGATATCATATTCCCCCTCCTCTCATATCACCCAAAATCATACCGACTCATGTAAAGTATGCAAATCATGCAAATCATGCTAACATGTTTAATGTTGCATCTCATAGCACATACATCATAGATCATGATATCATATATATCAATAACAGAACTCGTAATCCACCATACTGTTTCAGTTTTATTCCTCAATCAGGTTATTAAGCATATTACTAAGCAAAGAGTGTGTTAGTTTACACACCTGGTTACTAATGCGACTATCAAATCCCGTAGATCAAGATCTAACGCATTAGATCCCCCTTCCTTAACGCTTTTCGACCACTAGCCACAACCAAGATATGCGAGATCAAGCTTTCCTTTACAATCGGCTAAAACTAAACAACATAATCATGCTAATCAACCTCTAAGGGTATAATCGTAATTTTACCTACCAAGGGTATTTTCGTAAATTCACACTTGCAATGGCCTTACCGAAGGCCTAATGTCGCCACTAGCGACTCAGCTACCATTTTTTGTCGTACCGGACGATTGGGCCTAAAACCTGATTTTGGCCCATCCGGGCCCACATGCTCGTGTGGCCCACCTAGCACAAATCTAGCCACGTATATAAGTTCCACCTAGTCTAGTTCAACATATACTAACCAATCATACAATTTACTCATATGAGCCCACGGGCCCATCGAGGCCCAAGCAGCCCCAACCCACAAGAATACTACTGATGGCCTCAACTATCGCGTCGAAGCCCTACACGTGCGCTCGCGCGACGCCGTGTAACTACTAATGCCATGTGACCAAATTTCAAAGATTTTGCCGCCTACATACCTAAAGTAGAGAAGTACACACCTGATAGGACTCCGGGGCTAATCCGCGCTCCGACCACTCTTGTGCCCAAACGCCCTCCAAGATGTGTTTACTCTCCTCCTAGGATACTCCTTATATAGATAGCTCTTCACCTTCATTCTTTGTGTCTTTCCGATGTGGGATCCTTCACAAGAGAGTTTAAATTCAACCAAACTCTTGCCAGTCCAATCCGCAAAATAAATACTCCTCTCTTCTCATGAGATTCGAACCTGTGCTCCCTTGTCACATAATCCATGCCGCTAGCCACTTTACCACAAGCTCCTCTTGTGTCTTAAACCATGCGCAACTAAATATAAACTATGGTCCAAATTCTAAGGTCCAAGCAAAAAGAAAACCAAAATGCAAAAGCCAAGACTTGAACCTTGGACCTCCTTCCTTGCTTGTGGCGTCACTCCCTTGTCTCTTATGTGGCGTCACTTTACCACTACACCACACACTCCACTTGTGTCATTTTCCTCCATATTTTATTCTTAAGGCCTATCTGCCGACTTCCAGGGTTTTTTTCACCTAAAACCAAAATTTCCCCAAAGCCAATATTTGATCCCGGGTCTTTATAGAAGCCCTCTAACCTTCCAAAATCACTTATCCAATAGGTCTAACTTGCATTTAAGCCGATCTCTTATTTCTCCAAAAATTTAAACGCTACTACGTCTAAGGCCCATTGGGCTCAATTCTCCTAGGCCCAATTTCGGGATGTTACAAATCTACCCACCTTAAAGAAATTTCGTCCTCGAAATTTCCAACTAACTAACAGTTGCAGATCCTAACCTACCACACTACGCTCTTGTCACAAGCACTCGACATTATTAATAAAACTAATATACTTCTAACTAGAATTTAAAACTCCTACCCATACTTAAAAACACCTAGCAATTAAAACAGACGAATATTTCATACGCTCCCAACTCTATGTCTAATGTCTTGACTTATCTGGTTTAAAAGTTTTATGCGTCAGTTTTTATTCCACCGTATATTAAGGCACAATCTTATGAATAGTTCTTATAACAGAGTTTTGTTTTCGCGAGTTCACAAAGTCGTATAGGTTTCAGTCTCTAGGGTAGTCTACTATCACTATTCATTCATATCATACATCATCAGAATCATATGCAAACATCAGTTAGGGGTACTTACTTGGGCTAATTGGTGCCGGAGACTCGGTGCCATGCTGTTCAAAACCAAAACTATTTCCATAACTTTTCTCAAAGGCCTACCAAAACATTTTAGGCCTTGGGCCCCCACAGCCGAGCTTTGAACTTAGCTCTGATACCACAATTGTAACACCCCAAACCCGGTCAACATACCACGACCGAATTTGACATGTCACAGGGAAAAAGATTTGGGTTTAAAGTAGGTTACCGATTTAAATTTTGGTGAAAACACTTTTTGTTGTGTTGTATTTACAAAAATCATGGCATGATCATTTCAAAATCAAGAGTCCATTTGAAAACCCGAGAATTTTTAAAAAAAACTCTTTTGCCGAAATCAGATGGTTTATAATTTAAATCTATGCCTCATTTTAAATCTGAATGGTTCTTCTTTAGATGCTTATAAATCGTTTGAATTGTGTGTGAAAAACCTTGAGTTTGGAAATCATTTAAATTGTTGTCATTTTCAAGTAATACGTATTACCCGATGGTAAGGTTTAAAAACATGTTGTTTTGCAGTTTAGAAAACTTACGCTCATATTATTAGATTACCCAAGTAGTTTCTTAATCAGGTTTAAACAAATCCGGCTCCTTTTTCGCAGTCTATGTGTCACCTGAAAAGATAAGGGAGAAGGTGAGTCACCAAGACTCAGTGCATAAATCCTCCTCCCGATTAATGCAACATACTTACACATACCATAAATAAGCAATATATTTAATGCACCCAACCCTAGCCATCCATACTCTTTTTCTACCCCGTGTGGTACCAAACCACTGGTGGTACCAAACCACTGGTGACCCAAAGTCACGATATCCAATAATGTGGTGCCAATCCACTGGTGACCCAAAGTCACGAATAATCCATCTGTAGGGCCAACCCACGTGTGATACCAAATCACCGCGCTAATCCCGTAATATCATCTCGTGGGGCCAACCCCATCGTGGTGCTAAGCCACTGGGACGAGACGCTATGAGGTGCCAAACCTCTGGTGTCCCAAAGACACAAATGTGATACCAAAACACTGGTGACCGAAGTCACGAATCAGATGATGGGGCCAACCCATCATGTGATACCAAATCACTGGCGTCAATCCCGTAATATCATCTGTGGGGCCAACCCACTGTGGTGCTAAGCCACTGGGACGAGACGCTATGAGGTGCCAAACCTCTGGTGTCCCAAAGACACGGATATCATATTCCCCCTCCTCTCATATCACCCAAAATCATACCGACTCATGTAAAGTATGCAAATCATGCAAATCATGCTAACATGTTTAATGTTGCATCTCATAGCACATACATCATAGATCATGATATCATATATATCAATAACAGAACTCGTAATGGAACGGACTTACCCAAATCCGTGCTCATACCCCATAGGGTATCATACCAATCCACCATACTGTTTCGGTTTTATTACTCAATCAGGTTATTAAGCATATTACTAAGCAAAGAGTGTGTTAGTTTACACACCTGGTTACTAATGCGACTATCAAATCCCGTAGATCAAGATCTAACGCATTAGATCCCCCTTCCTTAACGCTTTTCAAGCACCAGCCACAACCCGAGATATGCGAGATCAAGCTTTCCCCTACAATCGGCCAAAACTAAACAACATAATCATGCTAATCAACCTCTAAGGGTATAATCGTAATTTTACCTACCAAGGGCATTTTCGTAATTTACCCACCAAGGGTATTTTCGTAAATTCACACTTGCAATGGCCTTACCGAAGGCCTAATGTCGCCACTAGCGACTCAGCTACCATTTACGGTCGTACCGGACAATTTGGGCCTAAAACCTGATTTCGGCCCATCTGGGCCCACATGCTCGTGTGGCCTACCTAGCACAAATCTAGCCACGTATATAAGTTCCACCTAGTCTAGTTCAACATATACTAACCAATCATACAATTTACTCATATGGGCCCACGGGCCCATTGGGCCCATTTCGCCCATCGAGGCCCAAGCAAATTTCAACCCACAAGAATACTACCGATGGCCTCAACTATCGCTAGCCGAAGCCCCACACGTGCACTCGCACGCTCGTGTGTACTAATACCGCGTGACCCAGGCATTTCGGCATTTTGCCGCTCTCACGCCTAGAGTAGAAAGTACACACCGATAGGACTCTGGGGCTAATCAAGCTCCCGACCACTCTTGTGCCCAAATGCCTCCAAGATGTGTTTACTCTCCTCCTAGGATGCTCCTTATATAGATAGCTCTTTACCTTCATTCTTTGTGTCTTTCCGATGTAGGATCCTTCACGTCAGAGAGTTTAAATTCAATCAAACTCTTGCCGTCCCAATCCGCAAAATAAATACTCCTCGCTTCTCATGAGATTCGAACCTAGGCTCCCTTGTCACATAATCCATGCCGCTAGCCACTTTACCACAAGCTCCTCTTGTATCTTAAACCATGCGCAACTAAATATAAACTATGGTCTAAATTCTAAGGTCCAAGCAAAAAGAAAACCAAAATGCAAAAGCCAAGACTTGAACCTTGGACCTCATTCCTTCCTTGTGGCGTCACTCCCTTGTCTCTTTTGTGGCGTCACTTTGCCACTACACCACACACTCCACTTGTGTCATTTTCCTCCATATTTTATTCTTTAGGCCTATCTGCCAACTTCCAGGGTTTTTTTCACCTAAAACCAAAATTTCCCCAAAGCCAATATTTGATCCCGGGTCTTCATAGAAGCCCTCTAACCTTCCAAAATCACTTATCCAATAGGTCTAACTTGCATTTAAGCCGATCTCTTATTCTCTAAAAATTTAAACGCTACTATGCCTAAGGCCCATTGGGCTCAATTCTCCTAGGCCCAATTTCGGGATGTTACAATCAATATATTGCATGTTTTGGGTGTTTAGCTTATGAAGGAAAATTTTCTTACTTCTTTTTTGCGTTTATTATAGCCTTGAAAAAAAGGGGTAAAGAATTATTCGGGTATGGAATAATTTTTAGTATTGAGAATTTATTGCAGTGGATCAAGTGACATTGATACTTAAGTTAATTTAAGTGTCAAAAAGTAGCATAAGATGAGTAAATGGCAAGGTGATGTTGGCGCATGAGTAATTGCATGAGGGGAGAGGTTCGAATCCCTTGGATAGCAATTAGATGACTTTTATTTTTGCACTTGTATGGCAAGTGTCGGTCAAGCAATAATTATGGTAAGGATGGACTTTTTCATTTATGGAAAGTAGACTAAAGGAATAAGGTAAGTAGACTAAAGGAATAAAGTAGGTACTAACTTATGGTATGGAATCAAGAAATTTTGGTAAGATAAGGGGACATAAGGCATGTATCAAGGTAGATGTTTTGGAAACTATTTCATGGCCATTTTGACCATGAATTTGGATGGCATTGTGGACTAAGGGGGGTTGGCCGAATGTGTTAGTGGCTTGGCTAGGATTAAGAGTTAGCTTTTGGTCATTCCTAGCATTTTTGTGCAAAATTGCAATTCTCTTCTCAACCTTTTCCCTTGGCCGAAATTGAGCTTTTGGTAAGCCTTGTTCTTTTGACCATTTGGTCATTTTTGCTTATCACTCTAGTATTCTATTGTGTGCCTTTCTCTTAGTGCCGAAATCACCAACACCAAAAAGCCATTTCTTTTTCCTTCTCTTTCCCCCATTGCCGAATACACATTGTTCCTAAACTCATCTCTTTTTCTCATTCTCTTTTCTTCTCTTTGAAAATCGAATTTTAACACCTTTTTTTCCTACTCTCTCTTCTTCTTCATTTTTATCATTCAAACACTCTCTTCATTATTTTCTCTCTTGGCCGAATGTTAGTATACTCCATTGCCGAACCATTTTCTCTTTTCTTTGGTTAATCATAGCCGAATCTTTCACTATTCATAAACATGCTTCTCAATCATTTCTTTTTCAACCGTGGATAATAGTGTGATAGTGGAAGACCGAAACTCAAGTGTTCGTGAGTATCATAGAACGTTGGAATCGATTTAAGGTGTTAAGGGAACGTTTTGGTCGATTCTCATATTGTGGAACAAGGATATTTGTGGTAAGCAAATCTCACCCTTAAAAACCTTTAGTCATATTTTTGATATATTAGTTGGACTAATGATCTTTTGTCAATGAAGACAATCAAGATAGGGAAGAAAAGGGCAGTGAATAGTGTCCAGAAGAGGGGTGGTTCCGCTATTCCCCCTAAGTTTAAGCAAAGGGCTATTTCGGGAATCCGAGATTTTCCACCAGGTTGCTGACGCTCATTCGAGGAGAATCAATTATTTGAATTCATTCGTACTCCCGAACCTTTGTTTGTTCGTGGACTTGCATCGGTTAACAAACCATCAATCGGGGAGAAACCGCAATTAGAAGTAGTTCGAAATTCTGAGGGTATCGACGAGCGGGAAAGTCTAGTTCTCACAATAACCAGGTGTGTAACCTCACACTTATCTCTCGGGTTAGATACCAAACCGTAAGTATTGTAATAAAATCTTAAAGATGGCAAAATCGGAAAATACGTAGTAATTAATACTTTTGTGTAAATTCATGGAAACGGTTAAAGTTGTGAAATTTACAAAAAACTGCTAGATTGATAAATTCGGCCAAAAAACTGCTAGATTGTTAAATTGGGCCGAGAAACTGCTAGATTGTTAAATTGGGCCGAAAAACTGCTAGATTGTTAAATTGGGCCGGAAAAACTGCTAGATTGTTAAATTGGGCCGAAAAACTGCTAGATCGTCAAATGGGCCAAAAATCTTCTAGTTCGATATATGGGCCAAAGTTCGCTAGATTGCTAAATGGGCTAAATACTATTTTGTTTTATGGGCCCAAATGGAAATTTTAAATTATAGACTCATTTGTAATGTGGACTACTTGATAAATTATTATATGAATATAGAATGTTATGCATACATGATTGCATGGGTTGGGATAATTAATGAAGAGAAGAAAGGCCTGTTGCCAAAAATCTAGTTCGGTGGCTCTGCCACAAATTTTAATGGCTTAATGCCTCTAGTTCGGTGACTATGTCACAATCTAGTTCGGTGGTGCACCACAATATTATTTAAAAAGGCTTAATGCCTACGATTGGTGTGTTGGCGGGGTGGGTTGACTTGATCCCCACATGTGTGTTGGTTGGTACGGGGGTGTGTTGAAACACCCCAAACCCGGCCCACGAGCCTTGACCGGATCTGGTATGTTCCTCGATGTAAACCGGTTCATTCTTTTGTTACTTAGGAAAAACTTGTGTGAATTTTTAAAAAAATATTGTTTGGGTTGGGCTTGTGCTGAAAATGAGTTAATCTTATATTAAAAATTCCTTTTTAATTAAGGTGACAAAACACTTGGAGTTTATTTTAAAAATAAATTTACTTGATCCCTTAAATAATAATTTGTAAATAAAAGTAAAAAGAAATAAAGAAATTCAATCTTGGCCTTATGGCCTTATTACATCAAATAATTTCCAAACTTTAAATTCAAAGTACCTAAAATATAAAAATCCAAATTAATTAAATTCCTTGCTGTGCATGGCCACCTATGAGCTCCTGCCGACCCGGTCCATTACTGATCGTCACCTGAAAAAGGTTCCCACAACGGGGTGAGTCAAACAGACTCAATGTGTACACAAACACTAAGTCTTAACAATTTCAGGCGTACATATGATACACATTCAAATCATAGAATACATTTAATGATGCATTCCCGAACCCAAACCTAGTTAGCCATCCGCTACACTCCTCCGTACCAACCTACCACACACCAGGGGATTATTAAATCACCCTCTCCTTTTTACTCCAAAAGGCAATAAATGCCATCCATGTGCAATAAAGCACAAAAATCCACAACGCGACCTCAGTCAGCGCCAATCCACGATGTAGCCGTAGCTAACACCAAAACCACGATGGGACACATAGTCACTCATCAACCACGATATAGCACAAAGCTTATATCAACCACGATGAGGCACAGAGCTACTCATCAAGCCACGCGAACTAAATCGCAATTAATCCACAATGTGACCTCAGTCCACGTCAATCTACGATGAAGCTCAAGGCTAACATCAAACCACGTACTCGAAGTACACCCTATCCTTCTTTCATATCATATCCCACCCATGCACATGCAACATAAAATAATGCCATGAGAATGCATGTACATGTTATTTCGCATATTATCACATATTCATATCAATAATCATATTCAGATTTCGTGGTCTTAGGTCACCACATTTAGATATCGTGGTCTTAGGTCACCACATTCAGATATCGTGGTCTTAGGTCACCACATTCATTCTTATCACTTTTCACATGTGACATATATAACATAATTTCATATTCCTAGTAGGAGTAGGAAAACGTACCTTAGTACTGTGCACCATAACATGGTACTTAGCCATATTTTCCGCATTCATATAACATACATACATATTTAAATATTGCCATAAAACTTATTAAGAATTAGTGTGGGGTACACACCTGATTCGCTTAATGCTTTCAATCCAAATCCTAAAAAGCTTGATCTAATGCCTTAGATCTCAAGTCCTACATTCAGCCATCCTTATTATATTAGCATAAAGCCTATTCGGCTATAAAACCAAATCCTAATAGGATTTGTATACTTAAAACTTACCTTGTTGCCGATTTCAATACTAATCAAATCCCGAAATCTATGCTATGCTCCTCCTTGTATTCGGCCAAGCACTAAATCTCATTAGGGGTTAGTTTTGGCTTTTTAAACAAACAAGAATTAGATCTAACTATCAAAATAGGCCTTGGCTGAATACTATAGACACTTACCTTGTGGATTTTAAATCCCGAAATTCACCGAATAACTAGGGAACACGCAGCCTATGGTGTACCTTCGGGAAAAGAACTTCTCCTTCCTTGTAATCTACACTTAGTAAGTCCCGAAAGATCTCCTTATTTGAAGAAATCAATTGCACCTTCACTTCATGTAACACCCTGGTTTAGGGGCTAGGCAATTAGGGTAGAATTCATGTGTTGGAAGGTTTTGGGGTGTTTTTGGATGTGTTTTAAAGGTTTAAGAATACTTGGATGAAAGGGGAACGCTTTGGAAAATTTTGGATTTTTGGTGTAAAAAGGGGAATAGGGCAGGAAGGCCTTAAAATAAATTGGTGGATTTTAGGACACGAGAAGGGAATTGGCAAAGTGGCATGGAGGAAAGGCTTGGAGCCTTGGAAGGGGACGCCCAAGGGGTCAAGGGTTCGAGTCAGAAAGGCAAAGACTTTTGTTTTTATTTTGCGCTAATTAAGGGACTGGGCCAGGTATGCCTTAAAATTAAATGGCTAGGTTGATGGACATGAAAGTCCAGTTGGCAAAGTGGCACTCATGCGGCACTTAGGCGCTGGAGGGAAGAGAGAGCGCTAGTTCGAGTGGGGGCAGCGGCATTTTGGCGTTTTATTTTTGTTATTTGGTGATGGGCTGGAGTAGGAAGGATTTAAAAATAATTGTTGGGGCTATTTGACATGAAAGTCAAGTTGGCCGAATGGCCTAGGGCGTGGAAGAGGGGGTTGGTGCTAGGTTCGAACCCAAGGCTGTGCAATTGGAGTTTTATTTTTATTTTACTCTTATTTTTGCAGCAGCTTGGTAAACGATGGACGGCACATGGAACCTTTAATTGGGGATAAGGATTGAGTTATTTTTTATTTTTTTTTTTGCTTTTAAATTCGGTGGGATAATGGTTTATTATTATTTTTATATTTTATTTTATTTTAAATTGAAGAGGTGATATAGGATAAAGGTGGGTTTAATTTTAGTTTAAGTGGTTTTAAATGGTCAGCTAGAAGGAGTGATAAGGGTTTGTTATTTTATTATTTTAGATAAATATAGAATTATTTTAGTTGGTTTTAAATTGGAAATAAGGGATGGCTGCTAGTGGATTGTTTTTTTAATAGGAGTAGGAGATAAAATATGAGTTTAAAATAGGAAGGGAATTTAGATTGGAATTAAAAAAGAATTGGTGGCCGGCCAAGGGGTGGTCTTTTGCTTCGATTAAAGTGGTGATATTGGATATAGTTTTATTAGTAGTTTATTTATTTATCTACTTAGTTATTGTAAGTATAAGATTATTATTATTTATTGGATTAAGTGAGGATAATTCAACTATTTGAAGGATTAATATAGGGAGGTGGACTAATTCAAATTAAATTGAATTAGTGGCCATAGGTGGTGGCCGCATGTTGGCTTCTCCACGTGGGAGTAGTGACCGAATGCTATAAATAGGTGGGGGAGAATGCCGAATTATTCTTTTAGACTCTTGCAAAAAAAAAAAAAAGTTGTAAATTGTGTCTCCTAAATTTTGCGAGTAGCCGAATATTCACTTGAACCCCCTAAACCTCATTCTATCTACTTCGATTTCTTTTGTTTTTAGCTCTCCTAAACATTCCCTATTCACTTTGTCCTCCATTGTTGACCGAATACCAACCTTCTCCCTCTCAATTCTTTTGTTTACTTTCATCCTTTGGCAAGCCAAATCTTCTCTTTTACTTTGGCCGAATATTGGTGTGGTGTGGATCTCTTCGGATTCTTCTCCTCAATCGTTGGTAGTCAGATTCGGGGCGTATCGACAAGAGCAAAGGAGCCTTCTTCGGGATCTCGGTTATTTCGATAAGGATATTAGTAAGTGACTTAAACTCGTTAATAAGTAGATTATGACTTGTTGATTAATGGTGTGATTCTGATTAAGTGTCGATGGATGCAAGTGCCAGTCAAAAGGGGAAAGGGAAGGTCTCTGTCTCGAAGTTTAAGAAAAGAGCCGTCTCGGCAGTTCGGGATTGGCCACCGGGGTGTGGTCGTGTAGCAGAAAACGATAGGCAAATAGCTGTAGTCTCGCTAAGCGATAGCGTCCGAAATCGAGGGTTTAGAACTTCAGTTATAAGGTGTGTAATTAGCCTATCGCTTTTGGGTTTTATGTGTTATATGTTTACTAACAAGTGCGAGAATAAGTGTGCCATATATATCCTTAAAGGGTATGGCGATGATCAGGTTAGTATCGAACCTGTTGCAATGTGATTACTTGCTTGTATATGAGTATGTTTATGGATGTTAATAAGCATGTGCATGCATTATCACGATTATATTTTATGTGGCATGTGCATGGGTGGGTTATGAAAGAAGGTACGGGTGTACTTCAAGTACGTGGTTGATGTCAGCTTTGTGCTACATCGTGGATTGGCGCTGACTGAGGTCGCGTTGTGGATCTTTGCGATTTAGTTCGCGTGGTTACCTTGATTGATATCGGCTTTATGCCATATCGTGGCTTGATGGGTTGCTATGTGCCCCATCGTGGTTTGATGTTAGCTACGTGCTACATCGTGGATGGCATTGGTTGCCTTTTCGGAGGAAAAAACGAGGGTGACTCGATAGTCCCCGGTGTGTGGTAGGCTGGGATAGGGGGTGTGTAGCGGATGGACCCTAGGTTTGGGTTGGGTATCATGTTGCATTGTTTCTTTATAAAATGATATGGAAATGGGCCAAGCCCAATATGACATGTGGATAGGTATGTTTTGGGAACATACGTGAAATGGGCCAAGCCTAGTTGATATGTGGTTTATTAAGAAAAAGGGCCTAGCCAAAGACTTGGATGTGAATTGATTATGGGCCAAGCCATTTGTGGTAATATCTAAATGATTATGATTACATGTTGCATATGATAATTGGGTTGATTGTGGCTAATATGTGGGTGGATATCAGTGGTTAAATTACACACTGAGTCTGTATGACTCACCCAACTTTTTAAACATCGCAGGTGACATGTTGATCGGACCGGGTTGGAGAGGATGCAAGGTGGCCCATGCAGAAGGAGATTGATTTAATTATTTTTAAGCAATTTTTAATACTAAGTGTTTTGTTTAATATTGGTTGTAATAAGGGCCACTTTTTATTTAAAGTATTCTATTTATTAATGTTGAAGTTTACACTACACTTAGAAATATTTACACAAAAGATTCATATTATAGCAACTTATAATAATGTTTTAATTCGAAAAATTTTCCACAAGCTTATATTACTTATTAAATTTTTAATGGACACACTTTCCAAAAGTTAATAAAATTTTCAAGTTTTATTCTAAAGTCAAAGATTTTTCAAACGGTTTCCGCAGTGACATAATCAGATCCGGTCAGGACTTGTGGGCCGGGTTTGGGGGTGTTACACTTCAACCTTCAGAGATTCGGCTATGGCCTTGATCTTAGCAAGCTTTCGGCTTTTGGAATATTGAGAGGAGAAGAATGAAGAAGAAAAGAATAGGGGTTGCAGAGAAAATTCGGCAGAGGTTATCAATGAAGAGTAAATAATGTTGAATGGCCTCTCTATTCCTTTTATAGCCGAATTTACTAGGCTAGAGTCCTTTACTTGGCCACCACTCTTCCTAATTTGATAACTTTATCTTATTAATAATAATAATAATCCTTCTATTATCTCTTCTTTTATCCATTAAAATAAAAGGAATTAATCCACAATTATCTCTTGAGAATAATCTAAAATAATCCCATTATTTATCCCCTATTTAGCCGAAATTTAAAGAGAATAAAACTCCTCTTTTTTAAAAGCTTGTGCCATCCACCTTACTTCTTCTGGAAGCAAAATAAAATTTCTTTTATTTGTTTCCCATATGACTCAAACTCAGGCCCAACACCCTTGTATGTGGCGCCATTTCCAAAGGCCCTAAGTGACATCTTCAGGCCACTTTTCCAAGCCCGATTGTGTGTCAAATTTCACATACTTTTTCTCTTAAGGCCACCTTACCTTAGTTTCCCCTTTTTAAACTTTAAAACTTAACATTTCTTTACATTTCCAAGTTTCCAAAAATTTTCGTTTGCCTCTTTAATCTTGACATTTCCTTACATTTCCAAGTTTCCAGAAATGTTCACTTTCCTCTTTTGAATCATTTCTAAATCATTTTCTTACATTTCCTAGTTTCCAAAAATGTTCACTTTCCTGTTTTAAACTTAACATCTCCATACATTTCCAAGACAAGGCATTTCTTTACATTTCCATACATTTCCTTACATTTCCATACATTTCCTTACATTTCCTTACATTTCCATACATTTCCTTACATCTTAGGGTTCCTAAAGCTCCTCAGATCACATCCAACACACCCACTGAGCCCACTATTTCATGAATTACGCACGAACGCATAACCCCTAATCTAGGATGTTACATGTGTAGCGGATGGAAATTAGGTTTGGTGGGGAAATTCATTTTTACATGCATTTTATTTATTATGTTGGTAAATTCGTAAATGGGCTCAAGCCCAAAATAATGTCTCGATGATCTGGCCCAATAAATGTGGTAAGTGAGTTACACACTGAGTTCTAAGTAACTCACTCTGTTTTATTATCCATCTCAGGTAATGGCAATTGATGTGGACTTGGGCCGAGGATGACTTCGTGGAGGCCATACTATGAACATGGGTTTTATAAACTATGAACTTTATTTAAGTTGTTTATTTTAACTACTATTTTGGGTATGATGTAATAAGGCCTCTATTAATATTTTTATGGATTTTTATGTGTGGATGGATTTAAATTTTGGATTAAAGACACTTAACATGGGCTTATGTTAATTCTATAAGGTTTTCTTAAAAATTGTGTTTTATAACATTTTAGATACTTAAATTATTTTTCTTCTTCCTTTCAAATATTTTTGTAAACTTTTACATGATTACCTTAAAAGTTTTGTCAATTAATCCTAAATGATAAGTTTTCAAACTAGTATTTCTTAATTCATAAATGTTGAACCATAGCATTTAATTTTTACTAAATTTTACTTTCAAAAGGTTTCGTGGAACTGTTTTACTTAAATCATTAGAGAATTAAATGGATGTTCGATCTGTGTGACAAACCAAATCTCGTCTTAACGCATAGACCCAGTTTGGGGTGTTACAAGACAAGTGTCTCCCAACAAAGCTAATGTTCTCAGCTTGATCGACGAAGCTTCAACTAACTTGCAAACTTTAGCTTGATGAGCCTTAGGCGTTATGCGCCTCCACTAAGTTTGTGTGGAGTCCACGTGGGAATTTAGAGTCATCGATTACTAATCTTCATCAAACGTTTTATCCTAAGACATATTATCACTGTCATTATTCAAAGGAATCAAATTAGACTTCTATGTTTGTAAACTTTGGACACGTAGCTGGCCTATCCCCTACCATAAAATAGCTTATGCAAACAACTCATGGGGAATCATGTACACCTCTTCTTTAACGTCTTCTTTTACCAGAGCATCCTCTGGCCTAACTCTCATGCGGGTGATCTACCACGCAAACCACCGTCTTCTTCCATCTCTTCCATTAATTTAGTATTTACTGTTCATGATTAGGATTTTGACATATTTAATGATTATTTAAGTATATTTTAAATTTATAATATTTACTTTAAAAACAATAGAAGAAAACAGGATATTCAATAAGCTTTTTTGTATTTTTTGGATTTAGACACAATCCATCGGCTTTTTGTACGTTCTTGAATTGGGACAAAATTTGGATTTGACTATTTAATTTACAATCCTCGCAAGACTCTCAAATTAGTGGTGGATCTTGAGGCTATATTTTCAAAATATTTAAGAGTTTAATAAGATTCCTTTCAACAAAAAAAAGGTCTAAATAAAATTTTTATAAATTTAGAGGGCCAAACTAGAATTTTAAATAAATTTCAAGGGAAAAATGAAATTTTCCAAAAATTTTGGGGAGCCATCAGGAGGTACTAAATTTGAATACTTAACAAAATTAGATATGCCGTAAATAATTCAGATATTAATTCGTATAGTAGTAATGAGAGATACAAAATTTAAAGCAATTATACATAATGGAATTGCTACCTGCTGTAATCTCTAATCATACAAAGATGATCACAGATCTATCCAACAGAAGTAAAATGGATACCAAAATGTTCAGCAGAATACAACGTAAGTTACTAGGGAAACAACTTCTAATAGGCTACCGGTGAGAAATTGAATTCAACCAATTCAGCATCATGGTGATCCAATAAACACAAAACTGGAACCAATTCAGATCTTCCCACAAAGATATGATCCAAAGGCTCTTGGACTAGGTGGAGCTGAGTTGAGTTTCTTTGACAACTTACATTTCGGAGGAGACCAATCTTCCATCGAGAGCTCACTCATCTCTTCATCTTCCAAGTACCTTGAAGGACTCATGGGCAGTAACACAAGTAATAATCTAGTATTCGTTAAGACAATCAGAAATGCCAATGATTTTGTTAAGATCCAAGCTAAATTGGACAATACAAAACTCGACCATTTCATTTGGCATACGAGTTCCCTTTGCGATTCAGGTTTGGAGAAATCTAAACAACATTCATAAAAGTTGTAAGTATTCAAAGAAGAAACTAAACCGTAATAGGCATCCAAAAATGTCGCAATTTTTTTTACCTTCTAATCCAAGTATCCGCCAAAATTCATTCGTGCTTATAGCTTTTTCTCGAGCTTTGATACATTCAACGTGATTGTGCGAAAATCCTTCCTTCGTAATATCTTCAGTTCACTTGGAATCTCGCCAAAATGGTTAACTTTGAAGTTTGATTCTTCTTTGATGTCTCCTTCAAGCGTGGTTTACCTAAGTTTGAAATGTCGAGAGACCTTTTTGACCACCAACTTGCACTTTCTCTGAAGCTTTAGAGACACTCTTCTTCTTGCTTGAATCATGTGCAAGTTTTGAGACACTGGTCTCTTTCTCAATGAAAGAATTTTAGAATTCTCCTTTTTCGATGTCTGGTTTGGCTCGGGTTAACCGAATTTGACAAATCACCAAGCGGTTTCCTTCCACCAATAGCACCTTTTCTCGGTGCAAGAGCGATGTTGCCTTCCCCACAAGAGAAGCACGTGGAGAACACACTTTGAATTATCGAATTCAACTTGAAAACAAAAATTTAACAGAATGTTAAGCGTTGAGATAGTACCATTGTAGTGAACATTTACATTCGATCTTGAATCAAACCAACGATGACGCGAAGCCATCCGAGCAGACATTACAGATAAAACAAAACCTCTTCGATAAAAGATTATACCTATGAGATGCATGATGCACGGAAAAGGGATGAAAAGTCAAGGTCTAAGAATTTAAGAGGTGCAAACCGGAACCAAATCAAGTTGACATAAAAGATGAACAAAAATACTCAGATGAAGACACCTAGGGGGAAATCAAATGTGTAATGAGAGAGATAACATACCAAATCCAACAACATAATCTAATAGCGCTTAAAGTTTAAGGCACCTAAATTATGTAGTATGTACCCTTGTTCGACGTTCGGATCTCCACTCGCTTGTAATATACAACAAAAAAAACTAAAACAACACCACAACCAGATGAAATCCGCCACATGGGTAACATAAAATTCCTATCATACAACCCTAAACCCTAACCAAACAAGCTTAACAATAACAATGCCACAACCAGACCAAAATCATTAGTAAAGAATGTCGAATACTTCACTTTTCTTATTAGTACAAAATGAAACATCAATTTGAAAAAGAAAATGTCAGTTGATAAGGAAACATGTAGAAAGTACGAAGAACCCAAATTTTGGATTCTTTGATAAGCCCAAAGGACAACTAATTCAAACAAGTTCAAATTGATTTTTAGTAACTTCATTTTCTATTTGTGCTTTTAAGCCTGAGAAAATTATACAAACCCTAGGTCATTAAATCCTACAAATCCCAAAGAAAACAAAGAGCCCAGAAAGGGAAAACAGAAATCTGGGCAAGAAAACCTATGGGTCAATCTTGATTTTCCTCTACATTTCCCGGAATTTCTCAACAAACAAAAAGACTTTTTCGTATTTATGGTACCATTAAACTGAACATTTAGATTCTGATCTTGAATCAAACTGACAATGAAACACCCCAAACCCGGCCCACGAGCTTTGACCAGATTTGGTATGTTCCTCAAGTAAACCGGTTCAAATTCTTTTGTTACTTTGTGAATAACTTGTGCGATTTAAAAAAAAAATAATTGTTTTGGGTTGGGCTTGTGTTGAAAACAGATTCAATTTTATTTTGAAAACCCCTTTAAAATATTAAGTGATAAAACATATAGAGTATATTTAAAAAAAATAATAAATTACTTAGTCTTTAACTTAATAAAAATTTGTAACATAATTAAACAATAAACAGAAATAAAATGGTTCACCATGGCCTTATGGCCTTATTACATCAAATAAATCCAAATAATTCAGAGTACTTAAAAATTAATAGTCCATAAAAATAAAAACTTCATGTTGAGCATGGCCACCACAAGTCCTGCCGCCATGGTCCATTGCTGTTCATCACCTGACACATAGTCCCACAACGGGGAGAGTCAAACAGACTCAATGTGTACACAAACACTAAATCAAAATAGAATCAGGCATACATATGATACACATTCAAATCATAGAATACATTTAATGATGCATTCCCAAACCCAAACCTAATTAGCCATCCGCTACACTCCCCCGTACCAACCTGTACACCGTGGGGACTACTAAGTCGACCCTCCTTCCGCTACACTCCATATCGCGGTCTTAAGTCATCGCATTCGTGGTCTTAGGTCACCACGTTCAGATTACTGTGGTCTTAGGTCACCACATTCAGATTACTGTGGTCTTAGGTCACCACATTCAGATTACTGTGGTCTTAGGTCACCACATTCAGATATCACGGTCTTAGGTCACCGTGTTCGTGGTCTTAGGTCACCACATTCACTTCCTCTTTCAAAAACCCATATGCCCCATATAATAATATGCATAAATATGCCAGAGTTCACATTCTTATTCTTATTCTCATGTTACAATTAACATATTTCATAATCCTAGTAGGAGTAGGATACGTACCTGAGTACTTCGTACCATAACATGGTACCTTAGCCACTTTCATATTCTTAATATCACATATATTAATTATACATAGCCATAAAACATATTATGAAGTAGTGTGGGGTACACACCTGATTCGCTTAGCAAATTCCTTGAGATCCCGAAAAGCTTGATCTAATGCTTAGATCCTTAATCCCTACATTTGATTAATCGCTTACTACTTTCATAAAAAGCCATTCGGCCATAAATCCAAATCCTAGTAGGATTAGTATTACTTAAAACTTACCTTGTTGCCGAATTGAATTAAGAGTCAAATGCCGGAAACTTTGTATTCCTCCCATTTGAAATTGGCTAAACACTAGATTACTCCACGGGTTAGTTTTCGGCTTTTGATAAGATAATAAATAGATCCAAATATTAAAATAGGCCTTGGCCGAATTTACTTTGGTGCTTACCTTCTAAATCTTGAATCCCAAAAAATATCCTTGTTTCTCTAGGGATGTCGAAATTCCTATAATCATATGTTAGATTTAATCTAACACTAAAACTTAAAACAAGGCCTTTGGCCGAAGGTACATATTTACTTTACCTTATGATTTGAAATCCCGAAAAGTGTTATTTACCCTTGGTATCTGTCGAAATCACATTGTCACATGTTAGACCAATTTCTAACATTAAATCATAATCACTTGCCTTACCTTAGATCTTAGAAATCCCGAAATATTCCTCCTTGTAGTTGATAGTTGTAGAAACCCGAGAGATCCTTTGTAGATTCGTCCATAAAACAATAGTAGAGATTAGATCTTAGTTTTTGACAAGCCTAAGAGAAAGAGAATGAGAGCCGAATTGGATCTTACCCTTTTATATGGAAATCGGCAACACCTATGCTTGAAGCCCCTCCAAGATTCAGCTTTTGAATGGATTGGAAAGAAAGAAATAGGAAGAAAAGAAAGGTGAAGAGATTGGCTTGCTTTACTAAAGTTTTCGGTTTTAGCAAAATAGCAGAGATAAGAGAGAATTTGCTAGGGAAAATTCGGCAGAGAGAGGAGAATTCTTTAGGGAATTTTGGCAAAGGAAAAGAGTGAATGAAAATTGGCCTTACTTTTCCTCCCTTAGCCGAATTTACTAGGCTAGAGTCCCCTACTTGGCCACCACTCTTCCTATGTGATAACTTTATCTCCTTAATTTAAAATAATTAAAGAATAATCCTTCATTATCTCCTTGAAAAATAATCCAAATTAAATCCCTTATTTATCCCCTAATTAGCCGAATTTTAAAGTGGATAAATCTCCTCTTTTGCAAGCCTTGTGCCGTCCACCTCTGAGCTTCTAGAAGCAAAAATAAAACTTCTTTTATTTGCTTCCTATGTGACTCGAACTCAGGCCTAACACCCTTGCATGTGGCGCCATTTCCAGAGGCCCTAAGTGACATCTTCAGGCCACTTTTCCAAGCCTGTTTGTGTGTCAAATTTCACATACTTTTTCTTTTAAGGCCACCTTGCCTCAATTTCCTCTTTTAAACTTTAAAACTCGACATTTCTAAGTCATTTCTAAGTTTCCAAAAATTTTCGTTTGGCTTTTTAAACTTAACATTTCCTTACATTTCCAAGTTTCTAGAAATGTTCATTTCCAAATCATTTCCATACATTTTCAGGTTTCCAAAAATGTTCATTTCTAAATCATTTCCATACATTTTTAGGTTTCCAAAAATTCCCATTCATAATACTTAAGACATGTCATTTCGTACATTTAAACCGAAAACGAATAGGCCCTTTTCAGGATGTTACAGCTCTACCCCCTTAAAATAATTTCGTCCTCAAAATTTCCTAACTAAAATAATTGAGGGTATTGCTGTCGCATTGCCTCTTCTGGCTCCCACGAAGCTTCTTCCGATCCATGATTATGCCATAACACTTTGACTAGAGGAACTGACTTCCTCCGTAACACTTTCACACCACGTTCCAATATCTGAATCGGCTCTTCCTCGTATGATAAGTCTGGCTGTAACATCCTGAAAAGGGCCTATGCATTTTTGGATTAAATGTACGAAGAGATATGTTTTATGTACTAAGAATAAAATTTCGAACATCTTTGGAAATCTAGAAATGCATGGAAATGGAAACCTGAACATTTTTGGAAACTTGGAAATGTAAGAAAAATGGCAAGTTACAGAGCCGATCGAAAATTTTAGGAAACTTAGAAATGACGCAGAAATGTCAAATTTTAAAGTTTAAAATAGGAAATAAGGGCAAGGTGGCCTTAAAAGAAAAAGTTGGTGAAATTTGACACACAAACAGGCTTGGAAACGTGGCCTAAAGATGCCACTTAAGGCCTATGGAAATGGCGCCATATGAAGGAGGAATGAGCCTGGGTTCGAGTCACTTAGGAAGCAAATAATGAAGTTTTATTTTTGCTTCCATAAGCAAGGGGGTGGACGGCACATGCTTCTAGAAATAGAGGTGTTTTATTCTCATAAAAATGTGAATAATAAGTGATAAATAGAGGATTTTCTTTAATTGGATTATTGAGGAGATTAAAGATGGATTAAACACTTTTATTCTAAATAAAAGTGATAATATTATCACAAAGGAGGAGTGGTGGCCAAGTCAAGGACTCTTGGCCTGATAATTTCGGCTTAAGAAGGAGAATTAAGGCTATTCTCTCATCTTTTCTAAGCTCTGCCGAAAATTCCATAGCCAAAACTCCCTCTGCCGAATTTTCTTTTCATCTTTTCTTCTTCCCTTTTCTTCATCTATCAAGCCAAACCCTTTTCTTTTGATCTCTGATTAAAACTCCATAGCCGAATCCTTGTGACTCCAAGTAAGGGTGCAGTCGACTGAGGTATTAAGGTAAGAACAATCAATTTTGTTCTTCTAATTCTTCTAATCAAGATCTAGGAAAATAACCCCTTTTGTGTCTCTTGGCCGAATATTAAAGGAAGAATTTCGGGATTTCAGATCCAAGGGATTTCAACATCTCCATAAGCCCGGGGTTACTTTTCAAGATTTGGAATCACAAGGTATGTGCTAAGAAATCCGGCTAAGGCCTATTTTACATGTTTGGATTTATTATTAAGCCGAAAACTAATCTATCGAGTAATATAGTGTTAGCCGATTTCAATGAAAAGGATACTAGCAAATTTTGGGACTTAATTTTCAATCATCCAATTCGGCAACAAGGTAAGTAATACAAATCCTACTAGGATTTGGTTTTATAGCCAAAAAGGTTTGTTAATATGTTTTTATGATTGGCCAAATATAGGATTTAAAAATCTAGATCGGTAGATCATTCTTTAGGATTTCAAGGAACCTATTAAGCGAATCAGGTGTGTACTCATACTAACTTTCGATATATCATATGGCAATTATTTTTAATATATGATTATGCATAAGAATGTGAATGTGGCTAAGTATCACAAATGTGGTAAAGAGTACCCAGGTATGTTTCCTACTCCTGATAGGATTACGAATATGATATATTTTGAACATGTGAATAGTAACATGAATGAGAAATAAGTATGTTATATATGTTATAAAATATTTGGGGCATTCAGGATACTTGTGAAAGGGGAAGTGAAGGTGATGACTTTGGTCTCACTATCTGAATATGGTAACTTCGGTTACATTATCTGAATATGGTAACTTCGGTTACATTATCTGAATTTGGTAACTTTGGTTACATTATTTGAATATGGTGTCTACTGACACAAATTATATGGGCGATGAGCACGTCGACTGCAGCGACTGCCTTCGATGGTGTGTAGCGGAAGGAAGGTCGACTTAGTAGTCCCCACGGTGTGACTGGCAGATACGGGTGGTGTGTAGCGGATGGACAAATAGGCTTGGGTTTGGGTTGCATCATCATTATATGAATATGTATTTGTTATATGCCTGATCTGTTGAATGTTAGTATTGGGTGCACATTGAGTCAGCTTGACTCACCCCGTTGTGGGAACATTTTTCAGGTGATGAACAGTGACGGACCGGGACGGTAGACCCTGAGGTGGCCATGCTGCACTTGAAGATTTTTTTTAAATTGGACTTTATTTTATTTAAGTACATTTAATTTTATTTTTGGGTTTACTTGATGTAATAAGGCCATAAGGCCCAAGTGGATTTCTTTATTTTTGCTTTACTTTTAATTATTATGTTACGAACTATTTTGATTAAAGTTTAAGTAAAATTATTTCTTGAAAATGAACCCTAAAATTATTTTGTCACCTTAATTAAATTGGATTTTCAAAATTAATTAAATGGGTTCCCAACCTAAGCCCAACCCAAAATAATATTTTTCTAAAAATTTTACAAATTTTCACCAAGTAACAAAGAACTTTGAAACCGATTTACTTAAGGAACATCCCAGATTCAGTTCAGGCTCGTGGGCCGGGTGTGGGGTGTTTTAGTTTGGTATCAGAGCCCAGTTTTAAAACTCTCGGCCTGTGGGCTAAGGCCCAAAACATTTTCAAAGCAAGCCAAATGACTTTCTTTGAAATTTAGCAGGTTTTCTGGCATGGCACCTAAGTCTCCGACCTGCAGTCCACCAGGTAAGTACCCCTAACTGTTTGGGTGATTATATGAATTATATTCTGAATATTAGAAGGGTAGAAAGGCATGGAACGTAGAATTGTATGATAGGAACTTGAACCCTAGGACTAGATTACTCAAACACAAAACCACATAAAACTTAATGCACCAAACAACCCTATGGCTAAGTCACTAAGCTAGGGTGTGGTAACCCCTATGCGCATGTCTAGGATTGGATCCTAAGAGCACTGTATTTAAGCGATCGTAGTGACTCACCTCCTCTTCGCAGAATACTACCTGTGCGTAGCTTCTGCCTCCCTAACTTGTAGGCTCGGTGGTGTGGCAACCTCTGTGCGCATGTCTAGGCATGGTTTCGGTAGGAGCTTGGTATTTAAGCAGTCCGCGTGACTCACCTCCTCTCCACTCAAATCCTGCCTGGTGCATAGCTTTGGTTCACCCTGACCAAAGAGGGCTCGGCCATAGGCTAAACATAATGACTAAAACCCGAAAAGGGAACTAGCCATGTTTTAAAAAAAAAAACAGAACAAAACAACAAACCCTAGTTTTCAAAACTCTTAAAATTACCCTTCTAAATTTTTGAAAACCATCTTTACAAAATTTTCTGAAAAAATTCTGATTTGTGAAAATTACAAAAATGCCCTTGGTGGCAAAATTACCAAAATGCCCTTGATTCACAAAATGTCAAACTTTTCAATGGTTTTGTCAAAACTTCATTATTTTATTATGATCATAAACCCTAATGTACAAACTATCAAAAATATCTTGGTTTTGGAAAATTACAAAATTGCCCCTAACTTGCAAAATTACCAAAATGACCCTGATTTCCAAAATTTTGCAATAGCACCATTTGAAAAGTTAAACTCTCAAAAAGAACCCACAAAGTTTTACAACTTTTGAAACATCCCTGATTGGTTAAAATTTTTCTCAAATTTACCCCAATTTGTGAAAAATTACCAAAATACCCCTAAGGTCGAAAATTTTCGAAATACCCCCGGATTTCAAAATTTTCCAAATTACCCCAAGACTTTGAAATTTTCAAAATACTTTTTGACGAAAACACCAAGGAATGTGTTCTTTGAAAAATTACGAAAATGCCCCTGTAGGACAAAATTACGAAAATAACCCTGGGTAGTAAAAAACAACAACCACGAAAACTACAACGTTTCTCTGAATGAACGAAAGTTCATACTTGTTTGATGGATGGATGAATGAATGGACAAGACTGTGTGTTTGTATGAATGCGAAAGAACCACTTTTAAATCCCTTTTCATAAAACTCCTTCGCAGGTAAATAAGTGGAACAATGACTAATCCATAAAACTTTTTAATCAGATTGCGACATAAGAAATGAGCTCTAAAGGTCGTGGTCATCGTGGACGAGGTAGAGGAAGGATGACTGTGTCAAAACCCATTAGATCGGGTCAGGGTTCTGACAATGAGATACCACCGCCACCTCCACCCCAACATTTATTAATGTTAAGCGCCAAGCTCGCATGGGGAAGATGTCGTGGTCGCAGTCGTACTTTGTGAGTTTTGGAATTGGTGGCTGGTGCAGGAGGAAATTCGAGAACTCAAAAAGCTGTGCCTGAACGGCTCCGAGCTAATGGAGCCGAGATGTTTCATGGAGTATCTGGAGTAGCACCCAGTACAGCTGGGTACTGGTTGGAAACAATGGAGCGCATCATGGATGAGCTCGACTTGACCCCTGAGGAGAAGCTGAAAGGGATGGTGGCACTGTTACGCGATGAGGCGTATCAGTGGTGGTTAACTATTCGGGATGGTGCCACGGCTGAAGATTTGACTTGGGAGTATGTTAAAGAAGCATTTTAGAAGAAGTATGTGGGAACCAGGTATACAGATGAACAAAGAAAGGCTTTTCTGGGGTTAGTGCAAGGGAGTAAGTCCGTCGCAGAATATGAGGCAAAATTTCTGAGGTTGAACCGCTATGCTCGAGGGGTAGTGGCAATTGAGCATGAACGCTGTGTCCGTTTTGAGGACGGACTGAGGGACGATCTGAGACTGTTGATAACACTGTATCAGGAGCGGGAATTCTCTGCTTTGATGGAAAAGGCCAAGGTGACCGAGGGAATTAAGGATGCTACCAAACAGGCTGTGGATAAGAATAAGCCCAAAAGAGGTTTTGGACCATCTGGAAAAGGTCATAAGAGGCCTAGAGTTGACGGGCCACGAAATCAACAAGCTGGTACGGGCTGGCAGCATCGCCCTTGTGAGCATTGTGGAAAGAGGCACTTGGGAGAGTGTTGGAGAAAGACGGGAGGATGTTTCAAGTGTGGGTCCAAGGACCACATGCTTAAGGATTGTCCCAAGCAGCCAGATGAGAGTCGACCATCACACTCGTAACGCTAGCCGATCGGGTAGAGGCGGACAAGAATGGGTCGGGGTCGTTCGCAAACAGAGGTAATGGTGCTGGTAGAGGCCGTGGAGCACAGGGCTGAGGTGCTGCTAATGCAGAGGCAAGACAACCGGGTTTGGTTTATGCGGTTCACCGAAGGGAGGATGGGGACGCACCGGATGTAATAACCGGTACGTTCTTTATTTTTGACAAGCCGTATTTTGCTCTGATTGATGTGGGCTCGACCCATTCCTATGTTGCATGTAGTGTAGTGGAAACATTAGGCCTAGACTCTGAACTCTCTGATAGATAGATGACTGTAGTAAGCCCATTAGGCCAAACTATAGTGGTAGACAAGATCTTTCGAAATGTGCCCTTAGAGATTCAGGGAGTGAACTTTCGGGCAGACTTAATGGAGTTACCTTTCGGAGAGTTTGAAGTTATACTCAGAATGGATTGGCTAGTAGAACACCGAGCCGTGTTGGATTGTGCGGCTAAACATATGGAACTAAGAACCCTGGAGGATGAAGTGTTAGCAATGATCGGAGAAAGGAGGAACTACTTGTCTAACGTAGTTTCGGCGATGAAGGCTGAGAAAATGGTTAAAAAAGGGTGCAAGGCATTCCTAGCCTTCGTTAGTACGATAGGTGGAAAGGAAGAAGGTGTCATAGGAGTTAGAACCGTAAGAGACTTCGTGGACGTATTTCCAGAGGAATTACCAGGAATACCCCAAGATAGGGAGGTGGAATTTGGGATAGATTTGCTACCAGGAACAGCTCCTGTGTCAATCGCTCCATACCGAATGGCGCCAAAGGAGTTAGTGGAGCTCAAGGCTCAAATCCAATAGCTGTTGGATCGTGGATTCATCCGACCCAGTGTATCTCCATGGGGAGCACCGGTTCTATTCGTAAAGAAGAAGGACGGAACTATGCGTATGTGCATAGATTATCGTCAGTTGAATAAGCTGACCATTAAGAACAGGTATCCTTTGCCAAGGATCGATGATTTGTTCGATCAGCTGAAGGGGCCGCAATATTCTCAAAAGTCGACTTAAGGTGGGGATATCATCAGTTGAAGGTGAAGGAAGCTGATATCTATAAGACCACTTTTAGGACAAGATACGGCCATTTTGAGTTCGTGGTGATGCCGTTTGGGTTGATGAATGCTCCAGCCGCGTTCATGGACATGATGAATCGGGTTTTCCAACCCTATTTGGATAGGTTCGTCGTGGTGTTCATCGACAATATTCTGGTGTATTCTAAGACGGAAGAGGAGCATGATGAGCATCTCCAAGTTGTGCTGGAGGTATTAAGGGAGAAAAAGCTCTATGCCAAATTCAGCAAGTGTGAATTTTGGCTTAAGGAGGTGGCATTTTTAGGACATGTGGTATCCGCAGAGGGAATAAGGGTGGATCCTAGGAAGATCGAAGCAGTATTGGATTGGAAACCACCTAGGTCCATGGCTGAAATCTGAAGTTTCTTAGGCTTGGCAGGCTATTACAGAAGGTTTGTGAAAGGGTTCTCGTCAATAGCCGCGCCTTTGACAAGGCTGCTTAGGAAGGAAGTACCCTTTGAATGGACTAACAAGCAACAGGAGAGCTTTGAGAAGCTCAAAAAGGTGTTGACGGAAGCTCCGGTGTTGATTCAGCCAGAGGCAGGAAAGGATTTCGTAGTGTACTGTGATGCTTCGCACACGGGGTTAGGCTGTGTGCTAATGCAAGAAGGAAAAGTAGTTGCTTATGCGTCTCGGCAGTTAAGGCCGCATGAGGTTAACTACCCAACTCATGACTTGGAACTAGCAGCAGTGGTCTTCGCCCTTAAGGTTTGGAGGCACTACCTTTATGGAGAAAGGTCAGTTATCTACACAGACCACAAAAGCCTTAAGTACTTGTTGACTCAGAAGGAGCTGAATTTAAGGCAACGAAGGTGGGTGGAATTGTTGAAGGACTACGATTGTTCGATAGAATATCATCCGGGCAAGGCGAATGTGGTAGCTGATGCCCTGAGTAGGAAGGTTGTGTCGAATTTAAGGGCTTTGTTCACTCATTTAAGTCTGTATGATGATGGAAGCCTATTGGCAGAATTGCAAGTCAAGCCCACATGGCTGAAGGAGGTGAAAGAGGGACAGTTGGCTGATAAGGACTTAAGTGCTAAGTTATAGCAAGTACAGCAAGGAGGATTAAAGGACTATGGCGTCAATGATGAAGGAGTATTGTGCTACAAGGGAAAGGTCTGTGCACCGAGGGATTAGGAGTTGAGACAAAGGATTCTTCGGGAAGCGCATGGTAGCCCTTATGTTATGCATCCCGGAGGCATCAAGCTGTATAGAGATCTAAGGGAACAATTTTGGTGGTCTGATCTGAAACTAGAGGTGACTGAATTTGTGGGGAGATGTTTGACGTGTCAGCAAGTTAAGGCTGAACACCAAGTCCCATCAGGATTGCTTCAACCAATCGAAGTTCCCCAATGGAAGTGGGAAAGAATTACCATGGACTTTGTTAGTGGGCTTCCCCTTACACCTACTAAGAAGGACTCGGTATGGGTGGCAGTGGACCATCTGACCAAATCCGCGCACTTTATTCCAGTAAGAGTTGATTATTCTCTTCAAAAATTGGCTAAGTTATATGTGGCAGAAATCGTAAGGTTACATGGAGTACCGGTGTCAATCATCTCTGATAGAGACCCAAGGTTTACGTCTCGATTTTGGAAAGCACTTAATCAAGCTTTAGGCACAAGGTTAGACTTCACTACGGCTTTTCATCCACAATCAGACGGGCAGTCTGAACGGGTTATACAAGTGTTGAAGGATATGCTGAGAGGCTATGTGGTGGATTTTCGAGGAAGTTGGGAAGATTACTTGCCTTTAGCTGAGTTCGCCTACAACAACAGCTATCAGGCTAGCATTCGGATGGCACCATACGAAGCATTGTATGGAAGGAAGTGTAGCACACCCACTTGTTGGACCGAGTTAGGAGAACGTCGAGTTTTGGGTCCAGAGTTAGTGGCAGAAACTGAAGAGAAGGTTGAGTTAATTCGGGCACGGTTGAAGGAAGCCTCTGATAGGTAGAAGTCATACGCGGACCTTAAGCAGAAGGAAATAGAGTTTGAAGTGGGAGATCAAGTATTCCTGAAAGTCTCGCCTTGGAAGAAGGTAATGAGGTTCGGTCGAAAAGGGAAGTTAAGCCCAAGGTTTATAGGGCCTTATCGAGTACTGAAGCAAGTTGGGCCAGTGGCATACCAATTGGAGTTGCCACCAGAGTTGCAGCAGATGCACGACATGTTCCATGTATCCATGCTACGTCGCTACCGATCGGACCCATCTCATGTGGTACCTGTTGAAGAGTGGAGTTAAGGCCAGACTTATCCTACGAGGAAGAACCGATTCGAATTTTGGAACGAGATGTGAAAGTACTACGAAAGAAGACAATCCTCTAGTCAAAGTGTTATGGTGCAATCATGGCTCGGAAAAAGCTTCGTGGGAGCCTGAAGAGACAATGCGACAGCAATACCCTCAACTATTTTAGTTAGGAAATTTCGAGGACGAAATTTTGTTTAAGGGGGGTAGAACTGAAACATCCTGAAAAGGGCCTATGCATTTTTGGATTAAATGTACGAAGAGATATTTTTTATGTACTAGGAATAAAATTTCGAACATCTTTGGAAATCTAGAAATGCATGAAAATGGAAACCTGAACATTTTTGGAAACCTGAACATTTTTGGAAACCTGAACATTTTTGGAAACCTGAACATTTTAGAAACCTGAACATTTTTGGAAACTTGGAAATGTAAGAAAAATGGCAAGTTACAAAGCCGATCGAAAATTTTAGGAAACTTAGAAATGACGCAGAAATGTCAAATTTTAAAGTTTAAAATAGGAAATAAGGGCAAGGTGGCCTTAAAAGAAAAAGTTGATGAAATTTGACACACAAACAGGCTTGGAAAGGTGGCCTGAAGATGCCACTTAAGGCCTATGGAAATGGCACCATATGCAGGAGGAATGAGCCTAGGTTCGAGTCACTTAGGAAGCAAATAATGAAGTTTTATTTTTGCTTCCATAAGCAAGGGGGTGGACGGCACATGCTTCTAGAAATAGAGGTGTTTTATTCTCATAAAAATGTGAATAATAAGTGATAAATAGAGGATTTTCTTTAATTGGATTATTGAAGAGATTAAAGATGGATTAAACACTTTTATTCTAAATAAAAGTGATAATATTATCACAAAGGAGGAGTGGTGGCCAAGTCAAGGACTCTTGGCCTGATAATTTCGGCTTAAGAAGGAGAATTAAGGCTATTCTCTCATCTTTTCTAAGCTCTGTCGAAAATTCCATAGCCAAAACTCCCTCTGCCGAATTTTCTTTTCATCTTTTCTTCTTCCCTTTTCTTCATATGTCAAGCCAAAAACCCTTTTCTTTTGATCTCTAATTAAAACTCCATAGTCGAATCTTTGTGACTCCAAGCAAGGGTGCAGTCGACTGAGGTATTAAGGTAAGAACAATCAATTTTGTTCTTCTAATTCTTCTAATCAAGATCTAGGAAAATAACCCCTTTTGTGTCTCTTGGCCGAATATTAAAGGAAGAATTTTGGGATTTCAGATCCAAGGGATTTCAACATCTCCATAAGCCCGGGGTTACTTTTCAAGATTTGGAATCACAAGGTATGTGCTAAGAAATTCGGCTAAGGCCTATTTTACATGTTTGGATTTATTATTAAGCCAAAAACTAATCTATCGAGTAATATAGTGTTAGCCGATTTCAAGGAAAAGGATACTAGCAATTTTTGGGACTTGATTTTCAATCATCTAATTCGGCAACAAGGTAAGTAATACAAATCCTACTAGGATTTGGTTTTATAGCCAAAAAGGTTTGTTAATATGTTTTTATGATTGGCTGAATATAGGATTTAAAAATCTAGATCGATAGATCGTTCTTTAGGATTTCAAGGAACCTATTAAGCGAATCAGGTGTGTACTCATACTAACTCTCGATATATCATATGGCAATTATTTTTAATATATAATTATGCATAAGAATGTGAATGTGGTTAAATACCACAAATGTGGTAAAGAGTACCCAGGTATGTTTCCTACTCCTGATAGGATTACGAATATGATATATTTTGAACATGTGAATAGTAACATGAATGAGAAATAAGTATGTTATATATGTTATAAAATATTTGGGGCATTCAGGATACTTGTGAAAGGGGAAGTGAAGGTGATGACTTTGGTCTCACTATCTGAATATGGTAACTTCGGTTACATTATCTGAATATGGTAACTTCGGTTACATTATCTGAATTTGGTAACTTCGGTTACATTATTTGAATATGGTGTCTACTGACACAAATTATATGGGCGATGAGCACGTCAACTGCAGCGACTGCCTTCGATGGTGTGTAGCGGAAGGAGGGTCGACTTAGTAGTCCCCACGGTGTGACTGGCAGGTACGGGTGGCGTGTAGCGGATGGACAAATAGGCTTGGGTTTGGGTTGCATCATCATTATATGAATATGTATTTGTCATATGCCTGATCTGTTGAATGTTAGTATTGGGTGCACATTGAGTCAGCTTGACTCACCCCGTTGTGGGAACATTTTTCAGGTGATGAACAGTGACGGACCGGGACGGTAGACCCTGAGGTGGCCATGCTGCACTTGAAGATTTTATTTAAATTGGACTTTATTTTATTTTAGTACATTTAATTTTATTTTTGGGTTTACTTGATGTAATAAGGCCATAAGGCCCAAGTGGATTTCTTTATTTTTGCTTTACTTTTAATTATTATGTTACGAACTATTTTGATTAAAGTTTAAGTAAAATTATTTCTTGAAAATGAACCCTAAAATTATTTTGTCACCTTAATTAAATTGGATTTTCAAAATTAATTAAATGGGTTCCCAACCTAAGCCCAACCAAAAACAATATTTTTCTAAAAATTTTACAAATTTTCACCAAGTAACAAAGAACTTTGAAACCGGTTTACTTAAGGAACATACCAGATCCGGTTCAGGCTCGTGGGCCGGGTGTGGGGTGTTTCACTGGCCTGAACTCCACTTCTTCAACTGGTACCACATGAGACAGATTCGATCGGTAACGACGTAGCAACTTTGTTAAAGGCACGGCTATTGACGAGAATCCTTCCACAAACCTTCTATAATAGCCTGCCAAACCCAAGAAACTTCAGATCTCAGCCACGGACCTGGGTGGTTTCCAATCCAACACTACTTCGATCTTCCTAGGATCCACTCTTATTCCCTCTGCGGATACCACATTCCTAAGAATGCCACCTCTTTAAGCCAAAATTCACACTTGCTGAATTTGGCATAGAGCTTCTTCTCCCTTAACACTTGCAGCACAACTCGGAGATGCTCATCATGCTCCTTTTCAGACTTAGAGTACACCAAAATATCGTCGATGAACACAATGACGAACCTATCTAGGTAGGGCTGGAAAACCCGATTCATCATATCCATGAACGCGGCTGGAGCGTTCATCAACCCAAACGACATTACTATGAACTCAAAATGGTCGTATCTTATCCTAAAAGCTGTCTTATGGATATCTGACTCCTTCACCTTCAATTGATGATATCCCGACCTTAAGTCTATCTTTGATAATACTGCGGCTCCCTTCAGCTGATCGAACAAGTCATCGATCCTTAGCAAAGGATACTTGTTCTTAATAGTCAGCTTATTCAACTAACGATAATCTATACACATACGCATAGTTCCGTCCTTCTTCTTTACAAACAGGACTGGTGCTCCCCATGGAGACATACTGGGTCGAATGAACCCACGATCCAACAACTCTTGGAGTTGAGCCTTGAGCTCAACTAACTCTTTTGGCGCCATTCGGTATGGAGCGATTGACACGGAAGCTGTTCCCGGTAGCAAGTCTATTCCAAATTCCACCTCCCTATCAGGGGGTATTCCTGGTAATTCCTCAGGAAATACATCTTCAAAGTCCCTTACGGTTCTAACTCCACTGAAACCTTTTTCCTTTCCACCCAACGCACTCACGAAGGCTAAGAACGCCTTGCACCCTTTCTTAACCATTTTCTCAGCCTTCAGTGCCAAAACTACGTTGGACAGGTAGTTCCTCCATTTTCCGATCATTACTACTACTTCATCCTCTGGAGTCTTTAATTCCATACGTTTAGCCACACAATCCAACACGGCTCGGTGCTCTACTAGCCAGTCCATTCCAAGTATGAGTTCAAACTCCCCAAAGGGTAGTTCCATTAAGTCAGCCCGAAAGTTTACTCCATGAATCTCTATGGGTACACTCCGAAAGATCTTATCCACCACTACAGTTTGGCCTAATGGGCTTACTACAGTCATCTGCCTATCAAAAAGTTCAGAGTCTAGGCCTAGTGTTTCCACTACACTACATGCAACATAGGAATGGGTCGAGCCCACATCAATTAGAGCAAAATAGGGCTTGCCAAAAATAAAGAACGCACCGGTTATAACATCCGTCGCGTCTTCCTCTTCCCTCCGGCGAACCGCATAAACCAAACCCGGTTGCCTTGCCTCAGCATTAGCAGCACCTCTGCCCTGTGTTCCACGGCCTCTGCCAGCACCATTACCTCGGTTACTCGAACCTCGACCTCGTTGAGGTTGCTGTCCACCTCTACCAGCCTGACTAACATTCTGAGCTGCTGGTCGACTTTCATCTAGGTTCTTAGGACAATCCTTGATCACATGGTCTTTGGACCCACACCTAAAATATCCTCCTGTTTTCTTCCAGCACTCTCCTAAGTGCTTCTTTCCACACACATCACAAGGACGATACCGCCCTTCTGATCCAACTTGCTGACCTCGCGGCCCATCAACTCTAGGCCTCTTACGAACCTTTCCAGACGATCCAAAACCTCTTTTGGGCCTATTCCGGTCCATAGTCTGCTTGGTAGAATCCTTGATTCCTTCAGCCACTTTAGCCTTTTCCACCAAAGCAGAAAATTCCCGCTCCTGATGCGGTGCTATCAATAATCTCAAATCATCCCTTAGTCCGTCCTCAAAACGGACACAGTGCTCATGCTCAGTTGCCACTACTCCTCGAGCATATCGGCTCAACCTCAGAAATTCAGCCTCATATTCCGCGATGGACTTGTTCCCTTGAACTAGTCCTAGAAAAGCCTTCCTTTGCTCATCAGTATACCTGGTTCCCACATATTTCTTCTGATATGCTTACTTAACGTACTCCTAGGTCAGATCCTCAGCTGTGGCATCATCCCGAACAGTTAACCACCATTGATACGCTTCATCGCGTAACAGTGCCACCATTCCTTTTAAATTCTCCTCAGGGGTCAAATCAAGTTCATCCATAATACGCTCAGTTGCTTCCAACCAGTACTCAGCTGTACTGGGTGCCACACCAGATACTCCACGAAACATTTCGGCTCCATTAGCTTGGAGCCGTTCAGGCACAGAATTTCGATTTCCCGAATTTCCTTCCACACCAGCCACCAACTCCAAAACTTGTAGCACAGCCTGCGACACAGCATCATCCCCCGTCTGAGCTTGCTGCTCGACACCAACAGTTGGGGGTGGTGGTGGCGGTGGTATCTTATTGTCAGACCCTTGACCCGATCTAACGGGTTCTGACACAGTCATCCTTCCTCTACCTCGTCCACGATGACCACGTCCTCTAGAGCTCATTTCTAATGTCGTAATCTGATTAAGAAGTTTTATGAATTAGTCATTGTTCCACTTGATTACCCGCGAAGGAATTTTAAGACAAGAATTTTAGGAGTGGTTCTTTCGTATGCACACAGTCTTTCCATTCATTCATACATCCATCAAACAATTATGAACCTTCGTTCATTCAGAGAAACGTTGTAGTTTTCATTGTTGTCGTTTTTTTCCACTACCAGGGGTATTTTCGTAATTTTGTCCTACGGGGGTATTTTCGTAATTTTTCAAAAGAAGAAGTTCCTTGGTGATTTTGTCACAAAGTATTTTGGAAATTTTTAAATTCTCGCGGTATTTTGGAAAATTTTGAAATCCAGGGGTATTTCGATAATTTTAGACCTCGGGGGTATTTTGGTAATTTGCCACAAACTGGGGTAAATTTGTAAAATTTTAACGAATCAGGGATATTTCAAAAGCTGCAAAAATTTGAGGGTTCTTTTTGAGACGTGTACTTTCCAAAACGGTGAGGATGCCAAAAATTTTAGAAAGCAGGGTCATTTTGGTAATTTTGTAAGTTAGGGCAATTTTGTAATTTTTCAAAATCAAGGTATTTTGATATTTTGCAAATTAGGGTTTTGAACATTCATAAAGTAATGAAATTTTGGTAAAACTGTTGGGTAGTTGGTCATTTTATAAACCAAGGGCATTTTATAAACCAATGGCATTTTTGTAGTTTTTTTTTCCACTAGGGGTATTTTTGTGTAATTTCATAAATCAACAATTTTTCGAAAAAATTTTGTAACACCCCCAAACCCGGCCCACGAGCCTTGACCGGATCTGGTTATGTCACTGCGGAAAGATGGTTGAATATCTTTTTGACTTAGAATAATCATGAAAGTTTGTTAACTTTTGAAAACCATGTCCATTTAAAGTAATATGAAAAACCTTAGTGTTATAAAATTGTCTGAGTTTAAACTTTATTAAATACTATTTTGAATAAGCAGGTTGCTAAGATAAAATCCTCTTTACATAGTGGTTCAGTTTAATCAAGCCATAATTAGAATAATACCAAAATAATAGTAAGGCCCTTATTACAACCCATACTTAAAACAAAATACTCAATATTAAAAATGATTAAAATAATCCAAATATCTTCTTCTGCATGGGCCACCTTGTGTCCTCTCCGAACCCGGTCCATCTTTACGCATCACCTGAAAATGTTAAAGGAAAGACTCAGTGTGTAGCCCTTTTTCCCGGTTTAGTAAAACATCATACACCAATCATAAACAGGTTTAACATGCACAAGTTACGATATGCACCCACCCTAGCCTTCCAAACACCTTTCTACCCCCAGTGTGGTACCAAACCACCGGTGGTGCCAAACCACTGGTGACTTAAAGTCACAATATCTGTCAATACTTGTGGTGCCAAACCACTGGTGTCCCAATGACACAAATGTGATACCAAATCACAGGTGACCGAAGTCACGAATCAAGTGATGGGGCCAACCCATCGTGCGGTACCAAATCACTGGCGTCAATCCCATAATGTAAACTGTGGGGCCAACCCACTGTGGTGCTAAGCCACTGGGACGAGACGCTATGAGGTGCCAAACCTCTGGTGACCGTAGTCATAATGTGGTACCAAACCACTGGTGTTCGTCGACACGAATATCACTTCCCCCTCCTCTCATATCACCCATCATCATACCAACTCATGTATAGTATTCAAATCATGCAAACATGTTTAACGTTGCATCTCATAGCACATACATCATAAATCATGACATCATGTATCAATAACAATGACTCATAATGAAACGGACTTACACGAATCCGCGCACATACCCCATAGGGTATCATATCACTCAACCATACTGCTTTGGTTTTACCAATCAATCGGTTTATCAAACATATACAAAGCAAGAAGTGTGTTAGTTTACACACCTGGTTACTAATGCGACTATCAAATCCCGTAGATCAAGATCTAACGCACTAGATCCCCATTCTTTAACAGTTTTCGAGCACTAGCCACAACCCGAGATATGCGAGATCAAGCCTTCCCCTACAATCGGCCAAAACTAAACAACATAATCATGCTAATCAACCTCTAAGGGTATAATCGTAATTTTACCTACTAAGGGTATTTTCGTAAATTTACACCTGCAATGGCCTTTCCGAAGGCCTAATACCGCCACTTGCGACTTAGCTACCATTTCCGGTTGTACCGGACGATTGGGCCTAAAACTCGATTTCGGCCCATTCGGGCCCACACGCTCGTGTGGCCCACCTAGCACAAATCTAGCCATGTATATAACTTCCACCTAGTCTAATTTAACATATACTAACCAATCATGCAATTTACTCATATGGGCCCACAGGCCCATTGGGCCATCGCCCATTGGGCCTACTTCTACCCCATCGAGGCCCAAGCGACCCAACCCACGAGAATACTCACGATGGCCTCAACTATCGCGTCGAAGCCCCACACGCGCGCGCTCGACGCTCATGTGGCTACTAATGCCGCGTGGCCAGGCATTTCGGCATTTGCCGCTCTACAACTAGAGTAGAGAGAGTTACACACCGATAGGACTCTGGGCTAATCCAAGCTCCCACCACTCTTGTGCCCAAACGCCTCCAAGATGTGTTTACTCTCCTCCTAGGATGCTCCTTATATAGCTAGCTCTTCACCTTCATTCTTTGTGTCTTTCCGATGTGGGATCCTTCACGTCGTGAGAGTTTAAATTCAACCAAACTCTTGTTTGTCCAATCAGTAAAATAAATACTCCCTTGGTTCTCATGAGATTCGAACCCGGGCTCCTTTGCAACATAATCCACGCCGCTAGCCACTTGGCCACAAGCTCCTCTTGTGTCTTAAACCATGCGCAACTAAATATAAACTATGGGCCAAATTCTAAGGTCCAAGCAAAAAAAACCAAAATGCAAAAGCCAAGACTTGAACCTTGGACCTCCTTCCTTCCCCGTGGCGTCATCCCTTATCTCTTAAGTGGCATCACTTTGCCACTACACCACACACTCCACTTGTGTTATTTTTCTCCATATTTTATTCTTAAGGCCTATCTCGCCAACTTCCGGGTTTTTTCACCTAAAACCAAAATTTCCCCAAAGCCAATATTTGATCTCGGGACTTCATAGAAGCCCTCTAACCTTCCAAAATCACTTATCCGATAGGTCTAACTAGCATTTAAGCCGATCTTTTGTTCTCCAAAAATTTAAACGCTACTACGCCTAAGGCCCATTGGGCTCAATTCTCCTAGGCCCAATTTTGGGATGTTACAAATCTACCCCCTTAAAGAAATTTCGTCCTCGAAATTTCCAACTAACTAACAGTCGCACATCCTAACCTACCACACTACGCTCTTCCTGCGCACTCTGATCTTAATAAAGCTGTCATTCCACCTTGACCACGTCCGCGACAACCACGTCCCCTAGAACTCATATCTAACGTCGCGATTTAATCTGATTAAAAGTTTTATGCATTAGATATTTTGTTCCACTGTTTTAGCCTCGAGCAAATTTTATGAACAGAAGTTTCTGGAAGTCGTTCTTTCGAGCAATCAAAGTTTCATCTCAAGTTCTCTGTTCTAATTCAAACATTCACATACTTCACTAAAGACACATCCATCCATCCATGTCACTTTCTTGAGCATTCCCAACCCAGGGGTAATTTCGACATTTTCCTATAGGGGTATTTCTAAGAATAACTCGTGGTCAATTTGAAAATAGTTTTCAAATTAAAGATATTTCAAAGTTTACAAAATCTCGAAATTCATCTTGGAAAAATTTGTTTTTCAAACGGATGTGTTGCAAAAATTTAAATTGGGGTTATTTCATGAATTGGGGACGTTAAGGGCATTTTCGTAAATTTCCCAAATCAGATATCTCGATATTTGTAAAACAGAAGTTTTGATATTTTCATAATGTAAGAACATTTTAGTAAAAATCGAGGAATTATGAAAATTTAGAAACCAAGGGCATTTTGGTAATTTTGTTCATCGGGGTAATTTTGTAAATTTTCAAATCGGTATCTTGAAAATAGAGTTTTTGTATACTTTTGCAAAGTACGGAAATTTTATTAAAATTGGAGTTAAACCAAAATCTTGAAAGTCGGGGCATTTTAGTAATTTTCAACACGGGGGTATTTTTGTAATTTCCCCATACCGTAGTATCTTAACATTTTGAAATTTTGAGATTTTGGTATTTTGCAAAGTAAAATCATTTTAATGAAGTTGAGGTTAGTACCGTAATTTTACAATACAAGGGCATTTTTGTAATTTTGCCACTAGGGTATTTTGGAAATTTTGGTAAATCGAGAAAACGTCTTTCAAAATCGATTTAGGGTTTACAAACCAAAGGGGTAAGTTTGAAAATTTTAAAACTAAGGGTTTTAAAGCAGTAAGGCTAATCCCTTTCGGGTTTTAATACTTGGTTTAGCCTATGAACTAGTCTTCTTGGTTAAGGTGAACCGTAGTCTGCGCACTGCAGGATTCGAGTAAAGAGGAGGTGAGTCGCTAGGATTTGCTTAAATACCAAGCTCTTCATCGAATACCAATCCTCAACATGCGTCTGATGGTTACCACACCTTAACTTTCGGTGACTTACTTGCGAGTTTGTTTAGTAGCCTTAAGTCTTATACATGTGTTTGAGTAGACTAGTCCTGTGGTTCAACAGATCCTAGTTCACTAATCTACGTTCCCATAAAAGCCCATAATATTCACATATAAATCAATTCATCAAGTAGAGTTACTTACAGTGGATCATGGGTTCGGAGATACAAAGTGCCATGCCGAATAACTTTGAAAAATATTTCATAAAAACCCTATTTTTGAAAATCCCATTTTGAAAATGTTTTTGGGCCCAAAACCCTCAAAGCCGAGGAGTTTTGAACTGGGCTCGATACCAAATCAGAACACCCCAAACCCGGCCCACGAGCCTTGGCCTGGATCTGGTTATGTCACTGCGAAAAGATGGTTGAATATCTTTTGACTTAGAATAATCATGAAAGTTTGTTAACTTTTGAAAACCATGTCCATTTAAAGTAATATGAAAAACCTTAGTGTTATAAAATTGTGCGAATTTAAACTTTATTAAATACTATTTTGAATAAGCAGGTTGCTAAGATAAAATCCTCTTCACATAGTGGTTCAGTTTAATCAAGCCATAATTAGAATAATACCAAAATAATAGTAAGGCCCTTATTACAACCCATACTTAAAACAAAATACTCAATATCAAAAATGCTTAAAATAATCCAAATATCTTCTTCTACATGGGCCACCTTGTGTCCTCTCCGAACCCGGTCCATCTTTACGCATCACCTGAAAATGTTAAAGGAAAAAGGTGAGTCACCAAGACTCAAGCAGTGTAGCCCTTTTTCCGGTTTAGTAAAACATCATACACCAATCATAAATAGGTTTAACATGCACAAGTTACGATATGCACCCACCTAGCTTTCCAAACACCTTTCTACTACCCGTGTGGTACCAAACCACTTTGGTGCCAAACCACCGGTGACTTAAAGTCACAATATCCGTCAATACTTGTGGTGCCAAACCACTTTGGTGTCCCAAGACACAAATGTGATACCAAATCACTTTGGTGACCAAAGTCACGAATCAAGTGATGGGGCCAACCCATCGTGTGGTACCAAATCACTGGCGTCAATCCCATAATGTAAACTGTGGGGCCAACCCACTGTGGTGCTAAGCCACTGGGACGAGACGCTATGAGGTGCCAAACCTCTGGAGGTGCCAAACCTCTGGTGATCGTAGTCACAATGTGGTACCAAACCACTGGTGTCCGTCGACACGAATATCACTTCCCCCTCCTCTCATATCACCCATCATCATACCAACTCATGTATAGTATTCAAATCATGCAAACATGTTTAACGTTGCATCTCATAGCACATACATCATAAATCATGACATCATGTATCAATAACAGTACTCATAATGAAACGGACTTACCTGAATCCGTGCACATACCCCATAGTAGGGTATCATATCACTCAACCATCTTGTTTTGATTTTACCAATCAATCGGTTTATCAAACATATACAAAGCAAGAAAGTGTGTTAGTTTACACACACGTTACTAATGCGACTATCAAATCCAGTAGATCAAGATCTAACGCACTAGATCCCCATTCCTTAACGGTTTTGAGCACTAGCCACAACCCGAGATATGCGAGATCAAGCCTTCCCCACAATCGGCCAAAACTAAACAACATAATCATGCTAATCAACCTCTAAGGGTATAATCCTAATTTTACCTACTAAGGGTATTTTCGTAAATTCACACCTGCAATGGCCTTTCTGAAGGCCTAATAGCTCCACTTGTGACTCAGCTACTATTTCCGGTTGTACCGGACGATTGGGCCTAAAACCCGATTTCGGCCCATTCGGGCCCACACGCTCGTGTGACCCACCTAGCACAAATCTAGCCATGTATATAACTTCCACCTAGTCTAGTTCAACATATACTAACCAATCATGCAATTTACTCATATGGGCCCACAGGCCCATTGGGCCCACTTCGACCCATCGAGGCCCAAGCAGCCCCAACCCACGAGAATACTACTGATGGCCTCAACTATCGCGTCGAAGCCCCACACGTGCGCGCCGCACGCTCATGTAACTACTAATGTCGTGTGGCCAGCATTTCGGCATTTGCCGCTTCTACAACTAGAGTAGAGAGAGTTACACACACGATAGGACTACTGGCTAATCCGCGCTCGACCACTCTTGTGCCCAAACGCCTCCAAGATGTGTTTACTCTCCTCCTAGGATGCTCCTTATATAGCTAGCTCTTCACCTTCATTCTTTGTGTCTTTCCGATGTGGGATCCTTCGTCGATGAGAGTTTAAATTCAACTCAAACTCTTGCTTTGTCCAATCAAGTAAAATAAATACTCCCTTGGTTCTCATGAGATTCGAACCCAGGCTCCCTTGCAACATAATCCACGCCGCTAGCCACTTGGCCACAAGCTCCTCTTGTGTCTTAAACCATGCACAACTAAATATAAACTATGGGCTAAATTCTAAGGTCCAAGCAAAAAGAAACCAAAATGCAAAAGCCAAGACTTGAACCTTGGACCTCCTTCCTTCCCTGTGGCGTCATCCCCTTATCTCTTAAGTGGCATCACTTTGCCACTACACCACACACTCCACTTGTGTTATTTTTCTCCATATTTTATTCTTAAGGCCTATCTGCCAACTTCCAGGGTTTTTTTCACCTAAAACCAAAATTTCCCCAAAGCCAATATTTGATCTCGGGACTTCATAGAAGCCCTCTAACCTTCCAAAATCACTTATCCGATAGGTCTAACTAGCATTTAAGCCGATCTCTTGTTCTCCAAAAATTTAAACGCTACTACGGCTAAGGCCCATTGGGCTCAATTCTCCTAGGCCCAATTTTGGGATGTTACAAATCTACCCCCTTAAAGAAATTTCGTCCTCGAAATTTCCAACTAACTAACAGTCGCACATCCTAACCTACCACACTACGCTCTTCCTGCGCACTCTGATCTTAATAAAGCTGTCATTCCACCTTGACCACGTCCGCGACAACCACGTCCCCTAGAACTCATATCTAGCGTCGCGATTTAATCTGATTAAAAGTTTTATGCATTAGAAATTTTGTTCCACTGTTTTATCCTCAAGCAAATTTTATGAACAGAAGTTTTTGGAAGTCGTTCTTTCGAGCAATCAAAGTTTTATCTCAAGTTCTTTGTTCTAATTCAAACATTCACATACTTCACTAAAGACACATTCATCCATCCATGTCACTTTCTTGAGCATTCCCAACCTGGGGTAATTTAGACATTTTCCTATAGGGGTATTTCTGTATAACTTTCGTGTCAATTTGAAAATAGTTTTCAAATTAAAGATATTTCAAAGTTTACAAAATCTCAGGGGTCATCTTGGAAAAATTTGTTTTTCAAACCAGATGTGTTGCAAAAATTTCAGAAATTGGGGATATTTCAGTAATTGGGGACGTTAAGGGCATTTTCGTAAATTTCCCAAATCAGGATATCTCGATATTTGTAAAATGCAGTTTTGATATTTTCATAATGTAAGAACATTTTAGTAAAAATCGAGGGAATTATGAAAATTTAGAAACCAAGGGCATTTTGGTAATTTTGTTCATCAGGGGTAATTTTGTAAATTTTCAAATCAGGGTATCTTGAAAATAGAGTTTTTGTATACTTTTGCAAAGTACGGAAATTTTATTAAAATTGGAGTTAAACCGAAAATCTTGAAAGTCAGGGGCATTTTAGTAATTTTTAACACAGGGGTATTTTTGTAATTTCCCCATACCAGAGTATCCTAACATTTTGAAATTTTGAGATTTTGGTATTTTGCAAAGTAAAATCATTTTAACAGAAGTTGAGGGTAGTACCGTAATTTTACAGTACAAGGGCATTTTTGTAATTTTGCCACTAGGGGTATTTTGGAAATTTTGGTAAATCGAGAAAACGTCTTTCAAAATCAGATTTAGGGTTTACAAACCAAAGGGGTAAGTTTGAAAATTTTAAAACTAAGGGTTTTAAAACAGTAAGGCTAATCCCTTTCGGGTTTTAATACTTGGTTTAGCCTATGAACTAGTCTTCTTGGTTAAGGTGAACCGTAGCTGCACACCAGGTAGGATTCGAGTAAAGAGGAGGTGAGTCGCTAGGACTGCTTAAATACCAAGCTCTTACTGAATACCAATCCTCAACATGCGTACAATGGTTACCACACCTTAACTCGGTGACTTACTTCGCAGGTTTGTTTAGTAGCCTTAAGTCTTATACATGTGTTTGAGTAGACTAGTCCTAGGGTTCAACAGATCCTAGTTCACTAATCTACGTTCCCATAAAAGCCCATAATATTCACATATAAATCAATTCATCAAGTAGAGTTACTTACCCGTGGATCATGGGTCGGAGATACAGTGCCATGCCGAAATAACTCAAAAAATATTTCATAAAAACCCTTATTTTTGAAAATCCCATTTTGAAAATGTTTTTGGGCCCAAAACCCTCAAAGCCGAAGTTTTGAACCGGCTCGATACTAAAATCATAACACCCCAAACCCGCCCACGAGCCTTGACCGGATCTGGTTATGTCACTGCGAAAAAATGGTTGAATATCTTTTTGACTTAGAATAATCATGAAAGTTTGTTAACTTTTGAAAACCATGTCCATTTAAAGTAATATGAAAAACCTTAGTGTTATAAAATTGTCTGAATTTAAACTTTATTAAATACTATTTTGAATAAGCGAGTTACTAAGATAAAATCCTCTTCACATAGTGGTTCAGTTTAATCAAGCCATAATTAGAATAATACCAAAATAATAGTAAGGCCCTTATTACAACCCATACTTAAAACAAAATATTCAATATCAAAAATGCTTAAAATAATCCAAATATCTTCTTCTACATGGGCCACCTTGTGTCCTCTCCGAACCCGGTCCATCTTTACGCATCACCTGAAAATGTTAAAGGAAAAAGGTGAGTCACCAAGACTCAGTGTGTAGCCCTTTTTCCCGGTTTAGTAAAACATCATACACCAATCATAAACAGGTTTAACATGCACAAGTTACGATATGCACCAATTTAGCTTTCCAAACACCTTTCTACCCCGTGTGGTACCAAACCACCGGTGGTGCCAAACCACCGTGACTTAAAGTCACAATATCCGTCAATACTTGTGGTGCCAAACCACTTTGGTGTCCCAAAGACACAAATGTGATACCAAATCACCGTGACCAAGTCACGAATCAAGTGATGGGGCCAACCCGTCGTGTGGTACCAAATCACCGGCGTCAATCCCATAATGTAAATCGTGGGGCCAACCCACTGTGTGGTGCTAAGCCACCGGGGCGAGGCGCTATGAGGTGCCAAACCTCTGGAGGTGCCAAACCTCTGGTGATCGTAGTCACAATGTGGTACCAAACCACCGGTGTCCGTCGACACGAATATCACTTCCCCTCCTCTCATATCACCCATCATCATACCAACTCATGTATAGTATTCAAATCATGCAAACATGTTTAACGTTGCATCTCATAGCACATACATCATAAATCATGACATCATGTATCAATAACAAGATACTCATAATGAAACGGACTTACGAATCCGTGCACATACCCCATAGGGTATCATATCACTCAACCATCTTTGTTTCGATTTTACCAATCAATCGGTTTATCAAACATATACAAAGCAAGAAGTGTGTTAGTTTACACACACGTTTACTAATCGACTATCAAATCCAGTAGATCAAGATCTAACGCACTAGATCCCCATTCCTTAACGGTTTTGAGCACTAGCCACAACCCGAGATATGCGAGATCAAGCCTTCCCTACAATCGGCCAAAACTAAACAACATAATCATGCTAATCAACCTCTAAGGGTATAATCCTAATTTTACCTACTAAGGGTATTTTCGTAAATTCACACCTGCAATGGCCTTTCCGAAGGCCTAATACCTCCACTTGTGACTCAGCTACTATTTTCGATTGTACCGGACGATTGGGCCTAAAACCCGATTTCGGCCCATTCGGGCCCACACGCTCGTGTGACCCACCTAGCACAAATCTAGCCATGTATATAACTTCCACCTAGTCTAGTTCAACATATACTAACCAATCATGCAATTTACTCATATGGGCCCACAGTGCCCATTGGGCCCACTTCTACCCATCGAGGCCCAAGCACCCCAACCCACGAGAATACTACATCGATGGCCTCAACTATCGCGTCGAAGCCCCACACGCGCGCGCTTGCACGCTCATAACTACTAATGCCGTGTGGCCCGGCATTTCGGCATTTGCCGCTCTACAACTAGAGTAGAGAGAGTTACACACCGATAGGACTCAGGCTAATCCAAGCTCCGACCACTCTTGTGCCCAAACGCCTCCAAGATGTGTTTACTCTCTCTCCTAGGATGCTCCTTATATAGCTAGCTCTTCACCTTCATTCCTTGTGTCTTTCCGATGTGGGATCCTTCACGTCGATGGAGTTTAAATTCAACCAAACTCTTGCCGTCCAATCAGTAAAATAAATACTCCTTGGTTCTCATGAGATTCGAACCTGTGCTCCTTTGCAACATAATCCACGCCGCTAGCCACTTGGCCACAAGCTCCTCTTGTGTCTTAAACCATGCACAACTAAATATAAACTATGGGCCAAATTCTAAGGTCCAAGCAAAAAGAAACCAAAATGCAAAAGCCAAGACTTGAACCTTGGACCTCCTTCCTTCCTGTGGCGTCATCCCCTTATCTCTTAAGTGGCATCACTTTGCCACTACACCACACACTCCACTTGTGTTATTTTTCTCCATATTTTATTCTTAAGGCCTATCTGCCAACTTCCAGGGTTTTTTCACCTAAAACCAAAATTTCCCCAAAGCCAATATTTGATCTCGGGACTTCATAGAAGCCCTCTAACCTTCCAAAAGCACTTATCCGATAGGTCTAACTAGCATTTAAGCCGATCTCTTGTTCTCCAAAAATTTAAACGCTACTACGGCTAAGGCCCATTGGGCTCAATTCTCCTAGGCCCAATTTTGGGATGTTACAAATCTACCCCCTTAAAGAAATTTCGTCCTCGAAATTTCCAACTAACTAACAGTCGCACATCCTAACCTACCACACTACGCTCTTCCTGCGCACTCTGATCTTAATAAAGCTGTCATTCCGCCTTGACCACGTCCGCGACAACCACGTCCCCTAGAACTCATATCTAGCGTCGCGATTTAATCTGATTAAAAGTTTTATGCATTAGAAATTTTGTTCCACTGTTTTATCCTCAAGCAAATTTTATGAACAGAAGTTTTTGGAAGTCGTTCTTTCGAGCAATTAAAGTTTCATCTCAAGTTCTTTGTTCTAATTCAAACATTCACATACTTCACTAAAGACACATTCATCCATCCATGTCACTTTCTTGAGCATTCCCAACCCAGGGGTAATTTTGACATTTTCCTATAGGGGTATTTCGGTAATAACTCAGGGTCAATTTGAAAATAGTTTTCAAATTAAAGATATTTCAAAGTTTACAAAATCTCAGGGGTCATCTTGGAAAAATTTGTTTTTCAAACCAGATGTGTTGCAAAAATTTGAAAAATTGGGGTTATTTCAAGAATTGGGGACGTTAAGGGCATTTTCAGAAATTTCCTAAATCAGATATCTCGATATTTGTAAAATGAAGTTTTTGATATTTTCATAATGTAAGAACATTTTAGTAAAAATCGAGGAATTATGAAAATTTAGAAACCAAGGGCATTTTGGTAATTTTGTTCATCGTGGTAATTTTGTAAATTTTCAAATCAGTATCTTGAAAATAGAGTTTTTGTATACTTTTGCAAAGTAGGGAAATTTTATTAAAATTGGAGTTAAACCAAAAAATCTTGAAAGTCGTGGCATTTTAGTAATTTTTAACACGGGGTATTTTTGTAATTTCCCATACCAGAGTATCCTAACATTTTGAAATTTCGAGATTTTGGTATTTTGCAAAGTAAAATCATTTTAACAAAAGTTGAGGGTAGTACTGTAATTTTACAATACAAGGGCATTTTTGTAATTTTGCCACTAGGGGCATTTTGGAAATTTTGGTAAATCGAGAAAACGTCTTTCAAAATCGATTTAGGGTTTACAAACCAAAGGGGTAAGTTTGAAAATTTTAAAACTAAGGGTTTTAAAACAAGAAGGCTAATCCCTTTCGGGTTTTAATACTTGGTTTAGCCTTATGAACTAGTCTTCTTGGTTAAGGTGAACCGTAGTCACGCACTGGTAGGATTCGAGTAAAGAGGAGGTGAGTCGCTAGACCGCTTAAATACCAAGCTCTTACTGAATACCAATCCTCAACATGCGTACAGTGGTTACCACACCTTAACTCGGTGACTTACTTCGTAGGTTTGTTTAGTAGCCTTAAGTCTTATACATGTGTTTGAGTAGACTAGTCCTGTGGTTCAACAGATCCTAGTTCACTAATCTACGTTCCCATAAAAGCCCATAATATTCACATATAAATCAATTCATCAAGTAGAGTTACTTACCCGGTGGATCATGGGTCGGAGATACAGTGCCATGCCGAATAACTCAAAAATATTTCATAAAAACCCTATTTTTGAAAATCCCATTTTGAAAATGTTTTTGGGCCCAAAACCCTCAAAGCCGAGTTTTGAACTGGGCTCTGATACCAAACTGTAACACCCCCAAACCCGGCCCGCGAGCCTTGACCGGATCTGGTTATGTCACTGCGGAAAGATGGTTGAATATCTTTTTGACTTAGAATAATCATGAAAGTTTGTTAACTTTTAAAAACCATGTCCATTTAAAGTAATATGAAAAACCTTAGTGTTATAAAATTGTCTGAATTTAAACTTTATTAAATACTATTTTGAATAAGCAGGTTGCTAAGATAAAATCCTCTTCACTTAGTGGTTCAGTTTAATCAAGCCATAATTAGAATAATACCAAAATAATAGTAAGGCCCTTATTACAACCCATACTTAAAACAAAATACTCAATATTAAAAATGCTTAAAATAATCCAAATATCTTCTTCTACATGGGCCACCTTGTGTCCTCTCCGAACCCGGTCCATTTTTACGCATCACCTAAAAATGTTAAAGGAAAAAGGTGAGTCACCAAGACTCAGTGTGTAGCCCTTTTTCCCGGTTTAGTAAAACATCATACACCAGTCATAAACAGGTTTAACATGCACAAGTTACGATATGCACCCAGCCTAGCCTTCCAAACACCTTTTTCTACCCCGTGTGGTACCAAACCACTGGTGGTGCCAAACCACTGGTGACTTAAAGTCACAATATCCGTCAATACTTGTGGTGCCAAACCACTGGTGTCCCAAAGACACAAATGCGATACCAAATCACTGGTGACCGAAGTCACGAATCAAGTGATGGGGCCAACCCATCGTGTGGTACCAAATCACTGGCGTCAATCCCATAATGTAAATCGTGGGGCCAACCCATTTGTGGTGCTAAGCCACCGGGGCGAGACGCTATGAGGTGCCAAACCTCTGGAGGTGCCAAACCTCACGGTGACCGTAGTCACAATGTGGTACCAAACCACCGGTGTCCGCTTACACGAATATCACTTCCCCCTCCTCTCATATCACCCATCATCATACCAACTCATGTATAGTATTCAAATCATGCAAACATGTGTAACGTTGCATCTCATAGCACATACATCATAAATCATGACATCATGTATCAATAACAGTACTCATAATGAAACGGACTTACCTGAATCCGTGCACATACCCCATAGGGTATCATACATACCCCACAGGGTATCATATCACTCAACCATACTGTTTCGGTTTTACCAATCAATCAGTTTATCAAACATATACAAAGCAAGAAGTGTGTTAGTTTACACACCTGGTTACTAATACGACTATCAAATCCCGTAGATCAAGATCTAACGCACTAGATCCCCATTCCTTAACACTTTTCGAGCACTAGCCACAACCCGAGATATGAGAGATCAAGCCTTCCCCTACAATCGGCCAAAACTAGACAACATAATCATGCTAATCAACCTCTAAGGGTATAATCGTAATTTTACCTACTAAGGGTATTTTCGTAAATTCACACCTGCAATGGCCTTTCCGAAGGCCTAATACACGCCACTGCGACTCAATACCATTTCCGGTTGTGCAGGACGATTGGGCCTAAAACCCGATTTCGCCCATTCGGGCCACACGCGCAGTGTGGCCCACCTAGCACAAATGTAGCCATGTATATAACTTCCACCTAGTCTAGTTCAACATATACTAACCAATCATGCAATTTACTCATATGGGCCCATAGGCCTATTGGGCCCACTTCGCCCATCGAGGCCCAAATTTCCCAACCCACGAGAATACTCATCGATAGCCTCAACTATCGCGTCAAAGCCACACGCACGTCGCTCGCCGCGCTCGTGTGGCTACTAATGCCGTGTGACCGGCATTTCGGCATTTGCCGCTCTACAACTAGAGTAGAGAGAGTTACACACCTGATAGGACTCTGGGCTAATCTGCGCTCCGACCACTCTTGTGCCCAAACGCCCTCCAAGATGTGTTTACTCTCCTCCTAGGATGCTCCTTAAATAGCTAGCTCTTCACCTTCATTCTTTGTGTCTTTCCGATGTGGGATCCTTCACAAGAGAGTTTAAATTCAACTGAAACTCTTGCTGTCCAATCCGCAAAATAAATATTCCCTTGGTTCTCATGAGATTCGAACCCAGGCTCCCTTGCAACATAATCCACGCCGCTAGCCACTTGGCCACAAGCTCCTCTTGTGTCTTAAACCATGCGCAACTAAATATAAACTATGGGCCAAATTCTAAGGTCCAAGCAAAAAGAAACCAAAATGCAAAAGCCAAGACTTGAACCTTGGACCTCCTTCCTTCCCTGTGGCGTCATCCCCTTATCTCTTAAGTGGCATCACTTTGCCACTACACCACACACTCCACTTGTGTTATTTTTCTCCATATTTTATTCTTAAGGCCTATCTGCCAACTTCCAGGGTTTTTTTCACCTAAAACCAAAATTTCCCCAAAGCCAATATTTGATCTCGGGACTTCATAGAAGCCCTCTAACCTTCTAAAATCACTTATCCAATAGGTATAACTAGCATTTAAGCCGATCTCTTGTTCTCCAAAAATTTAAACGCTACTACGCCTAAGGCCCATTGGGCTCAATTCTCCTAGGCCCAATTTTGGGATGTTACAAATTTTGTAAAGATAGTTTTCACAAATTTAAAAGAAAGTTTTAAGAGTCTTAAAACTAGAGTTTTTATAAAAACACGGCTAGTTCCCTTTTGGGTTTTAGTTATTGTGTTTAGCCTATGACCGAGTCCTCTTGGTCAGGGTGAACCAAAGCTACGCACCAGGTAGGATTCGAATAGAGAGGAGGTGAGTCACACAGACTGCTTAAATACCAAGCTCCCACCGAAACCATTCCTAGACATACGCACAGAGGTTGCCACACCCACTGAGCCTTTTGGGTTAGGGTGAACCGAAGCTACGCACCAAGTAGGATTCCTGCGAAGAGGAGGTGAGTCACTAGGACTACTTAAATACCAGGCTCTTCCGGATCCAATCCTAGACATGCGCACAGGGGTTACCACACCCTAACTCAGTGACTTAGCCATAGGTTTATTTAATGATCCTTAAGTCTTATGTGTTTGTGTTTGAGTAGATTAGTCCTAGGGTTCAAGTTCCTATCATGCTATTTTACGTTCCATCCCTTTTCTACCCTTCCATAATTTATAAATCACATAATCACACCAATAGTTAAGGGTACTTACCTGGTGGACTGCGGGTCGGAGACTTAGGTGCCATGCCAGAAAACCTGCTTATTTTCAAAGAAAATCATTTGGGCTCGTCTTGAAAACATTTTCGGCCTTAGCCCACAGGCCGAGAGTTTAAAACTGGGCTTTGATACCAAACTGAAACACCCCAAACCCAGCCCACGAGCTTTGACCAGATTTGGTATGTTCCTCAAGTAAACCGGTTCAAATTCTTTTGTTACATTGTAAATAACTTGTGCGATTTAAAAAAATTAATAAATTACTTAGTCTTTAACTTAATAAAAATTCGTAACATAATTAAACAATAAACAGAAATAAAATGGTTCACCATGGCCTTACGGCCTTATTACATCAAATAAATCCAAATAATTCAGAGTACTTAAAAATTAATAGTCCATAAAAATAAAAACTTCATGTTGAGCATGGCCACCATAAGTCCTGCCGTCCCGGTCCATCACTGTTCATCACCTGAAACATAGTCCCACAACGGGGTGAGTCAAACAGACTCAATGTGTACACAAACACTAAATCAAAATAGAATCAGGCATACATATGATACACATTCAAATCATAGAATACATTTAATGATGCATTCCCAAAACCAAACCTAATTAGCCATCCGCTACACTCACCCGTACCAACCTGTACACCGTGGGGACTACTAAGTCGACCCTCCTTCCGCTACACTCCATACCGCGGTCTTAAGTCACCACATTCGTGGTCTTAGGTCACCACGTTCAGATTACTGTGGTCTTAGGTCACCACATTCAGATTACTGTTGTCTTAGGTCACCACATTCAGATATCACAGTCTTAGGTCACCGTGTTCGTGGTCTTAGGTCACCACATTCACTTCCCCTTTCAAAAACCCATATGCCCCATATATTAATAATATGCATAAATATGCCAGAGTTCATATTCTTATTCTTATTCTCATGTTACAATTAACATATTTCATAATCCTAGTAGGAGTAGGATACGTACCTGAGTACTTCGTACCATAACATGGTACCTTAGCCACTTTCATATTCTTAATATCACATATATTAATTATACATAGCCATAAAACATATTATGAAGTAGTGTGGGGTACACACCTGATTCGCTTAGCAAATTCCTTGAGATCCCGAAAAGCTTGATCTAATGCTTAGATCCTTAATCCCTACATTTGATTAATCGCTTACTACTTTAATAAAAAGCCATTCGGCCATAAGTCCAAATCGTAGTAGGATTAGTATTACTTAAAACTTACCTTGTTGCCGAATTGAATTAAGAGTCAAATGCCGGAAACTTTGTATTCCTCCCCTTTGAAATCGGCTAAACACTAGATTACTCCACGGGTTAGTTTTCAGCTTTTGTTAAGATAATAAATAGATCCATATATTAAAATAGGCCTTGGCCGAATTTACTTTGGTGCTTACCTTCTAAATCTTGAATCCCGAAAAATATCCTTGTTTCCCTAGGGATGTCGAAATTCCTATAATCATATGTTAGATTTAATCTAACATTAAAACTTAAAACAAGGCCTTTGGCCGAAGGTCCATATTTACTTTACCTTATGATTTGAAATCCTGAAAAGTGTTATTTACCCTTGGTATTTGTCAAAATCACATTGTCACATGTTAGACCAATTTCTAACATTAAATCATAATCACTTGCCTTACCTTAGATCTTAGAAATCCGGAAATATTCCTCCTTGTAGTCGATAGTTGTAGAAACCCGAGAGATCCTTTGTAGATCCAGCCATAAAACAATAGTAGAGATTTGATCTTAGTTTTCGACAAGCCTAAGAGAAAGAGAATGAGAGCCGAATTGGATCTTACCCTTTTATATGGAAATCGGCAACACCTATGCTTGAAGCCCCTCTAAGATTCGGCTTTTGAATGGATTGGAAAGAAAGAAATAGGAAGAAAAGAAAGGTGAAGAGATTGGCTTGCTTTACTAAAGTTTTCAGTTTTAGCAAAATAGCAGAGAGAAGAGAGAATTTGCTAGGGAAAATTCGGCAGAGAGAGGAGAATTCTTTAGGGAATTTCGGCAAAGGAAAAGAGTGAATGAAAATTGGCCTTACTTTTCCTCCCTTTGCCGAATTTACTAGGCTAGAGTCCCCTACTTGGCCACCACTCTTCCTATGTGATAACTTTTTCTCCTTAATTTAAAATAATTAAAGAATAATCCTTCATTATCTCCTTGAAAAATAATCCAAATTAAATCCCTTATTTATCCCCTAATTAGCCGAATTTTAAAGAGGATAAAACTCTTCTTTTGCAAGCCTTGTGCAGTCCACCTCTGAGCTTTTAGAAGCAAAAATAAAACCTCTTTTATTTGCTTCCTATGTGACTCGAACTCAGGCCCAACACCCTTGCATGTGGTGCCATTTCCAGAGGCCCTAAGTGCATCTTCAGGCCACTTTTCCAAGCCTGTTTGTGTGTCAAATTTCACATACTTTTTCTTTTAAGGCCACCTTGCCTCAATTTCCTCTTTTAAACTTTAAAACTCGACATTTCTAAGTCATTTCTAAGTTTCCAAAAATTTTCGTTTGGCTCTTTAAACTTGACATTTCCTTACATTTCCAAGTTTCCAGAAATGTTCATTTCCAAATCATTTCCATACATTTTCAGGTTTCCAAAAATGTTCATTTCTAAATCATTTCCATACATTTTTAGGTTTCCAAAAATTCCCATTCATAATACTTAAGACATGTCATTTCGTACATTTAAACCGAAAACGCATAGGCCCTTTTCAGGATGTTACAGACAATACGCGATGCCATCTGTGGAATTTGCTGATAAGATCCAAACCAACACCACGTAAGGGAAGAAAAGTTATGGTCTAAGAATGTAAAAGGTATGAAACTCAAACAACATCCGATCCATAAACAAGATCCACCAAAGAGCCATACAGAGATAGGGGAAAATTGAACAAGAAATAGGGAGAAATCATGCTAAATCAATAATTCAAATCCCCTTTTCATTTTCACCCTAAGTTTAAGAAAAAGAAAAAGAAAATTGAATATTTCTCTTTCAACCATTAAAGCATACAAAAAATACTTTAAACACAGCATAAAAACCTATAAAACAAAACTTACGACGGCTTTTGATGAGTCAAAATTTCTTGCTTTTGATCTGCAGATCTGAAAACCAAGAAAAGAGGAGAAAATTTCGAGAGAGGAGAAGAAGAGATTCTGGAATTTTGGGCTTTCTCGATTTGTTTCCTTCGAACGTTGCTAATTGAAAAAAAATGGAGTTCGATTTCTGTTTATAAGAACCCAGAGCTGCAACGGTAACTCAATTTTTGTGCTATTTACGCCCCTGGTCCTTCCTTATTTTTGGGTTGTTTTAATTATTCCTATTTTCATTTTTTATTTTTTTAATTTGGCCCGATAATTTCGCGTTTATTTCATTTTAGTCCCTACTGGAATTGTGAGTTTTGGAGGGTAGGGATATTTCCCTGCTTGGTCCCTCCCTGTTATTCGCGCGTTACAAATTGTACCTTATTTTCATTCTCGATTTTTGCCCAAAATTCTGTTTAAACTTCAATTTAGTCCTTTAGACATTTATTTTATTTAATTTTGCCCCTTTATAGATTTTTTATATATTATTTTTGTTATATTTTGTTTTATTCATTCATTTATTATTTCTAATACTTGGAATCGATTTGTTTTTTTTTTTTTGTATTTTCTTTTTAGTGTGCATTTTCCTTCTTTTATTATTGTTATTATCATCCCATTATTTATTTGTTTATTTTTTTTTACTTTCAAAAATTAGATTGCTTATTTTTTTCTTTGCACATTTCATGTATTATTGTTATTATTTTTATTTTTGTTATTATCATTATTATTATTTCCATTTATTATTTAATTAGTATTAAAATTGACGATTTTAACATGATTCTTGCCATCGTTGTTATTTTGGTGTTTTATTATTATGGTCATATCATCATCATTTGCTAATACGATATTTTTTTATCATGCATATTCCACTTTCTTTTATTATTATTTTATTATTGTTTAATTAACATTAAATTTAATTGATTATTGCCATTGCTTATTTGTTGTCTCGTTATTATAGATATATCGTCATTTCGCTTATTCGCGTTATCATTCTATTATTGTTCCAATCGTGTCGCGAGCCGTGTTTAAATATTCATTCTTTACACTATAATCCAAATAAAATAAATATGCGTAGTTTTAAACATTACATGCGTATTCATTCAAAAACTTTTGGAAATAAAGGCAATATTCTGTGCTTCGAGCTTCGAGAAATTGTACCCTAACTCACCGGGTTTCGATTCCCTCGTTGAACTCAAATAACCGAATATCCTTTTAAAATCAAAAAACATAAGATTTAAAAATAAAAAAAATAAAGGTAAGCCCATTCTCAAAGGTTCAAGGTGTTGCGTCCTAACTTACGGGACGTGATATTTTGTTACTTCGGGATGAAAAAGTCTTAAACGCACGTTTTGATTTATCCAAGCGATTTTAACTAAAAATAACATTAATAAAGAGGGATCATATTTTAAATTCTTTTCGAGTTTTAAATTTTCAACATTAAGACATTAATTAATCAATTAGGTACCAGTTTTAGGCGTTACGAGGGTGCTAATCCTTCCTCGTATGTAACCGAACCCCGAACCCATTTTTTTGAATTTCGTAGACCAAAATTGTTGTTTTAATAAATTAAACTGTTACGAGGTGATCCGATCACACTCATAAAAAAGATTGGTGGTGACTCCCATTTTTTTGTGTTTTTTAAAATAAAAGTCGACCTTTCAAAAGAATGGTTTCGACACTTGTTAGTATTCATTTTTCCATTAAGTTAAATGCAAGAAAGACGTCACAAAGGGATGAAGTGGTAATGTTCTAATCGCTTCTATTTACCAATGAAATCTATTGTTTGATGTCAGCTTCGGTAACCGATAATGTAAGTTCATTCATGGCTCTGATTAAACTTCCGAGTGTTGGAAAATTTGGACATCACATATATAATAAGGATAATTACATGTTATTATTTACTATCATGATAGGTTAGCCCAAATTAAAAGTGATCTAATTCGGTTAGAATTTTACTGGGCTTTCAATTATTAAATAAAGTATGGGTCAAATATGTGTAGATACTCTTCTAATCAAATTCTAATTAATGATGGGCTAATTAGAGTTTGATTAGAACTAATATGCTAAGGTTATAAATATTAGGGTTATGGTCCCCAAATTATACACAAGATATCTTTTCTAATATCCCATCATTAGGAAAGAGAGAGCACGTATTCTCTGAATTTCTTGTGTGCTAATTTGGAATATCAAATCCCCAAGATTCGGTAAAACTTCAAGGAATTCATGGATTCAGGTACGCTTCCGCATTTAGTTTTATTCTTCATTTATTCTTAATGATTTGATATGATAGATCCTGGTTTATTAAGTTTTATTTTAGATTTATTTTACAAATCTAATAAGTGGCATCTGAGCTTTGTCATGTTGAATCATTGAGAATGAGTTGATTCTTAATTAATTTTGGGTTTTGATTTTTTAAATAAAATTTTAAAGTTTTAAGGTTTTAATTTTCGTATAACTGGAAAGATTTACAGTTTTAATGGAGAATTAAAAAAAATTTGGGGATATTATGTTGTTTATACATTTTTAATAAATATTTAAAAAGCTGTGTAGGTTTGGGTTCATTAGAAACTTTTTATGATATATATTCGATTCTATCAATAGATGGATTGTTAATCGCTAATCGCTTGTTTTACAGTTTTACGGTTATATATATATATTGTTTTGGAGACACTTTAGTAATTATGTTCAGGATTTTACATGATGATATATGGCTGGTAAAAGAAATTGCTTCAGGTAAAGTGCCCTTAATATACCGATTATTTATCAACGAATTCATTATATATGTTGAACCATTAAGATTGATGGTAATATTTGCTAGTTTTAATTTTCTTTTATCGATTCATTTTTAGGGTTTCATTATAATCGTTTTTTAATTCAAATTTTATAATCATTAATTCTTGAATTCAATATATAGTTGATAGAATATGTTATTTATTATTGAGTTTATATGTTTATTCTTCTCATACTATTCAGTTTAAGCATATATTTTGAATTTGGATTTTCTTGGGATATCTAAGGCAAGTCGATCAAGGTTATATTTTTATGGTTTAATTATAATGAAATTAGATTTTGATGCAAATTGATGTTAATCATAATATGTGTTTAAATAATTTGGTTTTTTAAGTTTGGTTCTATAATCTCAAGTTTTGGCATCTTATGGTTCCAAATATTTGGTTAAATTATGATGATTTATTGTATGGATTGCAAGACATGCCAACTATTATGATTTTGGTTTTTGAGATGTATTAGCTTAAAAATATTTTCAAGTATTCATGTGAATATCTGTTTAATCATAAATAACATGTAAATTCAAGGTAAGGTTTTTTATTTGATTATGAATACATGTATATGCGTGAATTGCTTGTGTTTGTTAATTATTTGGCTTTGAACCACTACACTATTTCTGTTTGGTTTTGATACATATGGTTTTGGAATAAAAACGAAAAAAAAGAAGAAAGAAATAGTCAAAAATTAAGGTTTTCGTTTTTTTTTATTGCATTAATAAGACAACCTTATTTTGGGTTATTTCGGAGTTTATAAAGTAATAAAAAAAAAATAGTTTTGACATTTGACTATGGAGGAAATTTTTAAATTTGAATATTGGTATGTTTATATATATATATATATATATATATATATATATATATATATATATTAAAACAACTTAATTGAAGCAATAAGTCACCAAAGTGATTTTTTTTGTATAAATTATTTTGTTTTAAAATATAAAAGGCTGTGTGCATGTAACTTAAGTTGTAACACCCCAAACCCGGCCCATATGCCATGGCCGAATTTAGAATGCCACTATAGAAAACGTTTGAAAAATATTTTGATTTAGAGTGAAAACATATAAATTTATTGTCTTTAGAAAAACATGGTGTATTTAAAATTTCGAAACAAATTAAGTTGTTACAAATTCCCAAATTAAAACTTTAGTATGTATATTTTAAAAAGTAAGTTGCTAAAAATAAACATTTCCAGATAACAATATAATCAACAAACCAACTTAAAACATAATAATAATCCGTAAATATTTTAAATGGCCCTTATTACAATAAATAACCTTTCATAAGAAAAGTGTGTAAAACAAATAAATTTATCTTCTGCATGGGCCACCTCGTATCCACTCCAACCCGGTCCAAGCTTTATGCATCACCTGTAAGGTTTGAGAAAAATTGGGTGAGTCAACAGACTCAGTGCATAATTATTACACATGTCCCCACATATGGGCTTGGCCCAAATCCACACAGTCCACATACATAAATATGCAAAATGAAGCCCAACCCAACCTAGTGTCCATCCGTTACACCTACCTTAGCAGACTCCCTACCCAAGGCCGTGGCTAATCCACCGATCAAATAATGATCCTCATATCTTACCTTGGCAGACTTGCTGCCCAAGGCCGTGGCTAAGCCACCGATCACATAGTGATCCACATATCTGTATCCACGAGGTGACTCGAGGTCTTCCTCAATCTACGGTGATGCACACAGCTATCATTCGCCGAGATGGGCACCTAGCCAACACCTCCCTTGATAAAGTACATAGCCACCATCAACCGCCAATGTAGCACAAGGCTAACATCAGACCACGTACATAATGTACACCCTTTCCTTCGATAGTCACATCCCAAGTCCCATGTATCATGCCACAATATCATTAAAATAAGCATACATCACATGCCATCACATTTTCATACATATATCATATGTAAATTAACGTCGTAAAATACTGACCTTGTGAATTGATTACCCAACATGGGCATCCACCTTTTTAGCCATTAATTCGGCTACCATGCACATCATATACATATTTATATATATATATAAAACACATACACACAACAAAAGAACAGTGCGATAACTATGCACTTTTTTGGCACAGTCGGCTAAATCCCGAGATCACACGTTTGCACCTAAAAGTCTGCCGAAATCCCTAAATGGAACCATATTAGTTTCGGCCTCTATACCAAAAAGCATTAGAAAGTGGCCTTTGCCTCAAGAAAACGACATAGAAAAGAGAAAGGAAATACGGCCATGAACACTTACCTATCTTCCAAAATCGATTGAAGAAAACCAAATGAAGACCTACCCTTGTTGATATTCGGCCAAGACAAATCAAGAAGGAAAATAGGAAGTTTCGGCTATGGTTTTGAAAGAAGAAAGCAAATGATACGAGGATAAAAAGAAATGAAGTACTTGAGTGGCAAAAAAAAAAATTCAAAATGGGAGAGAGAGGATTCGGCTTTAGCAAACAATGGAAGAAAAATCAAGTAAAATGGGGAAGAGAAGGTTTGACCAAAAAGAAAGGAAAAGAAAGATATTGTTTTGAACAAATATGAAAAGGAAAGAAAGAAAGATGAGAACCAAAAGAGGTTCTTTTCGGCTACAAAGAATTAAAAGATGAGAGGGAGGTTCAAATGAGTTTTTGCCAAATGCCTATGAAGAAAAACAACAAACACCTAAGGACATTCGGTTTATGCTCACTTTGGTATACTAGGGAGAATTCAGCATACACATGAAGGTTTCGAGACACAAAACAAAGATTGAAGGCTTATCAAACTAGCCGAAAATGACCATCTAACCAAAAGAATTTTCGGCACCAACTAACAACCAACAATACAAAATTCGGCCACTCCCCTAGTCACACATGCCATCCACATACATGCTCTAAAGGCCTTAGAATAGTTTCCAAAACATCTTCCTTAAACCAAGCCTTATGTCCCCCCATCCTTCCATAACCTTAAGATTCCTTTCCCAAAGTGTAGACTTTCCTAAACTTAATGCTAGGATGTACAAAAAATAAAATCCTCAATATGCTTTCCATGCTACTCGAACCACTTCCCTCAAGCAACCTTTCAAGCTCCTTATCCACTATGCCACTAACTCCTCATGTGCTATAATTTAACACTTAAATTAACTTAAGTGTCAAGCTCACTTAATCCACTTCACTAAATTTTTCATACTAAAAATTATTCTAGCTTAGCTAATATTTCCAAGCCTTCACACAAATATACTAAGCACACAATAACAATCATATCCAAGCTAACACAAGTAACAACATGATGCTCTAATATTTTTAGGATATTACATAAGTTATGTTAATATTGATCGGCCCAAATGAAGGTTAATAATATTACATGTGCAATTATGGTAATAAACATGTGACAATTATTCGATTTTACATGTAAGCAATAAATTGGCCCAAAAGAAGATTTATGGTTCGACATGCACTTATTGTCAATATTTGATTACTACATCAATATATCACTTACAAGTTAATATTTTTTTCCAAAGATAAAATATTAATGGAGTGTGATAAAATATTAATGGAGTGTCTGATATCTTGAGATGAGGTTTACCTTTATTCAAACTATTTTGGTTTAAATTTGAATTCTTATGTGAGGTTATTTATGGTTTATGATTTATTCATCTATTATTATTGAAACACCCCAAACCTGGCCCACGAGCTTTGACCAGAATTGGTATGTTCCTCAAGTAAACCGGTTCAAATTCTTTTGTTACTTTGTGAATAACTTGTGCGATTAAAAAAAAAAAATTATTTTGGGTTAGGCTTGTGTTGAAAACGGATTCGATTTTATTTTGAAAACCCCTTTAAAATATTAAGTGATAAAACATATAGAGTATATTTAAAAAAAATAATAAATTACTTAGTCTTTAACTTAATAAAAATTTGTAACATAATTAAATAATAAACAGAAATAAAATGGTTCACCATGGCCTTATGGCCTTATTACATCAAATAAATCCAAATTATTCAGAGTACTTAAAAATTAATAGTCCATAAAAATAAAAACTTCATGTTGAGCATGGCCACCACAAGTCCTGCCGTCCCGGTCCATCACTGTTCATCACCTGAAACATAGTCCCACAATGGGGTGAGTCAAACAGACTCAATGTGTACACAAACACTAAATCAAAATAGAATCAGGCATACATATGATACACATTCAAATCATAGAATACATTTAATGATGCATTCCCAAACCCAAACCTAATTAGCCATCCGCTACACTCCCCGCACTCAACCTTTGCACAATCGTGGGGACTACTAAGTCGACCCTCCTTCCGCTACACTCCATATCGAGGTCTTAGGTCACCGCATTCGTGATCTTAGGTCACCACGTTCAGATTACTGTGGTCTTAGGTCACCACATTCAGATTACTGTGGTCTTATGTCACCACATTCAGATATCACGGTCTTAGGTCACCGTGTTCGTGGTCTTAGGTCACCACATTCACTTCCCCTTTCAAACACCCATATGCCCTATATAATAATAATATGCATAAATATGCCAGAGTTCACATTCTTATTCTTATTCTCATGTTACAATTAACATATTTCATAATCCTAGTAGGAGTAGGATACGTACCTGAGTACTTCATACCATAACATGGTACCTTAGCCACTTTCATATTCTTAATATCACATATATTAATTATACATAGCCATAAAACATATTATGAAGTAGTGTGGGGTACACACCTGATTCGCTTAGCAAATTCCTTGAGATCCTGAAAAGCTTGATCTAATGTTTAGATCCTTAATCCCTACATTTGATTAATCGCTTACTACTTTAATAAAAAGCCATTCGGCCATAAATCCAAATCCTAGTAGGATTAGTATTACTTAAAACTTACCTTGTTGCCGAATTGAATTAAGAGTCAAATGCCGGAAACTTTGTATTCCTCCCCTTTGAAATCGGCTAAACACTAGATTACTCCACGGGTTAGTTTTCAGCTTTTGATAAGATAATAAATAGATCCATCTATTAAAATAGGCCTTAGCTGAATTTACTTTGGTGCTTACCTTCTAAATCTTGAATCCTGAAAAATATCCTTGTTTCCCTAGGGATGTCGAAATTCCTAAAATCATATGTTAGATTTAATCTAACATTAAAACTTAAAACAAGGCCTTTGGCCGAAGGTACATATTTACTTTACCTTATGATTTGAAATCCCGAAAAGTGCTATTTACCCTTGGTATCTGTCGAAATCACATTGTCACATGTTAGACCAATTTCTAACATTAAATCATAATCACTTGCCTTACCTTAGATCTCAAAAATCTCAAAATATTCCTCCTTGTAGTCGATAGTTGTAGAAACCCGAGAGATCTTTTGTAGATTCGGCCATAAAACAATAGTAGAGATTAGATCTTAGTTTTCGACAAGCCTAAGAGAAAGAGGATGAGAGCCGAATTGGATCTTACCCTTTTATATGGAAATCGGCAACACCTATGCTTGAAGCCCCTCCAAGATTCAGCTTTTGAATGGATTGGAAAGAAAGAAATAGGAAGAAAAGAAAGGTGAAGAGATTGGCTTGCTTTACTAAAGTTTTCAGTTTTAGCAAAATAGCAGAGAGAAGAGAGAATTTGCTAGGGAAAATTTGGCAGAGAGAGGAGAATTCTTTAGGGAATTTCGGCAAAGGAAAAGAGTGAATAAAAATTGGCCTTACTTTTCCTCCCTTAGCCGAATTTACTAGGCTAGAGTCCCCTACTTGGCCACCACTCTTCCTATGTGATAACTTTTTCTCCTTAATTTAAAATAATTAAAGAATAATCCTTCATTATCTCCTTGAAAAATAATCCAAATTAAATCCCTTATTTATCCCCTAATTAGCCGAATTTTAAAGAGGATAAAACTCTTCTTTTGCAAGCCTTGTGCCGTCCACCTCTGAGCTTCTAGAAGCAAAAATAAAACTTCTTTTATTTGCTTCCTATGTGACTCGAACTCAGGCCCAACACCCTTGCATGTGGCACCATTTCCAGAGGCCCTAAGTGGCATCTTCAGGCCACTTTTCCAAGCCTGTTTGTGTGTCAAATTTCACATACTTTTTCTTTTAAGGCCACCTTGCCTCAATTTCCTCTTTTAAACTTTAAAACTCGACATTTCTAAGTCATTTCTAAGTTTCCAAAAATTTTTGTTTGGCTCTTTAAACTTGACATTTCCTTACATTTCCAAGTTTCCAGAAATGTTCATTTCCAAATCATTTCCATACATTTTCAGGTTTCCAAAAATGTTCATTTCTAAATCATTTCCATACATTTTCAGGTTTCTAAAAATTCCCATTCATAATACTTAAGACATGTCATTTCGTACATTTAAACCGAAAACGCATAGGCCCTTTTCAGGATGTTACAATTATATTTGCCAACATCATTGTATGTTGTTTTGGGATAAATATATATACATATATATACTATTATCTTTTAATTTGAATGAAAGATGAAATTAAAAGAGATATTTTGAAACAAATATATTCATATTTTGGCTTTTAATTAAGTATGTCTAATATTTTAAATAATTTAGTTGAAACAAAATGTCGCCAAAGTGACCTCTTTTGTGTAGATTAGTTTATGTAAAATATTAAGATGATTATATGTTTTTGTGATTCATGCGTTTATTAATTGACCCAAAGGTAAGTTAATGTTGTGTTTGGTATCTTGAGATGGGATTAGCCATTATCCTGAATTTATTGTTTACTTATGAATATTGATGTGAGCATATTTTTATTTATTTTTTGTTCTATATTCAGCCAATTCATATTCTACTGCCACAATATCTGCTAATATAAATTCTATACCCATGCTTAATGGGACTAAATGAATGGAAAAGGCACTTATTTATAGTGCTTGGCTTTATGAACATAGACCTTGCACTAAAGGAAGAACTACTTGCACCTCTCACTGCGGAAAGCACCCCCTATATTAAAAGGGATTTTGAGAGGTGGGATCGTTCAAATTGCAAGAGTCTAATGATCATGAGGCACAACATCTCAGAAGCCTTTATGGCATAAAATCTGAAAAGATTACTCAGGTCAAGGTTTCCTTGACGAAATTAAGAAAAGTTTTGCTAAAAACGATAATGTTGAAATGACATCACTTCTGACTTATTTGATGTCTATAAAGTTAAGGGTTAAGGAAATTCTGAGCGATCTAAGGGCTATGAGTTTTATGATCCCATAATAAGGAATATTTTTGGGATGGGAACTGCAACATTTTTTGAGGATGTTGAGTTTGAGGAGAGAAATAAGGTTAGAGAGATTGCTTCTGAGGAGGAATTGGATTCTAACTCAGTTCCTACTATCACTTTTGATGATGTTCAGGTTCTTATACCTATCATTGGTCAAGAAGTGAATCCAGAACCTCTGCAAGACAATTTTGAACAACTCCCCATTAAAAATGAGATAATTGTTCTAGAAGAACAAACACAACAACCTCAAGAACAAGTGCCATTAAGGAGGTCTACATGAGAAAGGAGAAATGCTATTCCAGATGATTATGTTGTATTTCTCCAAGAACAAGAGGATGATAATGGAATGATGGAAGATGATCTAATCAACTTTTATCAGGCCATGAAAAGTTCTAATTCTCAAAAGTGGATTGATGCCATGAAAGATGAGTATAAGTTTATGCGAGACAATAAAGTTTGGGAACTTGTCCCATTACCTGAAGGTGCAAAACCAATTGGTTGTAAATGGATATTTAAAACCAAGAGGGATGCAAATGGTAATGTGGAGAGGTATAAGGCGCGTCTTGTAACTAAAGGATATACTCAGAAAGAATGTGTTGATTTTACAGAGACTTTCTCTCCAGTTTAATCGAAAGACTCCTTTTGTATAATCATGGCACTTGTTGCTCATTTTGATCTTGAGTTACATCAGATGGATGTTAAGACTATGTTTCTTATTGGCGACATTGAAGAAACAATTTATATGGTGCAACCAGAAAATTTTGAGTCGGAAGACTCAAAGAATATGGTTTGCAAATTGACAAAATCCACCTATGGACTCAAACAAGCTTCCCATCAATGGTACCATAAGTTTCATCAAATAATTGTTTTGTTTGGTTTTGAGATGAATATTGTTGATGATTGTGTGTATCACAAATTTAATGGGAGTAAGTATATATTTCTGGTTTTACATGTTAATGACATACTGCTTGTTAATAATAAGTATAGCCTCAATCAATACCTTAAGAATGATTTTGAAATTACAAAAATGCATTAGATTTTTTACATTTTAGCAAGAAGGAAAGTCTCTAATGTACGTTCGTGTTTGTATACATTGGAATATTGTGTACACTATTGGGATGTTAGGTAGATATTTTAAGCAACCCTGATTTGGACCATTGGATAGCATCCAAGAGGGTTATAAGTTATTTTTAGAGAACAAAAGATTACATGCTCACATATCGGAGGTCTAATCAGTTAGAGATCCTCAGGTATATAGACTTCGATTTTGATGGAATATGGATATAAGATTTTTCCACTAAGGTGCAAATTGTGAAAACAAATTGCAATCTTTTATTCCAGTAGCAACAGGAAAACATTAAAGTAAAAACACATAGACTTTAAGTTCCTAGTTGTTAAAGTAAAAGTTCAGAGTGGTTAGGTGCTTATAAAGCATACTAGGACAAGCTCCATGATTGCGGATCTGCTTACTAAGGAATTACACCTAAGGTTTTATAAGAGCACACTGCTCATATGGGTGTAATGTCATTTAAAGGATATTTGGTTTTAGTGGGAGTTTGTATTTTTAAATGCTTTTATGTTATAGACACATTTTCAGTTATTTCAGTTTAAAGATATTAAGTTTATTTTCTGCAAAAATAAAGTTTATTTGGTTTATTCACACTCTAATTTTGGTAAGGTTTGATCTCACTAAGGAGGACAGTTGGAAATAGAAATGTTTAGATCATATTGCACGTAATTTCCATGTTACACATCCATACTTGATCTATGTCATTTGGTTGTGTTAATATACATGATCATAGATGGATTTAGTTACGATATATGTAACAAAAGTCGCCTTGGTTCTATGTTAACATAATTAATGGACGAGATTGTTCGAAATACCTTTTGGATATGATAGTAAAATTTTGAGCTCATAATTAGGTTATATAATGACATGTAATTATAAAGTAATTAGTATATATATGTGGTCCAAGTGGGAGATTGTTGGAAAATTTGGACATCACATATATAATAAGGATAATTACATGTTATTATTTACTATCATGATAGGTTAGCCCAAATTAAAAGTGATCTAATTCGGTTAGAATTTTATTGGACTTTTAATTATTAAATAAAGTATGGGTCAAATATGTGCAGATACTCTTCTAATCAAATTCTAATTAATGATGGGCTAATTAGAATTTGATTAGAACTAATATGCTAAGGTTATAAATATTAGGGTTATGGTCCCCAAATTATACACAATATATCTTTTCTAATATCCCATCATTAGGAAAGAGAGAGCACGTATTCTCTGAATTTCTTGTGTGCTAATTTGGAAGATCAAATCCCCAAGATTCGGTAAAACTTCAAGGAATTCATGGATTTAGGTACGCTTCCGCATTTAGTTTTATTCTTCATTTATTCTTAATGATTTGATATGATAGATCCCGGTTTATTAAGTTTTATTTTAGATTTATTTTACAAATCTAACAAGTGGCATCCGAGCTTTGTCATGTTGAATCATTGAGAATGAGTTGATTCTTTATTAATTTTGAGTTTTGATTTTTTAAATAAAATTTTAAAGTTTTAAGGTTTTAATTTTCGTATAACTGGAAAGATTTACAGTTTTAATTGAGAATTAAAAAAAATTGAGGATATTATGTTGTTTATATAGTTTTAATAAATATTTAAAAAGCTGTGCAGGTTTGGGTTCATTAGAAACTTTTTATGATATATATTTGATTATATCAATAGATAGATTGTTAATCGCTAATCGCTTGTTTTACAGTTTTACGGTTATATATATAATATATATTATGATATTAAGTTTTATTTTAGATTTATTTTACAAATCTAACACCGTGTCCCCAAGTTGTTTAACTTATTCACTCCCTAGACTTGGCTAAACTTATTGCGGCTCTGACTGTAGAAATTGGTTATTTTAAAAGCACTCTCATTTTCCTTTTAACATTGGGTTAATCGTATGTGTAACACCCTAAAAATTCAAGTATCGATTTATTGCATGTTTTGGTGTTTAGTTTATAAAGGAAAAATTTTCTTATTTCTTTCCGTGCCTATTATAGTCCTGAAGAAGAATATAGAATTATTCGGGTATGGAATAATTTTTAGTTTGAGAATTTATTGAAGTGGAGCAAGTGGCATTGACACTTAAGTTAATTAAAGTGTCAAAGTGTAGCATAAGATGAGTAATGGCAAGGTGGTGTTGGCGCATGAGTTAGTGCATGAGGGGAGAGGTTCGAATCCCTTAAAAAGCATTTAGACAACCTTTATTTTTGCACTTGTATGGCAAGTGTCGGCCAAGCATAAATATGGTAAGTGTTGACCTTGTTATTTTTGGTTAGTAGATTAAAGGAATAAGGAAATTTCTAACTTATGGTATGGAATCAAGAATATTTGGAAAGATATGGGGACATAGGGCAAGTATCAAGGAAAATGTTTTGGAAACAAATTCATGGTCATTTGACCAATGAATTTGGACGGCATTGTGGCTAGGGGGGAGGTTGGCCGAATATGCTAGTAGCTTGGTAAGGTTTAGGAGTTTGCCTTTGGTCAATTTTAGTTTTTGTGCAAAGTTTTGCAAATCTTTCTCTACCTTTCTCTTTTGGCCGAATTTGATCAATTGGTAAGCCTAAATCTTTTGACCATTTGGTCATTTTTGCTCATCACCTTAGTATTCTTTGTAACATCCTAATTTTGGGGCTATTTGTGTTTGAATAATTATTTCGTGAGTTGAAGCGCTATAGTATTAATTATGGGAATATAAGGCTTAATTAAAGGCCCTAAGTAGGCTTGGGTTGGTAGAAAATTTCATTTTTGAACTTTAAAGGTAGGGGGGCCTTAACCAGTAGGGGTCACAAGAATAAATGCGGAGTATGTGACACAAAAAGGGCCTTGGAAAAGTGGCGAAAGTGAGGTCACTTAGGTGCTACAAGTGACGCCACATCAAGCAAGGGGGATCCTGTGTTCGAGTCGCAAAAATCCCTCTTTTTGCTCTTTGAATGGACGGCATAGGGGGAGAGATTTTCTCTCTTTAACCTCTTTTAATATTAAAGGATAATATGAGCACTTTAAATTGGTTTTAATTTGCTTAAATCTGGAGATAATAAGGATATTATTTGGATTATTAGGAGATTATTAATTTATTATTTGGGATGAATTCAAATTATTTGAATTAAATCAAATAAGTGGCCAAGAGGATTTTTAGGTGTTTAGCCGGAATTTGAATTCCTTGAGCAAGGAGGAGTGGACGGTAAGGGTACTAAGGGAGTGCCGAATTTTCATAAGGCACTCTTCATCATTTATTTGCTTCCTTTCTCTGCTAAGCCGAATTTTCCCTAAAATCTCTCATCTTCTACCTTTTCTCTTCTTCTAAAGACCTTAGCCGAATCCCCTATACATCAATCTCTCTGTTATTTTCTTTCTTTTCTCTCTTCTCAAACCCTTAGCCGAAACTCTATCTCCTCTCCATCAAATTTTCATTCTTCTCTTGAGGCCGAATACACTCCTTTGAAGTGCCGAATTCTCTTCTCTCTTCTTGGCTAGTTTTGGCTAAATCTCAAGCAAAGGTATCCTCTTCCATCTCTTTCTTTCAAATCGATTGTGTGAAGGTATGTGGGTAAGGCCGAATGTTTATTCCTTCCTTCTTATTTTTCTTTGTCGACAACCACAAAGGGGGGTAAGAGCCGATTGCAATAGTTGTGCTAACACCCTTGTGAAACGGATTTCTTCCTAGGAACTCCGGGATCTCAAAGCAGAAAGGCGGATCTTCCATTCCTTAGTTAATCGATTGGTAAATAGGTGGTAAGGATCTATGGAAAATAGATTGTTATTTTAGTAAGTTAGTTAGTGATTAAAAGTCGAAGGCAATTAGTTTTCTTTACTAACCGATGGTAGTTGACAAAGCAGATTCGGGAATTGAGTGCTGTGGTTAGTAGCCGAAAGGGTAAAGGTAAGGTTTCGGGTTCACAAGGAACCCTTCTCAATTAATTTGGGTTGGCCGATTAGGCCATGGCACTAACTTTGACAGTTGGCCGAATATAGGGGCAAGGACTTAGAGTGTGGCCGATTGGTTTTCTTCGGGATTTAGGACTATCGTGGTGACAGGTGTGTACATACACACTTATAGTTAATTAAATGTACTAAATCTTTTGCATGTTATAATTGGATCTATGTAGATTCGGAGTTAATACCATGAATGGTATAAGCAAGGACCCGGGTAAGTCCCTGATTGATTATGAGATTTTATGATGCTTTTGGAAAGCATGATATGTTGTTTATGATTAATGATAAATCTGATATATGTGATTAAACATATGATGGCATGAGTATTGTGAATATTTGATATGGGTTGATGAGTGGAGGGGGCAGTATATTCGTGCCGACGGGCACCAGTGTTTTGGTAACACACTGTGACTACGGTCACCAGAGGTTTGGTACCTCCAGAGGTTTGGTACCTCATCGCGTCTCGTCCCAGTGGCTTAGCACCACAGTGGGTTGGCCCCACAGATTATCATCAGGGATTGACGCCAGTGATTTGGCATCACACGATGGGTTGGCCCCATCAATCGTTTGTGTCTACGGACACCAGAGGTTTGGCACCTCTAGTGATTTGGCATCACATCTGTGACTATACGTCACCAGTGGTTTGGCACCACCAGTGGTTTGGTACCACACGGGGTAGACAAGGCGTTCGGTTGGCTAGGTTGGGTGCATGACTTAGTACATGATGATTGATTATATGCTGTGTATGAAATTGTTTAAATCCGGGGGAAGGGTTACATACTGAGTCTTGGTGACTTACCTTCTCCTTTCCATTTTTTTTAGGTGACACGTAGATCGCGGATGTGGAGCCGGGTGGACTCGAGGTGGCCATGCAGTGGATTTAATTTAAATGAACTTTAATTTCAGTTGTGATATTTTCTTATTTCTGGTTTTTACTTATTTGGATGTAATAAGGCCTCCTGATACTTACTTTGTTATTTTTCATGTGTTGGATAGTTTGTTTTAAACTATGTTAATAATGCTAAATTGAAATCACGTGTTTTCCCAAATTAAAATGTAAAATGTTTTATCGTGCCATCAGGCGCAACTACAATTTTACAACAACTTGGTCAAACAAATTTCCAAATTAAATCTAAGTATGGTTTTAACAAGACAATCTGATGAAAAGATTTCGACAAACTCAAATCGGCTTAAAAAGGTTTTCTTTCAAAAATATTTTCCCCTGTAACAAACTAGATTCGGCCATAATGGTTGGGCCGGGTTTGGGTTGTTACAAAATTAGTATCAGAGCCCAGTTCAAAGCTCGGTTGTGGGGGCCCAAGGCCCAAAAATGTTTTAGTAGGCCTTTTGAATTGTTTTTGGGTTTTTAAGCAGCATGGCCCGAGTCTCCGGCACCGATCCGCCCAGGTAAGTACATCTGAACTCCTTTGTGAATTATTTTCTGTAGAAGGGTAGGAAGCATGGAACGTAGATAGACTTATAGGAACTTGAATCCTAGGGTTAGACTAGTCGAACGCACAAACGAAACATAAGACTTAAGGAACTAAACCAACCTATGACTTAGTCACTGAGCTAGGGTGTGGTAACCCCTGTACGCATGTCTAAGAGTGGAACCTAAGAGCACGGTATTTAAGCGATGCAGTGACTCACCTCCTCTTCGCAGGTATCCTACCTGGTGCGTAGCTTCGATTCACCCTAACTCAGAGGGCTCAGTGGTGTGGCAACCTCTGTGCGCATGTCTAGAAAGGTTCAGTGGGAGCTTGGTATTTAAGCAGTCCGTGTGACTCACCTTCTCTCCACTCGAATCCTGCCTGGTGCGTAGCTTTGGTTCACCCTGACCAAGAGGGCTCGGTCATAGGCTAAACCTAACGACTAAAACCCGAAAGGGAGCTAGCCGCGTTTTTGAAAAGAAATGAAACAACAAAACCCTAATGTTTTCAAAACTATCAAAATTACTCTTTTGAATCTAAGAGTAATCGTTTTTACAATGTTTTCCCCGAAACACTTGATTTGTGAAAAAAAAATACAGAAATGCCCTTAGGGGGTAAAATTACTAAAATACCCTTGGTTCATAAATTTCAACTCAATGGTTTTGCCCGAAAATTTCATTATTTTATCAAAATCCAACAACTCTACTTTGATTACCATTCATAAAATACTTTGGTTTTGGAAAATTACGAAAATGGCCTCAAACTGTAAAATTACTGAAATGACCCCGGTCTTTAAAATTACAGGGAAAGTTTTCAAAAAGGGAACCTTCGGTTTTACAAATCATTGGAAATACCCTCAGTTTCCAAAACGATGCCATATCTTTAAATTTTACCAATTTTCAAAACATCCTCCGCTTTGGGAATTTCAAAGTGATTTGTTTTATTAAAATTTTACAACTTCTTCTATTACGAAAATACCCTCAGAGGAAAAATGACGAAAATACCTGGGTTAGAAATGGGCGTAAATGTCCAAGAGTGAATAGGTATGGAAAGTATTAAGGAATGGATGCATGAACTCCTTTTTGTGAACTAGGATAGAAGATCAAAACCTTGTTTGCTCGAAAGAATCTCTGATTAAACCTTATCCATAAAATTTCTTCGCGAATAATAAAGCGGAACAAACGCTAATGCATAAAATTTTTCTTAATCGATTAAAAGCGCAGATAGATAGAATGAGTTCTAGAGGACGTGGGCGCCGTGGGCCGCGATAAGGGTAGGATGATTTGTCCGAACCCGCCGTCAGTCGGTCAAGGTTCTCAAAACGAGGTACCACCGCCACCACCACCTCCTACTTTTAGAGTGAGGAGCGTGATCGGGCCGGTGGAGGTCAGATCGCAAGCTATTTTACGAGTCTTGGAAATGGTGGCTAGAGCTGGTGGAAATTTGGGAGCTCGAAAATCTGTTCCCGAGCGATTCCGATCTAACGGAGCTGAGGTATTCCGGTGTATCGAGTGGCACCACCAGTCAGTGGAATCTTCGCTAGAGTCGTCGAAAGGATCATGGATGATCTTGACCGACCGAGGAGGAAAAGGCCGAAAGAAGCGGCGCGTCGCTTCTAAAGGATGAAGCGTGTCGCTGGTGGTGACGATCATGCGAGATGGCGCTACTGGCGGATGATCCGACTTGGGATCATTTCAAAACCACCTATCGGAGTTAAGTATGTGGGCACCAGCTATATCGATGCCCAGAGGAAAGCCTTTTTGGGATTGGTTCAGGGCAACAAGTTGGTGTCTGAATACGAAGCGGAATTCCTAAGGCTGAGTCGCTATGCTAGAGGCGTTGTGTCATCTGAACATGAACGGTGTGTCCGCTTTGAGGACGGACTTAGAGATGAGATGAGGCTACTGATTACTCCACAGCAGGAGCGGGAATTTTCTGTCCTGGTTGAGAAGGCCAAGGTGGCCGAAGGTGTCAAGGAGGCTGTGCGACAGAGTTATGGTAGGAATAACCAAAAGAGAGGATTTGGGCCGGCTGGATCGGGTGGTAATAGTGCACAAAAAAGGGCTAGGCAGAGTGGGCCAAATCAGACAGGGAGGCCCACGACTACTAATTAGAGGCCGATTCAGTGTAATCGCTGTGGAAAATCCCATTGGGGAGGTTGTTGGACCGGCGATAGAGGATGTTTTGAGTGTGGGTCTTTGGAGCATTGGGTCAAAGATTGTCCCCGGAAACTAGCTAAGAATCAGCCAGAGGGGCAGAATCGTACTCAGAATAGAAATGTGGGACCACAGAGGGGTCGCGGTAATGGTAGAGGAGGAAATGGTCCTAATAGAGGTCGTGGAACTCAGGGCAGAGGTTCAGGCAACACAGAGGCTAGGCAGCCTGGCTTAGTCTACGCAGCGAGGCGTCGCGAGGAGGGTGACGCACCGGATGTCATAACCAGTACGTTTCTAATTTTTGGTCTTCCTTATGTTGCATTAATTAATGTGGGTTCGACACACTCGTACATTGCTAGTAGTGTGGTAGAAACTATAGACCTAGACTCTGAAACTGCTTCTAGGGAGATGACTGTAGTTAGCCCTTTAGGTCACTCTGTAGTGGTAGACAAACTTTATAGAGACGTACCCCTAGAACTCCAAGGGGTAGTATTCGTGGCTGATCTGATGGAACTACCGTTTGGGGAGTTCGATTTGATCCTTGGAATGGACTGGCTGGTTCAGTATCAGGCAAATTTGGATTGCGTGTCTAAGCGCATGGTTCTTAAGACGGCGGAAGGGGAGGAAGTGGTTATGATAGGGGATAGAAGGAATTACCTATCCAATGTAGTGTCTGCCTTGAAGGCTGAGAAGATGGTCAAGAAGGGTTGTGAGGCGTATTTGGTTCAAATATGTGCCTTGGAAGCTAAGGAGTCGATGAGTTGGAAAAGTTCGAGCAGTAGGGAATTCACTGATGTGTTCCCAAGAGAACTTCAGTCCGCTTCGGATCGGAAGTCGAATTCGGTATAGACTTGTTACACCGAACGGCACCGATGTCTATAGCACCATCTTGAATGGCACCAAAGGAGTTGGTGGAGTTAAAGGCTCAAATTCGGGAGCTCTTGGATAGAGGGTTTATCCGACCCAAATATATCTCGTGGGAGCACACTGTCTTTGTTTGTCAAGAAGAAGGACGGTCGATGCGGATGTGTATCGACTCACCACAAAATAAACAAGTTAACGATCAAGAACAAGTATCCGTTGCCCCGGATTGATGACTTGTTCGACCAACTGAAGGGTGCCTCAGTATTCTCAAAGATAGACCTTAGGTCGGGCTATCATCAACTTAAGGTGAAGGAGGTTGATGTGCACAAGACGGCATTCCGAACAAGGTATGGGCATTACGAGTTTCCGGTAATGCCATTTGGACTGACCAACGTACCGGCGGCGTTCATGGACTTAATGAATAGGGTATTTCAACAGTACTTGGATCAATTTGTCTTGGTATTCATAGACGACATATTGGTTTATTCTAAGACGGAGGAGGAACATGATATGCATTTGCGTATAGTCCTACAAGTGCTAAGGGAGAAGCAGTTATATGCCAAATTTAGTAAGTGCGAATTTTAGCTTAGGGAGGTGGCTTTCTTAGGTCACGTAGTGTCGGCTGAAAGGATCAGAGTAGACCCTCGTAAGGTTGAAGCGGTGTTGGATTGGAAACCGCCTAGGTCGGTGGCTGAGATACGAAGTTTTCTAGGTTTAGCGGGGTACTATCGGAGATTTGTAGAAGGGTTCTCTCTAATAGCAGCGCCGTTGACTAAGTTACTAAGGAAAGGTGTTCCCTTTGTATGGTCGGAGAGGCAAGAGAAGAAAGTTTTGATAGGTTGAGGAAGATTCGGCGAAGCTCCGGTGTTGGTACACTGACTGCGGCGGAAGTTATTCTGATCTATTGTGATGCATCCCATACTGGTTTGGGATGTGTGCTGATGCAGGAGGGGAAGGTAGTAGCCTATGCATCCCGTCAGTTAAGACCGCATGAGGTTAACTACCCAACGCACGACTTGGAGCTAGCAGCAGTTGTCTTCGCTTTAAAGATATGGAGACATTACCTGTATGGGGAGAAGTCGATAGTCTACACGGATCACAAGAGTTTGAGGTATCTTCTGACTCAAAAGGATCTAAACCTGAGACAACGTTGGTGGATTGAACTATTAAAGGACTACGACTGTTCAATCGAGTACCACCCGGGTAAGGCTAACGTGGTAGCTGACGCGTTGAGCCGGAAGTTCGTGACAGACTTAAGAGCGATGTTTGCTCATTTGAGTCTATATGACGATGGAAGTCTTTTGGCAGAACTTCAGGTTAAGCCCACTTGGATCGAGGAGATTAAGGAAAAGCAGTTAGTAGACGAGGTGTTGAATGCTAAGAGGGTGCAAGTTCAGGATGGTGGACTAGAAGGGTACAGTCTGTCTAGTGATGGAGTGCTATGTTTTCAAGGGCGAGCTTGTATGCCGAAGGATGCAGAATTAAGGCGGAAAATTCTCCAAGATGCACATAGCAGCCCATACGCTATGCATCCGGGAGGAAGCAAGATGTATGGAGATCTCCAGAAACAGTTCTGGTGGCCGGGGTTGAAGCGTGAGGTAACTGAATTTGTAGGAAAGTGTCTGACATGTCAGCAGGTTAAGGCTGAACATCGGTTGCCATCAGGGCTACTTCAACCAGTGAAGATTCCTCAGTGGAAATGGGAGAGGATCACGATGGATTTTGTCAGTGGGCTACCCCTTACGCCCAGCAAGAAGGACGCAATTTGGGTGATTGTGGACCGCCTAACTAAGTCCGCTCACTTTATACCGGTAAGGATATTATCCTCTTCAAAGGCTAGCAAAGTTGTATGTGGCTGAAATAGTAAGATTGCATGGTGTGCCCGTGTCAATCATCTCGGATAGGGATCCGAGGTTCACGTCAAGGTTCTGGAAGGCGTTGCATCAGGCGTTGGGTACAAGATTGGATTTCAGCACAGCTTTCCATCCGCAGTCGGACGGGCAGTCAGAAAGGGTCATACAGATCTTAGAGGATATGCTAAGGGGTTGTGTCTTGGAGTTTCGGGGTAGTTGGGAGGAATTTTTACCATTAGCAGAGTTCGCCTACAACAATAGTTATCAGGCGAGTATTCAGATAGCACCATACGAAGCCTTGTATGGACGAAAATGCCGTACTCCTACATGTTGGACGGAGTTGGGAGAACGACAAGTCTTAGGTCCAGAATTGGTTACAGAAACTGAGGACAAAGTTAGGATAATTCGGGCTCGTCTTAAGGAAGCATCAGATAGACAGAAGTCTTATACCGACCTGAAGCGTAAGGAAATGGAGTATGATATAGGAGACAAAGTCTTTCTAAAGGTGTCGCCTTGGAAAAAGGTGTTGAGATTTGGGCGAAAAGGGAAGCTAAGCCCAAGGTTCATCGGGCCCTACACAGTATTGAAGCGAGTAGGACCGGTAGCCTATAAGCTTGAGTTGCCGGCAGAACTAAATCAGATCCATGACGTTTTCCACGTGTCGATGCTTAGGCGATATCGGTCAGATCCATCGCACGTTGTGCCAGTAGCAGAGATTGAGGTCAACTCGGACTTATCCTTTGAAGAAGAACCAGTTCAGATCTTAGATCGAGATGTTAAGGTTCTACGTAGGAAGTCAGTGCCCTTAGTGAAAGTGCTATGGCGGAACCATGGTGTAGAAGAAGCGACGTGGGAACCCGAGTATGTGATTCGACAGCAATACCCCCACCTCTTCTGATCAGGTAATTTCGAGGACGAAATTATTTTAAGGGGGTAAAACTGTAACATCCTAATTTTGGGGCTATTTGTGTTTGAATAATTATTTCGTGAGTTGAAGTGCTATAGTATTAATTATGGGAATATAAGGCTTAATTAAAGGCCTTAAGTAGGCTTGGGTTGGTAGAAAATTTCATTTTTGAACTTTAAAGGTAGGGGGGCCTTAACCAGTAGGGGTTACAAGAATAAATACGGAGTATGTGACACAAAAAGGGCCTTGGAAAAGTGGCGAAAGTGAGGTCACTTAGGTGCTACAAGTGACGCCACATCAAGCAAAGGGGATCCTGTGTTCGAGTCGCAAAAATCCCTCTTTTTGATCTTTGAATGGACGGCATAGGGGGAGAGATTTTCTCTCTTTAAACTCTTTTAATATTAAAGGATAATATGAGCACTTTAAATTGGTTTTAATTTGCTTAAATCTGGAGATAATAAGGATATTATTTGGATTATTAGGAGATTATTAATTTATTATTTGGGATGAATTCAAATTATTTGAATTAAATCAAATAAGTGGCCAAGAGGATTTTTAGGTGTTTAGCCAGAATTTGAATTCCTTGAGCAAGGAGGAGTGGACGGCAAGGGTACTAAGGGAGTGCCGAAATTTCGTAAGGCACTCTTCATCTTTTATTTGCTTCCTTTCTCTGCTAAGCCGAATTTTCCCTAAACTCTCTCATCTTCTACCTCTTCTCTTCTTCTAAAGACCTTAGCCGAATCCCCTATACATCAATCTCTCTGTTATTTTCTTTCTTTTCTCTCTTCTCAAACCCTTAGCCGAAACTCTATCTCCTCTCCATCAAATTTTCATTCTTCTCTTGAGGCCGAATACACCCCTTTGAAGTGCCGAATTCTCTTCTCTCTTCTTGGCTAGTTTTGGCCGAATCTCAAGCAAAGGTATCCTCTTCCATCTCTTTCTTTCAAATCGATTGTGTGAAGGTATGTGGGTAAGGCCGAATGTTTATTCCTTCCTTCTTATTTTTCTCTGTCGACACCCACAAAGGGGGGTAAGAGCCGATTGCAATAGTTGTGCTAACACCCTTGTGAAACCGATTTCTTCCTAGGAACTCCGGGATCTCAAAGTAGAAAGGCGGATCTTCCATTCCTTAGTCAATCGATTGGTAAATAGGTGGTAAGGATCTATGGAAAATAGATTGTTATTTTAGTAAGTTAGTGATTAAAAGCCGAAGGCTATTGGTTTTCTTTACTGACCGATGGTAGTTGACAAAGCAGATTCGGGAGCCGAAAGGGTAAAGGTAAGGTTTCGGGTTCACAAGGAACCCTTCTCAATTAATTTGGGTTGGCCGATTAGGCCATGGCACTAACTTTGACAGTTGGCCAAATATAGGGGCAAGGACTTAGAGTGTGGCCGATTGGTTTTCTTCGGGATTTAGGACTATCGTGGTGACAGGTGTGTACATACACACTTATAGTTAATTAAATGTACTAAATCTTTTGCATGTGATAATTGGATCTATGTAGATTCAGAGTTAATACCATGAATGGTATAAGCAAGGATCCGGGTAAGTCCCTGATTGATTATGAGATTTTATGATGCTTTTGGAAAGCATGATATGTTGTTTATGATAATGATAGATCTGATATATTTGATTAAACATATGATGGCATGAGTATTGTGAATATTTGATATAGGTTGATGAGTGGAGGGGGCAGTATATTCGTGCCAACGGGCACCAGTGTTTTGGTAACACGCTGTGACTACGGTCACCAGAGGTTTAGTACCTCCAGAGGTTTGGTACCTCATCACGTCTCGTCCCAGTGGCTTAGCACCACAGTGGGTTGGCCCCACAGATTATCATCAGGGATTGACACCAGTGATTTGGCATCACACGATGGGTTAGCCCCATCAATCATTTGTGTCTACGGACACCAGAGGTTTGGCACCTCCAGTGATTGGGCATCACATCTGTGATTATACGTCACCAGTGGTTTGGCACCACCAGTGGTTTGGTACCACACGGGGTAGATAAGGCGTTCGGTTGGCTAGGTTGGGTGCATGACTTAGTACATGATGATTGATTATATGCTGTGTATGAAATTGTTTAAATCCGGGGGAAGGGCTACATACTGAGTCTTGGTGGCTCACCTTCTCCTTTCCATTTTTTTCAGGTGACACGTAGATCGCGGATGTGGAGCCGGGTGGACTCGAGGTGGCCATGCAGTGGATTTAATTTAAATGAACTTTAATTTCAGTTGTGATATTTTCTTATTTCCAGTTTTTACTTATTTGGATGTAATAAGGCCTCCTGATACTTACTTTGTTATTTTTCATGTGTTGGATAGTTTGTTTTAAACTATGTTAATAATGTTAAATTAAAATCACGTGTTTTCCCAAATTAAAATGTAAAATGTTTTATCGTGCCATCGGGCGCAACTACAATTTTACAACAACTTGGTCAAACAAATTTCCAAATTAAATCTAAGTATGGTTTTAACAAGACAATCTGATGAAAAGTTTTCGACAAACTCAAATCGGCTTAAAAAGGTTTTCTTTCAAAAATATTGTCCCCTGTAACAAACTAGATTCGGCCATAATGGTTGGGCCGGGTTTGGGTTGTTACATTCTTTTTGTGTGCCTTTCCTTAGTGCCGAAATTACCAGCACCAAAGATCACTTTTTCTTTTCTTTTCTTTTCCCCGTTGCCGAATGTACTTGCTCCAATAACACATCTCTTTCTTTCTCTTTTATTCTCTTTGAAAACCGAATCCTCGTCATCATCTTTTCTTCCATCTTTTATTTCTTTCTCTTATTTTCTATTCAATCATATTTTCTCCTTTTTTTTCTTCAATGGCCGAATGTTAGTGCGCCCAGAGCCGAATCTTCCTTTCTTTTCTTTGGTTACATAGCCGAATTCTCTATCATTCACAAACATCATTTTCAATCCTTTCTTTCAATCGTGGACAATAGGTGAGGGTTGTTTTTATTTTACGATTAGTTAATAATTATGTTGGCCGAATCTTGATGGTGGTAAGAAGGATTCCTTAGATCGAAATCATCATTAACGTTTTCATTCGTTATATTTTAGTGCGATAACGAAAGATTGGAAATCAAGTGTTCGTGAGGAACATAGAACGTTGGAATCGATTTAAGGTGTTAAGGGGACGTTTTGGTTGATTCTCATATTGTGGAACAAGGATTTTTGTGGTAAGCAAATTTCACCCTTAAAACCCTTAGTCATATTTTCGTTATAATATTAGATTGGATTAACGATCTTTTGTCTTTGAAGACAATCAAGATAGGGAAGAAAAGGGCGGTGTTTAGTGTTCGGAAGAAAGGAGGTTCCGTTATTGAAACACCCCAAACCCGGCCCACAAGCCCGACCGGATATGGTATGCTTCTTAAGAAAAACTCGTATTTCTTGTTTTGTAATGAGATGTGATCTTTGAAGTGAAAGAATAAATTTAAAGTACGAACTTACTTAAAAACCGTTTTCAATATGATTATCGAAAATATGTAATTGTTTAGTTGAAATTTATCATAGCAGAATATAAATTAAAACGTAAAAGTAAAATAACTAATGGCGGCCTTATTACAAAAAAAAAACATAACCCAAATTAAACACCGAAATATATAAGAAAACGAAATAAGTTTAATAAAAAGTGAAAATCCCAATTTACTGAGTTGAGCAATGGCCACCACGCGATCCTCTTTAACCCGGTCCAAAAATCATTGTGCATCACACAAAATGATATCCCACGAATGGGTGAGTCAACAGACTCAATGTATAACAATATACTAAAAAGTCCAATCGATCATAGCATTAAGCCCATAATATAGCCAATCAATAATAACTGATTAAATCATATATATATAACATGAGATGCAATCCCGAACCCAACTTAAATATCCATCCGCTACACACCACCCGTACCAACCAATCACACCATGGGGATTACTAAATCGACCCTCCATCCGCTACACACCATCGAAGGCAGTTGCTGCAGTTCAACATGCACATCGCCCTTATAATCGTGGCATAGCCACCAAATAATTGTGACAGAGTCACCGGATTCATAATATCGTGACAGAGTCACCGGATTCATAATATCGTGACCGAAGTCACCGGATAATGTGGTAAAACCACCGGAATACTTCCCCTTTCAATATTGCCCATATGCCCATGCAATAACATATTACATCATTTTCATGCCATATATCCCATAATCATATCGGAATCGAACACTTTTCGTATTATGCATATAACATTATTTATGATATAAATATCATGCCTTTGAATCATAATCCCAAAATCATAATCAATTGTCGAATATGTTTCATATTAAAAATATATATAGTACGAAGGAATAACGTACCTCAATTCATCGTACCATTGAATGGTACCAAAGCCATAATCGTTTTATATTTCATCATAAACACGTTCATATTAATATAGCTATTAATCAATTAGATATTTAATATAAGTTACACACCTTGCAAATACAAAGAACGATAGAAACTTTAGGATTTCCAACTCTTGCTTACACGACGACAGAACCTACATATCACTATGTGAGAAATCGGATATCACTAAAAACTATGGCCTTTGGCCGAATATAATTATCCCTTACCTTGGATTAATCAAACTTGAATGATCTCTTCTTATCGATGACTACAAGACAAACCCGAAAATCCTTCTTCAAAGGTTTGGCCATGGAGAAATAAAAGTATTAGATTCTTAGAATCGATTAATCTAAAGGAAATAAAGAAGAAACCATTGATAGAAAACCTTACCCGAAATACAATGTTTGATTAACTCTTACTAAAACTATAAGAAATTCGGCCTTAGCAAAAGAAAAGAAAGAAATGATGAAAAAGTATGGGATGGTTTCAAGTTATGAGGAAGAAAGAGAGTAATAGAATGTAAAAGAAAAATGAGGGAGAAAGCTTTTGGTGCAAAAATGAATTCGGCACTAGAGAAAAGAAATGAATGGTAAATTTCTTCAAAGATGACAATATTTTGGTTTCAAAAGAAAGTAAACTTGAGAGGAAAAATAAGAAATAAAGATATCAATTTGGTCAAAATGCTAAAGCCAAAACAAAGAACACTTTTACCAAATGCCAATAGGCAATTTCGGCCAAGAGAAAGAAATATTGGACAAGGGAAAAATGCACCAAATGACAACTTTTGGTCAACTAAAATCTCCCTAATCCCATACCAAAAATTCGCCACAATAATAGCCTACACAATCCCCCTTTTTCTCCTTAATACTTCCCTATCAATCCCATAATATCCAACACAATTAAACCACTCCCTTATCCCTTATGTTGTCTAGGTTCATGGTCAAATGACCATGAAAAAGCTTCCAAAACAACATCCACTCAACAAGCCTCTTGTCCCCTAAACTTTCCTTATCCACTTGATTTCTTACCATAACTCCTAACTTGCCTTTTCCTATTGATCTACTATCCAAAAATAAAAGAAAAGATATTATCCATTCATAATAAGGTTGACCGACACTATAGGAAAGAAATAAAAACTTAAAATTCCTCCCAATTGCTAGCTAAAGGATTCGAACCTCTCACCTCATGCATTCATCCATGCACCTTCACCACTTTACCAATAGCTCAACTTATGAACAAAACCTCAATTTAATTCTCTTAAGGCCAAACTTGCTTAGTTCTCCTTCTAAGGTAAAATTTTAATATTTTTTTCTAAGGCAATCCCTTAAATTCTTAAATTCTCGAAGTCCCTAAAATTCATACAAATAGCACATAACACAACAATGCACACATTCAAGCGAAAATTCATAACCCCTAAATCCGGGATATTACAGTTCTACCCTCCTAAAAAAAAATTTCGTCCCCGAAATTACCTGACAAGAATAAATGAGGATATTGCTGTCGCATAGCTTCCTCCGACTCCCACGAAGCTTCTTCCGATCCATGATTGCGCCATAAAACTTTGACGAGAGGAACTGATTTCCTCCGTAATACCTTCACATCCCGATCTAGAATCTGAATCGGCTCCTCCTCATATGACAAATCTGGTTGTAATTCTACCTTCTCAACTGGCACTACGTGAGATGGATCCGACCGGTAACGACGTAACATCGAAACATGAAACACATCGTGCATTTGTTTCAATTCCGAAGGTAACTCTAACTGATATGCCACTGGTCCAACCCGCTTTAAAACTCGATAAGGTCCTATAAACCTGGGACTTAATTTTCCTTTGCGACCAAACCTCATTACCTTCTTCCAAGGTGAAACTTTTAGGAACACTTGGTCTCCCACAACAAATTCTATGTCCTTTCGCTTCAAATCGCATCGACTTTTGCCTATCCGATGCCTCCTTTAATCGATCCCGAATTACTTTAACCTTTTCTTGGATTCACCACAATCTCCTGGACCCAAAACCCGACGTTCTCCTAATTACATCCAACACGTAGGAGTGCGGCACTTTCGCCATATAGCGCTTCATACGGTGCCATCCGAATCGGCTTGGTAATCAAGTGTTGTACGCAAATTCTGCTAAAGGCAAAAACTCTTCCCAGCTTCCTCTGAAATCTATCACACATCCTCTTAGCATGTCCTCTAAAATTTGGATTACTCGCTCCGACTGGCCATCAGACTGTGGATGAAATGCTGTACTGAAATCTAATCTGGTGCCCAAAGCCTGATGCAATGCTTTCCAAAACCGCGACGTAAACCTCGGATCCCTATCCGAAATGATCGACACCGGCACTCCATGCAATCTTACAATCTCTGCCACATACAACTTTGCCAATTTCTGCAAAGAGTAATCAATTCGCACAGAATGAAATGTGCGGACTTTCATCAATCGATCCACTATCACCCATACTGAATCCTTCTTAGTTGGCGTAAGGGGAAGCCCACTAACAAAATCCATGGTGATACGCTCCCACTTCCATTGCGGAATCTTTATCGGCTGAAGCAATCCCGATGGAACTTGGTGTTCAGCCTTAACTTGCTGACAGGTTAAGCACTTCCCCACAAATTCTGTAACTTCTCGCTTAAGACCAGGCCACCAAAATTGTTCCCGGAGATCCTTGTACATCTTACTACCTCCCGGATGCATCGCATAAGGACCACCATGCGATTCCTGAAGAATCTTCCTCCTAAGCCCTTCATCATTCGGCATACAGACCTTACCCTTGAAACATAAAACTCCATCGCTGTTAACACCATAATCTTCCAACTCCCCGTTTTGCACTTGCCGTAGCTTAACACTTAAATCATTATCTACCAATTGTCTTTCTTTCACCTGACTCAACCACATTGGCTTTACTTGTAATTCCGCCAACAAGCTTCCGTCGTCATAAAGACTAAGATGTGCGAACATCGCTCTTAGATCTGACACCACTTTCCTACTTAGGCATCTCTGCTACACATTCGCCTTGCCCGGTGATACTCGATAGAACAATCATAGTCTTTCAGCAACTCCACCCATCTTCGCTGTCTTAGATTCAGCTCCTTCTGAGTCAGCAGATACTTAAGACTCTTATGATCCGTATATATTACTGACTTTTCTCCGTACAAATAATGCCTCCACACCTTAAGAGCAAAGACTACCGCTGCCAACTCTAAATCATGCGTCGGGTAGTTAACCTCGTGAGGCCTCAATTGCCGAGATGCATACGCAACCACCTTTCCGCCTTGCATCAAAACACATCCCAAACCAACGTGAGACGCATCACAATACACCACAAAGTCCTTCCTCGCCTCAAAGTTGAATCAAAGCTGGAGCTTGGTCAAACCTTCTTAAGCTTCTCAAAGCTCTCTTGCTGCTTATCTGCCCACACAAAAGGTATCTCTTTTCTCAACAACTTCGTCAAAGGTGCCGCTATCGAGGAGAATCCTTCGACGAACCTTCTGTAATAACCTGCTAATCCTAAGAAACTGCGAACCTCCGCAACAGACTTGGGTGGTTTCCAATCCAACACTGCCTCAATCTTTCGAGGATCCACCCTTATCCCTTCCGCAGACACCACATGGCCTAAAAACGCAACTTCTTTCAGCCAAAATTCGCACTTGCTGAATTTGGCATAAAGCTTCTTTTCCCTCAAAACTTGCAATACTATCCGAAAATGCTCATCATGCTGCAACTCAGACTTGGAATACACAAGAATGTCGTCTATGAAGACAACAACAAACTGATCCAAGTAGGGTTGAAAGACCCAATTCATCATATCCATGAACGCAGCTGGGGCGTTCGTCAATCCGAACGGCATTACTAAAAATTCATAATGCCCGTATCTTGTTCGAAAAGCTGTCTTATGGATATCTGCTTCCTTCACCTTAAGCTGATGATACCCCGACCTTAGATCTATCTTAGAGAATACCGCAGCTCCCTTAAGCTGATCGAACAAGTCATCTATCCTTGGCAAAGGATACTTGTTCTTGATGGTTAGCTTATTCAACTGCCGGTAATCTATGCACATTCGCATAGTCCCGTCCTTCTTCTTCACGAACAAGACCGGTGCTCCCCATGGAGACACACTAGGTCGGATAAATCCACGATCAAGCAACTCTTGAATTTGGGCCTTAAGCTCAACCAACTCCTTTGGTGCCATTCTGTACGGAGCGATAGATACTGGCGCCATTCCAGGCAACAAGTCAATCCCAAATTCCACTTCACGATCCGGAGGCAATCCTGGAAGTTCTTCCGGAAAGACATCCTCGAATTCTCTCACAGTCCTGACCTCTTCAACAGTTGCCTCCTTGGCCTCCAAGGCACTGACCAACATAAGAAAAGCCCAACAACCTTTCCTAACCATCTTTTCTGCTTTAAGAGCGGATACTACATTAGATAAGTAGTTCCGTCTCTCGCCCATCACCTCAACTTCCTTGTCATCCATAGACCTTAGTGACATCCGCTTAGCAGCACAATCTACATTCGCACGATATTTCACTAGCCAATCCATGCCTAGGATCAAATCAAATTCTCCAAATGGCAACTCCATTAAGTTAGCCGGAAATTGAGTTCCTTGGACTTCTAAAGGCACTTCCTTAAAGAGTTTATCTACTACTACAGCCTGTCCTAAAGGACTAAGTACAGTCATCTTCCTAGGTACAGTCTCAGAGTTCACATGCAGTGTTCCAGATACCTCACTAGCGATGTAAGAATGTGTTGACCCTATATCTATCAAAGCAATAAAGGGCAACCCATAAATAAGAAATGTACCCGTGATAACATCAGGTGCGTCACTATCTTCCTTCCGTCGAACCGCATACACCAATCCTGGTTGTCTAGCCTCAGTGTTACCACTGCCTCTGCCCAGAGTCCCGCGACCTCTACCAGAACCATTACCTCTGCCACTCGAACCACGACCCCTCATCGGCTGCTGTCCACCTCTGCCAGTCTGATTAGAACCTTGACCTACAGGACGATTCTTCTCCGTATCCAATGGACAATCCCTAATCATATGATCCTTGGATCCGCACTTAAAACATCCCCCCGTCTTCTTCCAACATTCTCCCGGATGCATCTTTCCACACTGAGCACAAGTACGGTATTGTCCTCCCGAAGTAACTTGCTGAACTCGTGGCCTATCAACTCTAGGTCTCTTTTGGAAACTCCCAGATGACCTAGAAGATCCATAGTTCCTCTTATTCTTATTTTGACCTCGATCTGCTTCGACTCTCGGTCCCCGACTTGACTTCTTCACTATCCGAGCTCATTCCACTAAAAAATCGCAAAATCTCTCTCTCAATGCGGTGCAATCATCACTCGCAGCTCATCTCGTAACCCATCCTCAAATCTAACACACCGCTCATAATCAGTAGCTACAATCCCTCTGGCATAACGACTTAATCGCAGAAACTCCGCTTCATATTCACTATTGACTTACTTCCTTGTACAGTTCGGGAATGCCTTTCTTTGAGAATCTATGTAGCTAGCTCCAACATATTTTCCTTCAAACTTAACCTTAAAATATCCCCAATCCACTTGATCTGCAGGAATACTCTCTTTGACAGTGAGCCACCATTGGTACGCTTCACACACGCAACGACGATACAAAGACCTTTCAATTTCTCCTCGGCAGTGCATTCCAAATCGTCCATGATCCTCTCAACTGCCTCTAACCAGTACTCCGCAACATTCGGAGCTACCCCAGATACTCCCCTAAAAACCTCGGCTCCGCTAGATCTAAGTCTCTCAGCCACTGGCTTTCGCGCTCCATTACCCATACCAGCTCCTACTACTCGCTCTAGGACTCGCAACATAGCTTGTGACACAGCGTCATCTCCTCCAGTTTGCTCTTGAAATTCCGCTCCAACAGCTGGTGGCGGAGCTTCATTTTCGGAACCTTGACCAGACCTAACTGGTTCCGAAACAGCCATTCTGCCTCTTCCGCGACCACGACGACCTCGTCCTCTAGAACTCATGTCTACGTAGCGTCTTATCTGATTAAAAGTTTTATGCATTAGTATTTTGTTTCACTGTTTATCCCCGAGAAATTTTATGGAAAAAGGTTTTCAGAAATAGTTCTTTCGATCAAACAAAATTTCTAGTTCAAGATCACTATTCTAATTCGAGAATCACACATTCACATCAATTGAGACACATTCACTCATCCACAATATTCAACACACTTATACGAGCATTTCTGTCCATTCCCAACCCAGGGGTAAATTCGTCATTTTCCTATAGGGTATTTTTGTAAATTTTCAAAAGTCGGGGTATTATTTGAAATACAGAAATTTGAATACTTTTGCAAAGTAATAGAATTTTGTTGAAATCGAGGTAATATGGTAATTTTAAAAACCAGGGGGCGTTTTCATAATTTTTACCATTCAGGTTATTTTAGTAATTTTGCAAATCGTGTATGTTTCGGAAAATTCTCAAGTCAAAAAGGATTTTATAAATTAGAGGGGTAATTTGGGTAAATTTTAAACTAAGATCTTTATAAAACAGTTTGGCTAGTCCCTTTCGGGTTTTAGTTATCAAGTTTAGCCCGTGAATAAGTCCTCTTGGTTAGGGTGAACCGTTACTACGCACCAGGTAGGATTCGAGTAAAGAGGAGGTGAGTCGCTAGGACTGCTTAAATACCAAGCTCTTACTGAATCCACTCCTAGACATGCGCACAATGGTTTCCACACCGTAACTCGGCGACTTACTTCACAGGTTTGTTTGGTTGTTTTCAAGTCTTATGCCTTTGTTTGAGTGTACTAGTCCTAGGGTTCAATAGATCCTAGTTCTCTATTCTACGAGCCCAAGTATGCCCATTAATCAATCATATAATAATTCACTCAATAATTTGAGGTACTTACCTGGTGGACTTCGGGTCAAGAACTCAGGTGCCATGCTTCCATAAAAATCATTTTTTTTTTTAAAATCATTCATTTGGGCCAAATTTTGAAAACGTTGTGGACTTCAAAACCCAAGGCCGAGTGTTTAAAACTGGGCTCTGATACCAAGTTGAAACACCCCAAACCCGGCCCACAAGCCCGACCGGATATGGTATGCTTCTTAAGAAAAACTCGTATTTCTTGTTTTGTAATGAGATGTGATCTTTGAAGTGAAAGAATAAATTTAAAGTACGAACTTATTTAAAAACTGTTTTCAATATGATTATCGAAAATATGTAATTGTTTAGTTGAAATTTATCATAGCAGAATATAAATTAAAACGTAAAAGTAAAATAACTAATGGCGGCCTTATTACAAAAAAAAACATAACCCAAATTAAACACCGAAATATATAAGAAAACGAAATAAGTTTAATAAAAAAGTGAAAATCCCAATTTACTGAGTTGAGCAATGGCCACCACGCGATCCTCTTTAACCCGGTCCAAAAATCATTGTGCATCACCTGAAATGATATCCCACGAATGGGTGAGTCAACAGACTCAATGTATAACAATATACTAAAAAGTCCAATCGATCATAGCATTAAGCCCATAATATAGCCAATCAATAATAACTGATTAAATCATATATATATAACATGAGATGCAATCCCGAACCCAACTTAAATATCCATCCGCTACACACCACCCGTACCAACCAATCACACCGTGGGGATTACTAAATCGACCCTCCATCCGCTACACACCATCGAAGGCAGTTGCTGCAGTTCAACATGCACATCGCCCTTATAATCGTGGCATAGCCACCAAATAATTGTGACAGAGTCACCGATTCATAATATCGTGACAGAGTCACCGGATTCATAATATCGTGACCGAGTCACCGGATAATGTGGTAAAACCACCGAATACTTCCCCTTTCAATATTGCCCATATACCCATGCAATAACATATTACATCATTTTCATGCCATATATCCCATAATCATATCGGAATCGAACACTTTTCGTATTATGCATATAACATTATTTATGATATAAATATCATGCCTTTGAATCATAATCCCAAAATCATAATCAATTGTCGAATATGTTTCATATTAAAAATATATATAGTACGAAGGAATAACGTACCTCAATTCATCGTACCATTGAATGGTACCAAAGCCATAATCGTTTTATATTTCATTATAAACACGTTTATATTAATATAGCTATTAATCAATTAGATATTTAATATAAGTTACACACCTTGCAAATACAAAGAACGATTAGGATTTCCAACTCTTGCTTACACGACGACAGAACCTACATACCACTATGTGAGAAATCGGATATCACTAAAAACTATGGCCTTTGGCCGAATATAATTATCCCTTACCTTGGATTAATCAAACTTGAATGATCTCTTCTTATCGATGACTACAAGACAAACCCGAAAATCCTTCTTCAAAGGTTTGGCCATGGAGAAATAAAAGTATTAGATTCTTAGAATCGATTAATCTAAAGGAAATAAAGAAGAAACCATTGATAGAAAACCTTACCCGAAATACAATGTTTGATTAACTCTTACTAAAACTATAAGAAATTCGGCCTTAGCAAAAGAAAAGAAAGAAATGATGAAAAAGTATGGGATGGTTTCATTATGAGGAAGAAAGAGAGTAATAGAATGTAAAAGAAAAATGAGGGAGAAAGCTTTTGGTGCAAAAATGAATTCGGCACTAGAGAAAAGAAATGAATGGTAAATTTCTTCAAAGATGACAATATTTTGGTTTCAAAAAGAAAGTAAACTTGAGAGGAAAAATAAGAAATAAAGATATCAATTTGGTCAAAATGCTAAAGCCAAAACAAAGAACACTTTTTACCAAATGCCAATAGGCAATTTCGGCCAAGAGAAAGAAATATTGGACAAGGGAAAAATGCACCAAATGACAACTTTTGGTCAACTAAAATCTCCCTAATCCCATACCAAAAATTCGGCCACAATAATAGCCTACACAATCCCCCTTTTTCCTCCTTAATACTTCCCTATCAATCCCATAATATCCAACACAATTAAACCACTCCCTTATCCCTTATGTCGTCTAGGTTCATGGTCAAATGACCATGAAAAAGCTTCCAAAACAACATCCACTCAACAAGCCTCTTGTCCCCTAAACTTTCCTTATCCACTTGATTTCTTACCATAACTCCTAACTTGCCTTTTCCTATTGATCTACTATCCAAAAATAAAAGAAAAGATATTATCCATTCATAATAAGGTTGACCGACACTATAGGAAAGAAATAAAAACTTAAAATTCCTCCCAATTGCTAGCTAAAGGATTCGAACCTCTCACCTCATGCATTCATCCATGCACCTTCACCACTTTACCAATAGCTCAACTTATGAACAAAACCTCAATTTAATTCTCTTAAGGCCAAACTTGCTTAGTTCTCCTTCTAAGGTAAAATTTTAATATTTTTTTCTAAGGCAATCCCTTAAATTCTTAAATTCTCGAAGTCCCTAAAATTCATACAAATAGCACATAACACAACAATGCACACATTCAAGCGAAAATTCATAACCCCTAAATCCGGGATATTACAGTTATTCCCCCTAAGTATAAACAAAGGGCTATTTCGGGAATCCGAGATTTTCCACCGGGTTGTGGATGTTCATCCGAGGAGAATCAATTGTTTGAAGTAGTTCGTACTCCCGAACCATTATTTGTTCTGGATTTGCTTCGGTTAACGAATCATCAGTCGGGGAGAAACCGCAAGTAGAAGTAGTTCGAAAATCCAAGGGTAAAAGTTAGACCGTTAATTTTAAGATTGATTTCGTTAATAAAATATAGTATTCTAATTTATCGTGATACGTATAGGTGTTGACGAGCGGGAAAGTCTAGTTCTCACTATAACCAGGTGTGTAACTTCACACTTATCTTTCGGGTTAGATACTAAACCGTAAGTATTTTGATAAATCGTAAAAATGGCAAAATCGAAAATTATGTGATAATTAACACTTTTGTGTAAATGCATGAAAATGGTTAAAGTCGGAAAAATTGCTAGATCGTAAATTGAGCCGAAATATTGCTAGATCGATAAATTGAGCCGAAATATTGCTAGATCGATAAATTAAGCCGAAATACTGCTAGATTGTTAAATTGGGCCGAAAGACTGCTAGATTGTTAATTTTGGTTGAAAAACTACTAGATCGATAAATTTGGCCGAAAAACTGCTAGTTCGATAAATTGGGCCTAAAAACTGCTAGATCGATAAAATGGGCCAAAAAAAACCTTCTAGTTCGAAATATGGGCCAAAGTTCGCTAGATTGCTTTACGGGCTAAATACTATTTTGTTTAATAAGCCCAAATGAAAACTTTAATTAAAAACTCATTTGTATTATGGGTTACTTGATAAATTATTTATGATTAAAGTTTGTTATTCGTACATAATTGCATGGGATGGGATATATGATGAAGAGAAGAAAGGCCTGTGGCCACGAATCTAGTTCGGTGGCTCTGCCACAAATTTTGGCTTAATGCCTCTAGTTCGGTGACTATGTCACAATCTAGTTCGGTAGTGCACTACAATATTATTTAAAAGGTTTAATGCCTACGATTGGTGTGTTTGGCGGGGTGGGTTGACTTGATCCCCACAGGTGTGTTGGTTGGTACGGGGGTGTGTAGCGGATGGAAATTAGGCTTGGTTGGGAAATTCATCTTACATGCATTATATTTATTTTATTTTATGCTATATTGTTAAAATCTGCAATTGGGCTCAAGCCCAAATTAATGCCTCGATGGTCTGGCCCAATAAAGATGGTAAGTGAGTTACATACTGAGTTCTTTGTAACTCACCCCGTTTTATTATCCATTTCAGGTAATGGAAATTGATGTGGACTTGGGCCAGGGATGACTTGGTGGAGGCCATACTACAAGCATGGGTTTTATAAACTATGATCTTTATTTAAGTTACTTATTTTAATTACTATTTTGGGTTGATGTAATAAGGCCTCTAAATATGTTTTATGGATTTTATTGTGTGGATGGATTTAATTTTGTTTAAGACTCTCAATATGGGCTTATGTTAAACTCTTAAAGTTTTCTTAAAATATTGTGTTTTATAACATTTTGAATACCTAAATTACTCTTTTAAATTCTTTCAAATTCTTTTAAAATTACTTTAAGGTTTTGACAAATATATTTTAAATAATAAGATTTTCAAACAAGTATTTTCTTAAATCATAAATTTTGAATCATCGTACCAAATTTTTATTAAACTCTATTTCCAAAAGGTTTTGTAGTAATGTTTTACTTTAATCACTAGAGAATTAAATGAATGTTCGATTGGTGTTACAGTATGGGTGGCGAGAATCTTTGTGTTCGCTGGAGATGTGAATAATGTCGAAAAAAAACAACAAGAGCATCCTGACAGAACTAATGTCAAACGATTCCATCACAAATCTTTTTTTTTTCCTGTAAAATCAATAAAGAGTGAACTATCGAAGACCAAGTCATCTCAACCATTAGTGTTCAATCCAATGGTGGAGAATCGTAGTATCAAAAGAAAAGAATGAGAAAAGGTAAAAATATGATCTTGGGTTTTTGGGTTTCCATTTTTAGTATATATATATTTATCAAATTTGGCTGATAAAATTTATTTTCTAGTTTTTTAGGTGAAAAAGTCACAAAGAAAACTGCAAAAAAGATCAAATTATATAATGTATAAACATTGATGATTAAATTTTAGAATCAAGACTAAATTAGCATTAACGTATAAATGTTTGAGGGTTAGCACGGCTAATATGCTAATTTTAAAAGCTGACACATCATCTTTCCATTAATCATTTAATAACAAGTGGCAAAAAAATAAAAAAAAATCAAATAGTTGGGTGACCATTTTATAACTTTTTAGAGTTTGGTAACCAAAAAAGAAACTTACCAATAATTGGGCGACTACCAATGTAATTTACCTTCTATTTTTTGGGTTGAAGTTGATTTTAATTATTATTAATATTAAAAAAGGGCTTATACTTTTCCAAAATATTCAATTAAGTTTATCTAAAAAACACACTTCATTTAAGACTTCAAATGTTAAAAACGCATTAATTAATTTAGTTAACTGACGATTTCCACCATTAATAGTTTATATGCTAATTGTAACAGACACAATTGTTGACGTGCTGAAATAAAAGTTTTAAAAAACTATTAAAAATTATTTAAAAATTTTAAGTTTAGGGATAAATTCACTTTTACGTTAATTTAAATATGTACATCGAATTGTTCAGATATGTTCGAAATTTAATTTTTTTAAATATTATTAAAATTTTATAAAATATAATAAATATTATATAAAAATGAGAAATAAAAATTCAAAAAAATAAAAATTATTAAAAATTTTAAGTATACAATGAATTTGAACAAATAATCGCCAAAAATCATTTGAATCTAAACATTCTATCTCACAACTACTAAATCTTGTTTTTTTTTTTAATAAGCTTTTAGTTCCTGTTGTTGATTTTTATCTAATTTAGTAATTGTATCATTGGTGTTTGATATATTTTTAAGATATATATATATATATAATTTTTATTTCTCACTCCTTTTATAATTTTTATAATGTTTTATAAAATTTTAATATTTTTTTAATTTTTAATATATACATATAATTTGAAAATTACATTTAAAATGAATCTAAACAAATAAGTGTCCATATTGAAATAAATCTAAATGTCCATTTGTCAATGTTAATTTTAGGTTTAAATATTTTTAATAAATTTGAATTTTTAATACATCAATTTTATAACGGCTAACTTAACAGCCACAATAATAATCAATGAAAAAAATCATTGGTCAAAAAAATTAAGAAAAAATTTAATTAGGTATGTTTTCGTGAAAAGATTTAATTAAAATTTTAAGAAAGTATAGAAATTTTTTTACCCTTGTATCTATCTATACCCATTTCTGCTCTAGTAAAAACACCTCTAAAGTGCTAAGACTACTGAGTTGTAACTCAAGATAAAACAAGTAGGAAAATTGAATGTAAATGAACCTCAGTTGCAAGTAGTATAAGAACAAAGGGGAAAATAGAAGTTACGGGTATACAATTTAGTGTTAATTTAAGTTTGTGGAATCTTATAGGGTGAAAATTTTATTATAAATTCACAATACAAATTATGTTTTAAACTCAACCTATAACACCATTGTTTAATTTAGATCCAATATGGAAACAATTACTTAGTTCAGACTTAATATGAAAATAATTGTTAAGTTTAAGACTTAAATTAAATAAAAAAAATTTAAACCTCGATGGGAGAAAAATGGTAGATACTAAATAGTGATTTACTGGTTAATTTATTAGGTTATAAACCTTAAATTTTTGCCTTCATATTTTTGTGAAAAAGGCGGATTCGTTACCGTTTTATAGAGCCCACGTAGCCCAATTGAAAAACCTATAGTTATTTAATTATAAGCCAACAGAGGGGTATTCCTGTAAATGTGAACACAAGATCCCCCCTGGAGTGGGTCGGGTCGCGCACGGGTAGGCCTTAAACGACGCCGTTCTTAATAGGACTAAAATGAAACAAAAATAAAATTATAGGGTAAATTTTAAAAAATGAAAAATACTGGATTCTAAACTAATTGAAAAGCGGAAGGGCTAAAAGTGAAATTAGACCCTCCCACAAAAACACGCGGAACCTGAGGTTGGAGCGGGTCGGGTCTCGGGTCAGCCCCCTAAACGACTCAGTTTTGGCGTTAAAGGGCCTAAGTGAAACGACGCCATTTTACTTCCATTATTTAAATCAAATTTTTTTAAAAAAACTTCATTTTCTCTTTTTTTCTTCAAAAAAACAAAAGAAACTCTCTCAACTCCTTTCCCTTCTCCAGGCTTGTAACACCCCAAACCCGGCCCAAACACCACGACCGGATCTGGTATGTCACTAAGAAAATTCGATAAAACACATGTCGTATTTTCAGAAAATATTTTTCTAAAGTTTATCTTCTTATTCGAAAGAAATTTAATAATTGATAGTTTAAATAAAATATGCCTTTATAAATTAAAAACCCAAATTTAAATACATGCATTAGTTCAATAAGAATTTAAATAATTAAAAGTAACTAAAGCCCAAAATAAAATAAAACATAAACTAGTGGCCCATGGCCTTATTACAACGAGATTTAAAATCCATTAATTAAAAAATAAAGTATTAACTTAAGTCTTTTTGCTGGATCTAGATGTTCTTTTGCATGGCCACCTTGCATTCCTCTCCAGCCCGGTCCGAAGCACTAGGTATCACCTGAAAGGTTAATTAATAGGGTGAGTCGTGAGACTCAGTGTGCAACCTCGTGCACCACTAGATTTTGGCCTTAGGCCCATAAAATAGATTAATAATTTCATTTATAAAAAAAATAACAAATAATAAGCAAGGCCTAACTCGTTTGCCTAGATTTCCATCCGCTACACGCCCCCGTACCAGCCATTCACACCATTGGGGATTTCTACAATCGACCCACACCGCTACACGCCAAGATGGCAGTCATGCTGCTCATCAACATATTATGGTCGAAGTCCTTATAACAGATCACGGCATTAGCCGCTACAACATATAACAGATCACGGTATAAACCGCTACACATATAACATATAACTTCCTCCTTTCATCAACCCAACCCATGCAATCATAAAATCAATAAACTTTTATCATATAAAGTCAAAACATTCACTGACCTGGTGATTTGCTTCACCCTTTTCGGGTTTCCAACATTAAACTGAGATATCGGCATTTATCACAACATATAAACTTATGATCATACATTAATAATTAGATCTAGATGGTGGGGAAGTATTACACACCTGATATCACAAAATCTACTATCCTTAGTTGATATCCAAATCTACTATCCTCAGTGTAAAGCCTTACTCAAAAGCCGAAAAATTGTGAAAATAGGCCTCTCCTATATTCGGCCATGATTAGTATTCTACCCTATTTTATACATATAAATAAACAAATCCTGTTACCTTGAAATCCCGAAAGTAACACGATTCTATAACTTAGAGATCTATGCGATTGGCCTCCTTCTTCAAATCCCGGAATGCCGAAAAGAAGAGTGAAATAAGAGATTAATTTCTAATAGCCATTCGGCTAAGGACTTTGGAAAGCCAAAAGAACATTGAAATCGTGAAATCAACACTTACCTATTGTTTCCTTCAGATTCCGGCACAAGTAGACTCCATTAAAGAGGATTCGACAACTTCAGGAGGTGAGATCCTAGAGATTTCGACTTTTGGAAGAACAAAGGATTTGAAGGGAGAGTTAAGAATAGAATAATAGAGATGTAGTTTCAGCTTTTGAATCAAAGTAAAGATGAAGGGATAGGCTTAGAGATTTTGGCTTTTTGTAGAGAATGAAGAAGAAGATGGAACTTTAGGAGTTTTCGGCTTTTACTTAGAGAAGAAGAGAAAAGAATGAGAGAAAAACCCAAATGCCAAAATTAAAGAAATATTCCCCCTATTTATAGAAATTTCAGCATTTACCTAACCTTGCAGATAAATCTTATCTTTTCTCTTTTATCTTAATCTACTAGCTCATCTAAAAGAGACTTAATTATCTCTAACTCCTCCCTTCTTTATCAGCATATTATCCACATATTTTAATCATTAAAATCCCTAAATTTTAGCCTTTATCTGCTTATTATCCACATAAAATAAATTCCTAAATAATAGCCTTTATCTGCTTATTATCCACATATTTTAAACATTAAAACCCCTAAATTTTAGCCTTGTTGCCATCCATTCCACCTAATCCTAATGCCCAAAATTTAGCTAACTTAAATTAAAAGAATTGGGCTCCATGAAACTTAAATTTGGGCCCCTTACTCCCTTGTGTGGTGTCACCTCTTAAGATTGAGCCACAAGCCCACTTTGGTATTTTAAACATAATTACCACTCTTTTAACTCTATAATGCCTAATCTAATAATTTAACTAAGGCCTTTGCCCAATTCTGAGCCTAATTTGGACCCCTATTACTTAAATTAACACATTACACATGTTCTCTCATTAAACGCATAGGCCCAAAAATTCAGGATGTTGCAAGGCTCCGGCCATTCCTACGGCGCCGGACCACCGTGGCTGCCGCCGATTACCGGCGACAGTGCTACCGTACACGGTGGCCGGAGAACACCAAAAGACACCCTTTTGAAGCCTGTCACATGTAGAACGCTGATCCGAGGTCAAAACCCCCAAAAACCCAGCCTAACCCGACAGAGAAATAAAGAAACATTTCGTTTCTTCTCCTTTTCCTGCGTGGCCTTCGACGGCGAGGAGACCAACCGATTTAGGTAAGTTTCTTTATCTTTTTATTCCTATATCTTATATTTTTTAAAAAGAAATAAAAAATAAAACGACAGATACATCCAAAAAAGTTCACCTTTTGTTTCAAATTTTTTTTATTTGATTTCTTTTTCTTCATGCATGTGTTACAATCTGATTTTTATTGTGGCTTTATAGCCGAATACAAAAAGTTTGCTACTGTTTTTACTGTATATTTGCTTCATTTCTGCTTTCCCTGTTTTGCTTGTTTGCAGGCGTTGACAGAGGCAGAGAAGAGATTTTTCCATTTCGGTGCAAGCTTGCAAACGGACCTCAGGACGAGGCGTAGGCGACGTGGCCAAGAAGGAACGGCGCAGGGGGAGACCCTAGGGTTTTGCTTTACTGAAAAAAAAACTTAATGTTGTGGGCTTGTTTAAGTTGGGCTTAGGGTTTGTTTTTTTCAATTTGGGTTGGTATTTGTGAATTGGGCTTTGACTATTTTTTTTATTTGTTGGGTCTGTTTAAGCACGGGCAAATTGGGTCTATCACAACAAGAATAAACAAAATGTCCTAAATTTTGTAAACTAGCCAATTCCATTCCTTTAAAAGAAAAACTACCCACTACGTTAATTCAACCTAACTTTATGTCTAACGGCTTCAAAAAACTTTTAAGCTTTGATTTGATTTATTAACGGCAGCCAACTCAAACTAACAAAAAATGAGTTAATTTTCATTGAAAGATATCAAGTTCTCAACCATTTAAAGTAAAAGAAAAACAATGCATTTGAGGATTATCTAATTTAATAATAAACATTTAAAAAAATGTTTTATTTATACTCATTGTATATTGAATTATATTTTATGTAAAAAATATAATAAAATTAGGTAATGTGTAAATATTAAGATCTAATGTTTTAAAAATTAAAACTAAAATTGAAACAATGTGTAAATATTAATGATTAAATTTAGTATTATGTTAAAAATATCTTATCATTTTTCATTAATTATTTAACCCCCAATGACTAAAAATGAAAAAAATCAAATAATTGAGTACCGCATAGATCTCGTTAGCTCCGTATAATTTTACAATAGGTGGAAGCTTCTCTAATCAGTGGAGAGATGATAAATGACAAATCATTAAACTTTTGGTTTAAACATGCAAATTACGTTTTGAGAGGTCATCATCTTGATTTGGTAAGTGCGTTAAGTTTGACTCGATGAAAATGGTTGCCAGTCTTTTCAATCCAAGTGTTCAGCGATGATTTACAGATTTAAAGATAGCTACGATTCAACCCGGGTAGACAAAGTAAAAGATGAGGACCCCTTGGAGTCTCCCATTTTACTACTCACTGAATGGAAGACGACTCAGGTCGAAGCTTTTCTGCAAAATGGAGTGATGAAAACCTTACAATTTTTGGTTGAAACCTGCAATTTACGTGAAACAAGAAAAAGCTTCATCTTCTGTAAACCTTTAATTTGTGGGGTTAGAATATTTTCATGCATCTTTAATTAATATCTTAAAAAATAAAAAAATTAAATAAATGAGACATATGGTGGTTTTTAATTTTAAAAAAATACCACCGCATTCTAACAAGACTAGTGACCAAACCGATTAAATTATTGATTCGTTGATCTGATCGATTTAATTAAATAAATAATTAAGATATATAAAATAAAATAAATTAATTCAATTAAAATTTTAACACAGTTCAATAAGTCTATATTAACTCATGAATCAACAAGTTTAATGTCTCTCTCCAAATTGATACTTAGACCAATTTTTGATACAACCAAGTTAACCTGCTGCTCTAATTCAAACAAGCATGCATGCTAAATTTAATTACACTTCCATTTAAGACAGGCACTGAGAGGACATGTGAGGGCCTTGGCGCTCCCTTAATTTGGTGATATTGCTTTTAAGCCTTTAAAATTTGCGACATTATGGTTAATAAGTGATAAACTTTCCATTTTAGCTTCCAATATATTTTATAAATCAATTCCAATCTCTTAAAAAGAATTTCTTACTTTGCCATTGCACCTAATTATTATACATAGAATACGAGAAACCTAATTTAAGATGTAGCAAAATGCTCATTTTATTATTAGTTTTCTTTAGTTCTTGAATTTTTTTAGACCACATTAGTCCTAAAACTCATTAAGTACTTTGTACGTTTTAGTCTATGCGATGATGTGATACTTTGATTTCGTGTCATGTTATCACCTAAAAAATTATAAATATTTTTATAAAATTTAAGTGATGATGTGACATAATCATAGAGTTTCACTTCATTACATGAATCAAAATTGGAGAAAATTACCTTGAAAGATTAAATGTTATCATTTATTTTAATATATCAACTTAATCATTTCGACTAAAACCTTATTTATTTTTTACATTAATTTTTATATAATTTTTTCCACCACATAATCTGGCACGTGTATATATATTAAGTGAGTTAAAACAATAAGTGTGTTGAGTTGAGAAAATGGAATCAAAATGGATAAGGGTGATAATTGTAATAATGATAAGTGTGTTAATTTTGGAAGAAGCAAAGTGGAGTATTGGATGTTGGGATGAAGAAACATGTAATTGATTATCTTCATATAATTAACAGAAATTAACCTGCTTTCAAGGCCGAATAGTTTGGAAATTCTTGATCTAAGTAGAACCAATATGACCAACAAGTTCTTGTCATATTTGGGTGGCTTTTCATCTTTAAGAAATTTATGTCTTCAGGGTAATAAAACCATAAAAGCCTAAGCCCAACAAAACTGATTTGTTTTTCCTTGTTGCAACTCCAAACCATAACTTATCCATAGATTGAAATGGTAACCTCTAAAAATACAATCACCATGATAAACGGCTAAACTATGCTAATCTTGTTAGTTTGAATTTCCAGCTTCTCAAATCCTTTAGAAAGACAAGAAAGAAAAAGAAGAAAGAGTGTTCAGCAAACGCCTTGACTAGGGAAAATTTACTTCTATATCAAATTTTAGGTGTCCTATCATCTTATTGAAATCAAATACTTGGAAGAAAACTTCATTAATGTTCTTTTGACAAATTTCGAGGAGTAAGAAATTGTAGATATGGAATGACTCTATATGAATGCCCAGAGAAACGCTTATCCGATAGCAGGATGACATCTTACAAAGAAAAGATTTACGCCTCTTGAGGCTTTACGTGCAAGATCCTCTTCTCCTTTCTCTGAGCCGGTTGTGCTTTACGGTACCTATATGAAACCAAAACGTAATGGGGACATTTAAACACCCATGCATTTTGCAACGAGAGGAAAATAAAAAGAACCCCTTAATCAATTACCAATATTCGAAGCTTTGTTGTGCGACTTTGTACTTATTTTCCAACCGCTTTTGAGACGCTAATACCTTCAAAAAGGATAAAAGATAACATGTATGGTAAAGTGGGAAGAAAATTACACTGGAAAGGAAGAACGAAAAGTCACATAGATTCTACGACCATAAAGGCGTCTATAGTTGAGTAAATGAGCAATGCGATCATGGATAAAAGAGAACAAAAGAATATTAAAATGATCAAAATAAAGGTGAGAGATCACGAGAAATGTAAATAAAGGATCCAAAAGAAAACTTAAGAAAGAAACAAAAGAAATAAAGAAAAAATGAGGCTTACTTATGCGTTGTGGCTCTGTCTCATCTTTACCAAGTCATCATTCATTTCAAGCACGACTTGATCTAAAATTTTCTCTGGGTCTTGAAGGAACTTAAGAGTGCATTTGCATACAACCGCCATCATTGTTGAATTGAGTCATGTTATTGATGTAACAGGACCAAAAGTTGGAATCGAAGCCATGGTATTGTTACATTAATGTATATAAACAGTCCTAAACTCGACCTTGACAACTCTAGCAAACCGATCAAAAAGGTTCATGCGCGCACACCAAGGGCACCTCCTCTTTGTCCAGTAACAATGAGATCTTCCATGAACACTCCTTAAGCTTGTAAGTTTTAGGAAGCTACTGTTTAAAGGGGAAAATAGGAAAATAAAATGACAAACCACTTTAGAAGTTAATATTTAGCTCTTTCAAATGATGTTAGAGGTCTCTCTAAAGTTGGTATTGTCATGTCGTATGTACGTCCTTCTTTACAGGAGTTTCATACTTTCATATTACTCCCTAATCATAAGTTAGAATGCAGATAAAATAGTCAAATAAGAAATGGGAGGAAGAAAATGGGTTGAAAAGATGGTCGCTTACATGAATCTGTTCAAAATTTCATCACAAAAAAAAAATACTTCACTAAAAAAGCATACTGAAATTGCTAGAGAACCGAACCAATTCATCAACAAATTTTTATGTTATAGAACTCGTTAACTTTTTGACATGTAAATCATACAAATGTCGTTATCCGAAAACCATTTATGCTTTAATAATTTAATGTCTTTAAGAACACATTTGACTCAACACTTAACTAAGCTTTTGCTTTAACTATACCATTAGCAGACAACCAATAAACTAGTAGCTCATTGAACATAGAAATGCCATCATCAATTCAACCAGTTGAGCTTGAAAGTATTTTATGTATTCCATTTGAGTTAAGTTAGCAGCCTAGTCAATCTACTTATCAAATAACATTCATAGCAACCCTGTTTTCACTAATAAAGCTATGTAAGACACAGCGACTCTAAAATGACAATAAGAATGAAAGCCTTTTTTTTTTTTCCTTTAAGAGAAAAAAAAGCATAACTTTGATATATGCCATCTAATAAACAAAACTCAGTTCCAAATTCCAACGCTGGTCTTTTTCCAAAAGAAGTAAAAGGGAAAAAAACAGCATTAACCATCTTAAAAAAATAGAAATAACGAATACCCATTTAAATTGAAAAAAAGGAAGATTACCTCCGCCATTGAAGAAGGAAGAAGTGAGTGGTTTCTTAACTAAACAGAGGGTGCTACTATTCCTGAAGCTTGAAGAAGAAGCAGTGGGTTTCAATGGGATGGTAAATCCTGAGATTATGTGAGACTTGACAGCCATCTTAGGATTAATGGGAACAAAAATTGAAGAGTTTTAATGTTTTTTTTTTTTTTTGAACAAGGTTTTATTGCTATGAGAAAATAAAGAAATATAAATTTTATAGATAGAAATTAAAGAGACGAAGAAATCACTCTCTCGCAAATAGGCGTTTTCAGATTCGGATTTTTCCCTTTTATATAAGTGATTGATTTCTATTTTCGTCCGGTGCTGCCCAAAACCGTTGAACCGGGGGTGGTTCAACCGGTTCAGCTCTAGCTCTTGGTTCGATTTTATAATCATATATTTTTATGAGATTAATAAATTAGATTTTGCATTCCAAAAACTAAGAAAAATATTAGATTTTTCAATAACGTATTGTTCAATAAATAAAAAATTCAACATTAAAAAACGCTTTAGTATATTTCTAGAAAAAAATTAACTAGAAAATTACTCTAAAATTATATAGTTTTTGTTTATTAGGTATTTAAAGTTTTTTATTTGTCAATTTATATAAGAAAAAGTGTATGATATCGAATAAAAATGTGCCACTATCATGTTTTTATGGGTTAATATCATATTTTGAGTAAAATGAGATAAAATATCACTTTATTAAAAATTATAAATTAATCCCTATACATTAAAAAAATTTTCATTAAAAATTTCATCCATATATGTTGTTAATGAATGATTTGACATTTTTCAAAATTTTTATATAAGTCACTTGAAATTAAAGAATGAGTAGAATTAGATAAAAATGCAATAAATGCTAATGTGACAAAGGACCTAAACATTAACACATAGCGTGTGATAAAATTTTACTAGCTATTTTCTTGTCATCCTTATTGCTGCCCCAATATTTAATATATTTCATTCCAAAATTACAAGTGAAAAATTTACAAATAGGGAGAGAGAACAATGCCTTAAGTAGAGAATGGCAAATTTTTGGATGAAAAAAATGAGAAATGGTTAGGCCTATTTATAGTTAAGGTTTAAGGATTAACTTGCAAAGTACCTATACAAATAGGGACGAAAATTGCAATTAACCCATGTCGAATTTTAAACTAAATTTCGGTGCCTTAAATGCATCTATTTTCGGTGCCTAACCCATTATCTTTGACTTTTCAAAGAAAATGGGCTGCTGCTAATAGACTGTAAATGATACTTGATTGCATGTAAATATTTGAAAGCTACATGTAACACCCCAAACCTGGCCTAAATGTTACGACCGAATCTGGCATGTCACATAAAAGGGTTGTTTAAAAACTGTGCGTTTGTTAAAAAGTTCGTATTCTTTTTGAAACTCCGCGTTTTGTGGTTTGTTTGTAAAAGTCAATACATTCAATGCCCACTTTACAAAGTTGTTATTAATTTGAATAAAATTGTATTTGTTGTGAAAATCGAGTTTAAGTAATTTTGAATAAAAACGGTTTATTATCATTTCAAGAAAATCCCATATTGAACATTAAATAATAAACAGTAACCAAATTGAAAGCTAAAACCAAATAAAATACCAAAGGTCTTATTACATATCAAAATCCCAAAATTAAAAGCAAGTTTAAATATAAGAAACGAGTTTATGAGAAAACATTGCAGGGCCACCACAAGTCTGCCTCGGCTCCCCAAATCCGCGGTCTAATGATTACCTGAAACATTTAAAAAGAGGGGGTGAGTTTACGAAAACTCAGTGTGTGTTTCCCCTTACGAGTGATAACTGGGCCTAAGCCCACAGAAGCAGATTGGGCCTTAGCCCTCACAATAACATACTTGGCCGAAGCCCACATAAATCGAATCGGGTCGTAGCCCTAACGTCATAGTATAGCAGATAACACATGCCAAATGATGCAAAACCCATTTTTTAGTCATATTCGGCCATAAGCCCATAACATAGCATATCGAACCATAGCATATTAAATCACATGTACATATGAGAATGAAAATGCAATCCCGAACCCAAACCTAAATATCCATCCTCTACACATCACCCGTACCATCCAATCACGCCGTGGGGATTACTAAATCGACCCTCCATCCGCTACACACCATCGAAGCGATCATTTGCGATCAAGCGCACATCGCCCTTATAATCGTGGCATAGCCACCAGATAATGTGACATGAGTCACCAGATAATATGTGACATGAGTCACCAGATTCATAATGTGACATGAGTTACCAGATAATATGTGACATGAGTCACTAGATTCATAATATGTGACATGAGTCACCAGATAATGTGGTAATAACCACCAGAACACTTCCCCTTTATTAATATTACCCATATGCCCATGCAACATACATATTATTCAGATATTATGCAATGTGTCATGTATGCAAAACATATATTTAATATAAGAATAACATGAGTTACCATCATAATCAGATAGACATAAAACAACAAAATCAAGCTAATCAACCTCGAAAGGTATAATCGTAATTTTACCTACCAAGGGTATTTTAGTAATTTACCCACCAAGGGTATTTTCGTAATTTACCCACCAAGGGTATTTTCATAATTTATCCACCAAGGGTATTTTCTTAATTTACCCACCAAGGGTATTTTCGTAATTTATCCACCAAGGGTATTTTCGTAAATTCGCACCTGCAATGGCCTTTCCGAAGTTTTAATGTCGACACTAGCGACTCAGCTACCATTTCCGGTCGTACTGGACAATTGGGCCTAAAACTCGATTTCGGCCCATCCAGGCCCACACGCTCGTGTGGCCCACCTAGCACAAATCTAGCCACGTATATAAGTTCCACCTAGTCTAGTTCAACATATACTAACCAATCATGCAATTTACTCATATGGGCCCACGGGCCCATCAAGGCCCAAGCAGCCCCAACCCACAAGAATACTACTGATGGCCTCAACTATCGCGTCGAAGCCCCACATGTGCGCTCACACGCTCGTGTGGCTACTAATGCTGTGTGACCGGTATTTCGACATTTTGTCGTTCTACAGCTAGAGTAGAGAAGTACACACACACCTGATAGGAGTCCGGTGCTAATCCGCGCTCCGACCACTCCTGTGCCCAAACGCCCTCCAAGGTATGTTAACTCTCCTCCTGGCATGCTCTTTATATAGCTAGCTCTTCACCTTCATTCTTTGTGTCTTTCCGATGTGGGATCCCTTCGTCAGTAGAGTTTAAATTCAACTGAAACTCTTGCCATCCAATCCGCAAAATAAATACTCCTTTGCTTCTCACGAGATTCGAACCCAGGCTCCCTTGCAACATAATCCATGCCGCTAACCACTTGGCCACAAGCTCCTCTTGTGTCTTAAACCATGCGCAACTAAATATAAACTATAGCCCAAATTCTAAGATCCAAGTAAAAAGAAACCAAAATGCAAAAGTCAAGACTTGAACCTTGGACCTCCTTCCTTCCTTGTGGCATCACTTTACTACTACACCACACACTCCGCTTGTGTCATTTTTCTCCATATTTTATTCTTAAGGCCTACCTGCCAACTTCTAGGGTTTTTTTCACCTAAAACCAAAATTTCTCCAAAGCCAATATTTGATCCTGGGACTTCATAGAAGCCCTCTAACCTTCCAAAATCACTTATCTAATAAGTCTAACTTGCATTAATACCGTTCTCAAAAATTTTAAACGCTACTACGCCTAAGGCCCATTTGGGCTCAGTTCTCCTAGGCCCAATTTTGGGATGTTACACTACATTTCTTATTGCATAGTTCCATGTCTTGAATGTCTTTCTATTTTAAGCTTTGATATGACATCGTCAAAACCCTTTCAGTTTCCCCTATTTCTTGTTCAATTTTCCCCTATCTTTGTATGGCTCTTTGGTGGATCTTGTTTATGAACCGGATGTTGTTTGGGTTTCAAACCTTTTACATTCTTAGACCGTAACTTTTCTTCCCTTACGTGGTGTTGGTTTGGACTTTGGATCTTATCAGCAAATTCCATAGATGGCATCGCGTATTGTCAGTTTGATTCAAGATCAGAATCTAAATGTTCAGTTTAATGGTACCATTCCCAACACTTTCTATCATGTTTTTGCTTTTGTCCATTTTGTTTTTCATGTTGAATTTGATAATTGAAATTGCTTCCTACATGCAAGGCTAATATCTCTAAAGCACTGAAAAAAGTTAGTACTGGTGGAAGAAAACCACTTGGTGATCTATCGAATTCAGTGAACCCAACCGCAAAGCAGACATCTAAGAAGGAGAGTTCTAAGATCATTTCATTCACGGAGAAAGAAACAGTTGCCTTTAAACTCTCGAAGGATTCAAGCAAGAAAAAGAGTGTCCCTAAGGCCTCTGAGAAAGTTCAAGCTAGTGGCAGGAAAGCTCTCTCTGACATTTCCAACTCAAGCAAGCCTCACTTGCAAGGAACATCAAAGAACTAAACTGCAAGTGTTTTATTGCAGAACATAATATAAAATGAGAGACACTCTTTTTCCTTGTAGTTTGGTTCTGCAAGTGTTATATTGCAGTTTTATATTATGTTAGGTTCTGCGAGTGTTATATTACAGTTTTATATTATGTTAGGTTCTGCAAGTGTTATATTGCAGTTTGGTTCTTTGATGTTCTTTGCAAGTGAGGCTTGCCTGAGTTAGAAATGTCAGAGAGAGCTTTCCTGCCACTAGCTTGAACTTTCTTCAAAAAAACAAAAGAAACTCTCTCAACTCCTTTCCCTTCTCCAGGCTCCGGCACCGGACCACCGTGGCGGTCGCCAATTACCAGCGACAGCGTCGACGTACACGGTGGCCGGAGAACACCAAAAGACACCGTTTTGAAACCCGTCACATGTAGAACGCTGATCCGAGGTAAAAACCCCCGAAAACCCGGCCTAACCCGGTAGAGAAATAAAGAAACATTTCGTTTTCTTCTCCTTTTTCCTGCGTGGCCTTCGACGGCGAGGAGACCAATCGATTTAGGTAAGTTTCTTTTTCTTTTTATTCCTATATCTTATATTTTTTAAAAAGAAATAAAAAAATGATAGATACATCAAAAAAAAGTTCACCTTTTGTTTTGAATTTTTTTTTTTTGGTATTTGATTTCTATTTCTTCATGCATGTGTTACAATCTGATTTTTATTGTGGCTTTATAGCCGAATACAAAAAGTTTGCTACTGTTTTTACTGTATATTTGCTTCATTTCTGCTTTCCCTTTTTTGCTTGTTTGCAGGTGTTGACGGAGGCAGAGAAGAGATTTTTCCATTTCGGTGCAAGCTTGCAAACGGACCTCGGGACGAGGCATGGGTGACGTGGCCGAGAAGGAACTGCGCGGGGGGAGACCCTAGGGTTTTGTTTTACTAAAAAAAAAACTTAATGTTGTGGGCTTGTTTAAGTTAGGCTTAGGGTTTGTTTTTTTTTAATTTGGGTTGGTATTTGTGAATTGGGCTTTGACTGTTTTTTTATTTGTTGGGTCTGTTTAAGCCCGGGCAAATTGGGCCTATTACAACAAGAATAAACAAAATGTCCTAAATTTTGTAAACTAGCCAATTCCATTCCTTCAAAAGAAAAACTACCCACTACGTTAATTCAACCCAACTTTTAAGTCTAACGGCTTCAGAAAAGTTTTAAGCTTTGATTTGATTTATTAATGGCAGCCAACTCAAACTAACAAAAAATGAGTTAATTTTCATTGAAAGATATCAAGTTCTCAACCATTTAAAGTAAAAGAAAAACAATGTATTTAAGGATTATCTAATTTAATAATAAACATTTAAAAAAATGTTTTATTTATACTCATTTTATATTGAATTATATTTTATGTAAAAAATATAATAAAATTAGGTAATGTGTAAATATTAAGATATAATGTTTTAAAAATTAAAACTAAAATTGAAACAATGTGTAAATATTAATGATTAAATTTATTATTATGTTAAAAATATCTTATTATTTTTCATTAATTATTTAACCGCCAATGACTAAAAATGAAAAAAATCAAATAATTGAGTACCGCATAGATCTCGATAGCTCCCTATAATTTTACAACAGGTGGAAGCTTCTCTAATCAGTGGTGATGACAAATGACAAATCATTCAACTTTTGGTTCAAACATGCAAATTATGTTTCGAGAGGTCATCATCTTGATTTGGTAAGTGTGAGAGTTTTAAGTTTGACTCGATGAAAATGGTTGCCAGTCTTTTCAATCCCAGTGTTCAGCGATGATTTACAGATTTAAAGATAGCTGCGGTTCAACCCGGGTAGACAAATTAAAAGATGAGGACCCCTTGGAGTCCCCCATTTTACTACTCACTGAATGGAAGACGACTCAGGTCGAAGCTTTTCTGGAAATGGAGTGATGAAAACCTTACAATTTTTGGTTGAAACATGCAATTTACGTGAAACAAGAAAAAGCTTCATCTTCTGCAAACCTTTAATTTGTGGGGTTAGAAGATTTTCATTCATCTTTAATTAATATTTTAAAAAATAAAAAACTAAATAAACGAGACATGTGGTGGTTTTTAATTTTAAAAAAATACCACCACATTCTAACAAGACTAGTGATCAAACCGATTGAATTATTGATTTGTTGATCTGATCGATTTAATTAAATAAATAATTAATATTCATAAAATAAAGTAAATCAATTCAATTAAAATTTTAACACAGTTCAATAAGTCTATATTAACTCATGAATCAACAAGTTTAATGTGTCTCTCCAAATTGATACCTAGACCAGTTTTTGATAGAACCAACTTAACCTGGTGCTCTAATTCAAACAAGCATGCATGCTAAATTTAATTACACGAGAGGACATGTGAGGGCCTTGGGGCTCCCTTAATTTGGTGATATTGCTTTTAAGCCTTTAAAATTTGCGACATTATGGTTAATAAGTGATAAACTTTCCATTTTAGCTTCCAATATATTTTATAAACCAATTCCAATCTCTTAAAAAGAATTTCTTACTTTGCCGTTGCACCTAATTATTATACATAGAATACAATAAGCTTAATTTAAGATGTAGCACAATGCTCATTTTATTACAAGTTTTCTTTAGTTGTTGAATTTTTTTAGACCACATTAGTCCTAAAACTCATTAAGTACTTTGTACGTTTTAGTCTATGCGATGATGTGATACTTTGATATCGTGCCATGTTATCACCTAAAAAATTATAAATATTTGTATAAAATTTAAGTGATGATGTGACATAATCATAGAGTATCACTTAGAGGTGTGCATGGGCCAGGCGGCCCGACTCGGCCCGAAGGCCCGCCCGAAATGTGGGAGGGTTTGGGCAAAAATATAGGCCCGAAAAATGGGCTTAGGCAAAAAAATGAGGCCCGTTTAAAAAATGGGCCGGGCCTCAGGTATGATTTTTGGCGGGCTCGGCTACTGCTACGAAAATATTTTAATAATAATATTTTTTTTATTGATAAAATGTTAACTTTAGTATTATATTTGATTTATTATATTTTTATTTGTTTTTGTTTTAATATTTATTTTTATTTTTTTAAATGTATTTAATTTATTATATTTTATTTTTTAATAAAATAAGTAAAAAAATTTTATATTAGACGGGCTGGGCTCGGGTCAGGCTCGGGCCTACCAATTTTATGGCGGGCCGGGCCTGGACAAATTTTCAGGCCCATATTTCGGGTCGGGCCGAGCTCGGGCCTACCAATCGGGCCGAAATTTTTTGGACCCGCAGCATCTGCCGGCCTACTTACCATGCACACCTCTAGTATCACTTCATTACATGAATTAAAATTGGAGAAAATTACCTTGAAAGATTAAATGTTATCATTTATTTAATATATCAACTTAATCATTTCGACTAAAACCTTATTTATTTTTTACATGTATATATATCAAGTGAGTTAAAGCAATAAGTGTGTTGAGTTGAGAAAATGGAATCAAAATGGATAAGGGTGGTAATTGTAATAATGATAAGTGTGTTAATTTTGGAAGAAGCTAGCAAAGTGGAGTAATGGATGTTGGGATGAAGAAACATGTAATTGATTATCTTCATATAATTAACAGAAATTAACCTGCTTTCAAGGCCGAATAGTTTGGAAATTCTTGATCTAAGTAAACAATTTCTTGTCATATTTGGGTGGCTTTTCATCTTTAAGAATATGTCTTGAGGGAAATAATTTACAAGGTAAGGTTTCTTGTTGCTCTTTCACTTTTAATTTCTTTTGGAGTATAATACTCAATTGGGTTTGACAGAGTTTTATAATCTGAAGAAGTTGGATTTAAGTCAAAATCGAATAGAGAGCCTACAATCTTCCTATGGTAAATATATGCAAAAACTATTTAATTAAGTCTTTTTTTCTTCATCTATTTTTAAACTAAGATGTTCTCTTGTTTTCAACATGATTAAATTAAAGTAGAAAATAAATCCTATAATGAAGCTGAAATGATGCCCATTTTTTAATGCAGGAAGTGGAAGACAACTGAAGTTGATTTGAGTTCTAATCTCTGCAATAATAATATATTTGCACAACTTAGTGGATTCTTAAATTTGAAGTCTTTGAATATAAGGTGGAATCAACTAAATGGTGGTAAAATGAACATGAAGACCAAAAATAGATGTAGGAGCACTTAATTTAATCCTGGTTTTATTTGCAGAGTTTTGTGGTTGGAACAATTTAGAGAGTTTAGACCTGAGCGAAAATGAGGTGAACCAATTTATGACTTATGAAGGTACGGATTGATGATTAATATAAATTTCAATCTGATATTAGCTGCTAATTTAGTTTATCATTTTCACTTGCAGAAGTTAAAAGATTCTTTATTTAGATGCTGTTTCCACCGACGGAAACACTTCCATTTGTTAAGACCCTGTTTCTTAAACAAAACAATGGTTAATACACGTAAGGCTGTCAGTTTAAGGTATTTATGTTGTACATTTTTAAAACCTTAATACAGAGTTGCATGTGGAGAACTTGATCATGGATTATACTCCTCTGCACATCAACTTCTTGGAAAGCATTGGCATCTTCACTCCCCTCAAACCCTTGTCTTTCTTTAACTGTGGCCTGCTCATGGAGGTAATACAAACATTCAATTTCTTCTATACTTAATAAAAAATTTCTGTATTTTGTTGAACCAAACACAACCTTAGATAAATACAAGACCTCTACATTATCCTTAATTTCCTTTCTCAGGTTTATGTTTTCAAAGGAAATGATCTGGCGGGTGCAATCGCTTCATGTTTGGTTAACTTAACATTTCTTCGCTAACAATCACTTCACTGGAAATATTGCCTCCACGCCCCTCACTAACCTCACAATGCTTCAATTCCTCTCCTTCTCAAAAAACCAATTTCAAGTTCCATTGTCATTCAGATCCTTTGCAAATCACTCTAACCTTGAAGCCCTTTTCGCCAATGAAAACAAGTTGGTAGCGGAACCAGCTGGTTTCCAAACATGGTTGCCAAAATTTCAACTACAACTTCCTAATTTCCTCTATTTCCAACATGATTTGAGATACGTTCATCTTTCTTATTGCAATTTTGGCGAGATAAGGTTCCCACATTGGTTGCTATAGAATAATACAAGGCCACAACAACTTTACGTGATAGATAGTTCAATTGCGGGGCCTCTAACCTTATCACCACATCCTAATTTGAAGCTCTCAGTACTTGATATATCCAATAATAGGATACAACATGAAATTCCAATGAATTTTTGCTCACTTTTTCCATATGTAGAGTTCTTAATCATGTCGAAAAATGCCTTTAAGACTACTATTCCTCTTTGTTTCAGTAGTATGCAGAGGTTAGAAAGATTAGACCTGTCCCACAATAATTTGTTTGGAGGAATACCTGAAGAGTTGGCCACGAGTGCCTCATTACTTCGGATTAGACTTTCAAATAATCCTGCAATTTATCATTTAATCGGTTCGTTGGAAGCATTATATTTGGACGGGAACAAGTTTGAGGGAGATATTTCTGATGTTTCAACTATTAGCTCTAAAAGTCTCCAAGTGTTAGATTTAAGCAATAATCATTTCTCTGACAAGCTTCCAAGATGGTTATACAATCATACAGATTTGTGGGCACTGGATTTGTCCAAAAACCATTTCGAAGGTCTCATTCCTATGGAATTATGCAATCTGGTGAGTCTTACTAGAATAATTTCATCTTAATTTAATAAAAAAATGTATGACATCCAATAAAAACGTGCTAGATAAAATTAAACTAACTTAATCATTTAAGTACCATGAAAAAGAAAAATTTCACTTGAAACAGACCAAAAAGACTATTTTTCATCAACTGGAAGAAAAGCAAAGTTTAAGGTCAATATATTACGGTGATATTCATACTTTTAACAGAGTTTACATAAATTTCCATGTCAATTTCTCGTTTTATATCATGTTCGCAATAAAAATGAGCATGCTGCACTATGATTATTTGGCTCTCCAGAAGAAAACCAGATGACACACCATTCAACCAGGCTTTCATTTCACCTCAAAACTTGAATGCAACATAAGTTGCAACATGTTTACTAAAAATAACCGCAGTCAAGTACAATAAAAGAATTTCTTTCTAATACATGGATTACCGCTAATATATGGTGCCAGCTAGAATTTGACAACCAGGCCTTGAAACTTGAAATCAATGCTTTTTCACCATTATGGTGATTCTATCAACTTAAAACTTTGAATGTACTCAGGATCATACCACTCGATATAATGATCCGGTGCCTCTGGACTAGCTGGGCAAGAGTCGAGTTTCCTAGACAACTTATGCTTTGGATCATACCACTCTATATAATGATCTGGTGCCTCTGGACTAGCTGGAGGAGATAGTTCTTCAATCAGCATTGCAGTTATCTCGTTCATTTTGGCATACCTCGAAGGACTAGTAGGTCATGTAATGTGATAAACTAGTATTCTTAGGACAATCCATATGCTAAAGCTTATGAGACTGCTAAAATGAGATGAACGTTTACCTCCATTTTGTTTGACAATGAATGTTGCTTTGCAGATGCAGAATGTTTGCAGAAATCTAAACCAAAAAACATGCATACAAATGCAAGTATCCAGTCAGCCAAATGTTAATTCAGTGTAAACATATGAATGAATGCCAAGTGAATTTCTTTACCATCTAATTCGAGGATCCGTAAAAATTCATTAGTGCTTATGGCTCTTTTCTGTGCTTTGATGCATTCTTCGTGATTGTGCAGAAACCCTTCCTCTACAATATCTTCTGGAATACATAGCTTTGTAGTTTGGTTCTTTGATGAATCCTTGGGGAGTTTAAAGGCAACTGTTTCTTTCTCCGTGAATGAAATGATCTTGGAACTCTCCTTTTTAGATGTCTGCTTTGCAGTTGGGTTCACTGAATTCAATAGATCACCAAGTGGTTTTCTTCCACCATTACTGGCTTTTCTCGGTGCTTTAGAGACATTAGCCTTGCCTGTAGGAAGCAATTTCAATTATCAAATTCAACATGAAAAACAAAATGGACAAAAGCAAAAACATGATAGAAAGTGTTGGGAATGGTACCATTAAACTGAACATTTAGATTCTGATCTTGAATCAAACTGACAATACGCGATGCCATCTATGGAATTTGCTAATAAGATCCAAAGTCCAAACCAACACCACGTAAGGGAAGAAAAGTTAGGGTCTAAGAATGTAAAAGGTATGAAACTCAAACAACATCCGATTCATAAACAAGATCCACCAAAGAGCCATACAGAGATAGGGGAAAATTGAACAAGAAATAGGGGAAACCGAAAGGGTTTTGACGATGTCATGTCAAAGCTTAAAATAGAAAGACATTCAAGATATGGAACTGTCCAATAAGAAATGTAGCTTTCAAATATGTAGTATCATTTACAGTCTCAATTAAAGCACTCATCCTAAAACTAACAGTGAAAGAACCCAGTGTAAACTGTGCAAGGAATGCTAAGTATTAACAAGGCTATTTCCATATTAAAGCATCATCAGATGTTGGAACAAATTTTGAAAAGTGAACTCCGAAGCATATCAAAAGTCTTACATGTAACTAAAATCGAAACCTTAATTTACAAAACCCAAAAACCTTTCGGTTTACAAGATACATGTGGTATAAAGGAAGGGAAAACAATGGAATTCTTGGAATTATTCTTTCCTTCTTCCATTCATTTCTCAACAAACAAACAGATGTTCTTGTTTTTATGGTTTTCCATTCGGAAACAATCAATAATTCAAATCCCCACCCTAAGTTTAAGAAAAAAGAAAAAGAAAATTGAATATTTCTCTTTCAACCATTAAAGCATACAGACAAAAACCTATAAAACAAAACTTACGACGGCTTTTTGATGAGTCAAAATTTCTTGCTTTTGATCTGCAGATTCTTGTCACGGACCAGATCTAAAAACCAAGAAAAGAGGAGAAAAATTCGAGAGAGGAAAAGAAATAGAAGAAGAGATTCTGGATTTTTGATTCAAAAACATCATAAACAGAAAAGAGCCATAAGCACTAATGAATTTTCACGGATCCTCGGATTAGATGGTAAGGGGTGGTTCAACCCTTTATGAATGAATGCCAAGTGAATTTCTTTATCAGATCCGTGAAAATTCACTAGTGCTTATGGCTCTTCTCTGTGCTTTGATGCATTCTTCATGATTGTGCAGAAACCCTTCCTCTGCAATATCTTTTGGTGCAATATCTTTTGGAATACATAGCTTTGTGGGTAAAAATCCAAAAAATACCAAAAAAAATCAAAAATTACCGGAAAGGATAGGGTTTAAAAATATTGACCGGAAAGGGCAATTTCCCCCAAAAACGCGTCCCCGTCAGCGCGTTTTTGAGGAAAAAAAGGGATAAAGCGCGTCCCTGGGAGCGCTTTGTACGTCGTAAAAACGCGTCCACGGGCGCGCTTTACATTGGTGGCTAAAAGCGCTCCTACGTGGCGCGCTTTAGCCCCACAAAAAAAACTATTCTCGAATATTTTAAAAATTTACGAGAATAAACCTTTATAAAGGCTCAAAGTGACAACACCATTTTTTTAAGGTGTCATCAATTAATAAAAAATATAACTTACAAAGGAAATCTTTATATAGACCCAAAGTCTCATTTCCTTGTTTTCTTGAGTAAAGTGGGATATGTATGTGTATTTATAGACTCATGAATAGTTTTGTAGCTTGTTCCTAAACAATGTGGGATTCCTTCCTCTTTTAACTAACAACATGTCATCCCACATTGTTCCTTGTTTTCTTATGTTGTTAGTTAAAAGAGGAAGGAATCCCACATTGTTTAGGAACAAGTGCAAAAACTATTCATGAGTCTATAAATACACATATCTCATATCCCGTTTTACTCAAGAAAACAAGGAAAATGAGACTTTAGGTCTATATAAAGATTTTCTTTGTAAGTTATATTTTTTATTAATTGATGACACCTTAAAAAAATGGTGTTGTCACTTTGAGCCTTTATAAAGGTTTATTCTCGTAAATTTTTAAAATGTTCGAGAATAGTTTTTTTTTTAAAGTTTAAAGCGCGTCCACTGGGAGGCGCTTTTGTACGCCACGCAGCGCGCGTGCCTTGCCGTGGGCGCGTTTTTGCTGACGTAATAAAAGCGCCCCTGGACGCGCGCTTTAGGTCGCTTTTCACCAAAACGCGATGATGGGGACGCGTTTTGGGGAAAATTGCCCTTCCCTAGTCAATATTTTTGAACCCCGTCCTTTCCGGTAATTTTTAATTTTTTTGGTATTTTTGGATTTTTACCCTAGCTTTGTAGTTTGGTTCTTTTAAAATTTTACTAAAAATTATATATTAAAAATTAAAAAAATATTAAAATTTTATAAAACATTATAAAAATTTTTAAATTATTTTTTTGGCCACTCATTATCAAATGATTAATGGAAAGATAATATGTCAGCTTTTAAAATTAACATATTAGCCGTGTTAACCCTCAAACATTTATGCGTTAATACTAATTTAATTTTGATTCTAAAACTTTAATCATCAATGTTTATATATTATGTAACTTGATTTTTTTTGCAGTTTTGTTTTTTTGTGACTTTTTCACCTAAAAATTAGAAAATAAATTTTATCAGTCAAATTTGATAAATATATATATATATACACACTAAAAATGGAAACCCAAAAACCCAAGATCATACACTAAAAATGGAAACCCAAAAACCCAAGATCATATTTTTACCTTTTCTCATTCTTTTCTTTTGATACAACGATTCTCCACCAGTGGATTGAACACTAATGGTTGAGATGACTTGGTCTTCGATAGTTCACTTTTTATTGATTTTATAGGGAAAAAAAGATTTGTGATAGAATCGTTTGACATTAGTTCTGTCAGGATGCTCTTGTTGTTTTTTTGTCATTATTCATATCTTCAGCGAACACAAAGATTCTCGCCACCCATACAATTAACCCAATATTAAAAGAAAAATGAGAGTGCTTTTGAAATAACCAATTTCTACAGTCAGAGCCACAATAAGTTTAGCCAAGTCTAGGGAGTGAATAAGTTGAACAACTTGAGGCCTCGAAAGTTTAAACAGAGCCATGAATGAACTTACATTATCGGTTACCGAAGCTGACATCAAACAATAGATTTCATTGGTAAATAGAAGCGATTAGAACATTACCACTTCATCCCTTTTTGACGTCTTTCTTGCATTTAACTTAATGGAAAAATGAATGATAACAAGTATCGTAACCATTCTTTTGAAAGGTCGACTTTTATTTTAAAAAACACAAAAAAATAGGAGTCACCACCAATTGCTAGAGAACCAAACCAATTCATCAACAAATTTTTTATGTTATAGAACTCGTTAACTTTTTTGACATGTAAATCATACAAATGCCGTTATACAGAAAACCATTTATGCTGTAATAATTTAATGTCTTTAAGAACACATTTGACTCAACACTTAACTAAGCTTTTGCTTTAACTATACCATTAGCAGACAACCAATAAAACCAGTAGCTCATTGAACATAGAAATGCCATCATTAATTCAACCAGTTGAGCTTAAAAAGTATTTTATGTATTCCATTTGAGTTAAGATAGCAGCCTAGTCAATCTACTTATCAAATAACAGTCATAGCAACCCTGTTTTCACTAATAAAGCTATGTAAGACACAACGACTCTAAAATTACAATAAGAATCAAAGCCTTTTTTTTTTCGTTTAAGAGACAAAAAAGCATAACTTTGATATATGCCATCTAATAAACAAAACTCAGTTCCAAATTCCAATGCTGGTCTTTTTCCAAAAGCAAGTAAAAGGGAAAAAAAACTGCATTAACCATCTTAAAAAAATAGAAATAACGAATACCCATTTAAATTGAAAAAAAGGAATATTACCTCCGCCATTGAAGAAGGAAGAAGTGAGTGGTTTCTTAACTAAACAGAGGGTGCTACTATTCCCGGAGCTTGAAGAAGAGGCAGTGGGTTTCACTGGGATAGTAAATCCTGAGATTATGTGAGACTTGACAGCCATCTTAGGATTAATGGGAACAAAAATTGAAGAGTTTTAATGTTTTTTTTTTTTTTGAACAAGGTTTTATTGCTATGAGAAAATAAAGAAATATAAATTTTATAGATAGAAATTAAAGAGATGAAGAAATCACTCTCTCACAAATAGGAGTTTTCAGGTTCAGATTTTCCCCTTTATATATGTGATTGATTTTTATTTTCGTCCGGGACTGCCCAAAACCGTTGAACCGGGGGTGGTTCAACCGGTTCAGCCCTAGCTCTCGGTTTGATTTTATAATCATATATTTTTATGAGATTAATAAATTAGATTTTGCATTCCAAAAACTAAGAAAAATGTTAGATTTTTCAATAACGTATTGTTAAATAAATAAAAAATTCAACATTAAAAAATGATTTAGTATATTTCTAGAAAAAAATTAACTAGAAAATTACTCTAAAATTATATAGTTTTTGTTTATTAGGTATTTAAAGTTTTTTATTTGTCAATTTATATAAGAAAAAGTGTATGATATCCAATAAAAATGTGCCACTATCATGTTTTTATTGGCTAATATCATATTTTGAGTAAAATGAGATAAAATATCACTTTATTAAAAAAATTACAAATTAATCCCTATCCATTAAAAAAATTTCCATTAAAAATTTCATCTATATATGTTGTTAATGAATGATTTGACATTTTTCAAATTTTTTATACAAGTCACTTGAAATTAAAGAATGAGTAGAATTAGATAAAAATTCAATAAATGCTAATGTGACAAAGGACCTAAACATTAAAACATAGCATGTGATAAAATTTTACTAGTTATTTTCTTGTCATCCTTATTGCTGCCCCAATATTTAAATCCAAACACACATCTATCGTCATCTTTAATCTCACCCAAGCCAATGGAGTCTTACGTACCTTAAGTTTTACTAGAATAATTTCATCTTAATTTAATAAAAAAATGTATGACATCCAATAAAAACATGCTAGATAAAATTAACTTAATTTAATCATTTAAGTACCATGAAAAAGAAAAATTTCTCTTGAAACAGACCAAAAAGACACTATTTTTCATCAACCGGAAGAAAAGCAAAGTTTAAGGTCAATATATTCCGGTGATATTCGTGCTTTTAACAGAGTTTACATAAATTACCATGTCAATTTCTCGTTTTATATCATGTTCGCAATAAAAATGAGCATGCTGCACTATGATTATTTGGCTCGACAGAAGAAAACCAAATGACACACCATTCAACTAGGCTTTCATTTCACCTCAAACTTGAATGCAACATAAGTTGCAACATGTTTACTAAAAATAACCGCAATCAAGTACAATAAAAGAATTTCTTTCTAATACATGGATTACTGCTAATATATGGTGCCAGCTAGAATTTGACAACCAGGCCTTGAAATTTGAAATCAATGCTTTTTCACCATTATGGTTGTAGGGCCAAATTTATGCCCGAGGCCCAATACCAAAACTAGAAAAATAAAAGGCTGTTACAACAGTCCAAAATTCGATGGCCTAAAACTCAGCCCAATGTTTGCAAGGCCCAAACGGCCCAAATCCTTTTAGCAAACGGAAACCCTAGCAGTGTCCTCAAGCGCCGCCAGCAACATCCTGATGCAGCACGTTCCTTCTCCGGAACATTCGCCTTCACGCCTCCGGGGGTGTACCTACAAAATAGGAGGCAGTAAAACAGAAGGATTGTAGTGGGGTTGGGGTTTGATTATATTCTATTTTTAGAGGGGTTTTTTTAGGCTATAAAAAGAGAGAATCAAATCTGTAAAAGGGGATTTTTTTTTTGAACAGGATTTACGGAAAAAACAATAGTACAGAGGCTATAGAACACTTTTCACAAAAGAACAGAATCAAAAACAAAGAAAAGGTCTCTTTTATTTGTGTTTTATTTTCGAATCTGTTGGGTTCTTCCTTGTTTCTTTCTTGTTTTTTTTTTTTCTTTTTGTTTGTGTTTTAAAATACAAGAGTAAAAAAGAGAAAAGGAGAGTGAGAGGAATATACCTTGAGTTCCTCGACCGCAGTTATCGGCGCCACCGTGATGGCCTGGCTGTGGTGAGGGTCTTACCCTAATGAACTAAGAAATGGGGGGGTTTGTTTTTCTAATTTGCGGAATCAGGAAGCAAATGAGGGCAAAATGTTTTTAAGGGTTTAAACCTTAATAAACGGCGCTTTTTGTTTTGTGCAATGGAATATGTGCAAAACTTATTTTAAATGGGAAATTGCACAATAGGTCCCTCTTGTTTGCATTGTGGTTTTAATCGTGTCCTATTTCACTTTTTTGTTTTAAAGTCATCCCCATGCTTCCGTTTTTGATCTGATTTGGCCCATTTTCATTTATTTTGGCTACTTTACCATTAAATTAATCATTTTTCAATTTTTTATTACTTTTATATGTATATTATTATTGTTATAACCATATTATTTCTATTATATACTATTATTATATATATGTTAACGTTTGCTTTTACGTTCTTTACTGTGTATTATTTGTCTACCATCCCTATTACTTTTTTTATTATTTTTCCTCACTATTATTTTACATGTATATTATTATTACTATTTAATATTTATCATTATTATATTTATCGTTATGGTATGTTATTACTAACATTTTTATTTATTACTTTCATTATTTTATATTTACATACTGTTATATCTATTATTGTTACTTCTACTAGTATCTTACTATTATATTTATAATATATATTTACTATTAATTTTAAACTATATACCTTTATACCTATTTGTTATGTATAGATATTTTACTTCTTTCAATTATTTGATATATTTAGTATTTCAGTTTGTACGTATTTATATATATATTACTTTATTTTTTATTCTGTCTATTATTTTAATTTTCATTACTAGGGTTATTATTACTTTTATTATTTTAACATCACCATTACTACATCTTTTTATTTCTTTTTAATTATCATATTCATTAGAATTATTATTGTTTTATTTTTTATTATTTATATATGTATATATATTATTATTATTCTTATTAACTCTATTGTTTATCTTATTTGCTTTTACTACATTTTCCCAAACTCATAAAAAGATTTTCTTAAAAGTAAAGGCAATATCTGGTGTTTTGGAAATTCAAGGAATCGTGCCCTAACGTGCTGGGTTGTGGTTCCTGTTTGGCCAAATCATTGAATATCCTTAAAAAAATTGTGTCCGTTCTTTAAAATTAAAAGTAAGGCAATATTTCATGTTTGGAAATTTGAAGGATTGTGCCCTAACGTGCTGGGTTTCGGTTCTTTCATTTGGCCAAATGATGAAGTACCCTTTTTTTAAAATGACAAGGCATGAATCTTGGAAATCATGAAACGATCTTGGTTTCGAAGGTCTGAAATATCGTATCCTAACGTGCTGGACGTGATATTTCATCCTTCTAAAACAAGAGAATTGCGATATCCAAATTCGAATTACCCTAACATTTTCCAAATGATCCATGTTTTAAAATCTTTTCTAATTTTTGATATTAAGGACATTAATCAATTAATACGGTACCAATTTTGGGCGTTTCGAGGGTGCTAATCCTTCCTCGTGCGTAACCGACTACCGAACCCGTTTTCTTAAAATTCGTAGACCAAAATTTTTCAAAAGTGGCCCAATCACACTTCCAAAAAAAGATTGGTGGCGACTCCGTTTTCCTTCTAAAGTCGGCCCGTTTTCAAACAAAAAAATGGTTTCGACAGCTTGGCGACTCCACTGGGGACCAATAAGAGAGTCAAGCTATAGAATTGATTGATTAATGTCCTTTTATCGAAAATAAATTTTTTTTAATTTCGTTTCTTTCACTACATGAGTTGGCGTTGCGTCATATTTTTGTTGTGGTTTGAGACACGTGGGATATATTTGCATCATATTGCATGATCATAATGGTCGCACCTTTAAGTGAGAGTGAGAAGCTACTCCTTCGTGAGGTTTTCACCTCCGTGCAGGATAGTGGATCGCTTTCGGGATACGTTTGTACCTATGTCTTCGTGAGGTTTTCACCTCCGTGCAGCCATAGGGAAATGTATTCCCCTGAACTGAACTCGGTCCGTATGAGCCTATAATGGGTGAGGATCGAGGAATCTGCTGGTTCAGGTACCCTTACTTTAGAGCCAAACCACATATAGAGAGCCCTAGGAGCTTACCCTAGGTAGAGCTACTTTAAACCTTAGCGATATCCCTAGATAGGTGCTGTATTACTTCTCGCATGCCTTGAATTTTACTGTTGTTACATGATACTAACTTGTTGCATTTTATTGTAATTGCATGTCATGTCATTCTTTTAAAGAGGTGTCGACTTACATTCGGTTTCTAATTTAGGAAGGCTTATTATGGAGAACAGATTCCTTGATAAAGTAGAGGATAATGCGGCAGTCCGAATATGGTCAGAACAGACTCAATTAGGAAAAGGTGACAGTCTAACTGAGGGATATACGTCAGAGTTATGTAATTACACTCGCATCAGTGTGACGCAAAATGATGTTCAGGAATTGAAAGAAATATGGAACCAATGGGGTGAAGAGACTAAGCAGTCGTTTTATAAGAATTATGGGAATTTGCCTCACCTGGTCGACATCAATATAGATGAGCATTTATTTTGGGCCCTCACCCAGTATTGGAATCCTGCCTATAGTTGTTTTACTTTCGGGGAGGTAGATTTGGTACCCACTTTAGAAGAATATACGGCTTTACTCTGTTGCCCAAAGGTCCAAATTGACAAAGTTTATATTAAAGCTGCTTGTGGCCCAACCTTTTTAAAGAGGATGATGAATATTACAGGGAAGAGTGAACAGTGGGTTGCCGCAAGGATCAAGCAAAAAGGTGAGTGCAAGTGCATCCCATGGAGGGTTTTGAAGGATTTGATTCTGGTACATCCTGATGCGAAGAAGAGAGTTGACGTTTTTGCCTTGAGTATCTATGGTTTGATGGTTTTTCCTAGGCATTGGGATATATAGACGAATCAGTCTCGGATCTCTTTGACCGACTTGATAGAGGGGTCACGTCTGTTCCTGCGATCTTGGCCGAGACATTTGGGTCATTGAATGCATGCAGGAGAGCCGGTGAGGGCAGATTTATAGGGTGTGCACAGTTATTGTTAGCTTGGTTCCATAGCCATTTTTGGAGAGTGGATAAAGTCTCTTGTCGAGTTTTTTTCAAGAATTACTCATTGCTAGAGGAATTAGCAGCCACACCCAGAAAGGATGACGTATTAGAGGAGAATTGGGTCGCGCTTCTTTGAAATCTCAAAGAAGGGGATGTTAGTGGAGAGCACGTTGGTTGGTTCCTAATGAAATTCTCTGCCGGTGTGGAAATTATGATTGGGTCCCTTTACCGGGAATTTGGGGAGCCGTGGGGTATGCCCCTTTGCTTGTGTTGAGGCAGTATAGGTCGAGGCAGTTCATACCGGCAACATTTGGATTAGCTCAGTTTGAATTTTCGTATAGGGATGATCATTATAAGAAGAAGGTTCGAGAGATTTCTGATGCTTGGAAACAGACTCGCCGAATGAAAAGAGTTGCTGTAGGTCCGATGGCAACCCTCGAGTATAAGGCATGGCGGAATAGGAGAATCGATGATAATGTCCCCAAACTGACACAGGATGGTACTCGACCAATAGAGGAATATCTTCAAGTAGTTCCTTCTGAGTTGGAAATCATAAAACAAGACTTTGAAAGTAAAACTTCAGAATTAGGGAAAAAGAAAGAACAATTGGAAGAGGAGAAAATGCATTTGAGGTTAGATGTTGATATCCAAAAATCAGAGGCTGAGAAACTGAGGAAAGGGAAAAGGAAGGCTGAAGAAGATTTGAACAGCTTGAAGACTGATTACAAAAAGTTGCATTTATCCATGAGGACTGTTGGGCTGGGCAAAACCTCGAAGCAATGGAGTCAAGAAATTCAAGAAGAGAAGGCCAAGGCTGATCAGTAGAAGAAGAGGTTCCATGAGGCCCATGCACAAAAGGATACTCTGAGAAAGACTATGAGTGAGAGCCAAAGCGAAAATGAGACATTAAGAGCTCGTGTAGCAAAACCAGAGAGGGCACTGTGTCGAAGCCATGACTCTACGGTGAAGTTGGAGTCAAGCCTAAGCCAGATTGAAGACTTGAAGAGAAAGGTGGGGCAACTCGAAACGGCACTGCAAAATAGTGAGCTTCGGATCCAACTATTGGAAACAAACAACGAGCAATGGAAGGAACGACTTCAACAATCTCAAAACCAAGTCAGAGAAAGAGACTACCTTATGGGTGAAGCTGTGGTTCAAATACGAGAAGTGGCCGATCATCTACAGACTTTAGTGATTCAGGCTGATGTGTTAAGTGTAATATATGAACAAAAGTCAGATAGGGGTAGAGAGTTAGCTAGCCTTCTTGAGAAAGTTAAGACTTTGGGCATAAGGGCTAGGTCATATATGTGACTCTGTTTTATGTAAAGGATTTTGTTTTTTCAATAAGTATTCTAAAAGAAATTGAACCAGAATCGATCCTCTTATTTTTGCATTTATTCATTTGCATTGCATTTCATGCATTTGCATTACATCACATTATATGCATCAAACATCATAAGACAACCCTATTAGCCAGAGGTCATATTATAGTTATCCTGGAACACTGCTATTACACTCGGAAAAAGACAAGGGCAATGGATCAAAGAATGGAAAGGTTAGAGCAGATGTAGAAGGAGATGCAAGACCAACTGTAGGCTCAGATGCAAGAGCAGATAGCCAAGATCCAACAGGATATGAGGGATCAAATGCTGGAATCCCAGAAAAATATGATGAGCCAGCTAACACAGTTGTTAACTGGAGGGCTTGGAAAAGGAAAAAATTCTATAGTCGATATTGGAGATGATAATGAAGATTCTGCTTGCCCTCTAGGCTTGGCCCCGGCAAGTTCCCAAGTGTACCCACCAAGAGTGCAAATCAATATCAAGCCCCAATACCGATCTGATACCCCAGTACCAGCAGGCTCGAGCTCTAACCCAGAAGTCAATTTGGCGAAGTCGATGGTCCCTGATTTTGATGATGCAGCTGAAGGGGAAAAAACGAGGGCAGAACTCCCAAAAGAGTTTGAGGATCGATACAAATGGTTAGAGGAGAAGTTCAAAGCATTGGAAAGTGCTGATTACCAATGCGAGGTGGATGCTAAGAAGCTGAGTCTAGTCCCGGATTTGGTACTTCCTCCGAAGTTAAAGATACCAGGGTTTGAAAAGTACAATGGGACCAGCTGCCCTGAGGCCCATATTATGATGTTCTGTCGTAGAATGATGGGATATGTCAACAATGACCAGTTATTGATCCACTGCTTTCAGGACAGTCTGACCGGAGTTGCAGCAAAATGGTACAATCAGCTGAGTTGTACCCAAATCAAATCGTGGAGAGATTTGGCACAGGCTTTTATGAAGCATTACGGCCATGTGACCGATATAGCACCTGATAGGATCACATTGCAAAATATGGAGATAAAATCAGGTGAAAGTTTCAGGAAGTACGCACAAAAATAGAGGGAGGTCGCTACACAGGTCCAGCCACCTTTACTGGAAAAAGAAATGACTATGCTCTTCATCAATACCCTGAAGGCACCTTTTATTAACCACATGTTAGGGAGCACGACTAAGAGTTTCGCAGACATGGTGATGTCAGGCGAGATGATAGAGAACGCGATCAAGTGTGGAAAGATAGAGGCAGGAGAGAGTACGAGAAGAGCGGCTCCAAGGAAAAGGGAAAGTGAAGTAGGAAATATAAGCTCAGGTTATCCTAAACCTATTACTATTACCCAACCGAGAGCGGTAGCTGTGGGCCAGCAGGCCCAACCAAGACAAGAGCCCGACACGAGGTAGAAGACTGAAAAATTCCAATTTACTCCTATACCGGTGACGTATAAGGAGTTGTATAAGACACTATTTGATGCAGACGTCATATCCCCGTTTTACTTGAAGCCGCTACAACCTCCATATCCCAAGTGGTATGACATAAACTCTCAGTGTGAGTACCATGTGGATGTAGTAGGTCACTCAATAGAGAACTGTGCTTCATTCAAAAGACTAGTTGAGAGACTTATTAAGGCAGGGGTGGTGGACTTCAATGACCCACCTGGTGGAGGAAATCCATTACCCAATCATACAGATAAAGGGGTAAATGCGATAGTCGAAGACAGGGGAAGGAGAACCAAGCGGGAAGTTGCTGAAATTAGAACCCTATTGAGAGAAGTTTGGAAAGCAATGCAGAAAATGGGGTTAGTTCTGCAGGAGAATGTGAACAGATCTCGAGATGCAAGGAACTACTATGAGTTCCATGACAAGAAAGGCCATGAGATCCAACAGTGCAACAAATTCAGAACCTTAGTACAAGGGTTAATGGATAATAAAGAGCTGGAGTTCTTTGACTTTTCCAAAGAGGTGGATGTATGTGCCACAAAGGGGGGGTCTGCAGAAAGGATCCTTAAAGTCCAACACCCAATAGTGATTATCACACGGCCAGGGCTCGACGAGGCCGGAGTGAAAATAGCACCAAAGGTTGAAGTTAAAAAACCTGCGACTTCCCCTTATAAGGAAACACCGAGGGTGGTAATCAGAAAACCCGTAGCTTCTCCTTATAAGGATACACCGAGGATTGTAATTCAGAAACCCGAGACTTTTCCTTATAAAGATGATAAGAGAGTACCTTGGAATTACAATTGCACTGTGACAGTGTCCGGGAAAGAGAATTCAGCCAGCACACCCGACCCAGAAGTTGAGTCCTTTATGATGAGAAGGGAAGGCGAGAAGACAGGACCACTGGTTAATGAACCAAAGAATGCAGGAGAGGATGAGGCCGGAGTTTTGAAGTTCCCGCTACGCGAGTACAAAGATGTCGTGGAGCGAGCTTATTACAGTAGCTGATACGCACATCGATCTTGGCCTTATCGCTAAACTCAAAAGGACACCATAGTGCGCTAATGAAAACGTTGAACCAGATTTATGTTGCTGATGATATTTCGGTAAATAAGCTGGACTGTCTGGTAAATAACATAAGCGTAGATAATTTCATCTCGTTCAATGATGATGAAATACCACCGGAGGGCATGGGATCTACTAAGGCTTTGCACATCACTACCCGATGCAAAGGGTATATACTGCCAGGGGTATTAATTGACAACGGATCAGCACTGAATGTTTTGCCCCTATCTACGCTGGACAGGTTACCTGTAGACAGCTCTCACATGGAAACATGCCAAAATATAGTGAGAGCCTTTGATGGCACTGAGAGAAAAGTGATGGGGAGGATCGAGATACCCCTCCTAATTGGGCCAAACACGTACGAGGTAGATTTCCTCGTAATGGACATCAAGCCTTCTTATAATTGCTTGTTGGGGAGGCCGTGGATCCACTCAGCGGGAGCTTTACCATCGTCATTGCACCAAAAGTTGAAGTTGGTGACAGAGGGCCAGTTGATAACTATAAACGCAGAGGAGGATATCATTACTTATAATGCACCGTACATAGAGAATGATGCAGAGGCTATAGAGTGCTCCTTCAAGTCATTAGAGCTTATAAATGCGACTTTCATCAGTGAAGGTGGCAAGGTCCCGGTGCCAAAAATCTCTGAAGCCACAAGGATGGACCTACGGCTGATGGTAGGAAAAGGAGCATTGCCTGGAAGGGGACTCGAAAAATACCTTCAGGGCCCGGTTAGAGTGCCTGGATTGGTTGAAAAACATGATCGCTTTGGTCTGGGCTATAGGCCAGACACTAGACAGAGAAAGGAGGAGCTGGAAAGGAAACGTGAGAGACGGAGGGCACAATTAAATGGTGCTGAGATCACATGGGGTTCGATGACTTTTCCCCATATATCTAATACATTCGTGTCTGGAGGAATTATTAATTCAAGGTTAGAGATTGTGAATAGAGAAACGGCTGAAGACATGATAAGAACTTTGAACATCAATGCCGTGGTCCAAAGGAGTTCGTTCGGAGAGAGGAAACTTGGCGGGTATTTGCCCTTACGAGCCTGGAAGTGTTCTAGACAACTGGACTGCGGAAGAAATTCCTGTAGTTTTTAGGACTAAAAAAGAGTAATATTCAAAACACACTTATTATTTCAAGTCTAGGGACAATAAGAATCTTTTGTGAAATAGGCATGTTCACGCATCGTTATTTTCAATAAAAAGTGCATTTTTTTCCTCTTCCATACCGTGCAATTATCCTTCTACTTCTGTTCCATTACATGTAATCATAACGCATGAATAAGTCATTCTTGAATATATTTTCATTGAATACTCTTTCATGCTTACCATAGGCCCTCAGATATTGATGTCATGAACAATGCTGTTACGGACTTAGAATTTCCTGATGAGCAAGACATGTGCCCAGAAGAACCTCAGGACTTTACAGATGACGGAGATTGTAGTATATCCCTAGATCTATTAAGGATGGTGGAGCAGGAAGAAAAGCTGATTCGGCCTCACAAAGAGACAATTGAGAATATGTCTCTGGAGGAAGGGAAAGAGGTGAAAATTGGAACCCTCATCACCAGAGAAACAAGGCAGGACCTCATCAAACTTCTGTTACAGTTCAAAGATGTCTTTGCATGGTCGTATCAGGACATGCCTGGGTTGAGCCCCGATATTACGGTGCATTGTATCCTAATAAAGGAAGATTGCAAGCCGGTTTAACAGAAGCTCCGAAGGATGAGACCCGATGTTGCGGTGAAAATCAGAGAGGAGGTTAAGAAGCAGTTTGACGCTGGGTTCTTACGAGTTGTGAATTACTCAGAATGGGTAGCCAACATTGTCCCCGTTCCTAAGAAAGATGGGAAAGTACAAATGTGCGTCGACTACAGAGACCTAAACAAGGCCAGCCCAAAAGACAACTTCCCACTGCCTCACATTGACACTTTGGTGGATAACACGGCAGGTTTCTCATTCTTCTCTTTCATGGATGGTTTTTCAGGATACAATCAAATAAAGATGCATCCTGAGGACATGGTAAATATTACCTTCATAACCGTATGGGGAACTTTTTATTACCAAGTGATGCCATTTGGGTTAAAGAATGCGGGGGCAACATATCAAAGGGCTATGGTAACCTTGTTTCACGACATGATGCACAAGGAAATTGAGGTCTATTGACGAATCTCAAACAGAAGGGGAGCATGTGCAAGTGTTGAGGAAACTATTCTTGAAGTTGAGGAAATTTCAGCTGAAACTCAATCCAGCTAAGTGTACTTTCGGGGCTCGATCAGGCAAGCTACTTGGTTTCGTGGTCAGTGAAAAAGGAATAGAAGTAGATTCGGATAAAGTCAAGGCCGTACAAAAGTTGCCTCTGCCGCGCACTCAAAAGGACGTCTGAGGTTTTCTAGGAACACTAAATTACATCGCTCGGTTCATCTCGCAATTGAATGAGAAGTGCGATCCCATATTTCGCCTTCTTAAAAAACACAATCCAGGCATTTGGGACGATGAATGCCAGAAGGCATTTGACAAGATTAAACAGTACTTGTCTAATACTCCAGTGCTAATGCCGCCCAGTCTTGACAGACCATTGATTCTATATCTGACGGTATTCAATAATTCAATGGGATGTGTGCTAGGCCAACACGATGAGACAGGGAAGAAAGAGAGGGCGATATACTACCTCAGCAAGAAATTCACCGAGTGTGAAATGAGATACTCGCCAATTGAGAAATTGTGTTGTGCATTGATCTGGACAACTCGGAGGTTGAGGCAATACATGTTATACCATATGACTTAGTTAATCTCCAAACTAGACCCTCTCAAGTACATGATGGAGTCGACCGCTTTGAATGGAAGAATGGCCCGATGGCAAATTTTGCTCTTCGAGTTTGACATAGTCTACGTGAACCAGAAGGCTGTGAACGGAAGTGCAATAGCTGAGTTTCTAGCCAGCAGGGCGCTAGACGACTACGAACCCCTAAATTTTAATTTTCCCAATGAGGATCTGATGTTTGTAGCGACAATTGAAGAAAATATCTTAGAAGATCGTCCCTGGAAGTTGAACTTTGACGCAGCATTAAATGTCGTAGGTAATGGAGTTGGAGCAATCCTGATATCCCCGAATGGAGACCATTATCCATTCACTTGCAAGTTGATTTTGACTGCACGAATAATATGGCAGAATACGAGGCATGTATCCTGGGAATTCGAGCAGCCATAGACCGCAAAGTCAAGTCCTAGAAGTATATGGAGATTCCGCGCTGGTAATCTATCAGCTCAAAGAAGAATGGAAAACAAGAGATCCCAAATTGATCAGCTACCAAAAGTTAGTTCTGGAACTAATTGAGGAGTCTGATGATATCACATTCTTTTACCTCCCGCGTGATGAAAACCAGATGGCTGATGCCTTGGCCACCCTAGCTTCTATGATCAGAGTAAACGAGCAAGAGGGTATGAAGCCCATCCAAATGAGTATTTATGAGACTCCTACCTCCACTTTTGCGCAATGTCGGTGAAGAAGAGGAGAGAGATGATCATCCTTGGTATCAGGATATTCTGCGATATGTAAGGAGTCGTGAATATCCTAATCAAGCAACAGAAAATGACAGGAGAACATTGAGAAGACTAGCCAATAACTATGTCTTAGACGGGGAGATCCTATATGAGGAAAGATCAGGTGTTGTTACGATGTGTCGATGCTGTTGAGGCTAGGAAAATCCTAGAAGAAGTCCATGAAGATGTTTGTGGAACACATGCCAACGGGTTTACAATGGCCAGACAAATCATGAGATTTGGGTATTACTGGTCCACAATGGAAGGAGATTGCATTCATTACGCCAAGAAATGCCACAAGTGCCAGATTTATGGAGACAAGATACATGTGCCTCCTTCACCTCTTCATGTTACGACTTCCCCGTGGCCTTTCTCAATGTGGGGCATGGACGTCATTGGACCAATCTCACCGAAGGCTTCTAATGGACATCGATTCATCTTCGTGGTCATCGATTACTTCACCAAATGGGTAGAGGCAGCTTCATATGCTAATGTCACGAAGACGGTAGTTAGCAAGTTTTTGAAGGAAGAGATCATATGCCGCTATGGAATGCCAGAAAGGATCGTGTCTGATAATGCACTAAACTTGAACGACACCGCGAGAGTCAGTTCAACATTAAGCACCATAACTCATCGCCATATCGCCCGAAAATGAATGGAGCAGTTGAGGCGGCTAATAAAAATATTAAGAAAATTGTGGGGAAAATGGCTGAGACTTACAAGGATTAGCATGAAAAGTTACTGCTGGCCCTCTACGCCTATCGAACATCGGTTAGAACCTCAACCGGGGCAACTCCTTTCTCGTTGGTTTATGGTATGGAAGTAGTTTTGCCTATTGAAGTTGAAATCCCTTCACTCCGGGTTTTGTCAGAGCTGAAGTTAGACGAAGCAGAATGGGTTCAATCTCGATATGATCAACTAAATCTAATTGAGGAAAAGAGGCTAAAAGCCATTCGCCATGGTCAGTTGTACCAAAGGCGGATGATGCGGGCTTACAATAAGAAGGTCCGCCCCAGAGTATTCCATGAAGGAGATTTGGTGTTGAAATAGATCCTCCCTATGCAAAAAGACTTCAGGGGAAAGTGGATGCCTAATTGGGAAGGACCTTATGTTGTAAAGAAGGCCTTCTCTGGAGGAGCTTTGATACTAGCCGAGATGGACGGTAAAAGTCTGCCAAATCCAATTAATGCAGACTCAGTCAAAAAGTACTTCGCATGAAAATGGGCCAAGGCGAAAACCCACAAAGGGCGTCTTGAGTTCAAAAAAAAAAAGGAGAGGCCAAGGTGTAAACCTGTAAAGGGCGCTTTGAGACCAAAGGGGCTTTGAGTCGAAAACCCGAAAAGGGCGGCTCAGATTGTGACCAACTTGTGATGGGGCATACGGTAGTTTCACTATGCTTGAATTAACAATGAAGAGGTATGCTACATCTTGGGGCATCGACAGAGTACCACGGTTCTCCTAGACATATGTTGAGCTCAGAATGGTCTTCAAGAAGTACGTACAGAGAAGCTCGGGCTATGATATCTGGGGCATCAATTCCACTCTTACTCATTTTGTACATTAGCAAAATTTATTGCCTTTGTTCAATTCATTCTTCACGGGTTTTATCCCGAATAAATTCCAATTTCATTCATCTCCACAATCTTTTTCCAAGCATTTCATATTGAAGTAATGATTACTGAACAAATAATGCTTTCACAAAAGAAGTTTCGTGTATTACTCTAAAAGTCTGTAAATAAATACAAGAATCTGAAGCAGGACAATTATTTGGAACTAACCAGATTTAAAGGGTTCTAATACTTGAAATAAGAGTCTAAGCAATGATTTATGTATTCAGATTTTGTGTTAGAAGTATCAGCAGAACAAGAAGCCATACAACGGGAATATTGCCCTAGCAAGCAGCGAGCAATAATAACTCAAGAGTTAAAAAAAATTTGGATCATGCCCATGACATTTTGCATGCATCCATTCATTCGCAATACATTGGTTAGGAGCATCTTTCAATCATGACATCCTAATCATTTGACATAAGCATAGACCCCATGAAGTCAACTCTACAGGTAGTTTCCCCAGAGGACAATGTAGCAAAGTTGATGGGAGTTACAGAAGATACAGATCTTATCTCCACTGAGCAGGAGTGGAGTAGATTAAAGATACAGATCCTATCTCTACTGAGCAGGAGTAGAGCAGGTCGAAGATAGTAGATTCTATCTCCATGAGCAGGAGTGGAACGGATCAGAATATTACAAGTCTTATCTCCATGTATCTGCAATGGAGCAGACTGAAGATCATAGCCTTATCTTCACTGAGCTGGAGTGAAGCAGGCTAGAGATCGAAGACAACACGTCTTATCTCTACTGAGCAGGAGTAGAGTAGATCGAAAGACTGAAGCCTTATCTCTACTGAGCAGGAGTAGAATAGGCTAAAGATAGTAAATCCTATCTCCACTGAGCAGGAGTGGAGCGGATTGAAGACAACGGATCTTATCTCTACTGAGCAGGAGTAGAGCAGATCGGAAGACTGAAGCCTTATCTTCACTGAGCAGGAGTGAAGCAGGCTAAAAATAGTAGATCTTATCTCTACTGAGCAGGAGTAGAGCAGATCGAAAGCAGCAGATCTTATCTCCATTAAGCAGGAGTAGAGCAGATCGAAAATTATAGCCTTATCTTCACTAAGCAGGAGTGAAGCAGGCTAAAGATAGTAGATCCTATCTCCACTGAGCAGGAGTGGAGCGGATTGAAGACAACAGATCTTATCTCTACCGAAAGCAGAGTAGAGCGGATCGAAGATCAAGCCTTATCTCCACCGCGAGCAGAGGAGGAGCCAGCTAAAGATATAGATCCTATCTCTACTGAGCAGGAGTGGGGCGGATTGAAGACAACAGATCTTATCTCTACCGAGCAGGAGTAGAGCAGATCGAAAGACCGAAGCCTTATCTTCACTAAGCAGGAGTGGAGCAGGCTAAAGATAGTAGATCCTATCTCCACTGAGCAAGAGTGGAGCGGATTGAAGGCAACAGATCTTATCTTTACGGAGCAGGAGTGGAGCAAATCGAAGATCATAGCCTTATCTCTATTGAGCAGTAGCGGAATAGGTCGAAACAAAACTCCTATACCCCTGAAGATGCAGTGGATGGAATAAAGCTACCAAGATCCAACTGGGCCTTTGTAAAGTCTTTGCTCTATTTTCGTTTTACGGAAACAGGCAAAGAGGGGCAGCTGTAGGGCCAAATTTATGCCTGAGGCCCAATACCAAAACTAGAAAAATAAAAGGCTGTTACAACAGTCCAAAATTCGATGGCCTAAAACTCAGCCCAATGTTTGCAAGGCCCAAACAGCCCAAATCCTTTTAGCAAACGGGAACCCTAGCAGTGTCCTCAAGCGCCGCTAGCAACATCCTGATGCAGCACGTTCCTTCTTCGCAACATTCGCCTTCACCCTCCGGGGGTGTACCTACAAAACAGGAGGCAGTAAAACAGAAGGATTGTAGTGGGGTTGGGGTTTGATTATATTCTATTTTTAGAGGGGTTTTTTTAGGCTATAAAAAGAGAGAATCAAATCTGTAAAAGGGGATTTTTTTTGAGCGGGATTTACGGAAAAAACAACAGTACAGAGGCTATAGAACACTTTTCACAAAAGAACAGAATCAAAAACAAAGAAAAGGTCTCTTTTATTTGTGTTTTATTTTCGAATCTGTTGGGTTCTTCCTTGTTTCTTTCTTGTTTTTTTTTTCTTTTTGTTTGTGTTTTAAAATACAAGAGTAAAAAAGAGAAAAGGAGAGCGAGAGGAATATACCTTGAGTTCCCCGACCGCAGTTATTGGCGCCACCGTGACGGCCTGGCTGTGGTGAGGGTTTTACCCTAATAAACTGAGAAATGGGGGGGTTTGTTTTTCTAATTTGCGGAATCAAGAAGCAAATGAGGGCAAAATGTTTTTAAGGGTTTAAACCTTAATAAACGGCGCTTTTTGTTTTGTGCAATGGAATATGTGCAAACTTATTTTAAATGGGAAATTGCACAATAGGTCCCTCTTGTTTGCACCATGGTTTTAATCGTGTCCTATTTCACTTTTTTGTTTTAAAGTCGTCCCCATGCTTCCGTTTCTGATCTAATTTGGCCCATTTTCATTTATTTTGGCTACTTTACCATTAAATTAATCATTTTTCAATTTTTTATTACTTTTATATGTATATTATTATTGTTATAACCATATTATTTCTATTATATACTATTATTATATATATGTTAATGTTTGCTTTTACGTTCTTTACTGTGTATTATATACTATTATTTTACATGTATATTATTATTACTATTTAATATTTATCATTATTATATTTATCGTTATGGTATGTTATTACTAACATTTTTATTTATTACTTTCATTATTTTATATTTACATACTGTTATATCTATTATTGTTACTTCTACTAGTATCTTACTATTATATTTATCATATATATTTACTATTAATTTTAAACTATATACCTTTATACCTATTTGTTATATATAGATATTTTACTTCTTTCAATTATTTGATATATTTAGTATTTCAGTTTGTACGTATTTATATATATTACTTTTTATTTTTTATTCTGTCTATTATTTTAATTTTCATTACTAGGGTTATTATTACTTTTATTATTTTAACATCACCATTACTACATCTTTTTATTTCTTTTTAATTATCATATTCATTAGAATTATTATTGTTTTATTTGTTATTATTTATATATGTATATATATTATTATTATTCTTAATAACTCTATTGTTTATCTTATTTGCTTTTACTACATTTTCCCAAACTCATAAAAAGATTTTCTTAAAAGTAAAAGCAATATCTGGTGTTTTGGAAATTCAAGGAATCGTGCCCTAACGTGCTAGGTTGTGGTTCCTGTTTGGCCAAATCATTGAATATCCTTAAAAAAATTGTGTCCGTTCTTTAAAATTAAAAGTAAGGCAATATTTCATGTTTGGAAATTTGAAGGATTGTGCCCTAACGTGCTGGGTTTCGGTTCTTTCATTTGGCCAAATGATGAAGTACCCCTTTTTTAAAATGACAAGGCATGAATCTTGGAAATCATGAAACGATCTTGGTTTCGAAGGTCTGAAATATCGTATCCTAACGTGCTGGACGTGATATTTCATCCTTCTAAAACAAGAGAATTATGATATCCAAATTTAAATTACCCTAACATTTTCCAAATGATCCATGCTTTAAAATCTTTTCTAATTTTTGATATTAAGGAGATTAATCAATTAATACGGTACCAATTTTGGACGTTTCGAGGGTGCTAATCCTTCCTCGTGCATAACCGACTCCCGAACCCGTTTTCTTAAAATTCGTAGACCAAAATGTTTTCAAAAGCGGCCCAATCACACTTCCAAAAAAAGATTGGTGGCGACTCCGTTTTCCTTCTAAAGTCGGGCCGTTTTCAAACAAAAAAATGGTTTCGACAATGGTGATTCTATCAACTTAAAACTTTGAATGTACTCAGGATCATACCACTTTATATAATGATCCGGTGCCTCTGCACTAGCTGGGCGAGAGTCGAGTTTCCTAGACAACTTATGCTTTGGATCATACCACTCTATATAATGATCTGGTGCCTCTGGACTAGCTGGAGGAGATAGTTCTTCAATTAGCATTGCAGTTATCTCGTTCATTTTGGCATACCTCGAAGGACTCGTGAGAGGTCAGAATGTAAGTAAACTAGTATTCTTAGGACAATCCATATGCTAAAGCTTATGAGACTGCTAAAATGAGATGAACGTTTACCTCCATTTTGTTTGACAATGAATGTTGCTTTGCAGATGCAGAATGTTTGCAAAAATCTAAACAAAAAAACATGCATACAAATGCAAGTATCCAGTCATCCAAATGTTAATTCAATGTAAACATATGAATGAATACCAAGTGAATTTCTTTACCATCTAATCCGAGGATCCGTAAAAATTCATTAGTGCTTATGGCTCTTTTCTGTGCTTTGATGCATTCTTCGTGATTGTGCAGAAACCCTTCCTCTGCAATATCTTCTGGATACATAGCTGTGCAGTTTGGTTCTTTGATGAATCCTTGGGGAGTTTAGAGGCAACTGTTTCCTTCTCCGTGAATGAAATGATCTTGGAACTCTCCTTTTTAGATGTCTGCTTTGTAGTTGGGTTCACTGAATTCGATAGATCACCAAGTGGTTTTCTTCCACCATTACTGGCTTTTCTCGGTGCTTTAGAGATATTAGCCTTGCTTGTAGGAAGCAATTTCAATTATCAAATTCAACATGAAAAACAAAATGGACAAAAGCAAAAACATGATAGAAAGTGTTGGGAATGGTACCATTAAACTAAACATTTAGATTCTGATCTTGAATCAAACTGACAATACGCGATGCCATCTGTGGAATTTGCTAATAAGATGCAAAGTCCAAACCAACACCACGTAAGGGAAGAAAAGTTAGGGTCTAAGAATGTAAAAGGTATGAAACTCAAACAACATCCGATTCATAAACAAGATCCACCAAAGAGCCATACAGAGATAGGGGAAAATTGAACAAGAAATAGGGGAAACCGAAAGGGTTTTGACAATGTCATGTCAAAGCTTAAAATAGAAAGACATTCAAGATATGGAATTGTCCAATAAGAAATGTAGCTTTCAAATATGTAGTATCATTTACAGTCTCAATTACAGCACTCATCCTAAAACTAATAGCGCAAGAACCCAGTGTAAACTGTGCAAGGAATGCTGAGTATTAACAAGGCTATTTCCATATTAAAGTATCATCAGATGTTGGAACAAATTTTGAAAAGTGAACTCCGAAGCATATCAAAAGTCTTACATGTAACTAAAATCGAAACCTTAATTTACAAAACCCAAAAACCTTTCGGTTTACAAGATACATGTGGTATAAAGTAAGGGAAAACAATGGGATTCTTGGAATTATTCTTTCCTTCTTCCATTCATTTCTCAACAAACAAAACAGATGTTCTTGTTTTTTTGGTTTTCCATTCAGAAACAATCAATAATTCAAATCCCCACCCTAAGTTTAAGGAAAAAGAAAAAGAAAATTGAATATTTCTCTTTCAACCATTAAAGCATACAAACGCAAACCTATAAAACAAAACTTACGACGGCTTTTTGATGAGTCAAAATTTCTTGCTTTTGATCTGTAGATTTGAAAACCAAGAAAAGAGGAGAAAAATTCGAGAGAGGAAAAGAAATAGAAAAAGAGATTCTCGAATGTTGCTAATTGAAAAAAAAGGAGTTCGATTTCTATTTATAAGAACCCAGAGCTGGAACGGTACGCCCCTGGTCCTTCCTCATTTTTGGGTTGTCTTAATTTAGTCCTATTTTCATTTTTTTTGTTTTTTTAATTTCGCCCGATAATTTCATTTAGTCCCTACGGGAATTGTGCGTTTTGGAGGGCAGGGATATTTTCCTATTTGGTCCCTCACTGTTATTCACCCGTTACAAATTGATCCTTTACCTTATTTTCATTCTCGATTTTTGCCCAAAATTCTGTTTAAACTTCAATTTAGTCCTTTAGACATTTGTTTTATTTAATTTGGCCCCTTTATAGATTTTTTATATATTATTTTTGTTATATTTTGTTTTATTCATTCATTCATTTATTTATTTATTATTTCTAATACTTGAAATCGATTTTTTTTGTATTTTCTTTTTAGTGTGCATTTTTGTTCTTTTATTATTGTTATTATCATCTCATTATTTATTTTTTTTTTACTTTCTAAAATTAGATTGCTTATTTTTTTTCTTTGCACATTTCATGTATTATTGTTATTATTTTTATTTTTGTTTTTATCATTATTATTATTATTATTATTATTATTATTATTTATTTTTCCATTTATTATTTAATTAGTATTAAAATTGATGATTTTAACATAATTTTTGCCATCGTTATTATTTGGTGTTTTATTTTTATGGTCATATCATCAACATTTGCTAATACGATATTTTTTTATCATGCATATTCCACTTTCTTTTATTATTATTTTTTTATTGTTTAATTAACATTAAATTTAATTGATTATTGCCATTGCTTATTTGTTGTCTCGTTATTATAGATATATCGTCATTTCGCTTATTCGTGTTATCATTCTATTATTGTTCCAATCGTGTCGCGAGCCGTGTTTAAATATTCATTCTTTACACTATAATCCAAATAAAATAAATATGCGTAGTTTTAAACATTACATGCGTATTCATTCAAAAACTTTTGGAAATAAAGGCAATATTCTGTGTTTTACAAATTTTTAATAATTATATTTATATATTTTAAATTTAAAAATTTTATAATTTAAAAAGTTCCATCTAAAATGAATTTGAACAAATAGATATTCGAATTCAAATGTCCATTTATTCAAATTCATATTCAAAATTTTTGAATTTTTTGTTGACGTAAACTATCACATCAATTTTATAACGGCTAACTTAACAGCCACAATAATCAATGAAAAAAATCATTGGTCAAAAAAGTTAAGAATTTTTAACATCTAAAAATTTAATTAGGTATGTTTTCGTGAAAAGATTTAATTAAAATTTTAAGAAAGTATAGAAATTTTTTTTACCCTTGTATCTATCTATACCCATTTCTGCTCTAGTAAAAACACCTCTAAAGTGCTAAGATTACTGAGTTGTAACTCAAGATAAAACAAGTAGGAAAATTGAATGTAAATGAACCTCAGTTGCAAGTAGTATAAGAACAAAGGAGAAAATAGGAGTTACGGGTATACAATTTAGTGTTAATTTAAGTTTGTGAAATCTTATAGGGTGAAAATTTTATTATAAATTCACAATACAAATTATGTTTTAAACTCAACCTATAACACGATTGTTTAATTTAGATCCAATATGGAAACAATTACTTAGTCCAGACTCAATATGAAAATAATTGTTAAGTTTAAGACTTAAATTGAATAAAAAAATTTAAACCTCGATGGTAGATACTATGTAACACCCCTAACCCGTATCCGTCGTCAGATTAGGGTTACGGGCATTATTAAACCTAAAACCAAAATCAGAGCATTCAAATCGTACTACTACGTGTTAAACACATATCATTTGTATTATAGAAATTACACAAGCATATTTCATCTAATTACAAATCTCCCATGAATAAACTACACTCCACATGATCAATTCCAAGTAATAGCCGAATTGGTACATATGTAAAACATTCAACATTTAATTACTTATTCTTTAACCATACATCCAAGCATATACCTAAGGCCGAATATATATACATACAAGGTAACATGCATCCAATAATCTAAATCAATCAAAAATTTCGTTAATAACATACTTGGCTTCTCATGACTTCCATACAATTATTCATAGCTCGAGGTCACTTAAACACATACTAAGCAATTGACATAGGCTAGTTTCAATACATATGCACATAAGTCCCATTCAATATAAATAATTTACTCTTTTGCCAAAGAAAAAAAATGAATTAACTTACAACTTTCAATAACTATACCAACCACATTAAAAAAATTTTAGCCATGAAGGAATGTGTATGCTAACTCTTCACAAATATAAAAACATTAAACTAACTCATTCATAATACTTTTCTTTTAAAACCTACTTAAGCCAAATATATATAATGCACACACACACACACACACACACACACACACACACATATATATATATCATATTAAGCAAAACAAATCAAATCAACCAAATCATATAAATTTTGCCATACCCGAATACCCACAAATAAGTGCACATATAATAGCTCTTTAAAGCATCACCTTTAGTTTAATATCTTTACTACTCAAATAGACCAAATTCAACCATTTCACATAGTAACATGCCATTCATTGTCACACAAACATACCTGTTCAAATCAAGCAACATTTAATTGAAATTTCATGATTATAAATATATATATACGAACTCAACATGCTCACTTAATTCATAGTAATTCATAGTAGAAGTAAAGCCATTTTCACAAGGCATTATAACATCTAATTCAAAAGATAAGCCCAAAATATTATATTAGACTATACATGCCATGGACTTAAAATTTATTTCCAAAAAGTACCAAAGTAATCCATAGTGTGCTTGACTTTGACAGGGATCCCCGAGCACGAGCTTCGACTTTAAAGATATATAAAACAAAGTAACAAACACCCCAAGTAAGCTTAAATAGCTTAGTAAGTTATAAGCAAAAGGTAAAGTGCACAACCACACATTACACCATTTTCTTTTTAATTTATTCGATCTAACTGTTGAACAATTCGTAAAATTTAAAACACATATTGGATTAACATTCATCAATGTCATGCTCATTAGAACTCAAAACAAATGGACTAAGTATTCATATCCTTCATACCATATCGAAATAACTTAAATAAATTTGCACCAAGATGATAAACCATTATTCAATATGTACATACCTAACACTTTTGTTTACCTTTACTAAGTGTTTTTATCCTTGAGCAAAAACCAATAACCCGCACACACAGTGCCTTTTAACCGATCTCGCACACACAGTGCTCGGTGAATAAATTCGCTCACACAGTGCTCTTCAACCGATCTCGCACACACAGTGCTCGGTGAATAAATCCGCATACACAGTGCTATTCAACCGATCTCGCACAAACAGTCCTTAGTGAATAAATCCACACACACAGTGCCACTCAACCGATTTCGCACACACAGTGCTCAATGAATAAATTTGCACACATAGTGCTCTTCAACCGATCTCGCACACACAGTGCTCGGTGAATAAATCCGCACACACAGTGCCACTCAACTGATTTCGTACACACAGTGCTCGGTGAATAAATCCGCACACACAGTGCTCTTCAACCGATCTCGCACACACAGTGCTCGGTGAATAAATCCGCACACACAGTGCTCTTCAACTGATCTTGCACATACAGTGCTCGGTGAATAAATCTGCACACACAGTGCCACTCAACCGATTTCGCACATATAGTGCTCGGTGTTTTAGCTCGCACACATAGTGCCATTATTTTATCTTCTCCTCATTACTAAATATACTCATGGTTTCATTTCATCCAAATAAATACCCTTAAAATTAAAAAATTCAAAATCATCACACTTCTCCCATCACATAATATCACATTCGGCAACAACCATTATACATAATAAGATATATATATCCTCATTTTTAATTTCCAGCATCAATCACATTCTATTTTCACGTGTAACTATATTTGATACATATACAAATATTCAATCCACCCAAATTAATTCAAGCTTACATACATAATATGCATTTTATTCTCACTTTCGAATATAATAAAATATTTCCATACCATATTCGGCTTTATATAATTAAGTCTATTATTTCACTTTAGCATATACAATTCAACATTGAATAAAATTTGTATCAATCCAATTGCTTACAAACTTACCTTGAAAGTCGACAATTTAAGCTTCTCGGCTACTCGTTTAATTTGGAATTTCCCCGATCCAAATCCTTCCCCCTTATTCCTTGATCTAAATAATTGCAAGAAGGAACTCATTCAAAAGAATTTCTTTCATTTTAGACCAAAACACATAGTTGAATAATTTTTCAATTTATCCCTCGCATTATTCATTTTTTGCAATTTAATCAAATTTTCACTAAGTACGAAATTTGCCAAATTTACCTATTTCTAGCTAAGGCCGAGTGTGCCTTAAGCTAATTCAAGGCCTCATATTTCCTTATTTCTAAAATCTAACCCCTCAATCTATATATATATATATTGAAATTTAATCCTAAATGCTCAACCTAATCAAAATCTCCAACACAAAATATAGCAATCTAGCACATGAATTTTTGTTTATAACTATCAACCATCATAAAACATGAATTTTCATCCATGGTCGAATCAACATACATGATCAATAAGAAAAATTATCACATGGGCTTGTTAGGAAAATGATCAACAATCACAAAAATGCAAAAATTATCAAAAAAATCCAAGACTCAAGCTTACCAATTTTAGTTGATGAGTGTCAAACCTTAAGGAGGTTTTTCTCTTCTATTTCTTTTGCTACATTCGGCCAAGGGGGTTCAAAAAGATGGACATGCAATGGCTTCTTAATTCTTTTATGTTTTTATTCCATTATACATAATTAATAATAATATATTATTATCACATTCCACTAACTGTAATATAATATCTTATATTTACATCTATTCCATCACCTTGCCGTCCACTATAGTAGTAATAGGTATAATTGCAATGCAAATCCCCTTGATTAAAAGATACTTTATTATACTACCCCCAATCAAGCCAATGGCAATTTTACCACACATGTACTTTAATACTTTTTCCTTAAATTAATCACCCAAACACAAATATTTATCTATAATATTTTAACACATACTCATCTACATAACATAGATGTCAAAATAAAAATAATAATAGAAAATATATATATTTTTCCATTCCGGATTCGTGGTCTCAAAACAACCGTTTCGATTAGGGTCGGAAATGGGCTGTTACAACTCTGCCCCCTAAAGGGATTTTCGTCTCCGAAAATCTTACCAATGAATAAGTGTGGATAGCGTTCTTTCATTGATTCCTCAGTTTCCCAAGTTGCTTCCTCTATCCCATGCTTGTGCCACATAACTTTAACTAACGATATCTTCTTATTTTGCAACTCTTTTACTTCATGAGCTAAGATGCGAATCGGTTCTTCCGCATAAGTTTAATCGGGCTGAATTTCAATCTCTGATGAACTGATCACATAAGAAGGATCGGATCTGTAACGTCAAAGCATCGACACGTGAAAAACATTATGAATCTTGTCTAAGTCAAATGGCAACCTCAATCTGTACGCAACCGGCCCTATTCGCTCGATAATTTCATATGGCCCAATAAATCTCGGACTCAATTTTCCCTTTCGACCAAATCTAAGTATCTTTTTCCACGATGATACTTTTAAGAATACTCGATCACCCACTTGAAACTTTATATCTTTTCGTTTCAAATCCGTGTATGACTTCTGACGATCTAATGCGGCTTTTAAACTTTCTCTAATTACTATAACTTTCTGCTCCATCTCTCTGATTAAATTAACCCCGCGTATCTTGCTTTCACTTAGCTCGGTCCAATATAATGGTGTACGACATTTTCGACCGTACAGTGCTTCATAGGGTGCCATTTTGATACTCGATTAAAAGCTGTTATTATAAGCAAATTCAATCAAAGGTAAGTATCGTTCCCACGTACCTTCAAACTCAAGAACGTAACACCTTAACATATCTTTGAGTATTTGGATAACACGTTCGGATTGACCATCTGACTGAGGGTGGAAAGCTGTATTAAAGTGTAACTTGGTACCCAAAGCATCTTGCATTTTTTTTCTAATACCGCGATGTGAACCTTGGATCTCTATCCGAAATAATAGAGACAGGCACTCCGTGCAATCGTACCATCTGCGATATATACAACTCAGCTAGCTTATCAAGTGAGAAATCTGTACATACTGAGATAAAATGAGCCGATTTCGTCAATCTATCAACGATAACCCAGACTGAATCTTTCTTACATGGCGTCAAAGCCAAACCTGATACGAAATCTATAGTGACTTGATCCTACTTCCACTCAGGTATCATAATCGGCTGAAGTAGTCCCGATGGAACTTGATGGTCGGCTTTTACTTGTTGACACACTAAACACCTTGATACATAATCGGTGATGTCTTGTTTCGTACCATGCCACCAGTAATACTGTTTCAGATCGTTATACATTTTCGTGCCACCCGGATGAATCGGCAATCTATTACTATGGGCTTCATCACAAATCATTCGAATCAATCCAGGTTTCTTTGGTACACAGATTCTATTCTTGAACCATAAACATCCTTCCACATTTATCTGAAAGTCTGAATCCACACACGAGCCACAATGGCTTTTCTTTGTTTTTAAATCATCATCAACCTCTTGAGCTTCTCGAATCTACTGCTCAAACAATGGTCTCATTTTCAACTCAGCAATGATCGCAACATCCTCAGTCATAGCTATATCCGCATTCATTGCGCGTAGAGCAAAAAAACGACTTTCGACTAAGTGCATTTGCAACTATATTAGCCTTTCTCGGGTGATAATCAATCACGAGCTCGTAGTCTTTCAACAATTCTAACCATCGTCGCTGTCTCAAATTTAGATCCTTTTGAGTCATTAGATATTTTAGACTCTTATGATCGGAATAGATGTGGCATTTCTCACCGAATAGATAGTGACGCCATATCTTCAGAACAAAGACTATAGCGGCCAACTCGAGGTCATGCGTCAAATAATTTCTCTCATGTGGTTTCAACTGTCTCGAGGCATAGGCTACTACGTTACCCTCCTCCATCAATACACAACCAAGTCCATTTAAAGATGCATCACTAAAAATAACGAACTCTTTACCCGACTTTGGTTGAACGAGCACTGGAGCTTTCATTAACAATGTCTTCAGTTGATCAAAACTTTTTTGACACCTTTCAGACCACTCATATTTCACATTCTTCTGTAATAGTTTTGTCAACGGGGTTGCTGTCATCGAGAATCCTTTCACGAAACATCTGTAATATACCGTAAGCCCTAAAAAGCTACGTACCTCAGAAACATTCCGTAGAGGTTTCCAATCCAATACAGCCGAGATTTTACTCAGGTCAACCCGAATACCCGACGATGAAATAACATGCCCCAGAAAGCTGACTTCTTTCAACCAAAACTCACATTTACTGAATTTTGCGTACAATTACTTATCACGCAAAATCTGTAACACTAACCTCAAATGCTCAACGTGCTCAATTTCTTCTCGTGAATAGATCAATATGTCATCTATGAATACAACTACAAACTGATCTAGATACGGTTTGAATACTCGATTCATCAGATTCATAAAAAATTACAGGGGCATTAGTGAGCCAAACGGCATCACCAAGAACTTATAGTGACCATATCTCGTCCGAAAAGCAGTCTTTGGTACATCCGATTCCCTAACTCGTAACTGATAATATCCTAACCTCAGGTCAATTTTTGAAAACACCGAGGCTCCTTTCAGTTGATCAAATAAATCGTCGATACGTGGCAACGAGTATTTGTTCTTTACGGTCACCTTATTGACCTGTTGATAATCAATGCACCTTCTCAATGTTCGTCTTTCTTCTTCACAAATAGCACAGGCGCACCCTGGGGAGAGAATTCGGTCAGGCGAAACCTCTATCCGTCCATTCTTGCAACTGAGTCTTTAATTCTTTTAATTTAGTCGGTGCCATTCTATACGGTGCTATTGATATTGGAGTGGTCCCTGGCACTAGCTCAATCCCAAACTCTACCTCACGAACAGGTGGCAATCCCGGACGAAGTGATTTTGTGAACCACACTGATAAAAAGTACGATTAAAAGATTTTTCCCAACACTTTCTGAAATGTCGTATGCCGCACTGCTGACACTCAGGTTTAATCGATCGAGTATTGTTGACACTAGCCACCGATGTAGCTCGAGAACTCACTGGTGGCAGTTCTCGTATAAAAATCCCAGTGTTGGGTTTGGATTGGTTACCATCGTTCTTGAACTTCTTTATTGCCATCTGTAAAACTTTACCCGCAGGTCTCTTCTGGAAATCTTTAGATTCAAGTTCAGCTTTTCGTTTTTCTTTCCCCAGCTCTTCAGCTTTACAAGTTCATTCAACTAGTACAATGAACTCGTTAATTTCAAGAATGCCAGCCAAATGCTTAATATCTTCATTTAAACCGTCGTCAAATCTCTGGCACATAGCAGCCTCTGACGAAATACACTCACGAGCGTAGCGATTAATTCGCACAAACTTGCACTCATACTCGAATACGGTCATACGACCCTGTTTGAGCTCGAGAAATTCTTGACGCTTAGAGTCTATAAAACGCTGGCTTATATACTTCTTACGGAATTCCATCTGAAAGAAGTCCCAAGTAACCCTCTCTTTTGGGACAACTGACACGAGTGTATTCCATCAATAGTAGGCAGAATCTCGTAATAATGATATGGCACACTTCAGACACTCATTAGGTGTGCAGGACAACTCGTCGAAAACACGAACAGTATTATCGAGCCAAAATTTAGCTCGCTCTGCATCATCATCATCCTCAGCTCTAAATTTTTGAGCTCTGTGTTTTCTTATGCGATTAACTGGGGGCTTATTTACTCTTTCGGGATTGACTATCGGGGTACCACCGGTACTACAGGAGGAATGTTCAGATTCAAGGGTGGTTGAACAGCCGGATTGGTTCGTATGTATTGACTGAACCAGTCATTCATCATACTATGGAAGGCATCTCCAGCCCCCTCATTAGGATTACTCGTAGCTAGTCGAGATTCCTCTGACACAGGATCGGGTGCCACACTCTCGACGTCATCAGCTACAGCTCGCTCAGAATTGGGATCCATCACTATATGGAAGAATTAAACACATTTCACTGTCAAAAATCATCACACTATCGCATTATAAAACATGGCATGTATAGCTAGACTCACACGCGCTACGTTAGTCTGAGAACCGACTAAACCGTAGCTCTGATACTAATAAAATGTAACACCCCTAACCCGTATCCGTCGTCAGATTAGGGTTACAGGCATTATTAAACCTAAAACCAAAATCAGAGCATTCAAATTGTACTACCATGTGTTAAACACATATCATTTGTATTATAGAAATTACACAAGCATATTTCATCTAATTACAAATCTCCCATGAATAAACTACACTCCACATGATCAATTCCAAGTAATAGCCAAATTGGTACATATGTAAAACATTCAACATTTAATTACTTATTCTTTAACCATACATCCAAGCATATACCTAAGGCCGAATATATATACATACAAGGTAATATGCATCCAATAATCTAAATCAATCAAAAATTTTGTTAATAACATACTTGGCTTCTCATGACTTCCATACAATTATTCATAGCTCGAGGTCACTTAAACACATACTAAGCAATTGACATAGGCTAGTTTCAATACATATGCACATAAGTCCCATTCAATATAAATAATTTACTCTTTTGCCAAAGAAAAAAAAATGAATTAACTTACAACTTTCAATAACTATACCAACCACATTAAAAAAAATTTAGCCATGAACGAATGTGTATGCTAACTCTTCACAAATATAAAAACATTAAACTAACTCATTCATAATACTTTTCTTTTAAAACCTGCTTAAGCCAAATATATATAATGCACACACACACACACACACACACACACACACACACATATATATATATATATATATATATATATATATATATATATCATATTAAGCAAAACAAATCAAATCAACCAAATCATATAAATTTTGCCATACCCAAATACCCACAAATAAGTGCACATATAATAGCTCTTTAAAGCATCACCTTTAGCTTAACATCCTTACTACTCAGATAGACCAAATTCAACCATTTCACATAGTAACATGCCATTCATTGTCACACAAACATACCTGTTCAAATCAAGCAACATTTAATTGAAATTTCATGATTATATATATATATATATACGAACTCAACATGCTCACTTAATTCATAGTAGAAGTAAAGCCATTTTCACAAGGCATTATAACATCTAATTCAAAAGATAAGCCCAAAATATTAGATTAGACTATACATGCTAAGGACTTAAAATTTATTTCCAAAAAGTACCAAAGTAATCCATAGTGTGCTTGACTTTGACAAGGATCCCCGAGCACGAGCTTCGACTTTAAAGATCTATAAAACAAAGTAACAAACACCCCAGGTAAGCTTAAATAGCTTAGTAAGTTATAAGCAAAAGGTAAAGTGCACAACCACGCATTACACCATTTTCTTTTTAATTTATTCGATCTAACTATTGAATAATTCGTAAAATTTAAAACACATATTGGATTAACATTCATCACTCTCATGCTCATTAGAACTCAAAACAAAGGACTAAGTATTCATATCCTTCATACCATATCGAAATAACTTAAATAAATTTGCACCAAGATGATAAACCATTATTCAATACGTACATACCTGACACTTTTGTTTACCTTTACTAAGTGTTTCTATCCTTGAGCAAAAACCAATAACCCGCACACACAGTGCCTTTCAACCGATCTCGCACACAGAGTGCTCGGTGAATAAATTCGCTCACACAGTGCTCTTCAACCGATCTCGCACACACAAAGCTCGGTGAATAAATCCGCATACACAGTGCTCTTCAACTGATCTCGCACACACAGTGTTCGGTGAATAAATCCGCATACACAGTGCCACTCAACCGATTTCGCACACACAGTGCTCGGTGAATAAATCCGCACACACAGTGCTCTTCAACCGATCTCGCACACACAGTGCTAGGTGAATAAATCCGCACACACAGTGCCACTCAACCGATTTTGCACACACAGTGCTCGGTGAATAAATCCGCACACACAGTGCTCTTTAACCGATCTTGCACACACAGTGCTCGGTGAATAAATCCGCACACACAGTGCTTTTCAACTGATCTCGTACATATAGTGCTCGGTGAATAAATTCGCACACACAGTGCCACGCAACAAATTTCGCACACACAATGCTCAGCGTTTTAGCTCGCACACATAGTGCCATTATTTTATCTTCTCCTCATTACTAAATATACTCATGATTTCATTTCATCCAAATAAATACCCTTAAAATTAAAAATTCAAAATCATCACACTTCTCCCATCACATAAGATCACATTTAGCAACAACCATTATACATAATAAGATATATATATATCCTCATTTTTAATTTCCAGCATCAATCACATTCTATTTTCACGTGTAACTATATTTGATACATATACAAATATTCAATCCATCCAAATTAATTCAAGCTTACATATATAATATGCATTTTATTCTCACTTTCGAATATAATAAAATATTTCCATACCATATTCGGCTTTATATAATTAAGTCTATTATTTCACTTTAGCATATACAATTCAACATTGAATAAAATTTGTATCAATCCAATTCCTTACAAACTTACCTTGAAAGTCGACAATTTAAGCTTCTCGGCTACTCGTTTAATTTGGCATTTCCCCGATCCAAATCCTTTCCCCTTATTCCTTGATCTAAATAATTGCAAGAAGGAACTCATTCAAAAGAGTTTCTTTCCTTTTAGACCAAAACACATAGTTGAATAATTTTTCGATTTATCCGTCGCATTATTCATTTTTTTCAATTTAATCAAATTTTCACTAAGTACGAAATTTGCCAAATTTACCTATTTCTAGCTAAGGCCGAATGTGCCTTAACCTAATTCAAGGCCTCATCTTTCCTTATTTCTAAAATCTAACCCCTTAATCTATATATATATATTGAAATTTAATCCTAAATGCTCAACCTAATCAAAATCTCCAACACAAAATATAGCAATCTAGCACATGAATTTTTGTTTATAACTATCAACCATCATAAAGCATGAATTTTCATCCATGGTCGAATCAACATACATGATCAATAAGAAAAATTATCACATGGGCTTGTTAGGAAAATGATCAACAATCATAAAAATGCAAAAATTATCAAAAAAATCCAAGAGTCAAGCTTACCAATTTTAGTTGATGAGTGTCGAACCTTAAGGAGGTTTTTCTCTTCTATTTCTTTTGCTACATTCGGCCAAGGGAGTTCAAAAAGATGGACATGCAATGGCTTCTTAATTCTTTTATGTTTGTATTCCATTATACATAATTAATAATAATATATTATTATCACATTCCACTAACTATAATATAATATCTTATATTTACATCTATTCCATCACCTTGCCGTCCACTATAGTAGTAATGGGTATAATTGCAATGCAAATCCCCTTGATTAAAAGATACTTTATTATACTACCCCCAATCAAGCCAATGGCAATTTTACCACACATGTACTTTAATCTTTTTTCCTTAAATTAATCACCCAAACACAAATATTTATCTACGATATTTTAACACATGCTCATCTACATCGCATAGATGTCAAAATAAAAATAATAATAGAAAATATATATATTTTTCCATTCCGGATTCGTGGTCTCAAAACAACCGTTTCGATTAGGGTCGGAAATGGGCTGTTACATACTAAATAGTGATTTACTGGTTAATTTATTAGGTTATAAACCTTAAATTTTGGTGACTATGTTGACCAATTCCCCATTAAAAATGAGATAATTGTTCCAGAAGAACAAACTCAACAACCTCAAGAACAAGTGCCATTAAGGAGGTCCACAAGAGAAAGGAGAAATGCTATTCCAGATGATTATGTTGTATTTCTCCAAGAACAAGAGGATGATAATGGAATGATGGAAGATGATCTAATCAACTTTCATCAGGCCATGAAAAGTTCTAATTCTCAAAAGTGGATTGATGCCATGAAAGATGAGTATAAGTTTATGCGAGACAATAAAATTTGGGAACTTGTCCCATTACCTGAAGGTGCAAAACCAATTGGTTGTAAATGGATATTTAAAACCAAGAGGGATGCAAATGGTAATGTGGAGAGGTATAAGGCACGTCTTGTAACTAAAGGATATACTCAGAAAGAATGTGTTGATTTTACAGAGACTTTCTCTCTAGTTTAATCAAAAGACTCCTTTTGGATAATCATGGCGCTTGTTGCTCATTTTGATCTTGAGTTACATCAGATGGATGTTAAGATTGTGTTTTTTAATGGCGACATTGAAGAAACAATTTATATGGTGCAACTAGAAAATTTTGAGTCGGAAGACTCAAAGAATATGGTTTGCAAATTGACAAAATCCACCTATGGACTCAAACAAGCTTCCCATCAATGGTACCATAAGTTTCATCAAATAATTGTTTCGTTTGGTTTTGAGATGAATATTGTTGATGATTGTGTGTATCACAAATTTAATGGGAGTAATTATATATTTCTGGTTTTACATGTTAATGACATACTGCTTGTTAGTAATAAGTATAGCTTCAATCAATACCTTAAGAATGATTTTGAAATTACAAAAATGCATTAGATTTTTTACATTTTAGCAATGGAAAGTCTAATGTACGTTCAGGTTTGTATACATTGGAATACTGTGTACACTATTGGGATGTTAGGCAAATATTTTAAGCAACCCTGATTTGGACCATTGGATAGAATCCAAGAGGTAAGTTATTTTCAGAGAACAAAAGATTACATGCTCACATATCGGAGGTCTAATCAGTTAGAGATCATCAGGTATATAGACTTCGATTTTGATGGAATATGAATATAAGATTTTTCCACTAAGGTGCAAATTGTGAAAACAAATTGCAATCTTTTATTCCAGTAGCAACAGGAACACATCAAAGTAAAAACACATAGACTTTAAGTTCCTAGTTGTTAAAGTAAAAGTTCAGAGTGGTTAGGTGCTTATAAAGCATATTAGGACAAACTCCATGATTGCGGATCCGCTTACTAAGGAATTACACCTAAGGTTTTATAAGAGCACACTGCTCATATGGGTGTAATGTCATTTAAAGGATATTTGGTATTAGTGGGAGTTTGTATCTTTAAATGCTTTTATGTTATAGACACATTTTCAGTTATTTCAGTTTAAAGATATTAAGTTTATTTTTTGCAGAAATAAAGTTTATTTGGTTTATTCACACTCTGATTTTGGTAAGGTTTGATCTCACTAAGGAGGACCAGTTGGAAATAGAAATGTTAAGATCATATTGCATGTAATTTCCATGCTACACATCCATACTTGATCTATGTCATTTGGTTGTGTTAATATACGTGATCATAGATGGATTTAGTTACGATATATGTAACAAAAGTCGCCTTGGTTCTATGTTAACATAATTAATGGACGAGATTGTTCGAAATACCTTTTGGATATGTTAGTAAATTTTTGAGCTCATAATTAGGTTAAATAATGACATGTAATTATAAAGTAATTAGTATATATATGTGGTCCAAGTGGGAGATTGTTCGAAAATTTGGACATCACATATATAATAAGGATATCCTTACATGTTATTATTTACTATCATGATAGGTTAGCCCAAATTAAAAGTGATCTAATTTGGTTAGAATTTTATTGGGCTTTTAATTATTAAATAAAGTATGGGTCAAATATGTGCAGATACTCTTCTAATCAAATTCTAATTAATGATGGGCTAATTAGAATTTGATTAGAACTAATATGCTAAAGTTATAAATATTAGGGTTACGGTCCCCAAATTATACACAAGATATCTTTTCTAATATCCCATCATTAGGAAAGAAAGAGCACGTATTCTCTGAATTTCTTGTGTGCTAATTTGGAAGATCAAATCCCCAAGATTCGGTAAAACTTCAAGGAATTCATGGATTCAGGTACGCTTCCGCATTTAGTTTTATTCTTCATTTATTCTTAATGATTTGATATGATAGATCCTGGTTTTCTAAGTTTTATTTTAGATTTATTTTACAAATCTAACAAGTGGCATCCGAGCTTTGTCATGTTGAATCATTGAGAATAAGTTGATTCTTTATTAATTTTGGGTTTTGATTTTGTAAATAAAATTTTAAAGTTTTAAGGTTTTAATTTTCATACAACTGGAAAGATTTACAGTTTTAATTGAGAATTAAAAAAAAATTGAGGATATTATGTTGTTTATACAGTTTTAATAAATATTTAAAAAGTTGTGTAGGTTTGGGTTCATTAGAAACTTTTTATGATATATATTTGATTATATCAATAGATGGATTGTTAATCGCTAATCACTTGTTTTACAGTTTTACGGTTATATATATAATATATATATTATGATATTAAGTTTTATTTTAGATTTATTTTACAAATCTAACACCGAGTCCCCAAGTTGTTTAACTTATTCACTCCCTAGACTTGGCTAAACTTATTGCAGCTCTAACTGTAGAAATTGGTTATTTCAAAAGCACTCTCATTTTCCTTTTAACATTGGGTTAATTGTATGGGTGGCGAGAATCTTTGTGTTCGCTGAAGATGTGAATAATGTCGAAAAAAACAACAAGAGCATCCTGACAGAACTAATGTCAAACGATTCCATCACAAATCTTTTTTTTCCTATAAAATCAATAAAGAGTGAACTATCGAAGACCAAGTCATCTCAACCATCAGTGTTCAATCCAATAGTGGAGAATCATAGTATGAAAAGAAAAGAATGAGAAAAGGTAAAAATATGATCTTGGGTTTTTGGGTTTCCATTTTTAGTATATATATATATATATTTATCAAATTTGGCTAATAAAATTTATTTTTTAATTTTTTAGGTGAAAAAGTCACAAAGAAACAAAACTGCAAAAAAGATCAAATTACATAATGTATAAACATTGATGATTAATTTTTTAGAATCAAGGCTAAATTAGCATTAACCTATAAATGTTTGAGGGTTAACACGGCTAATATGCTAATTTTAAAAGCTGACACATCATCTTTCCATTAATCATTTAATAACGAGTGGCCAAAAAAATAAAAAAAAATCAAATAGTTGGGTGACCATTTTATAACTTTTTAGAGTTTGGTAACAAAAAAAGAAACTTACCAATAACTGGGCGACTACCAATGTAATTTACCTTCTATTTTTGGGGTTGAAGTTGATTTTAATTATTATTATTATTAAAAAAGGGCTTATACTTTTCCAAAATATTCAGTTAAGTTTATCTAAAAAAACACACTTTATTTAAGACTTCAAACGTTAAAAACGCATTAATTAGTTTAGTTAACTGACGATTTCCACCATTAATAGTTAATATGCTAATTGTAACAGACACAATTGTTGACATGGCTAAAATAAAAGTTTTAAAAAACTATTAAAAATTATATAAAAATTTTAAGTTCAGGGATAAATTCACTTTTACGTTAATTTAAATATATACATCGAATTGTTCAGATATGTTCAAAATTTAATTTTTTAAAAATATTATTAAAATTTTGTAAAATATAATAAATATTATATAAAAATGAGAAATAAAAATTCAAAAAAATAAAAATTATTAAAAAATTCAAGTCCACAATGAATTTGAACAAATAATCGCCAAAAATCATTTGAATCTAAACATTCTATCTCACAACTACTAAATCTTGTTTTTTTTTTTTAATAAGCTTTTAGTTCCTATTGTTGATTTTTATCTAATTTAGTAATTGTATCATTGGTGTCTGATATATTTTTAAGATATATATATATATATATATATATAATTTTTATTTCTCACTCCTTTTATAATTTTTATAATGTTTTATAAAATTTTAATATTTTTTTTAATTTTTAATATATACATATAATTTAAAAATTACATTTAAAATGAATCTAAACAAATAAGTGTCCATATTGAAATAAATCTAAATGTCCATTTGTCAATGTTAATTTTAGGTTTAAATATTTTTAATAAATTTGAATTTTTATTTCTCATTTTTATAATGTTTTACAAATTTTTAATAATTATATTTATATATTTTAAATTTAAAAATTTTATAATTTAAAAAGTTCCATCTAAAATGAATTTGAAAAAATGGATATTAAAATTCAAATGTCCATTTATTCAAATTCATATTCAAATTTTTTGAATTTTTTGTTGACGTAAACTATCACATCAATTTTATAACGGCTAACTTAACAGCCACAATAATAATCAATGAAAAAAAATCATTGGTCAAAAAAGTTAAGAATTTTTAACATCTAAAAATTTAATTAGGTATGCTTTTGTGAAAAGATTTAATTAAAATTTTAAGAAAGTATAGAAATTTTTTTACCCTTGTATCTATCTATACCCATTTCTGCTCTAGTAAAAACACCTCTAAAGTGTTAAGATTACTGAGTTGTAACTCAAGATAAAACAAGTAGGAAAATTGAATGTAAATGAACCTCAGTTGCAAGTAGTATAAGAACAAAGGAGAAAATAGGAGTTACGGGTATACAATTTAGTGTTAATTTAAGTTTGTGAAATCTTATAAGGTGAAAATTTTATTATAAATTCACAATACAAATTATGTTTTAAACTCAACCTATAACACCATTGTTTAATTCAGATCCAATATGGAAACAATTACTTAGTTCAGACTCAATATGAAAATAATTGTTAACTTTAAGACTTAAATTGAATAAAAAAAATTTAAACCTCGATGGTAGATACTAAATAGTGATTTAATGGTTAATTTATTAGGTTATAAACCTTAAATTTTGGCCTTCATATTTTTTGTGAAAAAAGCGGATTCGATACCATTTTATAGATCCCACGTAGCTCAATTGAAAAACCTATAGTTATTTAATTATAAGCCAACAGAGGGCTATTCCTGTAAATGTGAACACAAGATCCCCCCTGGAGTGGGTCGGGTCGCGCGTGGGTAGGCATGGGTGATTTCTATATCAGCTTTGCAGTTTCCTATGCAATTATGTTTTTAACAACTATCATTGTGCTCTACATAAACTCATATTGGAGACAAGCATGCTATTATTTCATTAAAGACAGTAGCATCACTTGCTATTTTTTCGTTGTGGATAGTCTTTATAGGTTGCCCTGCTTCAGAAGAAACATCCAACCCTATGCTTGTTCACTTGTTCTGGACTCCAAGTTCAAGGTCAATAGATCTTTGTCCTTTTTTTCGTTGGTAGGATCTTTGTCTTTTTTATGTTTCGATAATTTGGTTCAGACATTGTCTTAGCTAGAAGTGTGCCATGTTGTCTACGCAATATATTTTTGATTTCTGAAACTTATGCCTGGTTAACTAATTATATCTAATTTTAGTTATGAGATATATTGCATTTAATATCCATACCTATATGCTATATTATACTTTTTGCATACACCTTTTGTTAGGATCGTCCCGATTAAGCAACAAGAAAAATAAAATAGCGGAATAAATTGAAAAATTGAACACACAAATTTAACGTGGAAAAACTCCTCCAAAGAGGATAAAAACCCACGGGCAAAGATAATTTTACTATAATGGCAAAAGAACGAAGAGTACAAAAGATGGAGATAAAAACTAAACCTAGAAAACCCGAAAACAAAGAACCCTCAAAACGTAAACACAAAATTCTCTAAATGTGTTATGAGTTCTCATCTTTAATGGGTGTTTATTCTAAGGTTGTGAAGGAGCCTATTTATAGGCTAAATTGTCAAGTCAAACAAATTATGCTAATAAATGCTAAATATACATACTGATAAATACTAAATCTTCTAGAAAGAAAATATATTTTGTTTAACTTGATTTGCAACCAATCTCTTAGAATTTGGGTCACACAACTCTAACAATCTCCACCTTGACACGAATTCTTACAACGCCATATTTGCCAAAGCTCGCCATAGGCCTATCTTGAACTATGCAGGGAATTAACTGAGTCGAATCTGTGCTTAGAAGCTGGAAGACTTCTAGCATTCAACTTATGCACTGCCAAATCAAAACTAACCCGGGTCTGATTTTCATGAACACAGTGCCCTAACTTTTCAAAACCTGCATCCAAAAGAGTATATCTCTTCAACGAAACGGTCATACGTTTTTCCCTCCTATGACCAAGTTGCCTTCGCTCCAAACGAGTTGACTTCAACTCCGTAATGGACGAGGGACATCTGATTTCACCGGTTACTGTAGAACCTTCCAGAATATAAAGACTACCGGTTCTTTTACTTTTTAACAAAATGAGAGCTCCACGAGATACTTTAATGCTGCTCGACTCGATGTTGATTCTGCATCTTTTCAAGTCTAAACTACTCAATGAGATGAGATTCTTTCGTAAATCAGGTACATACCTGACATCTGAGAGTGTCCTAATCATCCCATCGTGTATCCTAATTTTAATAGTACCAATACCAATTACCTTACTAGATGAATCGTTTTCCATGCGCACAACTCCACCTTCAACTGAACTGTATATGGAGAACCATTCTCTAATGGGACACATGTGGAAAGAACATCCCAAATCTAGGATCCACTCGGACGTGAGCTTGGAGTTATCGCTCGTTGACACTAACAAGAAATCATCACCGCTTTCATCGGCCAAATTAGCACCACCTACATCTTCCTCGTTACTCACAGTAACTCTTTTATTTCGCAGTTTATAACAATATGCTTCGACATGACCTAACTTTTTACAATAGCGACACCTTTTGTCTTATTTCTTTGATGCTACCAAAACAGAAGCTTGCTTATCTGCCATGCTATCCAAACCAAACTCATTGTCGAGTTTGTTTCTACTCAACAAATGACCCTTCACATCTTCGAATGAGAATTTGTCTCTGCCATAAATCAGGGTCTCCCTGAAAGACTTGTATGAAGGGTTAAAGAGCGCAATAATAGCATAGCCTGATCTTCATCGTCAATATGAACCTCAATATTCTTTAAATCATTTAAAAGAGTAATGAATTGACTGATGTGATCTCTAAGAAGATCACATTCGTTCATGCGAAACGTAAATAAACATTGTTTCAACACTAAATGGTTAGCCAGAGACTTAGTCGCATAAAGAGTTTCTAACCTTTGCCACAAGGCGGATGAGGTTTTCTCCATCAATACCTCCTACAATACCGTATTCGCGAGGCACAACTGGATTGCAGACAAGGCCTTTTCATCAAGCTCTTCCCATTCTATTTGATTTAGATTCTCAGGCTTTTTCCCGGTAACAACCTTTTTCAAGCCTGTTTGAACTAGAATTGCCATCATCCGAACTTGCCACAGATTGAAATTTGTCTCACCATTGAACTTCTCAATTTCAAACCTTGTTGCTGCCATCTCTGAACGGGCTGATCTATAAATTGAACTAGCTTTGATACCACTTGTTAGGATCGTCCCGATTAAGCAACAAGAAAAACAAAATAGCGGAATAAATTGAGAAATTGAACACACAAATTTAACGTGGAAAAACTCCTCCAAAGAGGATAAAAATCCACGGGTAAAGATAATTTTACTATAATGGCAAAAGAATGAAGAGTACAAAGATAGAGATAAAAACTAAACCTAGAAAACCCGAAAACAAAGAACCCTCAAAACATAAACACAAAATTCTCTAAATGTGTTATGAGTTCTAATCTCTAATGGGTGTTTATTCTAAGTTTGTGAAAGAGCCTATTTATAGGCTAAATTGTCAAGTCAAACAAATTATGCTAATAAATGCTAAATATATCAGGCTAATAAATACTAAATCTTCTAGAAAGAAAATATATTTTGTTTAACTTGACTTGCAAGTAATCTCTTAGAATTTGGGTCACACAACTCTAACACCTTTCTAATTTTAGGATAATAATATCTGGCATTTCCCCTTTTCTATTAAACTACTAACAACAACAATAACAATTAAAATAATTATTCAATCATTTTTAGTTATGATAAAACAAATCTGTATAATTTTTTATGTAATTTAAGAATCCACTTAAAAATCACAAATCACCAATAATACGATATCATCATCATTTAATAGAAAAAGGTAAAAAAAAAAAATTTTAGAGTTCAGTTAAAAAATTTCACCCGAGTCATAATATTACAGATGTTTAACTATCATAATAAGTACCTAACTATTTGAAAAAAAAAGTCTCTAACTATTCTCTCAATTATTAATAAGTGATTTAAAAAAATAATGAGAGAAAGTTAAGAAATTTCACAAAAGTAAGACTTTTTTTTAAAGCTATATTGGTTGGATGACTAGTCTAGCCATTCAAAACTATACTCTTAGCTATCAATAAGTCGTTTGAGACTTAGTGTTGGGTTTTGAATCACAAATAAGACCAAAAGAACTAAAATTTGTGTTTAAAGATGAAAACTGAAGCAAGTAACCTGGATGAAGAAAAGGTTAACTTCATTACTTGAATAAGCAGTATGCCATATACATAAATAGTCTGAATTACATTTGTTGGTTTTTTTTTTTTTTGAAATCCAAAAACTAATTTTCTTCTTGAATTTTCATTAAGATAAAAGCATCAGTTACATGACAGTTTCCTAATTCATAACTGCTCCCACTAATGTATTGACTAAGACAAATCTTGAATTACACACAAAATGTAACTGACATCTCAGCCACTACATCAAACATAAATCAAAAACTAATCCTACTAACTTTAAGTACAAATTACAAAGGAACTAAATAATATTGCTGCTGATCTGGTTTAGCTTCCATGCTGGTCTGCTGCTGGTTTCCTGTTGCATTGCAGGCCAAAGTTCAACACTCCTCCTTGGACTGTATGCAACAAACACCAATCTTTCTTTTCAAAGCATCAAACCGTGTGGCACCTAGTGACTTTGTTAGAATATCAGCAAACTGATTTTCTGAGCTGCAATGAGCCAGTTTAACTTCCTTTGATTGTTCAGCCTCTCTAACAAAATGATACTTAATTTTAAAATGTTTGGTTTCGCCATGAAAGACAGGATTTTTGGCTATGGCAACTGCTGACTGATTATCAACTTTGAAATCAGTAGCTTCAATTTGTTCTTCATTCAAATCACACAACAACTTCTTAAGCCAAATGGCTTGATTAATAGCTGTAGCAGCTGCAATGTACTCTGCTTCAGTTGTTGATTAAATAACAGTTTGTTGCTTCTTTGAGCACCAACAGAAAACTCCTAAGCCAAGAGTAAAGAAATAGCCAGAAGTACTTTTCATGTCATCAATAGACCCTGCCCAATCACTATCAGAATACCCTGTCAGTTTGAGCTCTTTTCCCTTCTCAAACTTCACACCAAAATTCAAAGTCCCTTTAACATATCTGAGAACTCTCTTAGCTGCCTTAAAATGGACAATATCACAGCAATGCATAAATCTAGACAGTAAGCTAACAGCATACAAAATATTAGGCCTAGTAGCTATTAAGTAAAGCAAACAACCTACCAAGCTTCGATATTCCTTCTCATCAACTCTTTCATGACAGCTATTGCTTGTTAATTTCTCACATTGAGCCACTGGTGTGCTAACAGTTTTGCAATTGGACATACAAAACTTGTTTAAGATTTTTAGTGCAAAGCTTGCTAACTTATAAAGATGGCTTGGTCAGTTTGAATTACTTCCATGCCAAGAAAATATGTCATTTCTCCCAAGTCAGTCATCTCAAAAACACTCTGCATTTGCATTTTGAACTCATCAATCATCTTCCTTTTGCTTCTAGTTACTAGTAAGTCATCCACATAAAGTGACACAATCAGTAGAGTTTCATTTTCTAATTTCTTCACATAAAGTATAGGTTCACTCACACTTTTCTCGAACCCGAGCCTAGACAGGTATGCATCAACCCTGTCATACCAGTCCCTTGGGGCCTGTTTCAGATTATACAAGGCCTTTTTTAGCTTATAGACCTTGTCCTCTTCACTAGAAACTTTGAACCCATCTGGTTGCTCAATGAAAATTTCTCCTTTGAGGAAGCCATTTAGAAAGGCTAACTTGACATCAAGCTGGTGTATTCTCCATTACTTCTAAGTAGCCAAAGTAAACAAAAGCTTTATTGTGTCTAGCCTTGCAACTAGAGCAATTGTTTCTATGAAATTAGTGCCATACTGCTGGCTGGATCTCTTCACCACAAGTCTTGCTTTGTGTTTATTTAAAGAGCCATCAGCATTGTACTTGACTCTAAACACCCACTTCACACCAATGAGCCTCTTCTGATTTGGTCTGTTAACCAATTCCCAAGTATCATTTTTGTGAATCATCTGTATTTTAGCTTCTATGGCCCTTTTCTAGTACTCTTCTCTAGCAGCTTCATCAAAATTTGAAGGCCCAACTATTGCAACATCAAATATTTGATAAATGTCTGTAATGGTTCTTGTGCCTTTTACAGGTTCATCATCAAAATCATCACAAATTGGCCCCTCTTTAGCTGGTTCTAGATTGTTGTCTGGCTGGTCTTCTTCATTCAAACTTGCATCTGTCCCATTCTAATTCCATACTCTTTCTTCATCAAATTTCACATCTTTGCTCACTAAGATCTTCTTTGTTGAAGGATCAAACACTCTATAGCCTTTTTTGGTGCTGCTGTAAGCCACAAAGATCCCTGGCACAGATCTTCTTTCAAGTTTGGTTCTCTTTTCAGTTGGAATGAGAGCATAGCAGACACAACCAAACACCTTTAGGTGTGAAACTGTTGGCTTGAGTTCATACCAAGCTTTAAAGGAGGTTTATCTTTGACATCATTTGTAGGTAGCCTGTTAAATAGATACACTGAAGTGTTTACTGTTTCAGCCCAAAACTTGCTTGGCAATTTGCTTTCAAATAGTAAGCATCTTGGCATGTCGAGTACTGTCCTATTCTTTCTTTCACACACTCTATTCTGCTGAGGAGTGTAAATGGTTGTTAGCTGATGATGAATCCAGGCTTGCTCACACAACTTCTGAAACTTCTCTGATAGATACTCAGTCCTATTATCTGATATCAAGGCCTTAATCTTGTAGCCTGATTGATTTTCAGCTAAGGCTTTAAATTTAACAAATGCCTCAAATACTTAAGACTTTTGCTTCAGAAAATAGATCCAACAGAATCTACGGAAATAATCTATGAACAACACAAAAAATCTACTGTCATTCAAAGAAGAAGTATTCATTGGTCCACATATGTCAGTATGGATCAATTTGAGCTTACCTCAAGCTTTCCATGCCTTATTGACTGGAAAAGGCAATCTTGCTTGTTTCCCAAGTTGACAAATTTCACAAACATTGTCACTGTCTTCAACTTTGGACATGTCTTCAACCATGAAACACCCCCAAACCCGGCCCACGAATCCTAACCGGATCTGGTATGTTACTGCGGGAAAATGTTTGAAAATATCTTGACTTGAAGGTGAAACATAAAATTTGTGCTTGTTTGTAAAGCATTGTTTATTTAAAATGCTAAGTAAAAATATGTTGTCACAAAATATCCGAATTTAAACTATATTATAAGCTTTTAAAAATATAAGTTGCCAAAATAAAATCATTTCCATCCAACATAAAAATAAACCTTAAAACTTTAGGAGCCCCTTATTACAATAAATAATTAAACAAAAGTACTTAATAATAATCTGATTTAAATAAGTAAAACATCTTCTGCATGGGCCACCTCGTATCCACTCCAACCCAGTCCGATCACCACAAATCATCTGCGATGTTTAATAAGAATTGGGTGAGTCATACAGACTCAGTGTGTAATTAATCCACTGAATTCCACCCACATATCAAACCACATCAATCCATATGGCAAATAACAAGATAACGTATTCACATAATATCACATTCTGGGCTTGGCCCATATTCATATTACTTATCAGGTAACAGGGTAATTAACCGCATAATTTCCACATATCGGGCTTAGCCCATTTCCACACTGATCCACATTCATATACTGGGTTTGGCCCATTTCTACATCAAATAGTCATATCAGATACAATATGCAAAGTGCACCCAACCCAACCTAGGGTCCATCCTCTACACACCCCCGTATCCAGCCACCATGCACCAGGGGATTACCAAATCACCCTCTCCTTTTCACTCCAATCAGGCAATCAATGCTGTCCATGTGCAATGAAGCACAATAATCCACAGCGCAACCTCAGTCAGCGCCAATCCACGATGTAACCCGTAGCTAACATCAAAACCACGATGGGACACATAGTCACTCATCAACCACGATATGGTACATAGCTGATATCAACCACGATGAGGCACATAGCCACTCATCAAGCCACGTGAACAAAATCGCAATTAATCCCCAACCTGACCTCAGTCAACGTCAATCCACGATGTAGCTCAAGGCTAACATCAAACCACGTACTCGAAGTACACCCGTACCTTCTTTCATATCATATTCCACCCATGCACATGCGATATTCCATAATGACATAATATAATGATGCATGAGCATGTTCATCAACCACATTATCACATATTCATATTAGTAATCACATTTTACCAGATTGGTGCTTACCAGATTATCGACATACCCCTTGGGGGTATCCATATCACAATTTCCACTGCACTAGTTAGCACATTCATAACACATACACATATCACATACATATCAAATACTCGGAAAACGGTGGGTTAATCACACACCTGATGACTTGGAGTTCAACACCCTGGATCCCGATGCTATCACTAAGTAACACTACGGCTACCTGCTTATAACTTTCTCCTGCTGCTGGCCCACACCCCGGTAGCCAATCCCGAACCGCTGAGATAGATCTTTTCTTAAACTTCGGGATAGGGACCTTCCCTTTCCCTTCTGGACTGGTATCCACCTCCATCATAATACTTAATCAGAAAATCTCGGTTAATCAACAATGTCATAAATCTAAGTTTCGAATCTTACTAAATACCCTTACTGAAAATAAACTTAGATCCTGAAGACTTCTCTTAACTCCTGTCGATTGCCCCTAAATCATCAAAGTTAGAATCGGCTAACTTTAATACCAAATATGGCCTATGGCCGAATACCATGAATCACTTACCTTTCTTACCGAAATCCCAAATTATCACTTGTCAAGGGAGTTGTCGAAATCTTTAAATGGAACCACATTAGTTTTGGCCTCACCCTTAAAACATAATAAAATATGGCCCCTTAACTGAATGCTATATGGCTTACCTTGAGTGGTCGAATCTTAAAAGATCTCCTTTAATGCTTCCTAATGTTGGCATATAAAAGAACACATATCAATATGGCCTATGAACATTCGGCCAACTTAAATCCAAAGCCTAATCATTGGTTTCGGCACCCCAATAGAGAAGAGCCCAAAACTGAATGCTTAAAGAAGAATACTTACCACTCTAAGTTGCTTGAAGAGAGACCAATAGTAAGTAGTCGACAACACCTTCCTTGGGGATCCGGCTTCTAAGAAAATAAGGGAAAGAGAGGGCACAAGGTTCGGCTATGGCTCTCAAAGGGAGGTGCAATATTCGGCCATCCAAAAAGGTAGGTATCGATTTAAGGCTACCAAAGAAATAGAAGAGATGTAGGATGAGAAAAGTAGATTCGGCCAAGAACAACTTGAGAAAGAAAAACACTAATGACCTTATTGGTCTTTGGAGTTTCGGTCACCAAAACAAAAGAGAAAGAGTGCCAAAACTGGATGGTTTTAGCATAAGAAGAAAACGGCACAAATGGGAAAAGAGAAAACTAAATTCGGCACCCCCTCCTTATAAACTTTAAAGCCAAAAATGCATACCTCAAGAGTCCTTCAATCAGCCACCATATCTCCACTTATCAAATCCCAATTTAATCTCCTATTTTACCTCTTAATCACCTATTCAAAATAAATAAATAAATCTACAATTATCTCCTATCTATAGCCAAAATTTAAAAGAAAATCAAGGCTTATCTTAATCTTTACAAAGTCCAAATGCCGTCCATCTCCTCTCTTCTCTCTTGACGCCAAAAGCCAAAAATAAAAGCCACCTATTTTGCTGCCCCCAAGATTCGAACATGAGACCTACTGGAGCCCTTTGATGCAAGCTTCCTTCCTCCATAGATAACGCCCTAAGCCACTTTACTGCTAGCTCCTTTGTGTCATAAACTCCCCACAATTCTTTCTAAGACCTCCTTCACTTAGCTTCCCCCTTGTCTCAACGCCAAAAGCAAAATAAAAACACACTTCCATGCCGCCAACGTGATTCGAAACAAGGACCTTGCCCACTGCACATGGCGTCATCACCAAAGCTCTAAGTGGCGCCTTGGAGCCACTTTACCAAGCTTACTTTTATGTCCAAAAGCGCCTATAATTTTCCCTTAAGGCCTCCCTGGCCTTGCTTCCCTTCCTAACTCAAAATCCAAAAATATTCCAATGCATTTTCCCCATCTCCTAGGTTCTCCAAACCCCTTAAACACACTCAACCATACACTTAGCCTATTAACTCATGAATTATGCACCAAATGCATAACCCCTAATCTAGGATGTTACAGTTCTACCCTCCTTAAAAATAATTTCGCCTTCAAAATTACTTACTAACAGTCGTACAATCCTAGTCATCGTACTATGCTTATGCTGCGCACTCTGATCTTAGTAAAACTATCTTACCTTCTAGGCACAGTTTCCTAAGTTCACATTCAAGATTCCAAGCACCTTACTAGCAATACAGCAATGAGCTAATCCTTATGGCAACCAAAACAATTAAAGGTATTCTTAAAAAAAAAGAACGTACCCGTCGTCACCTCCTTAGTTGTTTCGCATCTGAACCTTCAGCTCCTCTGTCGGATGTTCCACAACCTCGGCCGAAACCATTTCCTCCATGGTTTGGACCACGAACCTTCGTTGTCTGAGGACAATTCTTAACCAAATGAGCCTTAGATCCACATCGAAAACATCCTTTACTATTTCCCCAACATTCTCTTGTGTGAGCTTTCCCACACTGAGCACATAAACGATTCTGATTCTCAGTAACTGGTACAGGTGCACGTACAGAATTCTCGATCCTTGGTCTTTTTAGAAAGTCTTTCGGCGATTTTGCTGGGCCAAAACTCCTCTTGTTCCAATTCCTATCTTTTTCTCGGTTCTCCCTTACAGTCCTCTTAACTTCTTCAGCAACCCAAGCTTTCTCCACTAGAATGGCGAAGTCCCTTTCTCTCTGCGGAGCGATCAACATTCGCAACTCATCTCATAACCCATCCTCGAATCGAACACACCTTTCGTAATCAGTGGTCACGATCCCTTTGGCGTATTGACTTAACCGCACAAATTTCGCTTCGTACTCTGCTACCGACTTACTTCCTTGCACCAAGTTAAGAAACGCCTTCCTTTGTGAGTCCAAGTAACTGGCTCTAACGTACTTTCCTTCAAATTTAACCTTAAAATAATCCCAATCCAATCGATCTGCTGGGACACCTTGTCTGACAATGAGTCACCATCGATAAGCTTCATCCCAGAGCAACGAAACAGCACCTTTCAGCTTTTCCTCAGCAGTACAGTCCAGATCATCCATGATTCTTTCGACTGCTTCTAACCAATACTCCGCTACATTCGGAGCTACCCCAGACACTCCTCTAAAAATCTCAGCTCCGTTCGACCTAAGCCTTTCCGACACTGACTTTCGAGCTCCGTTTCCTACACTAGCTCCTACTACTCGCTCGAGCACTCGCAGCATAGCCCGCGATACTACGTCATCGCCTCCTGTCTGATCTTGATCCTCAGCGCCACCATCTTTGGCGGGGCATCATTTTCTCGTCCCCATGGCGGACTTCTCTGGTTCCGATCATCGCCATTCTACCTCTACCGCGGCCACGACGACCACGTCCCCTAGAACTCATTTCTAACATCGCGATTTAATCTGATTAAAAAGTTTTATGCATCAGAACTTGGGTTCCACTGATTATCTGCGAACAATTTTATGAGAAGAAGTATTTAGAAGTAGTTCTTTCGATCAACCAAAGTTTTCAGTTCAAGTTCACTTATTCTAATTCAGAGAGTCATATTCACATTCATCCCTAGAAACACATTCATTCACCAATATCCACCATGCTACCATGGCCGTCTTATCCTTTCCCAACCCAGGGGTAATTTCGTCATTTGTCCTACAGAGGTATTTTGGTAATAAATCAAGGTTAACTCAAAAATTCTTTAAAATTCAAAGGCATTTCAAATTTTTCAAAACACATGGATATTTGAAAATAAAATTTTTTTTCAAATCAAAGGTGTCGCTGAAATTTTGAAAATCGGGGTTATTTTGGTAATTTGTAAGTCAGGGGTAATTCAGTAATTTTCCAAATCAGGGTATTTTAATATTTCACAAAATAAGGTTTTTGGTATTTTTGTAAAACAAAAATATCTTTGCAAAAGTCCAGGGTAGTATGGTAATTTTAAAAACCAAGGGCATTTTGCTAATTTTACAACCAGGGGTATTTTCGTAATTTTGCAAATCAAAAAATAAATGTCTTCCAAAATCTAATTTAGGGTTTACAAACCAAAGGGGTAATTCGATAATTTAAAAACTAAAGTTTTTAAAACAGTAAGACTGATCCCTTTCGGGTTTTAATCATTGGTTTAGCCGATGACTAAGTCCTCTTGGTTAGGGTGAACAGTTACTACGCACCAGGTAGGATTCGAGTAAAGAGGAGGTGAGTCGCTAGGACTGCTTAAATACCAAGCTCTTACTGAATCCACTCTTAGACATGCGCACAACAGTTGCCACACCTTAACTCGATGACTTAATCATAGGTTTGTTTAGTGGTCCTTAAGTCTTATGTACTTGTGTTTGAGTAGACTAGTCCTAGGGTTCAACAGCCCTGATCTACTAATCTACGTTCCCTTCATGCTTATAGAATTCACATTCACAATTCACTTCAGTGGTTAGAAGTACTTAGATGGAGGACTTCGGGCCGGAGATACAGGTGCCATGCCAGAATACTTGAAAATTTTCATAGAAAGTCCATATTTTCAAAAAGCCCATTTTGAAAATGTTTTTGGGCCCCAAAACCCTCAAAGCTGAATTTTGAATCGAGCTCTGATACCAAACTGAAACACCACCAAACCCAGCCCATGAGCCCTGACCGGATCTGGTATGTTACTGCGGGAAAATGTTTGAAAATATCTTGACTTGAAGGTGAAACAAAAAATTTGTGCTTGTTTGTAAAGCATTGTTTATTTAAAATGCTAAGTAAATATATGTTGTTACAAAATATCCAAATTTAAACTATATTATAAGCTTTTAAAAATATAAGTTGCTAAAATAAAATCATTTCCATCCAACATAATAATAAACATTACAACTTTAGGAGCCCTTTATTACAATAAGTAATTAAACAAAAGTACTTAATAATAAACTGATTTAAATTAGTAAAACGTCTTCTGCATAGGCCACCTCGTATCCACTCCAACCCGGTCCGATCACCACGAATCATCTGCGATGTTTAATAAGAATTGGGTGAGTCATACAGACTCAGTATGTAATTAATCCACTGAATTCCACCCACATATCAAACCACATATCAACCCATATGGCAAATAACAAGATAACGTATTCACATAATATCACATTCTGGGCTTGGCCCATATTCATATTACTTATCAGGTAACAGGGTAATTAACCGCATAATTTCCATATATCGGGCTTAGCCCATTTCCACACTGATCCACATTCATATACTGGGCTTGGCCCATTTCCACATCAAATAGTCATATCAGATACAATATGTAAAGTGCACCCAACCCAACCTAGGGTCCATCCTCTACACACCCCCGTATCCAGCCACCATGCACCAGGGGATTACCAAATCACCCTCTCCTTTTCACTCCAATCAGGCAATCAATGCCGTCCACGTGCAATAAAGCACAAAAATCCACAGCGCGACCTCAGTCAGCGCCAATCCATGATGTAACCCGTAGCTAACATCATAACCACGATGGGACACATAGTCACTCATCAACCACGATATGGCACATAGCCGATATCAACCACGATGAGGCTCATAGCCACTCATCAAGCCATGTGAACTAAATCACAATTAATCCCCAACGTGACCTCAATCAACGTCAATCCATGATGTAGCTCAAGGCTAACATTAAACCACGTACTCGAAGTACACCCGTACCTTCTTTCATATCATATTCCACCCATGCACATGCGATATTCCATAATGACATAATATAATGATGCATGAGCATGTTCATCAAGCATATTATCACAAATCCATATTAGTAATCACATTTTACCAGATTGGTACTTACCGGATTATCGACATACCCCTTGGGGGTTTCCATATCACAATTTCCACTGCACTAGTTAGCACATTCATAACACATACACATATTACATATATCTCAAATACCCGAAAAACGGTGGGTTAATCACACACCTGATGACTTGGAGTTCAACACTCTCGATCCCGATGCTATCACTAAGTGACACTACGGCTACCTGCCTATAACTTTCTCCTGCTGCTCGCCCATACCCCGGTGGCCAATCCCGAACCACCGAGACAGATCTTTTCTTAGACTTCGAGATAGGGACCTTCCCTTTCCCTTTTGGACTGGTATCCACCTCCATCATAATACTTAATCAGAAAATCCCGGTTAATCAACAATGTCAAAAATCTAAGTATCGAATCTTACTAAATACCTTTACCGAAAATAAACTTGGATCCCGAAGACTTCTCTTAACTCCTGTCGATTGCCCTTAAATCATCAAAGTTAGAATCGGCTAACTTTAATACCAAATATGGCCTATGGCCGAATACCATGAATCACTTACCTTTCTTACTGAAATCCCAAATTATCACTTGTCAAGGGAGTTGTCGAAATCCCTAAATGGAACCACATTAGTTTCAGCCTCACCCTTAAAACATAAGAACATATGGGCCCTTGGCCGAATGCTATAATGGCTTACCTTGAGTGGTCGAATCCCGAAAGATCTTATTTAATGCTTCCTAATGTTGGCACACAAAAGAACACATATCAATATGGCCTATGAACATTCGGCCAACCTAAATCCAAAGCCTAATCATTGGTTTCGGCACCCCAATAGAGAAGAGCCCAAAACCGAATGCTTAAAGAAGAATACTTACCACTCTAAGTTGCTTGAAGAGAGACCAATAGTAAGTAGTCGACAACACCTTCCTTGGGGATCCGGCTTCTAAGAAAATAAGGGAAAGAGAGGGCACAGGGTTCGGCTATGGCTCTCAAAGGGAGGTGCAATATTCGGCCATCCAAAAAGGTAGGTATCGATTTAAGGCTACCAAAGAAATAGAAGAGATGTAGGATGAGAAAAGCAGATTCGGCCAAGAACAACTTGAGAAAGAAAAACACTAATGACCTTATTGGTCTTTGGAGTTTCGGTCACCAAAACAAAAGAGAAAGAGTGCCAAAACTGGATGGTTTTAGCACAAGAAGAAAACGGCACAAATGGGAAAAGAGAAAACTAAATTCGGCACCCCCTCCTTATAAACTTCAAAGCCAAAAATGCACACCTCAAGAGTCCTACAATCGGCCACCATATCTCCACTTATCAAATCCCAATTTAATCTCCTATTTTATCTCTTAATCACCTATTCAAAATAAATAAAATAAATTTACAATTATCTCCTATCTATAGCCAAAATTTAAAAGAAAATCAAGACTTATCTTAATCTTTACAAAGTCCAAATGCCGTCCATCTCCTCCCTTCTCTCTTGACGCCAAAAGCCAAAAATAAAAGCCACCTATTTTGCTGCCCCCAAGATTCGAACATGAGACCTGCTGGAGCCCTTTGATGCAAGCTTCCTTCCTCCACAGGTAACGCCCTAAGCCACTTTGCTGCTAGCTCCTTTGTGTCATAAACTCCCCACAATTCTCTTTAAGACCTCCTTCACCTAGCTTCCCCCTTGTCTCAATGCCAAAAGCAAAATAAAAACACACTCCCATGCCGCCAATATGATTCAAACCAAGGCCCTTGCCCACTGTACATGGCGTCATCACCAAGGCCCTAAGTGGCGCCTTGCAGGCACTTTACCAAGCTCACTTTCATGTCCAAAAGCGCCTATAATTTTCCCTTAAGGCCTCCCTAGCCTTGCTCCCCTTACTAACTCAAAATCCAAAAATTTTCTAATGCATTTTCCCCATCTCCTTAGGTTCTCCAAACCCTTAAACACACTCAAGCATACACTGAGCCTATTAACTCATGAATTATGCACCAAATGTATAAACACTAATGTAGGATGTTACAAACCATGTTTTATTTATGTAACACCCCAAACCCGGCCCAAACACCACGACCGGATCTGGTATGTCACTAAGAAAATTCGGTAAAACACATGTCGTATTTTCAGAAAATATTTTTCTACTGTTTATCTTCTTATTCAAAAGAAATTTAATAATTGATAGTTTAAATAAAATATGCCTTTATAAATTAAAAACCAAACTTAATTACATGCCTTAGTTTAATTAAAATAAAAAAATTAAATAACTAAAAGTAATTAAAGCCCAAAAATAAAACAAAATATAAACTAGTGGCCCATGGCCTTATTACAACGAAATTTTAAAATCCACCAATTAAAAATATAAAATAATAACTTGAGTCTTTTTGCTAAATCCACATATTCTTCTGCATGGCCACCTGGCGTTCCTCTTCAGCCCGGTCCGAAGCACTAGGTATCACCTGAAATATTAATTAAAAGGGTGAGTCACGAGAGTCAGTGTGTAACCCTCATGCACCACAAAATTTTGGGCTTTAAGCCCGTTAAACAAAGTAAATAGTTTAATACTCATAATAATAAAAATTAATAATAAATAATATGCAAGGCCCAACCCGTTTGCCTAGGTTTCCATCTGCTACACGCCCCAATACCAACCGTACACACCATTGGGGATTTCTACAATCGACCCACACCGCTACACACCATGATGACAGTCATGCTGCTCATCCACATATGATGGCCAAAGCCCTTATAACATATAATGGCCGAAGCCCGTATAACATTTAATGGCCGAAGCCCGTATAACAGTTTACGGTATTAGCCGCTACATCAGATCACGGTAAAACCGCTACACATATAACGTATAACTTCCTCCTTTCATCAACCCAACCCATGCAATCACATACAAGCATTTTACTTATAACATATAAATAGATTATTTACTAACCTGGTGAACCGCTTTTACCCTCCTTGGGCTTTCATCAATAAATCGAGATGTCGGCAATTATCAAAACATATAAATCTTATGATCATTCATTTTATGATTAGATCTAGATGGTGGGGAAGTATTACACACCTGATATCGCGAAATCTACTATCCTTAGTTGATATCCAAATCTACTATCCTCAGTGTAAAGCCTTGCTCAAAAGCCAGAAAAATTGTGAAAATAGGCCTATCCTATATTCGGCCATGGTTAGTATTTTACCCGATTTTATACATATAAATAAACAAATCCTCTTACCTTGAAATCCCGAAAGTAACACGATTCTATAACTTAGAGATCTATGTGATTGACCTCCTTCTTCAAATCTCAGAATGCCGAAAAGAAGAGTGAAATAAGAGATTAGTTTCTAATAGCCATTCGGCTAAGGACTTTGGAAAGCCGAAAGAACATTGAAATCCCGGAATCAACACTTACCTATTGTTTCCTTCAGATTCTGGTACAAGTAGACTCCATTAAAGAGGATTCGGCAACTTCAGGAGGTGGGATCCTAGGGATTTCGGCTTTCGGAAGAACAAAGGATTTGAAGGGAGGGTTAAGAATAGAATAATAGGGATGTAGTTTTGACTTTTGAATCAAAGTGAAGATGAGGGGATAGGCTTAGAGATTTCGGCTTTTTGCAGAGAATGAAGAAGAAGATGGAACTTTAGGAGTTTTCGGCTTTTACTCAGAGAAGAAGAGAAAAGAATGAGAGAAAAACCCAAATGCTGATATTGAAGAGATATTCCCCCTATTTATAGAAATTTTGTCACTTACCTGACCTTGCAGATAAATCCTATCTTTTCTCATTTATCTTAATCTACTAGCTCATCTAAAAGAGACTTAATTATCTCTAACTCCTCCCTCCTTTATCATCATATTATCCACATATTTTAATCATTAAAATCCCTAAATTTTAGCCTTTCTCTGCTTATTATCCACATAAAATAAATTCCTAAATAATAGCCTTTATCTGCTTATTATGCACATATTTTAAACATTAAAACCCCTAAATTTTAGCCTTGTTGCCATCCATTCCACCTAATCCTAATGCCCAAAATTTAGCTAACTTAAATTAAAAGAATTGGGCTCCATGAAACTTAAATTTGGGCCCCTTACTCCCTTGTGTGGCGTCACCTCCTAAGATTGGGCCACAAGCCCACTTTGGTATTTTAAACATAATTACCACTCTTTTAACTCTATAATGCCCAATCTAATAATTTAACAAGGCCTTTGCCTCATTCTGAGCCCAATTTGGACTCCTATTACTTAAATTAACACATTACACATGTTCTCTCATTAAACGCATAAGCCCAAAAATTCAGGATGTTACAGTTCTACCCCCCTTAAAGAAATTTCGTCCTCGAAATTTCCAAATAACTATTAATTGTACTACCTAAGTCTCACTACCATGCTTTCGCTGCGCACTCCAATTCTAAACCCAAAATAAACACTTAGTACACTATGGTAGAGTACGCACCGGTATTCACATCTAGAGTGTCCTCGTCCCCTTGTACTCATGCTATCGGTTCGCGTCTATCTGATTAAAAAATTTTATGAATTAGTGGTTTTCTTCCACTGATTATCCACGAACATTCTTATGATTAGTAGTTTTAAGAGTAGTTCTTTCGAATTCGCAATTCAATCTTAAGCTCACTTTTCCTAGTTCTGTAAACTACATACATTCAACAATCAACATACAGACAACATCCGTACATCCACACTCAATACATAGGGGTATTCTCGTTTTTCCACTACCCAGGGGTATTTTCGTAATTTATCCTATAGGGTTATTTTCGTAATTTTTCAAAATAGGGTTCCTTGTTGATTTTGTGAAATGAGGGTATTTTGGTAATTTACAATTCGAAGGTATTTTAGTAATTTTGAAATCTAGGGGTATTTCAGTAATTTTGAAATCCTGGGGTATTTCAAAAATTTTAAAATCTGGGGGTATTTTGGTAATTTTACAAATTAGGGGTAATTTAGTAATTTAAAAATCAAGGGTACTGTGGTCATTTTGCAAATCAAGGGTAATTTGGTAATTTTACAAATCAGGGGTATTTTGGTCATTTTACAAGTTAGGGGTATTTTCAAAAAAAAATTTACAAAACTAAGTGGGTATATATATATATATATTTTTAAACAAGTGTATCTTGGAGAATTTGATTTCAAAAGAATAATAGTAGTGTTCAGGTGTTTGTGGGTTTTTTGGTTGTTGTCGTGTGTTGTATGTGTTTTTTTTTAAGGAAAAATTTTGTTGACTTTGTAAATCGGGGTATATTTGCAAATCATGGTATCTTGGTACTTTTTTTTTCAAAATAAGGGTATTTTAGCAATTTTGTAAAAATAATGTGGCTGGTCCCTTTCGGGTTTTAATTATAGATTTTGGTCCGTCAACAAATCCTCGTGGCTAGGGTGAACAGTCACTACGCACCAGGTAGGATTCTAGCGAAGAGGAGATGAGTCACTAGGACTGCTTAAGTACCAGGCTCTTCCGGATCCAATCCTAGACATGCGCATGCCTGTTGCCGCACCCTAGTTTTGCGACTCGTTCACGGGTTTGTTTAGTGAAATTAAGTCTTATGAGATTTAAGGAGTTATTTCAGCTAAGCCTAAAGTCCATCAAGTTATAGTCTAAATAGTTTACGTCCCACAAAGCCCATCAAGCCCACATACATATATAACACACAAGGAGTTCAGAATACTTACCTGGCGGACATGGGCCGGAGACGCAGGTGCCATGCCGAGCTAACAGACCTATTATCATTTTTAAAAAAAAAAAACATGCATGTTTAACCCGATTGTAGAAAACATTTTGAGCCTAAAAACCCCAGAGCCGAGTTTTGAACCAGGCTCTGATACCAATTTGTAACACCCCAAACCCGGCCCAAACACCACGACTGGATCTGGTATGTCACTAAGAAAATTCGATAAAACACGTCGTATTTTCAGAAAATATTTTTCTAAAGTTTATCTTATTATTCGAAAGAAATTTAATAATTGATAGTTTAAATAAAATATGCCTTTATAAATTAAAACCCAAACTTAATTACATGCCTTAGTTTAATTAAAATAAAAAATTAAATAACTAAAAGTAATTAAAGCCCAAAAATAAAACAAAATATAAACTAGTGGCCCATGGCCTTATTACAACGAAATTTTAAAATCCACCAATTAAAAATATAAAATAATAACTTGAGTCTTTTTGCTAAATCCACATATTCTTCTGCATGGCCACCTTGCGTTCCTCTTCACCATCAAAAGCACTAGGTATCACACAAATGTTAATTAAAAGGGTGAGTCACGAGACTCGATGTGCAACCTCATGCACCACTGTTTTTTGGCTTTAAGCCCGTTAAATAAAGTAAACAGTTTAATACTCATAATAATAAAAATTAATAACAAATAATATACAAGGCCCAACCCGTTTGCCTAGGTTTCCATCCGCTACACGCCCTCGTACCAACCGTACACACCATTGGGGATTTCTACAATCGACCCACACCGCTACACACCATGATGGCAGTCATGCTGCTCATCCACATATGATGGCCGAAGCCCTTATAACATATAATGGCCGAAGCCTGTATAACAGTTCACGGCATTAGCTGCTACACATATAACGTATAACTTCCTCTTTTCATCAACCCAACCCATGCAATCACATACAAGCATTTTACTTATAACATATAAACAGATTATTTACTAACCTGGTGAACCGCTTTTACTCTCCTTGGGCTTTCATCAATAAATCGAAATGTCGGCAATTATCAAAACATATAAATCTTATGATCATGCATTTTATGATTAGATCTAGATGGTGGGGAAGTATTACACACCTGATACCGCGAAATCTACTATCCTTAGTTGATATCCAAATCTACTATCCTCAGTGTAAAGCCTTGCTCAAAAGCCAGAAAAATTGTGAAAATAGGCCTCTCCTATATTCGGCCATGGTTAGTATTCTACCCGATTTTATACATATAAATAAACAAATCCTCTTACCTTGAAATCCCGAAAGTAACACGATTCTATAACTTAGAGATCTATGCGATTGGCCTCCTTCTTCAAATCCCGAAATGCCGAAAAGAAGAGTGAAATAAGAGATTAGTTTCTAATAGCCGTTCGGCTAAGGACTTTGGAAAGCCGAAAGAACATTGAAATCCTGGAATCAGCACTTACCTATTGTTTCCTTCAGATTTTGGCACAAGTAAACTCCATTAAAGAGGATTCGGCAACTTCAGGAGGTGAGATCCTAGAGATTTCAGCTTTCGGAAGAACAAAGGACTTAAAGGAAGGGTTAAGAATAGAATAATAGGGATGTAGTTTCAGCTTTTGAATCAAAGTGAAGATGAGGGGATAGGCTTTTTGCAGAGAATGAAGAAAAAGATGGAACTTTAGGAGTTTTTAGCTTTTACTCAGAGAAGAAGAGAAAAGAATGAGAGAAAAACCCAAATGTCAAAATTGAAGAGATATTCCCCCTATTTATAGAAATTTCGGCACTTACCTGACCTTGCAGATAAATCCTATCTTTTCTCCTTTATCTTAATCTACTAGCTCATCTAAAAGAGACTTAATTATCTCTAACTCCTCCCTCCTTTATCAACATATTATCCACATATTTTAATCATTAAAATCCCTAAATTTTAGCCTTTCTCTGTTTATTATCCACATAAAATAAATTCCTAAATAATAGCCTTTATCTGCTTATTATGCACATATTTTAAACATTAAAACCCCTAAATTTTAGCCTTGTTGCCATCCATTCCACCTAATCCTAATGTCCAAAATTTAGCTAACTTAAATTAAAAGAATTGGGCTCCATAAAACTTAAATTTGGGCCCCTTACTCCCTTGTGTGGCGTCACCTCCTAAGATTGGGCCACAAGCCCATTTTGGTATTTTAAACATAATTATCACTCTTTTAACTCTATAATGCCCAATCTAATAATTTAACCAAGGCCTTTGCCTAATTCTGAGCCCAATTTGGACCCCTATTACTTAAATTAACACATTACACATGTTCTCTCATTAAACGCATAAGCCCAAAAATTCAGGATGTTACAATTTATGTAGCAAATCAAGTGATTTGTAGTTAACATGGCCTAATCTTTTATGCCATAAACTAGCTTTATCAGCAAAACTAGTGTATGCTTTCTTTTCTAGCTGATTTACATCCAGCATAAAACACCTATCAGTCGTAGCCACTATAACCAGTCTTTGACCAAATGAATCCTCAATAACACAGGAGTTATTCTTGAAAACTAGTGAATAACCCTTCTCAATAAGCTGGCCAACACTAAGCAGGATTTGGTCTATGTCAGGCACAAATAGAACATTTGAAATTACTGCATTACCTGTGTGAGTGCAGATCATAACATCTCCTCTGCCTCTGGCCTCAATAGGGTTTCCATTTCCAATCCTGACTTTGAAAGAGAAGCTTCTATCAAGATTCTTAAAAAGCCCTTCATCAGATGCCATATGGCTAGTGCAGCCACTGTCTACTAACTAGTTCTTTCTCACTTTGGCTGAGGTTGCATGATAGGTTGCTGTGAAAACATGCTCCTCCTGAGCTTGAACATCCTCAGTAGTCTGGGCTTGGTTTTGCTACTGAGTTTGTGCCTTTGTTTTGTTCTTGTGCACCTTCTCAATATGGCCAAACTGTTTGCAATTTTTGCATTGGATATCGGCCTATATCAGCAGTGCTTCTCCAAGTGTGTGCTTCTTTTGCAGTGAATGCATAGTGGAAATTTCTTTTTTCCAACATCCCTTTTTGATTTCTCTTTTTTGTCAATCCATGGTTTCTTCCCTTTGTAGCTCAAACTTGAGCTTTCTTTGGCTTTTGCTTGGAAAGCTCCTTCTGGATGATCCTCTAGCCTATTGGCCCTCCTTTGCTCGAGTGCATATAGAGAATTTACAAATTCAGATAAGGAGATGGTTGATAAGTCCCTCGAGTCCTCCAATGAGGAGATTTTGACTCAAATTTTTCAAGGGGAGTTGTAATGGCCTTTTCAACAACTCTGCTCTCACTGAAATCATCTCCAATGAGCCTAATGTTGTTGATTGTGGCCATTATCCTATCAGTGTACTACTTGATGGTCTCTGACTCTCTCATCTTCAAGTTCTCAAAATCCATCCTAAGGTTGATAAGCTGTTGCTGCCTTGTCTTGTCTGACCCCATGAACTCTTCCTTCAACTTCTCCCATGCCTGTTTTGGTGTGTCACAAGCCATTATCCTAGTGAAAATCACATCGGACACTCCATTTTGCAAGCCAACCATTGCTTTGTGCTTCTTGGCACATTCTTCACTATGTTGCCTAATCTGTACAATGGTGGGATTGGCCCTCAGTGGAGCTGGTTCAATGTCATTTTGAACCACATTCCATAGGTCATGTGCTTGCAGGTAAGTTTTCATCTTTACTACCCCAATGTAGTAGTTCTTGTCAGCAAACACAGGTGGTGGTGGAGGTGTGAAGCTCATCTTGCAGCAACAAAAACGACAACTTCAATTTTTAAGTTTTCTTCACACACACACAAAAAAAAAAACCAACAACAGAGGCCCTCAAAGATGACAGGCTCTGATTACCATTTGTTGGGTTTTGAATCACAAACAAGATCAAAAGAACTAAAATTTGTGTTTAAAAATGAAAATTGAAGCAAGTAACTCGGATGAAGAAAATATTAACTTCATTACTTGAATAAGCAATATGCCATATACATAAGTAGTCCGAATTACTTTTGTTGTTTTTTTTTTGAAATCCAAAAACTAATTTTCTTCTTGAATTTTCATTAAGATAAAAGCATGAGTTACATGATAGTTTCCTAATATTCATAACTGCTCCCACTAATGTATTGACTAGGACAATGCTTGAAATACACACAAAATGTAGCTGACATCTCAGCCATTACATCAAACATAAATCAACAACTAATCCTACTAACTTTAAGTACAAATTACAAAGGAACTAAATCAAGTTACAAACAAAATATTGCTGCTGATCTGGTTTAGCTTCCATGCTGGTATGCTGCTGGTTTCTTGTTGCATTGCAGGCCAAAGTTCAACACTTAGCTTAATTGATATTGATATTGTTGTCTGTATAAGAAGGCGTGAGTTCAAGTACATTTAAACATGTTTTATCCTTTTATTTAAAAGATAAGGAGGGGCTATGGGTAATTTTAGACATTATATCAAACACTAACATTATAAGTCCTTTTACCATTGTAAAAGAATTAACTTGGTTGGGCTATATGATAAAAATAATTTCTAAACAAGTAATAAAAATTAAAACCAAATCATCATATGTATTATGTTAGTCTAAAAAAGTAGGTGATGATATGATTACTAATAAAAATAATAAGAAAAACAAATGTCATATGTAATTTTATCTAATTGGTTTAGAGCATATTTGTTGGGTTATTTTCTCTTTAACATTTAACGTATGCTCCTTATCATTATCTGTTAGTCCTTAACTAAGTTTATTATCATCTGAATTTAAATTTGCACATTAAGTTTATCAAATATCCTTCTTCCATGTACTTTTCGAAGTATGGATTATGTCAATTCCACCTACCGTTGAGGTTATGAAATATATAACATACTAGTGCGATCCAACATATGTAAAATATGGAAAAAAAAATTAGAATAAAATATGTCTTCTCAACCACATTTCGAAGTATTGAATGTCTCAATAATATATAACTATAACTAACAATACATAAAATATTATTAAAATTTTAATATCTTAATAAAAATATTATTTTTATTAAAATAGATTTTGAAATGAACTTTAATCTTTACCAATTGTATTTGGATATTGAGTTTAATTTCTTTCTATTTTGGACATGAGATTTGTGCTATAATTAGTTTATTTTGAGATTGGGTAATAATAAGTATATTATTTGAGTTTGGGCTTAGTATAATATATATGAGTTTTGAAAAATATATTTTAGAATATAAGTATTAGGTTTATAAATTTAATAAGAAATATAAAAAAATTATTTAGTTGTCAATATAATATATAATATGATAATGAACAATAAAAGATATTTTTGTTAACTCGTCTAATATCATTGAATGATAAATTTTACATACAATAAGCACTTTAATTATTTTATATAAAAAATATATTAAATATATATAATTTATGTTTTTTTGTAAGGAAAATTTGAATTGCATTATCATTGTATGAAAGTAAAATGAATTATTACATTCGAAATTAAAATATTTATAACTTATAAAATTCAAAATAACTTTAATCTGTTAGAGTCCACTCAGCTCGATTTGAGCCCAAATCCGAAAAATTTGAGCCCAAAAAAAACTAAGTTCAAAAAGGCTTGAACTCAAGAAAATTTGAGCCTGTAACAAATCTAAACCCGAGAATTTGGAAAATGCTCTGGGACTTTCATTAATAATCAGGGCCTAGCTAACTGTTCAACAACATACTTGAAAAAATAAAATAAAGCAACTTAACCTTCCAAAAAAAAACAACAAACCCAAATGAAAACTGTGTCCACTAAGCCCAAACCAAAACAACAAAAATACTAAAAGCTAGCTAAACCCCATTTTCGGTATCCCCAATGCCCAGCATAATCATGCCGAGTCTCATTCTCTCTTTTAGGCAAACAAGAAAACTCTCAGAATCCCAAGACTCCTCACCGTAACATTTCATCTTCTAGTAAAAGTTCTCGAACCTTCACCCTGTTCTATGATAGATCTCATCTTCCATTATCTTCTGCCATCGTCGCTACTGCCGACTCTGGTACTCGTCCTTCCAAGTAGGTCGTCTCCTTTCGATTCAAACCCTCCCTAGCCACCATATGTGCAACTTCATTTCCCTTTCTTGATATTTTCTTGAAAAAAGAACATCTATTAAACATTTTTCTTTGAACTTTAATATCTGTAATATACGACTGTAATATCCCGATTTTCAGTAGTGATGGAACAATGGTATCGAGACTACAAATTTCTATCGTATCGACTCGTAAATATTATTTTTAGAATATTTATAGAGTCATTATAGTCGTATTAAAATTTGGTTTAGAAATATTAACGTTTAGATAGTTAATTAAAAGAAAATGACTAAATTGAAAAAGGTGTAAAATTTAGGAAATCTTGAATTCCATAGATTTAATAGCTTAATTATGAAATAAAAAGGGTTTTAATTAGTAATTAATCCATTATAAAATTGATGGACAATAATGGGTCTTTAAATGGGTCTTTCCATGTTTCACGAAAACAAAAGAAAATTTCTCCATTTTTGAAGCTTCACCTTCGGCTAACTTAAAGGCTTTGCATGTAAGTCTTATGTTTTCTTGTCATTTTTATGTTTTTGTGATCGTTGCAATTAGGTCCAGCTAGTTCGTACCTTCGTTTTTTTATTCTGTTAAAATTTTTTGAAGCTTCCATTGATGAATATTGAATGTTTTTTATGAATACCATGTATTTGGAGCTTTTATTGTGCTACTTGATGAATTTGTAAAGTGATTTTTGTTAGAATTTGATTTTAGGATTAAATTGTGAAAATGTCAAAATTTTAGGGTTTAATAGTGAATTTAATGATTATTAGGGACTATTTAAAGGCCTAGTATATTTGGATAAAATGTTTACTTGAGAAAATGATTAATTTTATGAATTTAAGGTTAAGGGACTAAATTGAAAAAATTATAAAAGTTTAAGGTAATTGTGTAAATTTGAAAAATAAAAGGTTATTAATTGTAAAATAGACTGGAATGTGAAATGTGAGCTAATAATTGAGGAATTCCATATTTTCGATCAAGATCCCGTACATACTTGTGGAAAAAGAAAAATAAGAATAGTCTCTAAACTTTAGCAACTACTACAATTCGGTCTATGTAAGTTCGTACGGTTTAAATTTAACATTTATTTAATTTGATGAATAGTATAACATGAAATAATATATATATATATATAAATTTCATGGTTGAAAATGAATCAGTATTTGAGATACGTAACTGAATTTAATAGCTTGGATTGGATAGAACTCGGGATAGGGTACAATCATGACATGGTATGTTGTAGTTAGACACTTATTAGGTTGGTTTTGGTGTGTTTTTGGCTCGATTAATGTCATTTTGAATTGGTATTTGTTGGTATTTGAGTTTTTTAAGGTCCAAGCAAACTTGAAATGGTAAACTTATGTTTAAAGGTTCATTTTGGGTCCACACGGCCTGAGACATGGGCTTGTGTCTTAGCCTGTGTGACACATGGCTATGCAACATGATTGTGTGTCCCTTGTAGGTTAAAGGCATGCAAGTCAGGCAGTTACATGGCCTAGCACATGGCCTAGCACACGGGTGTGTGAGGCAATTTCGGGAGTTATACAGCCTAGCACACGAGCGTGTGGCTTGGACGTGTGACCCAAGTCAATAAGTTACACGGGCACAGACATGGGCTGGGATATGACCGTGTGTCCCTATTTTAAATGTCCACACGGCCTGAGACACGAGCGTGTGTGTTAGCCGTGTGAGTCACACGGCTGTGTGACCTCTTCACTCTAAATTTTTTAATTTTTTTTTCTTAAACATTCGAAATATTTTCGATTTGGTCTAGGATTGATTCTATGATATTTTTAGGGCCTCGAAGGCTCGATTAAGGGATGCTATAATTGTATTTGAATGGAATTAGGTTATGTTCACATAGATGTATTGATTGAATGAATTACTATTCTGTTTGTTTGGTAATACTCTGAAACCCTATTCCGGTGACAGATAGGAGTTAGGGGTGTTACAACGAGCTTATTTTTTATTTATCTTCTTCTTCGCTTTGAATTTTTCTGATGACACTGAGGCCATCTCCCTCGATTATTACTTGTCTATACTCAAGATCCAGCCCTGTCTGAACTACCTATAGACAAGCCAACACTTTAGTTGTAAACAGAGTTGGAACACACAAATTAACTATTGTCTTGGACCCCAAAATAACCCCCTCTGAATCCCGACAGACAATATCAGTTCCAGAGATATCCGATTGTTTCTCAAAAGTAGTGTCAAAATTAATTTTAACCTTAGAAAAGCCTGGTGGTCATTCCTCCTCTATCATCTGCCTAGGTATCTTACTATTTACCCTGTCCCAGTTACTAAGATATGCCTTAGTAAATTGTATAGTTTCTAACACTGATTGATGAAATCCTTCGTGCAAGGCCTTATTCCGTCCCGTCCATATAACCTAAAAGCTATAAAAGATAAGCTTTCTCTAGTGGAACAAACATTTGGTAAGTATTTCCCCTATCCACTGCAAGAAACTCTTTTCCATTACCCCCAACTTTTTTGAACTCCTAGCTCTCCCCAAATTCTTTAATTGTAGGGCAATCCCTAAACGTGTGTTCCAGCGTCTCTTCTCCACTTTTTCACATTGGAAATATCCGAGTTACACACTCATTGAAACTTTAAATTGCTAAAAGTTAGAATATAATTGTTATAAATCCTTTAGTTTGTAATTTTGATTTTCTCTGGCAAGTCTATTTTCCATAGGCTTTTTAGGATAGCTTTGTTTGTAATATCAATAGTTTCAGCATCTAAGCTAGAGGTCTCTTTCAATATACTTCTATAATCGCTCTTCACCGTATGCTCTCCCGTTGGCTCCCCACTCCATACCCTATGCTCCTCCCTCAGATCTCTCACCAGAGGAATTTGCAGGATTGCTTCTGCCTCTTCCTTGTAAACAGAAGGTAACAAGGTCCTTCCACTATCTCAAATTGGGTTCCATCAATTCAGCCACCTTAACTATATTGTGATTTTTAACTGACTCTTGGATTTTCTAATCTTTCAACCCAATGATCTAAACATCCTGCCAGATGGATATATAATCACCTCTACCCATTCTCCAAGCCATTCCATTCTTCAACAATTTCTTTGTCGCCCACACACTCCTCCAGGTATAAGAAGGACAATTTCCTAACTTTGAATGCATGAACTCAACATTCAAATAGTATTTAGCTTTCAAAGTTCTAGCTAATAGCGAATTTTGGTAATTTATTAAATGCCAGCCCTATTTTGCAAGAAGGGCCAAATTAAACTTAGATAAACTCCTAAATCTCATTCCCCCATCCTCCTTTAATTCACATAGTTTATTTCAATTGCACCAATGAATCCATTTCCTTCCTTTTTGTTTTTGCCACCAATGAATCCAAGAGTCAGTAATAAAAATCAAGGCATGGCATAAGTTGGAATTGATTGCAAAACATTCTTAATAAAAACTTCCTTCCCTCTCTAGGAGAGTGTCCTAACAATAATTATTTATTCATTTTGCAATCAACTCTTTCAAACTATGAAAAGTCTGTCATTTTTGTCTCTCTACAATATTTGGGAGCCCTAAATACTTCTTCGGATTCATCAAACAACACGCTTTTAATAATTAAGCTATTGATTCCTTTTCATAAACAGAACTATTTGACCTAAAAAATAATACCGACTTCTCCAAATTAATACTCTACCCTGAATATTCTTCATACTTTTGCAAAATCCTTTTCGTTTCACTTTCTCCCCTTTCCGTAGCTTTACCAAATAAAATACAGTTATCTGTAAAGATTAAATGAGTAATCTCAAGACCCCATTTATATACCTTGACACTCTTTATTCTCCCCTCCTCTTTTGTCATTCTCATCAATTTCGACAGCCCATTCCCACAAATCAGAAATAGATAAAGGCTTAGAGGATCTCCTTGTCTAAGATCCCTTATAGGCCTAAAATCTTTTAAGTTATTTGCCCTAAAAATTTTCAAGATTAAGACAATAAGGGAAGAGTTAATGGTTTCCAAAGAATTTGTAACAACCCGTTTTCAGTTAAATAGGAACAGTAATTTTCGGACCACAAATACAAAGTCAAAAAATTTATTTTAATATTATGTTAATATCTACAGCATGATAATATGATAGTATAAAATTTTCATTAATAAATTTTACCATTTTTATGTTCAATTTGTGAAAAAGACTAAATCACGTAAAGTGCTAAAGTTGTTTTCTATTAGCTAAAGGTGCTAAATAGCTATAGAACATTAAAATGGAGGTCCTTATATGGTAATTAGACCACTAAAGGTGATAGTGGATGTGCATGGCTTAGTAATTGAGTAATTTTTAAAGTTAGGTAAGGGTAATTAGGTATTTAGCCAATTAAAGGTTAAAATTAAATAAAAGAAAATGGTCATCATTTTCCCATACATACAATCAAAAATTTCAGCAAGGTTTTGGAAATTGGAGAGTTCAAAATTTCAGCAAAAACAAACTCTTGCATGTAAGTGAATTTGGTGTTTATTTTTTGTTGATTTTTATGTTTTTGGAATCGTTGTAACTTAACCTAGTTAATTAGGGGACTAATTTGCAAAATGGTTGAAAGTATAGGGTTTTTCCATGAGAGCATTTTAGTTATTCTTGAAGTTTAATGGAAGAAAATGAACCTTTGTTGTTAAATGAACAACTTTTGTTAAGTGAGTTTTGTTGAAATTGTGAATTAGGGATTAATACGTGAAATGTGAAAATTGTGTGTTAAATGTGTGAATTTTTGGAGTGTGTGGGCTGTTATATGCATATAGTAAATTTGGCTAGGCTTAGTTGGGGATGAAATTGCATGAATTTCATTTTACGAGCGTAGGGACTAAATTATAAAGAAGTCAAATGTTTAGGGGGAAATTGTAATTTTGCCATAACATGAAATTTGGATTGAATTTATTAGAATAATGATAAAATGAGTTAAATTTGATTACATAGATTAAGGAAAGCACCGACTAAATGATCGTATTTCTCCATTCGAGTTTGAGGTAAGTTGATAAACCGTAAATATACATATTTTAAACCCACATTTGGCATACTTTTGGATGATTTATCCCTTGAATTATGGAATTTGATACTCCTAATCCTTTAAATTCATGTTTTATACTTAGAAGAGCATATGAGGATGAAAAGAACGATAAACGGGCCAAAGACGAACAAAATGGGCCAAAGTAAGAAATCCATACGGCCTGGAGCTCATCACATAGCCGTGCTACTTTAGCAGACTCGAACACGGCCCTGGGCTTGATTCACACGGGCGTGTCCCTGACGTGACTCGTTTTAATTCTACGCGGAAAAAGATACTTAGAGGCAAAGAAAGACATTCCGAAGCCTATATAAACACCCTAAGTATAACCTAAAAGAAGGAGGTAGCCAGAGGCAGCCAGAGAGGGCTGAATACAGGGAATTACTCAAAGAAAGTCAGTTGATCCATCTCAGAAGCCGGAATCACACTCAAGACTGAGGGTTTCTCCTTCAATTCCTTTAGGGGGTTTTAGGGATTTTCTTTATGTTTTGTTATTTAATTTCTTCTGAGATGTATTCTTTTATAAACATGAACTAAACCCCTCAGATACCTGAGGGGGATGAAACCTAAGACGGGTCTTGTTATTGTTTTCTGAACTGTATGATAAATACTTGATTTGTTCTTAATTATGTGTTCTTAATCCTTACTTTAATATTCAGGATAGTGATTCAAGTATTGATGTGCTTATTTAGAGGAGCAAAAGTCCCTGTTTAAGAGTAGATCTAGCATAATTAAGCAGAGTTGATCGCACTCCTAGAAATAGGATAACGAAAATCTGCCGAATTAGCAAACCTAATATGTTTTAATTGAAATATACGTATGTGAATAGTTTAATTATTATGTATAATTATCGAGCACATAATTGACGATGTACGAAGAATACCAAGCCCCTTTTGAACCTTAGGAATTTGTAGGATACAATTGACATGTCATTAGGGTTACTGTTTTGGTTGAGGTCTTGCATATGTTGTAGACTCACCGTAGCTCGTATGAGCTTACCGATTTGCGGCTCGTATGAGCTTACCGATATTCAGCTCGGAGGAGCTTACTGTTTATCACTCGTATGAGCCTACATGTACAGGAATTGATAGATTATAGTTCAGTACACCTCGCGTGTACTACCCGCGTATCTAACGAGATTCTAAGTGGTTCAACGGGCATAGTGTTATTACGAGATTATACAAGTTCGATACAAACTAGTGCAGGTATTTACATGGAGATGGTTTATATATATGATAGATAGATATACGGTAGAGATGTTACATGTACATGAAATTTTAATAATTATTTAATTCATACATGATTCTCGATTTTTATGTTTATACATGGCTAACTTGGTGAATGGTTATGTGATAGGCTTTGGCCAAATTGAATTGAGTTATACTTTGAGTTACTTACCTAAAATTGTGGTTATATGGTAAGTTTAATTCCATGTTTTACGAACTTACTAAGCTTAATTGCTTACGCTATTTATTTTTCCATGTTTATTAGTGTCTCGGAAGCTGGTTCAGATTGGAAGTCGTCAAGGGTCGCATCACACTATCAAACAATATTTTGGTACTTTTGACTTATATATATATTTGGGTTAAATGGCATGTATAGGTCTTTTGGCTATTTGAAGCCCATATGTTTTGTTATGTTGTAGCCATTTAATTTAGCTTGAATTTGGTTATGTATATATGTAAATAACCTTAAAGTATATGCTGCATGGGAGTTATGTGTAACACCCCATACTCGGCCCACGAGCCTTGACCGGATCTGGTATGTCACTGCGGAAAACGTTTGAAAGATTTTGACTTAAGGGTGAAAACATAAAAATTTGCTGTCTTTGGTATAACATTGTATATTTAAAATTTTATAAGTAAAACTTTATTGGCACACATTCCTGAATTTAAAACTTTAATATAAGTTGTTATTAATTCAAAAATATTTCCAATAATAATATAAACTTCAAAATCATAAACGAAATACTTAGAGTGGCCTTATTACAATAAATAATTAATCGAAAGTACTTAATAATAACTGAATCAAATAAATAAAATGTCTTCTGCATGGCATAAAAAAAATAATTTCTGCATGGCCACCTTTGTATCCATTCCAACCTGGTCCAAGCATTACGAATCACCTGTGATGTTGGTAAAAATTTGGGTGAGCCATACAGACTCAGTGTGTAATTAGTCCACTGAATTCCACCCACATGTGGGCTTAGCCCACAACCACATTAACCACATATCAGATAATATAATTCAGATGATAAGGTATTTTATTCACATTATTCCACAATTGGGCCTTGGCCCATATTCATACCACACTCCAGATAATAAGGTGATTAACCACATGATTCCACATATTGGGCTTAGCCCATATCCACATCGATACCATATTTCACATATTGGGCTTAGCCCGTTTCCACATAGATCCACATTTTAGACATGTTTATGCAAAGTAAATGCACCCAACCCGGCGTAGGGTCCATCCGCTACACACCCCCCGTACCTGCCGCACACACCAGGGGATTACTAAATCGCCCTCCATCCGCTACACATCTCTTTGGCAGTCATGCTGCTCAAAGTCGTGGCTTAGCCACAGATCACCTAAGTGACCCCACATATCGGTATCCACGAGGTGACTCAAGGTCATCCTCTATCCACGGTGATGCACACAGCTATCATCCGCCCAAGATGTAGCACATAGCCAACACCCCTTCTTGATGAAGCACATAGCCAACATCAAGTGCCAATGTAGCACAAGGCTAACATCAGACCACGTACATAAATGTACACCCTGTCCTTCGATAGTCATTTTCATATCCCACCCCATATACATGCAACATACGATAATGGCATAATAAAGTAATGCATGCACATGCTATACGGCATTCAATCATACTTTGATAGGCATATTCACATATACACATTAATGACCACATTTCATCAGATTCGATACTGACCTGATTATCGACATACCCATTAAGGGTATCCATTTCATATTTACCGCTGCACTGGTTAGCACATTCATAACACATACAAATACAACATATACCCGAAAAACAGTGGCTTAATCACACACCTGATAACCTGAAGCCCTAAGCTCTCGATCCCGATGCTATCACTAAGCGACACTACAGCTATCTGCCTATAATTCTCCCCTGTTGCTAGCCCACACCCCGGTGGCCAATCCTGAACGACAGAAACAGATCTCTTCTTAAACTTTGGGATAGGGACTTCCCTTTGTCCTTTTTGACTGGTGTTTGCCTCCATTAACAATACTTTAATCAGAAACAACGGTTAATCGACCAAGTACGATATCTTAAACGAATAGAAATCACAACTCTAACATCCTTACCAAAATGGATCAAAATCCCGAAGGCTTTGCTTACCCCTGTCGATTTGCCCCTAAATAATCATAGACAATCGGTCAATCACTAAAACCAATAATATGGCCTAAGGCCGAATGTCAACACTTCCTTACCTTGCTTTCCTAAGTCCCGAAAAACCACTCCTTGCTCCTGAAACTGTCAAGATCTCTACTTAACCATTGCTAGAATTTGCTATACACAATAAATCCTTAAAGATGGCCTTTGGTCGAAACTACATTTCACTTACCTTGATGTTCAAAACCCGAGAGATCCCTTTTAATGCTCCTTAACATCGGCTACCTTCAACAGAAACACATCATATGGCTTAATGATCATTCGGCCATCCTTAAGGCCTAACTACAAGATTTCGGCATACTACTAGAAAGAGCCTAAACCGATTACTTAAAGTGGAGATCACTTACCACCACACATGTTGGAAAGATCAGGAAAGAGTAGTCGACAGCCCCTCCTTAGAGATTCGGCTTTTGAGAATAATAATGGTGTTTCGGCACTTTAATGGAGAAGAGGGAAAACGCAAGAGTGGAGAGAGTTGAGTGCTTAAAGCATTCGACCAAGATAAAACTAGATCAAGTGGTCAAAGTTTCGGCTATGGCTCCTCACATGTAGATGAAAATATCCGGCTAATATGGAGTTGAATAAAAGAAGAATAGAAAAATGAAAGAGGCTTAGGAGGATCCGGCAATGGCCTAAAATGCACAAAGTGCTCAAATGGTCCCTTAAACTTTCGGTTCTTGCTTCAAAGAAAGGAGAGAAAAAGAATGAATTTGCTTGACTAAAATTTTCGGCAATGAAGACTAGAGAAGAAATAAATAATTTCGGCACTCTTTCCCCCTTCACTTGGCCGAATATTGCCAACCAAAGAGTCTATTGGCCGACCACTTCTCATCCCCCCTCTCCTATCCCATTTTCTTCTCCTATTTTTCCTCCATGTAACTTATTCAAACAAGTTGAATTAATCAACCCTTATCCCTTACCTTGTAGCCGAATTTTAAAAATAAAACAAGGCTTATCTTATCCATTTGAAAGTCCAATGCCGTCCAACACTCCCCCTTCCTACCGTGATGCAAAAGCAAAATAAAACAACACCTTATGCCGCCCTCATGATTCGAACCTCCTCCTTTCTCCCTTGCTTGAGGCGTCACTCACCAAGGCCCTAAGTGGCTCCTCCAAGCCACTTTACCAAGCCCAATCTTATGTCCAAATTCCCTCACAAATTCCCTTAAGACCTCCTTAGCCTAGCTCCCCCTTGAAACTTAAAATCCAATATTTTCCAAGGTACCTTCCCTTCACCTAAAGTTCTCAAAACCCCTAAAACACACTCAAAGCCTTCTATGTAACATCCTGAAAAGGGCCTATGCATTTTCGGTTTAATTGTACAAAAAGACATGTCTTATGAATGTATTTTGAACATTTTTGGAAACCTGGAAATGAATGGAAATGTTAAGTTTAAAAGAGGAAAGTGAACATTTTTGGAAACTAGGAAATGTAAGAAAATGATTTAGAAATGATTCAAAAGAGGAAAGTAAACATTTCTGGAAACTTGGAAATGTAAGGAAATGTTAGGTTAAAGGAGGGAAACGAACGTTTTTGGAAACTTGGAAATGTAAGGAAATGTCTTAGAAAATGTCAAGTTTTAAAGTTTAAAAGAGGAAACTAAGGCAAGGTGGCCTTAAGAGAAAATGTATGTGAAATATGACACACAAACAGGCTTGGAAAAGTGGCCTGGAGATGCCACATAGGGCCTCTGGAAATGGCGCCACATACAAGGGTATTGGGACAAGGTTTGAGCTGCAGAGGAAGCAAAATAAAAGTTTTATTTTGCAGCAGAGATTAGCAGCAAGGGACGGCACAAGGTTTTAATTTAGGAGCTTTTATTCTTTTATTTTAAAGAGATAAATAGTGGATAAATAAGGGATAAATAATGGATTTATTTTTAGATTATTTTCAAGAGATAAATGAGGAATTATTCTTTAATTAGGAAAATAAGGGAGAAGTGATGGCCAAGTAAGGGACTTTGAGTTTAATAATTTCGGCTAAGTAAGGATAGTTGCTGAATTATCTTTTATTTTAGGTGATAATTAAAGAGATAAAGCTATCAAAATAGAGGAGTGATGGCCAAGTAAAGGATTCTAAGTTAGTAATTTCGGCTATAAAAGGAAAAGAGGGCCATTCATTGTTTCTTTCAACTCTTCTCTCTGCCAAATTTCCTAGAGCATTTGTTCTTCTTCTTTTATTTTTGCCAAGCTGAAATACCTTGTGTTCTAGCCGAATCCTCCATCTTTAGTCTTCTTTCTCTTTTCTTTCTAATCCCTCCAAAAGCCGAAAGTTGTGAGATCATCATCTAGCCATAGCCGAATCTCTGAAGGTTGAAGTGAAGGTGCAATCGATTTCTTCAAGTAAGGGTAAGATCTCATTCAGTTTCATCCTTTTTCTTTTAAGATTTGCCGAAATCTAGGACTAACCCCATTAATATCTTGTTGCCGAAACTTTGAAGAGATCTTTCGGGATTTACTAAGTGTTGACTACAAGGAAGGAGAAGTTCTTTTCCCGAAGGTACACCATAGGCAGCGTGTTCCCTAATTATTCGGTGAGTTTCGGGATTTAAATCCATAAGGTAAGTGTCTATAGCATTCGGCCAAGGCCATGTTTGGTAAATATATGTGTTCATTAATTATTCAAAAGCCGAAACTAATCTATTCAAGTAATCTAGTGATTGCTGATTTCAAGAAAGAAGGATACAAAGTTTTCGGCATTTGATTAGACATCAATCGGCACCAAAGGTAAGAAGTCGGTTACGAATATCCTTCGCGATTTGGTTTCATAAGCCGATTAGGCTTTAAATAAAACATTAAGTTTGGCCGAATGGCCTATTGCTAAAAGTGACATGTTGGCCGAATGTAGGGTCTTAAAAGATCTAAAGCGATAGATCGGTTTTTTCGGGATTTCAAGGAATTCGTTACACATATCAGGTGTGTACCCCACACTATTTCATAATATGTTTTATGGCTATGTTTAATTAATATATGTGATATTAAGAATATGAAAGTGGCTAAGGTACCATGTTATGGTACAAAATACTCAGGTACGTTTCCTACTCCTATTAGGAACATGAAATATGTTATTTGTAACATGTGAATAAAAATAAGAATGTGAATTATGGCATGTAATTGCATAATATGTTATGGGTCATATGGGTTTTTTTTGAAAGGGGAAGTGAATGTGGTGACCTAAGACCACGAACGCGGTGACCTAAGACCGCGAGATCTGAATACGGTGACCTAAGACCGTGATATATGAATGTGGTGACCTAAGACCACAGTAATCTGAATGTGGTGACCTAAGACCACGAATGCGGTGACCTAAGACCGCGATATGGAGTGTAGCGGAAGGAGGGTCGACTTAGTAGCCCCCACGGTGTACAGGTTGGTACGGGGGAGTGTAGCGGATGGCTAATTAGGTTTAGGTTTGGGAATGCATCATTAATTGTATTCTATGATTTGAATGTGTATCATTTGTATGCCTGATTCTATTATGACTTAGTGTTGTGTACACATTGAGTCTGTTTGACTCACCCCGTTGGGGAACCTTTTTTTTCTTCTAGGTGACGATCAGTAATGGAACGGGTGGGCAGGAGCTTTGTGGTGGCCATGCTCATCAAGAATTTAGTTTATTTGGACTTTTTATTTCTAAGTACCTTGAATTTAATTTTGGGATTTATTTTAATGTAATAGGGCCATGGTTGAATTTATTTATTTTTACTTTTATTATTATGTTTACGAATTATTATCAATTAAAGATTAAGTTAATTTAATTTTAAAATAAACCCTGAATGTTTTGACACCTTAAAATAAATAGGTTCCAATACAAGATAAATTTGTTTCTAACGCAAGCCCAACCCAAAACTAAATTTTTTTAAAACGCACAAGTTTTTCCTAAGGAACAAAAGAATTTTGAACCAGTTTTCTTGAGGAACATACCAAATCTGGTCAAAGCTCGTGGGCCGGGTTTGGGGTGTTTCATTCTAGCTTACTTGAATTATGCTATAAACACATAACCCCTAAATCCGAGATATTACATTATGTGAATGTCTTTATTTTTGAATTAGTATTTTGGGTATCAAATGGTTGAGATTTATAAGTGGCATACATGCTAAGATTTAGGCACAAAGTTTTCATTTATGTATTTGACCAATTAGCTACATTTGGATACATAGTTTGCATGAATATGAGTGGCCATTTGAGATGCCTATATGTATCATGATGGTAAGTAATATTATTTCATGTTATAAACTTGACATTAGTTGGTTTTGAATGCCTATTTATGCCATGGTTGTATGCATATTGATGTGTGTAGGTTGGTACCAATTTGGGTGAGAAATATGGCTTGGAAAATGGCCTATTTTTGTCCACACGAGTAAAGATCTTAGTCGTATGTGACACACGACCAGGTGACACGGTCGTGTGTCCCCTGTAACTTCCTTAGAAATCAAGTCAGTAGCTTCACACGGCTTAGCACACGGACGTGTGGCTTTCTGTGTGGCACAAGTCAGTATACCCTCCAGTTTTCACATGGCCTAGCACACAGCCTGGCACACGGGCGTGTGAGGCCATTTCGTAGGGTACATGGCCTGGCACACGGGCGTGTGGGTTGGCCCTGTGACCCAAGTCAGTGAGTTACACGAGGTCAGACACGGGCTGGGACACGATCGTGTGTCCCCACTTCCAATGCCCACACGACCTGAGACACGGACATGTCTCTTGGCCGTGTGAGACACACGGCTTGGCCACAAGGGCATTTGTCCCCTGCACTTTGAAAAATTGCAAAGTTTTTCTAAAAATTTCTTGAGTACTCAGTTTAGTCACGAACCACTTTTAATTTCAATTTTGGGCCTTGAGGCCTCGTATTTGGGACCATATGAATGTTTATGAATGGTGTAATAGGCCAATTTTTGGTTTGGGCCGAAATTACTAATAAAACAAAAGACCAAACCAATAAATAAAAAGATTAATAGTCCATTACAAAAAAAAAACAGGCTCACTACCAAGTTACAAGCCCAAAACAAATAAACCCTAGCCCACTCTTAACATTTTTAGAAAGCAAAAAGAATCCTAGTCCCCTAAGAGCTTCAGCTGCCGTTCCTATGCCCGTCAGCACCTCCGTACACAGCTGGTCTCCGTACCTGCAAGCAAGATGCGCCAAGCATAAGAAAAAAACAAAAATAGTACCGAGCAGTTTTGGAAATCGGCTATAAAAGCCATGAAATATCAATGTATTATGGGGGGTTTTTTCTCTTGATTTTTGAACACAAAATATCAAATACAAAAAATAGATGAAGAAATACACAAAATCAAGAGTTAAAAAGATCACCTTCCTTACATAGGTATCTTGATTTCTTTTTTCTTTTGCGTACTCATTTCAAATAATGCATAATATCTATACATAAAAAAAAGTAAAAAGCTTTTACCTTTTTTCGGCGATCGGTGGAGTGTGGAACTGAAGGGCCATTTGCCTATTTCAGTGGTTTTTTGCCATTTTTAAGGAAAATAGTCCAAGATTTGGGTTCTAGGGGGCAAAGGGGAGAAAAAGGGTGACTTTTGGGCTCTCCGACCATCGTGGATGGCGGCAGCGTTGCCGGTGGCCGACAAACGACATGGCGAGTGGTCGGCCATCTGATTGCCGGACATCGAAAGGGGGGAGAGAGTTTTTTTGAAATTTTTTTTGATTTTTTTGGAGTGAGGGGTTGAAATGAAGATTAACAAAAATTTTGGGTTTAAATACCCAGATGAAACGACGCCGTTTTAGTCCCTCCTTTAAGCGTCCAAAATAACACCGTTTTGAGGGGGAACCCGAGACTCGACCTACTCAGGATTGAGGATCCGCGCGTTTTATTAAATGGGTTATTTATCCTTTTGGTCCTTCCGCATTAAATTGTTAAATTCATTTTTCTATATTTTTTAATTTGCCCCTTCAATTTTATTGTTGTTTCACTTTAGTCCTCGTTGGAGCTGTGTGTTTTGGGGGACAGGGATAATTTCTCATTTGGTCCCCCATTTCATCCGCGCACTTCAAATGGGTCCATTATCTTATTTTTTATCCGAATTTTCCCTTAAAATTTGTTTGACTTTTAATTTTAGTCCTTATTTATTTATTTATTTTTCAATACTTTTGCATTTTATATTTTACATTTTATTTATTTTATTTAAATTTCTATTTTTTTTTAAATTCATGATAATCTTACCTTAATTTATTTATTTTCAGCCCTCTTACATTTTTACTTATTATTATTATTATTTTTTACTACTACTATTATTATTATTGTATTATTATTACTGTGTTCTTTTTTGTTTATTTATTTATTTTTATTATTACACTTATTTATTTTTATCATTTCTTTTATTATTATCGTGTCATTTATTATCTTTTTAAATATACTTATTTTTAATTTTATCACTCTTTTTATAGTTTTATTATTCATTATCCATTTATATCCTTTTACATACTTCCAAACCCTAAATTATTTATCATCCGTATTACATTTTACCCGATACACTAAAAATGTTGTTCTAACTAAACGACACTTCGTGTTTTTAAAATTCGAAAGGTCGTTCCCTAACTTACGGGGTTACGAGTTTCTCGATAAATCCAAATAGCCGAATGTTTTTTTAGCATATTTTTTTAATTAAAAATATTCTCGGAAATCAAGAAAAAATCGCGTTCTAACTTACGAAATATGATTTCTTTTTAAAATCGAGATAATCGAATATCTTTCAGAATAAATAACTTTTTCGGTGTTTATTCCTGTTTCGAGAATTAAAGACATTGTGTCCTAACTTACGGGACATAATTCTTTTTCCTGATTAACGTGAAATATGCCCTTCTCTAAAAAAAAAATTCAATTTTCAATATTTTAACAAAGGATCGTTTTTTTTAAATCTCTTCAAGATTTTCAATTTTCGACACTAAGACACTAATTAATCAACTAGGTACCAATTTTGGGCGTATCTAGGGTGCTAATCCTTCCTCGTACGTAACCAACTCCCGAACCTATTTTCTAGAATTTCGTAGACCAAAATCGTTGTTTTAGTAAATCAAAACATCTTATTAAAACAATCAAATTACGAGGTGATCCGATCACACCTCATAAAAAAAAGGATTGGTGGCGACTCCCATTTTTTCGTTTTCGTTTTTAAAGTAAAAGTCGACCACTTTTTCAAAAAATGGTTTCGACAAATGGTTTTTTATTTAAATGAGAAATGTGCATGAAATGTTTGATTGATTGAGTTATAAGCCCGGTAATGCTCCATAACCCTATTCTGGCATCGAATACGAGTTAGGGGTGTTACAGAATCACCTCCATTTAAAGCATTAAGACAGTAGCTCCCCACATCCTTACTTATAATGTGCCAAATTTTTTGGAAGAAAAATGCTGGAAAACCATCCTCCCCGATAGCCTTCAATGGAGCCATTGTAACACCCCAAACCCGGCCCAAACACTACAACTGGATCTGGTATGTCACTTGAGTGATTTTGCAAAACATGTCGCATTTTGGAAAATAATTTCTAGGTTTAATCATTAATACCGAAAACTTAATAATTTATTAAGTCATATAAGATATAAAATTATAAATTGCCTTGGTGAATTTTAATTAAAATCCAAAAATCTTGTACATGTCTTAGCTTAATTTTAATCATAAAAATTAAAATATCTAATAATTAAACCCAACTTAAACCCAAAAACATAAATAATAGTCTAGTGGCCCATGGCCTTATTGCAACGAGGTTTAAAACCCATTAAATAAAAATATAAAATAAAATACTAAAGTCTTTTTGCTAAATCCAAATACTCTCTCGCATGGCCACCTTGCGCTTCTCTCTAGCCCGGTCCGTTGCACTAGGTGCTACCTGAAAATGTTAAATTAAAAGGGTGAGTCGCGAGACTCAGTGTGCAAACCTTGTGCACCATCAGACTGGGCCTTAGCCCACAGATCAGAATATAGAACATAATATAAAAGATAACATAAATAAAAACCCAACCCAATCCTAGGTTTTCATCCGCTACATGCCACCCTTACCTGCCAGTCACACCATTGGGGATTTCTACAATCAACCCACACCGCTACGCGCTATTGATAGTAGTCATGCTGCTCATCGTCAAAGTTGTGACAGAGTCACCAGGCTGAAATGGCAAAAGCCACCAGAAACAGAGTTGTGATAGAGTCACCAGGCTGAAATGGCATAAGCCACCAGAACAGATCACTTCCCCTTTTCATCAATCACCCAACCCCAAACATACATAGAGATCGACATATAAAACATATTGTTTTTAACAGAGCATTCACTGATGAATGGCAGAAATCACTAACCTGATATTTAGCCTTTACCCTTCTTGGGTTTTCAAACGTTATGTCGGGATTTCGGCATTTAACAGAGCATAGCAGAGTTATTACATATATATATTAGCAAACAATCTAATGGTGTGAGAAGTTACACACCTGATTAATGTCGATACCCTTGCTAGACCGATCTACAACTTTGCTCAAAAAGCCAGAAAGATGTGAAAATAGGGCCTCTCCTATATTCGGCCAAGGGTTAGTAAATCCCAAATTTACACGTTGAAACTAATAGATCTTCTTACCTTGAAATCTTGAAAGTAACACGATTCGAGTGCTACTGATCTATAACTTAGAGATCTATGCGATTGACTCCACTAAAGTTCCCTTCAGATTTTGGCACAAGTAAGCACCACAGAAGCAATTTGGCAATCACAGGAGATGAGATCTAGGGATTTCAGCTTTTAGGAAAATCCCGGAAAAAGTATGAACAAGAGAAAGCTGATGTGTCTTTGGCTTTTAAAATACTTGAGTGAAGAGTTTTGGTTTCTGACAGGAAAAGAGAAGAAGAAAAGAAAACAAGGAAGAGACTTGAAGATTTCAGCTAGGAAGAAAAAGAATGGAAAGAGTTTCGGCTTTTGAATCAAAGTGAAGGTGAGGGATTAGGCTTAGAGATTTTAGATTTTGCAGGGAATGAAGAAGAAGATGGAACTTTAGGAGTTTTGGCTTTTACTCAGAGAAGAAGAGAAAAGAATGAGAGAAAAACCCAAATGCCGAAATTGAAGAGATATTCCCCTATTTATAGAAATTTCTAAGACTACTTAACCTTGCAGATAAATCCTATCTTTTCTCCTTTATCTTAATCTACTAGCTCATCTAAAAGAGACTTAATTATCTCTAACTCCTCCCTTCTTTATCAGCATATTATCCACATATTTTAATCATTAAAATCCCTAAATTTTAGCCTTTATCTACTTATTATCCACATAAAATAAATTCCTAAATAATAGCTTTTATCTGCTTATTATCCACATATTTTAAACATTAAAACCCCTAAATTTTAGCCTTGTTGCCATCCACTGCACCTAATCCTAATGCCCAAAATTTAGCTAACTTAAATTAAAAGAATTGGGCTCCATGAAACTTAAATTTGGGCCCCTTTCTCCCTTGTGTGGCATCACCTCCTAAGATTGGGCCACAAGCCCACTTTGGTATTTTAAACATAGATACTACCTTTTAAACCCTATAATGCCCAAACAGATAATTTTAATCAAGGCCTCTACCTAAGCCTGAGCCCAATTTGGACCCCTAACACTTAAATTAACACATTAAACATATCCACCCATTAAACGCATAGGCCCAAAAATTCAGGATGTTACAGCCATCTCATTCAAAACTATTTGGATCTCATCAATTTGTAGACCTCCTTCAATTCTCGATTCATGTCCTCCATAACACCTCTATTCACACCTTCAATTCTCTCCTACTTGAATTGAATAAATTAGAAAAGTACTCCTTTACGATCCCTGCCATTTCACTCTGATCTATAGTAACCAAATTATCTTTCCTTTTTAGTTCCTTAATATGGTTAATTCAACTTCTTTGGGATGCAAATTGGTGAAAGAAAATTGTGTTGCAACCTCCCATATTTAACCAATTAGCCCTTGATCTTTGCTCCCAATGTAACACTTCTTTATCTATCTCCATATTAAGATCCAATTTCAAACCATTCAGGTTTCCAATTACCTTATCCATGCAATCCTCATTATTCAGCTTAGCCACTCTCTTTTCCAACCCTCTTCTCCTTCCCACCTTTTTACCTTTCAACCAATTAGCCCAATTTTGGAGGCCCTTCCCCAAATATGCAAGCCGATTAGGCACATCCCCACCACTAGTTTCCCGCAAGCGTCGAATTTTCTCACACGAATCCTCCAACAACCACCATTGTTCAAACTTGAACCTCTAGACTTTTGGCCACGCTTCAACATAATCTGTCTTCAATAACATTGAGTAACAACTCGAAAAAGAATGTCTCAAATGTTTGACTTTATAATTTGATAAAAGAGTCCCCCAATCCATATTTGCAACATATTTATCTAGACGCTCCCTAATATTTTCCTCTGCAAAATTTCCTCATTCCCAAGTGAACCACTGGCTTACAAACCCTAAATCCTCCAGTTGACAATGTTCTAAAGCTTCTCTAAATGCCTCCATTTTTTCTCTCTCCCTTACCACCCTCTTTTCTTCTCGAAAGAATATAGGATCTCATTAAAGTCCTCCCAACCAACCATGGCATGCTGTGATCTCGTCCTAAAGCTTTTAAAAGGTTTCAAGTTTCCTCATTTTGATGACCATCAAGAGAATCATAAAAACCTGTAAACCTCCACTTCTCATTTACACCCTCCTCATCCACTTCCACATAATATGGTTCACCGAAGAACTCCTCAAAGACACATTAGTTCCTTCCATCCTATACTTATCCCACATCTTGTACTCTCAGCCGGTACATAAATTCCATTATGCAGACTACACTTTCATTGCATACGTTCCATTCTACTACAATTCAATTTTGTCTCCATTAAGAAGACCACTTAGGGATGATTGACTTTCAACACATGCTGCAATCTTCTAAAGCCATAGAACTCCCCAATCCTCAAACATTCCAACTAAAGATTCTCATTGCATCCAGTCAGCTGACCTCGTGGCAGTTACCGGTCTTTTATGTTGGCTAACTGATCCCCGAACCTCCCTACAATTCATGAGCTCCAAATTTCCAAGTTCTTCTGAGATCTTTAAAGAGAACCTCGATCTCTTCTTTCCATTCGATTTTTCTATTAGCTTATCCTCTACCTCTTGCGTCCATTGTTTCCATTCAGGTCCTCCCCAAAACCCTTCATTCCCTTTTGATTTCCCTTCCAAGTTAATCCCTAATATAGAATTCACCTGTTGAAACCCTCAAAATTGTGAACATTTTTAATCCCCATCCTTTATTCCTTCCCCACATCCTTCTCACCAACCCTTCTTCCAAAAATATCGTTTCCATCATCTTCCCTCAACCAAATACTCTTGGTAATTGTCGCTCTCTTCTCTGGTTCCCTTAGGGATAGGTCCCATCCCAATTCTAGATATTGATTCGCTTTTGCTACCCTAATTGGGCAAAACCTATCACGATGCCTAAGGCGTCCACATAGGAAACAAAATAGGGTCAATTTTTCATACTGAAATCTAGCATAGAATTGTTTACCCGTCGATGTTATTAGTTTTTTCCTCTTCTTTAATGGAACTCTAACATCCAGTATAACCCTTACTCTACTATACTCTCTAAAACTCTTACTGATTTGCTTCACATTATATTCCACAAAGGAACCCAAGAACACTCCAAATTGCTTAGCAATTTCCTCAGAAACCATACCCGGCGACAAGTAATAGATCTAAACTGAGAAAAAAGAATGTGTCAATGAAGCATCCATCGAATCCTCCTTCACCAATAGATGATTATTAAATGTCCATGGAGCACCATTAATAACCCTACTAGTATCCACTTCATTATAAAATTTAAACAAAAACTTTTTTCCCCCAGATATGAAATTAAAACCCCTCAAATCGGATGCCATAAGTTGGTCATCATGTTCCTCATGGTCGAGAAGTATACCACACTCGTTGTCAAAAAAACAACCAACCAAGCAAAAATCCTACCTCGATTATTCCCCCTTCTAACCTCCATCCACCATCCAAGCCTTGTCCTCCCTATCATCAAGTCACAGATTTGCAATATCGTCCTCCATATCAAAGCCATTTTTCCACCCAAGATCCAGATCCCTACTTTTAAACTCTCTATTATGACCGGAAGAAACAAATTCACAACAATCAGAACCCTAGGAAAAATAGAACTCTAAAAAACGTGTCACAAGGACAGACAAAATTTCAGAGAAAATTGTGCCAGTATGACAGACAACATATATATACCCGAGAAAATAATTATATTGACTTAATTTGTTAAAGTTGAAATTATATTAAGATAGGATTCTATTAAAAAAAATTCACTCCATAATAATTTCAAAAGTCTTCGTAATTATGATACATTTAGAATACTGAATTAATTCTTCTTAATACTTGTAAGTCTAATTTTTAATTGAATTGCGAAAAAATACTAAAAACTAAAAAAAAAAAATGAGAGGAAAAATTCAACCTTTTGAATCGTCCATTCTTGCCATTGGTTTCAAAAAAAAAAAAAAGGCTCAGCAATCATTTTATAAACCATGATTGTTTCAGATTGATTTTATGTTAATAAGAAAATGTCTCAACTTTTAGTTTAAATTTCAAAGTCATCATTAAAATAGTTAATCATTACAGGAGAAACATGCAAATTTTTGGTAAAATTTTGAATCCATTATGAGTTTCACAGCTATTCATAGGGAAATAAAGATGAATACCAAAATATTATTTACAAATTTCAATTTCTTTTTATTTGTGAGACATTATCTAAAAAGTAATTCACTATAAATAACAAATATAAATTCTTATTAATCATTTGTGAAAATGATAAAATTAATTTACTAAATTTTGAATTAATGACATTGTTAGATCAATGTATTATATCAATATATATCATATATAATGTTTAAATTTAAATAATTATTTTTTATATTTTTATACATATATTGGTTTAGTTAAAAATAGTTTATATTTATAACTAATGTTTTCTAATTTATAATTTGATATAAAGATTTATTATTGATTCCTTTTATTGCTAAATAATATTCATAAATTCTTTTTCGTAAATTAAATGTTTTCCATTTATATTTTATTATTTAAATTATTGTCATATAATTATATTTATTATTATTTCCATGTAATTATAAATTTGAGTTTTTTTTTTCAAAATTTAGATAAGATATATTTTGAGATCAACCTCAAGGTTGAATCAGTCTTCATCTCGAATTTCGGACTTAAACTTTTTTAATATTTTAATTGTCATAAATTTATATTTTCTCGGACTCAAATAAACTTCAATTGAAACCTAATAACATAGTCATAAACAGAAGAAAAAATATAGAAAATGCAAAATATGGCAATACTAATTAAAATATTATGAGAACATGCAAAATGACTAAATAAACAAACTAAAAGAAACCTAATTTTATAATTATGATAAGATAAATAAAGTGTTAGGGGAATATTAACACAATTGCAATAAATTATTAACACCATTGCAATAAATGCGACAATAGATTTAAATAATTATAAAATAAATAAATAAATAATCTGAGGAGCATAACGTCTTGTTGACTCCATCTTGTGACAAGCATTGATTTTGTGTGAATGTGAGAGTTTTCAATTTTAATTGATGTAAACGGTGGCCATTCCAAGTTGACAGATAATTAGGGGGTTCAGCCGAGCAATAGGATGAGGACCACATTGAGTGATGAATATGTTTGATTGAGATCCTCACTCACAAATATCTAAATAAAAACAAAACTAATTGTGTAAATGTCCATTTTTGCCCGGGCTTAACTAAACCAAAATCAAGAAATAAATAATGTCCATTTTACAGCCCAGTATAAAACCAGTTACAAGCCCAGATTCAATTCTAAAATTGCCTACCCAATTACACCCTAACCCATTAATCCGTGACCCAACAGACCAGACCCAAAACAAAGACAACCCAAAAGGGCCCAAACAATTAAACGATTCTAGAAACCTAGGGTTTCTGAGGCGCCGCAAGAGCCAGCTTGCACCCAGCGCAGCCCCGACACCGGCCTCTCCTCACGCCGCATTCAGCGCACAGATGGGCTCCGTCCCGAGATATCCTCATCTTTACTTGCAAAAAGGGAAAGAAATAAACTGTGAAGATAGCAAATGAAACAGAATCAATGTATTTCCTTTTTTCTTTTTTCTTTTTGGGTTATAAAAACCAATAAAAAAACATGTAACCGGGGGGGAGGGGGGACACTGTTACACACAGAGAAAGAATACAAAAACAATTTAAAGATCCAAAGAAATAAAATAACAGAAACCATTCGCAAAGGTTTTTTCTTTTTATGTTATTTTGCTATTTGTCTATTTCTTTTATTTTATATATATATTCTGCGCATATTTAACTATTTTTAAAAGGAAAGTATAAAGGGAAAGAGTTTTACCTTTCGAAAACGGTGGAAATCGAATTTTTTAAGCCTCCGGCCATCGGCCACGGAGGCCCGTGGCATAGGGACTCGGAGAATGGAGCTCAGGCGAAGGGAAGAGAATTTCAGAGGATTTCGAAGCTTTTTTTTTAAAAAAATCAGATTTGAAATGAAAATTTTTTGTTGAAATTAATTTATATAGCCTCAAAGAAACGACACCGTTTTTAGTTACCAGGATCCGCGCGTTGACCCGATATCCAGATGAGGATCTGCGCATTTTTTGAAAGTGGGATATTTGACATTTCGGTCCCTTCGCAATTTGATTAATTTTAATTCAGCCCGATTCGCATTTTTATTTATTTTAAAATTAGCCCTAAATTTTATTTTGGTTCTAATTTAGTCCCTCAGTCCGTTTTAAAGGCCAGAATTGGAACGGTACTGTTTTGAAAAAAAGATTAATTACCCAATAAGTCCCCATATTTTAACATATGTGCTGATTTTGTTTTTTTATTTACTTTATTGCTATTTAACCCTTTTTTTAATTTTCTTATTTTGTTATTATTTTAATTTATTTTAACATTATAATTAATTATTTTATATTACTTTCTTATATTTATTAATTAATAGTTCAAAATTTATATATATTTTTTATATGTATTATTTTTAATTATTATTGTATATTATTTTATTTGGTTTAATAATTTATATATTATTTTTATATATTATTATTTTTTGTATATATAGTATTATATTATATTATTTTCTAAAATCTTACTTGGCATGAAATTTATTCATAATACATATTTATTTTTATTATTTTCATAAAAATATATATTAGATTATTATAAATGTAATTTTATTTAAAGTTTTATATTATTTACTCCTTTAACAATTTTTATATATAATATATATTATTTTTGATATTACTAATACTATTATTTTAGTTATAACTAACCGTATTATTATTAAGTATTATTATTATTTTATTATTTATGTTATTTTCATTATCATTTTTTATTTTATTTTACTATTATTTTTATATTAACCTAGATTCTTATTTTTACTAATATACTCTTATTGTACTATTATGTTTACTTTAATGTAGTTATTTTAGTTGTATTTTATATTGTATGTTATTGTATTATAATTGTTTTTTTAATATTTGTGTATGATGGTTTATAAGTGCAGTATTGTCACATAATTATTATTTAAAATAAAAAATACATTTTTTTCAAAATTAATATTTTATCTAAAGGTTTTTAAAATAAGGCAATGTTCTGGTATTTAGAAATTCGAGAAATAGTGCCCGATCGTGCTGGGTTGCAATTTTCCGTTTGGCTAAATAACTAAATGCTCTTTTAACAAGTCTTGTAAAATCATGAGATGACTTTAATTACGAGTGTCGAAACCATCTCTTTTGGGAAAGGCGAGAATCGACTTTGGGTTTTGAAAATGAAAACAGGAGTCACCACCGATCTTTATTCGGTGTGATCGGATCACCTTTGTTTTAATAAATCATTTTGGTTTACTAAAACGATGTTTTTGGTCCGCGAAGTTTTGAGAAATCGAGTTCGGGAGTCGGTTACATGCGAGGAAGGGTTAACACCCTCGTCACACCCAAAATTGGTACCGATTTGATTAATCAATGTCCTTGATGTCGAAGGTTGAAACTTTTAAAAAGAATTTAAATACGATCCATCTTTTATGTTGTTGCTAAAAAAATAGTTTTTAAAAGAAGTCGAAGACGTATGCCAATGGCTATCTCGTCTCGAGGTAAAATGTTATATCCAATACTTTAGGACATCACACATTGACCTTCGAGGCTAGACTTGCCCTTTTTATTGGAAATTTATGAATTTGATTTTAAGGACATTCTTTTATTAAAATGGACGAGAAAATCGCAAACCTAATACTTTAAGGCACGTTTCCTCGAGCTTTTAGATACAGAATATTGCCTCGGTTTAGAAAACCTTATCCCGGAATAACGCAACATCACATCCAATGCTTTAAGACATGACATTTTTGAATTCTTGAGAATAAGCTTTTTGTTTAAAAGTATGTTTGTTTTAAAGGATATTTGGTTATTTAGATTAAACGAAGAGGATTGCAACCCAATGCTTTAGGGCACGATCTCTCGAAGTTCTAAATAAGGAATATCACCTTTTCGAGAAGAAACAGTTTCATATCGAACAAAAACAATATAACACGAGTTCAGAATAAAATATACGAGCGAATTACAATACAGATATGCGTAGCAAGATGGAAGTAAATACGTTAATGTGAATAACAATAATGAAGGCGAAAATAAAACAAACAAATCTAAAACGAATGAGAAAAATAAAGCAGAAACAATAATAATACTAAAATAATAGTGATAAGTAGACATATGCAAGTTATAATGCAATAATAGTGACGTAGGGAGAACAATAACATAATAATAATAGTACAATAATAATAATAATAAAATAACAATAATAATGATACAAAATATGTACAATACAGTAGTAATATAAATATAGTGATAATAAAAATAATAAAGTAATAATAATGATACCAATAATAAAGATATTAAATAATAATGATAATGAAGTAATAATAATAGGGAGGTTTTAGCTAAGTTGAAAATAGTGAAAATAGTAAAAAAAAGGACTGATTAAGTAAAAAGATAAAATTTCGGGGCGAATTTAAAATAGAAGAAGGATTAAGGGACCCATTTACACGTGCGAAAGTACTAGGGGGACCGAAGAGGTAATAAAACCCTTTTGCCAAAATGCCCGGCAGCAGGAAGGACCAGATTGTGAACAAAAATAAATTTTGGGCCAAATTAAAAAAAATCGGAAGATCTAATTTTAGAGACTGAACATGCGGAAGGACCCAAAGGGAAATTAGCCCAATCGACAAAAACACGCGGATCCTTCCACCGGGTTGGGTCGCGCGCGCGGGTCTTTGGCCAAACGACGTCGTTTTGGGCGTTAAAGGCTAGCCCCAAAACGACGCCGTTTCAATGGGCTATTTATTCAAAAAATTCATTCCATCCCCCGTTTTTAAAAAAAAAACAACTCTCCCTCTCCCTTTCTCTCTGCAGGGGCCTAAAGGGGGAGGGAATTCCAATGAGTTGTTGCTGCCAAACACAAAGCCGCCACCACCGTGGAGTTCGCAAGAAGGTATGCTTTTCTCTCATTTTTTTTATTTTGATATTATATAAACTGATTTTTTTTAAGAAAACTTAAATAAATAAATAGAATGTGTTTATATATATATATGTATGGCTTCAAAAAAAAAATAAAACAGAATAAACCTTGATACTGTGTTTCTTGCTTTCTTATTCGTAAACTAATATTGATTTCTGCTTCTAAATGTTTTCAACTGTTTGGATTCAAAGTTCTCGTTTTTATTTCTTTTTCTGATCGAAAAAAAAGCCCCCATTTACATTCATTTTCCTTGGTTTTATAGCCGAGAGATACACCCTTCCTTTTATTAATCTATTATTTGCTCCATGCCCTTCTGTTTCTTCGTTTCTCTGTCTTCTTTGCAGGGTACGGGTGAGGCACGCAGGCGATGGAGGCCGAGGTGCATGGGCGCCGAAGAGTCAGAAGCGTGTGAGATCGCGGCGTGGGGAAGAGCGCTGGAACGACGCGCGTGTGAAGTCGACACGCGTGTGGGGGGAAGCGCGGATCTGAAAAGGGGCGCGTGGTATCCACGAGGAGGGCAAAGGTTGGTGACGCATTAGGGCATTAGGGTTTTTGGCTTGTTTTTCTGTTAACGGGCTTGGGTCTGTTACTGTTTGGGTTTGCCTTGATCTGGGTCTGTTTTAGTCATTGGGCTTAGGGTTTGGACTCTAATTTGTTTGTACATGGACTGTTATTAGTGGACCTTTAATTTTTTTATTTTTTATGAGCCCCGGGTTTTGTAATTGGGCCGGGCAAAAATTGGTCATTACAACGAGGATTTAAAAAATGTCGTGTCCTAACGTGTTGGATGTGATATTTATATTTTCTCGGAATAAAGAAATCTCAAGTTTCAAATAAAAAACTTATTCTTGAGAATTCAAAACGTTGTATCCTAACTTATTGGGTGTGATGTTTTGTGTCTTGATGTAAGAATTTTCTAAAATAAAGATACACCTAGCTTCAAAGTTATAAAATGCAGTATCCTAACTTATTGGATGTGGTATTTTTATTTCTTTGAAATAGGTAAGTCTTGGTTTTACTTCTAATAAGGGATCTTATTTTAAACTTTTTAAATTTCAAACATTTGGACATGATTTTTATCAATTAGGTACCAATTTTTGGGCGTTATGAGGGTGCTAATCCTTCCTCGTATGTAACTGACTCCTGAACCCGTGTTCTTGTTTTTTAGTAGACCAAAATCAAATGTTTTAAAATAAAAAAAAAAACATTTTACAAGGTGATCCAATCCCACCTAAGTAAAAAAGATTGGTGGCGACTCCATTTTCGTTTTTTAAAAAGTCGATCCCCATTTTCTAAATCGACTTTAAAAATGGTTTCAACAGCTTGGCGACTCCATTGGGGACCAATAAGAGAGTCAAGTTGTAAAATTGATCATTTCATGTCCTTTTGTCTGAATTTAAAATTTTGGTTTTTTAAAACATGATCCTTTTATTGCATGTGGTTCTAAATATCTTTCTCTGCATTGCACTGCATGACCGTTGTGGTCACACCCTTAAGTGGGAGTAAGAAGCTATGCCTTCGTGAGGTTTTCACCTCTGCATGGGCTAGTGGACTGTTTCCGGGATACATCCGTACCTATGTCTTCGTGAGGTTTTCACCTCCGCATGGCCATAGGGAAATGTATTCCCCTGAACCAAACTCGGTCCATATGAGCCTATAATGGGTGAGGATCGAGGAATCTGCTGGTTTAGGTACCTCAACTTTAGAACTAAACTGCATATAGTGAACCCTAAGAGCCCACCTTAGGTAGAACTATGTCAAACCTTAGTGGTCACCTAGATAGGTGTTTGTTTATTTTACTTGCTTTATATTTTATTCCATGGTACTAACTCGTTGTGTTTTTGTGCATGTCATTTCATATTTTAAGAGGTATCGATTCACGGTCAGTTTCTAAAGTTAGAAAGTTGGTTATGAAGAACGGATTCCTTGATAAAGTGGAGGACAATGCAGCCGTTCGTAAGTGGTCAGAGCAAACACAACTAGAGAAAGGGGATAGTCTAGCTGAGGGGCATACATCAGAATTATGTGATTACACTCGCATTAGTGTCACGCAAAATGAGCTTCAGGAGTTAAAGGAAATATGGACCCAGGGGGACGATGAGGCAAAGTAGTTGTTCTGTAGTAATTATGGTGACCTACCTTACTTGCTCGATGTCAAAGTAGACAAGTATCTATTTCGTGCTATAACTCAGTTTTGGAATTTCGCTTATAGTTGCTTCACTTTCGGGAAAGTAGACTTAGTACCTACAGCAGAGAAATATATGACTTTGCTTCATTGTTCGAGAATCCAAGTCGACAGAATTTATTCTAGGGCTACTAATGCCCCAACCTTTGCGAAGAAGTTAATGAACATCACGGGGATGAATGAACAATGGGTTACAGCCAAAATTCAAGAGAAAGGTGAAGGTAAATGCGTTCCTTGGGGGAGTTTGAGAGATCTGGTCCTAACACATCCAGATGCAAAGAAAAAGATTGACGTCTTCGCCTTGTGTATTTATGGTTTGGTAATCTTTCCTAAAGCTCTAGGACATGTTGATGAAGCAGTTACCGATTTACTTGATCGACTAAGCAAATGAGTCACGCCTATACCTGCAATCTTAGCCGAGACGTTTAGATCTTTGAATGCATGTCGGAGGAAAGGTGAAGGCAGGTTCATTGGGTGCGCACAGTTGTTGTTGGCTTGGTTCCATAATCATTTCTGGAAGGTGGAGAAAGTTTCTTATCGGGTTTTTTTCTGAGAGTTACTCTCCGCTGAAAGAGATAATAGCTACACCAAGGAGAGAGGATGTGTCTGAGAAGAACTGGATAGCACTACTGCAAAATCTCTGAGAGGAAGACTTCGAGTGGAGAGCCCCTTGGATGATTCCAGATAAAATTCTTTATCGATGTGGGAGTTTTGACTGGGTTCCTTTACTTTGAATTTAGGGAGCTGTTGGATACGCTCCTTTACTTGTACTAAGACAGTATGGATCGAGATAGTTCGTACCTGCAACACATGGGCTGACTCAGTGTGAGTTCTCGTATAGGGAGGACAATTATAAAAAGAGAGTTAAGGAGATTTCTGGTGCTTGGAATCAGACTCGTAGGATGAAAAGGTTATCCGTAGGTCCAAAGATGACCCCAGAATACATTGGATGGAGGATTAAAAAGGTTAATGATAACATCTCTGAGTTGAATCCAGAAAACGCCTGATCAAGAAATGAATGCTTGCAAGCGGTCCCATCAGATTTAGAAATTGTGAAGCAAGATTTTGAAAAGAAGAGTTCAGAACTTGGAAAGATGATAGAAAAGCTAGAGGAAGAAAAGATGTACTTGAAGCTAGATGTGGACGTACAGAAATCAGAAGCTGAAAAGGTAAGAAAAGAGAAGAGAAGAATCGAAGAAGATTTGAATGACTTAAAGACGGAGTGTAAAAACCTGCGCATATTAATGAAAAATACCGGATTAGAGAAGACTTCGCAACAATGGCAACAAGATATGCAAATGGAAAAAGCCAAAGCTGACTATTAGGAGAGAAAGTTCCTAAAGATGCAGATGCGAAATGGGACCCTAAAAAAGAGTTCGGAAGAAAGCCAATAGGAGAAATGTGGACTAAAGGCTAGAGTCGCTGAACTAAGACGGTCTTTTCACCACCACCGAAGCCGTAATTATTTAGTCGAGTTGAAGTTAAGTCTGAACAAGATTGAGGAAATGAAGAGTATAATTGAAGAGTTAGAATCAGCATTGTACCATTGTGAACTTCAGATCGAGATTCTTGAGACAAGAGAGGAGCGTTTGAAAGAAGAGCTTCACCATTCTAATGATCAAGTTAGGAACCGAGATTACCTCATGGGTGAAGCGATAGTTCAGATTCGAGAGGTGGCTGATCATCTACAGACTTTGGCATCACAGGCTGATATGTTGAGCATAAAGTATGAGCTACAGTCTAATCATAGTCAAGAGTTAGTTTCATTACTTGGGAAAGTCAAAGCTTTAGGACTTAGGGCGAAAGCATATTTGTAGTCCGTTTTATGTAAAGGATTTTGTTTTATAATAAAGTTTTCTAAAATAAAGTTGAATCAGAATCGATACCTCTTTGCATTCATGCATTTGCATTACATTGCATCATTCGCATTAGACTTTTACGAAGAGACCTTAATTAGGTAAAATATTTCAGTTAACCTGGAAAACATGGAACAAAGATTGGAAAGAATAGAGTAAATACAAATACAGATGCAGGGGCAATTGACTAAGATTTAACAAGACATGCCGGAATTCCAATGACATACCCGAAGAGAGAATCGAGAACGAAGTTTTCAAGCTCTTTCGTACTTGGAATGTTTTGAATAATGAGATTGTGGAAGAGATCTCTATATTTTTAGAGCTAATCTAGGGTAATGTGCAAAACATGCTTGTTGCCTTAAGCCTAGACGCAATAAGACCCCTTTTGTGAAATAGGCTTGTGTCCTAAATTCTCATTTCAATAAAATGCATCTTTTGAGTACATATTCTTTTATTTTTTCTACTATACATTTTTTACTTTTTCATTCTTTATTCATTATCATACAAGTAATCATCCTTAGAATCATTTATTCTTTGGATTTCTTGCTTTCATACTTAGGTACCCAGATATCAATGTCATGAGCGACATTGTTACTAACTCCCTTTTTGAACAAGATATGGGTCTAGGGGATCTCAGGATTTTGAAGATGATAGAGATTGTGACATATCTTCTAACTTGTTAAGAATGATTTAACAAGATAAAAAAAGACCTTACTCTATAAAAGGTCATTGGATATCGTGAGCCTAGGAAAAGGGTGAAGATCGAAGCCCAGCTTACCATAGAAATAATGTGAGACATCCTTGAGTTATTTTCAAAAAGACTCAATGATGTTTTGCACGATCATATCAGGACAAGCCTGGGATACTAAGATGCGGGCTAAACATGAGAATTAAGCACTGCTAATCTATATAGAAAGGGGTGGTATCAGCCATGCCGAATTTAAGTAAGACAAGATTCATATGCCTACTCCAGTTCTTCACAAATTTTCCATATGTGGGGCATGGATGTGATGGGGCCAATCTCGTCAGAAGCTTTTAGTCGATATCGACTCATCAACATAGTCATCATTTACTTCACTAAGAGGGTGGAAGTAGCTTCATATGTCAATGTTACAAAGTTAAAGTCATCAAATTCATCAAAAAAAAAAATCAGATGCTAGCAGAATGCCATAAAGGATTGCGTTTAAATAACTGTACAAAGTCAAAGTTTACAGTTTGTCCAAAGATCAGGCAGTATATCACAGTGCAACAAAAGTTACAAAAAAAAATGAAAGGTGGCTAAGACTTGTAAAGATTGACATAAGAAGCTACTATTTATCTTCTGTCTTTTTGAACGTCAGCCAGAACCTTCACTGGGGCAACATTTTACCCATTATGGAATTGAAGCGTTTTGACAATTGAACCAAATTGAAGAAAATGTTAAAGTTATCCGTCACGACCATATGATGTGAGCTTACGTTAAAGAAGTTCATCTTAAAAAATTCCACGAAGAAACCTGATGTTGAAAAAGATTTTTCCTCTACAAAACGATTTTAGAGGAAAGCATATGCCAAACTGGGAAGGACTAATGAAGGGCCTATTCTAGAGGACATTGATATTGACCGAGATGGATAGCGAAGACTTGCCCAATCCGGCAAATTCAGGTTCAGTCAAGAAGGATTTTACTTAAAAGGGAAAAGGGTCAAGGTGAAAACCCGCAAAGGGCGCCTTGAGTTTAAAAAAAAAAGAGGAGGGGCCAAAGCGAAAACCCACAAAGGGTGCTTTGAGACAAAGGGGCTTTGAGTTGAAAACCCGAAAAAGGCGGCTCAAATTTTGAATAAAAAGTGGGGCATACAGTAGTCTTGCTACGTCTGAATTAACAACGAGGGAGTATGTTACGTCTTGGGGCATCAACAAAGTACTCAGGATCCCCTAAACATATATTGAGCTTAAAATGGTCCTCAAGAAGTTAGAACAGAGAAGCTCAGGCTACAACATCAGGGGCACTTTGTTACCCATTTTAAATTTATCTTTGATTACTTTATTCTTTTTACACCCTAATCAATTTTCTTTTATACCCTTTGCTATCTTTGCTTACTTTATTCTTTTAAGATACACTAACCAATTTACATTTATTGCCTTAGTTATCTTTGATTAGCTCATTTGCTTCGAGCTATACTCCTGATTAATTTCTTTCATGTTCATTGTTGTGATCTTTTCAAGAATTTTATTGAAATAACGATTAATGGACTAATAACTTTTATAAAAGGAGTTTCGTATATTACTCTGGAAGCTTCTAAATAATATGAGAATCTGAAACAGGACTATTACTCAGAACTCACCAAGCCTAAGGGATTGGAAACATTGGAAATTGATTATCTCTTCGGATTCTTATTGGATAAGGCAATTCGTTGGTGATACCATATCGGCAAATGACAAACAAGGTCAAGCCAAGTGTAAAAGGGGATCATTGTCGGGAGACTCTGCATTCATGTAAATTTCAATTTATACACCTAGGGAATGGTGGAAAACGATACAAGTTCTATACCTCTGAGTGGTAATAGATTGGATGGAAGAAGCCAAATGTTATTACAGTAGGAGGCACAAATTTCATGTCCCAAGGTTCGAGTGGAGTGGACTCAGAGTTATCACGGGGCAAAATAATTGAGCAAAAAATGATACTTCAAAGGGAACTAAGATGAAATCTTGACAGAGAAATGACTGATAATACCTTAAGTGGGAATCATACTCATATCATTTTTACATTCATAGCATGTCTAATTGGGAGCATTTGAGGCATTTCAATCAAGGCATCTTAATTATTAGACATAATCATATACCCATTCTACAGGTTATGTCCTTTAAAAGACAATGTAGTAAGATAGAAGATAGCCAATCTAGCATTCCTAAGCTTTGTAGGAAGTAGATTGAAGATGGCAGATCTTGCATTCCTGAGCTTTGCAGGAAGCAGATTGAAGATAGCAAATCTGGTATTCCTGAGCTTTGCAGGAAGCAGATTGAAGATAACAAATTTGGCATTCCTGACCTTTGTAGGAAGCAGATTGAATATAACAAATCTGGCATTCCTGAGCTTTGCAGGAAGCAGATTGAAGATAGCCAATCTGGCATTCCTGAGCTTTGCAGGAAGCAGATTGAAGATAGCCAACCTGGCATTCCTGAGCTTTGCAGGAAGCAGATTGAAGATAACCAATCTGGCATTTCTGAGCTTTGCAGGAAGCAGATTGAAGATAGCAAATCTGGAATTCCTGAGCTTTGCAGGAAGCAGATTGAAGATAACAAATTTGGCATTACTGAGCTTTACAGGAAGCATATTGAAGATAGCCAATCTGACATTCCTGAGCTTTGCAGGAAGCAGATTGAAGATAGCCAATCTAGCATTCCTGAGCTTTGCAGGAAACAGATTGAAGATAGCAAATTTGGCATTCCTGAGCTTTGCAGGAAGCAGATTGAATATAGCAAATCTGGCATTCCTGAGCTTTACAGGAAGCAGATTGAAGATAAAAAATCTGACATTCCTGAGCTTTGTAGGAAGCAGATTGAAGATAGCAAATCTGGCATTCCTGAGCTTTGCAGGAAGCATATTGAAGATAGCAAATCTGGCATTCCTGAGCTTTATAGGAAACAGATTGAAGATAGCAGATCTGGCATTCTTGAAGTTGCAAGAAGCAGGTCGAAGATACCAATCTGGCATTCTTAAGCTTTGCAGGAAACAGATTGAAGATAGCAAATCTGGCATTCTTGAACTTTGCAGGAAGCAGATTGAAGACATCAGTCTGGTGATCCCTGAGTTTGTAGGGATCAGATTGAAAATATCAGATCTGGTCTCCCTGAGTTTACAGTGGAGTAGATCAAAAGATAGTGGATATTGCTTTCATGAAGTTGAACCTATCAAACTCACTGAAATTAAGATGAAGTTTCAGTACTGTTCAAGTTGCAGTAGAATTGGAAGCCATTTGAAGAAAGCGAGGATCAAGAAGTCGAGGCTCGGCCAAGATTGGGCAAAACTGGTCCTTTTATAGTCTTTGCTCTATTCTCGTTACACGACAATAAGCAAAGAGGGGCAGTTGTAAATGCCCATTTTTTCCCGGGCCCAGAAAATAGAATAAAAATCAAAGTCCAGTTTTAACAGTCCAAATACAAGCCCATTAACAAAACCAATTACAGAATACACCACTACCCACCAGACTAAAAACCCCTAGCCCAAATTGACCCAACAAATTCTACAACCCAAAAGGCCCACTGCCTAGGCAAGATTCAGTAAGCCTAGGGTTTGCTGAAACCCCAGTCGCCGTAGCACCCCAGTCGCCGCAGCACCCCAGTCGTCGCAGTACCCCAACAGTCACGCCGTTCGCGCCTCAGCCACCAGGATCCCCTCGATAGCGCCGCCAATTAGGCTCTCGTCCAGCCTCATTCCACGCCCAAATGATGCCCACGCCGGGATCTCCGCTCCTGCACAGAAAAAGAAACAAAACAAGCAGCAAATATGGCGAAACAGAGGCCAAATGTTTGTTTCTTTTTTCATTCTTTTTTCAAGGACTATAAAAGCCCTACATAAACTTGTAAAAAGGATTCACACACGGATATTCACACAGACAGACAAAAAGCAAAAAAAAAAATAGATACAAACAGAAATAAAAACACCAAACAAGAGGTGATTTCTCGTTTCGTATTTGCGTTGTTTTTTTTTATATTTTCTTTTTGTTTCTTGCAAATAGTAAGTATTTTAATAATATTAAAATAGAAAAGGTAAGAAAAATACCTTCAAAACGGGACGATTTGACTTTTCAGTGGTCGATTATGGCGGCACGTGTGGCGGTACATCGTCGGAGCCCTGGCCGAAGGCCAAAGGCCAGAGAGCATTTAGGGAGGATTCTCTGATTTTTTTTTTTTTTTTTTTTGTGATTAAAACTATTTTTTTTTTTAGGTTTCTGACTTATACAGGGATTTAAAAACGACAACGTTTTTTGCTTAACCAATAAGTATTAAAACGACGCCGTTTTAAATCTTTGACCCAAACCCGACCCGGTAAACAAAAGATCTGCGTGTTTTTTTGGTTAAATGGTTTAATTTTCATTTCGGCCCTTCCGAAAATTTTTAAATTTAAATTCAGTCCAAATTGTATTTTTATTTCTTTTTAAAATTAGCCCTAAAATATATTTTTGTTTCTATTAAACCCTCGGACTGCTTTAAAGGCCAAAAATAAAACGTCGCCGTTTTTTTATTTGTCCTAATTTCCATTTTAACCCCTGTAATTTAATGCGCATTTAAATTTAGTCCTTCTATATTTGTTTTAATTGCTATTTAACCCCTTTATTTATTTTTATTGTTATTTGATCCTGATTTCTTTATTTTTTAATCTTTTCTTTAATTTAAATTATTATAATATTATATTATTATGTAAAACTTTATTTTTGTCAAATTTATTTATATTACCTAATCTATTTTATTTATATTTATATGATGTATATAATTTTATAATTAATTACTACATATATACGTATATTTTATTACATATTATTTTTATATATTAGTTATTACATTATATATATTTTTTTAAAAATTTATACATTGTATAGTATTATATTATATCATATTTTTATTCTTATAAAATATATTTATATTGAAAAACATGTTTTATTTATATTGTTTATATTGTATTTTATTTAAAATCATTACATACTATTCGTTTTATTTATGCATTGTTTATATTGTTTATATCCCATAAGTATGAATTTATTTTATTTTATTTATTTATCTATTATTAATCTTGCATGAAAATTTTCATATTTATTTAGTAATTTCTATTTTGATATTTATGGTTTTATGTATATATTTTATCTGCCTATACTCCCTTATTTATTTATTTATGTTTGCCATTATGTAATTATTTTTTATTAATCATTTTTCTACATTATTGTAAATATGAAATGTTAGTATGTCTTAATTACTTTTAATATTTATGTTTGATAGTGTATAAATGCAATATTGTTACATGGTTATTGATTTAAAATAAAAAAATACATTTTTTTACAAAATTAATATTTTATTTAAAGGTTTTTTAAAATAAGACAATGTTTTGATATTTAGAAATTCGAGAAATAGTGCCCAATCGTGCTGGGTTGCGATTTTTCGTTTGGCTAAATAACTAAATATCCTTTTAACAAGTTTTATAAATTATGAGATGATTTTAGTGACGAGGGTTAAAAATATCATGTCCAATTGTGCTGGATGCGATGTTTATATTCTTTCGGATCGAAGAACTCTCAAATTTTAAATCAAAATTGCTCGAAGTTTTTATAAATTATGAGATGACTTTAATTACGAAGGTTTAAAAATGTTGTGTCCAATCGTGCTGGATGTAATGTTTATATTCTTTCGGAATAAAGAAATCTCAAGTTCCAAATAAAAAAACTTATTCTTGAGAACTCAAAATGTTGTATCCTAACTTATTGGGTGTGATGTTTTGTGTCTTGAGGTAAGAATTTTCTAAAATAAAGATACACCTAACTTCAAAGTTATAAAATGCTGTATCCTAACTTATTGGGTGTAGTATTTTTTATTTCTTTGAAATAGGTAAGTCCTAGTTTCCCTTCTAAATAAGGGATCTTATTTTAAACTTTTTAAATTTCAAATATTTGGACATGATTTTATCAATTCGGTACCAATTTTAGGCGTTATGAAGGTGCTAACCCTTCCTCATACGTAACCGACTTCCGAATCCGTTTTCTCAATTTTCGTAGACCAAAATTAAATGTTTTAAAATAAAACGTTTTACAAGGTGATCCAATCACACCTAAGTAAAAAGAGATTGGTGGCGACTTCCATTTTCGTTTTTAAAGTCGATCCCTGTTTTTTAAACCGATTTTAAAAATGGTTTCGACAGCTAGGCCCATATCTTGTTCAAAAAGGGAGTCCATTTTTACTATTATTAGCAAATTTCAAAAAAAAAAAAAACAAATTTCATAAAATGGAGTCCATTTTTTTTTTGAGACTGCAATTAGATACTTCCCTGTTCGGTTGGGCAGGGACTTAGTAGTAATAAAAACAAAGCTAAATTTTGGACCAATTTGTAAGAATGCAAGTTTTTTAACGTTCTGCTTGGTTGGATTTGGTAGTAATAAAAACAAAACTTGATTAGTCACACAACTAGCGTTACGATGCTTCCTATGTTTATGCTTATGTCTTTTTCAGTTACTTAAAGGTTTTCTTTTTCAAAGAACAGAAAAGAAGTTCAATGATCAATGGCTAATCAACTTCAATATTGTTAATTCAATTGGTATGAATATTGCTGTCAATATAAGAGGACATGGATTCAAGTATGCTGAAGCGCATTATCCTTTTATTTATGGGCTGAAGAGAAACTATGAGTAGTTTTAAACATTAACAAATATAATTAGAACTTCTAATGAAATTGTTCGGGTTTTTTACTGAAATGGTATAGAAAAAAACAAAAATTACCAAAATGTGCTGCTGTTAAGATTATTTACGCAAATGGTATAAACCAGGGTGGTCACGCCACTCCCATAGGCCGCACCACCCTGGTGTCCTGCATGAAATTTAAAAAAAAAATAGTTAGAACAGGAAAAAGCCGACAAAGAATGAAGAATGCAAAGCGCGTGAGGCTTGACTGATCGACAATGGCATGCAGGAGGCAAACCAAAGCTAGGATAATGGCCTCCCAGAGGCAGCACCAAGTGGCCATTATATTCCCTTCCCCCCTTCCCCCCACCCCTGAAATGTGAAGAAGCAGAAAAGGAAGCAGAAAAAGAAGAAGATTCTACAATTCGAGGCTTCTTCTTCTTATTCTTCTTCTGCTCCTGCTGCTTTTGCTGCTTCTGCTTCTACAATTCGAGTGTGTGTTGGGGGGGAGGAGGGGACCATTTTAAGGTCCACATGCTGCACAAGGAGCCAAAACAGCATGCAGGTGCCGCCTCTGGAAGGCCATTGTCCAGCCTTGGTGTCGCCTCTGGCAGGCCATTGTCCAGGCCTGGTGCCGCCTCTGCCATTACATTGTTCAGTTCTGTCAGCTTTTTTTCTTCTTTTCTCTGTATGGCTCTGCATGGCTCACTGTTTCGCTGCAGGAAGGCTGACACTAAGGTGGTGCCGCCTATGGGAGTGGCGTGACCACCCTGGTTTATACCATTTGTGTAAATAATCTTAATAGCAGCCCATTTTGGTATTTTTTATTTTTTTCTATACCATTTCAGTAAAAAACCCAAATTGTTCATATATATAAACATAGAAATCCTCAAATTTAATTCTACATACAGTTAAAAGAAAAAATTAAATTAAAAAATTTACATGTTTGAAAAATGGAGACAAAATCTACGCGTCTAATAAGAAAATAACAAACTTATGTCGGAGAATCACATTACATTCATGCATTAATGGACATATTTACTCCTTTATTACCAAATATCGTGGTAGAAAATACATAACCAATATTTATATCATATTTAAAAAAAAATTAACATATCTCTTAAATAAGTATTAAAATTTTTTACCCCTATTTAAAAGTTGAGCCCAACTTAATTCTGGAGGCTCAATTTAGGGGATCTGTATGCCAGGGGCTCTCTCAGTTGAATTAGAAAGAAGCAACTAAGGGCACATTTCTCATTCCAAAAGACAGATACCATATATACTAGTTTTTTTTTTTTTTTTTTTGGTTCATTATATATACTAGTTTTAATGTAAGATACGTGATATCTTCATATTATAATATGATAATTTAATTTAATATTTTTGTTAAAATATAATTAATATATTATATTTATATAAAATTTTAAATATAAATAAAACACAACATAAAATTTAAAATTTTAATGTCGATAGAAAATAAATACATAATGTTCCTCTATTTAATATTTTTATCCTTAAATGTAAATAAATTACTTCAAATGTGAATATTGTAATATTTCATTAATTAAATTTGATATATTTTTAATTAGTTATTAACTTGAAATTAATTTTCATCAATTAGTTATTAAAAATGAATGATATTTATAAAAAAATATATATTTATTTCTACTTAATAAATTTTACAAATTTTTACTTTTCATGTATGTAAAAATTTAAAATGATCGGATGTCTTTATCATATCAATCTAATATATGGTCTTTATTAATATATATTTAACGATTGAATTTTTTTATATAAAATAAATAGTTAGACAATTTTAATATACTTAAATTTTGACATGCATGATTTACATGAATAGAACATGAAATATGATTGTAAGGCCCAATTTTAACCTGAGGCCCACACCAATACAAAAAATAAAGAGGCTATAACAACAGTCCAAGATACAGTGGACGGAATGAAGTACCCAAAATCTGAAATTAATAAACCCCGAGGCCCAAAGTTAAACGAAGCCCAAATTTTAGCCCCAATAACCCTCTCCATGTCGTGCGCAATAACTCCAAGCCGCACGTCCCCAAATAGCTCCGTGTTTGGCTCCTCCACGTCGTTGTACCTGCGAAAGAAAAGGAAAAACAGCAGCAACAAACAACTAGAGTTCTAGTCATTGAGGGAGCTTCGGGAAAAGGCTATAAAAAGCCAAGAATATTATTGTAAAAGGGACTTTTTTTTGCAGGATTTAGAGAGAATATACACAGTTTACACAAGAAATCTAGAGAGCAGTGAATACGAATCAACAGTAAAGAAATCAAGAAAAGGTTTTCCCTTTCGTTATCATTTTTTTGAATCTGTTTTTTTTTTCTGTTTTTATTATTCATTGTCAGAAATAAAACCTTTTTTGTGAATTGATTTCATCGGTTTTAAAGGAAAAATAAACAAGGTTTTAAAAAAAAGGGAAAAGAGAGCGAGAAAATTTACCGGGCTCCCTTGACCGCCGCCGTCGATGCGTGCATGGGGGGTGGCTCTTGGGTTTGTTTTGACCCAGAAAAGGGAACTCAAACCCTAAAAAATGAAATGAAAATGGGGGGAGTTCTATTTTGATTTTCGAAGCAGGGGAAGGAAATGAAATGTGTGTTGTTTTAAACTTTAAATGGTTTAAAACGGCGCCGTGTGAAGTGAAAGGGGGGCTCCGCGTGTGTGACCCGTTTCAGCCCTGGGTCCGCGCGCATTTACCCAAAATGGGTAAATTGCGCGGTTGGTCCTTTCCCTTGCGTCATTATCTTGATTACATCCCCCCTCACTTTTCTTTATTATTTAAATTCGCCCCAGAGTTTTGGTTTTCGATACAGTTTGGTCCGCGTTTTAAATGCTGCATCAGGGAGTGGGATTAATTGCCATTTTAGTTCCCCCCTGTTTTGCGCGTGTTTTAAACTAGTCCTTCTCATCTTTTATTTTTTTAATTTTACCCAAAGACTTCTATTTTTTATTTTAATTTGGTTCTTTTTCTGATTTTCTTTTCTCTTTTATTATTATTGTCAGTATTTTATTATTTTTGTCATTTTTATATTATAGTTATTATTATTTCCATTATTACCATCGTTATTCATTTCTGTATATATTATTATTACTATATTTGTATTTATTGTTATATATTTTATTACTAACATTTTTTATTTATTACTTTTATTATCTTATATTTTATTATATACTATTATATCATTATTTTTATTATCACTATTATATTATATATTACTATTATATTTCTATTATATTTACTATTATACATATATTTTTTTTTCAAATGTTTTATTTTCTTTTATTTCTACTATTTTATTAGTACTATTATTTTATTGTTTTCTTATTATGTTTATTTTGGATTATTATTATTATTATTCTTTTATCTAGTACTATTATTGCTATACTTATTATTATTTATCATTATATTACTTTATTACTAACATCTTTCTTTATTATTTTTATTTTCTTTTACATACTATTATATCTATTATCACATGTATCATGGTTTGCTTTAATTGTTTATTTGTATTTTTTTTTATATCTAATATTTCATTATTATCAGTATATCTTTATTTCTTTTACTACTATTTCTTATTAATATTAATATTATCACCGTGTGTACATTTCAATATTTTTGTCTATAGGTTTTTTTAAAAACTCACAAAAAGGGTTTTCATAAAGGTAATATTTCGTGTTTGGAAGTCCGAAAAATTGTGCCAAATCGTGCTGGGTTTCTATTTTTCGTTCGTCTAGATCACTAAATATCCTTTAAAGATTTCAATCATATTTTTTGAAAATAAGGCGATGTTTCGTGTTTGGAAGTTCGAGAAATTCGTGCCCAATCGTGCTGGGTGTCGATTTTTTTCATCTGAACAGCTAGATATCCTTCAGAGATTTTTTATTGTATTTCTTAAATAAAGGCAATATTTCATGAATGGAAATTCGAGGAATCGTACCCAATCGTGCTGGGTTTCGGTTTTTAGTTCAGCTAAATAGTGAAATACCCTTCTCAAATTGTAATACATGAATTTTGGAAATCATGAAATGATCTGGGAATCGAGAGTTTGAAACATCGTGTCCTATCATGTTGGATGTGGTATTTCGGCTTTTCGGAACAAGAGAGTTTCGATATCCAATTCGAGTTATCCAAATATTTTTTAAAGATTCATAAATATTTTTTAAAGATTCATACTTCGATTTTTTTTTCTAATTTTTGATATTAAGGACATTAATCAATCAATACGGTACCAATTTTGGGCGTTGCGAGGGTGCTAACCCTTCCTCGTGCGTAACCGACTCCCGAGCCCGTTTTCTTAAAATTCGTAGACCAAAATGTTTTATAAGTGGCCCAGTCACACTTCAAAAAAGATTGGTGGCGACTCAGTTTTTGTATTTTAAAGTCGGCCCGTTTTCTAACAAAAAAAATGGTTTCGACAGCTGGCGACTCCACTGGGGAGCAATAAGAGAGTCAAGCCGTAAAATTGGTTGATTAATGTCCTTTTTATCGAAAATAAAATTTTTTGATTTCATTTTTCCATTTGCATGACTCCGTGTCGCGTCATATATCTGCTTTGGTCTAAGATACATAGAATATTTTTGCATTCATATTGCATGACCGTGTGGTCACACCCTTAAGTGGGAGCGAGAAGCTACGCCTTCGTGAGGTTTTCACCTCCGCATGGGCTAGGGGACTGCTTCCGGAGTACATCCGTACCTATGGTTTCGTGAGGTTCTCACCTCCGCATGGCCATAGGGAAATGTATTCCCCTGAACTGAACTCTATCTATATGAGCCTATAATGGGTGAGGATTGAGGAATCTGCTAGTTCGGGTTCCCTTCCTTTAGAACTAAACCACATATAGTGAACTTAAGAGCCCACCTTAGGTAGAGCCATGCTAAACCTTAGTGGCTATCTATGTAGTGGTTTGACATTTTTACTTGCTTTGGTTACTTTTATGCGATACTAACTTGTTTTATTTTGGTCATATTTGCATGTCATTTCATACTTAAAAGGCGTCGATTCCTGTTTTAATTACTAAGTTAGAAGGCTTGTTATGGAGAACGGATTCCTTGATAAAGTAGAGGATAATGCGGCCGTGCGTATATGGTCAGAGAAGACACACTTGAGAGAAGGGGATAGTCTAACCGAGGGTATACATCGAGTTATTGGACTTCACTCGCATCAGTGTGACACAGAATGAGCTCCAAGAATTAAGAGATATATGGGCCTGTTGGGATGAAGCAACTAAACAGCTTTTCTACCTTAATTATGGTGATCTACCCTCTTACTGGACATCCGAGTTGACAAACACTTATTTCGGGCTATGACTCAGTATTGAAATTCCGCTTATAGCTGTTTCACATTTAGGGAAGTGGATTTGGTGCCTACAGTGGAAGAATACACGGCTTTGCTTCGTAGCCAAAGGGTTCAGGTTGACAAAGTTTATTTCAAGGACGCTAATGCACCAACTTTTGTAAAGAAGCTGATGAGTATCACTGGGATGAGTGAACAGTGGGTCGCGACACGAATTCAACAAAAAGGTGAAGGGAAATGCATTCCTTGGGGGAGCTTGAGGGAGCTGATTGTGGCACATCCAGATGCCAAGAGGAAAGTTGACATGTTCGCCCTAAGTATCTACGGCTTGATAATTTTCCCCAAAGCTCTGAGACATATAGATGAAGCGGTTACTGACTTGTTCGATCGACTTAACAAGGGGGTTACGCTAGTACCAGCGATTCTGGCAGAAACGTTTAGATCTTTGAACTCGTGCTGGAGAGCAGGTGAGGGTAGATTCATAGGCTGCGCGCAACTATTGTTGGTATGGTTCCATAGCCATTTCTGGAAAATAAATAGAGCTTCTTGTCGAGTTTTCTTTGCGAAGTACTCCCCATTAAAGGAGTTAGTAGCCACCCCCAGGAGAGATGACATATCAGAAGAGAACTGGATCGCGCTTCTTCAGAATCTTCAAGAAAAGGATATGGAGTGGAGAGCTCCTTGGTTCGTTCCCGATGAAATTCTCTACCGGTGTGGGAGTTATGATTGGGTTCCTCTGTTAGGGATCTGGGGAGTCGTTGGGTATGCTCCTTTGCTCGTGCTAAGACAATACCAATCGAGACAGTTTATACCGGTAACACATGGGCTAGCTCAGTTTGAATTCTCGTATAGTGGGAATAATTATAAAAAAAGAGTTAGAGAAATTTCTGATGCGTGAAAGCAGATTCACCGAATGAAAGGAGTTGCAATGGGTCCAATGGCAACCCTCGAATATAATACATGACAGAGTAGGAGATTAAATGATAATATCCCCGGGCCGACACAGGATGCTGATCGATCGATAGAGGAATACCTACAAGTAGTCCCTTCTGAGTTGGAGATTATGAAGCAGGACTTTGAAAGTAAAAATTCAGAATTAGGGAAAAAGATAGAACAACTGGAAAAGGAAAAAATGAATTTGGGGTTAGATATTGATATCCAGAAATCGGTGGCTGAGAAGCTGAGGAAAGGAAAAAGGAAGGCTAAAGAAGATTTGGACAGCTTGAAGACCGATTACAAAAAGTTGCATCAATCGATGAGGACTGCTGGGCTGGGTAAAACCTCAGAACAATGGCATCAAGAAGTTCAGGAAGAGAAGGCCAAGGGTGATCAGTGGAAGAAGAGGTTCCATGAGGCTCAGGCACAAAAGGATACTCTGAGGAAGACTGTAGGTGAGAACCAAAGTGAGAATAAGATATTAAGAGCTCGAGTAGCAGAACTAGAAAGGGCATTGTCTCGAAGTCGTAGCTCTACGGTGAAATTGGAATCAAGCCTGAATCAGATGGAAGAGTTGAAAGGAAAGGTGGTAACACTTGAAATGGCACTACAGAATAGTGAGCTCCGGATCCAACTATTGGAGACAAATAACGAGCGACGAGAAGAACAACTTCAACGTTCTCAGAACCAAATCAGAGAAAGAGACTACCTTATGGGCGAAGCCGTGATTCAGATACGAGAAGTGGCTGAACATTTACAAACCTTAGCTGTTCAGGCTGATATGTTAAGTGTAGTATATGAGTCAGAGTCAAATAGGGGCCGAGAGTTAGCCTCACTTCTTGAGAAAGTTAAAACTTTGGGCATAAGGGCTAGGTCGTATATGTGACTCTGTTTTATGTAAAGGATTTTGTTTTTTAAAAAAGTTTTCTATAAGAAATTGAACCAGAATTGACGCCCTTTTGCATTCATTCATTTACATTGTATTTCATGCATTGGCATTGCATCACATCATGAGCATTAAAATATTATAAAAGAGCCCTATTGACTAAACATCATATTATAGTTATTCTGGGACACCATTACTACACACGAAGGAAAATAAGAACCATGGATCAAAGGTTGGAAAGGTTGGAGCAGATGCAGAAAGAGATGCAAGACCAGTTGCAGACTCAGATGCAAGAACATTTGGCCAAAATCCAACAAGACGTGAGGGATCAAATGCTGGAATCCCAGAGAAGTATGATGAGCCAGTTAACGCTGTTGTTGACTGGAGCACAGGATAAAGGAAAAGGCCCTATGGTTGATGTCGGGGATGAAAATAAAAATTCTACTTATCCGCCAGGCCTAGCCCCGGTAAATTCTCAAGCACAACCTCCGAGAGTGTCTGTTAATATCAGACCTCAGTATCAAACTGGTGCCTCGGCGCTGGTAAACTTCCCGACAGGCTCGAGCTCTAACCTTGGAAATAATTTGCCAAAGATCATGGTCCCTGATTTCGACGATGCAGTAGATGGGGAGAAAGCAAAGGCGGAGTTCCGAAAGGAGTTTGAAGATCGCTGCAAATGGCTGGAGGAGAAGTTTAAAGCATTGGAAAGTGCTGATTACCAATGCGAGGTAGATGCTAGGAAGCTGAGTCTAGTCCCAAATTTGGTACTTCCTCCGAAGTTCAAGATACCGGAATTTGAAAAGTACAACGGGACCAGTTGCCCTGAGACCCATATTACCATGTTCTATCGGAGAATGACGGGATATGTCAACAATGACCAGTTGTTGATCCACTACTTCCAAGATAGTCTGACTGGAGCTCCAGCAAAGTGGTACAATCAGCTCAGTTGTACTCAAATCACATCATGGAAGGATTTGGCACAGGCCTTCATGAAACATTACGGCCATATGACTGATATAGCACCTGACAGGATCACGTTGCAAAACATGGAGAAGAAATCAGGTGAGAGTTTTAGGAAATACGCCCAAAGGTGGAGGGAGATCGCTACGCAAGTCTAGCCACCGCTACTAGAAAAGGAAATGACCATGCTCTTTATAAATACCTTGAAAGCACCTTTCATCAATCATATGTTGGGGAGCGCAACTAAGAGTTTCACAGACATAGTAATGTCTGGCGAAATGATAGAGAACGCGATAAGGTGTAGGAAAATTAAAGCTGGAGAGAGCATGAGAAAAACGACTCCAAAGAAAAGGGAGAATAAAGTGGGTAACATAAGCTCGGGTTATCCCAAACCCATTACTATTAATAAACCAAGAGCAGTAACCGTGGGCCAGCAGGCCTCATCAGGACAAGAACCCGACACGAGACAGAAAACTCAAAAATTTCAGTTTACTCTTATACCTGTGACGTATAAGGAGTTGTATAAAACTTTATTCGATGCGCACATCGTGTCCCCATTTTACTTAAAGCTGCTGCAACCTCCATATCCTAAGTGGTATGACACAAACGCTCAGTGTGAGTACCATGCAAATGTAGTAGGTCACTCGATAGAGAACTGTACTTCTTTCAAAAAGCTAGTTGAGAGACTTATCAAGGCAAGGGTGGTAGACTTCAATGACCCACCTGGTGGAGGAAATCCATTACCCAATCATACCGATAATGGGGTAAATGCTATAGCTGAGAGCAGGGGAAGGAGAACCAAGTAGGAAGTTGCTGAGATTAGAACCCCATTGAGAGAAGTTTGGAAAGCAATGCAGAGAATAGGGTTAATCCAGTAAGAGAATGTAAACAGATCTCCAGATTCAAGGAACTACTGTGAGTTCCATGATAAGGAAGGCCATGAGATCCAGCAGTGCAACAAATTCAAAACCTTAGTACAAGGGTTAATGGATAATAAAGAGCTGGAGTTCTTTGACTTTTCCAAAGAGGTAGATGTATGCGCCACAGAGGGGGGGTCTGCAGAAAGGATCCCTAAAATCAAACACCCAATATTGATTATCACATGGCCAGGGGTCGACGAGGCCGGAGTGAAAATAGCGCCGAAGGTTGAAATTAAAAAACCTGCAACTTCCCCTTATAAGGAAACACCGAGGGTGGTAATCAGATAACCCGTAGCTTCTCCTTATAAGGATACACCGAGAATTGTAATTCAAAAACCCTTGACTTTTCATTATAAGGATGACAAGAGGGTACCGTGGAACTACAATTGCACTATGATAGTTTCCGGGAGAGAGAATTCGGCCAGCACACCCGACCCAGAAGCGGAGTCCTCTATGATGAGAAGGGGAGGTGAGAAGACAGGACCACTGGTTAATGAACCAGTAACAGAGGATGAGGCCGGGGAGTTTTTGAAGTTCTTGAAGTACAGTGAGTACAGTATTGTGGAGCAGTTACACAAGCAGCCGGCACGCACATCAGTACTGGCCTTACTGCTAAACTCAAAAGGACACTGTAGTGCGCTAATGAAAGCGTTGAATCAAATTTATGTTGCTGATGATATTTCGGTAAATAAGCTGGACCGTTTGGTAAATAACATAAGCGCAGATAATTTCATCTCGTTCAGTGATGATGAAATACCGCCGGGGGGCTTGGGATCTACTAAGGCTTTGCACATCACTACCCAATGCAAAGGGTATACACTGTCAGGGGTATTAATTGACAACAGATCGGCACTGAACATCTTGCCCCTATCTGCACTAGACAGGTTACCTGTAGATAGCTCTCACATGAAAACATGCCAAAATATAGTGAGAGCCTTCGATGGCACTGAGAGAAAAGTGATGGGGAGGATCGAGATACCCCTTTTAATTGGGCCAAATACGTACGAGGTAGATTTCCTCGTGATGGACATCAAGCCTTCTTATAATTGCTTATTGGGGAGGCCGTGGATCCACTCAGTGGGAGTTGTACCATCGTCATTGCACCAAAAATTGAAGTTGGTGACAGAGGGCCGATTGATAACAATAGACGCAGAGGAGGATATCATCGCGTCTATTACTAGTAATGCACCGTACATAGAGAATGACGCGGAGGCTATAGAGTGCTCCTTCAGGTCATTAAAGTTTATAAATGCGACTTTCATCAGTAAATGTGGCAAGGTCCCGGTGCCAAAAATCTCTAAAGCTACAAGGATGGGCCTATAGCTGACGGTAGGAAAAGGAGCATTACTTGGAAGGGGACTCGGAAAATACCTTCAGGGCCCGGTTAGAGTGCCAGGATTGGTTGACAAACATGATCGCTTTGGTCTGGGGTATAGGCCAGATTCCAGACAGAGAAATGAAGAGCTAGAAAGGAAACGTGAGAGACGGAAGACAGGATTGAATGGTGCTGAGATCACATGGGGTTCGATGACTTTTCCTCATATATCTAATACATTCGTGCCTGGAGGAATTATTCATTCAGGGTTGGAGATTGTGATTAGAGAAACGGCTGAAAACATGATAAGAACTTTAAACATCAATGCTGTGTCTGAAGGGAGTTCGAGGAGAGGAAACTCGGCGAGTATTCGCCCTTACGAGCCTGGAAGTGTTCTGGATAACTGGACTGCGGAAGAAATTCCTGTAGTTTTTAGGACTAAAATAGAGTAATGTTCAAAACACACTTATTGTTTCAAAGCCTAGGGACAATAAGAATCTTTTGTGAAATAGGCAATTCACGCATTGTTATTTTCAATAAAAAGTGCATTTTTTCCTCTTCCATACCGTGTAATTATTCTTCTACTTCTGTTCCGTTACATTAATAATCATAACGCATGAATAAGTCATTCTTAAATACATTTTCATTGAATACTCTTTCATGCTTACCATAGGCCCCCAGATATTGATGTCATGAACAACGCTGTTACAGACTTAGAAATTCCTGATGAGCAAGACATATGCTCGGATGAACCTCATGACTTTACAGATGACGGAGATTATAGTATATCCCCGGATCTGTTAAGGATGGTAGAGCAGGAAGAAAAGCTGATTCTGCCTCACAAAGAGACAATTGAGAATGTGACTCTAGAGGAAGGGAAAGAGGTGAAAATTGGAACCCTCATTACCAGAGAAACAAGGCAGGACCTCATCAGACTTCTATTAGAGTTCAAAGATGTTTTTGCATGGTCGTATCAGGACATGCCGGGGTTGAGCCTTGATATTACGGTACATCGTATCCCAATAAAGGAAGATTGCAAGCCGGTTTAATAGAAGCTCCGAAGGATGAGACCCGATGTGGCGGTGAAAATCAGAGAGGAGGTCAAGAAGCAGCTTGACGTTGGGTTCTTATGAGCTGTGAATTACTCAGAATGGGTAGCTAATGTTGTCCCCGTTTCTAAGAAAGATGGAAAAGTACGAATGTGTGTCGACTACAGAGACCTAAACAAGGCCAGCCCAAAAGACAACTTTCCATTGCCTCACATTGACACTTTGGTGGATAACGTGGCAGGGTTCTCATTCTTCTCGTTTATGGATGGTTTCTAGGATACAATCAAATAAAGATGCATCTTGAGGACATGGTAAAGACTACCTTCATAACCTTATGGGGAACTTTTTGTTACCAAGTGATGCCATTTGGGTTAAAGAATGCGGGGGCAACATATCAAAGGGCTATGGTAACCTTGTTTCACGACATGATGCACAAGGAGATTGAATTCTACGTTGACGATATAATTGCAAAGTCTCGAACGGAAGGGGAGCATGTGCAAGTGTTGAGGAAACTATTCTTAAGGTTGAGGAAATTTCAGCTGAAACTCAATCCAACTAAGTGTACTTTCGGGGCTCGACCAGGGAAGCTACTTGGTTTCGTGGTCAGTGAAAAAGGAATCGAAGTAGATCCAAATAAAGTCAAGGCCATGCAAAAGTTGCCTCCGCCGCGCACTCAAAAGGAAGTCCGAGGCTTTCTAGGAAGACTAAATTACATCGCTCGGTTCATCTCGCAATTGACTGAGAAGTGCGATCCCATATTTCGTCTTCTTAAGAAACACAATCCAGGCATCTGAGACGATGAATGCCAGAAGGCATTTGACAAGATTAAACAGTACTTGTCTAATACTCCAGTGCTAATGCCGCCCAGTCCTGACAGACCATTGATTCTATATCTGACGGTATTCAATAATTTAATAGGATGTGTGCTAGGCCAACACGACGAGACAGGGAACAAAGAGAGGGCGATATACTACCTCAGTAAAAAATTCACAGAGTGTGAAATGAGATACTCGCCAATTGAGAAATTGTGTTGTGCATTAATATGGACAACTTGAAGGTTGAGGCAGTACATGTTGTACCACATAACCTGGTTAATCTCCAAACTAGACCCTCTCAAGTACATGATGGAGTCGACCGCTTTGAATGGAAGAATGGCCCGATGGCAAATTTTGCTCTCCAAGTTTGACATAGTCTACGTAAACCAGAAGGTTGTGAAGGAGAGTGCAATAGCTGATTTTCTAGCCAGCAGGGTGCTAGACGACTACGAACCCCTGAATTTTGATTTTCCCAATGAGGACCTGATGTTTATAGCGACAATTGAAGAAAATATCTTAAAAGATCGTCCTTGGAAGTTGAACTTTGACGGAGCATCAAATGCCATTGGCAATGGAGTTGGAGCAATCCTGATATCCCCAAATGGAGACCATTATCCATTCACTTGCAAGTTGGATTTTGACTGCACGAACAATATGGCAGAATACGAAGCATACATCATGGGAATTCGAGCAGCCATAGACCGCAAAGTCAAGTCGCTAGAAGTATATGGAGATTTCGCGTTGGTAATCTATCAGCTCAAAGGAGAATGAGAAATAAGAGATCCCAAATTGATCAGCTACCGAAAGTTATTTCTGGAACTAATTAAGGAGTTTGATGATATCACATTCTTTTACCTCCCGCGTGATGAAAACCAGATGGCTGATGCCTTGGCCATCCTAGCTTCTATGATCAGAGTAAACAAGCAAAAGGGTATGAAGCCCATCCAAATGAGTATTTATGAGACTCCGGCTCACTGCTGCAATATCGGTGAAGAAGAGGAGAGAGATGATCATCCTTGGTATCAGGATATTCTGCGATATGTAAAGAGTCGTGAATATCCTGATCAAGCAACAGAAAATGACAGGAGAACATTGAAAAGACTGGCCAATGACTATGTCTTAGACGGGGAGATCCTGTATAAAAAGAGGAAAGATCAGGTGTTGTTAAGATGTGTCGATGCTGTTGAGGCTAGGAAAATCCTGGAAGAAGTCCATGAAGGTGTCTGTGGGACACATGCCAATGGGTTTACAATGGCCAGGCAAATCATGAGATTCGGGTATTACTGGTCCACGATGGAAGGAGACTGTATCTGTTATGCCAAGAAGTGCCACAAGTGCCAGATTTATGGAGACAAAATCCATGTGCCTCATTCACCTCTTCATGTTATAACTTCCCCATGGCCTTTCTCAATGTGGGGCATGGACGTTATTGGGCCAATCTCACCAAATGATTCTAATGGACATCGATTCATTTTCGTGGTCATTGATTACTTCACCAAATGGGTAGAGGCAGCTTCATATGCTAATGTCACGAAGACGGCAGTTAGCAAGTTTTTGAAGAAAGATATCATATGTCGCTACGGTATGCCAGAAAGGATCGTGTCCGACAATGCACTAAACTTGAACAACAGTGTGATAGCAGAAGTCTGCAATCAATTCAACATTAAGCACCATAACTCATCGCCAGATCGCCCGAAAATGAATGGAGCAGTTGAGGTGGCTAATAAAAATATCAAGAAAATTGTGGGGAAAATCGTTGAGACTTACAAGGATTGGCATGAAATGTTACCGCTTGCCCTCTACGCCTATCGAACATCGGTTAGAACCTCAACCGGGACAACTCCTTTCTCGTTGGTTTATGGGATGGAAGTAGTCTTGCCTATTGAAGTTGAAATCCCTTCACTCCGGGTTTTGTCAGAGCTGAAGTTAGACGAAGCAGAATGGATTCAATCTCGATATGATCAACTAAATCTAATTGAAAAAAAGAGGCGAAAAGCCATTCGCCATGGTCAGTTGTACCAGAGGCGGATGATGCGGGCTTACAATAAGAAGGTCTGCCTCAGAGTATTCCATGAAGGAGATTTGGTGTTGAAATAGATCCTTCCTATGCAAAAAGACTTCAGGGGAAAGTGGATACCTAATTGGGAAGGACCTTATGTTGTAAAGAAGGCCTTTTCTGGAGGAGCTTTAATACTAGCCGAGATGGACGGCAAAAAATCCGCTTAAATCCAATTAATGCAGACTCAGTCAAGAAGTACTTCGCATGAAAATGGGCCAAGGCGAAAACCCGCAAATGGCGTCTTGAGTTCAAAAAAAAAGGGGAGAGGCCAAGGCGAAAACTCGTAAAGGGCGCTTTGAGACCAAAGGGGCTTTGAGTCGAAAACCCAAAAAGGGCGGCTCAGATTATGACCAACTCATGATGGGGCATATAGTAGTTTCGCTATGCTTGAATTAACAATGAGGAGGTATGTTACATCTTGGGGCATTGACAGAGTACCACGGTTCTCCTAGACACATGTTGAGCTCAGAATGGTCTTCAAGAAGTACGTACAGAGAAGTTTGGGCTGAGATATCTGAGGCATCAATTCCACTCTTACTTACTTTGTACCTTAGTAAAATTTACTACCTTTGTTTAATTCATCCTTCACGGGTTTTGTCCCAAATAAATTTCAGTTTCATTCATCTCTACAATCTTTTTCCAAGCATTTCATATTGAAGTAATGATTACTGAACTAATAATGCTTTCACAAAGGAAGTTTTATGTATTATTCTGAAAGTCTCTAAATAATACAAGAATCTAAAACAGGACAGTTGTTTAGAACTAATCAGGCTTAAAGGGTTCGGAGCACTTAAGATAAGGGTCAAAGCAGTGACTACATCTTCAGATTCTCTATTAGAAGTATCAGTTGAACACACGTCAGGGATCATCTTAATAAACAGCAAGCAATGATAGCCCAAGTGTTAAAGATGGATTATTCTCATGGCATTTTACATCCATTCATAACTTTCATAATACATATAGTTAGGAGCATTTTTCATGACATCCTAATCATTTGACATAAGCATAGACCCCATGAAGTCAACTCTACAGGTAGATTCCCAAGAGGACAATGTAGCAAAGTTGACGGGAGTTACGGAAGATACATATCTTATCTCCACTGAGCAGGAGTGGAGCAGATTGAAGATTATAGCCTTATCTCCATTGAGCAGGAGTGGAGTAGGCTAAAGATAGCAGATCCTATCTCTACTGAGCAGGAGTAGAGTGGGTCGAAGATAGCAGATCCTATCTCCACTGAGCAGGAGTGGAGTGGATCAGAATACTACAAGTCTTATCTCCATGTATCGGCAATGGAGCAGACTGAGGATCATAGCCTTATCTTCACTGAGCAGGAGTGGAGCAGGCTAAAGATAGTAGATCTTATCTCCACTGAGCAGGAGTGGGGTAGATCAAAGATAATGAGCCTTATCTCCACTGAGCAGGAGTGGAGCAAGCCAAACATACAGATCTTATCTCTACTGAGCAGGAGTAGAGCAGATCGAAGATAATGAGCCTTATCTCCACTGAGCAGGAGTGGAGCAGGCCAAACATACAGATCTTATCTCTACGGAGCAGGAGTAGAGCAGATCGAAGATAGTAGATCCTATCTCCACTGAGCAAGAGTGGAGCAGATCGAGGACAACGGATCTTATCTCCACTGAGCAGGAGTGGAGCAGATAGAAGATGATAGCCTTATCTTCACTGAGCAGGAGTGGGGCAGGTTAAAAATAGCACATCTTATCTCTACTGAGTAGGAGTAGAGCAGATCGAAAGCGGCAGATCTTATCTCCACTAAGTAGGAGTGGAGCAGATCGAGGATTATAGCCTTATCTTCACTAAGCAGAAGTGAAGAAGGCTAAAGAATGCAGATCTTATCTCCACTAAGCAGGAGTGGAGCGGATCGAAGACAACAGATCTTATCTCTACTGAGTAGGAGTAGAGCAGATCGGAAGACCGAAGCCTTATCTCCACTGAGCAGGAGTGGAGCAGGCCAAAGATACAGATCTTATCTCCACTGAGCAGGAGTGGAGTAGATCGAAGACAACGGATCTTATCTCTACTGAGCAGGAGTAGAGCAGATTGGAAGATTGAAGCCTTATCTCCACTAAGCAGGAGTGGAGCAGACTAAAGATAGCAAATCCTATCTCAACTGAGCAGGAGTAGAGCGGGTCAAAGATAGCAGATCTTGTCTCTACTGAGCATGAGCGGAGAAGATCAAAGACAGCAAGTCTTATCTCTATGTATCGACAATGGAGCAGACTGAAGTTTATAGTCTTATCTTCACTGAGTAGGAGTGGAGCAGACTGAAGATAGCAAATCTCATTTCCACCGAGCAGTAGTGGAGCAGATCGAAACAAAATTCCTATACCCCTAAAGATACAGTGGATGGAATGAAGTATCGAGAAGTCGAGATTCAACAAGATGAGGCAAATTGGCCATTTTAAAGTCTTTGCTCTATTCTCGTTACACGACAATAAGCAAAGAGGGGCAGCTGTAAGGCCCAATTTTAACCTGAGGCCGACACCAATACCAAAAATAAAGAGGCTATTACAACAGTCCAAGATACAGTGGACGGAATGAAGTACCCAAAATTTGAAATTAATAAACCCCGAGGCCCAAAGTTAAACGAGGCCCAAATTTCAGCCCAAAATGCAATCAGAGCAGGGTTAGAAAACCTTAACAGTCAGTGCCACATGCCTCAATAACCCTCTCCATGTCGTGCGCAACAACTCCAAGCCGCACGTCCCCAAATAGCTCCGTGTTTGGCTCCTCCACGTCGTTGTACCTGCGAAAGAAAAGGAAAAACAGCAGCAACAAACAACTAGAGTTCTAGTCTTTGAGGGAGCTTCGGGAAACGGCTATAAAAAGCCAAGAATATTATTGTAAAAGGGACTTTTTTTTACACGATTTAGAGAGAATATACACAGTTTACACAAGAAATCTAGAGAGCAGTGAATACGAATCAACAGTAAAGAAATCAAGAAAACGTTTTCCCTTTCGTTATCATTTTTTTGAATCTGTTTTTTTCTGTTTTTATTATTCGTTGTCAGAAATAAAACCTTTTTTTTGAATTGATTTCATCGGTTTTAAAGGAAAAATAAACAAGGTTTTTAAAAAAAAGGGAAAAGAGAGCGAGAAAATTTACCGGGCTCCCTTGACCGCGGCCGTCGATGCGTGCATGGGGGGTGGCTCTTGGGTTTGTTTTGACCCAGAAAAGGGAACTCAAGCCCTAAAAAATGAAATGAAAATGGGGGGGGTTCTGTTTTGATTTTCGAAGCAGGGGAAGGAAATGAAATGTGTGTTGTTTTAAACTTTAAATGGTTTAAAATAGCGCCGTGTGAAGTGAAAGGGGGGGCTCCGTGTATGTGACCCGTTTCAGCCCTGGGTCTGCGCGTATTTACCCAAAATGGGTAAATTGCGCAGTTGGTCCTTTCCCTTGCGTCATTATCTTGATTACATCCCCCCCTCACTTTTCTTTATTATTTAAATTTGCCCCAGAGTTTTGGTTTTCGATACAGTTTGGTCCGCGTTTTAAATGCTGCATCAGGGAGTGGGATTAATTGCCATTTTAGTTCCCCCCTGTTTTGCGCGTGTTTTAAACTAGTCCTTCTCATCTATTATTTTTTAATTTTACCCAAAGACTTCTATTTTTTATTTTAATTTGGTTCTTTTTCTGATTTTCTTTTCTCTTTTATTATTATTGTCAGTATTTTATTATTATTGTCATTTTTATATTATAGTTATTATTATTTCTATTATTACCATTGTTATTCATTTCTGTATATATTATTATTACTATATTTGTATTTATTGTTATATATTTTATTACTAACATTTTTTATTTATTACTTTTATTATCTTATATTTTATTATATACTATTATATCATTATTTTTATTATCACTATTATATTATATATTACTATTATATTTCTATTATATTTACTATTATACATATATTTTTTTTTTCAAATGTTTTATTTTCTTTTATTTCTACTATTTTATTAGTACTATTATTTTATTGTTTTCTTATTATGTTTATTTTGGATTATTATTATTATTCTTTTATCTAGTACTATTATTGCTATACTTATTATTATTATTATTTATCATTATATTACTTTATTACTAACATCTTTCTTTATTATTTTTATTTTCTTTTACATACTATTATATCTATTATCACATGTATCATGGTTTGCTTTAATTGTTTATTTGTATTTTTTTTTATATCTAATATTTCATTATTATCAGTATATCTTTATTTCTTTTACTACTATTTCTTATTAATATTAATATTATCACCATGTGTACATTTCAATATTTTTGTCTTTAGGTTTTTTTAAAAACTCACAAAAAAAAGGGTTTTCATAAAGGTAATATTTCGTGTTTGGAAGTCCGAAAAATTGTGCCCAATCGTGCTGCGTTTCTATTTTTTGTTCGTCTAGATCACTAAATATCCTTTAAAGATTTCAATCATATTTTTTGAAAATAAGGCGATGTTTCGTGTTCGGAAGTTCTAGAAATTCGTGCCCAATCGTGCTGGGTTTCGATTGTTTTCATCTGAACAGCTAGATATCCTTCACAGATTTTTTATTGTATTTCTTAAATAAAGGCAATATTTCATGAATGGAAATCCGAGGAATCGTACCCAATCGTGCTGGGTTTCGGTTTTTAGTTTAGCCAAATAGTGAAATACCCTTCTCAAATTGTAATACATGAATTTTGGAAATCATGAAATGATCTGGGTATCGAGAGTTTGAAACATCATGTCCTATCGTGTTGAATGTGGTATTTCGGCTTTTCGGAACAAGAGAGTTTCGATATCCAATTCGAGTTATCCAAATATTTTTTAAAGATTCATAAATATTTTTTAAAGATTCATACTTCGATTTTTTTTCTAATTTTTGATATTAAGGACATTAATCAATCAATACGGTACCAATTTTGGGCGTTGCGAGGGTGCTAACCCTTCCTCGTGCATAACCGACTCCCGAGCCCGTTTTCTTAAAATTCGTAGACCAAAATATTTTATAAGTGGCCCAGTCACACTTCAAAAAAGATTGGTGGCGACTCAGTTTTTGTATTTTAAAGTCGGCCCGTTTTCTAACAAAAAAATGGTTTCGACAATGATAAATAGTTTACACTAAAGGAAGTCGATCATTCCTCTAATATTTATAAATTCTCTTTTGTAAATTAAATAAATTTCATTTATATTTTATTTTTATTTGAAATATTATCATGTAATTATATTGATTATTATGTTTGTTTATTATAAATTAGGGTTTTAACCAAAATTAATTGAAAAAGTTGGGTATTTAAAAATTGGAGACAAATTTTTACGTATCTAATAAGCAAAAAACGTAGTGTAGTGCTTTAATTTGTTAAAAATCTCGAGTCAAGAATTTCTGTCGCGGCATTCTATCACATCCATGCATTAATTGTACAATGGAATAGACATATTTACTGCTTTATTACCAAGAAAATAAATAACCAATACTAATATCATATGCAAAAGATTTTATATTGGTAAAAAAATCGATGTGTTTTAAATCAGAGTATAAAATTTGAATTTTATAGATAGAAAGAACATGATATTAAAACAATTTTTCCTCCCGTTTAGAGGTCCAACCTCATCTAACTCCGGATAGAATCTAAGCTCATTTTAGCATCTAGATATATACCAGAGGTTTTGGCATTTAATTAAAAGGAAAAAATAATTGTGGATATGTATCAGCCACAAGTGACAGGAGTTTCAAATTCAAGTGACACGTGGGGCATAACTAACGTATAACCAAGGCATGCATACAGATATATATATATATATACATACATATATATGTGTGTGTGTGTGTATGTAAATCAAGTGAAGCAATTTGGGTGTTGAGTTGAGAAAATGGAATCACTATGGATAAGGGTGATAGTAGTTATAATGATAAGTGTGTTGGTTTTAGAAGAAGCAAAGTGGAGTAATAGGTGTTGGGATGAAGAACGTACAGCACTCTTGCATCTTAAATCTTTCTTCAATTTGAAAATGATAGAAGAGGGTCCAGATTGCTGCGAATGGAAATGGGGATGGGTTGAATGCAATGTCACCACCAGACGAGTCACTGGAATCTACCTAAACGTCGCAAAGGATTACCTCAATTATAAACTGAGTACTTCTTGTCTCTTTAATGCATCTTTCTTCCCTTGAAAGATTTGAGGACTCTTGACCTCAGTTATATTGGATTCGCTGGTTCTGTTGAGAATCAAGGCAATTCATTTGCTCTGTAATTAAATTTATATATAGTGAATTTCATATAATTAAAAAGAGGTGTTCTCATGCAGGTATTGAAAAGCTATTCAAGTTGAGACATCTGCAGAATCTAAGTTTAGCAGGAAATGATCTTTTTACGGGTTCAAACCTTACTGATGGTAAAGTTATATAATGTGATGTATGTCTATATTAGATAACATCCTGAATTCATCTTCATATAATTATTTGACTCCTTTGACCAGAAATTAAGTTGCTTTCAAGAATGAATAGTTTGGAAATTTTTGATCTAAGTAGAACCAAGATGAGCAACAATTACTTGTCCTATTTGGGTGGCTTTTCATCTTTAAGAAGTTTAATTCTCCAGGGAAATTATTTACAAGGAACAGTTGAAATTGAAGGTAAGGTTGCTTGTATAGCTTCCTTCAATTTTAATTTGTGTTGGAACAATGGCAGCAGCTCAGCAACATCAAGCATGAAATTTGCATGTGATTATACAAGAAAACAAAGAAGAAAATGAAACCGAATGAATTGAGCCAAAGAACTTGAACTCACATAAAAACTTGCTGAAAAGATGTATATCATCTATTTCATTTGAGATAAAACATATATACAAAGCTTGAATAGTCAAAAAGAATATCACCTAAAAATTAACAACTACTAGAATTTGACTAATACAACTTTAGCTTGTACATAAAATAATAGCTAAAATGCTAGCCATTACATCAATTCAAATCAACATTATATCCTACTAGCTTAGCCATCTCATTACAAAAGAAATCAAACTAGATTACATGATGACAAAATCAACAAAATGATCTGCTTCCCTCAATCCAAGCTTACTGCAAGTTGATCTGCTGCTACTGTTAATGCTGGTTCAATGTTGCATTGCAGGCCAAATCTTAACACTCCTCCTTGGACTGTGTGCAACAAACACCAATGTTGTTCCTCAGAAACTCAAAACTTGATGTACCAAGAGGCTTGGTCAGGATGTCTACCAACTGGTCTTGTGAGCTACAATGAAGAAGACTAACTTCTTTGGACTGCTCAGCCTCTCTAACAAAATGAAATTTGATCTTGACGTGCTTTGTCTTGCCATGAAAAACCGAATTCTTAGCTAAGGCAACTGCTGATTGGTTATCAACCAAGATTTCAGTTGTCTTGGTTTGTTCTTCATTTAAGTCACATAAAATCTTTCTAAGCCAGATGGCTTGATTAATGTACCGCAGAGATCTTTGCTATGTACTCACCTCTGCTTTGATCGGGCAACAGTTTGTTGCTTCTTTGAGCTCCAACAGAATACACCTGAGCCAAGTGTGAAGAAATAACCAGAGGTACTCCTCATATCATCTACCGAGCCAACCCAATCACTATCAGAATAGCCTGTTAGTTTGAGCTCCTATTCAATTTTAAACATAACTCCATGCCCCAAAGTACCTTTGACATATCTGAGTATTCTTTTAGCATTCTTGAAATGAACAACATTACAACAGTGCTTGAATCTTGATAAGAGACTAACACCAAACACGATGTCTGGTCGTGTTGCTGTTAAGTATAGCAAGTATCCCACTAAGCTTCGATATTCCTTCTCATCAACTCTTACTTGATCTCCACTACTAGTCAGCTTTTCTCCATGAGCAACTGGTGTGCTGACTGTCTTACAATTTTGCATGCAAAATTTGTTAAGGATATTTAATGCAAAAGCATGTTGGCTAATAAAGATGCCATGATCAGATTGGTTTACTTCCATCCCAAGAAAGTATGTCATGACCCCCAAATCTGTCATTTCAAAAACCTCTTGCATTTACACCTTGAATTCAGAAATCAATTCATCTTTGCTTCCTGTTACAAGTAAGTCATCAACATAAAGAGATACAATCAACAAGGTTTCTCCTTCTGACCTTTTTACATAGAGTGTTGCTTCACTAACACTCTTTTCAAACACGAGCCTAGACAGGTAAGCATTCTTCCTGTCATACCAGGCCCTTGGAGTACCTCTGGTTATTTCTTCACACTTGGCTCAGGTGTATTCTGTTGGAGCTCAAAGAAGCAACAAACTGTTGCCCAGTCTACAGCAGAGGCTGAGTACATTGTAGCATCTGCAGCTGTTAATCAAACCATCTGGCTTAGAAAGCTTTTATGTGACTTAAATGAAGAACAAACCAAGCCAACTGAAATCTTGGTTGATAACCAATCAGTAGTTGCCATAGCTAAGAATCCGATTTTCATGGTAAGACAAAGCACTTTAAGATTAAATTTCATTTTGTTAGAGAGGCTGAGTAGTCCAAAGAAGTTAGTCTTGTTCATTATAGCTCACAAGACCAATTGGCAGACATCCTAACCAAGCCTCTTGGTAAATCAAGGTTTGAGTTTCTGAGGCACAACATTGGTGTTTGTTGTATACAGTCCAAAGAGGAGTGTTAAGATTTGGCCTGCAAAGCAACATTGAACCAGCATCAACAGTAGCAGCAGATCAGCTTGCAGCAAGCTTGGATTGAGGGAAACAGATCATTTTGTTGATTTTGTCATCATGTAATCTAGTTTGATTTCTTTTGTAATGAGATGGCTAAGCTAGTAGGATATAATGTTGATTTGAATTGATGTAATGGCTAGCATTTTAACTATTATTTTATGTACAAGCTAAAGTTGTATTAGTCAAAGTCTAGTAGGAGTTGTTAATTTGTTAGATGATAGTCTTTTTGAATATTCAAGCTTTGTATATATGTTTTATCTCAAATGAAATAGATGATATACATCTTTTCAGCAAGTTTTCATGTGAGTTCAAGTTCTTTGGCTCAATTCATTCGGTTCTATTTTCTTCTTTGTTTTCTTGTATAATCACATGCAAATTTCATGCTTGATGTTGCTGAGCTGCTGCCATTGTTCCAACAAATGGTAATCAGAGCCTGTCATCTTTGAGGGCCTCTATTGTTGGTTGTTGTTTTGTGCAAGCAAGCTTAAGAAAGAAGAAATCGAGGCTGTTGAACTTGTTGCAAAAGGATGAGCTTCACACCACCTCCACCACCTGTGTTCACTGGTGAAAATTACCACATTTGGCTGGTAAAAATGAAAACTTATCTTCAAGCATAAGATTTGTGGAATGTAGTTGAAAATGATGTTGAACCACCTCCATTGAGAGCCAATCCCACCATTGCACAGATTAGGCAACACAGTGAAGAATGTGCCAAGAAGCACAAAGCAGTGTCTTGTCTACAAAATGGGGTGTCTAATGTGATTTTCACAAGGATAATGGCTTGTAAATCACCTAAACAAGCATGGGAGAAGCTGAAGGAGGAGTTCATGGGGTTAGATAAAACAAGGAAGCAACAAGTGATCAATCTTAGGAGAGATTTTGAGAACTTGAAGATGAAAGAAGCAGAGATCATCAAGCAGTATTCAAATAGAATAATGGCCACTGTCAATAGCATAAGGTTGCTTGGTGAAGACTTTAGTGAAAGTAGGGTTGTTGAGAAAGTGATCACCACTCTTCCCGAGAAGTTTGAGTGAAAAATCTCCTCATTGGAGGACTCGAGAGACCTCACAACCATTTCGCTGTCTGAACTGGTGAATTCTCTCTATGCACTCGAGCAGAGAAGGGCCAATAGGCAGGAAGACCATCCTGAGGGAGCCTTTCAAGCAAAGACCAGAGAAAGCTCAAGTCTAAAAGGAAAGAAGCCTTGGCTCGATAAAAGGGAGAAATCAAGAAGAGAATCAGGAAAGAGGAAGTTTCCACCATGCAAACACTGCCAAAAGACCTCACATTTGGAAAAGTATTACTGGTACAGACCAGACATTCAATGCAGGAGTTGCAAGCAGTTTGGACATGTAGAGAAGGTCTGCAAAAACAAGGGCAAGGCACCTGTACAGCAGCAGATAAAGGCTCAAGCTGCTGAGGACCTTCAGACTCAGGAGGAGCATGTCTTCACAGCAACATGCTTTACAACATCTAGCAAGGCTAAAGTGGAGTGGCTAGTGGACAGCGGTTGCACACACACCATATGGCAGCTAATGAAGGGCTATTTAAGGACCTTGACAGAAGTTTATACCTCAAAAATCAGAATTGACAATGGAAATCTGATTGAAGCTAAGGGCAGAGGCAATGTGGTGATCAACACTACTTCAGGTAACAAAGTGATTTATAATGTGCTCTTTGTACCAGAAATAGATCAGAATTTGCTAAGTGTTGGACAGTTGGTAGAGAAAGGTCATTCACTTGTTTTTGAGAATGGTTCTTGCATTGTTAAAGACTCTCATGGTCAGGAGCTAATTACAGTAGCAATGACTGATAGGAGTTTCATGCTTGATATGAATATGCTTGAAAAGAAGGCCTACACCAGTTTGGTTGATAGTGCTAGCCTTTGGCATAAAAGGCTAGCCCATACCAATTATAAATCATTAGACTTGCTGCATAGATGAATCTGGTTGATGATTTGTGCAAGGTTGATGTCAAGCATTCTTTTTGTGAAGTCTGTCAGCTTGGTAAGCAAGCTAGATTGGCCTTTTTTGATTAACAAGGCATTTAGAGCTCGAGAGAAGGTTGAACTGGTTCATTCTGATATCTGTGCACTAATGAAGAATCCTTCCTTAAATGATAGCAGGTATTTTGTGCTGTTTATTGATGACTTGACTAAGAATTCACCAGTTCAGACAGAGAAATGGTTGTGAGGTCTCTCGAGTCCTCCAATGAAGAGATTTTTGACTCAAACCTTTCAGAAAGAGTGGTGATCACCTTCTCAACAACCCTACTTTCACTAAAGTCTTCACTAAGCAACCTTATGCTATTGACAGTGGCCATTACTTTGTCTAAATACTGCTTGATGGTCTCTGCTTCTTTCTTCTTCAAGTTCTTAAAATCTCTCCTAAGATTGATCACTTGCTGCTTCCTTGTTTTATCTGACCCCATGAACTCCTCTTTCAGCTTCTCCCATGCTTGTTTAGGTGATTCACAAGCCATTATCCTTGTGAAAATCACATCAGATACCCATTTTGTAGACAAGACATTGCTTTGTGCTTCTTGGCACATTCTTCACTATGTTGCCTAATCTGTGCAATGGTGGGATTGGCTCTCAATGGAGGTGGTTCAACATCATTTTCAACTACATTCCACAAATCTTGTGCTTGAAGATAAGTTTTCATTTTTACCAACCAAATGTGGTAATTTTCACCAGTGAACACAGTTGGTGGAGGTGGTGTGAAGCTCATCCTTTTGCAACAAGTTCAACAGCCTCGATTTCTTCTTTCTTAAGCTTGCTTGCACAAAACAACAACCAACAATGGAGACCCTCAAAGATGACAGGCTCTGATTACCATTTGTTGGAACAATGGCAGCAACTCAGCAACATCAAGCATGAAATTTGCATGTGATTATACAAGAAAACAAAGAAGAAAATGAAACCAAATGAATTGAGCCAAAGAACTTGAACTCACATAAAAACTTGCTGAAAAGATGTATATCATCTATTTCATTTGAGATAAAACATATATACAAAGCTTGAATAGTCAAAAAGACTATCACCTAACAAATTAACAACTCCTACTAGACTTTGACTAATACAACTTTAGCTTGTACATAAAATAATAGCTAAAATGCTAGCCATTACATCAATTCAAATCAACATTATATCCTACTAGCTTAGCCATCTCATTAAAAAAGAAATCAAACTAGATTACATGATGACAAAATCAACAAAATGATCTGCTTCCCTCAATCCAAGCTTGTGCTGTGTTGATCTCATCTCTATCGTTGATCTTTGGTTCAATATTGCATTGCAGGCCAAATTTTAACAATGTGGGTTGAAGTATAATATTGAAATGGGTTTGAAAAGACTTTTATAATCTGAAGAAGTTGGATTTAAGTCAAAATGGAATCGAGACCCTCCAGTTTTCTTACGGTAAATATTTATAAAAACTATGAAATTGCGATTTGTTTCAACTAAGATGTTCTCATGCATTCAACGTGATTAAAATCTTATATGCAGGCGGCGGAAGGTTGATCAATTTACAAGAAGTAGATTTGAGTTATAATCTCTTGGATAATAATATATTGGCGAAACTTGGTAGATGCTTAAATTTGAAGTCTTTAAATTTAAGGGGGAACCAACTAATTGGATCAATAGATGTTAAAGGTAAAATTAATTGAATGAATTTAAAAACAAAAAATCAAATAATAAAAAAACCACGTAGGAGCAATAAATTTTATTTTCTTAATCTCTCAGAGTTTTGTGGTTAGAGCAATTTGGAGAGTGTAGACCTGAGCCAAAATTGGGTGAACCAATTTGTGACTTCTAAAGGTTGGGATTGATTATTTATGTAAATTTCATTCATTACCAACTACATAATTTCATTAAATAGCTACAGTCATTTCCACTTGCAGAAAAGAGATGTTTGAACTTCTTTTATTTAGAGGCTTTTTCAACCAACGGAAACACGACACTTGTATCACTCCTTGAGGCATTTCTATCTGTTAAGACCTTGTTTTTAAGGGATAATTATTTCTTAAACAAAACAGAGGTTAATCAACATAAGTTTTATACATGCTTTTACTCCAGATTTTAGCATATATATATTATTTTTTTGACTTCATACAGAGTTACATGTGTTGAGAAATGTGGAGAATTTAATCCTGGATTATACTCCTCTGCCCTTCAACTTCTTAGAAAGCATTGGCATCTTGACTTCTCTTAAAACCCTGTCTTTGTATGGTTGTGGTTTGACCGGCAGTTTACCCACTCAAGGTAATCATGCAATTACAATTCCCTACATCAATTCTTTGGAATTAATATTCCAAATTATCATAACTTTGGATCCACTACAATCTTTATTTTTTTAGGTTGGTGCCATCTAAAGAGTCTTGAAGAACTTAGTTTGAGAAAAAATGCTCTAGGAGGTGAAATTACTTCATGTTTGGGTAACTTGACATCTCTTCAGTACTTGGACATAGCCGGTAATTACTTCACTGGAAATGTTTCCGACACTCCCCTCACAAATCTCTCAATGCTTCAGTTTCTCTCCCTTTCAGTGAATCAATTTCATGTTCCACTGTTATTCAAGTCCTTTGCAAACCACTCGAACCTTAAAGTCCTTAGCCAGTGGAAACAAGTTTGCTGCAGAACCAGCAACTTCCCAAACTTGGTCTCCAAAATTTTAACTTAAGGTCTTTGATATGTCAAACTGCAAAATAGATGAAGACGGGAAACTACAACTTCCTAACTTCCTCTATTACCAACATGACCTGAGATACATAGATCTTTCTCATTGTAGTTACGGTGGAATAGGGTTTCCACATTGGTTGGTAGAGAACAATACTAGATTAGAAGATCTGCTCTTGATTAATACTTCAATCGTCGGTCCACTTTTCTTACCATCCCACTCTAATCCTAACTTGAAGACATTTGTTCTATCCGATAATCACCTGCAACACGAAATTCCCAGGAACTTTTGCTCTATTTTCCCAAACTTAGAGACCTTATGGCTAACAGGAAATGCCCCTCAAAAACTATTCCTGTTTGTTTGGGAGGGATGCAGCAGTTGATATATTTAGACATAGCTGTTAATAATCTTTTTGGAGGAATACCAAAAGAGTTGGCAATGAGTAGGTCATTGGTGTTTCTTGATCTTTCACTTAACAAACTGAGTGGCAAAATATTTCCTCCAGTTTATTATTTCGTTAATTCATTGCCAGTGGTATTATTGAGAGGAAACAAGTTTGAGGGAGAGATTCCTGATTTTTCAACCATTAGCTCTACAAACCTCCAAGTGTTGGATGTAGGTTTTAACCGTTTGTCAGGAAAGCTTCCAAAATGGTTATGGAAAAACACAAATTTAGAGATATTGGATCTGTCTAGAAACCATTTCGAGGGGTCCATTCCTATGGAATTCTGCAATTTGGTTGATCTTCAATTCTTGGTCCTTTCTAAGAATCATCTATCTGGTACAATTCCATCTTGCTCCAATCTACAGAAGATAAGGTATGTGCATTTGAGAAAAAATAAGCTAGGTGGACCACTGTCACCTGCTTTTAATGGAAGTTCTTTAATGGTAATAGGTATTATGAGTACCAAATGGTTGATTTGTGTATATTGGTTTGCTTGTGAAATTAGGCTAAATGATGCATTTTTGGGAGTGTATAATTAGATGTGTCATAACCATTTTTTTGAAAAAAAAGGGGAATCGACATTGGTTTTAAAATAAAAAAAACGAGGAGACGCCACTGATCCTTATTTGGTGAGATCGGATCACCTTTGTTTTAATAAAATGTTTTGATTTACTAAAACGGTGTTTTTGGTCTACGAAATCCAAGAAAATAGGCTTGGGAGTCGATTACATGCGAGGAAGGGTTAGCACCCTCATCACGCCCAAAATCGGTACCAAATTGATTAATTAATGTCCTTATGTCGAAAGTTAAAAAAAAGTGTTAAAGGAATTTAAAAGTCTGACCCTTTTTGGGAAATATTTGCGTTTTCATAAATTAAATCGAGATTTTCTCGTTTCGAAGGAATAAAATGTCGCATCCAATACTTTAAGACACGATAGTTTAAATCTTTGATCCTAACTCGTAGTTTTCTAAAGTGCAAATTGAGACTTTCTCGTTCCCAAAGGACTAAAATATCACATCCAATACTTTAGGACATGATAACTTAAGTCCTTGATTCGGAGATCATCTTATAGTTTTTCAAATTGAAAATGAGGATCTTCTTGTTCCAAAAGGATAAAATATCGCATCCAATGCTTTAGGACACGATATTTTAAATCTTCGAATCCAAGATTATCCTGTAGTTTTCTCGAATTGAAAATCAAGATCTTCTTGTTCCAAAAAGATAAAATACATCCAATACTTTAGGACACGATATTTTAAATCTTTGAATCCAAGACCATCTAAAAACCATCGATTTATATAAAGTGACGCAAATGAGAATAATCATAAAATATCAAAACAAAACAAAGAAGTACAATAAAAATGTTAAATATAAGGTGAAAGGTTTTAAAAACAAAACAATGTCAAAAATGATAGGATTAGCAATGACGAGGATAATAAACATCACAATATAGATACTATTAACAATAATAATAATAGTAATATAATAATAATAATAATAATATAGCGATAATAAATATAATAATAGCAGTAATACGGAATATACATATATACAATATACTAACATGAATATGGCAATAATAGTAATAATAATAATAATAAAGTAGTGGTAATACTATAATACGCAATATATACAATATAATAATATATATAGTAATAATATTAACAATAATAAATATGCATATAAAAAATATAATTATAGCAATAATAATAAGAGGACTAAAAAGATTGTAAAATAACTAAAAAAGGGATCAAATTGCATTTAAAACGGAAGTTCGGGGCTTAATTTAAAACCAATGGAAGCGCGAAGGACTTAATCGCAGTGCGCTTGGACCCTCAGGGACCCAACGGGTGAATAACCCCCCTTTTAATGCGCAACGTTTAAGATCGGACTAAATTGAAACGGCGCATAATTCAGGGAACAAATTAAAGATTAAAGAAAATAAAATTGGGTTCACTTAAAACGCGGCGCAAAAGGGGGAGGGCTCATCGCGCAAATATCCCTTTTAGGGGATATACGCAGCTATCCTTATGGTTAAACGGCGCTGTTTTGCTGAATGCATAAACCCCCAAAAGCTTCTAAACAAGCCCCCTTTTCAACCCTAAAATTCTTTTGAGAAAACAAGACAGATTCGGCTCCCTCTCCCTCTCGTCTTCTCCGACGCTTGGGTTCCTTCCGCCTAGTGTTAGTTGCGCCACCCCGCACTCGGTGGACCGCCGCGAGCAAGGAGGGGATTTCAACCCCACTCGGGGCCCCTCTTCGAAGACCCACGCCTTCCGACCGCGAGAGGGTGTCAATTCAGGTCAGTTCTTTCTTCTTCAATTTGTTGGCCTTTTTTTTTTCTGATACTGGTCTCTATTTTTTCCAACCTGTATTACATTGATTTCTCATGGCTTTATAGCCGAGAAAGAAAAAAAAATACACTATTTTTCTTAGTATCTTATTGTTTTGCTCCATATATCTCTGTTTTTTTGTTGTTTCTCTGTCTGTTGTGCTCTTCTTGCAGGGCATGGGCGAGGCGCTGGTGGAGACGGGGGCTGAGGCACATGGGGCGTGCGAGGCCGAGGCGTGACTCGAGAAACGACGCGCGTTTGGAGTAGACGTACACGTGGTGGACACGTGCGGATCTTGAAGCGGCGCGCTTGGTGTCCGTGAGAATCGACGCGCGTGGCGTCCACGCGAGGCCAAAAGGTCAAGCGCGCGCAATGAGGGGTCCCTAGGGTTTCGCTTTACTCTTCCCGCAATGTGCTTAGGTCTCGTTGTTGTTACCGCTCGGTGGTTTGGGCCTCTAATTTGGGCTAAATGTTTTGTTTGGTTTATTGGGTTAATGGATTCTGGGCTGTTGCTTGTACTAATGGGTCAGGCTTCAACTTGATAATTGGGCTGGCTGGTGTAAATGGACATTGGACATTTTGATAATTTTTTGGTTTTTAATTTGGTTTTATTTTGACTAAATGGGCCCGGGCGGAAATTGGGTATTACAAGATGAATTGTATATGTGAAAGGTGGTATAAATTATGCATGAAATAAGCTTGAATTGGTTGGTTAAGATGTCATATTATGCTATGTTTTGGTGCCAATTGGGTTGATGTAGGTGTGCACATTTTTGGGTGGCAAATTGGCTTGGTAAATAGCCTATTTTTGTCCACACGGGCGTGTGCCTTGGCCGTGTGTGATACACGGTGATGTACACGGCCTTGTGTCCCCTGATACTATTCAAAAATCCATTTCGAAGCTTCACAAAGCCTAGCACACGGGCGTGGCTTGGCTGTGTGGTACAAGTCAGTATACCCTTTAGTTTTGGCACAACCTGGCACACGGCCTGGACACTGGCGTGTGTGGCCATTTCGAGAGGCACACAGCCTGATACACAGGTGTGAGGTCTAGCCGTGTGAGCAAGTCAGAGACTTACATGGGGTCAGACACGCGCTGGGACACGACCATGTGATTCCATTTCGAATGTCCACACGACTAGGGCACACGAGCATGTGGCCCCTACAGTTTGAAAATTTTTCTAAGTTTCGTTAAAATTTCCTGAGTTATCGGTTTAATCCTGAACCACTTCTAATGCATGTTTTGGGCCTCGTAGGCTCTTATTAGAGATAATGTGAATGTGTTTGAATGGTTTTAAATTGGTTAAGGAATGATGATTCGAATTGTATGATGGTTTGTGTCGTAAGTCCGGTATACCTTGTAACCCTATTTCGGTGTTAGATACGGGTTAGGGGTGTTACATATTTATCCTTGGATCTGGGTTAAGGGAGTCAAATTGTAACACCCCATACCCGGCCTACGAGCCTTGACCGGATCTAGTATGTCACTGCGGAAAACATTTGAAAGATTTTGACTTAAGGGTGAAAACATAAAAATTTGTTGTCTTTGGTATAACATTGTATATTTAAAATTTTATAAGTAAAACTTTATTGGCACACATTCCTGAATTTAAAACTCTAATATAAGTTGTTATTAATTCAAAAATATTTCCAATAATAATATAAACTTCAAAATCATAAACGAAATACTTAGAGTGGCCTTATTACAATAAATAATTAATCGAAAGTACTTAATAATAACTGAATAAAATAAATAAAATGTCTTCTGCATGGCATAAAAAAAATAATTTCTGCATGGCCACCTTTGTATCCATTCCAACCCGGTCCAAGCATTACGAATCACCTGCGATGTTGGTAAAAATTTGGGTGAGTCATACAGACTCAGTGTGTAATTAGTCTACTAAATTCCACCCACATGTGGGCTTAGCCCACAACCACATTAACCACATATCAGATAATATAATTCAGATGATAAGGCATTTTATTCACATTATTCCACAATTAGGCCTTGGCCCATATTCATACCACACTCCGGATAATAAGGTGATTAACCACATGATTCCACATATTGGGCTTAGCCCATATCCACATCGATACCATATTTCACATATTGGGCTTAGCCCGTTTCCACATAGATCCACATTTCAGACATGTTTATGCAAAGTAAATGCACCCAACCTAGCCTAGGGTCCATCCGCTACACACCCCCCGTACCTGCCACACACACCAGGGGATTACTAAATCGCCCTCCATCCGCTACACATCTCTTTGGCAGTCATGCTACTCAAAGCCGTGGCTTAGCCACAGATCACCTAAGTGACCCCACATATCGGTATCCACGAGGTGACTCAAGGTCATCCTCTATCCACGGTGATCCACACAGCTATCATCCGCCCACGATGTGGCACATAGCCAACATCAAGCACCAATGTAGCACAAGGCTAACATCAGACCACGTACATAAATGTACACCCTGTCCTTTGATAGTTATTTTCATATCCCATCCCATGTACATGCAACATACGATAATGGCATAATAAAGTAATGCATGCACATGCTATACGACATTCAACCATACTTTCATAGGCATATTCACATATACACATTAATAACCACATTTCATCAGATTCGATACTGACCTGATTATCGACATACCCATTAAGGGTATCCATTTCATATTTACCTCTGCACTGGTTAGCACATTCATAACACGTACAAATACAACATATACCCGAAAAACGGTGGGTTAATCACACACCTGATAACCTGAAGCCCTAAGCTCTCGATCCCGATGCTATCACTAAGCGACACTACGGCTATCTGCCTATAATTCTCCCCTGCTGCTGGCCCACACCTCGGTGGCCAATCCCAAATGGTAGAAATGGATCTCTTCTAAAACTTTGGGATAGGGACTTCCCTTTGTCCTTCTTGACTGGTGTTTGCCTCCATTAACAATACTTTAATTAGAAACAACGGTTAATTGACCAAGTACGAGATCTTAAATGAATAGAAATCACAACTTTAACATCCTTACCAAAATGGATCAAAATCCCAAAGGCTTTGCTTACCCCTGTCGATTTGCCTCTAAATAATCATAGACAATCGGTCAATCACTAAAACCAATAATATGGCCTAAGGCCGAATGTCAACGCTTCCTTACCTTACTTTCCTAAGTCCCGAAAAACCACTCTTTGCTCCTGAAATTATCAAGATCCCTACTTAACCATTGTTAGAATTGGCTATACACAATAAATCCTTGAAGATGGCCTTTGGCAGAAACTACATTTCACTTACCTTGATGTTCAAAACCCGAGAGATCCCTTTTAATGCTCCTTAACGTCGGCTACCTTCAACAGAAACACATAATATGGCTTAAAGATCATTCGGCCATCCTTAAGGCCTAACTACAAGATTTCGGCATACTACTAAAAAGAGCCTAAACCGATTATTTAAAGTGGAGATCACTTACCACCACACACGTTGGAAAGATCAGGAAAGAGTAGTCGACAGCCCCTCCTTAGAGATTCGAATTTTGAGAATAACAATGGTGTTTCGGCACTTTAATGGAGAAGAGGGAAAACACAAGAGTGGGGAGAGTTGAGTGCTTAAAGGATTCGGCCAAGATAAAACTAGATCAAGTGGTCAAAGTTTCGGCTATGGCTCCTCACATGTAAATGAAAATATTCGGCTAAGTATGGAGTTGAAGAAAAGAAGAATAGAAAAATGGAAGAGGCTTAGGAGGATCCGGCAATGGCCTAAAATGCACAAAGTGCTCAAATGGTCCCTTAAACTTTCGGTTCTTGCTTCAAAGAAAGGAGAGAAAAAGAATGAATTTGCTTGACTAAAATTTTCAGAAATGAAGACTAGAAAAGAAATAAATAATTTCGACACTCTTTCCCCCTTCACTTGGCCTAATATTGCCAACCAAAGAGTCCCTTGGCCGGCCACTTCTCATCCCCCCTCTCCTATCCCATTTTCTTCTCCTATTTTTCCTCCATGCAACTCATTCAAACAAGTTGAATTAATCAACCCTTATCCCTTACCTTGTAGCCGAATTTTAAAAATAAAACAAGGCTTATCTTATCCATTTGAAAGTCCAATGCCGTCCAACACTCCCCCTTCCTACCTTGACGCAAAAGCAAAATAAAACAACACCTTATACCGCCCTCATGATTTGAACCTCCTCCCTTCTCCCTTGCTTGAGGCGTCATTCACCAAGGCCCTAAGTGGCGCCTCCAAGCCACTTTACCAAGCCCAATCTTATGTCCAAATTCCCTCACAAATTCCCTTAAGGCCTCCTTAGCCTAGCTCCCCCTTGAAACTTAAAATCCAATATTTTCCAAGGCACCTTCCCTTCACCTAAAGTTCTCAAAAACCCCTAAAACACACTCAAAGCCTTCTAGCTTACTTGAATTATGCTATAAACGCATAACCCCTAAATTCGGGATATTACACAAATGGGTCAAAAAGGGGGTCTTTTCATGAACTCCGACCATTGAAGGCGGCGGTCTCTCGTCGCCGACGACTGGGGACCTCAGCGAAAGCTTACCGAACCTCATGGCCAGCCTAAGGATGGCTTGAGAGAAAATAAAAGAAAGAAAAAGAAGGTTTAAAGAAAAACAGGTTGCAAATGAATTTTTTTTTAATTTTTTTAATTTATATAGCCTACTTGAAACGACGTCGTTTTGGGCTTAGCTTCAGATGTCCAAAACGACGTCGTTTTAAGGACCGACCCGATGACTTGATCTGGATCCATCTAGGATCCGCGTGTTTTCAAGGGGAGGGTCTAATTGCCATTTTGGTCCTTCTACCTTTTTGCCTCGTTTTAATTTCATCCTATTTCCTTTTTATTTTATTTTATTTACCCCTTTTATTCTATTCTTGTGCAATTTTGTCTCTTGACCCACTATTGACCCACTGAGGAAATGATGCATGTCATATGGTCGAGATAATTTCCCTTTTGGTCTCTGTTTATTTTCGAATTTTCTAATTTAGCCCTTTATTTATTTTTTTGCAATTCATACTTTAAATTTTGTTTCAATTTCAATTTAATCCTTTATTTATTTAATTCCACCCCATTACTTACTTTTTTTTTCATTTTCAACACTTGAAATTTATGTTATTTACATTTCCCCCTTTTTTAACTATGCATTTTTATTTTTATCCTTAGGATAATTATTATTTATTTATTTATTTAAATTGGTATTATGGTAGTAATCATGTCACGACTATTGCTATTATTATTATGAATTAATTTTTTTATTACTATTATAGTTGCATTATTATTTACTAGCATGGTTATTTAATTTTTTTGATTTTCTTATTCATTATTCTAATATCATCATTTCGTTTTTTTACCCACATAGCTATTTTACTTTATTTTGCCATCACCATATTATGTATCATGTTTAAATATATTTATTCATTTCCGTACTATACCCAAATAAATTAATTACACATCGCATCAAATGTTATATTCGTTTTTACCCGACGCATAGGAAATAATTAGAACTGAGACAATGTTCTTTAATTAGGGGATTCGATAAATTGTGCCCTAATTTACGGGGTATGACTTTCTCCTTGAACCGAGATAATCGAATATCCTTTTAAAATTCAAGACACATAGGACTTAGGTAATAATCAAATGACGTTATTCTTGTTTTCGAGGATTCGAGACATCGTGCCCTAACTTACGAGGCATGATCTTTTCTTCTCAATTAACTCAAAATAAGAAGGCCTTTTCCATAAAATTTAATTTGGTCAGCGATATTTTAATCAAATAACATCATGTAAAAAGGGATCGCATTTTAAATTCTCTTCGGATTCTCAATTTTTGACGTCAAGACATTAAGTAATCAACTAAGTACCAATTTTGGGCATTATGAGGGTGTTAACCTTTCCTCATATGTAACCGACTTCCGAACCCATTTGCTAGATTTTGTAAACCGAAAATCATCATTTTAGTAAATCTAACTTTTTTGTTAAAATGATCAAGTTTCGAGGTGATTCAATCACACCTAATAAAAAAATTGGTGATGACTCTATCTTCATTTAAAAAAAAAAAGTCTGATTTCCAAAAAAGGTTTTGACACACATCTTCTGATATTCTAGTTGTTACCGCATTTCTTATCTTCTCAAACAGTAATTAAATAAAGTACTGCCTTGTATATATAGACACAATTAAACTAACCATACAAACCCTTTTATTGATTCTTCTCTGTTATAGTTGTTTCACTTCACACGTCTGAATAAAAACTAAGAAAAAGTTAAAGATAAATAGTGAAAATTGAGTGATATGAATGGTAAGCGACAAAGAAGAAGACTTATTGTGATAATATGGGTCAAGGTTAAACGCATAATTGATTAATGAAAATGATGCGAAGCGGAAAATTCAAAGGGGGAAACTTCCCAAACCCTTCCGTAAGGAAGTAACACATTGTAGGGTGATGACAATTAATTTGTTCCAGACTTAATATCAAGTTCACCATTGACTTCTTCCACTTAATTGCATACACAAACACATCTTAATTTACTGTTTTTTTTTTTCTATCTATACTTTGCTTTACATGGACACATATTTCAATCCCTTTGAAAAGAAATCCACCACTTAATACATTGCTGGCCGCACTTTTTTTTTTATCTCTATATTTATAGCGTTTTCTTTAATTGAGTTTGTGTTATGAGTTAATCGGCCACCAACTTAATTAGAGAAATAATAAAAATATTATTTTATATTTAAAATACTTTTTATTATCGGAGGGTAAAATATTTTTTTTAAATACAAAAAAATATGCATATGATGATATTTGAGCCCACGCTAAATACATAGTTAAAACCTTAAATTTACCACTCAACATGCAATTATAGAGAGATAATTGTTGTAAACCTATCATAGAATTCATATAGTGAATTTCTATCAAATAAAAAAAAGTAAGAATAAAATCAACAAAATAAAAAAAATGTATAACAGGTGCATTCATTATTACTTTTATGCATATTTTATTTTATATTATTTCACATGGTTAATTATGAAGTTTATTAAGATGGCTGTTAGAATTTGTAAAATAAATCTAAAATAAAACTTAATAAACCAGGATCTATCATGACAAATCATCAAGAATAAATGAAGAATAAAACTAGATGCGGAAGCGTACCTAAATCCATGAATTCCTTGTAGTTTTACCGGATTTGGGAATTTGATCTTCCAAATTAGCACACAAGAAATTTAGAGAATATTTGCTCTCTCTCTTTCCTAATGATGGGATATTAGAAAAGATGTCATGTGTGTAATTTGGGGACCATAACCCTAATATTTATAACCTTAGTATATTAGTTCCAATCAAATTCTAATTAGCCCATCATTAATTAGAGTTTGATTAGAAGAGTATCTACACATATTTATCCATAATTAAAAGCCCGATAGAATTCTAACCAAATTAGATCACTTTTAATTTGGGCTAACCTATCATGATAGTAGATAATAACATGTAATTATCCTTATTATATATGTGATGTCCAAATTTTCCAACAATCTCCCACTTGGACCACATATATATACTAATTACTTTATAATTACATGTCATTATATAACCTTATGAGCTCAAAATTTTACTATCATATCCAAAAGGTATTCCAAACAATCTCGTCCATTAATTATGTTAACATAGAACCAAGGCGACTTTCATTACATATATCGTAACTAAACCCATCCATGATCACGTATATTAACACTACCAAATGACATAGATCAAGTATGGATGTGCAGCATGGAAATTACATGCAATATGATCTAAACATGTCTATTTCCAACTGGTCCTCTTTAAACTAAAGTGATGTCAGTTTCAAAACAATAAACTGAGTGAATAAACTGAATTCTTCATTTCTGATCAGAAAGTAACCAAATACATAAATGTTTGAAAACAAATAAAATATAAACTCCCACTAAATCATGATATCCTCAAACAATGTAACACCCATGTGAACAGTGTGCTCATGAAAGACCTTGGGTGGTAGACCTTTTGTGAGCGGATCCGCTATCATGGAGTTTGTCCCAATGTGCTCTATGGATATTTGACCATTTTGCACTCTTTCTTTTACAACTAGGAACTTTATGTCAATATGCTTTGACTTAGATGAACTCCTGTTGCTATTGGAATATAGCACTGCTGACTTATTGTCACAAAATAATTTGAGTGGTCTTTCTACATTATCCAAAATGCGCAGCCCTGTGACAAAGTTCTGCAACCATATTCCATGGTTTGATGCCTCATAGCATGCTACAAACTCTGCTGCCATAGTGGATGAAGCTACAAGTGTCTGTTTGACACTTTTCCAATATATAGCTCCTCCAGCTAACAGGTAAACACAGCCTGATGTAGATTTCCTACTATCTTGGTATCCAGCAAAATCAGAATCAGAATACCCAATGACCTCCAAAAGATCTGATCTCTTATAAGTAAGCATGTAATTTTTTTGTTCTCTGAAGATATCCCATAACCCTTTTGGCTGCTATCCAATGGTCTATACCAGGGTTGCTTAAATATCTACCTAACATCCCAACAATGTACGCAATGTCCGGACGCGTACAAACTTGAGCATACATTAAGCTCCCAATAGCTGATGCATAGGGAATCTTTTGTATTTCCTGAATTTCAAGGTTACTTTTAGGGCATCGAGTAAGACTAAATTTGTCTCATTTAGCGACAGGGGTATTACTTGATCTACAACTCTGCATGCCAAACCTTTTGAGTACTTTATCGATATAGCTCTTTTGTGATAATCCAAGAATACCTCGAGATCGATCTCAATGTATCTGAATTCCTAAAACAAAAGAGGCATCCCCAAGATCTTTCATCTCAAAATGCTTAGATAAAAACCTCTTGGTTTCGTGTAATAAGCCTATATCATTAGCGGCAAGCAAAATGTCATCAACATATAGAACCAGAAATATGTACTTACTCCCATTAAATTTGTGATACACACGATCATCAACAATATTTATCTCAAAACCAAACGAGACAATTATTTGATGAAACTTATCGTACCATTGACGAGAAGCTTGTTTGAGTCCATAGATGGATTTTGTCAATTTGCAAACTGTATTCTTTGAGTCTTTTGACTCAAAATTTTCTGGTTGCACCATATAAATTGTTTCTTCAATGTTGCCATTAAGAAACACAATTTTAACATCCATCTGATGTAACTCAAGATCAAAATGAGCAACAAGCGCCATGATTATCCTAAATGAGTCTTTCGATGAAATTGGAGAGAAAGTCTCTGTAAAATCAATACCTTCTTTTTTAGTATATCCTTTAGCTACAAGACGCGCTTTATACCTCTCCACATTACCATTTGCATCCCTCTTGGTTTTAAATATCCATTTACAACCAATTGGTTTTGCACCTTCAGGTAATGGGACAAGTTCCCAAACTTTATTGTCTTGCATAGATTTATACTCATCTTTCATGGCATCAATCCACTTTTGAGAATTACAACTTTTCATGGCCTGATAAAAGTTGATTGGATCATCTTCCATCATTCCATTATCATCCTCATGTTCTTGGAAAAATACAATATAATCATCTGGAATAGCATTTCTCCTTTCTCTTGTGGACCTCCTTAATGGCACTTGTTCTTGAGGTTGTTGAGATTGTTCTTTTGGAACAATTACCTCATTTTGAATGAGAAGTTATTCAACATTGTCTTGTAGAGGTTCTGGATTCACTTCTTAATCAATGATAGGTATAAGAACCTGAACATCGTCAAAAGTGATAGTAGGAACTAAGTTAGAATCCAATTCCTCCTCAAAAACAATGTTTCTAACCTTATTTCTCCCCCCAAACTCAATATCCTCAAAAAATGTTGCAGTTCCCGTTTCAAAAATATTCCTTATTATGGGATCATAAAATTTATAGCCCCTAGATCGCTCAGAATAGCCAATTAAGTAGTTGCTTACTGTTTTAGAGTCCAATTTCTTTTCATGTGGCCTATAAAGCCTTGCCTCAGCTGGACATCCCCAAATGTGAAAGTGCTTTAGACTAGGCTTTTGACCTGTCCAAAGCTCATAAGGTGTTTTTGCAACTGCTTTATTAGGGACTCTGTTTAGAGTATAAGCTGCTGTCTTTAATGCTTCTCCCCAGAGGGACTCAGGTAAGGTAAAATGAGCAATCATGCTCCTTACCATATCCTTAAGAGTTCTATTTCGTCTTTCAGCTACACCATTCATACTAGGTGATCCTGGCATGGTGTACTGTGGGACAATACCGCATTCCTCTAGGAATCTCGCAAATGGTCCTGGACATTGTTCACCTGAGGCATTATATCTACCGTAGTACTCACCACCACAATCAGGTCTAATATTTTTAATCTTTTTGTTGAGTTGATTCTCAACTTCAGCTTTATAAGCTTTGAACACGTCCAAAGACTGAGATTTCTCATGAATAAGATATATGTACCCATACCGTGAGTAATCGTCTATGAATGTTATGAAATATTGTTGACCATTCCAAGATGCCGTAGGGAATGGCCCACAAATATCTGTATGAATTAATTCTAAGATGTCTGAAGATCTGTTGGCACCCAATCTCTTGGTTTTGGTCTGTTTTCCCTTAACGCAATCGACACAGACATCAAAGTCTGTGAAGTCAAGGGATTCTAAAATACCATCAGACACAAGGAGTTCAATTCTAACTTTTGAGATATGACCTAAGCGCTTATGCCATAATGATGCTGAATTTTCCTTATTTAATTTACGTTTAATACCACGTGATTCCACATGCAAGGTTTCATTATAGGATGCAATTGTTTCTAGCAAATAAAGGTTGTCATAAGTATTTAAATAACCAGTTCCAATAACATTTGAATTTAAAGACAAATTAAATTGATTGTTTCTGAATGAACAATAATAACCAAATTTGTCCAACAAAGAAACAGAAATTAAATTTCGTCTAAATGACGGTACAATATAAATGTCTTTTAAATCCAAATAAAAACCAGTTCCTAATAACAACCTAAAATGCCCAATCGCTTCCACTTCTACCGATTTGTCTTTCACTATCACTTAGCTTTCGGTAACTCAGGCAACCCTGCATAGAAACACTTATGTGAGTAGTAGCGCCAGAATCTATCCACCAAGTGTTTCTAGGTACTGAAGCTAAATTAATCTCTGAACAGACCAAATTAAGAATTATACCTTTCTATGCACGCCAAGCATGATATTTGGTACAATCTTTCTTTACGTGTCCAGACTTGTTACAAAAGAAACAACTCTCTATAGCTTGTTGTTGTTTCTTTTGTGCTGGACCCTTAGCAGCTTCATTCTGATATTTTCTTTTCTTGCCCTTGTCTTTAAGGGCATTGGCCAAATGAGCACTTTCAGACTTATCACGCTTCAACCTTTCTTCCTCTTGCACACAATGAGAAATGAGCTCATTTAGGGTCCATTTCTCCTTTTGACAGTTATAACTAATTTTAAATTGATTAAACTGTGCAGGAAGCGATACCAGAACCATAAGAACAAGCAATTCATTAGAAAGCTCGATCTTAAGTGCCTTAAGTCTTGAAGCAGTATGGAACATCTCCATAATGTACTCCCTTACGTTTCCTTGACCTTTATACTTCATAGACATCAAAGAAGTCAGAAGTGATGTCATCTCAACCTTATCATTTTTAGCAAAACGTTTCTCAACTTATCAAGGAAACCCTTGGCCTGAGTAATCTCTTCAGATTCTATGCCCCTAAAGGCTTCTGGAATGTTGTGTTTCATGATCATAAGACTCATGCAATTTGAACGATTCCACCTCTCAAAATCCCTTTTAACATCAGGGGTGCTTTCCGCAGTGAGAGGTGCAGGTTGTTCTTCCCTAAGTGCAAGGTCTATGTCCATACAGCCAAGCACTATAAGTAAGTGCCTTTTCCATTCCTTAAAATTAGTCCCATTAAGCATGGGTATAAAATTTATATTAGCAAATATTGTGGCAGTAGAAGATGAATTAGCTGAATATAGAACAAAAAACAAGCTTAAATCAATATTCATAAGTAAACAATAAATTCACGATAATGGCTAATCCCATCTGAAGATACCAAACACCACATTAATATAAAGTCTTTGGACAGTAATATTAACAGTAAGCGATACTCTTTTTGTAGCAATCAAACATTGACAATAAATTATGTCAAACAATGAATTAATCTTTGGACTAACTTATTGCTCACATAAAATACATTATAATTGTCACACGTTTATCACCACAGATGTCGCTAAACTTCTGTCAAATATTAACTTACCTTTGGGTCAATTAATAAACGCATGAATCACAAAAACGTATAATCATCTTAATATTTCAAATAAACTAATCTACACAAAAGAGGTCACTTTGGCGGCATTTTGTTTCAACTAATTTATTTAAAATATTAGACATCCTTAATTAAAAGCCAAAATCTGAATTTATTTGTTTCAAAATATTTACCTTAATTTCATCTTTCAATCAAATTGAAAGATAATTATATATATATAAATTTCCAAAACATGTATTAAACCAATCAAAGCATGCATATATTATATAACAAAACATATATATGAATCAATTTCTGTATATATATTTATATATATATTTTTAAATGTCATATAAGATTAAAATAATAATCACATGCCTTGCAAATATCTAACTAGATTATATTTATAAAACCTTAAAACTTTATTTAAAGAATCAAAACCCAAAATTATCAAGAATCTCAATGATCCAACGTAATATATAATTAAAATATCAAATTCATAAAGAATAAATTCTTTCTCAATGATTCAACATGACAAGGCTCTGATACCACTTATTAGAATTTGTAAAACTTAATAAATCAGGATCTATCATGTCAAATCATCAAGAATAAATGAAGAATAAAACTAGATGCGGAAGTGTACCTGAATCCATGAATTCCTTGTAGTTTTACCGGATTTGGAGATTTGATCTTCCAAATTAGCACACAAGAAATTTAGAGAATATTTGCTTTCTCTCTTTCCTAATGATGGGATATCAGAAAAGATATCATGTGTGTAATTTGGGGACCATAACTCTAATATTTATAACCTTAGAATATTAGTTTCAATCAAATTCTAATTAGCCCATCATTAATTAGAGTTTGATTGGAAGAGTATCTACACATATTTATCCCATACTTTATTTAATAATTAAAAGCCCGATAGAATTCTAACCAAATTAGATCACTTTTAATTTGGGCTAACCTATCATGATAGTAGATAATAACATGTAATTATCCTTATTATATATATGATGTCCAAATTTTCCAACAATGGCAAGTTCAATTAATTTGTATGGGTTATCTATCTTTCAAAAAATAGTATGTGTATAAGTTATTTAATTCACGTAATCGGTTTATAAGTTTATGGTGTTTGTAGAATATTTAACTAAGGAACTTAATAGTTTATTGAATTAATATATTTAATTCTACCAATTGAAGATTATTTTCATTTAATAAAATATAATTAATAGATTTTTCGCGTTGAATTTAAACATTTTGTTGAAATAATATTTTAATTAAAATTGCTTTTATTTAATAAATTATAATGAATACGCTTGTTTATATGAAATAGCTACAATTTTATTTAAAATTTAAGAAAACATATTATTATAGAAAATTATTTTAATAAGGAATGTACTTCATAACTATCGATATTGTTGTTATTGTAGAAAAAAACTTATGATGCAAGAAAAGAAAATTAAGAGAAATAAATAGACTTGAAATGTGATTCACAATCCTTAAAGGCTTTTTATTTTGCCCTTATGATTCAACAATGCATCAGCAAATTCAAGCTCAAGTTCCCATCTTTTGACGTGTACATAAAGCTTAAAAAGGTATGTGCACTTATATGATTGGCTAGGCATCCAAGTTATAAAAAATTCTCTATACTTTATATATGATAACAATATAGGATTACTACTAACAATTATAAGTGAAATTTTGTCATATATAGTATGTTAAAATAAAATATAAATTATTAGAACCTTAATTATAACGAAATGTTGTTATAGTCCGTGATTATTATAGATATGAATAACTATATATGTAGACATAAAACTATACTAAATCTTGTATTTTGACTTTTTTTTTATTGATTCTTTTGATCTATTATGAGTAGGAAGTAATTGAAGATAAATAAGGAAAAAGACTTATTATGATAGTTTGGGTGAATCTAAATACACAAATGAAAATGATACTAAATTAATTAGTGAAATGATGTGAAGCAGAAAATCAATGGAGGAACTAACATATTGTAGTATGATGGAGTGTGAACTTAATAAAATCAACTAATTCACCACTGAATTGGTTCATTTGGATGAATATTCAGTAAATTTCATATAGTTGAGATTAGACAGCTAGCCTTGCCTCATACGTTTAACATTCTTTTTGTCATTTAATTTTTGTGGTATATTGTCTATAGAATTTTTAGTTTTTATAAGTATAATAAAATATTAAAAAATAAATATATATTTTTAAAAAATAAATATATATTATTTTTTTTAAAAAATTAGTACTAATATATCAATACTCACCCTTTTTAAACTATTGCGTTTATTTATTTGAAAATTTATTAATATGTTAAGTCATAATTATTTTTAACGAATGTATAAGATCATCATAAATAATACCATTTTATAACACATTAATAACATAAATATAAAATAAAAATAAAAAATTTATAATTTATAATAAAATATAAAAAATAATAAACGCTATATAACATAAAAATAATATATTTTAAAACAAAATTTTATAATTGTAATTGTCACATTTTATATAACTTATTATTAACAAAGTAAAAACTGATACTTTTTTATAAATATCCTAATCTTTTTAATACCCAATTGATAATATATATTTATATTAAAATCATAATTTGAAAAATTAAATTAACAATTATATATTTTTAAAATTACTAAACCAAATTAATTAATAAATTTTTATTGTAAAATATTATAATATTCAAATTTTAAATAACTCACATGAAACGCATATAGGAAAATTAAAATAGGGAGTGATCAAATATTTCTTTTTATGATATAATAACTTATTTGGTTCTCTAATTTTTTTTTATTTAAAAAAAATATTTTAGTTCTTCATTTAATTTTTCATCTTTTTTAGTCATTAAATTTGCCTTCTTTTTTGTCAAATCATATCAAAATGGAGAGAAAAGTTAATATTTTTTAACTTTGCTGTCATGTCATATATATGCATTACGGCATGAATGACACGTCAACATTTAATTATGTTTTATAATTTTAAAAATTCAAAAAAATATTTTTAAAATTAAAAATCATTAAATTTATTTAAAAATTATAAAATATAAAAAATATTTTTAATATTAAAAAATTAATTAAATTTTGACATGTCATTCATTTGGCAATTCACGTGTATGCTACACTAGCAAAGTTAACAAACGTTAATTTCTCCATCCATTTCGGGGTGATTTGACAAAAAATACAAATTCAAAAACTAAAAGAGACTGGAAAATTAGATAGAGGGTTGAAATGATTTTTTTTTTAAGTTGGAGAGTCAAAAAAGTCACTATGCTTATTTTTATTACTTAAATTCTTATTATATTTATTTATATATTAAAACTAAAATAAAAATTGATGTAAAATAATGGCCAGTATTTTAATTATATTTTGATAAGAAAATATTAAATAAAGTATATTGTGATTTGGTAAAAAAATATATCTAAATAGAAAAATTAAGATATACAATTATTAAATTTGTATTTTCTATTACTATTTTATTATTTATCATGTTACTTTTCATTATTGTTCTATTAGTAGGTTTGGAGTCTTAGTCAATTGTAGACATTAAAATAGTTTTAAGTAAGAAAGAAAGACTTTACTTTAGAAAAAAACAGGAAAAGTTGTGGGGAAACTAGGGGATCTGCCTATATAATAGAGTTTAGGGATCACTTCCAAAAGCATAAGTGGTTTTAATTAATTAATTAGTGTATTGAGTTGAGATAATGGGGCCGATGTGGTTTAGGGTAGGGGTGAGCATTCGATCGAATCGAATCGAATCAAATCAAAAAATTTCGAGTTAATCGAATTTTCGAATCGTATTTTATCATCCTAACTTAATTTGAAATTTTTTTGAATCGAATCGAGTGAGACGAAATTCAAATCGAATCGAATCGAATATATTTGTTCGAATTAAATATTAAAAAAATGACTTTAGTGTTGTTTATTTCTAAAAATTTCACTAATACCTTATTTTTATTTCTGTCTTGTTTTAAATTTGTATCAATAAAATGAGGAAAATATAACAATGACACACACACACACTCCATCAAGAATTAATGTAGTTGGCAGTTGCCCTAGGCTGCTGTCTTTTATCAAACCTTTGAGACTTATTCTTCTAAATCTTATCTTTACACTCAAATTTCTTCAACCAAATATAAGCAATAAGGTTAGATTCTGGAATACTAGGAGAAGAAATATTATATAAGTAGAGTAGTAGCCCAATATTCACTGTTTAGGTTCATTGAAATTAATAACACATGCATTTTGCAACAAATCAAGAAACTAAAAAAATAAATCTACAAAGATCCCAACAAGAATAAATCCGAAACTAAAAAAATAAATCAAGAAACTAAAAAAAATAAACAAAGAATCTAGTTCTAACAATGTAAAAAATATGAAAGAACAGAGAAGAAGAAGAAAACATGAGAAATTAAATCCCTGACAAAAAAATTATTTTCCTCTGATTTTTTTCTTAGCGAACAAATAGAAACATAAAACAATGGCAGAAAATAAATATATCTAGAGAAAAATAATGATTTTTACTCATCACGCTACTAACCTGAGAAAATAAGAATAGGGGGTGAATTCTTGACTCTTGAGGCTGCTGGGGGGTTTGATTTGGGGAAGAAAGAAGAATTGGGTTGGGAACTTGGGAGTTGGGATTTGAGAAAAAAAATTGGGCTGAGTGCTGATGGGCTTGGGGAGAAATGGGTAAAAGGCTAAAAGCCTAAAGTTTTTAAAAAAATAAAAAATATATAGTTTATTCGAATTATTCGAATTATTCGAATTTAAAAATTTAACTCGATTCGAATTCGAAATTCGAAACTCAAAATTCGAGTTGATTCGATTAACTCGATTAACTCGATTCGAATAATTCGAAATTCGAATTCTTTTTCGAATTTTTCGAATCGAATCGAGTTTTGCTCACCCCTAGTTTAGGGTAATCTCCATAACTGTGTTGGTTTTTGACGGTGCAGTGTGGAGTGATGGGTGTTGGGATGAAGAGCGTGTTGCGCTCAGAGCCGTCCCTGAATTTTTTTGGGCCCTGGGCAAACTAAAAAAAATGGGCCTCTAATGCACTTCTTCTTTAGGGTCTGAATTTTTTTTAAAAAAATGGGCCTTTAATGCATTTCGTACTGAATTTTTTTTAAAAAAAAGGCCCTAACACACTTATTTTCTTCAAAAAATGGGCCCCGAATTGAAATTTTTTAATGGTATTTAAAAAAAATTTTGTTGGGCCCTGGGCGGGTGCCCCACCTGCCCTACCCCAGGGCCGGCCCTGGTTGCGCTCTTGCAACTCCAACCTCTATTAAGTCTTAAAGGATTCAACTGGACGGAAGAAATGGGTTCAGATTGTTGTGAATGGGAATGGGTTGAATGCAACATCACCACTAGACGAGTCACTCAACTCTCTCTAAACAAGGGTTTGTTGTGGTATCTTGAATTCTTTAATGCCTCTTTGTTTCTTCCCTTCGAAGAATTGAGGAGTCTTGATCTCAGTTATAATGATCTAGTTGGTGTTGTGGAGAATGAAGGTACATAACTCTTTGCAGTTTTATCTTTCTCTGCTCTCCCAATTGAGTTTATAAAACTCTCTTTGCCTTGCAGGGTTTGGAAAGCTATCCAAGTTGAGACATCTAGAGAATCTTGACTTAAGTTACAACGAATTAAATGATAGCACGTTACCATCTTTGAGTAAAATTTCAACTCTCAAGTCTCTAAATTTAGGAGGAAATGTCCTTTTTACAGGACCAAATCAAACTAAGGGTAAAATTATAATATCCTGTCTATATGTGTTGCTGATGTAATCAAATTAGTCATGTTCATATATTTTGTTTATTTTACTACTTGTAGCGCACCTTAAGTGGTTGTCAAAACTTGGTAGTTTGGAAACTCTTGATTTAAGTGAAACCAAAATGAAGAACAACTTGTTGTTACATTTGGGTGGCCTTTCATCTTTAACAACTTCAAAGCTTGAAGGAAATAATTTAGAAGGAAGGATTCATCTTCAAGGTAAGATTCCTTCACTGTCTTTGTTGCTCTTTCATTTGTTTTTCCTTTTAAAGCAACCATAGTAATATTTAATTTGGTCTGAACAGAAGTGTATAACTTGACAAATTTGAAGATACTGGATTTAAGCGATAATCGAATTGAGAGCATAAAAAGTTCCCATGGTAAATATATTTACAGCTATTCTATTATATTTCCAAATGTTTTTGAAGTATTAGATACTGTTATGTCATGTTTTGAAGTTGAAATAAGCTAATTTTATGCAGGTAACACAAGACAACAGAGTCTGATCAATTTAGAAGAAATTGATTTGAGTGATAATTTGTTCAACAACAACATACTAGCAGAGCTTAGTGGGTTTTCAAATCTAAAGTCATTATATATAAGGTGGAATGAACTGAACGGATCAATAAATGCTAAAGGTATAACTTTTTTTTTTTTATTTCACCAGCAACATTAAAAGATTGACATATATCCCTATGGACATTTATCAACTTTTTAATTATAAAAATTTTACTAAGAGTGCCAACTTTAAAAGAATTAATTAAGTGTTAAATATAATCTCATGTTATATTATTTGATTCGAGGCACAAGACTAATTTTAGTTACGATTTTCCTAGAATTTTGTGGTTTGAGCAATTTAGAGATTCTACACCTGGGTGGCAATAAGGTGAACCAAATTTTGACATCTGAAGGTGCGAATTAAAATTAATATGTAGCAACAGTTTGTTTCTATTTTTGGAGGGTTTTTTACAGAGATATTACAAAAAAAAAAATATATACGAAAATAGGTTGGGGTTTTGAAAATTTACGAAAATGGTACAAAGAGGGTGGTCGCGCCTCTGGCAGAGGCGGCACCACCCTCTGACACCCTACTCTGACAGTAAAAAAAAACAGAAATAACAAAAAAAAACACTGAATCAGAGAAAAAAAAGCGACATATATGAGTGCGGCCTCGCCATAGGCGGCACCGAAGGTGCCTCTGGCAGAGGCGGCACCCATGGTGCCACTGGCAGAGGCATCACCAGGTTCCGCCTCCCTTTTTAAGCTCCAAAATTTTAGCAGCTGAGAAGAGAAGAAGAAGAAGAAGAAGAAGAAGAAGAAGAAGAAGAAGAAGAAGAAGAAAGGAGGAAAAGAAAGAGTATGTATAATTTTTTTTTTTTAATAATGAATATCTTATATTGTTGTTGTTGTTGTATTATGATATATCTGATATATTATCTATATTGATTTTTATTTTTAGTATTTGTGGTTGTAAGTTTAGTATAAACTATTGTAAATTAGGATTAGGTTAATAATATAATTAGTGAGTTATTATTTTTAGTTAGAAACCTCAGTAAGTAGTATAGTATATTGTTAGCAACTCTAGAATAAAATATGAAAATATTATTAGTTAATATGTTAGTAGTATAATTAAAATAATATATTGTTAGTAGTATAATTAAAATATTAGTTTCTACTATTAATATTTTAGTTAATATGTTAGTTAGTTAGTATCATATTAGTTAGTTAAAAATCCTAAAATAATATATACTTAGTTAGTATATTAATAGTTAGTATATTGTTGTTGTTAGTATGTTTAATATGTTAGTTAAAAACCCTAAAGACCCTAAAATAATAATAGTATGAGTAATATGTTAGTTAGTATATTAATATTTTAGCTAATATGTTCGTTTAGTATATTGTTGTTAGTATGGTAATACGTTATGTTAGTTAAAAACCCTAAAAACACTAAAATCATATATTGACTATATTAGTATATTAATATTTTAGTTACTATATTATATTTTAGTTAGTATGAGTATGAGTAAATATTGTTAGTAAGGAGCCGTAAATATTATTTTTGTTATTATTTAGTTTTGATCTGTTCGTAAGTTTGTGGTTATATTAAATAATTTTGTGTTCTAAATTTTTAATATATTTGAAAGTTTTGATATATTTGAAACATGATGACATTATGTTTTTTGTTTAAGAATAGTAAATATTGGTCGGAATTTTTGTAAGTAATTTTGTTTATTTTGTAACAGATTGAATATTAAAGATGGATGATCGGTTTTTCGTATGTGTTTATTTCGATGGAATCATCTTGACAACAACTGTTGGATGCATATTTGAATGTCGGCAACAAATAGCAATGAGATTTAATAGAAATGTCTCGTTGGATGATATGAAGCGAAGGATAAACGAAAAAATTGTTAGACGTTGTGGGAGAATGATCTCAAGAATTTTCTACAAGTTTCCAATTTCGGCAGATCCGATCAAATTCACAGAAATGGAACTTGTAGACGACGAAGACGTTGAGACAATGATCGCTCTTTACTGTGGGAATGGGAGTAACAGAAATGCACCGATTCACTTATTTGCTGAGTTTGCGGGTATTGGTATCGAGAGAAATGAAGACAACACTGTATATGGTGAAGAACATAGAGCTCAAGAACAATGCATAGTGCCTCCAATATCATATGTTGATGCCGATTCGAATATACGTGGGATCGATATCGATCTTAATATTTCACCAGATATTGATGTGGTTGGTGATGATGGACACGACAGTAGTGATCATTGTGAAGAAGAGCTCGATAGTGACAGCGATCCCGATATGGACGATATACCAGATGATATTGACGCTGAAGACGCGAATGGTGATGGAAACATTAGCGCGTCTTCGGTCGGGAACCAGATGGGATGTATTGTGATACACAATAATCCTGGGCCACACATGTCGCTCATAGACCCCGACGCAGTAGCGTGTGGCCGAGTTCCCGAGTACTGAAATATATCCGCGCACCACTGGTGGCGTAATACCACGAGCATGAGTTATTCGTAGGCGTAGATTCAAAGTAAAGAAGAATGCGTATCTGCTATTAAACGGTATAGCATGGATATATCAGCAGATTACAAAGTGGAAGTGTCCAAACCGACAGTTTATATTGGGAAATGTTGGAAGGCAGCGGAAGGCTGCAATTGGCGGGTACGAGCTGCGTTTATTCAAAATTCGCAGATGTGGGAGATACGAAAATTTGTTGGACCGCATACATGCAGATCAACACGTCTGACAGAAGATCATAAAAAACTTGATTCGAAGACCATCTGTACATGTATCCTTCCAATGGTGAAGGACATGCCAACCATTAGAGTTTCTGCATGCGATTGTTTGAAATACAAGCACGACGATTTCGATGATCGGTATCGTATCGGCGCGTGGATAGCTAAACGGATGGCAATGGAACAACAGTATGGAGATTACGACTCATCGTATAACGAGTGCGAGGATGGATAGTCGCTATGAGAAGTGCGTCACGGAATTGTGATTGAGTTGCGAACACGGCGCCTTATTACAGTCCAGATGACCAATTACAGCCGGGAAAAAGAATTTTTCATCGGATGTTCTGGACGTTTGATCAATGTGTGCGGGCATTTCCACATTGCAAGCCGTTTGTACAGGTTGATGGGACATGGCTATACGGAAAATATACACAGATCCTACTTATTGCGGTTGCTCAAGACGGCAATAGAAACGTGCTCCCAATAGCGTTTGCCATAGTAGATAAGGAGAATATGGAATCTTGGGAATTTTTCCTTACCAACCTGCGGAGGTATGTTATAAGCAACGATAATATTTGTATCATTTCCGATAGAGGAAAAGGATTAATTGCCGCAATTAGGCGTTCCGGTGTGCCATGGAGATCTGTTTACTGCATCCGTCATATTGCGGCTAACTTCCTTCGAGACTATAAGAATGCAGAGTGGAAAAGACAAGTGGTGAAAATTGGTAAACGATAGCCTTAAATTTTTTCAATCATTCAAGTTTAATGTTTTTATGTTATATATCGACCGTAACTTATCTTTTATTAAAATGTATACAGCGTACGAGTTGGAGCCACATATTTTTAACCAAAGAATGACTCGACTTGAGAGTCAAATGGAAGGTCAAACGAACAAATCTTTTCGAGCGTGGTTAGGCAACGTAGAGCCGTGGCAATGGGCTCAAAGTTTCGATGAGGGCTTTCGTTATGGTCAAATGACCACAAACTTGGTGGAGGGGGTCAACGCTATGTTGCTGAAAACACGACATCTTCCAATTTCATCTGTCTTCTCGGCTACATTCTATAGGTTGGCCAAGTTGATGCCAAGAATGGGTGAACAACAAGTCAACCAGATGGATGCCGGACACGTGTTTGTGGAAGATGTCAGGAAGGCATTGATTGCAAACCGTCGGATTGCGAGGTCGATGACTGTAGAAATATATTCACGACGTATGGAAACTTTTCGAGTTACGGAGTCTATCGGTCGTCGACCCGGTTTGCCACCTAGGTCGTATGGAGTCGATCTTCTAATGAGCGATCTGCGAATGCAGGAGGTTCCAAACACTTCATTATCCGTGCGCACATGTCGTGGCAGCGTGTGCTAAAGCGAACCTTAATGTTGAACAATTTGTGAATGAAGTGTACACGCTGGAGCGTGCGTTGCGTGTCTGGGAAAATGAGTTCCCTGTCTTGCCCGACATATCTACATGGGAGGTGCCTCGGGTGACTTTTGAGCTTGTCCCTGACAGAGCGCTACGCAGGAATCCGAGAGGTCGTCCGCAATCGTCCAGAATCCGTAATGAAATGGACATTAGGGAGAAATCCGACGATAGGCGCTGTGGAATATGCAGGTTAGGTGGTCATAATCGAAGTAAATGCCCGCAACGAAACTATCATGTTGGCCAATCGTCACGAGGGAGTGCAAATTGACGTTATTCAGATTAACATGTTTTGTATTCAGATTTTTTGTGTTTTGGAATAACTAGGGCTAAATTGCAAAAAAAAAAAAAAAAAACACATGTACGGGTTTGTATGAATATGGATTTGTATTTTTGGTTAATTGTAAATAAGCCATGTGAATATTAATGGCATTTATAAGCTTAAAACTTATCTCAGCATATATATATATATACATGAACATGAATCAAAATGACATGCTTATCATTTATTACCATATCCTTAACCTCATTTGCATCTTCACTTTACTTATCAACCAAAACAATCCAAAACATATCTACATATTTTCGCATGGCTACTAATAACATATATATACATGAACATGAATCAAACTTGAACATTTCATCGCATGGACAAATATTGTTACGAAATTTTAAAGCTCTAAAAAATCAAGTTATTTTACAAATTTTAAAGCTCTAAAAAACATTATAATATTTACAAATACAAATCAGCGGAAAATCAAAACCGCATGAAACACCTAAAATTGATGGTTCGATGGTGTGGTCCTAGGTGTATACTTCTGTGGTGGTCGACGATCACGTCGTAGGTGCCCGCGACGACCAACATCCTCTTCGATCTCGGTGGGGTCCGGTGGGGTGTATGAAACATGGCCGAAAAATCCTGTGGCTCGAACGGCATAGATGAACTCGAGCTAGAATGAGTGTCCTGATGCAATTGATATGACCCAGGAGGCCTAATGTTATGCAGTGGATACGAGCCAGTAGTGCTGTACTGGGGTGTATACGATCCAAATATATCCATCCCGTACTGGTATCCACCTCCTGATGAGCCCGCGAAGTAGTCATAGCCCGGCACATCCGGATGATACGAATGTGCATCCGAATGCGAATGTGATTGCTCGGGCTGCGGCTCTGGCTCCTGCTCGGGTTCTGGCTCGGGATCAGAATCTTCAGGTGCCTCGGCCTCCATATCAACCGCGCCAGACGCCCCCAGACTTCATTGCATGTGTTGGGGACTACGATGATCGTCCCCCGAGTATATATGGCTTCCCCATACTAGTATACCATTGCATGTACTCTAATGAAGGTTGACAATCGGAAGTCATATCCATCTGGGGTATACGGGACATGCGGTCATTCCACACCGCAATAAATTGCCTGTGTATAACCCCCCAATCCAAGCCTTGTCTCCCTCTCTTAGTTTTACCATGAACCTCTCCCACCTGGCATGGCGGATCGGGGATATATTGGACGCAACCAAATTGCCGCAACACTCGGTCCGTGTGATACCACTCGACTACATGAAAACACAAAATTGGTGCATTTGTGCACCACATGTACGAGTGAATATAACTAGACAGGGGTATAACGGCTGCAATTTGCGGTCGACGATATGGCATCCATATAAACTGTACGATTAATAACATTGTCAAAATTTAACACGGTGTGCGTAAGATATAAAAACTAACAAATAACCAATATTGGAATCACTTACCCCTTCCCCGGCATGTTGCTCAATCATAAGCGGTATATATCGACAAGATGTACGACCTCCCGATACCCGGATAATTACTCCACCTACAAAAATAAATTTCAAGTCAAATATAATCAATATAAATAAATTGTCAATTAATAACAAGTTATATTTTATCACCTGTTTACTAACGGATATACATATGGTTGGTGGGTTACTGATGCCAAGAATGGCATCCAATACAGAAACCCATGATCGCAACGGCGTAGAAGGCATCCGCCTATGTCTACGGTCGTTGGGTGCAATCGTCCGACAAAGCTCACGGTACAACATCGCGAGCACAGCAGAGCCCTAGCTATACGAGCGAGCATGGCCAAAATCAGCCAATAGGGGCAGGTACTGAATATGAACCGTATTGTTATTTGCATTGGGCATCAGTACACCCCCTATGATGTGCATAATATACGCTCGAGCAGCGCACATCAACTCGGCTGCAGTGGCATCAGCTGATAACTGTCCGTACTTCGCTCTCAGCCATGTAAACTTCAAGCCCGTAAAATATTTTCCGTCATCGCCGTACGGGTGCCCTAGTAGGCTCTGACATAGTGTGAATGGGTCAGTTATCGCACTGACGCCCGTAACGGGACTCCCGTCAATTGGGAGCCCAAGCCGCTGCGATCAACATCCTCTAGCGTGACTGTGCACTCTCCACATGGGAAATGAAAAGTGTGGGTTTCCGGGCGCCACCGCTCGACTAGTGCGGATATTAAATCATACCGCAACTCAAACGTCTGTATCAGTGCTACTGACCCAAATCCAGCTTGCTCAATGTACGGTATCAATCGTTCATCTGGGGGATTTCTTAAACTATTCACACGGCCCCTTACTACACGGTACGAGTCCTGAAAGTGTTAAATCAGACAAAAATTATTATTATACCATAAATTATTATGTACCTATTTTGTTAATATATACCGCGATTAATAAATAACAATACAATACATTACCAAATTATTAGCTGCAGCAGATATGTGTGGATCTGAACTAATCAATCGAGCCATTTCCCTCTCAGATAACCTACAATAAAATTTAATTTTACATTAAAGTACAAAAAATTAACATGCCAACAAAATAATATAACAAAAATAATATAAAAATTTTTAATAACAACAACTAAAATAATATTTCTTTAACTACCATTGTTTTTTACTTATTATTACTACTACCAATATACTAAAATAATAGTTTCTGTTCTATTATTTTTTAACTTTATAATAACTTTTATTACAATCTAACCAACAAAATTATTATTTTAAGCTTTTTAACCAACTAGATATATATTATTAGTTTTTTAACTAACAATATAATTAATAATGGAACTTTTTAGTAATACACAATATAAATACCAACTAACCAACTAACAGTTCATTTATTATTTTAATGTATTTAACTAACTAATTAACTAACTAATTTATTATTTTAGGGTATAGTTACTACCTATAATAATAAACAATTTATTATTTTAGGGTTTAACTAACTAACTATAACACACAGTTAATATTTAAACTAACTATAATAATAACTAACAATTATGAGGGTTTTTAACTAAGTATAGTAATAATAAATAACAACTACTAACAATTTTACCTAATATCTGTTACTAATCTTAATAATAACCCTAAACCCTAATAACAAACTACCTAAATTATCATTTTAGGGTTTATAACTAACTAATTATAATATTAACTAACAATATTATTACAAACTAAATTACTAACTTTTTACAAATTATAATAATAACTATTTCATAATAATACTACTAACTAAAGTAATTTTTAAACACTTTTTTCTAATCTAAACTAACATTAACTAAACTTTATAAACTAAACTAAACTAATCTATACAACTAACTAATAATAACTACTAAACTAACCGTTTTAAACCCTAAACTAAACTCCACTACTAAACTAACCTAAATTATATAACTAACAATAACTAAACTAACCTAACATAACCTAAACTAACATTAACTAAACTAAACAAATAATAATACAACTAACCTAAACTAAACAAATAATAATACAACTAACAATAACTAAACTAACCTTTTAAACTACCTAAACTAAACTGGTTAACCTAAACTAACACTAATAAAAAAAAATATATAAAAATATAATCATCTTCCATATTTAATAAAAAAAAAAATTACATACTTCTTATATTTTTCCTTCTTTTTTTTCTTTCTTTCTTTCTTCTTTCTCCTCCTCCTCCTCCCTTCTCTTCTTTTTTCCGACGCCGGCGTGAAGCTTCTCCTTCTTCTTCTTCTTCTTCTTCTCCTTCTCCTTCTTCTTCTTCTTCTTCTTCTTTTCTTTCTTCCTTTCCTTTTCAAATTCAGCTGATTTGGGGACCATTATAAGGTCCCCAGCCACACCCCGAATGGTCACTGTCAAAGGGTGCCGCCTCTGCCAGAGGCACCTTTGGTGCCGCCTATGGCAGAGGCTGCACCTGTATATGTCAGTTTTTTTTTCTCTGATTCAGTGTTTTTTTTTTGTTATTTCTGTTTTTTTTTACTGCCAGAGTAGGGTGTTAGAGGGTGGTGCCGCCTCTTCCAGAGGCGCGACCACCCTCTTTGTACCATTTTCGTAAATTTTCAAAACCCCAACCTATTTTCGTATATATTTTTTTTTTGTAATATCTCTGTAAAAAACCCATTTTTGGATGAAAAAAATTAATATTATATATTTGTTCTTTTCCAAACACTTGCATTAATTAAAAGAAATGAAACTAACTACATTTTAGTTGCAGAAAATATATTATGTTTGAGGAAGTTAAAGACCTTGTCCTTAACAGAGTTCTTATTTAACAAAACTGTGGCTATTGTTCAAGGTGAGTTATGTTTATTATCTGTAATACTTTTGCAAAAAAATAAAAAATAAAAAATTACATCAATTTTATACAAATTAATACATCCCATAATACCAATTTCATTTTATTTTAATATTCACAGAGTTGCATGTATTGAGTAATGTGGAGAATCTGTTCTTGGATTCTACTCCTTTGGACGTCAGCTTTTTGCAAAGCATTGGCGTCTTGACTTCTCTGAAAACCTTGTCCTTGTCTTACTGTGATCTAACTGATTTACCTACTCATCAAGGTAATACAATTACTACATTGTTTAAAGATACTATAAGTCACACATGGACGCTCTACTCCTTTCTCTTTCTCTCTATTTTCTGTTTATTGAACCAAGCACAATCTTTGAGAAATAGAAAATCTCATTCAATATTTCATCTTCAAATCGCAGGTTTATGTTATCTTAACTAGGGGTGAGCAAAACTCGATTCGATTCGAAAAATTCGAAAAAAAATTCGAATTTCGAATTATTCGAATCGAGTTAATCGAGTTAATCGAATCAACTCGAATTTTGAGTCGAATTTTGAGTTTCGAATTTCGAGTTCGAATCGAGTTAAAATTTTGAATTCGAATAATTCGAATAAACTATATATTTTTTATTTTTTTAAAAGCTTTAGGCTTTTAGCCTTTTACCCATTTCCCCTGGGATTTTTACCAAAATAGGATAGGAAAAAAAAAACATGTTCCAAAATAGGATGCCCCCCCCAATTATTTACCAAAATGGGTTAAAGCAGGGTGGTCACGCCACTCCCATAGGCAGCACCACCCTGCTGTCGGCTCCCCAGCAACAAAGCCTGCACCAAACAGTAAGAGAACAGTAAGAGGCATGCATGCAAACAAGGAAAAGTAAAAAATACTCTCCCATAGGCGGCACCAAACTTGAAGAATACCATCCCATAGGCGGCACCAGTGATCAATACCCTCCCATAGGCGGCACCTGCATGGCCGTTTGTCGGCTTCTGCTGCTGGGGACCTTAAATGGTCCCCTCCTCCCTCGCCCCCCCCCCACAAGGAGAAGCAGAAACAAGCAAAAGTGCGTGCAGCCGGAAGAAGAAAGAAAGAAGGAAGAGAGAAAAGAAGGAAGGAAGAAAGAAAGAAAGAAGGAAGGAAGAAGAATAAAAGAAGGAAGAAGGGAAAAAAATTAGGAGAAAATTAGGTATAATTTTTTTAAAATAATGATTATGTTGTTGATTTTTTATTTTTATTAAATTATTTTATTATATGTTAATTTTTATTTTATGACATATTTATTGTTAGTAGTTTATAATGTAAGTAGTTTAAGTAGTTTATAACAATTTTATTATATGTTAATTTTTATTTTATGACTTAGTTTATAACTAACATTAGTAGTTTAAGTAGTAATTAGTTAGTAAGTTAGTTAAATACTATTATGATTAATAGGTTAATAAATACTATTATTAATAAGTTAGTTGAAGTAGTAATTAGTTAGTAAGTTAGTTAAATACTATTATTAAAAAAATATTTAATCATATTAGTTAGTTAATAAATTATGTTAGTGTGTATTAATATGTTAGTTTTTAACTCTAACATGATTTTAGTTAGTATATTGTTATTAGTTAAACTTTAATAATTAATTTAGTTAGTATATATATAAAACATTAAAATAAAATAATAAAAATAATACATTTGTTAAAGTAATAGAATCTGAGAAAAACATTTGTTAAAGTAATAGTTATTGTTAGTATAAAGAACATTAAAATAATACATAAAACATTATGTATAAAAATAAATAATATAAAATAATAAAATACGAAAATAGTATATTTTTAAAGTAATAGAATCTGAGAAAAAAAAAAAATACGAATAAATAGTTAAAATAAGTGGGTTTTACTAAATTGATATATAAAAAGTAATAAAACAATACATTTGAAATATTACGTAGTTTTTAGTAGTTTAAGTAGTAATTAGTTATAACTAACATTAGTAGTTTAAGTAGTAATTAGTTAGTAAGTTAGTTAAATACTATTATGATTAATAGGTTAATAAATACTACTATTATGATTAATAGGTTAATAAATACTATTATTAATAAGTTAGTTTAAGTAGTAATTAGTTAGTAAGTTAGTTAAATACTATTATTAAAAAATATTTAATTATATTAGTTAGTTAATAAATTATGTTAGTGTGTATTAATATGTTAGTTTTTAACTCTAACATGATTTTAGTTAGTATATTGTTATTAGTTAAACTTTAATAATTAATTTAGTTAGTATATAAATAAAACAATTATTATTATTGTTAGTGTAATATATTATAGTTATTGTTAGTATAAAGAACATTAAAATAATACATAAAACATTATGTATAAAAATAAATAATATAAAATAATAAAATACGAAAATAGTTAAAATAAGTGGGTTTTACTAAATTGATATATAAAAAGTAATAAAACAATACATTTGAAATATTACGTAGTAAAAGAAATAATATAAAATAATAAAATACTAAAAATAATAAAACCAAATATTTGATTTATTATGCACTAAAATGTGTCTCAGTAAATAATATATTTGAATTATTATGTACTAAAATAATATAAAATAAAACGGACAAAGGCTCGTAATATACTATAATAATTATGTACTAAATTATTTTTTGTTAATCAATTGTTTTATTAGAAGAAGGTATACCTATACGTAATATTATTATTAAGGAATCGTAAAAATTATTATTATTACTTTAGCTATGTTAATATAATATTATTATTAAGAAACCGAAAATATTATTATTAGTTATTATAATTGTTTGTAAAAAAACTATAATTAAAATTTGACTTAATATTATGATGTTTGTATAAATAATAAAATATTATATTTATTATGCGTTGTTTACATGATGTTCTTATTGTATTATTAGTACTGGCATGTTACTTGTTACTAATTGAATATAGATTTATTGTTTTTTATGTAGGTAAAAAATTGATTTGAGACGGAAATGGCTTCATTGATTAGTAAAGTTCCTCACATATGCGACGCTGCTAATAATATGGTAATGTATTGGTATTTATTAATCACAGGTTATATGAACAAAATAGCTACATAATAAATTATGTTATTCTACATAAGTAGTAATCTTTTTATGATTTAACATCGTCAGACTCGTCACTGTGTATTACGGGCGGGTGAATGGCGTAAAAATCCCGGATGAACGACTGGTGCCATATATAGAGCAAGCCGGATTCGGTCAGCAAAGACCGATCCGGACGTTTGACTTGCGGTATGATTTAATATCTGCACTAGTCGAGCGTTGGCGCCCGGAGACCCACACTTTTCATTTTCCGTGTGTGAGAGTGCACAATCACCCTAGAGGATGTTGCATCGCAGCTTGGGCTCCCAATTGACGGGAGTCCCGCGACGGCGTGAGTGCGGTAGGCGACCGTTTACCTCCGTGAGAGCCTACTAGGGCACTCGTACGACAACAATGGAAAATATTTTACAGAATTAAAATTTACATGGTTGAGAGTGAGGTACGAACATATATCAGCTGATGCCACTGAAGGCGACTTGATGTGCGCAAGTCGGCGTACATTATGCACATTATAGGGGTATCTGATGCCCAAAGTGCAAACAATAATAGGGTTCATATTCGCACCTACCCCTATTGGTGATTTTTAAGCAATGCTCGCTCGTATAGTTGGGGATCCGCAGCCTTACGTGGTTGTATCGTGAGCTTTGTCGGACGACGCGCACCCAACGACCGGAGACATAGGCGGATGCCTTACACTATTGCGATCCTGGGCTCAGATCGGATGCCATTCTTGGCATCGCTTACCCACCAACCATACGTATATCCATTAGTGAACAGTGATAAAATATAACTTGTTTTTAATTGAAATTTCTTTATATTGATCTTTGTCGACTTAATTGTTTTTTTGTAGGTGGAGTAATTATCCGGGTATCGGAGGTCGTACATCGTGTCGATATACCGAAACATGATTGAACAACATGCCGGGGAAGGGGTAAGCGATTCCAATATTAGTTACGTAGTAGTTTGTATATCTTACGCACAATGTGTTTAATTTTAACAATGTTATTAATCGTGCAGTTTATATGGATGCCATACCGTAGACCCGAAATTGCAGCCGTTATACCCTCGTCCTCCTATATCCACTCGTATATGTGGTGCACAAACGCACCAATTGTCTGTTTCCATGTAGTAGAGTGGTATCACGGGGACCGAGTGCTATGGCAATTTGGTTGCATCCAATACATCCCGGAACCGCCGTGCCAGGTGGGAGAGGTTCATGGCAAAAATAAGAGAGGGAGACCAGACTTGGATTGGGGGGTTAGGCATGGTCAATTTATTGCGGTGTGGAATGATCGCATGTCCCGAATGCCTCGGATGGATATGGCTTCCAGTCTTCAACCTTCATTAGAGTACATACAATGGTACTCTAGTATGGGGAAGCCATATATACTCGGAGGGCAGTCGACTGTAGTCCCCCCACATGTGCAGCGGCATGGGGCATACGAGCCAGTGGTAGATATGAAGGCTGAGGCAGCTGCAGATCCTGATCCCGAGCCGGAGGCCGAGCCCGAGGCTGAGCAATTACAATCACATTCGGATGCACATTCGTATCATCCATATGTGCCAGACTCATCATCAGGAGGTGGATACCAGTACGGGGTTGATATATTCGGATCGTACACACCGCAGTACGGTACTCCCGGCTCGTATCCTGGGTTATATCCACTGCATCAGGACATTCCATCTAGCTCGAGTTCATCTATGCCCTTCGAGGGACATGATTTTTCGGCCATGTTTAGCACACCGCCATCTGGACCCCCACCGGAGACTGACGAGGATGTTGGTCGTCACAGGCACGGACGACGTGAACGTCAACCACCGCAGAAGTACACACCGAGGACTACACCATCGAACCATCAGTTTTAAGGTGTTTCTTCCAGTCTTGATTTTCTTGTATTTTGTATTTGTAAATATTACGATGTTTATACTTTATTTGTATAAAATTAACTTGGTTATTTGTAGCTATAATTACTTAATATTGTTATGATTTTTGATGATTTGGAGTTTTAAAATTTCGTAACAAGATTTTAAGACATGACACCAACAGCTCACTGTACACCAACAACTAAATTGATTTGTTTACTTTACATATGGGATCTAGTTGCAATTTAACCATATTTCTATACTCCACATTTCAATATTCGAAACATACAATGAAAAAATAAATTCAAACCTGGGGTAGTTAATATGCATGATAACAATCTCAAAAATGTTGAAATTAATGAAAACTAAGCTCAATTCCCTGTCGCTCGTGACGATTGTCCAACATGATAGTTTCGCTGAGGGCATTTACTTCGATTATGACCAGCTAACCTGCATATTCCACAGTGCTTACCGTCAGATTTCTCCCTAAAGTCCATCTCATTACGGATTCTGGATGATTGCGGACGGCCTCTCGGATTCTGCGTGGCGCTGCATGCAGGACAAGCTCGAAAGACGTCCGAGGCACCTCCTATGTAGACATGTCGGGCAGGACAGGGAACTCATTTTCCCAGACACGCAATGTACGCTCTAGCGTGTACACATCATCGACAAAATGTTCAACACTAAGGTTCGCTTTAGCACACGCTGCCACAACATGTGCACACGGATAATGAAGTGTCTGGAACCTCCTGTATTCGCACTGTCTATTCCGAAGGTCGACTCCATAAGACCTAGGTGGCAAACCAAGTCGACGACCTATAGACTCCATAACTCGAAAAGTTTCCATTTGTCGTGAATATATTTCTACAGTCATCGACCTCGCAATCCGGTGGTTTGCAATCAATGCATCCCTGACATCTTCCACAAACATGTGTCTCGCATCCATCTGGTTGACTTGTTGTTCACCCATTCTTGGCATCAAGGTTGCCAACCTGTAGAATGTAGCCGAGAAGACAGATGAAATTGGTAGATGTCGTGTTTTCAACAACACAGCGTTGACCCCCTCCACCAAGTTTGTGGTCATTTGACCATAACGAAAGCCCTCGTCAAAACTTTGAGCCCATTGCCACGGCTCCATTGTACCCAACCACTTCCGAAAAGATTTGTTCGCTTGACCTTCCATGTCACTCTCGAGTTGAGTCATCATTTGGCAAAAAATATGTGGCTCTAACTCGTAGCTGTACATGTTTTAATAAATGTCAGTTACGGTATCTGGATAACACAAAAACATTAAACTATACATATTGAAAATATAAGGTTATCCTTTACCCATTTTCACCACTTCTCTCTTCCAGTTTGGATTCTTATACTCTCGAAGAAAGTTAGCCGCAATGTGACGGATACAGTAAACGGATCTCCATGGCACACCGGAACGCCTAATTGCGGCAATTAATCCTTTCCCTCTATCGGAGATGATGCAAATATTATCGTTGTTAATAACATACCTCCGCAGGTTGGTCAAGAAGAATTCCTAAGATTCCATATTCTCCTTATCTACTATTGCAAATGCTATTGGGAGCACGTTCCTATTGCCGTCTTGAGCAACCGCAATAAGTAAGTTACGTGTATATTTTCCATATAGCCATGTCCCATCCAAACTGCACAAACGCTTACGGTGTGGAAATGCCCAGTATACATGGATCAAGCGTCGAAACGTACCGATGAAAAATTCTTTTCCCCAGCTGTAATTGGTCATTTGGGCCGTAAAAAGGTTGTGTCTATAACTTAATCACAGTTCCCGGTATGTACTCCCGCATGGCAGCTATCCATCCTTGTAGCTCATTATACGATGAATCGTAATCTCCGTACAATTGTTCCATTGCCATCTGTTTAGCTATCCACGCCTTTCGATATGATACTAAATCATCGAATCGTGCTTGTATTTCAAAGTTAATCGATCAAAAACTTTAATAGTCGGCATGTCCTTCACCATTGGTATGATACACGTACATATAGTTTTGGAATCAAGCTTTCCATGATCTTCTCTCTTACGTGTCGATCTGCATGTGTGAGGCCCAACCAATTTTCTTATCTCCCACATCTGTGATTTTTGAATGAATGCAGCTCGTATCCGCCAATTGCATCCGTCCGCTGCCTTCCAACACTCTGCAATATATAGTGTCGATTTAGACTCTGCGACTTTGTAATCCACTGATATATCTATGCTATACCGTTTAATCGCAGATATGCACTCTTCTTTACTTCCAAATCTCTGGCCTACGAATAACTCCTCATGATCGGAATTTACGGTGAGCCGGTGGCGGTGATATATTTCGAGTACTACTGAAACTTCGGTTACACGCGCTGCGCCGGGGTCTATGAGTGACATATGTGGCCCAGGATTATTGTGTATCGTAATACATCGCATATGGTTCCCGACAGAAGACGCACTAATGTTCCAATCGTCATTCACGTCTTCATCGTCAATATCATCAGGTATATCATCCATATCGGGATCACTGTCAATATCGACCTCTTCCCCACAATCATCACTACTTTGCCGTGTCTCATCATCACCAACCACATCAATATCGGGTGTAATATTAAGATCGATATCAATCCGACGTATATTCGATTCGTCATCAACATACGATCTTGGAGGCACCATGCACGTTCTTGAGCTCCATGTTCTTCACCATATGCATTGGTGTCTTCATTTGCCTCAATCTGCGCTAACTCAAAAATAAGTGAATCGGTGCATTTACATTACTCCCATTCCCACAAGAAAGCGCAATCATTGTCTCCACGTCTTAAATCGTCTACAAGTTCCATTTCGTGAATTTGATCGGATCTGCCGAAATTGGAAACTTGTAGAAAATTCTCGATATCGTTTTCCCACACCGTCTAACGATTTTTGCGTTTATCCTTCGCTTCATATCATCCAACGATACATTTCTATTAAATCTCATTGCTATTTGTTGCCGACATTCAAATATGCATCCAACGGTTGTTGTCAGTATGATTCCATCGAAATAAATGCATACGAAAAACTGATTATCCATCTTCAGTGGTCAATCTGTTCAAAAATAAACAAAATTTCTCAAACAAAATTTAAAAGATAACATTCACAATAAAAAATTAATTAATATAAACACATAATTTACTAACAAATCAAAATAAACAAACAAAATATCTTTAAAACAAAACTAAAAATTTTGGCACTATGTTCGTTCGTATTTCCTAAGTGTTCAAATCTTATAATTTTTAATAAAATACTATTAGATTTAGTAAAATCACTTATTTTGACCATTTACTTGTATTTTCCTTTTTCTCAAATTACATTACTTTCAAAATATATATTATTTATTTTCAATCATAATGTTTCATGTATTATTTTAATGTTCTTTTATACTAACAATACTTATAATGTTTATTTACTAACAATAACAATATAATACTAAATAAAATAACATTTACCATTTTTTAATAATAACAATATTACACTAACAATAATAATAATAACAATTTTATATACTAACTATAAAGTAATCATTAAGGTTTAACTAATAACAATATACTAACTAAAATAATGTTAGAGTTATAAAATAACATATTAATATATACTTTACTAACTAATCAAAATAATTTTTTAGGGTTTCCAACTAACTAACAATAATACTATAACTAACTTACTTACTAACTAAATTACTACACTTAACCTACTAATCCTAACTCACAATACTTATAATATAAACTAAACTAAAGTAACTAACAACATATAATTAATAAAATTATAATTAATATATAATTAAATAATATAATAACAATTCAAAAATAACACAAATATTATTTAAAAAAAAACCTACCTATTTTTAAAACTTTTTTTTTCCCGTAACCTCCCTTTCTTCTTTCTCTTTCTTTTGCTGGCGCCTTCTTCTTCTTCTTCTGCTGCTGCTGCTGTTTCTTCTGCTACTGCTTGAAGCTTCAAGTTTCCCCCGGGGGGGGGGGACGAATTTAAGGCCATAGTCCCGCCTCTGCATGTCTATTTTTTGCTTTTGATGCCGCCTATGGGAGGGTATTGATCACTGGTGCCGCCTATGGGATGGCATTCTTCAAGTTTGGTGCCACCTATGGGAGAGTATTTTTCACTTTCCCCTGTTTACATGCATGCCTCTTACTGTTCTCTTACTGTTTGGTGCTGTTCTCTTACTGTTTGGTGCAGGCTTTGTTGCTGGGGAGCCGACAGCAGGGTGGTGCCGCCTATGGGAGTGGCGTGACCACCCTGCTTTAACCCATTTTGGTAAATAATTGGGGGGGCATCCTATTTTGGAACATGTTTTTTTTTCCTATCCTATTTTGGTAAAAATCCCCATTTCCCCCCAAGCCCATCAGCACTCAGCCCAATTTTTTTTTTCTCAAATCCCAACTCCCAAGTTCCCAACCCAATTCTTCTTCCTTCCCCAAATCAAACCCCCCCAGCAGCCTCAAGAGTTAAGAATCCACCCCCTATTCTTATTTTCTGAGTTAGTAGCAGCAGCAGGTAAAAAATCATTATTTTTCTCTAGATATATTTATTTTCTACCATTGTTTTATGTTTCTATTTGTTCGCTAAGAAAAAAATCAGAGGAAAATAATTTTTTTCTTAGGGATTTAATTTCTCATGTTTTCTTCTTCTTCTCTGTTCTTCCATATTTTTTACATTGTTAAAACTAGATTCTTTGTTTATTTTTTTAGTTTCTTGATTTATTTTTTTAGTTTCGAATTTATTCTTGTTGGGATCTTTGTAGATTTATTTTTTTAGTTTCTTGATTTGATGCAAAATGCATGTGTTATTAATTTAAATGAACCTAAACAGTGAATATTGGGCTACTACTCTACTTATATAATATTTCTACTCCTAGTGTTCCAGAATCTAACCTTATTGCTTATCTTTGGTTAAAGAAATTTAGGTGTAAAGATAAGATTTAGAAGAATAAGTCTCAAAGGTTTGATAAAAGACAGCAGCCTAGGGCAACTGCCAACTACATTAATTCTTGATGGAGTGTGTGTGTGTCATTATTATATTTTCCTCATTTTATTGATACAAATTTAAAACAAGACAGAAATAAAAATAAGGTATTAGTAAAATTTTTAGAAATAAACAATACTAAAGTCATTTTTTTAATATTTAATTAGAACAAATATATTCGATTCGATTCGATTCGAAAAAATTTCAAATTAAGTTAGGATGATAAAATACGATTCGAAAATTCGATTAACTTGAAATTTTTTGATTCGATTCGATCGAATGCTCACCCTAATCTTAACAATCTTAAAGAATTGAATCTCAATGGAAATGCTCTAAGTGGTGCAATTCCTTCATGTTTGGGTAATTTGACATCTCTTCGCTATTTGGATATCTCAAATAATCGCTTCACTGGAAATATTGCTTCCACCCCCCTCACAAATCTCACAATGCTTCAATTCATCTCCCTATCAAAAAAATCAATTTCAACTTCCAGTGTCCTTCAATTCCTTGCAAATCATTCTCACTTTAAAGTCCTTCTAGCCGATGAAAACAAGTTGGTTGCAGAACCAATTGGTTTCCAAATATGGTGGCCAAAATTTCAACTTAAGATCTTTAGCTTGTTCAATTGTACGATAGAAGAACATGGGACACTAGGACTTCCTAATTTCCTATATTTCCAACATGATTTGAGAGACGTTGATCTTTCCTATTGCAATTTTGGCGAGATAAGGTTCCCACATTGGTTGCTACAGAATAATACAAGGCTACAACAACTTTACATGATAGATAGTTCAATTGCGGGTCCTCTGATCTTATCACCACATCCTAATTCCAAGTTGTCGGTACTCGATTTATCCAATAATATGATACAACATGAAATTCCTAGGAATTTTTGCTCACTTTTTCCACATTTAGAGTACTTGTTCATGTCTCAAAATGCCTTGACAGCTAATATTCCTCTTTGTTTGGGTGGTTTGAGGAGATTGCGAATGCTAGACTTATCCCATAATAATCTGTTTGGAGAAATTCCTGAAGAGTTGGGCGTAAGTATCTCTTTATTTTATCTTAGACTTTCAAATAACAGCTTGAGTGGCAACATATTTCCCAAATTTTATCGTTTATTTAATTCGTTGGAAGCATTATATTTGGACGGAAACAAGCTTGAGGGAAACATTCTTGATTTTTCACCCATTAGCTTTAAAATTCTCAAGGAGTTAGATGTGAGTGATAATCATTTCCATGGCAAGCTTCCAAGATGGTTATGGAATTGCACAGAATTGGAAATATTGGATTTCTCCAAAAACCATTTCGAGGGCGCCATTCCCACGGGATTATGCAACTTGGGCAATCTTGAATTCCTGGATCTTTCTCTAAATCATCTGTCTGGCACTATTCCATCTTGCTCTAATCTACAAAAGGTGATGCATGTACATTTGGCCAAAAACAGACTTAGTGGAACACTTTCAAATGCCCTTTTTATAAACTCTTCATTGGTAACATTGGATTTAAGTGAAAATAACTTAACAGGAAGAATTCCAGATTGGATTAGCACGCTACCTGCTTTGGGCGTTTTTCTTCTAAAAGCAAATCAATTAGATGGTGAATTTCCTGTACATTTATGCAGACTGCAATCATTAAGCATCTTGGACCTTTCACAGAATAAACTTTCCGGTCATATACCTTCCTGTTTAAGTAATTTAACTCTCAAGCCAAGGAGTGAAAAGTCTTACGACGTATCTAGTGATTTTGGGCTTCCTTTATTGGATGAGTTAATGGTAGACATGGGACTAACAACATATGATCTCATAGGCGATTCAGAGACTGAAAAAAGTTAACCTTTCATCTTCCAAGAAGAACAGGTAGAGTTTTCAACAAAGGGTGCAAGATACACGTACAAGGGTATTATTCTTGAATTGTTATCGGCAATTGATCTCTCTTGCAACCAACTCACAGGGAAAATCCCACCTGGATTGGGGAATTTGAGTGAAATCCGAGGTTTAAACTTGTCACATAACAACTTAACTGGACCTATCCCCTCAACTTTTTCAAAACTCAAGCAGATTGAGAGTTTGGACCTTTCCTAGCTACAACAATTTAAATGGAAGAATCCCCCCTCAGCTGACTGAGGTGACCACTCTGGAGGTATTCAGTGTCGCACACAACAACTTGTCAGGGCCTCTCCCTGATAGGAAAAATCAATTTGGGACCTTCGAAGAGAGCAGTTTCAAGGGAAACCCTCTTCTTTGTGGACCTCCTTTAAACAAGAGTTATCATGAAGGTGATTCACCAGGAACTCTAAGGGCTTTATCTAGTGAAGAAGAACACGGTTTTCTAGACATGGGTGATTTCTATATCAGCTTTGCAGTTTCCTTTGCAATTATATTCTTAGCAACTATCATTGTACTCTACATAAACCCATACTGGAGACGAGCATGCTTTTATTGCATCGAAGACCATAGCATTGCCTGCTATTTCTTCATTGTGGATAGTCTTCGTTGATTGCTCTACTTCAAAGGAAACAGCTAGCCCCATGCTTCTTCAATGGTTGTAGTTCTCGAGTTCAAGGTTAGGATATCTTTGTCCTTCTTTATGTTCAAGATGGAAGTGTGTAACGTTATCTAAGCAATAACTCTCACTTTGAAACTTATATTTTGTATAGTGATTGTTATCTGATTTTAATTATAAGAAACTATATTTGTTTATGGGTTGGGTCGGATTAGGTTCAAATTGGGCCCAATCAAAATTTTAAGCTCATTTGTTAGGTTTGAGTTTGATCTGTCCCGAAAAATGGGCTTAAAATTTTATTCAAGTCTGACCCGAATAAAAATGTTAAAATTTAGGTCCGGCTCATATTACTTTTTTTATATTATTTTTTATATAAATTAAAAAAAACAATACATTAAAAATACTAAAAACATTCAAATAAATATTTCCTAACAAATTGAAAATAATTTTTTTTAAAATATATATATTTATATATATACACACACACATACACGTAAATAACATTAAAATAGGTACAACTTAATAAGCAAATAACTCAAATAGTAATAAAATTAACAATAAAACAAGAGGTATACAATAACAACAAAACAATAATAATATATTAGTGAAATGGTAGTAAAATAATGAAAAAACAAGAAAATAGCAACAAAAAAAGTTAAAAAAAACAAAAAAACAACATTTTTATATATATTCGGGTCAAGTCCAGGCCGAAAAAACCTTACCCAAGGCCCGAATCGGGCCTAATTTTTTTTGCCAAAACTATTTTTTGGGGCTATATTTTTACACAAACCTCCACTTTTTGAGCATACCTTCTTGCCGGGCCAAGTGACTCAACCCATGAATAGATCTATAAGAGACACTAGGCACAGAATTTAACAAAAATAAATTTCAAATAAAAAGATAAAAATTGCATATAGCAAGGAGTTTTGAAATATAAAAATTTAAAAATAAAACTATTGAAAGAAATATCGCAAAATTTAACTAATCAATATAATAAAAATCTAGTCAAATGCAAAAAAAAATTAGTTTTGATTCGTTGATATAAAGATAAATTTCAATACTCTTTCATAAATTAGTTATAATTGTTAACAACAAAGCACTTTGCAACTGATCTCTTCTTACCGTCTCGATAACCAAGAGAAGCTTGTTATAGGTCTATTAATATTTTTAGGCCCTACACGAAATAATAAATTGGAGTCCCTTTTAAAAAAAATTATAAAATGTAATATAATAAAATAAAAACATATACTATAGTAATAAAATAAAAAAATTGGGGCCATCTTTATTTTGTTTTATTTCTTGCATGCAATGAAACGTTGATAAAAAACTTAAAACGATGAGGATTTTTTTTTCATGTTAAAAATTGAGAAAAATATTTTAAACCTTTTCTAGCCTTGGGCCTTGGATAGTCGCGCTCCCAAACTACTTTTAGAACTGGGCTTGACTTCACCATTGATAATGTGCCCAATTGACATATTTATTGTTCTTAATTTTGATATATTTTTGAATGAGATGTCACTAATTTTGAGCTTATTATTTGATTTTTTATTAAGTTCAAAAAAAAAAAAACTTGAAAAGTTTAAAAAGAGTTGAAGATATGAGTTATCGTTAATGTTTTAGGTCAAAGAACAAAATTGATGGATAAAAATTTATTTTGAAAACTTTTATTTTAAAATTTATTTGTAAAAGTAATACTTTTTAACTTTTGATGCAGATAATATTTTAATATTTTATATTTTGATTATTAAAAATAAATCTTTAATACTATATTAAATTAGAGATATTAAATGAGATTAGACTATTATATTATTTATATATATATATATATATATATATATGCGTTGGAAGAGGATGCTCAACCCCGTGTTCTTTGAATTAAAATGAATTGCAAATTTCAATTCTGTTTGTGTCTTCTGAATAACTTTTTAACTTTTCTTTCATTTATTCTTTTTTCATTTTTGTTAAAACTTTCCTTCTAATATTTGTTATTTCTCAGTAGACAGACAATATTGTATTATGAAGTTATATTAACATCAAACTAAAAAGAATTCACTAACTCGGTGTACTGCGAAGTATAATTGAAAGAACTGATACGATCGGTATTTGTTCTAATTGGCCTACCGATAAACACATTGACATGTCCAATTGCGTGAGTGGTTGGATTCATCAAGGAAAATAACAATCAAATTTATTGAGGCCGTTGGTTCAAGTTGAGCCCTTTTAGTTGGCAAGGCTACTGAAGAGTTAAATCTTGGACGTGTATTTTGTTGTTGCTCGTTCGGTAAGGGTTAGTTGTTGGGCATTCCCACAATCAATTTACACAAGAAAAAGTTAATGATATGAGGCATCCTAAACTACTATAATCGACTTATTAGTTGAAGCAGAATTTATTTTCAAAATTTAATTTGAAGTCGGGACCAAAAACCAGTATTCAATCTTAATTCATTTATGTTTATTTTATTGTTGTTTGGATTATAATTAGTTCAACACGAAGGAGATAAGTGGTTGGAAGAGTTAGAATCAGAGTTGTACATCAGGTGTAAGCAATATTGTGGGCTTAATTTTATTGAAAAGATGATGAACAACAAAGTGCTGAGCAACTTGTCCAACCAAGCCTTTACGATGCTATTGGAATTATTTCATGATGCATTGCCGGAAGGAAATAGGTTGCCCTGCATCGTACTATATATAAAACAATTGTAACTAGTAAGCCAAATGCTTTTTACCTATAAACAAACTTACGTTTTCAAATTTACGTAATTTATTTTATCTCAAAAAATTTCTACGCTTTTAATTTCAATTTTCAAATCCAACCTTCTTTTACATTTTATATCAAATCTTCAATTAATTTCACTAGTTCAACTGTCGAACCAATAATAATTAAATAAATAATTAAGATTTCATAAAAATATAAAAGAATTTTGAAATAAAAGAATTTACTAAACCAGTTCAATTGTCAATTTTTGTCTCCATTTTCAATCTTTTACCAATTTCAAGCAGTTCTCGAGTCAATCAATTTTAATCCCTTTGTTCAGATTATTATATTGATCAATTATCGGTTCATCCGATCTAATCTTAATCTAGTAATATTGGTCACATCGTCAAATTTTAACTGAATCTAAATTCATGGATTAAAATGAATCTAGTTGTCAACTTCAAAGCAAAATAGACCAAAAAAATATAAATACCAAAGTGGACCTAGTTGCCAAGTTTAAGTACTACAAATTATACATTTATCAGTATCCATTACTCTTTTAAAATTTAAAATTTAATCCCTATAATTTAATTTTGAGATATGAAGTCATTATCATTTATTTATTTGAAAGTCTTGGGCCTACCATCCAATTTTATCATCAGAATATCGATGTAAATAATAATAAAAGAAAGGAAAAATAAACTTTTTTACTCATCAATGCCTATTTTTTTTTTAATTTAGTCCAAAAACATACATTGTAAAAATATAAAACATTTTATTCTTAGCCGTCAAATCTGAATTAATATGGACTAATGAAAAGTTCATGTTTGGGAGAGATGATATTAGTAAATAATATTTTTTTTTTTTGAAACATTTTATATTTGCATAATTTTTTATTTTTATAAACTGAATTTTTTAATTTGAAAGAGCTTTTTTTTAATTTTTGGAATTTTCTTTTATAAAAAATGATTTTTTTAAAAAATTATTGAAAATACAAAAAAATTATAATTTATAATTTTATGTAATTAAAATTAGGAAAGAAAGCTTACCCTTTGAATGAAATACTTCCTACATCAAGAGCACTGTGACCAACTTCGTTGTTTCCCTGGTCATCTTTTGTTAGAAGTTATACAACAATTGGTAAAAGTATTATGGAGATTTTTATTTTAAGAGTCGGATTGCCATTTAGCTTTTCTATTAAAAGTTTAGCAAATTAGCTTTCGTACACAATATCAAAAGTAAATTGACCCTTCCTCTAAAAGTTCCGTCCATTTCTACTGTTAAATGATGACTTAACTAATAAAACAAGTACGTAGCGACACATAATACGCCATGTGTATCCCATGCTAATGTGAAAAACTATGTCTAGGATAAAAACAAATATTTAGAAAATAAAAACTTAATAAAATAAATTATTTGGAAAATCATGTTTAGGATGAATCTAGACAAATAGTTGTTCAAACATACTTCGACGATAATTTGCTCATATTCATCCTAAATATGGTTTTTAAATAATTATTAAAAATCATTTATCTAGGTTCATCCTAGACATGCCTTTTCAAATAATTATTAAAATAACTAGTTATTTTTAAAAAAATATTAAAAAAGTAATAAAATATTTCAATAATTTTTTAATAATTATTTGAGAAAAACATGTTTAGGATAGAACTTGGACAACTGTGTGTCTAAGTTCAAATGCACGTAGACAAAAGGTTATTTTAACATATTTGTGTGATTTTTTTGAAAAACCACATCTAACATTAAACTTCAATTATTTTTGTTTAATTTTATGATGTAATTATTTATACGTATCATATTTGTGTTTGGCTGTCATATTATAGCAATTTTCTGCTATAGACTCCAAGACCATTTTTAGACATCTTATTAATGTTGTTAGGTTTCTGAGTGTTAGAAATAAACTAATTAGTTCTTTCAATTCTTTTTCAAGTAATATATTATGAGTCCAAATAAGAGTTTTATAGTTCAAAATATGATTAAAACATTAAAGTGAGGTAGTCTAAGTTACAGGAATTTATCAAAAATAATCTTCAAGTTTCTTTTACTCTAATTTATCTTCCATATAAATATATAAATATATATATTACTACAGCAAAACAGACTTTTAGCGGCGTTTTTAGTGGCATTTTAAAGACAAACGCTGCAAAACGCCGCTAAAAAATGAGTAATAGCGGCGTTTATTTAAAAAACGCCGCTAAAAATGGTTTATAGCGGCGCTTCTGGAAAAACGCCGCTAAAAGTCCGATCTTTAGCGGTGCTTTTGGAAAAACGCCGCTAAAAATTCGGGCTTTAGCGGCGCTTCTGTAAAAACGCCGCTAAAAGTCCGAGCTTTAGCGGCGCTTCTTGAAAAATGCCGCTAAAAGTCCGATCTTTAGCGGCGCTTCTAGAAAAACGCCGCTAAAAGTCCGATCTTTAGCGGCGCGTGTAGAAAAACACCGCTAAAAGTCCTATCTTTAGCGGCGCCTCTAGAAAAACGCCGCTAAAAGTCAGAGCTTTTCTTTAGCATTTTTTTGGATTTTTTAAATTTATATATTAAATAATTTATTATATAATCGTAAAAGGGATATATTATTTTTAAAATATTAAATTAATTATCATTATAGTTTAGTAAATTTGTGAATATAAGGAGTACGCCTAGCATATTTAATTTCTTATATATATATATTAGAAATATATTTTACATTATTTAAAAGATAATAGATAAGCTTTATATATATTAAAATTAAAAAAATTGTAACCCATGCATCTGTAGAGAAACAAAATTAAGTAAATTGAAAATGTTATTTAAATTTATTAAAATATTGAAAGAAATATTATATAATATTCAAAACTTATCTAAATAATTTAGGGTTTAACGCTATAATTAAGGGTACTTTAGTCGTTTGTATGGGCTGACTAGGGTTTTGAGTTCAGTGTTTCAAGATTTAGGAATTAGGGTTTATGGTTTATGGCTTAGAGTTTAGGGTTTAGGGTTTAGGGTTAGTTATGGCTTGGGTTTATGGGTTTATGGGTTTGTGGGTGTATGGTTGAAGGTTCACAGGTTTAGGGTTTATCGAATGAAGATAGAATATCAAATTTTATTTAATCATTAAGAAATTATAAAAATATATGCTATAAATTAAATCTGATTGTGCATCTCTTTATCCTTAAACCCTAAATTGTAAATCCTACATGGTCTAAACCCTAAACTCTAAATATCAAATTTAGATTTTAAACCCTAAATCATAACTCTAAATACTCGATCATAAACTCCTAAACTCTAAATACTCTAAATACTCGACCATATGGGTTTAGATTAAATTAGTGTATTTTAATTTATATATTAAATAATTTCTTATATAATTGTAAAATAGATAACATTAATTTTAATACATTAAAATTATGATTCTAGTTTAAATTACTTAAGAGAAAAATATTTGTTAAAAATGAAAAAAAATATTAAATAATTTCTTATATAATCGTAAAAGAGATAGTATTAAATTTAAAATATTGAATTATTCTCATGATAATTTGGGGGGTTATGGTTTAATTTAGGGTATATAGTTTATGGATTAATCTTTATAGTTCTAGAGTTTATATTTTAGGGTTTAAGGTTTAGGATTTAAGATTAAGGGTTAGGTTAGGGTTTAGGCTGGGTTTATAGTTTAGTTTTTATTATTTTAGAGTTATAGGGTTTTGAGTTTAGTGCTTAAACCATATCTAATAATAAAGTTAGAGTCTTAGTGTTTAGGGATTTCAGTATTAGAAATTTTGATAAAAAAGATAAAAATTATATTATTTTAGGGTTTAGGGTTTAAATTAGATTATTTCTTTAATTACTTCTGCAATGTAATATATATATGAGTTAAGGTGTATAATTTAGGGGTTAGGATTTAGGTATAAAAAATTAAATTATAAAATTGTACAAATTAAACATATTATTAGAAACAAAATAAAATTAATTTAAAGGAATCTAATAAATAATTAAAGTAAAAAAAATTAATATTGGCTCAGCAAAAAAACAAATTACTAACAAAACGAAGCCGTTTACTTGGGGATTTAGCGGCGCTAGCCCTAAAACGCCGCAAATGAGTAGCAATAGTGGCGTTTTTTTTTAAAACGCCGCAAAATGAAATTAAATTTTCTCGCTAATTTTACTCCGCTCCTCTTCTTTTCGTCTAGGTCTTCTCCTTTTTGTTCACTTAACCTTTCCCAACAGATTTCTCCTTTTCGTGCTCTTCCCCTTTCCCAACAGGTAATCCCCCCTTTCTTTCTTCCCTCCTTTTGGGTTTTCTTTTTCCTTTTCTTTTTCCTTTTGGGTTTTCTTTTTCCTTTTGGGATCGAAAGCGGATCAACGAGGTGCTTGATAAGCAGCTCGAACGATCCTCGCCCTCCACTTCCAGAGTGATCAACGGCAAGGATAAGTCTGCACGTTATCTCTTCCCCGGAAAGCATCCACCTGATCATCATCGCGACTCTCGCTCCGTTTCTTTACCCAAACCCAACGCTAAAGGTATAGACATAACAACATATCCTTCTTGAATTAGGACTATTTTGTTAAAAAAAAAATAGGACTTCCCTCTTTTCTTGTGAGAAAAGACGACAAATTGGGTTTTTTTTTTTAAATGATCATATATCTAGGTCTAGACCTTACTGTTTTAAAATTTTACTCTTCTTCCATTATTTGAGTATTATTTATTTTTAACGAAATTAGTTTTGCTTTTATTGTTCTTGATATGATGTAATTGGAACTGAATATAAATGGAACTCTTGAGTTTTTATTGTTGAAACACAAATTAATAATGCATATATTCTGATGCTTTAATTTCAGAGAGACATAAAACATCAGAAAGGTCAAAGGTTCTAAAACCACACCTAACATCCAAGTTTCGATGAGATGATTGCTTTGCTATCTATAAAGTTGGAAAAAGAGACATACTTTGTTAGTTTTGAATTGTCACAGTTTTTGGTGTTATGAGATTACATGGATATTGGCCAAACATTGTATTTATATGAATGTTTTTTGCTAAACATCTGCATTTATATTTTGAATGAACCATCGGTTTTGATCCTTGAAAATAAGTCTGTTTTTGCTTTTTTGTGTTACCCCGTTATCAAGGGAACAGGGGCCGGGGCAATTTCCAAAATTAAATGAATTTTGATTCATATATGTTGATGAACCTCTAGACGTTCAGCTTTGTGAATTATGAAAGTGTACTTTAATTCATGATTTGAACCATGTTTTCAGAGTGAGGGTTATTATCTTTTGGTGTTTGGTGACACTGATTTTCTATTTCACTTGTTAGGGACATTTGTTGATGCAAAATTTTGGTTGTAATGGTTGCAGATGAATCTGAAACTGACAGTGAAGAGTCAGATGTTAGTGGTTCTGATGGAGATGACACGTCTTGGATTTCATGGTTTTGCAACCTACGTGGAAATGAATTCTTTTGTGAAGTTGATGATGACTACATCCAAGATGATTTTAACCTTTGTGGGCTAAGCAGCCAAGTTCCTTATTGTGATTATGCACTTGATTTGATTTTGGACGTTGAATCTTCCCATGGTAAGCTTACAGTTAGTTTCTCCTGAGGTTAAGTTGTTAGGATGTGTGAAATTTTGTTCCATCTTGTTCTTGTTGAAGCCGTTTGTTCCATTCTGCTTTTAGTTTTTGGAGACTTGAGAGTGTTAATGCTAATCTCATTCACATTCTTCAAAGCATATAGTTTTATGGCATGCTTTTATTCTGATCTGGCTGTGTTTAGATCTTGACGACCTTAAAAGTTTAAACTTTTGCTATATATGATGTTCTTGATAATAATAGTTTATTAGAGTGAAACATATTGTTTATATCATCTAGCACCATGGCAAGTCTCCTTTCTCTTATTATGTTCTTGGATCTGTAATTTGTGTTAGGGCTGAAATCGGTAGGAGATATGTTTACAGAGGAGCAAAATGAATTAGTTGAATCTGCAGCGGAGATGCTTTACGGTCTGATTCATGCCAGATACATATTGACAAGCAAAGGAATGGCTGCTATGGTGAGATGTCTACCATTATGTTTGATGTGATACTTTCATGTTTTGATATATATATATATATACGCGTGTGTGTGTGTGTGTGTGTGAAATGAAATGAAATGGGTATCCCTAAAAAGCTTGATTTCTAAATTGGGGCTCTAATAGTTTACTGTTAATTGTTTATTTAGATCCGGTCATTCTAGCAGCGATATCGTCCAAGATAAGCAGTTCAAAGAAGGCAAAATTGGAGACGAAATTTAAGGGATTTGAGTGGCCTGTTGATGAACTTAAGGTGTTTGTGGAAGAGGAGTCGAGGAACTCTAACGGAGGCAGCTGGATTTGATCAAAAGGTAAGATTATATTTGTTGTTGTTTTCCTTGTTCATTATAGTTGCTTCTGCAATTATCAATGGGTCAGCTGCAGTGGAGAAGGTTGGGATATATGAGCTGAAGAAAGGTGATCTGAGTATTAAATTCACCAACTGGGGTGTAACTATTGTTTCAGTCTTCCTCCCTGAATGGTCTGTTTCTTTCTCTTCAACTTTACATTATTAATCTAAGTTGGGATTTGTTTTAATTGTTAATTAATTTATTTATCCATTTTAATAATAATTATAGGGTATATTAAATGTGATTGTGATTTTGAGAATTTTGTTTAAAATAAATATCTTTTTAATTAAGCAGCATAATCATAAAAGAATATTAATTAATGAATAGCGTATGGAAACATTTTATTGCTCCTTTTTAGCAAATGATATTTATAATCAAATAAAAACTTAAAACATTTATGATACATGCATACAAAATTTTATATGTATTCTATAGTCAGACTATATTACTAAATCAACAAGTAATTATATACTGCTGGTAATTATGAATTTTAAAAAAACAACAACTTTGGGGCTGGAAGTGAGAATTCTGACTCCTATTGATTGAATGATTTTATAGTGATTGAAATATATATTTGGTTTTTAAGTTATGTCTTTCACTTGCTGCAGGCATTTTGAATCTGGGATTTGTCTGCTGTGATATATAGCCCTTGGGATTTGTCTTCTTCCTTGCAGCAAGTCAACAACTGAGGCTGAGTTAATGTTTGTACTTCATCTTCCATTAATGACTTTTCACTTCCGGGGTTAGGCTGCATTATCAAAGCCTAGGACTAGGGTCACCATTTGGCCAAGAACTGAATTATCTTACAATAGAATTAATTGAATTGACATGAACACAATATACATATGTGTATGTATAATGAACACAATATACATGTGTATGTACAATAAAAGTTACAACTAAATTTTTGAGTGTCGAGCAAGAACATCTCCACCAGCTTTTTATTCAGGTCTACCCTTTTGTGTTTCAGTATTATCTGGGCTTAGCTTTCTGTTGATTTTGGGTGTAGAGCTTTTAAGGACTACTTTTAACTGATACTGATCTTGGTGCTAATTTATGGCAAATTTTCAGGTCATTACCTCTTTACATGGGAATATAGAGGTATGCATTGTCTTTCAGTTATCATGCCTTCTTTTTTTCAGTTTTTGTAATATTTTGATACCCTTCAATTTTATACGGAATTGGGGGGAGCTAGTGTAAAATAGGTTACCTTGGGTATTGAACCTGAATTTGGTGAAAGTATCACTTATAGGACATCTGTTGGATAAATGATTTTGTCATTAGATATGGTTTTATAATATCTTTTTTCCTTGGAATGAGGTTGTTTCTTGTGCATGTTCTACTGAGTGTTAAGGTTTTTTATAATCCTATTATTATTATTTTCTATGATATTAAATTGGTCATCATTTAATGGGAATATAATTTGCTGGCTGCTCCATCTTCCTGTTCTTTTAAAAGTAGGTGATAACAATTTCAACTACTAATGCAGTGAATGTGGTCATCGAGAGTGAGGGTTAAGGAGGGAAACACTAGTGTTGATCATTTAAAAGCACATCATTTTGTTTGATGCATTAAGATCTTGATTAATCATTTGTGGAAGCTGTCGTTTATTTTGATGTCAAATCTATACAGATTCTGTCTACTTTGTGGCTTGTTGGTAACTCAGTTGAGGAAGCATTATTCTCTTTGGAAATCCTTTTGTCTAATAAGAGAATCTATTGTAGCTATTGAATCAGTGTTTTGATAGTATAGTTATTTAATTGAGTTTATAATTGAGGTTATCTTGGTAAATTCCTAGTTTGCTAAAATCAGCTTTCTCTGTAGTCCATTCCAAGTTCCCGATACCTTTATATGGTCCTTTCCTTTTCATTTTTAAACAACATTTAAGGGGCACTGCGCCTAGATGCTTATAATTCTTTTGAGCTTCCGTGTATGTCTTTTATACAACTCTTTGCAGTCTGTATTAGAATTGATATTTTGGTAATTTATGTTTTTAAAGTGGCTTTCAAATTATAAGGTTGCGAATGATTCTTATCTTAATTTCTCATTTTCTGTTCGGATGTAATTTTCTGGTTTTATATTTTAGACATATGTACTCCCCTTGATGTTCTGTTGCAATAAAAACTTAAAATGTTATTTTCTTTTAGCTCTAGCCGCATATTGAACTGATTTAAGTATATTGGATAAACTTAATTTATATCAGTGGGGTGCATCAAGGAAGAAATTTTAGAGACAGAAATAGGCTTCCATGAGGAGTTCCTCTATAGATTTGGAACCTTATGGAATTGTTTGAGTCATTTCATTGGTGATAGATTTATCTTTAATGTAATATTGACATGGCTGCACCTCATTGTAGGTAAATGATCCACCAGTTCGAAATTCACAATCTTTCATGATAGAGATGCGGGCAGCCAGAATGGTGAGTAACCCTTTTTTGTTTAATGTACATAGACAATGATACATTTTGAGTTCCAATATCTGACATGATAGATAATATAAATCCACGGTACAACCATTTTCACAAAGTCCACAGCTCAGATTAAAGAATCTTCATTATCATCTTTTTTCATTGCCACCGTTCTTACATTACCAATATACTGACTGCAGGTCCAGGCAACTGATTCTTTGCTTAAGTTAGTGTCTGAGTTGAAGCAGACAACAATCTTTTCAGGATTTGCGTCACTTAATGCTCATGTCGAGCAAAGAACTACCGAGTTTAACCAACAAGGAGAGAGAACAGATCGAATGTTGGCTAGGATCGGAGAAGAGGCTGCAGCAAGCCTCAAGGAGCTTGAATTTTTTTTTTTTTGGTTTAAATGTTATGGGCTGAAAAATGTTTAATTTTACTATTTTTCCTTAAATATTTTTATAATATTTTAATTTTATTCTTTTTTATAATATTTTATTTCTTTTTATTTTTTTTTATTTTTGTGACTTTTAGTGGCGTTTTCAGGAAAAGCGCCGCTAAAGGTGGAGACTTTTAGCGGCGTTTGTGGAAAAAGCGCCGCTAAGTCTCCACCTTTAGCGGCGTTTGTGGAAAGAGCGCCGCAAAATTTCTCCACCTTTAGCGGCATTTGTCTGAGGAGCACCGCTAAAAGTCATGTTTTTAGCGGTGTTTGTGGGAAAAGCGCCACTAAAAGTCTTCACCTTTAGCGGCGTTTGTGGAAAAAGCGCCGCTAAAAGTCTCCACTTTTAGCGGCGTTTGTCTGAGGAGCGCCGCTAAAGTCATGTTTTTAGTGGCGTTTGTGGAAAAAGCGCCGCTAAAAGTCATGTTTTTAGTGGCATTTGTGGAAAAAGCGCCGCTAAAAGTCCTAGTTTCTAGCGGCGTTTTTTCAAAAACGCGCTAAATTTTTATGATGCCTCATTTAGCGGCGTTTTTTGTGGCGTTTTTCAAAGCGCCGCAAATTCTATTAGTGGCGCTTAAAAACGCCACTAAAAGCCTAAAAAAAGGCCGCTAAAAGTCTGTTTTACTGTAGTAATATATATATATCAACTTGATAAGTTGAGCATTGAATTGACTGCTTGGTTTAGATTGTACCATTTGGATGAAATTTCAGTAAATTTGAAACAACTGAAGACAAGTAAGGTTGCTACGTAGGTTTCTCATTTCAGATAAATTATTATTGTTGTTGCTTAATGGATAAAAGGAAATAGTGGTAAATGAGGTTGCATTATCAATGGATACTGATCAGACAGATTAATAATCTAAGGCAGTCGCCAAGGCATTTATATGTATTTTTGTTTTTGTTTTGATATTGTATTTTTATAAAATTTTTAAATGTCTATTTATTTATATTTGTTATGAATATCTTTTTAAGTAGATGTCCATCAAGATCAAGATAAGTTTTAATATATTTTAAATTCTTATAGTCATTAGAAGTAGATCTCTACTTCATTTATACTTCTTATGCCTATAAATAGAGATTTTAGAGAAATTTTGTAAATATTTCGATTGATCAATAAAATACGCTCTCTATTTTGCTCTCTCATTTTCTTTGTTCTTTACTCTCTGTCTATTTATTTTATAACACGTTATCAGCATGATTCTCTTTTAAATATAGTCAACCCAAATCGGCTATTCAAGTTGTTGTCGATTGCCTTCTAGAGCTATTGCAATTTCAGTCTTCAATTGAGGCTTATGTACAATGAGAAATCATTAAAGCCTTTAACAACTCAGATCTTCAAGTATATTTTACTGTAATTTGTTTATTATATCATGTTTATTATAATTGGAGACTAATCATGACAACATGAATAAATAGATTTTGATTTGAAATCCACGTATATTTGTGATGGTGATTATGAAATAAAAAAATCTATTGGGACGTTTATAAGTTCGTCTTAATAAATCTATTACATTCCCCAAAGTGAATGCAAGCATAAAAGACAATAAAAACCAATATTATTCCAATATTTGGTAGTACAAAATTAGTCGAAAGCTTTAAAAGAGCTAATATATTAATATCTTGTAATGGTTAATCCATTGGTTTTAAAATATATTCATCATAATGGAAATCATATTGAGATTGTGAATGAAGAAAATATTATATTTCATATGAATCACTATTACTGTAAATATCTATTTTGAAAGGATGAAAAAAAAAGGGATGATTGAGTTATTGATTACTTTTGTTATTAAATTGAATTGACTATGACTATCTTTGTGATCTTCTTTTGTCATGATCCCCATTAAGGGATTGAAAGCAAAATATTTTACTATGAAAGATTTACTTATGATCAATAGAATATTGTAATTTTATCTAAAACTCGTTACGGTTGGATGCGCCTGAAGTTGCAAGTTTTTAAAATTGTGAGTATAAATTTACAATTCTCAATTAAAATTTCGTGAAAAAGTGTATTTGCTGAGAACCTTGCAAGAGAGAACTTATTCAACTTTTCATGATTCAAATGTGCTCCTCCTACAGTAGCAATATCATGAAAAAAAATTTACTTATGATTGAATGAAAGTTTTTAATCACGAAACCTAATCATTCCCTGAAGAGAATGTAACAATATATATTAAATTTGAAAAACATAATTTTTTATGTGGATGTAGTAAGTTGGACTATAATAATAGTTATGGAGGATGGTCATAATAAATTTTCTCACCACCAGAAGTGGAAAAATGAAGAAAGAAAAGACCAAGAATTCTTAAGAACTCTTGAAGAAGAGAGACAACTTATGTATGAAAAGTCATTGGTTATGTTGTAACACCCCAAACAAGGTCAATACGCTGCGACCAAATCTGGTATGTTACAGGATTAGAGGTTTTGAAATTTTAATGAAACAACGTGACTTAGAAACCATTTTTTGTTAAATGTCTGTGTTGAAAAATGTTTTACAGTTGTGTTTGAAAGTTTTGTGCCGACTTCTTTTTAATCAGATCAAAAGGTTGTGAACAGATCTATTATTTTACGAAAGCCAAAATCAAGGATTCTCGTAAAGTGACATTTTAAAATGGTGTTGCAGTTTTAATAAAAACTCCGAATTAATTAGTTACTTGCAATCCATCTTTTGTTAAGCACTTTGAAAACTATTTATTTATATTTTCAATTTTTCTGAAAAACCCCATATTCGACAATTTATAAACCACGCATTATCAGCATAAAAATCTAAAACCCAATTTAACGTTATAGCGGTCTTATTACATAATAAAATCCCAAAATTAATAGTGAGTTTAAATAAAGAAACCGAATTTGCTAGAACAATGTTGCATGGCCACTTCGAGTCCGCCTCGGCTCCAAATCCGCGATCTAGCTATTACCTGTAAAATTAAGTAGAGCGGTGAGTCACCGAGACTCAGTGTGTAATTGCCCTTATAAAGTAATCGGGCCCACAAATGCACATTGGGCCTTAGCCCACACAACATAGCATATTGAAGATGTACGCAATGCAACCCAGCCCAACCTAGTTTTCCATCTTCTAGGTCTCCTGAATCTCCAGACACCCGTGGCATCAAGCTACTATGGTCCCAGACCACCTGTGATAGAGTCACAGAATATATAAACATGGGGCTAACCCACTGTGGTCCCAGACCACTGTGACGATCTCTGATAAGTATACGTAGGGCCAACCCACTGTAGTCCCAGACCACTGAGACAAGTCACTGATAATCATATGTATACGTGGTTCCAAACCACTGTGGTCCCAGACCACTTGTGACAGAGTCACAGAATAGCACATCCCCTTTCATCATCTCCCAAAACCCATGCAACATAATATCATACTGAGATGAATGCAACATACTTTCAATGTACAAAGTATAATAAATTCATACATACAGTAATTCGAAAGTATCAAAACAGTCGTTTCGGCTTTCAGCCAACGCAGTTAATGACATGAATTTATTAACAAAGTAAAGTGTGAGCATTACACACCTGATAAAGTGTAAAACTAAACTCTCTACGTCGATGCTCTCACTAGCAGTGACAACGGCTATTTGCCTAACCCAGGCAGACATCGACTCTTTACCACAACCTGTTGGATAGTCTCGAATCGCCGACACAGCATGTCTTTTAAATTTAAGAGCGGAGACTACAGGTCCACTCCCTTCCCCAACTTGACCAACGCTTAAAACCCGAATGGAAAGGTAAGATTCGAAAATCAACTGATTCTTCAAGTTTTGGTCTTCAAAACATTCGGCTTCTGAGGTTTCCCGGAGTAAGCGTTTCAAAATAATATAAAGAGAAGGGATCAGCCAAAATCTAATTATTAAAACACAATAGCTATTCGGCTATGATTCCCATAATACAAAAAAGAAAAGAAGAAACGGAAGAACCCATTTACCTTGCGATTACCGAAGATTCGAGAGGATCAAAATGGATTTACTGCCCAAAAGAATACTCCTACTTTAAACTATCACCGTCACTTGAAGAGGGACCTTCAGCAATCTACTTACACCTTGCTCCTTAGTATTCGGCTAACAATCAAACTGAAAGAACAAAAGAAGAGGTAATGATGAGAGGTAGCAAGGTTTCGGCAAAAAGAAAGAAAACACAAGGAGGATTCGGTTTGAGAAGGAAAAGATAGTGGTGGAGGAGAGAAGAGAGTTTCGACTTTAGGGAGGAAAGAGTGTAGAAAAAGAAGAAGAATTTTGAACAAACAACAAGGGAATGATTCGATTATGAAGAAAAAAAAAAGAGGAGGATGACAATGGTGAAGTAACAAGGTTTCGGTTAACACATACAACTTAAGGAGAAAGATGAAGCAAAAGAAATGAGATGGAAGTTTCAGCTATAGGAAAGATATAAAGAGAAAAAGTGATGAGAGAAAAAGAGTGGAAAAAGAGTGCTACGGTCTTTCTTTGGAAACCAAAAGAATTTAATCTCCCTTGTTCAAATGTTCCCCCATTGCCGTCCACTCATTTAAAAGAGTTAGAAATTATTTTGGCTGCCCATAATCCATTTTTGGTTGTCCCCCTTCTTGCACAAAAATTGTTTAATTTCCAGCCCCATACGTCCATGCCATCCCATGTCTTTTAATCATTTTTTAAATTCAGCCAATGCTCCCCATTTTATTCACGCATGCTTTGATTCCCACCAAGGTTTGTTCTTTCATTTTAAAATCAGCCCATGCTCCATTCATGTCTCCACCTTAATGGGCTTGAATTTCTCCACGTGAAACAACAAACTCCCATGCTATTCCATTAAAATAATGTGCCCATCATATCTTGTTTTATTTCTTAACTATTTGCCTATCTAATAAATAAACAATTGAAGGCAACAAGGAATCATGGGTGGAATAATTAATTGAAGCATGGGGCTGAAATTTAAAAATGGAAGACAACATGTGTGAGCATTTCACCAAGAGGGACATTCGGCCATGGCAATAAAGAATGTTAAAATTGTTTTTCTCCAATTTGCTAGCATGTTCATGGCTGAATATTATTATTATATTTTCAAAATAATGCATGTGCATGTCTTGACCAAACAGCCCTTCCATTTCCAGGATGTTACAGTTTTACCCCCTTTAAAGAAATTTTGGCCTCGAAATTTACCTGATCAAAAGAGGTGAGGGTATTGCTGTTGCATCACATCCTCTGGCTCCCACGTGGCTTCCTCCGAATTTGTGATTCCGCCACAAAACTTTAACCAACGGAACTATCTTCCTTCTCAATATTTTAACATCTCGGTCCAAGATCTGAACTGGCTCTTCTTCAAAAGATAAATCAGGTCTTACTTCAATTTCTTCTACCGGCACTATGTGAGATAGATCCGAACGATAGCGCCTTAACATTTACACGTGAAATACATCATGTATCTGACTTAACTCTGGAGGTAACTCCAGCTGATAAGCTACTGGTCCCATACGTTTCAAAACTTGATAAGGCCCGATGAACTTGAGGCTCAACTTGGCCTTTCATCCAAACCTTAAAACTTTCTTCCAAGGCAAAACTTTCAGAAAAACCCGATCACTCACTGAGAACTCTATCTCCTTACTCTTCAGATCCGCATAAGATTTTTTCCTGTCGGAAGCTTCCTTCAACTAAGTCTAAATCAGCTTAACCTTTTTCTCTGTTTCTGAAACCAATTCCAGACCCAATAACTGTCGCTCACCCAACTCTGTCCAGCAAGTAGGAGTGCGACACTTCCGACCATACAACGCTTCATAGGGTGCCATCTGGATACTGGATTGATAGCTATTGTTGTATATGAATTCCGCCAGTGGTAAGAAATCCTCCCAACTACCCCTGAAGTCAATAACACAGCCTCTCAACATGTCTTCTAAGATCTGAATTACCCTCACAGGCTGACCATCAGTCTGTGGATGAAACACTGTGCTGAAATCTAATCTTGTACCCAACACTTGATGCAATGCCTTCCAAAACCGCGATGTAAACCTAGGGTCTCTGTCTGATATGATAGACACAAGTACCCCATGCAACCTCACAATCTCTGCTACATACAGCTTGGCTAACTTCTATAGTGAGTAGTCAACACGAACCGATATAAAGGGAGCAGACTTCGTCAACCGATCCACAATTACCCATACTGAATCCTTCTTAGTAGGCGTAAGACGTAGCCCACTAACAAAGTCCATCGTTATCTTTTCCCACTTCCAAAGGGGAATCTTCACTGACCGTAACAACCCCGAAGGCAACTGATGTTCTGCCTTTATCTGCTGACACGTCAAGCACTTACTCACAAACTCGGTAACTTCTTGTTTCAGACCTGGCCACCAGAACTGTTCACGTAAATCCCGATACATCTTACTCCCACCAGAATGTATAGCGTATGAGCTACTATGCGCTTCCTGCAGAATCTTCTGTCTTAACTCGGAACCCTTTTGCATACAAGCCTTTCCACGAAAGCACAATACCCCATCACTGTTCAAACTAAAATCTTCTGTCTCACCACCTTCCACTTGCTGAAATTTAGATCTCAACAACTCATCTAACAACTGCTTCTCTTTAATCTGACCTATCCATGAAGGCTTTACTTGAAGTTCAGCTAACAAGCTTCCATCCTCATACAAACTAAGATGAGCAAACATTGCCCTCAAATCCGGTATCACCTTACGGCTCAACGCATCCGCCACTACGTTAGCTTTACCTAGGTGATACTCGATTTAGCAGTCATAATCTTTCAACAATTCAATCCACCTCTGCTGCCTTAAATTCAACTCCTTTTGGGTAAGGAGATATTTCAGGCTCTTGTGATTTGTATAGATAATCAACTTCTCTCTATACAAGTAGTGTCTCCAAATTTTTAGAGCAAACACTGCCGCTGCTAACTCAAGATCATGCGTGGGATAGTTTACTTCATGCGGTCTTAGCTGCCGAGATGCGTACGGAGCAACTACTTTCCTCTCTTGCATCAACATACATCCTAACCCTGTGTGCGACGCATTACAATAAACAACAAACTCCTTCCCAGCCTCAGGCTGAATCAATATTGGTGCCTCAGTCAAAATCCTCTTCAACTTCTCAAAGCATTCCTGCTGCTTATCTAACCAGACAAATGGTACCCCTTTTCGTAACAACTTGGTTAATGGTGCAGCTATTAACGAGAACCCCTTAACAAACCTATTCTAGTAACCATCTAACCCAAGAAAACTCCGAATTTCTGCTCCTGACTTCGGTGGTTTCCAATCCAAAACAACTTTAATCTTCCGAGGGTCAACCCTAATTCACTCGACAGACACAACATGCCCTAAAAAAGTAACTTCCCTTAACCAAAATTCACACTTACTAAATTTGGCATACAACTGCTTTTCTCTCAAAATCTGCAGAACCACCCAAAGATGCGAATCATGCTCCTCTTCTATTCTTGAATAAACCAAGATATCGTCTATGAACACTACGACAAATCGATCCAGATAGGGTTGGAATACTCGGTTCATCATATCCATAAACGTAGCTGGTGCATTCGTCAACCCAAACGGTATCACTAAGAACTCATAATGACCATAATGAGTTTGAAAAGCTGTCTTATGAATATCCGCCTCCTTAATCTTAAGCTGATGATATCTTAACCTCAAGTCAGTCTTCGAGAAGAACGAAGCACCTTGCAGTTGATCGAACAAGTCGTCAATCCTTGGCAATGGGTACTTATTCTTAATCGTCAACTTGTTCAATTGCCTATAGTCAATGGACATTCGCATCGACCCATCCTTCTTCTTAACAAATAACACCGGTGCTCCCCACGGAGACACACTTGGTCGGATAAAACCCCGGTCCAACAGTTCCTGAATCTGGGATTTAAGTTCCACCAGCTCCTTCGGCGCCATCCTATATGGGGCAATGGACACCAGAGTTGTCCCCAGAAGAAGATCAATGCCAAACTCTACCTCGCGATCCAGAGGTAACCCTAGAAGCTCTTCAGGAAAAACATCTGAAAACTCTTTCACCGTTCTAACCTCCTTTACAATCAACTCTTTGGCCTCCAGAGCACTAATAAAAGTTAAGAACGCCTCACACCCTTTCCGCACCATCTTTTCAACCTTTAAAACAGACACCACATTGGACAGGTAATTCCTCTTTTCGCCTATCACTAGCACCTCCTTATCCTCGAGAGTTTTCAACACCATGTGCTTAGCAACACAATCCAAGTTTGCTCGATACTTAACTAACCAATCCATGCCTAAGATCAAATCGAACTCGCCAAACGGCAACTCCATCAAATCAGCCAAGAAAACTATCCCTTGAACTTCTAAAGGCACACCCCTAAAGAGTTTGTTCACCACTACGATTGTCCTAAATGGCTAATCATAGTCATCTCTCTAGAAGTAACCTCAGATTCTATGTTCAAAGTTCCAGACACAGTACTAGCAACATACGAATATGTAGACCCAATATCTATCAGTGCAGTAAAGGGCAAACTAAAAATAAGAAACGTACTAGTTATGACGTCCGGTGCATCTCTATCCTCTCGGAGTCTAGCTGCATAGACTAACCCAGGCTGTCTCGTATCTGTATTTCCAGCACCTCTGCCTGGTGGTCCTCGCCCTCGGTCAAATCTATTTCCTCCTCTGGCCGGACCACGACTACTCAACGGCTGCTGACCATCCCTTCCGGTCTGTGCATAACCTTGACCAACTGGCCGTGCCCTGTTCGGCTCTTGTGAACAGTCCCTTACCAGATGATCCATAGATCCACACCTAAAACATCCTTTACTCCTCGCCCAACACTCCACTGAATGATAATTCTCACATCTAGTACATTGCTGAGACCGACCAATAGCAACAGGCCTCGCAGTTTGACTCGACCCATCCAACCTAGGCCTCTTCTGAAAACTCACAGCAGATCCCGACGACCCAAAATTCCTCTAATTTATTCCCTTGTCCTTATCCTGATTCTATTTTTTTGATCATTTCACCTCTTCGTCTATCTAAGCTTTCTCAACCAAAATAGCAAACTCTCTTTCCTGTTGCAGAGCTATGAGTACTCGCAACTCATCCCTAAGTCCACCTTCAAATCGGACACAACACTCGTGATCTGTTGCAACGATACCCTGGGCATAACGGCTTAAACGTAGGAATTTCGCCTCATATTTGACCACTAACTTATGCCTTTGGACCAAGTTTAGAAATGCCCTTCTCTGAGTGTCCACATAGCTCGACCCAATATACTTTCCTTAGAGTTATATTTCTAAGGGTTTTCGCAAGAAATATTTCTAAGGGTTTTCGCAAGAAATATTTCTAAGGGTCTCTATTCTTAGAGTTATATTTCTTAAAACTATCCATCACAACATTTCATAAAAATCCAAGCAATAATCAGGGAACTTACCATGCGGATTGGTGCCGGAGACTCGAGTGCCACGCTTCCAGAAATAGGTATTTTTCTTAACCATTTTCTAACTTTCAAAAACATTTTGAACCCCAAACCCACAGCCGAGTTTTGTAAACCTAGACTCTGATACCACAATTGTAATGCCCCAAACTCGGTCAATACGCTACGACCAAATCTGGTATGTTACAGGATTAGAGGTTTTGAAATTTTAATGAAACAACGTGACTTAGAAACCATTTTTTGTTAAATGTTTATCTTGAAAAATGTTTTACAGTTGTGTTTGAAAGTTTTGTGCCGACTTTTTTTTAATCAGATCAAAAGGTTGTGAGCAAATCTGTTATTTTACGAAAGCCAAAATCAAGGATTCCCGTAAAGTGACAATTTAAAACGGTGTTGCAGTTTTAATAAAAACTCCGAATTAATTAGTTACTTGCAATCCATCTTTTGTTAAGCACTTTGAAAACTATTTATTTATATTTTCAATTTTTCTAAAAAACCCCATATTCGACAATTTATAAACCATGCAATATCAGCATAAAAATTTAAAACCCAATTTAAAGTTATAGCGTCCTTATTACATAATAAAATCCCAAAATTAATAGTGAGTTTAAATAAAGAAACCGAATATGCTAGAACAATGCTGCATGGCCACCTCGAGTCCGCCTCGGCTCCAAATCCGCGATCTAGCTATTACCTGCAAAATTAAGCAGAGGTATGAGTCACCGAGACTCAGTGTGTAATTCCCCTTATAAAGCAATCAAGCCCACAAATGCACACTGGGCCTTAGCCCACACAACATAACATATTAAATATGTACGCAATGTAGCCCAACCCAACCTAGTTTTCCATCTTCTAGGTCTCCTGAATCGCCAGACACCCGTGGCATCAAGCCACTGTGGTCTCAGACCACTTGTGACAGAGTCACAGAATATATAAACGTGGAGCCAACCCACTGTAGTCCCAGACCACTGTGACGATCTCTGATAAGTATACGTGGGGCCAACCCACTGTGGTCCAAGACCACTGAGACAAGTCACTGATAATCATATGTATACGTGGTTCCAAACCACTGTGGTCCCAGACCACTTGTGATAGAGTCACAGAATACCACTTCCCCTTTCATCATCTCCCAAAACCCATGCAACATATATCGTACTGAGATGAATGCAACATACTTTCAATGTACAAAGTATAATCAATTCATACATACAGTAATTCTAAAGTATCATTATAGCGGAACTTACCGGTGTCTCCAACCTTACCCACGAGGGTATCTCGACTATCAAAACAGTCGTTTTGGCTTTCAGCCAATGCAGTTAATGACATGAATTTATTAACAAAGTAAAGTGTGAGCATTACACACTTGATAACGCGCAAAACTAAACTCTCTACGTCGACGCTCTCACTAGCAGGGACAATGGCTATTTACCTAACCCAAGTTGACGTCGTCTCTCTACCATAACCTGACGGGTAGTCTCGAACCACTGACACAGCACGCCTTTTAAATTTAGGAGCGTAGACTACAAGTCCACTCCCCTCCCCAACTTGACCAATGCTTAAAACCCGAATGGAAAGGTAAGATTTGGAAATCAACTGATTCTTCAGATTTTGGTTTTCAAAACATTCAGCTTCTGAGGTTTCACGGAGTAAGCGTTTCAAAATGATAGAAAGAGAAGGGATCAGCCGAAATCTAATCATCAAAACACAATAGCCATTCGTCTATGACTCACATAATACCGAAAGGAAAAGAAGAAATGGAAGAACCTATTTACCTTGCAATTACCGAAGATTCGAGAGGATCAAAATAGATTTACTGCCCAAAAGAATACTCCTACTTTGAACTATCACCGTCACTTGAAGAGGGACCTTCGGTAATCTGCTTACAGCTTGCTCCTTAGTATTCGGCTAACAATGAAAATGAAAGAACAAAAGAAGAGGTAATGTTGAGAGGTTGCAAGGTTTCGGCAAAAAGAAAGAAAACCCAAGGAGGATTCGGCTTGAGAAGAAAAAGATAGTGATGGAGGAGAGAAGAGTGTTTCGACTTTAGGAAGGAAAGAGTGTAGAAAAAGAAGAAGAAATTTGAACAAACAACAAGGGAATGATTCGGTTATGAAGAAAAAAAAAGAGGAGGATGACAATAGTGAAGTGACAAGGTTTCGATTAACACATACAAGTCAAGGAGAAAGATGAAGCAAAAGAAATGAGATGGAAGTTTCGGTTATAGGAAGGATATGAAGAGAAAAAGTGATAAGAGAAAAAGAGTGGAAAAAGAGTGCTACGTTCTTTCTTTGGATACCAAAAGAATTTAATCTCTGATGTTCAAATGTTCCCCCATTTCCATCCACTCATTTAAAGGAGTTAAAAATTATTTTGGCTGCCTATAATCCATTTTTGGTTGTCCCCCTTCTTGCACAAAAAAATTTTAATTTCTAGCCCCATACATCCATGCCATCCCATGCTCTTTTAATCATTTTTAAAAATTCAACCAATGCTCCCTATTTTATTAACGCATGCTTTGATTCCCACCAAGGTTTGTTCTTTCATTTAAAAATCAGCCCATGCTCCATTCATGTCTCTACCTTAATGGGCTTGAATTTCTCCACGTGAAACAACAAACTCCCATGCAATTCCATTAAAATAATGTGCCCATCATCTCTTGTTTTATTCCATAAGCATTTGCCTATCTAATAAATAAACAATTAAAGGCAACAAGGAATCATGGGTGGAATAATTAATTGAAGCATGGGGCTGAAATTTAAAAATGGAAGACAACATGTGTGGGCATTTCACCAAGAGGGACATTCGGCCATGGCAATAAAGAATGTTTAAATTGTTTTTCTCCAATTTGCTAGCGTGTTCATGGCTGAATATTATTGTTATTATATTTTCAAAATGATGCATGTGCATGTCTTGACCGAACAGCCCCTCCATTTCCAGGATGTTACATTTGTACTTGTTGTACACTTGAAAAATAAGATTCACTTTCAAAGTTTGTTAGTAATAAATTTTGCTTGGATTCAAAGTCTACTACTGGAGTTTAATTTGCTTACTTCTTGATAAAATCGTTAATACTTAAAGCAGAAAAAAGATTTTGGCATGTTCCCTGAAGTGAATATTGCATATAATTTTTTGGAATTTATATTTACTTTGTTGACTTAGTGACATTATAAACTTCACATTGATTTAGACATTTCCAGTAGTAAATGTCACAATAGTACTTATTGTGGATACAAAGTAAAAGGAATGACAGTAAAATTATCAATTTGTCACAATTTATATTGACATTATTAGTACAATTGAAATACATGTTAAAGTAAACCAGAAGTTTACTAATACAAATGTATTTACTACTTGGTGTGACCAGTTAGACCATCCTAGATCATATATATTGAGAAAATTAATTGAGAATTCATATGGACATTCATTAAAGGACCAAAAGATTCTTTAATTTAAGGAATTCTAATTTGTGGCTTCTTCTCAATGAAAATTGATTCTTAGAAGCTCACTAGCTAAAGTTGAGATTTAATGTCTTTCATTCCTGAAATGAATATCGGCCCATTCATCCACCATGTGGATAATTTTGATATTACATGATTTTGGTGGATGCATCTACAAAATAATCACATATGTGTTATCAACTTTCAACCTGTCGTTTGCAAGATTACTTGTTTAAATAATTAATTTCAAATAATGCAATTAAGACAATTCATCTTGCTAATATTGATGAGTTTATATCTCAGTCTTTTATTGATTGAATTTGAAAAACTTTTGTAAAAGTATGTTATTTATACGCATAATGGTTCAGAGAAATTATCGATTGAACGCCTTTGATTAATGTCTAAATCATTATTTATGAGAACTAAACTTCCTATTTCAATATGAGATTATATTTATTTACGTGTTGTACGCATCAAGCAAATAAGTTATAAATACTCCCTATTATAATTGATATTTGATCAAGAACTAAATATTTCTCATCTTTAATTTTTTGTATGTGCATATATGTTTCAATTGCTCCACCATAACGCATAAAGATGAGTAAATCTTCAAAGAAAGTTGGGAATATATATTAATTGCAAGTTTCTTTGTATTATTAGATGTTTTGAATTTATTAGAGATTCAATTATGACATGATTTGTGATTACAATTTTGATTTTATAGTTTTTTCAACATTAGGGGGACAAATAATAACTTAAATTGAGTTAGGGGGAGTCAAAAAGAATAACTCATTACAAGTTAACTCTCAGATGTATTTACAAACTTAATGAGAATAACCAAGTTTATATTTTAATTTGAATCAAAGGCCAATTAGGAGAATCAGTTAGAATAAATAATAGATTGATCAGTTCCAAAGATGAAAATTCTTCTAGATGGTCATATAGTGGAGGTAAGTGCTCTAGAAATGTAACACCCCAAACCCAGCCTACACGTTATGGCCGAATCTGGGGGTGTTACAAAGAAGGGTTTTGAAATTAGTGTTACTTCGATAAAACTTTCTATAGTTGTTTGATAAATCATCCAAGTTTTATAACCCATATTCGTTTACATAACTATTACTAAAAGCATTATTTAATTAATTCATTTGCCAAAACATAATTTACAGCGGAAGTCTTAGAAACCGTTATATTTGAAAATCCAGTTCGTATTTTCAGAAAAACCTTTATTTTCGTAAAATCGTGTTTCTAGTCAACCGTTGCAATAAAATAGTCAAAATGAAATCCAAATCCAATAAAAATCAAACAGTCCGGAGAGTCCAATTATTACAAAACTCTCAGCAATAATACTTAGTTAAATAAAAACCATTATTCAAAGTCAGTTACAAACTTGTGATCACCGTGAGACTCCATCACACCGATCCGTCTAAGTCTGTAGATTACCTGTACAGAACAAACAAACAAACGTGAGTTTTCATAAACTTAGTGTTTAACCCAACAGAAGTAAACATGTAATACACACAGAAATCTCAAATACAGACAGATACAATTTCGGACTTAGGTCCGTGACGGATGTAGTTAACAGAATCAGATAGACAGAGCAGATATCTAGAGTCCTACCTCCATCCTCTACACACCATCTCCAACCATCCCACCACACCATGTGGGGTTAAAAACACCTACCCATCCCTACACACCATCTAGTACCGATGCGATACATGACAGATAATATGCAGACAACCTGCCAGAATATAGGCGAAGAGTCGTCATATAGATCACTTCCTCCGCATATACAATTCTCACCCCAATCAATGATACAAAATATAAATACAATAATATCATGCATATCATGCTAATTTACAGATAACATAGATATTTAAATAAAATAGTCAGACATACATATTAGTGTCCTACTCAAAGCAGACTATAAGAATATCAAATCACATAATTTAGAGTTTGGTTAGCCCTTACCGAGCCGATGGTAGGCCCATAGTCGATCAAAATGACCCGTGCAACCTTAGGAAAAATTTCAAAATTATGGGCCCACATGCTCGTGAGGTTTGCCTGTGCAGGCCTACACGCCCAAATTGGCCTTGCCCGTATGGCCCACACAGCCTAGCCCAAAACCAACACGCCAAATCTAGTCGAGCCCGTGTGGCCCATACAGCCACACTCACATCATCACACGGTCGTGTCCTGTGCATGGCCACGCCTTCGTCAAATACACAGTTGTGTCTCACACACGGCTAACTACACGGCCAGGCACACACTCGTGTAGCGTCGACAGAATGTTTTTTCGACTTTCGTCAAAGCTCGATTTTTCACCTAGGAGTATACACCTGGTTCGTTTGATACGAAAACAATCCCGAGCCTTCAGAAACCAAAAAACAGAATACCTAACACCAATTTAGAAGATTGATTAACAAATTCATCAACAAGAACCAACACTAAACTGACTTACTGCTAACGGCAAACCACCTCTGACACGCACTAACCGTTGGAGTGCAATTCTCTGCCTCACAACCTTCACCTAATCCCAGAATCCACCAATTAATCGCTACAGTCTAACATCGCTAAACCTAAACCAAAAGTTAAATGGATGCAATGTTTTACTTACCAGTTGAACAAAGAACCAGGAAATCACAGTAGCGATGATTGAACGAGAAATTTCAATAGAAATTAGAGGAAAGCAACGAAAATTGAAGATGGAAGACAAAGAAGAGAAAAACGTCAGAGAAAAAGAAAAATTTAAGTAAAATAAAATAAAATAATCAATTTTATTACAATTTCAACTCCTCACAAACAACTCAACCTCAACTACTTCAGAATTTCAAGACCACTTAAACTCTCTCAGCCAACCGAAACAAAAATTAACACCCTCGCTCCCGTAGGGATTTGAACACAAGATCGCCAACACAACAACCCTTTACCACTTGAATCAACAAGCTCATTATAATATAAGTTAACTAAAGATAAAATATAACTCAACCCACCGAGGATAAGGCTAGGATAAAAAATAACCAAATTTTCCTAGAAGTGAGACTTGAACCCAAGACCTTAACCACTGAAGAAAATACTTATTTATGTCAAAATTTACAGAAGTATGAATAAACTAATCAGGGCGTTACAACTCTAATCCCCTAAAAGAAATTTCAGCCTCGAAATTTACTTGATCTAAACAGATGAGGATACTGCTGACGCATCAAGTCCTTAAGTTCCCACGTGGATTCCTCAGTGCCATGATTCCGCCACAGGACCTTCACTAACGGTATGGACTTCTTCCTCAAAACCTTAGTATCTCGATCTAAAATTTAAACCGGCTCTTCCTCAAAAGTCAAATCCGGTCTAATCTCAATCTCCTCAACAAAGACAACATGAGATGGATCAGACTGATACTGCCTCAACATTGAGACGTGAAACACATCATGGATACAATCTAATTCTGGAGGTCTCACACGCGATCGATCTCACACGCTTCAGAATTCAATACAGCCCAATGAACCTAGGGCTCAACTTGCCCTTATGCTGAACCTCAGAACTTTCTTCCACAGAGATACCTTAAGGAATACGAAGTCACCCACAGAGTACTCGATATCTCTCCCTTTCAGATCTGCATAAAACTTTTGTCTATCAGAAGTCGCCTTCAAACGATCTCGAACCAGTTTAACTTTATTTTTAGTCTTGGAAACCAACTTAGAACCCAAAATTCATTGCTCACCCAACTCAGTCCAACATAGCGGAGTACAACACTTACGACCATACAAAGCCTCGTAAGGTGCCATTTGGATGCTAGACTGGAAACTGTTATTGTAGATGAACTCAGCTAATAGTTGAAAATCCTTCCAACTACTTAAGAAATCAATCATACAACTCTGAAGCATATCCTCTAGTATCTGAATCACCCTCTCAGATTGACCATCGGTCTGAGGATGGAACTCAATACTAAAGTCCAATCTCGAACCTAGAGCCTCATCTAGTTTCTTTTGCAAAAATTATCGAAACCAGAACTCCATGCAGTCTTACAATCTCAGAAATGTATAGCTTTGCAAACTTTTGCAGAGAGTAGCCCGTCTGAACCGAAATAAAGTGAGTGGACTGGTCAATCGATCTACGATGACCCAAACAGAATCCTTCTTAGTGGGTGTCAAGGGCAACCCACTAACAAAATCTATTGTGACTCATTCCTATTTCTATATGGGAATCTGAATAGGTTGTAGCAAACCCAAAGGTAATTGGTGCTCAGCCTTAACCTGCTGGCATGTCAGACAACAAGCAACAAAATTTGTTACCTCTCGTTTCAAACCTGGCCACCAGTACAGTTTATAGAGATCCTGATACATCTTATTACCACCAGGATACATAGCATAAGGGCTACTATATGCCTTCCTTAGAATCAACTGTCTTAGATCAAAATCATTCGGTACACAAACTCGACCTCGAAAACACAAAACTCTATCCTTATTCAGTCTAAATTCAGAAGTACTACCACTCTCCACCTGACAGAACTGCAGAACCAAAGACTCATCCCCTAACTGCTTACCTTGAATCTGATCAATCCAAGTCGGCTTAACTTGCAACTCCGCTAACAAACCCCATCATCAAACAGACTAAGATGAGCGAACATCACTCTTAAATCAGTCATCGCTCTACGACTGAGAGCATCGGCCACCACATTAGCCTTACTAGGATGATACTCTATCGTACAGGTATAATCTTTAAGTAATTCAATCCATTGACACTATATAAGATTCAATTCCTTTTGAGTAAAAAGGTACTTGAGGCTCTTGTGATTGATGTAGATAATACACCTCTCACCATACAAATAGTGCCTTCATATTTTTAATGCAAAAACCACAGCAGCTAACTCAAGATCATACGTTGGATAATTCCCCTCGTGTGACTTAAGCTGACGGGATGCATAAGCCACAACTTTACCATCTTACATCAGTAAACATCCCAAACCGATGTACGACGTATCACTATACACTACAAACTCCTTACCAGATTCAGGTTGTATCAGAATAGGAGCCTGAGTCAGAACAGGCTTGAGCTTCTTGAAGCTTAATTGCTACGCATCAGTCCAGACAAAAGGAACACCCTTTCATAGAAGCTTAGCCAAAGGAGTTGCAATCAGAAAGAACCCCTCAACAAATCGCCTATAATATCCCGCAAGACCCAGAAAACTACGAATCTCAGATATGTTCTTAGGCTGTTTCCAATCAAGCACAGCCTCAGTCTTTCTAGAATCAACGCAGATCCTCTCGGTAGAAGCCACGTGCCCCTAAAAAGTTACCTTACACAACCAGAACTCACATTTGCTTAACTTAGCGTAGAGCTGTTTCTCTTGGAGTATCTAAAGCACTATTCTAATATGCTCATCATGCTCATCTTAATCTTAGAGTACATTAAAATATCGTCGATGAAGGCCACGACGAACTGGTCCAAATACGGTTAGACCAAAGGGCATAACTAAGAACTCGTAGTGACCATAACGAGTCCTAAATGTTGTCTTATGAATATCGGTTAATGATACCCAGATTAGAGATCTATTTTTGAGAACACTAAAGCCCATCGGAAGTGATCAAACAAATCGTTGATCCTCGAAAGTGAATACTTATTCCTCACAGTCAGTTTATTCAACTGCCAGTAGTCAATGCAATCCTCATGGTACCATCATTTTTCTTTATAAATAGAACTGGTTCCCCCACAGAGATACACTAGGGCGGATGAAACCACGATCTACAAGCTCTTGAGTTGAGCCTTAAGCTTTGTACCATACGGTATAGAGTGATGGACACCAGAGCTGTACCTGGTAGAAGTTTAATGTCGAACTCAACTTCTCGATTCGGAGGTAAACCAGGTAACTCCTCAAGGAAGACATCCAAAAATTCCCTTACTGTTTTGATATCCCCGACAAAAGAGTCCCTAGAAACTAGAACACTGATGTAAGCCAAATACACCTTATACCCTTTTTGAACCCATTTCTTAGCCACTAGAATAAAGATCACATTAGATAGGTAATTTCAACGCTCGCCAATCATAACTATTTCCTTATCATCCATGAACCTCAGAACAACCCACTTAGTCGTACAATCCAGACTAACTCGATGCTCAACCAACCAATCCATACCTAGAATTAAGTCAAACTCCTTAAACGGTAGCTCCATCATATTTTCCAAAAACACACTCCCTTGTACTTCCAATGGAACATTCCTATAAAGTCTACTTACTCGAACAGACTGCCCCAACAGACTCAGTATAGTAATCTCACCAGAAGTACACTCAACAGAAATCCTTTAGTTTTTGGAAATAGTGCTAGCTATATAGGAATGTGTAGAACCTATGTATATCAAAGCAGTATATGAAACATCAAAAATAAAGAACGTACCCATGATCACATTAGAGGCATCTCTATCTTCTTGACGTCTAGTAGCATAAACTAGTGCAGACTACCTCATCTCAGTCTGATTAGCATCTCAGTCTGATTAACACCTTTGCCCAGTGCTCTCTGTCCTCAGCCCATACCATTACCACCCCTAGCCAGTCCATGACCCCTAGGTGGTTGCTGTACTACCCTCTGAGGCTGAATAAAACTTGATTCTGAAGCTTGCATCTGATTAGCACGATGTGGACACTCTCTAATCCAGTACTCCAAATACCCACACCGTAGCCAAGCCCTTAATCTTCTCCAACACTCGCCCGGATGGCTCCTACCACAATCACCACAAGGCTGAATCCCAGTCGGAGCGACTGGAACCCCTACTTTAACAGGCTCATCAGGTATGGCCCATTTCTTAGGCCTCTGAATAGAATTAGAGAGCTCTGCATCCCTCTTCTTATTTTCTCTCTCTCGGTCTCTATTCTAGCACTTCACGCGCTTAACCTCTCCGGCGATCTTCTGCTTATCTACTAGAACAGCAAACTCACGCTCCCTCTGCGGATCAATCAAAACCCTCAAACTGTCCTTCAAACTATCCTCAAAATAGACACATTTCTCATACTCAAATGCCACCATGCCTCGAGCATAGCGGCTCAGCCTCAGAAACTCGACCTCATACTCGGCCCCAAATCACATTACATGAGATTCATGAACACACGCCTACGAGCATCAACATAACTCACGCCCACATACTTCCCCTAGAAGGCAGTCTTAAAATAATCCCAGTTCAGACGATCCGGTTGAGTACCCTCCTCAACCGACAACCACTCCTAATATGCCTCATCGCGAAGCAAAAAGACTGCACCTTTTAATTTTTTCTCAAGAGTACAGTCGATGTCATTCGTAATCCTTTCGGTGGCCTCCAACCAATACTCAACCACAGTAGGAGCGACTCTAGTGGCATCCTTAAATAGTTCAGCTCTATTGGACCGGAGTCGTTTAGTTACTGACCTACAGGCCTTAGATCCAGAATGGGGTCCAGTTACCCTCTCCAACACTCTCAACAAGGCTTGGGACAGTGCGTCATCCCCAGTCTCAGTAGTAGGTTAAACCGGTGTCTCACTCGTATCTAAATTCGACATACTACCCAGAGAGGAAGACTCAGCTCGAGCCCCCTACGACGCTTGTCGAGCCCACAAATACCCCGACAGTGAGTTCCATGAGCGCTCATCATATATTTCAAATTTATCTCAAATTTATCTACATTATAAAATTTTATGCATCAGTTTCAGTATTTATTTGCAAATCTTTTTTGTTTAAATTATCAGAAGTTCAGGAGTATTTTAGAGGTTTTAGTCTCTAAATAACTCAATATTGTCGAAACCATTTGTTTTGTTGGAAAACGGGGGTCGACTTTAAAAACAAAAATAGAGTTGCCACCAATCCTTTTTTCGAGGTTTGATCGGATCACTTTGAGATTGATCATCAAAACATTTTGATTTATTAAAATAATGATTTTGGCCTATAAAATTCGAGAAAACGTGTTCGGGAGTTGGTTACACACAAGGAAGGATTAGCACCATCGTAACGCTCAAAAATGGTACCGAATTGATTGATTAATGTCTTAATGTCGAAAATTTGAAAAGATTTTAAAATACGATCCTCTTTGTTTAAACGAAAATTTAAATAAATTATATTTAATGCTAAGACCCTCTTATTTCGAAGAAGTAAAATGTCACGCCCACTGAGTTAGGATACGACATTTCAAATCCTCGAAACTAAGCTTGTCTTTTGACTTTTAAAACTCATGCATTTAAGTTTAAGAAGGATATTCGGTTATTTGGGTCAAATGAAAAATTGAAACCCAGTAAGTTAGGGCATAATTTCTCAAAATTCCAAATACAGAATGTTGCCTTTATTTTTTAGAAATCCTTACCTCGAGATAATAAAATGTCACATCCAGTGACTTAGTACACAACATTTTTGAATCCCGAGAATAAGTTTTTATTTAACTTATACGCTTGATTTTTAAAAAATGATAATAGGTTCTTTAGGCTCGACGAGAAAAGTCGATACCTATAAGTTAGGGTACGATTTCTCGAATCTCGAATTACAAAAAATTGTTTAATAAAATTTTTTTGTATCGGACAAATATTAATCTAACGTGATTTTATAGTCAAATGTAAAAAAGATGAATTACGGTACTAATATGTATAATAGGCTAATAATAAATGTATTAATGCATGACAATATAAAGGACGAGGATAAAATAACAAGCCAAAATACATGAAAAATAATAATTAAAAAGAACTAAAAATTTAGAACTAATGGAGTAATATTAAACAAATAAATAAACAAGTATAGCGTAAGTCAAATTTTTAAAAAAAATCATAATGTTAATAATAAAGATGGTGGCATTAATAATAAAAACATTTTGAGGTTTTAAAAATATATATAGAAATATATAAATAAATAAGTAATAAAATGATAAATGAATAAGTGTATTTAAAAATATTAAGCAAATAAATATTAAGGAGATAATAGAAATAATAACAAAGTTAATTAATAATATACTAATAATAATAATATGTAATAATATGTTGATCGTAGTGTCAGAGTCTTAAAAATTTATATAAAGAATGATAGAACCTAGAAACTAACTATGACAACGATTGAGGCAAGTGCACCTATCGAACAGTAGTATAGCTTAGAGGCAAGACCGAATTGTCGAACCCAAAGGAACCAAAAGTACTAATACTGAGTTACTTTCTATTATTTAGTCTTAGAATTAAGAGAATTGCTTATTTAATCTAAAATTAACTAACAACTAAACTAAAGATGCGAAGTCAAAGAGAAGGAATTGGGGAAATACTTGCGGGAAAAACCAATTGATTAAGACGATACCCGAGGAAGAATCCACCTAGACTTCACTTGTTATCTAACTCTGAACCAGACGATTTATTCACTTAACTTGATCCGTAGGATTCCCTAATTTATATTAATACCTCTCTCAAGGCTACTAACGTCTAATCCTAGGTTGATTAATTGAAATCTCTTTCTAATTGAAACCCCTAGAATTGCATTAACTCGATTTATGGACTCCCATATTAGGTTTGACCCTAATCCGATAGATTTTCGCCACCCTATCTCTAGGCGCTCGAGCAACTCCGCTTAACTATGCTAGATCTACTATTAGGCAAGGTCTATTCCTCCTCTGCCTAAGCACATCAGTACTTGAATCAATATCTTGAAATATCAAAGAAAGAATTAAGAACACATAATTAAGAACAAATCAAGTATTTATCATATAGTTCAGTGAACGATAACAAGATTCATCTTAGGTTTCATCCCCTCTCAGGTATCTAAGGGTTTAGTTCATAATCGTAAAAGAATACATCTCAAAAGAAAAGATAAAACAAAACAAAAGAAAACCCTAAAACCCTCTGAAGGAATTGAAGGAGAGATCCTCCGTCTTGAGAATGAATCTGGCTTCTTGAGATGAATCAACTGTCTTTCTTCGGGTAAATCCCACAATTCTGGCCTCTCTAGCTCGGCTCCTTGGCCTAGCTGGATGACTCTTGAAGGTTGGCCTCTAGGGTGTTTATATAGGCTTTTGGAATGGCTTTATTTTCCTCTAAGTACCCTAATCCGAGTGAAACTCTTCTTTGTCACGTTAGGGACATGCTCATGGCACACACCCGTGTGAATCGTGGCCAGGCCGTGCTCGAGTCTATTAATGAGGCACGGTCATGTGGTCTTCGGCCCAGGCCATGTCGATTTCGTGCTTTGGCTCATTTGCCCCGTTTTAGGCCCGTTTCTCGTTCTTTTCATCCTCTGGTGCTCTCTTGAGTATAAAACATGAAAACAAAGGATTAAAATCACCAAATTACATAATACAAGGAATAAATCATCCAAAAGTATGCTAAATGTGGGATTAAAATATGTTCATATTATGGTTTATCAAATACCCCCACACTTAAGCTTTTGTTTGTCCTCAAGCAAAATTCTCAACTTACAATTAAAACTAACTTCCTCGATTCATAATATTCATCAGTAATATTTCATCATAATTTATAGATAATTCATACATTGATAATTTAGCTCAAAGGGTCCTAAAGATTCAAACAATCAAAGTCATACATTTATAGCCCGAAAACATTAGGTGTTTCCCCTTACCTAAATAATTACCTCTGATTCGAAATCGACAAGAGTTGACATCCTCACTAAAGATTCACTCAAATCACTCAAAGTGTTTAAGGTTCAAAATTAAGCACTCAAAAGTCGAACATGAAAAGTTAATCCCATAGGCTTGCCTGAAAATCAAATCTCCATCACTATAAAATGAGATGATACACAGATCAAAAGGTCGTTAAAAAGGTTGTAACGGGGCTTAGTTAAAGGTATGGATAAAGGCTGAATTAGAGGGTTAGAATCGAGATTGAATTGACAATTTACCTAACTAGAAAAATGAACTAATCCTAAATAACTACTTCAATTGAAAACTAATAATACGAGCTTCTTCTTCAAAATGTGGAATTTACGTATAAGCTAAATTACATAGAACAAATACTGAATATACTTCATTTTTTTAAGATCAAATCAAGTCATAACAAAGGATGAATTTAACTACTGAAATAAAGATTATAGTTAGGTAACTGATCAATTCAAATCTCGATATAAGGGTAGTCAAAAGGAATGGTGATAACAAATACAAGTTGGGTTTTGGGTTAATATTAGTAGGTGAGTCAATAAAAGGGTTGTTAGGATCAAAGGGGTTCACTAGGCTTTAATTATGAGGGTAGGTTTTTAGTAGAATAAGTGGGTTAAATCCTAAATGCCTTTATCATCTCTGTATATCAGATCAATGGTGTGGTCTCGACATGTATAATCGAGGCAAGTTCTAGAATAACAATTCAATGTTGACACACTCATAATCAAAAAGTGAGCACGAAAGAATGTATGCTCTAAAAGGCTCAAAATCTCACAAGAATTATGGGTTTTTGATATCAATTTTGTAAATTTCAAACTTCAAGGTAATAATTAGATTCAGGTAGACAACCTAACAAAATTTTAATTTCAAAAATAGACTTATCATGCTTGATTCTCTAGTTTCCTAAAATTTAAATCATCACTGCATAATTATCAATGACTTAATCCGAAACATATCAAAGAAAATCATGGATCACAGGAAATTTCATTCTAATTAGTTATATGAGAAAATTATTTAAAGACAAGATATCATTCAGGGATTTGAGAATAATGCAGAAAGTTAGGCACTTTCTTGAAATAAATATTCACCCCCACACTTAAGATGTACATTGCCCTCAATGTACAAAGATGTATATGAAATGTAAGAGGAAGGGAGAGGTGAAACTTCCTGAATTTGGATGGCTTCCTTGAGTTGGGAGTGTCGTGGTGATTCCCAAGCAGCCTTTAGAACCTAAAACCAAGAAACTAAAATAAAATAAAATAAAATAAGCATAATAGAAATAAAGATAAGGAAAATAAAGGAGAAGAGAAAATAAAAAGAAAAGTTAAATTGACTCAAAGTTCCTTTTCTTGTCGAGTTAATGAAGCGGCCGGCATGAACTTATGTAGATCGATCTCACAAAGGGAGACTATGCTAGGATCCTTCCGTTTCTTTGACATGGATATTGTTAAAGCTAGAGTTATAAGAACAAAGAAAACTGAGAATGAAGAATGGAGAGAGGGTATAAAGGAAGAAGAAAGGAGAGGAGTAGGTAAGAAGGGGGCAGAAGGGTGGTTTAAATAGAAAAACTCAAGTCTAGTGCATCCCCACGCCCGTGTATCATGGGAGTGTCGAGTCACACGGCTGTGTCACACGGCCGTGTTATGCTTCATTCATTTCTCCCACGCCCATATGCAGATTGCCAAATCCCTTGTTTGAGAAAATAGTGTCAGCCACGGCCACATCGCATAGCCGTGGTGTTCAGTTGAGGGCCGTGGCTTGAAGATATTTTCGTCCCATTTCATACTATCTCTGCCATGTTAGTACGTACATCCATAGTATCAACACGGCCATGGCTACGGCCGTGTGTAAGGTCGTGTGGTGTGGAAATTTGCACTATGTTAGTTTATAGTTAGGTGTTAAAAAGGAAAAATAAAAGAAAGAATAAAAATGTAAAAATTAATGGGGTTAGTGCTCCAGTTGCCTCTCGAGAAGCACTCGTTTAAAGTTTTAAGCTAGACTTTCCTCTCATTCGCTATTCATGGTGGTTTGAGGACTTGAAAGTCTTCCTCATGCTATCAGTCCTATTATCAGTGCATAGTTCAAGTCGAGTAGCGTTTACTTTAAAAGTGTCGAATATAGGATTACTTACCTCGACTGTTCCGTATGGGAAAGCATTGAGTACCCTAAAAGAGATTTCTTTGTTTGTATTAGGTCTAAGAGAAGGTATTAGGGTCTGCCTTATCTATGATCTCTGATTTTGAATTTGTTTGTCCCTTGGAGTGGTGTTGGTTCTGCTTTGTGTATTCTTAATTTCTCTTGGAAATGTGTCTTCCACTCGTCTAGTTCATCGATCTGAAGCCTTAGTTCCTCATGAGTTATTTCCTTGTTGGCATGAGGTATAGGATCTGGCTTAGTTGTGTAGTTTCGCGGTGCTTCCTGAAAAGAAGGTTTAACCGAATGGTTATTAATAGAATTTATGTTCTCACCTTGATTACTCGATGTCCTAGCTGAGTCGAGAGCCTGAAGACTGATTGATTTGTCACCTACACAAAGTATGAGTTCTCCTGCACTGACATCAATTTTAGTCCTGGCAGTTGCTAAAAAAGGCCTTCCTACAATTAAGGGGATACTATTGTCCTCATCCATGTCTAAAACTACGAAGTCTACTGAGAACACAAATTTATCAATTTTTAAGAGAACATCTTCAATTATACCCCTAGGAATTCTAATAGTCTTATCAGCTAATTGAATGCTCATCCTAGTTTGTTTGGGTTTCCCTAGACCTAGCTGTTTAAACATTTTATAAGGCATAACATTTATTCTTTCCCTTAAATCTGCTAAAGCATTATCAATAGATAAACTACCAATTAAGCATGGAATTGTAAAACACCCTGGATTTTTTAATTTTCGTGGTAGTTTATTTTGCAACATTGCTGAGCATGCTACGTTTAGTTCCACATACGATTCTTCATCTAACTTCTGTTTGTTTGTCAGAATCTCTTTTAAAAATTTCCTTGAATTTGGCATCTGTGAAAGAGCTTCAAGAAATGGTAAGTTAATATGCAATTTCTTTAAAAGTTTAAGAAACTTACTAAACTGTTCATCTGAATTGTCTTTCTTCAACGCATTAGGATATGGCACACGAGGTTGGTATTCTTTAATTACCAGTTTTGGCTTGTCATAGTTTACTTCAACCTTACCTTTACTTACCACAGGTTCTTGCTTTGGCTCAGGTTCAGATTCTAGTAACCCTTCACTATCTTGAGCTATTATGACTTGAAGTTGCTCTTTTGGGTTAGTGTCAGTGTTACTTGGCAAGCTACATTGTTGTCGTTCGTATATGATCTTGGTAAGTTGTCTCAACTGGTTCTTGATCCCTTGAATCGATGCTTCTTGATTTTTGAGCGCTGTTTCGGTGTTTTAGAAATGAGTTTCTGACACTGCGATAAATTTTATCAGCATCTCTTCAAGGTTCGGCTTCTTTTCCTGTGGGTAGGGCTGTTGTTGGAAGTTTGGAGGGAGATGTTGTTTGTGATTTCCTTGACCACCCCATGAAAAATTCGGGTGGTTCCTCCAACCTAGATTATAAGTATTACTATAAGGGTTATTTTGAGATCTGAAATTGTTACCCATATAGTTCATTTGTTCACTTTCCATGCCTTGCCCGTAGGGTGGGTACTCAGGATTCACCACACCTCCACTTGTATCGCATTGCATAACTGGATGTACCTGTAAGGAACTACATAAACCATCAACCTTTTTATTTAACGTCTCTACCTAATTTGATAGCATGGATACTGCATCGAGGTTGAAAACTCCGGCTGCTTTTGTTGGCTTTGCCCTTGTGACTTGCCATTGATAGTTATTCAGTGACATCTCTTCGATGAATTCGTAGGCAGCCTCAGGTGTTTTGTTGTTCAAGGTTCTGCCTGCGGCTAAATCAATCAATTGTCTAGTTGAAGGGTTCACACCGTTGTAAAAAGTTTGGACCTGTAGCCACAAGGGTAATCCGTGGTGAGGGCACCTTCTCAATAGATCTTTGTATCTTTCCTATGCATCGTAAAGTGTTTCTAAATCCATCTGCACAAAAGAAGGGATATCATTCCTCAACTTGGCCGTTTTAGTCGGCGAAAAATATTTTAACAGAAATTTTTCGGTCATTGGATCCTATGTAGTGATTGATCCCCGTGGAAGAGAATGCAAACACTGTTTAGCTTTATTCCTCAAGGAAAAGGGAAATAACTGAAGACGGATGGCATCATCAGAAACGCCATTTATTTTGAAGGTATCAAGAATTCTAGAAAATTCGCCAAGTGATTGTTTGGATCTTCATCCTGCAAACAATCAAACTGAACAAATTGTTGTATCATCTGAATTGTGTTAGGTTTCAGTTCAAAATTATTTGCAGCAATAGCAGGTCTAACAATACTTGACTCAGTTCCTGTTAAATTAGGTTTAGCTCTTGACTTAGTTCTTGTTAAATTAGGTTTAGCATAATCATACAAAGTTCGAAGAGCATGATGTTTGGCCGCCTCTGAAGGTAGCGATTATTCTCAGCCATTGCTTTGGTGTATTACTTTCGACTGCTTGCTCTTCTTCTATGTAATTTAAGCTTCACCTTATTTCTCTATAATTTCTGCGAACAGTTGATAAACCATAAAAGTAACATATTTTAGGCCCACATTTAGCATGCTTTTGGATGATTTAAGCCTTGAATTGTGTAATTTGGTGCTCTTAATCCTTAATTTTCATGTTTTATACCCAGGAGAGCACCGGCTGATGAAAATAACAAAAAACGGGCCCAAAACAGAGTAAATGGGCCATATCCTGAAATTCACACGGCCTGGGCCCAAGACCACACGGTCGTGTCCCACTTAACAGTCTTGAACACGGCTTGGCCATGACTTACACGGGCATGTGCCATAGGTGTGTTCCTGCTGTGACAGAGAGAAGTTTCACTCGGATTAGGATACTTAGGGGCGAAGAAACACATTCCGAAGCCTATATAAACACCCTAAGTGTAACCTAAAAGGGGGAAACCCAGGGCTTTTTTCAGAGGGCGTCCAGCTAGGCCAAAGAAGGTAGAGTTGTGGGAATTTATGCGACGATAGCCAGTTGATTCATCTCAAGAAGTCGAAATTATACTCAAGACGGCGAATTTCTCTTTCAATTCCTTCAGGGGATTTTAGGGATTTCTTATGTTTTGTTTTATCTTTTCTTTTTAGATGTATTCTTTTATCATTATTATGAACTAAACCCTCAGATACCCGAGGGGGATGAAAACTAAGATGAATCTTGTTATCGTTTGCTGAACTATATGATAAATATTTGACTTGTTCTTAATTATGTGTTCTTAATTCTTGTGTTGATAATTTTGGGATATTAATTCAAGTGTGATGTACTTAGGGGGAGGAGGAAAAGTCCCTGCCTAAGAGTAGATCTAGCACAATTAAGCGCAGTTAATCGCACGCCTAGAGATAGGGTGACGAGATTTTGCTGGATTAGGGTGAAACCTAATATGGGAGTCCATAGATTGAGTTAATGTAATTCTAGGGGTTTTAATTAGAAAGAGATTTTAATTAATCAACCTAGGGTTAGACGCTAGTCGCCTTGAGAGAGGGATTAATATACGTTAGGGAATCTTACGGATCAAGTCAAGTGAATAAATCGTCTGGTTCAGAGTTAGATAACAAGTGAAGTCTAAGTGGATTCTTCCTTGGGTATCGTCTTAATCAATTGGCTTTCTCCAAAGTATTTTCCCCAAATTCATTCTTCTTGGTCTTAGAGTCTTTAGTTTAGTAATTAGTTAATCTTAGATTAGATAAACAATTCCCTTAATTTTTAAGACAGATAATAAAAAGAGAGTGAGTATTAGTACTTTTGGTTCCTTTGGGTTTGACATTCCGATCTTGCCTAAACTATACTACTTTTCGATCGGTGCGCTTGCCTTAAATCGTTTTCACAGTTAGTTTCTAGGTTCGACAATTTTTTATATAAATTTTAAGACTTTGACATCGCATAAAACAACGATCAAGTTTTTGGCGCCGTTGCCGGGGAACTAAAATATTAAGAAAGCTCAATTTTTATTACTTTAGCCATTTTTATTTTTTTGCAATTTACTTTTATTTTTAACTTTGCTAATTTTCTTTCTTTTGACCCTTTCAGGTACCTCTAGTTTATGACTAGAAGGAACCCGATAGGACCCCTACTTTACGAAAGTGATATTGAAGGCACCGTTCGCAGAAATCGCAGAGAGATAAGGCAAAGCTTAAACTACAAAGAAGGAGAGCAAGAAGCCAAAATTCATACCACCAAAGAGATGGCTGAGAATAATCCGCTACCTCCAGAGGCAGCAAAACATCATGCTCCTTGAACTATGTATGATTATGCTAAACCTAGTTTAACAGGAACTGAGTCAAGTATTGTTAGGCCTACTATTGCTGCAAATAATTTTGAACTGAAACCTAACACTATACAGATGATACAACAGTTTGTTTAGTTTGATGGTTTGCAGGATGAGGATCCTAACACACACTTAGCGAATTTTCTGGAATTCTGTGATACCTTCAAGATAAATGACATTTTTGAAGATGCCATCCATATTCGGTTATTTCCTTTTTCTTTGAGGAATAAAGCCAAATAGTGGTTGCATTCTCTTCCACAAGGGTCGATCACTACATGGGACCAAATGACTGAGAAATTTTTATGAAAATATTTTTCGCCGGCCAAAATGGCCAAATTAAGGAATGATATCTCTTCTTTTGTGCACATGGATTTAGAGACACTTTACGACGCATAGGAGAGATACAAGGATTTGTTAAGAAGGTGTCCACACCATGGATTACCTTTGTGGCTACAGGTGCAGACTTTCTACAAGGGTGTGAACCCCTCAACAAGGCAATTAATTGATTCAGTTGCCAGTGAAACTTTGAAGTCAAAACTCCTGAAGCGGCTTACGAGTTTATAGAAGAGATGCCATTGAATAACTATCAGTGGCAAGTTACAAGGACAAGGCTAGCAAAAGTAGCCGAAGTTTTCAACCTCGACGCAGTAACCATGCTATCAAATCAGGTAGAGATGTTACATAAAAAATTTGATGGTTTATATGGTTCTTCGTAGGCACATCCAGTTATGCAGTGCGACGCAAGTGAAAGAGTGGCGAATCCTGAGTACCAACCCTACGGACAGGGCATAGAGAGCGAATAGATGAACTATATGGGTAATAATTTCTGATCCAATAATAACCTTTATAGTAATACTTATAATCCAGGTTGGAAGAACCACCCCAATTACTCATGGGGCAGTCAATTAAATCAAAGGTAACAACCATCCCAAAACTTCCAACAACAGCCCTAGCCACAGGAAAAGAAGCCGGATCTTGAAGAAATGCTGACAAACTTCATAACAGCCTCAGAAATACGTTTCCAAAATACAAAAACATGTTTCCAAAAGATAGAAGCAAAACTTATGGCATCGATACAGGAACTCAAGGATCAAATCGGGCAACTTGCTAAGATAGTTTTTGAAATACAATCAGAAAGCCTACCCAGAGAAAAAGAGCAAGTAAAGGCAGATATGCTAAGAAGTGGAAAGGAGTTAGTCAAAATGAAGAAAAAGATTCCACATGAAACCGATAAGGCAAAGGCAACCTTGAACCATGAGGGAATTAAACCAACAATCCCATATTCAGCGAAGTTGAAGAAAGACCGCTTAGACGCACAATATAGTAAATTTCTTGAACTTTTCAAATAGCTACATATTAACTTACCTTTTGTTGAAGCTATTTCGCAGATGCCAACATATGTAAAATTTTTAAAGGAGCTTCTAACAAATAAAAGGAAGTTCGAGGAAATTTCAACAGTGGAACTTAATGAAGAATGCTCAGCTATCATCCAAAACAAGCTTCTAACTAAATTGAAAGATCCAGGAAGTTTCATTATTCCCTATTTAATTGGTAGTTTGAACATAGAGAAAGCGCTACCTGATTTAGGTGCCAGTATTAATCTAATGCCTTATAGAATGTTTAAGCAACTTGGTCTCGGGGAACAAAAACCACTAGGATAAGTATTCAGTTAGCTGACAGATATGTTAACTATCCTAGGGGAAGTATTGAAGATGTTCTGGTAAAAGTAGATAAATTTATATTTCCTGCTGAGTTTGTTGTGCTTGACATGAATGAGGACGTAAAGGTACCTCTAATTTTGAGACGACTGATAAATCATAAAAGTAACATATTTTAATCCCACATTTAATACGCTTTTGGATGATTTATTCCTTGTTTTATATAAAAAGGTGCTTGTAATCCTTTCTTTTCATGTCTTATACCCAGGAAAGCACCCTAGGATGAAAAGAACACGAAACGGGCCCAAAACAGAGTAAATAGGCCTTAGCACAAAATTGACACAGCCTGGCCCAAAGTTCACATGGTCGTGCCTCGAAGAACACTTAGAGCACGGCCTCAACTCCGCCTTACACGATCGTGCTACACTTTAGAAGTCCGAACACGGCCTGGTCTCGATCCACACGGGTATGTGACATGGCCGTGCCTCTGTCGTTGGAAAGAGTAATTTCAGTCAGAAAAGGATACTTAGGGAGAAAGAATCGCATTCTAAGAGCCTTATATATCCCCCAAGTACCACCTTTGAAAGGCATCGAAAGCTAGGCGAAGGAGCCAAGCCGAGAAGGTCAGAGTTAGGGAATAACGTGAGGATAGCCAGTTGATCATCCCAAGAAGCCGGAATTATACTCGAGACGGCAGAATTCTCTTTCAATTTTTTCAGGGGGTTTTAGGGTTTCCTTATATTTTGTTTTATTTTTTCTCTTGCGATATTTTGTTTATTCATTATGAACTAAACCCCTCAGGGATAAAACCTAGATGGATTTTGTTATTTGATTTTTAAGTTATATGATAATTACTTAGTTTGTTCTTAATTATGTTGCTTAATCCAAATCTAATGTGCTTAGGTGGAGGAGGAATAGACCCTGCCTAAGAGTAGATCTAACATAAGTAAGCAGAGTTGATCGAACGCCTAGAGATAGGGTTACGAGATTTTGCCGGATTAGGGTGAAACCTAATATGGGAGTTCATTGATCGATTTACTGCTATCCTAGGGGGTTATTATAAGGGAACGAGAGTTCCACTAATTAACCTAGGGTTAGATATTATTCGCCTCGAAAGAAGGTTTAATATAGGTTAGGGAGTCTCACGGATCAAGCTAAGTAAAGAAATCATATAATTTGGGGTTAGATAATAAGTGAAGTCTAGATGGATTCTTCTTGAAGGTATCGTCGCAATCAACTAAGTTTTTCTTCAAAGTTATTTTCCAATTCGTCTTCTTGTCCTTGTGTTCTTAGTTTAAGTCTTCTACAATATAGTTTAAAAGCAACCTTCACTTTAATTTAGGTTAAATAAAAAAAAGAAAGTAAGTATTAATACTTTTAGTTCCTTTAAGTATTAATACTTTTAGTTCCGTTGGGTTCGATAAATCCGGTCTTGCCTAAGATATACTACTATTAGATAGGTACACTTGCCTTCAATCGTTGTCAGAGTTAGTTTCCAGGTTTGATCATTCTTTTATAAATATTAAAGCTCTGATTTTGACACGATCAAGTTTTTGGCGCCGTTGCCGGGGAACTAAAATATTAAGAAACTCTATTTTTATTACCTTAGCCCTAATTTTTGTTTTTCACAATTTATTTCTTGTTTTTGTTTTTATTTTTACTTTTAGCTAAAATTTTCTTTCTTTCTTCTTTCGAGCAGGTACCTCTAGTTTATGACTAGAAGGAACCCGAGAGGACCTTTGATATTCGACAGTGAAATCAAAGCTACCTGTCGTAGGAATCATCGAGAAACCAGGCGAGCCCTAGATTACACAGAAAGAGAGGAAGAAAACAGATCCAATCCTACTGAAGGAATGGACGAAAACAATCCACAACCACGCGATGTGGAGGAAAATAATGCTCCACGTACAATGTTTGATTATGTGAAACCACATTTAACAGAAGCAGAATCTAGTATTGTTATTCCTGCTATATCTGCTAACAATTTTGAATTAAAGCCTAACACAATACAAATGATTCAACAGTTTGTTCAATTTGATGGTTTACAGGACGAAGATCCAAACACACACATAGCTAACTTTTTGGCGTTCTGTGATACCTTCAAAATAAATGGTGTTTCTGATGATGCCATACGTCTTCGGTTATTCCCTTTTTCATTGAGAAATAAAGCCAAACAGTAGTTAAACTCGTTACAACGAGGGTCAATCACTACATGGGATTAGATGACCGAAACATTTTTAATGAAATATTTTCCACTGCCCAAAACAACCAAATTACGGAATGATATCTCTTCTTTTGTGAAGATGGATTTAGAAACGCTATACGATGAATGGGAGAGATTTAAAGATCTCTTGAAGAGGTGCCCACACCATGGTTTACCCTTGTGGCTACAAGTCCAAACCTTCTATAACGGAGTAAACCCCTCAACGAGGCAATTAATAGATTCAGCCGCCGGTGGAACCTTGAACAACAAAACTCCAGAAGCAGCCTACGAGTTCATTGAGGAGATGTCACTAAACAATTATCAATGGTAGGCTTCAAGGACCAAACCGACAAAATCGGTAGGAGTGTTCAACGTCGATGCCATGACCACGCTATCAACGCAGATCGAGATGATAAACAAAAAGCTTGACAGCTTATGTTCTTCACAGGCACATCCAGTCATGCAATGCGACGCAGGTGGAAACATGGCAAATCTTGAGTACCCACCCTACTAACTGGGAGTAGAAGATGAACAGATGAACTATATAGGTAACAATTTTCGATCTAATAATAATCCTTATAGTAATACTTACAATCTAGGTTGGAGGAACCACCCAAATTTTTTGTGGGGAGGACAAGGAAACCAAGGAAATCAAAGGCAACAACCTCCTCAAAACTTTCGAAATTAGCCCTATCCACAAGAAAAGAAACCAACCCTCGAGGAACATCTCCAAGAAACAGATAGAGCAATCAAAAGTAACGAGAGCCGAATCGATAAAATTCCTAAGTCAGTTAAGGAAGTGACTAATGCAGTCGAACAACTTGCAAAACTAATGTCAGAATGACCACAAAGACGTCTACCAAGTAACACTAAGGTTAATCCTAAGGAGCAAATTCAAGCAATCACAGCTCAGGACAGTAACGGAAATTAGAGGTACCACAAGAGAAGCCAAAACCGGTAATTAAAGAGTACTAACTTCGCATACCTTATCCTGAAGCCATAAAAAGAGACGATTCAGAGGAGCAGTTCGGTAAGTTTCTTAAGCTGTTAAAGAAATTACATATTAATTTACCTCTTCTTGAAGCTTTTTTTTAGATGCCAGACTCAAGAAAATTTTTAAGACAGCTCTTGACCAACAAACACAAAATAGAAGAAGAGCACCACATGGAACTAAACGCAACATGCTCGGCGATGTTACAAAATAGACTACCACAGAAACTAAAAGATCCACGGAGTTTTACAATTCCATGTTTAATTGGTAGTCTACATATTGATAATGTGTTAGCTGATCTAGGGGCAAGCATAAATGTCATGTCTTATTCACTGTTTAAACAACTAGGTCTATGGAAGCCCAAACAAACTAGGATGAGCATTCAGTTAGCTGATAAAACTATTAGAATTCCTAGGGGCATTATCAAAGATGTTCTTGTCGAAATCGATAAATTTGTTTTCCCAGTAGACTTTGTTGTCTTAGACATGGATGAGGATAATTCAATCCTCTTAATTTTAGGAAGGCCTTTCTAGCAACTGCCAAAACAAAAATTGATATTGCTATAGGTGAGCTCATACTTCTTGTAGGAGATGAATCGATCAATCTTCAAGCTCTCGACTCGGCCAGGACAACAGTCGATGAAGGTAAGAAAGTCACTTCAATCGATAATCAAATTGTGCAATCTTCACCGCAAGAAACATCACAAGGCCTGAACCCTGAACCGACCCATAAACCCCACGTCGACAAGGAAGAATTACTCGAGGAACCACCAGAAAAGCTTATAAAGTCATCAAATCACTTCAAAATAGGAGACCAGGTACTGTTAGACAAAGCCGATCCGCACATCACTTCACTAGAACCAAGGGCAAAGGGAGAAATAATTCTCAAGGTGCATGATATCTTCCCATACAGAATAGTCGAGGTAAGCAATCCAATATTCGGCACTTTCAAGGTAAACACTTCTCGACTTCAACTTTGTCAAGAGAATAAAACCGTAAGTACGAGGGAAGATATTCAAACCTTTAAACCTCCTTAAAATTTTCAAATAACGAGGAAAAGTCTAGCTTAAGGCTACAAAAAAGCGCTTCTCGGGAGGCAACCCGAATACTAACACCATTTCTTTTTACATTTGTTTTTATTTGTCTTTTCCTTTTTCCTTTTTCTTTTCCTTTTTAAACTAACCAAAAATGCAGGTTTTTCAAGCCAAACGGCCTTACACACGGTCGTGTCCATGGCCGTGTGGACCACTTAAATCGTCACACTGACAGGGCAGAGGCCATGCAGTCAGCCCAACCAGCCTCCCAACGTCACAGATCCAACCACCCTCTCCACGGACACCGATAGATAGGGCACTGTCGTGCCCTCATCCGTGTGAAGCTACTGACTTCCACACCACAGGCAGAACATGCCCATGCCTGCAAACCGTGTGAAGCTATTTACTTGACAAACACGGGCGTACAGATCCGAAGCACGGGCATGGGGTGACAAACACACACCACAACACGGCCGTGCAAGGTAGCCGTGTAAATCGACACACTCTAGGACCACGACCGTGGGGAGCACCAAATTTGAACATTTATTTAAACCCCTCACCTTTTCCCCTTCCCTCCATCTGACTTCTTCTTTATTTTCTCTCATTTTCATTCTTCTCTATCTCAGACTCTCCTAGAGGCTAGATCCTTGAGCAAATCAACACTATGCCGAAGAAGTGAAAGAAGCTAAGCATAGACTCTTTAACAAAGAACGATAAACATGAGTTCATGCCGGCAGCTTCGTCTCAACACCAAGCAAGGGTCTTTTAGACCAAATTATTTTTCCTTTTTGTTTCTCTTCTTCTTTATTTTCCTTATCTAAGCTTCTCAGCTGTTCTATTCACTTACTTTTCTTTTAGTTTCTTAGTGTCAGGTTCGCCAGGCTGCTAGGGAATCACGCCAACCACCACAATGACTACACAACTCTCACCACCACCACCACCTTCCCAACCCTAGGAGTCATACCCACCTTGTGAACCACCCTCCAATAAGGACTCTCCGGTCCATTCTTCTTTTCTTTTGTTTTCGTTTTCCTTCTTAGTCCCTTTTCTTTTTTTCTTTTTTTACTTTTAATCTTATATTTTGTTTAATTTAACTATGTCTTAATAACCCCTGGCTAATTCTTCACGAGTTCCCCAATTTCTTCATCTAGTGCAGAGCTCGGGAACCAACACCACCACCATACCGACACCTTCGCCGTCGGTACCTCATCCTCCACTAAACCCGCCCAAGAATACAGGGAGTAGCTCTCACCCTCACTTTTGATTTATATAAAAATATCTATCTTTGTACATTGAGGGCAATGTACATCTTAAGTGTGGGGGGTAAATATACCTAACTTTTTGCATTATTCTCAAATCCCTGAGGGTAAAAGTGGAATAAAAGTGCCAAACTTTTTTCATTATTCTCAAATCCCTGATTTAGTCTTGTTTTTATGCAAAAGTTTTCATATTACTAATTAGGATGAAATTTTTGATGATTTATGATTATTATTGACATGTTTTTAAAATAAGTCATTGTTAATTGTGCATGGATAATTGAAATTGAAGAATACTAGAGAATTAAGCATGATAAGTCTATTTTTTAGGAATTAAAATTTTTTCTAGGTTGTTGACCTAAATTTGAATACTACCTTGAAATTTAAAATTCAAAAGGATGATGTCAAAACACCCATAATTTTTGTGAGTATTTGAACCTTATAGAGCATACATTCTTTTTCGTGCTCATTTTTTGATTATGAGTGTGTCAACTATGAACTGTTATTCTAGAACTTGCCTAGTTTATACATGTTGAGACCACAGTTATGATTTGATATACAGAGATGATAAAGGCACCTAGGTTTTAATCCACTAATTCTACTAAATAGCCTACCTTTACAATTAACCCATAGTGAACCCCATTGATCCTAATAAACCCTTTTTATTGACTCACCCACTAATATTAACCCAAAGCCTTTGAATTTGTTATCACCCTTTTCTTTTGACTACCCCATAATTGAGATTTGATTTGATCAAGTTGCCTAAGTATATTATTATGATAGTTAAATTTATCATGTATTACTTAGTTTGTTCTTAAAAAAAATCCAAGTTATTAAATATTAGTAGTATGAAAAGAGAGCTTACACAATAAAAAACCGTTTTCAAAAGAAAAGCTTGTATTAATAGGATGATTACTTTTCAGTTAATGAAATTTCGGAAAAGTTTTAGGTAGGTACTTGTCAAAATCAATCTCAATTCTAACCCTCTAATTTCAGCCTGTGACCACACCTTTTACCCTAGCCCCGTTAGAACCCTAACAAAGACCTTATGATCTGTTTATCATCTTATATTACAATGGTGGAGATTTGATTTTCAGGCAAGCCTATGGGATTAACTTTTCAGGTTCGACTTATAAGCAATCTTTTCCTGAACCTTAAACACTTTAGAGTGATTTGAGTGAATCCCCAGTAAGGACATCAATCCTTGTCGGTTTTGAATTGAAAAAGTAGTCATTTAAATAAAGGGAGACACCTATGTTTTCAAGGTACAAAATCATGGCTTATCTCGTTTAAATCTTTAGGACTCTTTGAATTGAATTATCCATGTATAAATTATCTATGAATTATAACATAGAATTGTTGATAAGAATTGCAGATCATGGAAAGTTCGTTTTAATTGTAAGATGAGAATTTTCCTTGAGGACAAGCAAAAGCTTAAGTGTGGGGGTATTTGATAAACCGTAAAAGTAACATATTTTAATCCCACATTTAATATGCTTTTAGATGATTTATTCCTTGTTTTATATAAAAGGTGCTTGTAATCCTTTCTTTTCATGTCTTATACCCAGGAAAGCACCCGAGGATGAAAAGAACACGAAACGGGCCCAAAATGGAGTAAATGGGCCTTAGCACGAAATTGACACGGCCTGGCCCAAAGTCCACACGACCGTGCCTTGACGAGCACCTAGAGCACGGCCGTGCCACACTTTAGAAGTCCAAACACAGCCTGGTCTCGATCTTAGGATACTTAGGGAAAAAGAATCACATTCCAAGAGCCTATATATATATCCCCCAAGTACCACCTTTTAAAGGCATAGAAAGCTCGGCCAAGGAGCCAAGCCAGTCGATCATCCTAAGAAGCCAGAATTATACTCAAGACGGCGGAATTCTCCTTCAATTCCTTCAGGGGGTTTTAGGGTTTTCTTATGTTTTGTTTTATCTTTTCTCTTGCGGTGTTTTATTTATTCATTGTGAACTAAACTCCTCAGATACCTGAAAGGGATGAAACCTAGATGGATTTTGTTATTTGATTTTTAAGTTATGTGATAATTACTTAGTTTGTTCTTAATTATGTTGCTTAATCCAAATCTAATGTGCTTAGGTGGAGGAGGAATAGACCCTGCCTAAGAGTAGATCTAACATAATTAAGTGGAGTTGATCGAACGCCTAGAGATAGGGTTACGAGATTTTATCGGATTAGGGTGAAACCTAATATGAGAGTTCATTGATCGATTTACTGCTATCCTAGGGGGGTTATTAGAAGCGAACGAGAGTTCCACTAATTAACCTAAGGTTAGACGTTATTCGCCTCGAGAGAGGGTTTAATATAGGTAAGGGAGTCTCGCGAATCAAGCTAAGTAAAGAAATCATATAATTTGGGGTTAGATAATAAGTGAAGTCTAGGTTGATTCTTCCCGAAGGTATCGTCGCAATCAACTGAGTTTTTTTTCAAAGTTATTTTCCAATTCGTTCTTTTTGTCCTTGTGTTCTTAGTTTAAGTCTTCGACAATATGGTTTAAAAGCAACATTCACTTTAATTTAGGTTAAATAATAAAAAGAAAGTAAGTATTAATACTTTTAGTTCCTTTGGGTTCGATAAATCCGGTCTTGCCTAAGCTATACTACTATTCGATAGGTACACTTGCCTTCAATCATTGTCAGAGTTAGTTTCCAGGTTTGATCATTCTTTTATAAATGTTAAAGCTCTGATTTTGACGCGATCAATGACCCTTTTTAGCTACTACTAGGGCTGTCATTGATGTTGGTGATGGTAAACTTGCACTAAAGGTAGGCGATGAGGAAATTGTTTTCCAAATTTATGATGCCATGCGATATTCTAGAGAACAAGATGATTCTCGTTACTTTGTCGATGCCACCGATCACATTTTTCAAGAGTCTTTACAGAAAATCATGTACAGTGACACGATGGAACTGTGTCTTTCACAAGGTGAGGGGATAGATGATGATACCGATGAAGTGAATCCCAATACATCATCCTCTAGACAATAGAAATAGAGGACATTGAGATCAATGACGAACTAAAATAGAAACCCTCTATTGATGAACTGCCCAAATTAGAACTGAAACAATTGCCAACACATTTAGAATATGCATTCCTCGGGGATAATTCTACGTTACCAGTAATCATCTCTTTAGAACTAGGACCCAAGGAGAAAGAAGATTTGCTAATGGTACTAAGGAAACATAAAAAAGCCATAGCATGGAAAATGTCAGACATTAAAGGAATAAGCCTATCATTTTGCACCCACAAAATTTTGATGGAAGATGAGTATAAACTGTGTGTGCAACCTCAGAGACGTTTGAACCCCAATATGAAAGAAGTTGTCAAAGCTGAGGTAATTAAACTTCTAGATGCAGGAATAATTTATCCTATTTCTGATAGTACTTAGGTAAGTCAGGTGCAGGTATTTCCAAAGAAAGGAGGCACGACTGTGGTAACCAACGAAAAGAATGAATTGATTCCTACAAGAACAATCACGGGTTGGAGAGTCTGTATTGACTATAGGAAGCTGAACGATGCCACCAGAAAAGATCACTTCCCTTTACCCTTTATTGATCAGATGTTAGAAAGATCATCTGGGCATATGTACTACTACTTCTTGGACGGACTCTCTGGCTACTTCCAAATCCCAATAGCTCCTAAAGATCAAGAAAAGACAACATTTACATATCCAGACGATATGTTTACTTGTCGTAGAATGCCATTTGGATTATGTAATGCTCCTGCTACTTTTTAGCGCTGCATGCCGGCCATTTTTGATGAACTTATAGAAGACATTATGGAGGTATTTATGGATGACTTCTCGGTATTCGGTAATTCTTTCCATCTTTGCCTTAAAAATCTAGAATGAGTTCTAATAAGATGTGAGGAAACAAATCTTGTCTTGAATTGGGAAAAATGTCACTTTATAGTTAGGGAGGGGATTGTGTTAGGACATAAGATTTCTAGTAAAGGCATTGAGGTAGATAAAGCAAAGATTTAAACCATAGAAAATTACCTCCCCCTAGTTCAGTTAGGGCTATTAGAAGCTTTTTAGGATATGCTGGATTTTACAGAAGATTCATTAAAGATTTCTCTAAAATAGCTAAGCCTTTAACGAGACTACTAGAAAAAGATGTTCCTTTCAATTTTGATCAAGAGTGTTTAGATGCATTTAATATCCTCAAAAATAAACTAATAAATGCTCCGGTTATAATTACACCTGATTGGAATCTACATTTTGAACTAATGTGTGATGCGAGTGATTTTGTAGTATGTGCAGTTTTGGGACAGCGAAGAAACAAGCATTTTCAGCCAATTTATTATGCTAGCAGAACACTGACACCTGCACAAGAAAACTACACCACCACAGAGAAAGAATTGCTAGCTGTAGTTTTTGCATTTGATAAATTTAGACAGTATCTGATATTATCTGAAGTTGTCATTTACACTGACCATTCAGCTCTTCGTTACCTCTTAACTAAACTTGATGCAAAACCTCGTCCCATACGATGGATCTTACTTTTACAGGAATTCGATTTGGAAATTCAAGATAAGAAGGGAGCTGAAAATCTTGCAGCAGATCACCTCTCTAAGCTTGAAAACCTACATATCAAAAAGCTCGATGAGAGTGAGATAAACGACTTGTTCCTTGAGAACAACTCTTTTCTATAACCAACTCCGAGGTACCATGGTTTGTAGATATTGCAAATTATTTAGCTGCTAATATCTTACCAAAAAGGTTAACACATCATCAAAAGAAAAAATTCTTTGCTGATGCAAAAAGCTATTTTTGGGAGGATCCCTTTCTTTTCCACATATGTGCAGATCAAGTAATTCGAAGATGCGTTACAAAGGCGAAAGCAAGTAAAATCCTAGAACATTGCCATTCAGGACCTTCAGGAGAACATTACAGCAGGATTAAGATAGCACACAAAATGCTCGAATCAGGATTTTATTGGCAACTTTGTTTAAAGGTGCCAACAGATATGTCGCTTCATGTGATAAATGCCAAAGAACAGGTAATATTTCTAAACGCGATGAAATGCCTTAAACATATATGTTATCATGTAAAATATTCGATGTATGAGGTATTCACTTTATAGGATCGTTCCCTAGTTCATTCGAAAATAAATACATCTTAGTAGCAGTAGATTACATGTCAAAATGGGTGGAAGCCCAAGCTTTACCTACTAACGATGCTAGAGGTGTAGTAAAGTTTCTTAAGAAACTTTTCTCTCGTTTTGGAACACCTAGAGTAATCATCAGTGATAGGGGTACTCACTTTTGCAATACTCAATTTGATAAAGTCTTGAGAAAATATGAAGTACACCATAGAACAGCTACCCCTTATTAACCTCAAACCAGCGGGCAAGTGGAAGTGGCAAATATAGAGCTTAAGTGAATTCTAGAGAAAACAGTTGAATCAAACAGGAAAGATTGGGCAGTAAAAGTAGATGATGCTTTATGGGCCTATAGGATAACATTTAAAACCCCTTTGGGAACATTCCGATACAAACTTATCTACGGGAAAAGTTGTCATCTACCATTTGAGTTAGAGCACAAAGCATACTGGGCTATAAAATTCTTGAATTACGATCTTAAAACCACAGGTGAGAAGAGAATGATGCAGTTGAACGAACTAGATAAATAACAAGCTGAGGCATATGAGAACTCACGACTATATAAGGAAGCAATAAAACGACGCCATGATGCTCGTTTAAAACAATCAAAGGAATTCAAAGAAGGAGACTTGGTCCTGCTGTATAATTTAAGACTCAAACTATTTCCTGGAAAGCTAAAATCAAGGTGGTTAGGCCCTTTCGTAATCAAGACTATTTTCTCCTACGGCACAGTCGAGGTAACCCACCCAAATCAAGCAACATTAAAGGTAAATGGCCATTGACTGAAACTTTATAATGGTGAAGATTTCAAGGAATTACGAGAGGAGTTTAAGTTTCGAGAACCTTCTTTTAGAAATGAAAACAAGGTGAGTCTAGCTTAAGACTTTAAATGAGAGCTTTTTGGGAGGCAACCTGAGCATTGAATTCACTAACATTATAATTGTAATTTTTAGCATCTAACCCCAAACTACCCAATACAGTGAAGCGCAGGTTTCCTAAAATACGGTCTTACACACGGCCGTGGCCGTGGCCGTGTGGACACCATGGGACGAAAAACGGGTGTGCCTATAGACGTGCGAGATGAAGAAGAAAATTTTTTTCTCAACACGGGCTACAATATTAAGACCACAACCGTGTGATGCAACCATGGCCTATTCTGAGTAAACCAGCACGGGCATGAGCCACGCCCGTGCCTACCAACCGTGTGAGACACTGACTACATGGACACGGGCGTGGCAATCTTAGCACGGGCATGGGAGAAGCAAACATAATAGGACACGACCAAGGAGCACGAGCGTGAACAGCATCTCAAACGTGCCCAAATTCAAAAATCATGAAAAACACGGGCTAAATAAAATAGACACGGACATGGCACCTACCCGTGTCCCCCTTCCTATTTAAAGAACATCACCACCATTTTCCCCAAGATTTTTTCCCAAAATCCCAACCCTAGCCATTCCCCTAAATTCCTTTTCCCCAATCCAGCCACCATCAAAGAAGCCCCCACCATTGCCTCCCCCCATCCCAAATACTTCATTTCCTTTCAAATTCGCATTACAAACTAGCACACGCCCGCTACTGGTCACCTCTCATTGTTACATTTACCTCTATTTAACTGTTTCATATTTAAAGTTCTATTCATCTAATTAAGTTTAATAGTAGAATAGTTTAATTAGTTTCTCACTATTAGATTGATTTAGACATTTAGTTTTTGTTTAAATAACAATGATTAGCATTAGATTGAATTACTCATTCTTCATGCGAAATACGGTTGAGTTATCTTATTATGAATTTGTCTTTTTATATCTTGGATATTGATCGAATCCCTTGATATGTCTTGGTTGGAAATATACTTGAATCATTGATTTTTGTTTATTTTCAGGACCATAATGTCATCGTCCCGAGGTAAGAAAATCGCAGTCCCTAGTTCCAAAAAACGAAAGGGACCTGATTCATTATCAGCCAGCGCAACCACAGAATTGCTCGATCCATTCTTACGTTTTCCTCACGGTATTCAAGAGGATCGCTACAAAATACTCCGGGCATGACCACTTGGCACAGGGAGATGTATTGATTGGGCCGCCTTGGAACAAGTCCAACTAGCCAACGATGTACGGACTTTACTAACTACCGACCCTTAGAACCAGTTCTTCAACATCATCGAGCCTACCTACTTAGAGCTCACTCTGGAGCTCTGTTCAACATTTCATCTTCAGACAGTGATGTCACAACATGATGACACCGGTATGATCCAATTTTGACTTGGAGGCATTATACGAGAACTAAATGTACCACAATTTGGGGCCACATTGAGACTTTATATCGATGAATTCATGGAGGAACACGATCTCTCGAAGCTTTCTCGCCATATCCATAAAAACCCCACAAGATGTTGGTAAACATAGCTTCCAACAACAACGATTATGACCCTAGCCGCTCCAAAGCGACAGCCGTGTCCCATCCCTGAGATACGTACATGCGCTTTTAGCTCATACACTGATAGGTCGGCGAGAGAACACCAGCGTCGTCAACACTCACGACGCCTACTTCCTATGGTGCATGGCGAACGGGTATATTTTTTACTTGGCCTATTTCTTAGCTCGCGCCATTCAACACCAGACGGAGCAGCACAGGCTCTATGGGGCCCTATATCACATGCTTGGCTCGATATTTCGGACTCTTCCATACCGACGCTCAAACCTCCTCACTTACACTGATAGGTTAGATGACTTCACAGGGCATCCAGACAATGTTACACATGAGGATAATTCAATGTCAACGTGGGACAGATCCCCCAATATCAATTAGCGCCCACCACCGACGAAGAGGACCCTGGGGACATTATTGATGATGTCCTCCCACCACAGGAAGCACCACCATTGAGCCATCGTCCATCCCATATGGCAGCATATGTTTCAGACATATCTGAACACCTGACACGATTTGAGTAGCAATGCTTCCAGAGCTTCGACCATATTGACACCACCCTCCAACAGATATGTCAGCACCTTCATATCTCATCGCCGGCACCACCGCCCGACCCAGCTGACGCAGAGGATCTCTGAGAATCTTTTATTTTTATTTTTATTTTTATTTCTACTTTTATTTTCATTTTTATTTTACTTCTATTTTAGTTAACTATTTAAAGACTTGAACATTTCACTAGTTCTATTGATCTCATTTTATCACTGGCTATCCAACCATAAATTTCCATAACAACATCCATCCCCTAAAACCTAATTGATGACTTCGTAGATTAAATAGATTAAATACACCACTCAAGGAACGAAAACATCACGTATACCTAGTCATCACATTCGTCATGGAACACCCTTCAAGGATTTCGTCCATAATTCAAAAAGTTTCACTTCTCTCCCTGTCTTTTGATCATATTACTATATGTTATTATCTATCTTTGTACATTGAGGGCAATGTACATCTTAAGTGTGGGGGGTTAACTATAGTATTATTTGAAAATCCCTGAATTATGCCTTGTTCTAAAAGTAATTTTCTTATATCATGATTAGAATGAAAGTTCTTTTGATTTATGATTTCTATTGATATGTTTTAGATTAAGTCATTGATAATTGTGCATTGATGATTAAATTTGAAGAATATTAGAGAATTAAGCATGATAAGTCTATTTTTCAGAATAAATTTTTTAGGTTGTCTACTTGAATCTAAATGATACCTTAAAGTTTGAAATTTATGAGGTTGACATAAAAAACCCATAATTTTTGTGAGATTTTGAGCCCTTATAGAGAATACATTCTTTCGTGCTCACTTTTTATTATGAGTGTGTCAATATTGATATGTTATTTTAGAACTTGCTTCGATTATACATGTCGAGTCCACACCTTTGATTTGATATACAGAGATGATAAAGGCACCTAGGTTTTAACCCACTTACTCCACCAAAAAGCCTACCTTCACAATTAACCTCTAGTGAACCCCGTTGATCCTAACAGCATTTTTTATTTAACTCACCCACTAATATTACCCCAAAACCCTTTGTATTTGTTATCACAGTCCCTTTTGACTACCGTTATATCGAGATCTGATTTGATTAGTCACCTAATTATTTTTATTTCAGTAGTAAATTCATCCTTTATTATCATTTGACTTGTTCTTAAAAAAAATCAAAGTTTATTCACTATTAGTTTTGTGATTAGGTGAGCTTATACGTTAAGTTCCAATTATTAAAGAAGAAGCTCATATTAGAATATTATCAGTAATACAAGTTTATTGATTAGTTCATGTTTCTAGTTAGGTAATTTGTTAGGTCAGTCTCGATTCTAACCTTCTAATTCAGCCTTTATCCACACCTTTAACCTAAGCCCCGTTACAACCCTGTTAAAGACCTTTTGATCTGTGTATCATCTTATTTTATAGTGGTGAAGATTTGATTTTTAGGCAAGCCTATGGGATTAACTTTTCATGTTCGACTTTTGAGTGCTTAATTCTGAACCTTAAACACTTCGAGTGGTTTGAGTGAATCTTTAGTGAGAATGTCAACTCTTGTCGATTTCGAATCAGAGGTAATTATTTAGGTAAGGGGAAACACCTAACATTTTTAGGGCTATAAATGTATGACTTTGATTGTTTGAATATTTAGGACTCTTTAAGTTGAATTATCAATGTATGAATTATCTTTGAATTATGATGAAGCATTATTGATAAATATTATAAATTAAGGAAGTTCGTTTTAATTATAAGTTCAGAATTTTGCTTGAGGACAAGCAAAAGCTTAAATGTGGGGGTATTTAATAAACCATAACAGTAACATATTTTAGGCCCACATTTAGCATGCTTTTGGATGATTTAAGCCTTGAATTGTGTAATTTGGTGCTCTTAATCCTTTATTTTCATGTTTTATACCCAGGAGAGCATCGGATGATGAAAAGAATGGAAAACAGGCCCAAAACAGAGTAAATGGGCCATATCACAAAATCCACACGGCCTGGGCCCAAATCCACACAGTCGTGCCTCACTTAACAGTCTTGAACGCGGCCTGGCCACGATTTACACAGGCGTGTGCCATGGGCGTGTCCCTGCCGTGGCAAAGAGAATTTTCACTCGGATTAGGATACTTAGGGCGAAAAAACACATTCTGAAGCCTATATAAACACTCTATGTGTAACCTAAAAGGGAGGAACCCAGGGCTTTTATCAGGGGGCGTCCAGCTAGGCCAAAGAAGGTAGAGTTGTGGGAATTTACGCGAAGATAGCCAGTTTATTCATCTTAAGAAGCCGAAATTATACTCAAGACGACGGATTTCTCCTTCAATTCCTTCAGGGGGTTTTAGGGATTTCTTATGTTTTGTTTTATCTTTTCTTTTGAGATGTATTCTTTTATCATTATTATGAACTAAACCCTTAGATGCCTGAGGGGGATGAAACCTAAGATGAATCTTGTTATCGTTTGCTGAACTATATGATAAATATTTGACTTGTTCTTAATTATGTGTTCTTAATTCTTGTATTGATATTTTCGGGCTATTAATTCAAGTGTGATGTGCTTAGGTGGAGGAGGAAAAGTCCCTGCCTAAGAGTAGATCTAGCATAATTAAGCGGAGTTGATCGCATGCCTAGAGATAAGGTGACGAGATTTTGTCGGATTAGGGCGAAACCTAATATGGGAGTCCATTGATAGAGTTAATGCAGTTATAGGGGTTTTAATTAGAAAGAGATTTCAATTAATCAACCTAGGGTTAAACGTTAGTCACCTTGAGAGAGGGATTAATATACGTTAAGGAATCTTACGGATCAAGTCAAGTGAATAAATCGTCTGGTTCAAAGTTAGATAACAAGTGAAGTATAGGTGGATTCTTCCTTGGATATCGTCTTAATCAATTGGTTTTCTCCAAAGTATTTTCCCCATATTCATTCTTCTTTGTCTTAGGGCTAGTTTGGCAATGCTTTTGAAAAGTGCTTTTGAAAAGTGTTGTGGAGAAGTGCTTTTCAGAAGTACTTTTGAAAAGTTTGCTGTAAAATTTCAGTGTTTAGCACTGCTGTCAAAAAGTGCTTTTGAGAAATAAAATGTCCATTTTAGACATGTTATTATCAAGTAACAAATATACATTTAAATAAAATTTAAATTAGTTAATATTATTATATTTTAGTAAGAATATAAAAAAATTTACTATAACTTGTTAATATATGAAATATAAATTTTAAATGTTTTTAAGTAATAAATATTAATTACTTATAAAATTTAATTAGAATATATAAACTACATTTTAAATATTTAAATATAACCATTAAATATTTGTAATTAATATTTAAAAAAATTATTTTTAATTAATGATTTTAACACATTTGTAATTAAGCACCACAAAAAAAAAGGAAAATACTATGTTATTAGAGGGCTGAAAAAGTAATTAAGCACTAAAAGTGCTTTTGGGAGAGGAAAAGCTAAAAATTTTAGCTTCTCCTTTTCAGAAGTGCTTTTGAAAAGTACTTTTGAAAAGTTAAAAATTCCAGCCAAAAGCAGCTTGTTCTACACAGCTTTTTTTTTTCCAAAAGTGTTTTTGAAAAGCAATGAAGAACTGGCCCTTAGAGTCTTTAGTTTAGTAATTAGTTAATCTTAGATAAACAATTCCCTTAATTTTTAGGCTAGATAGTAAAAAGAGAGTGAGTATTAGTACTTTTGGTTCCTTTGGGTTCGACATTCCGGTCCTGCCTAGAATATACTACTGTTCGATAGGTGCGCTTGTCTCAAATCGTTGTCATAGTTAGTTTCCAGGTTCGATCATTTTTTATATAAATTTTAAGACTTTAACATCGTATAAAACAATGATCAACAGTACCTTCAATATCACTATCGTAAAGTAGGGGTCTTGTTGGGTTCTTTCTAGTCATAAACTAGAGGTACCTGCTAGGAACAAATAAAATAAGAAAAATTAGCAAAGTTAAATACAAAAAAAATAAAAATAGAAGTAAATTGCAAAAATAAAAATGGCTAAAGTAATAAAAATTGAGCGTTCTTAATATTTCAGTTCCCCGGTAACAGCACCAAAAACTTAATCGTAGTGTCAGAGTCTTAAAAATTTATATAAAGAATGATCGAACCTGGAAACTAACTATGGCAACGATTGAGGCAAGTGCACCTATCGAATAGTAGTATAGCTTAGTGGCAAGACCGGATTGTCGAACCCAAAGGAACCAAAAGTACTAATAGTGACTTTCTTTCTATTATTTAGCCTAAGAATTAAGAGAATTGTTTATTTAATCTAAAATTAACTAACAACTAAACTAAAGATGCGAAGACAAAGAGAAGGAATTGGGGAAATACGTGTGGGAAAAACCGATTGATTAAGACGATACCTGAGGAAGAATCCACCTAGACTTCACTTGTTATCTAACTCTGAACCAGACGATTTACTCACTTGACTTGATCCGTAGGATTCCGTAATTTATATTAATACCTCTCTCAAGGTTACTAACGTCTAACCCTAGGTTGATTAATTGAAATCTCTTTCTAATTAAAACCCCTAGAATTGCATTAACTCGATCTATGGACTCCCATATTAGGTTTGACCCTAATCCGGCAGATTTTCGTCACCCTATCTCTAGGCGTGCGAGCAACTCTGCTTAACTATGCTAGATCTACTCTTAGGCAGGGTCTATTCCTCCTCTGCCTAAGCACATCAGTACTTGAATCAATATCCTGAAATATCAAACCAAGAATTAAGAACACATAATTAAGAACAAATCAATTATTTATCATGTAGTTCAGCAAACGATAACAAGATTCATCTTAGGTTTCATCCCTCTTAGGTATCTGAGGGTTTAGTTCATAATCGTAAAAGAACACATCTCAAAAGAAAAGATAAAACAAAACATAAGAAAACCCTAAAACCCGCTGAAGGAATTGAAGGAGAGATCCTTCGTCTTGAGTATGAATCTGGCTTCTTGAGATGAATCCACTAGCTTTCTTCGGGTAAATCCCAAAATTCTGGCCTCTCTGGCTCGGCTCCTTGGCCTAGCTGGACGCCCCTTGAAGGTTGGCCTCTAGAGTGTTTATATAGGCTTTTGGAATGGCTTTCTTTGCCTCTACGTACCCTAATCCGAGTGAAACTCTTCTTTTTCACGTCAGGGACACGCCCATGGCACACGCCCATGTGAATCGTGGCTAGGCCGTGTTTGAGTCTATTAATGAGGCACGGCCGTGTGGTCTTGGGCCCAGGCCGTGTCGATTTCGTGCTTTGGCCTATTTGCTCCGTTTTAGGCTTGTTTCTCGTTCTTTTAATCCTCCGGTGCTCTCCTGAGTATAAAACATGAAAACAAAAGATGAAGAGCACCAAATTACACAATTCAAGGAATAAATCATCCAAAAGTATCTAAATGTGGGATTAAAATATGTTCGTATTACGGTTTATCATATGTTAATAATAACATTAATAATAATAGTAATAATAATATGTTAATAGTAGAAATAATAATAATATTAAAAATAATAGTAGTAATATTAAAATTAATTAATTTAATAGCAAGAATAACAAAAAGGACTAATTTGAACTTAAAATAGAAATTTGGGGGCAAATTTGAAATAAATAAAAAGAGAAAGGACCACATTGAACGCACGAATAACAAGGAGGGACCAATAGGAAAATTAACCCCCGCCTTCCAAAACGTCATCGTTCGAATATGGGTCTAATTGAAATTGCAATAAATTATGGGGGAAAATTAGAAAACAAAAAGAAACTTGATTGCAGAACAATAAAAAAGCAGAAGGGATAAAAGTGCAATTAGCCCTTCCATTAGAAAACACGTGGATCTTGCTTGCAGGTCGGGTCAACACGCGGATGTTGAGGGGCAAACGGCGTCGTTTTATGCTTTGAAGATGAACTCCAAAACGGCGTCGTATTGGAGCACTATTTAAGTAACAAAACGCAGAAAAAAACATTTGGAACCCATTTTTTTTAAAAAAAAAAAACCCCATTTTCTCTGAAATTCCCTTTAGGCTAGTCCCAGTTCCGATCAGGTCTCCGACCATCGGCTACCGTGGCGATGCGTCGGTCACTGGCGTCGGTCTTTGCCAGTCACTGATGTATAAAAATTCAAAAAGCCATTTTTCTCAGCCTTTTGGGTCCGAACCCCTCAAGACACTGTTTTTCATTGGAAATGGCCAACCTCGACCGCCTACGGTGGCAGAATGTGAAAGGTCAGCCCCTTTTTCTTTGTATTTTCTCGTCAATTCCCTTAAAGCACTAATATAAGATAGAAAAAAATAAAAATAAAAAAATAACACAAAATGAACCACCTTTAAGTTTTTCTACGATTTGATTTCTTTTCTCTGTTTCTTTTTTTGTATTTGTTCTATGTGTAAAAATAGTAACCCTTTACAGATTATCTTCGGCCTCTTTTTATAGCCGATTTAAGTAGTAATACTAATAAAAACAAAAAACAAAAAACAAAAAGCCTTCTATTTCTGTTATACATTTGCTGGCCATTTTTTTTTTGTATACCATTCTTTTTGTAGGTGAAATCGTCGTACGGAGGAAGAGGCCATTCGTGGGGTGACGTGAAGGCTCGAACGCATGGCTGGCATAGGGGCTGGGGTGCCAGGAGGTTTTAGAAACCTTTAATGTTTCTGAAACCTCAATCAGTTTTAGGTCATCCGGGCCTGTTCAACATTGGGCCATTATAATTTGCTTGGGCCATCTGGGCTGGTTTTAGACTTGGGTCTGTTGATTTGTTATTGGGCTTGTAATAAAAAACGGATTGTTTTTATTATTTTGGTTTATTATTTGGTTAATTTTCTTATGGGCCCCGGGCATAAATTGGGCCTTACAAGTATAGTTTTAGAAAGTGCTAACTACAATGTTTTCAGAAAGTTCTATCTAAGTTCAGAAATACTTACAAGATCGGCGTCGGAGACTCGGTATACCACATACTTACTCAAAATTATCCAAATTATTTCAAAACCAGTCCTTTTTGAAACACGGTTCTAGAACCCAAAATTCACAACGCGATTTTTGTAACCTGACTCTGATACCACTAAATGTAACACCCTAAACCCGGTTTAAACGTTATGTTGAATTTGGGGGTGTTACAAAGAAGGGTTTTGAAATCAGTGTTACTTTGATAAAAGTTTGTATAGTTGTTCGATAAATCATCCAAGTTTTATAACCCATATTCGTTTACGTAACTATTACTGAAAGCGTTATTTAATTAATTCATTTGCCAAAACATAATTCACAGCAAAAGTCTTAGAAACTGTTATATTTTGGAAATCGAGTTCATATTTTCAGAAAAACCTTTGTTTTCGTAAACTTGTGTTTCTAGTCAACCGTTGCAATAAAATAGTGAAACTGAAATCCAAATCCAAAATAAAAATCAAATAGTTTGAAAAGTCCAATAATTACAAAACTCTCAGAAATAATCCTTAATTAAATAAAAATTATTTTTAAAGTCAGTTCACAAACTTGTGGTCATCGTGAGACTTCGTCGCACCGATCTGTCTAAGTCTGTGGATTACTTGTATAGAACAAACAAATAGATGTGAGTTTTCATAAACTGAATGTGTAACTCAACAGAAGTAGACATGCAATATACACAGAAATCTCAAATACAGACAGATACATATTCGGACTTAGGTCCATGACTGATGCAGTAAAGAATTAAATAAACATAGCAGATATCCAGAGTCCTACCCCCATTCTCTGCACACCATCTCCAACCATCCCATCACGCAATGGGTTAAAAACACCCACGCATCCCTACACACTATATAATATCGATGCTACACATGACAGATAATATGCAGACAAGCTACCAGAATATAGGGGAAGAGTCGCCACACAGATCACTTCCTCCACATATACAATTCCCAACCCAATCAACAATACAAAATATAGATACAGTAATATCATGCATAACATGCTCATATACAGATTACATATATATTTAAATAGAATAGTCAGACATACATATCAGTTTCCTACGCAGAGCAGACAATAAAAATATCATATCACATAATTTAGGGTTTGGTTAGCCCTTATCGACCCTACGGTAGGCCCACAGTCGATCGAAACGGCTCGTTCGACCTGTAACACCCCAAATCGGTATCCATCAACGAAATAGTGTTACGAAGCATTACCATAAACAATCATACAATTCTCATATCCAAACAAACATCATTCAAATACAATCATATAGACCCTAACACAAGCCCTCGAAGCCTAAAACAATCATTAGAAGTGATTTGGGACTAAATCGAATACTTAAGGAAATTTTGGAAAAATATAGAAAATTTTCAAAGTACAGGGGACACACGCCCATGTGGCCCGACCGTGTGTCTTACACGGCCAAAGACATGCCAGTGTTACAGGCTGTTTGGACATTTGAAATGAGATCAAATGGCCGTGTCCTAGCCCGTGTCCTACCCCATGTAACTCCCTGACTTGGGTCACACAGCCAACCACACGCCTGTGTGACTAGCCCGTGTACCCTTCGAAATGGCTTCACACGTCCGTGTTCCAGGTCGTGCGCTAGGCCGTGTGAAAACTAGAGGGTATATACTGACTTATGCCATATTAAGTCATATTACATGACTAATTATATAACCAAACATATAGGCTTTCATTAGCAAAAGACCTATACATGCCGTATAACCAAAATACACAAGTTCAAAAGTACCAAAATTACAACTTAATAGTGTGATGAGATCTCCGACAACTCCCAATCCGAGCAAGCTTTGACATCACTACAAAACACATAAAAATGAACAGAGTAAGCTATAAAGCTTAGTAAGCTCATATTGCTATTAAGTGTAACTTACCATTTAACTACAATTTAAGTTCTTAAACATCACATAATACAACTCAATTTAAGTCCAAAAGCCTAACACATATTCAATCCAAAGGTTAGACATGAATTCACAAATCTTATAGATTCAATGCTTAATAAAATTCATGAACATACCTGTACTAGTACATATCAATCTTTTACTCTTTCTTATTGTCAATATACCCGATGAACCATTTGGAATAATATTGGATGCTAGGGAATCTCGCACTCTAAGTGCCAATACATGGTTGATGGAGCTTGAAACTAACTATTATTTCGACAAAGGCAAGCACACCTATCGAACAGCAGTATAGCTGTGGTGAGTCCGGAATATCGTATCCTCAAGGACCAAGAGTACTAGTATTAACTATCTTTTTATTATCTAGCCTAATAATTAAAGGGATTTATTTTTAATCTAAAAGTAACTAACTAATTTAACTAACTATGAACGCGACAGAGAGTAAATTGGGAAAATACTTTTAGACAACTTTATATGAGATAGGCGATACCTAAGGAAGAATCCACCAAGAGTTCACTTATTACTTTTGATTCATGCAATTTATTCACTTGACTTAATCCGTAGAAATCCCTAAATTATATTAATACCTCTTTCAAGGCTATTAATAATTGACTCTAGGTTGATTAATTGAAATCTCTTTCTAATTAAAACCCTTATTGTCGCATTAACTCGATCTATGGATTACCTTATTAGGTTTGACCCTAATCCGGCAGATTTTCATTGCCCTATTTCTAGGGTTGCAATCAACTCCGCTTAATTATGTTGATCTACTCTTAGATAGGGACTTTTGCTTCACTGAATAAGCACATTTAACTTGAATCAAAAACCTGAATTATCAAACAAGAATAAGAACTCACAATGAAGAATAAGCACAAGTATTTATCTCATAAATCAAATAATAATAAGATCTGTCTTAGGTTTCATCCCCTTAGGTATTTGAGGGATTTAGTTCATACTAATGAAGGGAAACATATTAGAATAGGGAAAACAACAAAATATAAAAAAAACCCAAACATTTCTAAAGAACTTGATGGAGATCCTCAGTCTTGATGGAGATCTTTCTCCTAAGCTATTCCCGACGGCTGTCTTGGAGTATCTTCTGCCTTCTACTCGATGTATATTCGACATCTTGTCGAACTCCCCTTTTAGGTTGCCCCCTAAGGTGTTTATATAGGTTTTGAGATGCCTTACTTGGCCCACAAGTATCCTATTCCGAATAGAATTCATCCTAGTTTCGGCAGGGACATGCCCGTGTAACACGCCTATGGTCAATAGTCCAGGCCGTGTTCAATCTTGTTTGTCACACACAGCCGTGTGGTTCGTCCGTGTGCAGTGGTCCAGGCTGTGTAGGCCCATTTTGTCCCTTTTTGGCCCATTTCTCTTTCTTTTCGATTTCCTAAGCTCTCCTGAGTATAAATCATGAAATTAAAGGATTAGGAGCATCGAATTCATCAGATCTAATAAAAATTCATCCAAATGTAAGCCAAGCATTGGATTAAAATATATATAAATTATGGTTTATCAAATATCCCCACACTTAAGCCTTTGCTTATCCTCAAGCAAAATCCTCAACTCACAATTAAAATTAACTTCCTTAATTCATAATTCTTATCAATAATGTTTCATCATAATTTATATATAATTCATGTATTGATAATTTGAACTAAAAGAGTCATAAAGATTCAAACAATCTAAGTCATAAATTTTTATAGCACAAAAAAATAGGTGTTTCCCCTTACCTAAATAATTACCTCTAATTCAAAACCGACAAGAATTGACATCCTCACGAAAGATTCACTCAAATCACTCAAGGTGTTTAAGGTTCAAATTAAGCACTCAAAAGTCAAACATGAAGAGTTAATCCCATAGGCTTGCATAAAAATCAAATCTCCACGATTATAAAATGAGATGATACATAAATCAGAAGGTCTTTAAAGGGTTGTAATGGGGATTGGGTTAAAGGTGTGGATATAGGCAGAATTAGAAGGTTAGAATTGAGATTGAATTGACAAATTACCTAACTAGAAACAATGAACTAATGATAAATAATTACATTAATAACAAGAGCTTCTTATAAAGATGTAAATTTAACTGTTTACGCTCATAAAACATTGAACTAATAATGAATAAACTTTTAACCTTTTTTTTTTAGAATATACAATTAATAAGAAAGAACTTAACAATGGAAATAGAGAACATAGTTAGGCAACTGCTCAAATCAAATCTTGACAAATAAGGACATCAAAAGATTATGGGAAGTAAAAAATTTCTTTTAGGTTAATATTAGTGGGTGAGTCAAGAAACGGTTTATTAGGCTAAAAGGGGTTTACCAAGGGTTAATTATGGAGGTAGGCTTTTTATGGAGTAAGTGGGTTAAATCTTAGGTGCCTTTATCATCTCAGTATATCAAATCAAAAAAATGTGGTCTCGACATGTATAATCGAAGCAAGTTCTAGAATAACAAATCAAATGTTGACACACTCATAACCAATAAAGTGAGCAAGAAAAATATATGCTCTAAAAGGCTCAGAATCTCATAGAAATTATGGTTTTTGATGTCAACCTTGTAAATTTCAAACTTCAAAGTAATATTTAAGATTAGAGAAACAACCTAATAAATTTTTAATTCTGAAAATAGACTTGTTATGCTTGATTCTCTAATGTCTTAAAGTTTAAACCATTAATGCACAATTATCTATGACTTAATCCGAAACATATTAATGAAAATCATAAATCCATAGAAGTTTTATTCTAATAGTAATATGAGAAAATTACTTAAGACAAAGCATAATTCAGGGATTTTCTAATACGAGAGTCTTGTTAACACCTCCCCACACTTAAGCTTTACATTGTCCTCAATGTAAAAAGATAAAAATGATAATATAGTAAAAAAAGCATAAGAGAGGAAGAGAAGTGAAATTTCTTGAATTTTGGATGGAGTCAAAGAAAATAAACGGTGTAGAGTGGGTTAGGGGTGGAGGAGACTCCGGTGGTGGTGTAGTCGTTCCTTAACAGCCCCTTGAACCTAAATTAAAGAAATCAAAATATAATAAAATAAATTAAAGACAAGAAAGATAAATGAAAGGAAAATAAATGGGAAGAGAAAAGAAAAAGAAAAAGAAAATATAAATAGACTCAAAGGTCCTTGTCCTATCGAGGTAATAAAGCAGCCGACATGATATTATGGAGTTTGGTCTCGCACAGGGAGACTGCGCTAGGGTCCTTTCGCTTCTTCGACATAGGGATGGTGGTCTAGAGAAAGAGTGGGGGAAAGGGAAAAAGGAAAATGAAAGGGGAAAGATAAAGAAAAAAGGAAGGTGTGTGGTGGTTAGGGTGTTGGTCGAAGAAGAAATTGGGGAGAAAATGAGAAGAAGAGGGTTTAAATAGAACTCAATGGCCCACGCCCGTGTACCATGGGCGTGTTATGTCACACGGTCATATCGCACGATCGTGTGGTGTTTCGTTCGTTTCTCCCACGCCTGTGTAGAGGGTGCCATACGCATGTTGCTTAATCAGTATCGGCCACGGCCTAGGGACACGTGCGTGTCTTACACCCATGCGATTTTCTCAGTGTCGACCACGGTCGTATCACACAGCTGCGGCATATTATCATAGCCCGTGTTTTGGGAAAATTATTGTCCATACTGGTTTACTTACTTGTGGTGTCCACACGGCCACGGCCATGCCCGTGTGCAAGGACGTGTGGTATGGAAATTAGTGTTTTATTAACGTGGTTAGTTTTTAGTTAGATGTTAAAAATCAAAAATAACGACATTAATAAAGTTAGTGCTCAGGTTGCCTCCCGAGAAGTGCTCGTTTAAAGTCTTAAGCTAGACTTACCCTTCATTCGCATAATCTTGGAGGTTTGAGGAGTTGAAACTCCTTTCTGCTGCTATCAGTTCTATGATCACTATATATTTTGAGCCGAGTGACGTTTACCTTAAAAGTGCCAAATGTGGGATTAGTTACCTCGACTGCTCCGTATAGGAAGACATTCAGTACCATGAAAGGGATCTTTTCATTAGTATTGATGTCTAAAGTGGCGATTCGAGGGTCTGTCTTATCCAAAATACCTGATCCCCGAGCTGAAATTGGTATGTCCCATCTTTAAGTTTGACATGGAGTGGCCTCCGTTTTGCTTCGTGTGTTTTTAGTTTCTCTTTGAAATGTGTCTTCCACTCACCTAGTTCATCGATCTGAAGCCTTCATTCCTCATGAGTTATTTCCTTGTTGGCACGAGGTCTAGGATCTGGCTCAGTTGTGTAATTTTGTGGTGTTTCCTGTAAAGAAGGTTGAACCAAACGGTCATTAGTAGAGTTTATGTTTTTACCTTGAGTACTCAATGTCCTAGCCGAGTCAATAGCCTGAAGAGTGATCGTTTCGTCACCTATACGAAGTATGAGTTCACCTGTACCAACATCAATTTTAGTTTTAGCAGTTGCTAAAAAAGGGTCTTCTTAAAATTAAAAGAATATTATTGTCCTCATCCATGTATAAAACGACAAAGTCTACTGGAAATATAAATTTATCAATTTTTACTAGTACAACTTCAATTATACCCCTAGGAATTCTAATAGTCTTATCAACTAATTGAATGCTCATCCTAGTTTGTTTGGGTTTCCCGAGACCTAGCTGTTTAAACATTTTATAAGGCATGACATTGATGCTTGCCCCTAAGTCAGCGAAAGCATTATTAACAGATAAACTACCAATTAAGCGTGGAATTGTAAAACTCCCTGGATCTTTTAACTTTCGTGGTAGTTTATTTTGTAAAATTACTGAGCACACTACATTTAGCTCCACATGCGACGTATCGTCTAACTTCCGTTTGTTTGTCAAAAGCTCTTTTAAAAATTGCCTTGAATTGGGCATCTGCGAAAGGGCTTCAAGAAACGGTAAGTTAATATGTAATTTCTTTAGAAGTTTAAGAAATTTATCGAATTGTTCATCTGTGTGGTCTTTTTTCAGTGCATTGGGGTATAGTACACGAGGTTGGTACTCTGTAATTACTGATTTTGGTTTATCATGGCTTACCTCAACCTTACCTTCCTCTACCACATTCTCTTGCCTCAATGTTAGTTTATCTAACCCTTTACTATCGTGAGCAGTTATGGCTTGAAGTTGCTCCTTTGGGTTAGCTTCAGTGTTGCTTGGCAAGCTGCCTTGTGGTCATTCTGAGATCAGCTTAGCAAGCTGTCCTAATTGGTTCTCGAGCCCCTGAATTGATGCCTGTTGATTTTTAAGTGGTATTTCGGTGTTTTGGAAGCGTGTCTCTGACACCGTGATGAACTTTGTTAGCATCTCCTCAAGGTTCAACTTTTTCTCTTGTGGGTAGGTTTGTTGAAAGCCTGGGAGGGGTTGTTGTCTCTGATTTCCTTGGCCACCCCATGAGAAATTGGGGTGGTTCCTCCAACCTGAATTATAAGTGTTACTATAAGGGTTATTTTGAGGTCTAGAATTATTACCCATATAGTTCATCTGTTCGCTTTCTATGACAGGGTTGTAGGGCGGATATTCTGTGTTACCCATTCCTCATCCATTCATATTGTACTGCATAACTGGATATACCTGCGAAGAACTATACAAACCATCAATCTTTTTATTTAAAAGCTCTACCTGGTTTGATTGCATGGTAACTGCGTCGAGGTTGAAAACACTGGCGGCTTTTGTCGGTTTTGTTCTCATGACTTACCACTGATAGTTATTCAGTTCGATCTCCTCTATAAACTCATAAGCCACTTTAGGGGTCTTGTTATTTAGTGTTCCACCAGCGGCTGAATCAATCAACTGCCTAGTTGAGGGGTTCACACCATTGTAAAAGGTTTGAGCCTGTAGCCACAAAGGTAACCGATGGTGATGGCACCTTCTTAGTAAATCCTTATATCTCTCCCATGCATCGTAAAGTGTCTCTAAATCCATCTGCACAAAAAAAGAGATATCATTCCTCAACTTAGCCATTTTAGCCGGTGGAAAATGTTTAAGTACAAAATTTTCGGTCATTTGATCCCATGTAGTGATTGATCCTCATGGTAACGAGTTCAACCACTGTTTAGCTTTGTTTCTCAATGAAAAGGGAAACAACCGAATGCGAATGGCATCATCAAAAACGCCATTGATTTTGAAGGTATCGCATAATTCTAGAAAATTTGCTAAGTGATTGTTTGGATCCTCATCCTACAAACCATCAAACTGAACAAATTGCTGAATCATCTGAATAGTGTTAGGTTTTAGTTCAAAATTATTTGCAGCAAGAGCAGGTCTAACAATAATTGATTTGGTTCCTGTTAAATTAGGTTTAGCACAATCATACATAGTACGAGGAGCAGGATTTTGATTCACAGGGTTTGCGACAACCACAGGAGGTAGTGGATTATTATCAGCCATCTCTTCGGTAGTATTAGTATCATCCACTTGCTCTTCTTCTATATATTGTAGGTTTCGCCTTATTTCTCTTCTGTTTCTATGAACGGTACCTTCTATATCAATGTCAAAAATCAAGGGTCCTGACAGGTTCCTTCTAGTCATGAACTAGAATTACCTGCTAGAAGCAAATAAAGAAAAATTAGCAAAGTTAAAAATAAAATAAATATAAATTGCAAATAAATAAAATACTAAAGTAATAGAAATTTAGTATTCCTAATATTTTAGTCCCTGACAACGGCGCCAAAAACTTGATGCGCTCGAAACTAACTATTATTTTGACAAAGGCAAGCGCACCTATCGAACAGTAGTATAGCTGTGGTGAGTCAGGAATATCGTATCCTTAAGGACCAAGAGTACTAGTATTAACTATCTTTTTATTATCTAGCCTAATAATTAAAGGGATTTATTTTTAGTCTAAAATTAACTAACTATGAACGCGATAGAGAGTAAATTGGGAAAATACTTTTATACAACTTTATATGAGATAGGAAATACCTAAAGAAGAATCCACCTAGACTTCACTTACTACTTTTGATTCATGCGATTTATTCACTTGACTTAATCCGTAGAAATCCCTAAATTATATCAATACCTCTTTCGAGGTTATTAACAATTGACTCTAGGTTGATTAATTGAAATCTCTTTCTAATTAAAACCCATATTGTCGCATTAACTTTATTTATGGATTCCCTTATTAGGTTTGACCATAATCTGGCAGATTGTTGTCACCTTATTTCTAGGGTTGCAATCAACTCCGCTTAATTGTGTTGATCTACTTTTAGACAGGGACTTTTGCTCCACTGAATAAGCACATTCGCCTTGAATCAATAACCTGAATTATCAAACAAGAATAAGAACTCACAATTAAGAATAAGCACAAGTATTTATCTCATAAATCAAATAATAATAAGATCTGTCGTAGGTTTCATCCCCTCAGGTATTTGAGTGATTTAGTTCATACTAATGAGGGGAAACATATTAGAATAGAGAAAACAACAAAACATAAGAAAACCCAAAAACTTCTAAAGAACTTGATGGGAGATCCTCAGTCTTGATGGAGATCCTTCTCCTAAGCTGTTCCCGACGGCTGTCTTGGAGTATCTTCTGCCTTCTACTCGACGTCTATTCGACGTCCTGTCGAACTCCCCTTTTAGGTTGCCCCCTAAGGTGTTTATATAGGCTTTTAGATGCCTTACTTGGCCCACAAGTATCCTATTCTGAATAGAATTCATCCTAGTTTCGACAGGGACATGCCCGTGTAACACGCCCATGGTCAATAGTCCAGGCCGTGCTCGATCCTGTTTGTCACACACAGCCGTGTGGTCTACCCGTGTGCAGTGGTCCAGGCCGTGTAGGCCCATTTTGTCCCTTTTTGGCCTGTTTCTCATTCTTTTCAATTTCCTAAGCTCTCCTGAGTATAAATCATGAAATTAAAGGATTAGGAGCATCGAATTCATCAAATCTAATGAAAATTCATCCAAAAGTAAGCCAAGATTATGGTTTATCAATGGTCGAAACCATCTCAATATCATATCTTATATACAAATGCTCATCTCGAGCTATCACTGGGTCTGCTCACATAAGCTAACAGTCAAGACGTAGCTACATGGTGCTGCTCACACAAGCTGACGAGAATCTGCAACACATGCCGAAAAACTTAGCCACTGGTAGAATGTACGGACCAGCACCCAAAACAAATAACCCCTAATGACATATCATTGCATCCTATCTATTCCTAAGGTTCAACTGGGATTTATACATTGCCGAATCTTCGTCGAACATTTTTGTAAAGTCGTATTCACAATTAATGCAATTATAAAGCATTTAAAACACAATTATATTAATGCTTATTAACATACAACGAATTTATAGAGAGTGAATCAAGCTATCAATCAACTATTTTGTTTTTCCCTGATCTAATTCTGAGCTTCACTTTTTTTGATTTACATATAATCAAATTTAATTTATTCAAAATACACTCTATTCAATTCAGTGCAAAAATCATATTATGGCAAAATTACACTTTTGTCCCTTAAATATTGAATTCTTTACAATTTAGTCCCTAGCTCATAAAAATGCAAATTCATGCAATTGAGTCCACATCCATGCTAGCCGACAGAATACTTTTTTGACTTTCATTGAAACTCAATTTTTCTCGTTAGGACTATACACTTGGTTCGTTTGATATGAAAACAATCCTGAGCCTTCAAAAACCTAAAAACGGAATACCTAACACTAATTTAGAAGATTGATTAACGAATTCGTCAACAAGAACCAACACAAAATTGACTTACCGCTGACGAGAAACCACTTCTAACGTGCACTAACTGTTGGAGTGCAATTCTCCGCCTCACATCCTTCACCTAATTATAGAATCCACCAATTAATCGCTACAGTTTAACATCGCTAAACCCAAACCAAAAGTTAAAGGGATGCAAAGTTTTACTTACCAGCCGAATAAAGAACCAGGAAATTGTAGTAGCGATGATTGAACGAGAAATTTCAATAGAAATCAGAGGAAAGAAACGAAAATTGAAGGTGGAAGACAAAGAAGAGAAAAAAGTCAGAGAAAGAGAAAATTTTGAAATAAAATAAAATAATCAATTTGATTACAATCCCAACTCCCCACTAAACATCAACTACCTCAGAATTTAAAGACCACTCAAACTCTCTCAGCCAACCGAAACAAAAATTAACACCCTCACTCCCGTAAGGATTCGAGCACAGGACCTCCAATACAACAACCCCTTACCACTCGAACCAGTAGGCTCATTCTAATATGAGTTAACTAAAGATAAAATATAACCCAACCCACCAAGGATAAGGCTAGGATAAAAAACTAACCAAAATTTCCCAGAAGTGGGACTTGCCAAGACCTTAAGCACACCCTTAAATCGCTTAACCACTGAAGTAGATACTTATTTATGTCAAAATTTATAGAAACATGAATAAATTAATCAGGGCGTTACAAGAAGAGGCTCAATATATAACTAATAACTAAAACTCCATAAGAGATTCAGGTACCTAAAACTGAATATTAAAATAATGAGAATAAGATATCTCAATAAGTTATGTCAATTCGAGAAAATATCGTATCAATAATAAAATTGGTCAACAATGGTTTTGCATGTAATATTGTTGTTGAAATAATGAAATAAAAGGAGGATCTTGAATAAATCTATTGAGAAATATAGATATGGAATAAATTGGTCAAAATAGAAAGATGCAACTCAAGTACAATTAAATTCGTGAAGTTTTTGGACCAGTAGTCCAAATATCTAAAGGTATAAAGCTAGTGAGGGTACAAATGAAGTGCATCTGCAAAAACAAAATAAAATATGAATATTTTGCTAAGTCCTGGCATTAATTATGAGAAGATATAATATTCTTGTATGGTGGATGTAATAACCTTTAAATATATTATTAAATTGACAATTCATAAAAGATTTAACTTGCATTAATGGTTTTTATTACAACCTTTTATAAATCCCTATATAGTAAAGTTTATATTAAAATCCTTGAAGGATTTAGAATGCTAGAAGCATATTGAAAATCTTGGGAAATTGTTAATTTATATGAATTGGAATAATTTGAACATTTGTGGTAAATAGTAGTTAAAGGAGAATTATAAAATGATCCAAAATATCTATTTCTATTTTTATAGAAGAATCATGATTAAAGTTTACTATGATTATTATTGAAACTCCTGAAGAGATCAAAATATATTTTTCCTAAGCTTTCCCTCACTCATGACTTTCAAAAGAATGGTTATGTAAATGCTTAGCAAATTCATTTAAATAGTCATTTGAAAAACTAGTATTCAAGATTGAATACGTAGAATATGAGAAAGTATGTGATGTTTTCATGAAGGGGAGTAAATACATGCTGAACTCCTTTTCCCTTAACTGAGGTTTTGTCCCATTGGGTTTTCCTGGTAAGGTTTTTAATGAGGTAGCAAATTATGTGTATTATAGATATGTGTACTCTTTTTCCTTCACTAGGATTTTTTCCCTGAAGGTTTTTATCTTGGTAAGTTTTTAACTAGGCACATTATCTATCAATTTAATGGACATCCAAAAGGGAGTGTTATGAATATCTTATTAAGTAAATATCCATCGAGATCAAGATAAGTTTTGATATACTTTAAATTCTTATAGTCATTAAAAGTGGATCTACTTCATTTATACTTCTTATGTCTATAAATAGAGACTTTGAATAAATTTTGTAAATATTTCGATTGATCAATAAAATACGTTCTCTATTTTACTCTCACATTTTCTTAATTCTTCACTCTTTGTCTATTTATTTTATAACAATATTGTATTTGTTTAAGTTCATTGTTTAGTTATTTTTGATAAAATATTTGTTCGTGTGAATATAAATTATGAGACCTAAATTTGACTTATATTTATTCTCTTCTCTTTTTTTTTTCCTTTTTAGAAAATTAGTCACAAAATTTCAAGTTCAAATAGAAAAACTAAATAGAACTTGTGATTTAGTGTTCAAAGTCTTAAGCCAAGAATTTTATAAAAACACAGACATGTTTGCTGTATTTCTGACAAAATACAGTGCGTATACCTTTACATAGATATAGACAGAATTTAGTGATCCATTTAACACGTTACATTGCCCCATTTTCCTTCCGGAAAGCTACCCATGGTTTAGGTAAAATTTAACCATTAGTTATAATAAAATATTTCAAAATCATTTTTCATATTTTCATTATTATAAAATATTAAGAGTTTAAATTTTATTAGAATAATTTTAAAAACTCATTTTTTAAATATCTAATAAAAATGTACCATTTTATATTTTTTAAAAGAATTTATAATTGATATTGTACACTTTTTAATACTAGATCAACTCTCTTTAATAATATTTTAATTTTAATTATTTTTGATTAATTAAATAAAATTAATGTAAAAAAACTAAAATAATAATAATATAAGGTTTATGATCTTTTTGTTCAACTAAATTTATGATTTATAGTATATATGGTTATTTAGGGTCTAAAGGGGTCTAGGGTTTAAGATTTTAAAATTTTATATAAAATAGATTAATTAATAATAATAGTTAGTTTGATGTTTCTTGATGCAATATATTATATATGCACTCTAGCAAATTATAAGATGGGATGCTATTATTGGGGGGCAATTTACCCAAAAATACCAAAAAATTACAAAATTTACGGAAAAGGGCCGGATTGGAGAAAATTTACGGAAAAGGGCCGAATCCCCCAAAAACGCGGCCACGTAAGCGCGTTTTGGGGGGATAGGGACCAAAAACGCGCCTGCTTTGGGCGACGCGTTTTTGTCCACGCCGACCAAAAACACGCCCACGTGGGCGCCGCTTTTGTCGACGTGGACAAAACGCGTCCAGCGGCGCGTTTTTCCTTCATTCCGTGTTGAAGTTTTTGGCCCAATAGTCTCCGGCAAAATAATTTTGAGGAGATGTTTCTGAACAAACACCGACTAAAAACAAAGATGCGTCTTGGAAACGCTTCGCCGTGGGCGCGCGTTTTGGCTACTGATGAGTCTACGGAGAAATAATTTTGAGGGGACGTTTCAGAATAAACAGTGGCCAAAAACGCTTCCAGCAGGGCGCACTGTCGGCATGCGTAATGAAAAACGCTCCCACGTGGACGCGCCTTTGCTACAGTAGCCTCCGGCAAAATTAGGCTATAAATCAGTGAAAATTCATTCTCGCTTGGCGTAGCGGGAAATTGAGGCAAAGGAAAAAATTGAAAATGAGTGAACGATAATGCCGTTATTTTATTTACTACGACGGTGAAGTTCGTGACAATCAAAATGGCATTGTTTTCTTATCGGAGAACACAAATACGATCGAGTTTTAATCGTAACATCGATTTGGTTGAACTTCAAAAAAGAATTAGGCGTAAAATATTTGGAACAACGCCAATGAAAGTTCGATGTATTAAGTATAGGTTTTGCGCTTGGTTGATCCGGTGAGATATGATTCGTTCGACATCAAAGGTGCTCGGGGCTTTGAGGCAATGGTTGAGACTCATATTGCCAGTGGATCACCCTATATGGAGGTATATGTAGAATTTTCATCTCTAAGTGATCTTTCTGCGACCTCGACATGTAGTGCCGTTCGAGGGGAATACACGACCCCAAGCCGACACTCTGTAAGTGGGAGGCCAAACACAGAAGTGCCCGTGTGCGGTCGTAGTATGGAAAACATAACCCCCCACGCACGACACTCGGTTGGTGGATGGGACATGCATATCCGTCGACCGACGTCCGATGACGTAAATACGTCTCGGGGGCGCCGTCAAGTTCTAGTGGTTGGCAATCCACATACGATTGGAATCTGCATGCGAAAGATGTTTAAGGAGGGATGATGAACTCCCGACGACATCCACCGGCGAGGGGCCCTCGTTTGTTGCAGGTTATGGAGGGTCGGACGATGAATCCTGTAACAGACCAATTTTGACCCTAAATTGGAATGGTGGTTTCGGAACCACGAATCCGAGCCGATAAATATTTTATAATTTATTTTATGTTTATTATATGTGTGTTGATGCGTGTGAAAGTTTCGTAGAAAAATATGATTGATTGAGTGTTTAATTTGATGAAAAAGGATTTAATCGCGAAAAGTGAAAAATTTGCATCCTAAGGTGTAGAGTACTAAATTGCTTGTGGCTTTCTAAGTGGGTGTCCTAAAAGGGCAATTAGCCCATTGACCATAGTGATGCACGGCAATGGACCAAGTTAGCTAGACTTATATATATGTTGGTTTAATTAAATTTTATTATATGCTTATGTTAGTAATTTATAAAATACTATATGTTAGTGTATAGGTTTATTTTTAAAGCATAAAATAAGGTCACTATTGTCTCTTCTCTCATAGCCGATTGTAGCAATTGAAAGGAGTAAATTGAATTCTTCTTCTTGCATGGGAGGGTTTGCATGTCAAATTCCCCAAAATATTAGTGTAGTGGACGGTAAGCATACTTTGAATGTCATGATTTTAGTGTTTTATAACTAAAGTATAGTTTGTTTAATAAGCATGATATAAAGAAAATAGATTAAATAAAAAAAAGAGAATTATTTTGTTTCTCTCCTTCTCCCTATCTTCTTCACCGAAGCTATTGAAAGAAGAAGAGAAAGTTTCAAAAACTTCATGGTTCGGCCATGCATGTAGTAGCAAGGTAGGTATTCTAGCTTGATTGAGAAAATCTTTACCTATGGGTTTTAATTGCTTTGAATGCTAATAAAATCATGTCAAAATTTTGAGATTTAGCATACTAATATTCGGCCTAGGATGAGTACTCTTGTGTGTATTTTGAGTTGAAAAAGGTCTAATAGTGATTCAAAAACGACATGAATTGCCTAAGAGTCTTAAATGAATTGAAGACTTGTGATTTCAATTATATTAGAATTATAGAAATTATTAGGGATTTGAGCATGTAAATGCTCTTATCTTTCGGCTGTAATATGTGTTCATAAATGGTGGTTAATTAGTTGTTGTTTAGTCTTGAAATAAAAAAAAATAGACATGGGTGCATTGAGTTGGCAAAAAATTCGGTCATAAGAGAAAAATGAAAATTTAGCTATTCTATTTGGTTATATATTATATATATATATATGTATAAAGTTAATTTACAGCCATAGATAGGAAGTTAAGTCTTGAGTTAAAGTACATTAAATAAATTATTACCAATATGTTTAATAATGTTATCTTGATATACTTGAGCAATGTTCGTGAGTTAAATTATTATAATCGCAATACATTCAAATTAATGTTCGATTTTAAATGACATTGATTGAAATGTATAAGTCATAATTATTGCTCGTATTCGGACATACATAATATACATGTTGGAAATATTCTATTTGTAATGCCGAAAGCATGGAATTAATATGTTTAAATGTTACAAATGTTAGGGGATTAATCGATAAATTATATATTATATGATTTTGATTTTAAATTGAATGAAAATGTGGTTAAATTGGTTTAATTGAACCGAATTAGATCAAGAACAAAAGGAGAAGAATTTGGAGCGAGGAAAAGCTAAATTAAACGAATAGTTGGAGATCTCGAACCTATCGACTTCTAAGGTAAGTCCTTTAGCTAAAATATGTCAATAAATTAATTATGAATTTAGTGAATGATGAATTGTGGAAATTTAGAGTATAAATTCATGATATAGCCGAATATGAATGTATAGTATTGAAGTGAATTTATTTTGGCTAATGCAAGGTGAATAAGTAAGTTCTTGAGCTAACTTATGTTTAAAAGTTATTTACGAATCTAATGAATGATAGAATTTGTATAAGTTTGGTGTAAAACCATGAGTTGGCGAATGTGATGATGATGGATTGGATTGATTGCAAATATATCTAATGCAATGTGAATAAATGCATATGGTTCGATATGTGACAGTGAAATGTGAAAAGCATGTAAAAATATTCGACATTCGGGCTTGAGCCTAGCGGGCCTTGTGCCGTGTTTATTTATCGGGCTTTTATGCCTAGCAGGCCTTGTGCCGGTGTTATTTATCGGGCTTTTACGCCTAGCAGGCCTTGTGCCGGTGTTACTTTTCAGGCTTTTACGCCTAGCAGGCTTGATGCCGGTGATGTATTTTACAAAAGAGAAATCGAATCTTTGCTCAAGACAACTTAAAGTCAAATTATTGAGTATATGGTTCAGGTAAGCATGTAAGGTATGCTATGTTTAACATCGCTTGGGTCGAGTTAATATTGATGGGTGTAATATGATGGAATTCGAGTTTAGAATGTGCTATTATGGAACAATTGGTCTTCAAGTATAAATGTTAAGAAAGGAGATTTTCATGCGATATGCTTATATGAACTTCAAAGAAATGTAGGTTGAAGGAAATGATTCATAATTTACTTGGGTTAATGAATTACTAGTATTTGGCTTTGTATAAATAATTTACTTAATCGCCTAAGTGAAATGCTATAGGTTGATTGTTTTCATTTCGTAAATATTTAAATGTTTTGTTATCATGAGTTAGGACTTACTAAGCTTGTAAGCTTAATTATGTGAAATGTTCTCCTTTGTTTTATAGATTTTGATCACGTTGCGGGCTCGTGAAGGATTTTCAAGAAGTCAACCACACTATCGCCTTTCTTTGGTATTTTGAATTTTGGTTACGAATTAGAAGGCATGTATAGGCTAGATGAAGTCTTAGAAACATACGATGTTTGACCTTGTACATGTTTATAATAGCCATGCGAATATGGATAAATTTTTAGTAAGTACGATGTTGTGTTTCGATATGTATGTGGTTCATGATGGTATGTTTGTGAAATTCTTAATCAAAGTTTAATCGTTTTCGTCAAAGAAATGTTGTATACGAAATAAATCCTTGAAATAGGGAAGTAGGTAGGTTCGGTTAGAAACTAGTCTTTCATAAAATACAACAAAACAGTTTGTAGTAGTAGCAGTGATGTGAGTTAGAAAAATCACCAAAAATAGGGCTTATTGAATTAGAAGATAAATGAGATATGATATTAAACCTTATTGTGTCTATTTTTACATGAAAGAAACAGAGTAGGCAAAAGACTTGTATGTTATGAGATAATTAAGTTTTAGTGAGACCTGCTCTGAATGATTTCGTGAGTCACTGTTCTGTTTTGGAAAAAATTGTCAAAAATTGTACAAAAATAATTAGGAAGCATAGTTTATATGTGTAGAACCCTTATTGAGTCTATATTTCATTGGTATAAACAATAGCAGTATATGAAATTTACGCAATGAGATAACTGTATTTTTGTAGAGACTGGTCAGAACTGTTAAACAGTGTAAATAGGGTAACTTTGATGAATAAACTGTACTAATTGGCCACATGAAAAATTCTGGAAAAATTATGGTGAAAACTTATATGAGTCTAGTTTCAAGGAAAATTTAAGGATCTAAATTTTGAGTTTTGTAACTTGAGTTATGGTCGATTTAGTCAACATGATACAGTTGGACAGCTTCAAAAATTTTACACCCTGAGTTATTAGTCAAGTCTAGTAATGCCACGTACTCGATCCGGCAAGAGTTTCGGGTAAGGGGTGTTACATTTGATTGGTATCAGAGCTTACGGTTTAGTCGATTCTAGGACTACCGTAGCGCGTGTGAGTCTAGCTATACATGCCTTTATCATATATTGATAGTGTGGTGACTTCTGACAGCCTGAACTTTGTTTTATATAGTAAATGGATACTGATCCTGAAAGAGCCGCAGCTGATGACGTAGAGAGTGTAGCGCCGGTCGACTCTCAACCTGTTTCGGGTAGCCACGAAGGAGAGACTAAACAAGCCTTTTATCGGATGATGAATGAGTGGTTTGCCCAATTTATTCAGAATAACCCGGCTGTACATCAACCTCCACCCCTGAATAATCCAACTCCGATTCCTTCAGTGCCCCCAATGATAGATCCGATGAGATCTACTAGGCCCCCAGTTGATAAAATCAGAAAATTTAGGACCGAAGACTTTAAAGCCAACAACGATGATGACGCAGAGAGAGCCGAAATGTGGCTTGATAACACTATTCGGTACTTGATGAGTCATTTCTTGTACTCGGATGAATGCACTCAAGTGTACTATATCTTTATCATGGGACACTCATATATCACCGTGGAACACACTAGTATCTGTGGTTCCGAAAGAAAAAGTGACATGGGATTTCTTCCAGAATGAATTTCGTAAGAAGTACATCAGCCAAAGATTTATTGATCAAAAACGAAAGGAGTTCCTGGAGCTGAAACAGGGGCGAATGACTATAACGGAATATGAAAGAAAATTTGTCAGGCTCAGCAGATATGCTAGAGAGTGTGTTTCTACTGAAGCTATTATGTGTAAAAGATTTGAAGATGGCCTGAATGAAGATATAAAGATGTTTGTTGGCATACTTGAAATTCAAGAGTTTGTGACTTTAGTTGAGAGAGCTTGCAAAGCTGAAGAGCTCGGGAAAGAGAAAAGAAAGGCTGAGACAGAAGCTAGAGACATCCGTAAAAGATCTTCGGGTAAGGTCTTCCATTCCACAACCAAGAAGTCCAGAGATGACTACAACCGACATAAAGCTACTACGGATCCACCTAGACGGGATCGACCTCCTATGAGCTCTCGAGCTACCTCGATAGCTTGATGTTGGTAACGCCCACAAAATAGAGTTGAATGCAAGCACTGTGGGAAATGGCACTCAGGGAGTTGTAGATTTCATGATCGGTCTTGCTATAAATGTGGATCGTCAGATCATTTTATTAGAGAATGTCCGAAGTTAGCTGAGCAAAATACAGTTCAGAACACTAGACAGAGCAATATGTCAATGCGGGGTAGACCACCCAGACATTCCGGCAATGTAGGTGGTAGTCAGAAAGGAACGAAGAACACTATGGTTCGATCTGAGGCTAGAGCTCCAGCTCTAGAGCGTATGCTGCACGAGCTAGAGAGGATGCTTCCTCCCCCGACGTCATTACCGGTATTTTCACTCTTCATGATACTACTGTAATTGCACTAATCGATCCTGGTTCGACTCATTCCTATGTGTGTGAAACTTTAAAATTTGGCAAGACTCTGCTAGTTGAGTCTACCGAGTTTGTGATTTGTGTGTCCAACCCTTTGGGTAAATGTGTGCTTGTTAATAAAGTGTGTAGAGATTGCCCGTTAATGATTCGGGGTTATTGCTTCTCAGCTGATTTAATGTTGTTGCCCTTTGACGAATTTGATATAATCTTGGGTATGGATTGGTTAACTTCGCATGAGGCAGTAGTGGATTGTAAAAGAAAGCTTATCGATTTAAAATGTCGAAACGGTGAGACCATCAGAATTAAATCCTGTGACATAAATGGGTTGCCTACAGCAATATCTTCAATGTTAGCCCATAAATATGTGAGAAAAGGGTGTGAAGCTTATTTGGCCTATGTACTGGATAATAAAATGTCCGAGAAACAAATTGAATCAGATCGCTTGTATGTGAATACCCCGATGTGTTTCTGAAGAACTACCGGTTTACCCCCAGTACGAGAGATTGAGTTTGGCATTGAGTTAATACCGGGTGCGACTCCGATTTCGATAGCTCCGTACCGAATGGCACCTATTGAATTAAAAGAATTGAAAGCGCAGTTGCAAGAGTTGACAGATAAGGGTTTCACGCGACCGAGTTTCTCTCAAGTGGTGTGCACAGCTTTTATTTGTGAAAAGAAAGATGGAACTATGCGAATGTGTATCGACTCACCGACAACTAAATAAGGTAACCATAAAGAATAAGTACCCGTTACCTCGAATTGATGATTTATTTGATCAATTGAAGGGGGCTTCAGTGTTTTCGGAAATAGATTTGAGATCGGGCTATTATCAGTTGCGAGTCAAAGATTCAGATGTACCAAAGACTGCATTCCGAATGAGGTACGAACACTATGAGTTTTTAGTTATGCCTTTTGGACTCACTAATGCACTCTTTGTTTTATGGATCTAATGAACCGGTCTTCCGACGCTTTTGGATCGGTTTGTAGTAGTGTTTATTGATGATATACTTGATCTACTCCAAAAATGAAGCGAAACATGCTGAGCATTTGAGATTAGTTCTACAAACTTTGAGGGATCAACGATTGTATGCAAAGTTTAGTAAATGTGAGTTCTGGATGAATGAAGTTAATTTCTTGGGTCATGTTGTTTCGGTGTCAGGTATTCGGGTGGACCCAAACAAAATAGCAGCCATACTCGATTGGAAACCACCGAAAAATGTTTCTGAGATCCGAAGTTTCCTAGGCTCAGCGGTATTACAAAGCGGTTTGTAAAAGTTTTTCCGTTATAGCTACACCGTTGACGAGACTACTACAGAAAGATGTCAAATTTGAGTGGTCAGAAAAGTGTCAGAAAAGTTTCGAGCAGTTGAAAGCCTTTTTGACCGAAGCCCCAGTGTTAACTCAGCCTGAATCGGGTAAAGAATTTACTATTTTTAGTGATGCTTCCTTAAATGGGTTGGGTTGCGTTTTAATGCAAGAAGGCAAGGTGATAGCCTACGCTTCAAGACAATTGAAGCCACATGAAAAAAATTATCCAACTCACGATCTGGAGTTAGCAGCCATTGTGTTCGCATTGAAAATTTGGCGTCACTATTTATTCGGTGAAAAATGTCATGTTTTTTCAGATCACAAAAGTCTAAAATATTTAATGACTCAGAAGGATCTAAATTTGAGACAACGCCGATGGTTAGAATTGTTGAAAGACTATGAATTAGTGATTGACTACCATCCGGGAAAAGCTAATGTTGTTGCGGATGCGTTAAGTCGAAAATCGTTATTTGCTCTTCGTGCATTAAACGCACGGGTGGCTATGTCTGATGATGGTTCGATCATAGCCGAGTTACAAGCAAGACCGATGTTTATTCAGCAAATTTGTGATGCACAGAAAGTTGACGAAAAGTTAGTTGCTATTCGGGTTCAGTGTGAAAACGGTTCAGAATCAAATTTTCAGATTGATGCAAATGATTGTTTGAATTATAAAAGTCGGTTGTGTGTTCCTATGAACTCAGATTTGATACAGATGATTCTGAGTGAGGCCCATAATGGCCGAATGTCGATACACCCGGGTAGCATAAAAATGTACAACGATTTGAAGCAGTTTTATTGGTGGCCTGGCATGAAACGAGACATATCTGAGTTTGTTTCCAAGTGCTTAATCTGTCAACAAGTGAAAGCTGAGCATCAGGTACCGTCCGGATTACTTCAACCAATCATGATACCCGAATGGAAATGGGATAGAATTACAATGGATTTTGTATCCGGTCTCCCTATGACACCAAGTAAGAAAGATGCCGTATGGGTTATCGTTGATAGATTGACTAAATCAGCTCATTTTGTGCCAGTACGTACTGACTATTCACTTGATAAGCTTGCTGAATTGTATGTGTCGCAGATTGTAAGGTTGCACGGTGTACCAAGTTCCATTGTTTCAGATAGAGACCCAAGATTCACATCGCGGTTCTGGAAGAAATTACAAGATGCTCTAGGTACTAAACTTCATTTTAGTACAGCCTTCCATCCGCAAAAGCATCATCAACTGAAATAACTATTTTAATACTTGAGGACATGTTGAGGTGTTGCATTCTCGAATTTGAAGGTACGTGGGAACGATACCTACCTTTGGTTGAATTTGCTTATAATAATAGCTTTCAATCTAGTATAAAAATGGCGCCTTATGAAGCCTTATATGGTCGAAAATGTCGCACACCATTGTATTGGACTGAGCTTAGTGAAAATAAGATACACGGGGTTGATTGGATTAAAGAAACAGAACAGAAGGTGGTTGTTATTCGGAGTAATTTGAAAGCTGCTTCGGATCGTCAAAAGTCCTATGCCGATTTAAAACGTAAGGACATTGAATTTCAGGTCGGAGATCGGGTGTTCTTAAAAGTTTTTCCGTGGAAGAAAATACTCCGATTCGGTCAGAAAGGCAAGTTGAGTCCGAGATTTATCGGACCGTATGAAATCATAGAGCGTATAGGGCCTGTTGCTTATAGATTGAAATTGCCCCTTGACTTAGAAAAGATACATAATGTATTTCATGTTTCGATGCTTCGCAAATATAGATCGGATCCGTCCCATGTGATTACACCGTCAGAGATTGAAATTAGATCTGATTTGACATATGATGAGGAACCGATCCGTATCTTAGCTCGAGAAATAAAAGAGTTGAGAAATAAAAGAATTCCATTAGTAAAGGTTTTATGGAATCGTCACGGAGTTGAAGAGGCTACGTGGGAGCCTGAGGAGTCAATGAGGCAACATTATCCGAACTTATTTAACGGTAAGATTTTCGGGGACGAAAATCCTTAAGGGGGGAGAGTTGTAACAGACCAATTTTGACCCTAAATTGGAATGGTGGTTTCGGAACCACGAATCCGAGCCGATAAATATTTTATAATTTATTTTATGTTTATTATATGTGTGTTGATGCGTGTGAAAGTTTCGTAGAAAAATATGATTGATTGAGTGTTTAATTTGATGAAAAAGGATTTAATCGCGAAAAGCGAAAAATTTGCATCCTAAGGTGTAGAGTACTAAATTGCTTGTGGCTTTCTAAGTGGGTGTCCTAAAAGGGCAATTAGCCCATTGACCATAGTGATGCACGGCAATGGACCAAGTTAGCTAGACTTATAGATATGTTGGTTTAATTAAATTTTATTATATGCTTATGTTAGTAATTTATAAAATACTATATGTTAGTGTATAGGTTTATTTTTAAAGCATAAAATAAGGTCACTATTGTCTCTTCTCTCATAGCCGATTGTAGCAATTGAAAGGAGTAAATTGAATTCTTCTTCTTGCATGGGAGGGTTTGCATGTCAAATTCCCCAAAATATTAGTGTAGTGGACGGTAAGCATACTTTGAATGTCATGATTTTAGTGTTTTATAACTAAAGTATAGTTTGTTTAATAAGCATGATATAAAGAAAATAGATTAAATAAAAAAAAAAGAGAATTATTTTGTTTCTCTCCTTCTCCCTATCTTCTTCACCGAAGCTATTGAAAGAAGAAGAGAAAGTTTCAAAAACTTCATGGTTCGGCCATGCATGTAGTAGCAAGGTAGGTATTCTAGCTTGATTGAGAAAATCTTTACCTATGGGTTTTAATTGCTTTGAATGCTAATAAAATCATGTCAAAATTTTGAGATTTAGCATACTAATATTCGGCCTAGGATGAGTACTCTTGTGTGTATTTTGAGTTGAAAAAGGTCTAATAGTGATTCAAAAACAACATGAATTGCCTAAGAGTCTTAAATGAATTGAAGACTTGTGATTTCAATTATATTAGAATTATAGAAATTATTAGGGATTTGAGCATGTAAATGCTCTTACCTTTCGGCTGTAATATGTGTTCATAAATGGTGGTTAATTAGTTGTTGTTTAGTCTTGAAATAAAAAAAAATAGACATGGGTGCATTGAGTTGGCAAAAAATTCGGTCATAAGAGAAAAAATGAAAATTTAGCTATTCTATTTGGTTATATATTATATATATATATATGTATAAAGTTAATTTACAGCCATAGATAGGAAGTTAAGTCTTGAGTTAAAGTACATTAAATAAATTATTACCAATATGTTTAATAATGTTATCTTGATATACTTGAGCAATGTTCGTGAGAGTTAAATTATTATAATCGCAATACATTCAAATTAATGTTCGATTTTAAATGACATTGATTGAAATGTATAAGTCATAATTATTGCTCGTATTCGGACATACATAATATATATGTTGGAAATATTCTATTTGTAATGCAAAGCATGGAATTAATATGTTTAAATGTTACAAATGTTAGGGATTAATCGATAAATTATATATTATATGATTTTGATTTTAAATTGAATGAAAATGTGGTTAAATTGGTTTAATTGAACCGAATTAGATCAAGAACAAAAGGAGAAGAATTTGGAGCGAGGAAAAGCTAAATTAAACGAATAGTTGGAGATCTCGAACCTATCGACTTCTAAGGTAAGTCCTTTAGCTAAAATATGTCAATAAATTAATTATGAATTTAGTGAATGATGAATTGTGGAAATTTAGAGTATAAATTCATGATATAGCCGAATATGAATGTATAGTATTGAAGTGAATTTATTTTGGCTAATGCAAGGTGAATAAGTAAGTTCTTGAGCTAACTTATGTTTAAAAGTTATTTACGAATCTAATGAATGATAGAATTTGTATAAGTTTGGTGTAAAACCATGAGTTGGCCGAATGTGATGATGATGGATTGGATTGATTGCAAATATATCTAATGCAATGTGAATAAATGCATATGGTTCGATATGTGACAGTGAAATGTGAAAAGCATGTAAAAATATTCTGGCATTCGGGCTTCGAGCCTAGCGGTGCCTTGTCTTGGTGTTATTTATCGGGCTTTTATGCCTAGCGTGCCTTGTGCCGGTGTTATTTATCGGGCTTTTTACGCCTAGCGTGCCTTGTGCCTGTTACTTTTACTTTTGAGCTTTTACGCCTAGCAGGCTTGATGCCGGTGATGTATTTTACAAAAGAGAAATCGAATCTTTGCTCAAGACAACTTAAAGTCAAATTATTGAGTATATGGTTCAGGTAAGCATGTAAGGTATGCTATGTTTAACATCGCTTGGGTCGAGTTAATATTGATGGGTGTAATATGATGGAATTCGAGTTTAGAATGTGCTATTATGGAACAATTGGTCTTCAAGTATAAATGTTAAGAAAGGAGATTTTCATGCGATATGCTTATATGAACTTCAAAGAAATGTAGGTTGAAGGAAATGATTCATAATTTACTTGGGTTAATGAATTACTAGTATTTGGCTTTGTATAAATAATTTACTTAATCGCCTAAGTGAAATGCTATAGGTTGATTGTTTTCATTTCAGTAAATATTTAAATGTTTTGTTATCATGAGTTAGGACTTACTAAGCTTGTAAGCTTAATTATGTGAAATGTTCTCCTTTGTTTTATAGATTTTGATCACGTTGCGGGCTCGTGAAGGATTTTCAAGAAGTCAACCACACTATCGCCTTTCTTTGGTATTTTGAATTTTGGTTACGAATTAGAAGGCATGTATAGGCTAGATGAAGTCTTAGAAACATACGATGTTTGACCTTGTACATGTTTATAATAGCCATGCGAATATGGCTAAATTTTTAGTAAGTACGATGTTGTGTTTCGATATGTATGTGGTTCATGATGGTATGTTTGTGAAATTCTTAATCAAAGTTTAATCGTTTTCGTCAAAGAAATGTTGTATACGAAATAAATCCTTGAAATAGGGAAGTAGGTAGGTTCGGTTAGAAACTAGTCTTTCATAAAATACAACAAAACAGTTTGTAGTAGTAGCAGTGATGCGAGTTAGAAAAATCACCAAAAATAGGGCTTATTGAATTAGAAGATAAATGAGATATGATATTAAACCTTATTGTGTCTATTTTTACATGAAAGAAACAGAGTAGGCAAAAGACTTGTATGTTATGAGATAATTAAGTTTTAGTGAGACCTGCTCTGAATGATTTCGTGAGTCACTGTTCTGTTTTGGAAAAAATTGTCAAAAATTGTACAAAAATAATTAGGAAGCATAGTTTATATGTGTAGAACCCTTATTGAGTCTATATTTCATTGGTATAAACAATAGCAGTATATGAAATTTACGCAATGAAATAACTGTATTTTTGTAGAGACTGGTCAGAACTGTCAAACAGTGTAAATAGGGTAACTTTGATGAATAAACTGTACAAATTGGCCACATGAAAAATTATGGAAAAATTATGGTGAAAACTTATATGAGTCTAGTTTCAAGGAAAATTTACGGATCTAAATTTCGAGTTTTTTAACTCGAGTTATGCTCGATTTAGTCAACATGACACAGTTGGACAGCTTCAAAAATTTTACACCCTGAGTTATTAGTCAAGTCTAGTAATGCCACGTACTCGATCCCGGCAAGAGTTTCGGGTAAGGGGTGTTACAAATCCGATGTGGATCCACCTCGAGAGGCAGGGCCCGACGGTGCAGAAGTTGGATTATTTTCTGAACCGGAGCCCATTCCAATTGTACCTGAAGACGTTGAGGGCGGTTCAGACGAAGAAGAAGAAGATCCGCTATTCAGGGCGTACTCGCCTCCAGCCCACATGCATAATATCGATCTATCTCAAGATGATGCATTGGAGTTTCCTGAACTAACACACTGGACGCGTGACCGTACAGATACATCGTTTGATTCCGACGAATTAGAAGTTGGTAACCAGTTTGCCAACAAGAATAATTTTCTTGTTGCATTGAAACAGTACAGCATTAAGAACAGGGTTAACTACACGGTGGTTAAATCGAAGCTCGATAAGTTCGAGGCGAAGTGTGCAGTGCAAGATGGCACATGTCAATGGAAAATCATGGCGTCGTTGAAGAAAAGGACAGGGTTGTGGGAGATAAAAAAGTACAAAGGTTGACATACATGTCTTGCTTCTGCAGTGAGTACCACTATGTGTTCAGTGATTTCGAATAACAGTAATAATATGTAATATTGTATTGTTTAACGTACTTCGTTGACAGGTGTAACACAAGATCATCCGAGGATGGATTCAGACATGTTGGCTGACATGATAATCCCATTGTTGAAGGGCGATCCAAAGACTACGGTGCGGCCTTTAATTGGCGATGTCGTAGCCAATTGGGGTATACGCCCTCTTACAGAAAGGCTTGGATAGCAAAGCAGAAGGCGTTAGAAAAGTTACACGGTGGGTGGGACACTTCATATAATGAAGTGTGGCAGTGGTGCCAGGTGCTGGAGAGATATGTCCCAGGCAGCATGACAGACCTTGAAACGGAACCTGCGTACTACAACGATCGTCTGCTCCGTGGATGCGCAGTGTTCAAGCGTCTGTTCTGGACATTTAAGCAATGCCGAGATGCCTTTAAATACTGTAAGCCATTGGTACAAATTGACGGTACCTTTATGTATGGTAGATATACGCATCGGCTATTGCTAGCTGTGGCACAAGACGGATGTGGGAGAATCCTTCCGATTGCATTCGCAATAACACCAGGAGAGTCAGATGATGATTGGGACTTCTTCCTAAGTAGGTTAAGGAGGCATGTTTGCCCCGCACCTGACATATGCGTTATATCGGATCGGGGCCCTGGAATACTTGCGGCAATAGAACGCCAGGGAAGCATATGGCATCGCACACACCATCGATATTGCCTGAGGCATGTCGCATCCAACTACTATGGGCAACATCGATCTAAAAGACAGAAACGACAAGTGATCGATATGGGTATGAAATATCTATTAATACAATTTCTTTTGAAAAATTCAATTTATTCGCAATTGAAGAGTGGTATGTAATATTCACTATCAACGTATATTGGCAGGGTATGAGATCAATAAAGACCGTTTTCAGGAGATGCTGGCCAGTTTGCGCTCAGATAACGCCGAAGGCGCAAGATACCTGTGCAACATTCCTTTGGAACAGTGGACACAAGCATATGACGGCGGCCTACGATATGGGCATATAACCACAAACCTTGCCGAATGCATAAACTCTGTTCTGAAAGGAACCCGTCATCTGCCGATTACATCAGTTGTGTGAGAGACATATTTTCGGTTAGCGGCACTATTTTCAAAGAGAGCAGCGATTTATAGAGGGCAGATGGAAGAAGGCCATGTATGGAGCCCGAAGGTCTTGCAAGAAATCAACCGTGGGAAGGCACGGGCGAACACCATGCACACAGTGTGTCACGATCGCGACAACCTATGGTTTCGTGTCACGAGTTTGACAGACCAAACCAAGGTATTGTTGGCGGCCATTATCGTGTACACTTGACAAATAGGACTGCGATCGTAGGAAATTTGATGCACTTCGTTACCCATGCGCCCATGTACTTGCGCGGCTTGTCGAATCTCCGTCTTGATCCAATGAGATATGTCGACGAAGTGTATAAATTACAAAACATGTACAACGTGTGGAGACACGTATTCCCACCAGTCCCAGATGAACGTAAGTGGCCCTTGGTATCGCTTGCACCGTATAAGCTATTGCCGGATAGACAATTGAGGCGCAAACCAAAAGGTCGACCTTGCTCGTCTAGAATACGCAACAATATGGATATCCGAGAAACAAGCAACCAAAGTCGGTTGTGCGGATGGTGTAGGAACCCGGGGCATACATCTCGCTCGTGTCCAAGTCGGAATAGTTGACCGTGTTCTTAGGTGTTTTGTCTCATGGCGGCTATGTAATATCTATTTTTTCGGAGGAAAACGGTGAACTTTTGTACAATAACTTTTATTTTATTAAATATATTAAAAATTAATTACAAAAAAAAAATCAATTCTATTTTGTCAAATTTTATTAAAATAAGTAAAACAAATTAAAAAAATTAAATGACAAGGAAACAAGTTAAACTCAAATTTTATTAAATATATTAAAAATTAATTAGAAAAAAAAAATCAATTCTATTTTATCAAATTTTATTAAAATAAGTAAAACAAATTAAAAAAATTAAATGACAAGGAAACAAGTTAAACTCAAATTTTATTAAATATATTAAACATTAATTACAAAAAAAAATCAATTCTATTTTGTCAAATTTTATTAAAATAAGTAAAACAAATTAAAAAAATTAAATGACAAGGAAACAAGTTAAACTCAAATTTTATTAAATATATTAAACATTAATTACAAAAAAAATCAATTCAAGTTAAACTCAAATTTTATTAAAATAAGTAAAACAAATTAAAAAAATTGAATGACAAGGAAACAAGTTAAACTCAAATTTTATTAAATATATTAAACATTAATTACAAAAAAAAATCAATTCAAGTTAAACTCAAATTTTATTAAAATAAGTAAAACAAATATAAAAATTAAATGACAAGGAAACAAGTTAAACTCAAATTTTATTAAATATATTAAACATTAATTACAAAAAAACTTAATTAAAAAATTTTAGTGCTGATGCCGGTGGGAACCAGTGCCACACGAGGGCGGTCGACGGTTACGCGCTGGATTCCTCCTTCTTCTGGCTTCCGGCGGGGGTTGTGGAACCTCGGGCGGGGAATCAGATTCCTCCGGCAGTGGGTCTGGTTCTGGATGTTGCGATGGTGACCCACTCTGATAAAATATTGACGCCGGAGGTGTTTGCATAAACCACGGCGGGGGTGACTGCATCCCGAACGGCGGAGCCTGGCAGAAAGAAGTGCTTCCCGACGCCGCCTCCTCTGAACCCACATGCGACGTCGGCCTCACCATCGGATGGCCAGCGGAAGTAGTCGGTAACGGGCTCGAACCCGGCCATGCACTCCAACCTGGGCTAGGACTAGGAAACTGAAACATATATGGGTTAGGAGGATACATATAAGGGGAAGGGTACGCACCTGGCATGAACGGTAGATGCTGTGATGGGCCCGGTGTTGTCGGTTGAACTGATGGGCCCGGTGACTGTGTAGGCGCTGTTGCTGGGCCCGGTGACTGTGTCGGCGGTGATGATTGCCCCGCCTCATCACCCCTTCTCCTTGGGTGTAAAGGGCCCCGAACTTCCCTTCTCTCTCGAAGTTTTCGTCGCCTCTCTTCTTCCGACAATAGATATGGCTTGCCATGGATCCTAAACCATGGCATGTACTCCGACACGCACGCTAACTCCAGAACGACTATCGGTTCTCGGTCAGGTATATAGTCATATCGGTTCTCCCACGTCTCGATATGTTCTGACCAAAATCTTGCCCAATTCGTATGTGTTTGCCGTAAGTCTACTTTGTGCTCATCATCGAGCACCTCCGGTGGTACGGGAATCCGTTGCCGAAATCCAAATTGCCGCATAACCCGATCTGCTTGATGCATCTCCACGGTCGAGTAGGTGATCAATGGGACCTTTACGTGCCAACCGTTCGGATTTTGAAGGAACTCCTCCGGAATTACTGCACGAATTTACGGCTCAAATCGTGCGGTGTCCATTCAAACTATATTCACATTACGAAAATTTTAGACATATACCTCATATTAGACACTACATACGAAATACTAAATTATAATAACAAATTTGAAACTTACTTGTGATTCCGACCTTTGGTCCAACAGAGCCGTATATCCTCAAGCGATTTCGGTATTCCAACATGATTCGCGGATGGTTCCACCTAATTAAATAATATTTTAGCATGCAATTATACTATAAATCTACGAAATAATTGTAAAATATAATATTAAATTTACCTCGTTATCAGTGGGAATGAATATGGGTGGTTGAGTCGAGGGCGTAAAAATGGAAATCGATACCACGCCCATGACTGCAGCAATGATATGCAACCTTCGATTTTTGCTTTACTCGCACACCGTCGCCCGCACATCTCCCGATACAACCTCGACGGCAAAGACGGACCCCCCCAACTCAATTCACCTACCGCTCTCAAAGTCAACAAGTTTCGAGAGCCATCTCGTGTGGACGAGGTTTCTAGAGAGGTCCCAGGCATCAGATAGCCTCCAATTATTTGAAGAATGTATGCTCGAGCATACCGTATTCTTTCTACTTCGGTCGAATCCTCTTTCAGCTCCGGGAATGTGTCGCGTAACCACGCCAAATCGATCCGAGCTCCTCGAATTCTATCCGGAATGGCACTTAGAAGCTCGTAGCATACGGCCATCCAATCGGTAGATGTTGTGGACCCGGTGACTATCGACCCGTCCACCGATAATCCCAACTGCAACTGAACATCTTCTAGAGTGATTGTACACTCTCCGCATGGCAGATGGAAAGTGTGAGTCTCGGGTCTCCTCCTCTCAATCAACGCGCTGATCAAAGGCGGCTCCAACTTGAACCCTCGGCCTATCGTGGCCACATGCCAAAAACCCGCTACCCGCAGGTAATTCTCGATCAACGGCGATGGGGGATCATGCATGTTGCGAATATAACATTCCAACACCCGATCTACAGACTGTTTAAAAAATAATAAAATTCAAAATTAATTAAAATTACATAATTGGATAAAAAATTAAATAATATTGCAAAATTAAAATTAAAACTTACCATTTTTATTTGATCGACGGCAATGTGCTTCTCGCCTAGGCGAAGTAATTCCCCGGCCATTGTAATCGGCTTTAAAATTTTTCGATAAAAATATCTTAAAAAAAAATTAAGGGCTTTTTCGTAAATAGTAAAGGACTATTTTGAAATTTGAGCGTAAATTTCAAGGACCTTGAGAGAAAATTTAGAGAAAATTTAGAGAAAATTGAGAGAAAATTGAGAGAATATTGAGAAAGGATTGAAATGTGAAGAATAAAGGGTGGGGGAGTTTTATAGTTTTTTTTTCCTGACCGTTGGGGAGCCAACGGTCAAAAAAATGATCGTTGGGACCAAAAAGCGCATCTGCTGCCGGGCGCTGTTTTTGTCCACGTCGCCAAGCGCGTCCACGTGGGCGCGTTTTTGGTCGACGTGGACAAAAACGCGTCCAAAGGGAGCGTTTTTGTCTTATCCCCCCAAAACGCGCTTACGTGGTCGCGTTTTTGGGGGATTCAACCCTTTTCCGTAAATTTTCTCCAATCCGGCCATTTTCCATAAATTTTGTAATTTTTTGGTATTTTTGGGTAAATTGCCCATTATTGGGTGCCTAAAAAGTAATTTTGTAGTATTATCTTAATATAAGTTAAACTCAAATTTTAAACAATATAAAAAATATTAAAAATTCAAAAAAATATTTAAATTTTATGAAAATAAAAACAAAATTAAAGAGTTAATTGTATCAAACATTCTAAATTATGATTCTCATGCTAAATTGATCTTCAGACTTTCAAACTTTTAAATTACATCCTCAAAACTATAGTTGAGTGACTCCTAATGTTGTTTATCCAAATAAATTTGGAGTATTCTTGCTAAAGAAGAAAAATGAGAGGAAAGAAAAAAAGAGAGATGTGTATATTAGATTAAAATTATGCATTTCTCAGTTGTTTTATTTTATTTTTTTCTTATTTTTCAACTCTTCCAAGTAATGAATGAAAAAATTAATTACTTTTTCTTTCAATTTTTTCATCCTTCCTACCAAGCACATTTATTGAAAGAAAAAAATATATTTTTCATTCTTTCTACCTTTTAATTTTCTTTTTTTTTTTTTCAAATTTCATTTCCCTCTACCAAGTATACCTTAAATTTATATCTTAAATGTATAGTTGGATTTTATTTATTTGAAGTCTCTTTCAAATATGAGGAAGACACGGAGAATATTACAAGGAGTTTGAAGGGGTTGGGATTTTAAGAGAAAAAGGAGAATTATGAAAGAAAAAGATTGGTTAATTTTAGAAGTATTTTAAATACTAATGTTTTTTAGTGTTTGTTGGAAAAATCAAAGATTAAATATAGGGGGTTGGACGAATAATGACGCTGGGAAAAAGTTGTTAAGACTTTGGTAGTAGAATAATATGTTTGGCAACTTGGAATCAATAAATAAAGTCGTTCATTTTTTATTAAATGTTTTGTATGATTTTTATTTCTTTTTTAATGTATAATATTCTGGATAGTGAATTTAGCTCTGATATTATGTTAAAATGGTAATTGGAGTCAATAATAAAAAACAGAGAAATAAAAAAAAAATACTAAAAATGGAAAATGTTTGATTCCTTCAATTGAATCAAGTTACAAATTGTTCAGTATAAAGTATTGCTCAACTAACAAAACTAACTAATTGTTTATTCAACTAACAACTTTAGTAATTTTACCTTAACCAAATTAGGAAAAAACAAACCCGATCGAATTCTTTTAGCAGCATGCTCATTATCTCCCTTTAAGCAACAAGTACATAAAAGGTAAATCAATAAGCTTGCAAAATGGAACTGAATTATCATTAGACAGCTCAAAACTCAAAAATGTAGGATCTTGTCTTCAATCAATCACCAAAATTACCAGCAATTTGTCAAGTCGAGTGAGCACACCAGCATCACTAAGTAATCCAATCAGGTGCAGAGTTCCCTTTTCAAAAGTTTCACTTTTCTCCCTTGTAAATTTCCCAAAAGCAACAAATGAATTAACATTTTAGAACCTCACAACAAAGTTAGTTTTGCAAAAGTCCATACTGAGATGAACGAAGAAAAAGATGGGGTTTGTTAAAAAAAAAAAAAAGAGTAAAAGTTAATGCAAAATACCATAAAATAGGAAATGTTTAAGAAAGAAACATAGCATCAATTTTAATTTTCAACATATAAACTACCAAGCATAAATGCACGCAAAAGGCAACGAAAATTAGGAAAGAAAGCTTAGCCATAGTGAAAATACGTTCTACACCAAGAGCACTATGACCAATTTCATTGTTTCCCTTGTCATCTTCTATTGGAAGCCTTACAACAGATGGGAGAAGTATCATAGAGATCTTTGTTCTGGGAGTTAAATTGTATTTTGCTCTCTATTAAAAAAAATGAGAAATTAGCTCTTGCACACAAAATTAAAGAGCAAACTCACCTTTTTACGAAATGTTCAATCTAATTCTACCATTAAATGATGACATGATTGACAAAACAAGTACACAACAACACATGATGTGTCATGTGTATCTCATGTTAATGTGACATATTTTACAACAAATATTAAAAAATTAATAAAATAAACAAATTTTTTTAATAGTTATTTGATAAACCATATCTAGGATGAACCTAGACAAATTGTTGTTTAAATGCACCTAAGCAATAGTTTATTCATATTCATCTTGAATGAATTTTTCAAATAATTATTAAAAAATCATTTATTTTTAAGAAATTATTAAGAATTATAAGAAATTATTAAAAAGAAATAAAATATTTCAATAATTTTTTAATAATTATTTGAGAAAAATCATGTCTAGGATTGAACCTGGACAATAATTTGTGCTGGTTCAAATGCACTTAGATAAATTGTTGTTCAAGTTCAATCTTGGACATGGGTTTTCAAATAATTATTAAAAAAAATTAAGAATTTTTAATAATTTTATAACTTCTTATAAATTTTAATAAATTTTTAAACAAATTCTTAAAAATAAATAAATAATAATTTTTTGAAAACCACGTGTAAAATTAAACTTTGATCACCATTTATTTTCTTTTACATTCTTAATAATTTTATGATGTAATTATTTTTCCCTATGTTATTTTATTTTATTTTATTTTTGCTGCGGACGGGAGGATATTTTTGAACATCTTACTGATGTATTTAGATTTTGACAATTGAAATAATCTTTTAATTCTCTTTCAATTAATATATTATGGGTAGCTCTGAAGATAAACTGAAATATTTAATTACAAGAGTTTATAAATTTTCAATAAATTTCAAAGAATTGAAGGCAAGTAAGGTTGCTATGTAGTGTTCAAAGTGTAAGAGAAGCACCATCCAACTTCAAACTTTTAAAAAACAATAAATTGGATGTAATGATAGATATATGTAACATATTGCTTTAAGAATAAGTTAAATTTTATTATTTTTCTCTAATTAAAAGCCCCAAACAACTCCAACTTGTGTATTTCACAAATCAAGACTATCAGACTGAACTCTATGATGTTATTAATGAATAAATAAAATGGTCAGTCTGTGACATATAAATTAAAAAAAGAAAAATGTGAAGAACCAAATTTTACTCATATAAGAGGGATACTTTAATTTAATATTCAAAGTAGTCAAGAATTTAATTTTTAAAAACATAGACATGTTTTCGGTAGATAAGACCAAAATTAGTGAACCGTTTAACACGTTACATTTCCCCGTTTTGCCAGGTAAAATTTAACCATTAGTTGTAATAAAATAAGTCAAAATCATTTTTAAAAATTTTAATATTATAAAATATTAAAAGTTTAAATTATATTAGAATGATTTTCCTTTTAGATATCTAATAAAAATGTTTCCTTCTGATTAATATGGTACACTTTTTAAAATTAGATTGCTTTTTTTTCAATAATATTTTGATTTTAATTATTGTTGATTAATTAAATAAAATTAATGTCAAAAAATTAAATAAAATTAACAAATAGTAAATATAATGTAAGGTTTATGATTTTTTTTTCAACTAAATTTATGATTAAGGTATATATGGTTATTTAGGGTCTAAAGGGTATAGGTTTTTAGAATTTTATATAAAATAGATTAATTTTATTAATTTTAGAGTTTTTTTTTTTTGAGAAAATATTAATTTTAGAGTTAATAATAATAATAAGGGCAATTTACCAGAAAAAGCCCAAAATTTTTGAAAATTACCGAAAAGGGCCGAGTTGAAAAAAATTTACGGAAAAGGGCCATTTTCCCCAAAAACGCGTCCACGTCAGCGCGTTTTTGGGTGAAACTGACCAAAAACGCGTCCCCCGAAGCGCGTTTTTGGTCCCTTTTTTTTAAAAAAATTATTCTCGAATATTTTAAAAATTTACGAGAATAAACCTTTATAAAGGCTCAAAGTGACAACATCATTTTTTTAAGGTGTCATCAATTAATAAGGAAATATAACTTACAAAGGAAATCTTTATATAGACCCAAAGTCTCATTTCTCTTGTTTTTTTGGGTAAAGTGGGATATGAGATATGTGTATTTATAGACTCATAAATAGTTTTGCAGCATGTTCCTAAACAATGTGGGATTCCTTCCTCTTTTAACTAACAACATGAGATGACATGCTACACTATATTTGATTTTTTTTTTTTACAAAACAATTTCTCTTTTTTTATATTTTGTTAACATTTTCTTATATTATAAAATTATGTTTTGAAATATTTAATCTTATTGCATTTTAAAAGGGGAGAACCCACATTTTCTTATTACATTTTCTTATATTTTGTTATTACATTTTCTTATGTTTTATTTTATCATTAGAACTAGTTTTGTTTATGGGAGGCAAACCATTGCAGCCTCTCAAAGTTCCAATCTTTTAATCTTTAAACGATCAATTGGTCTTAGATTATTCTCCAATAGCTCAAATGGACACTCATTTACGGTTTCATACCTTATAAACAAATGTGGGTTCTCCCCAGAAATGGCTTCTCGAGTTAACAAAATATAAGAAAATGTAATAAGAATGTAACACCCCAAACCCGGCCCACGAGTCTTGACCGAATCTGGTTTATCACTGCAGAAAAACGTTTAAAATATTTTAACCTTAAAATAAAAGATGGAAATTTGTGTTTATTTATAAAACATTGTTTCTTTAAAATGCTAAGTAAAAATTTGATGTCATAAAGTATCCAGATTTGAAAACTTCAATATATATATTTAAGAAAATAATATCATTTGCAAATAACATTTCATCGTGAATCCATAATGAAACATAATAATAAACTTCAAATACTTAAGTGGCCTTTATTACAATAATGCTTATCAAAATACTGAAATTTATAAAATACGGAAACAAATAAAATTAACTTCTGCATGGGCCACCTCGTATCCACTTCAACCCGGTCCAAGCTTTATGCATAACCTGCGATGTTGGTAAAAATTTGGGTGAGTCATACAGACTCAGTGCATAGTTATTTCACATGTCTCCATAATATGGGCTTGACCCATATCCACACAGTCCACATAATCAATCATGCAAAAATGCATCTCAACCCAACCTAAAGTCCATCCGTTACACCTACCTCAGCAGACCTGCTGCTCAAGGCTGTGGCTAATCCACCGATCAACTAAGTGATCCCACATATCTTACCTTGGTAGACCCGCTGCTCAAGGCTGTGGCTAAGCCACCGATCACCTAAGTGATCCCACATATCAATCAGTCCACGGTGATGCACACAGCTATCAACCGCCGAGATGGGCACCTAGCCAACACCTCCCTTGATGAAGCACATAGCTAACATCAAGTGCCAATGTAGCACAAGGCTAACATTAGACCACGTACATAAATATGTACACCCCTTTCCTTCTTTGATCATATCCCAAGCCCCATGTATCATGCCACAATATCATTAAAATAAATATACATCACATGCCATCACATTTTCATACATATATCATATGTAAATTACGTCATAAAATACTGACCTTGTTAATCGATTACCCATCATGGGTATCCACCATTTTAGCCCTTATCTCGGCTATCATTCACATCATATACGTATTTATAAATATAACACATACACACAACAAGAGAACAGTGCGATAACTATGCACCTTTTTGGCACAGTCCACTAAATCCCGTAACTCACGTCTAAACGATTTGCACCCTTGCGCTTGTTGTACTCCTTCCTACACAATCTAAGTCAGAATCGGCTAATATTGTACCAAAAATGGCCTATATATCAAATATAACATTTGGCCCATATAGCAATTATAACATTTTGGCCCATAAAAGGGTATTTTCGTAATTCAGTAATCGTACCCACTAAGGGTAATTCGGTAATTTACTTTTTAAGGGTAATTCGGTAGTTTTATCTTTAACGGTGTTTTCAAAGATTCACTATCGCATCGAGTGATACAAAACTCTATTTGGGTCTCTACGGAACTATTGGGTCAAAATCCATTTTAAACCCAAACGGGGTAATTTCGCAACTAAAACTTAACTAGTAATTTGGGGCATACAAATTTAAACTGTCCATTTGCGTCATACTGACTAAATTAGCTATAATTCGAGTTAGAAAAATCAAAATCTAGATCCGTAAATTTTCCTTGAAACTACACTCATGTATCTTCTTACTGTAATTTTTCCAGAATTTTTGGCCTAGCCATTTAGTACAGTTTATTCCTTAAATTTTCCCTTGTTTCACTGTCCAATGATTCTGACCTCTCTTAACTTAATTTCAAATATCTCACTGTACGGTTTTCATATATTGTTCCAACTTATTTCTCTTGCTATACATATAAATTATAAACCATAATTCATTTTGTACAATTTTATATGATTTTTCCAAAACAGATCAGTGAACCCCGAAGTTAATCAGAACCAGTCTCACTAAAATCAAGATATCTCAGAATGTAAAATCCCTTTTTCTTCTCCGTTTCTTCCATATTAAAATAGACACAGTAAGCTTTAATTTGATATCTTATTCACTTTCTAATTCCTTTTCTCATATTTTTAGTAGTTTTTCAAAAACACGCCACTGCTTCTAACCGAAACTATTTTATTATGAAATACGATTACCACTACGATCATACGCACACCCGAGTGATTACGGATGCCGGTTTTTAGTTTTCTTCGGTATTTCCATCGATCAACAGCATATTTCATACAAACTTTTAGAGAAGTATGATATTACACACCCTTTCAATCATGTATACGAAAGGTATGGGATTACACACCTTAATAACGAGTTGTGCTTTCCACCGATTTCAACACCACTTATGTGATCTCCCTCGATCCTTCCCCTTTGGCTACTGAAATCTCGTGCCCACTTACTTGACGAGTCGATGATAACGATTTGGTTAATACAATCACTTGTGCTTCTTCACCTTGTTGAAAGTCCGTTTCGATCAAGATGAGGTTTTCCCACACTATAGGGAACGAAATGATGAAGAATTAGGATGATAATGGTTAAAAGAAAAGAATGGAAGGTTGGATGGATGCTAGGTGATTCAGCTATCAATGAAAGATGAACAAAAGATGAATGTTTTGACCAAACAAAAGAGAAGAAAAACTAAACTCACTAATGGCTTGTAACTTTCGGCACATAGCAAAAGAAGTGATTTGGAGAAAACACAAAATAGTGCCAAATAGATTTTGGCCTAACTAGCACTAAAATTCTATTAAAAGACAAAGCAAAATTCAGCCCCTTTCCTCCCCAAAACCTTCCATGCCTTTGCAAATAAGCCAAAATTTACCAACCCAAAACTTTAAAAAAAACCAACATGCTCCCTAATTCACTCTCCATCATTCCTTTTTTTCTCACCTACTCCATTATTTCAAATTCCATCATTACTATTATTCTTTTATTTCTTTTTCCTTTCTTTTTCCTTGTTTTCCTCTTTACCTTATCTTTTTAGTCATCATTTTATTTTTCTTTTATTCCATTCCTTTAATGATGTCATGGATGACACTTGGAAGAGCACATAAAAATAAATCCAAAATTTGCAAAAGATGGGATTTGAACCCCTTCCCTCCATGCTCTCCACTTGATGCCATAACCTCCTTGTCATATGCTCATTTATGCTAGCAATTTACTCTTTTATTTCCATAAGCCTTGATGCCACTTACTATCTTTCCTTAATAGGCTTAAACACAAAATTTTACTAAGGCCCAACTTGAACTCGAAACTTCATAGAATCCCATAACTTTCTAAAATCATCTTCTTAATAAGTCCAACTTGAAATGATATCATTCTCTTGTTCTCAAAAATTTTAAACACTCCTATGCCCAAGGCCCAATGGGCCCAATCCTACTAGGCCCAATTTCGAGATGTTACAAATAAAATGTAATAACAGTTTCTTCTTTTTTTTCTGAGTTATTATTCTTTATTTTCTTGAAAGCAAAGAAACAGTCACTGACCACGTTGGCCCTACTCAATTATATATGCAAATTTTAATCAATAACTTTTAGGGGTTGATTTGGAGATAAAATTATATAATTGTAGAGATGTTGATTAGTTGGGTATTAGTCTCAAATTTTATCCCAATTTACTAATATTTGTAATTTAAATTTATTTTAAAACAATATTTTATTTTATTTAATATTTATTGATTATATATATTATTTTCGTATTAAATAAAAATAAACAACTTGATATACTTTTTTAATATTTATTTAATTTACACATGATAAAAATTACATAAGATATAAAATAAAATAAAAATAACATTTTGTACACTCGAATATAATCCGAGTCAAATTCAACTCAAACTTTAAATAATAAAACTTGAGATGGACTAATATTTGAAATAATATTTTTATCAAAAATATTTTTCCAGTTATATTTTTTTAACTATTTTTTTCTAAATAGCACTGTTAGGGTTGAACCAAATTGAAGTTTTGAATATTAAAGCTTTAACTCAATTCATATTTAACATAATTTATTTTTTAATTTAATTTTTTATTTAAAACCTTTTAAATATCGGACAGAGTTTCGAGATAGAATACAAATAGTAAAATGGTTTGTTGGAAATTTTTGTTAACCAATCTTATTCATTGAAAAAACACTTTTTACCTTCCAAACAGAAAGTCCGAAACGCACCAATTTCACGAAAACTTAAAAAGAGGAGAAAAAGATTGAAGCCTTTGGTGTGTGCATACATATTATATGATAAAACTGAGAACAATGGCAAAAAACAAATACACAGCTCAAAATGGAGAAGGAAACAAGCAACATCTTAAGAACATCAATTTACACATTCTTTCAAAGCTATCAACACTTGACAACAATGGCTGCCATCCTTGCTTTCCCTTATTCATCTTACCTTCTTCTCTCCCAATTCTTTATCCCATCTTCCCATGTTTTACAAAATATAAGAAAATGTAATAAGAAAATGTAAGAAAATGTAATAAGAAAATGTGGGTTCTCCCCTTTTAAAATGCAATAAGATTAAATATTTCAAAATATAATTTTATAATATAAGAAAATGTTAACAAAATATAAAAAAAGAGAAATTGTTTTGTAAAAAAAAATCAAATATAGTGTAGCATGCCATCTCATGTTGTTAGTTAAAAGAGGAAGGAATCCCACATTGTTTAGGAACAAGCTGCAAAACTATTTATGAGTCTATAAATACACATATTTCATATCCCACTTTACTCAAGAAAACAAGGGAAATGAGACTTTGGGTCTATATAAAGATTTCATTTGTAAGTTATATTTCCTTATTAATTGATGACACCTTAAAAAAAATGGTGTTGTCACTTTGAGCCTTTATAAAGGTTTATTCTCGTAAATATTTAAAATATTCGAGAATAATTTTTTTTTAAAAACACGGGCTAAAACGCGCCCCGGGGGACTCATTTTTGTCCACCTCAGCAAAAGCGCGCCTACGTGGACGCGTTTTTGTTGAGGTGGACAAAAACGCATCCCCCAGGGCGCGTTTTTGGTCAGTTTCACCTAAAAACGCGCCGACGTGGACGTGTTTTTGGGGGTAATGGCCCTTTTCCATAAATTTTTTTCAACTCGGCCCTTTTCGGTAATTTTCGAAAATTTTGGGCTTTTTCTGGTAAATTGCCCTAATAATAATATCTTATTAAGTGGATTTCCATTATGATCAACATAAAGTTTTAATGTACTTTACATTCTAATAGTTATTAGAATTAGATCTCTACTTCTTTTATACTTTTTATGTCTATAAATAGAGACTCTGATGAAGCATTGTAATCACCCTTTTTGATCAATAAAGTACATTCTCTATTACTTTCATATTTTCTCTGTTCATTATTCTCTCAATCTCTCTTTAATTTATAACAAGTTTAATGTTTCTTGATGCAATATATTATTCATGCACTCTTAAGCATTATAAGATAGGATGTTATTATTGGGTGCTGAAAAAGTAACTTCTTAGTATCATCTTAATATAAGTTAAACTTAAATTTTAAATAATATAAAAATATTTAAAAAATAAAAAATTTATTTAGAAATTGTTTTTAACAATATTAGAAAACATTTATTTTTAAGAAAATATTCAGAAATTAATTATAGGAAAATATTAAAAACCAATAAAATATTTCAATAATTTTTTAATAATTATTTGAGAAAAATTATGTCTAGGATTGAACTTAGACAACCATTTGTCTAGGATCAAACGCACCTAGACAAATGGTTGTTTGGGTTCAATCTTGGACGTGGGTTTTTAAAAGATTATTGAAATTTGAAGGAAATTTTATTTTTAAATAATTATCAATTTTAATATTTTTAATTTCTTTTTATAATTTCTAGTAATTTTTAAACAAGTTTTTAAAAATAAATAAATTTCTTAATAATTTTTTTGAAAACGACATCTAAAATTAAACTTTGAGCACCATTTTTTTTACATTCTTAATAATAATTATTTTTGTTTAATTTTATGATGTAATTATTTTTCCTATTTTATTTGTGTCTTGTTTATTTTATTATACTAATTTTTTTTGCTGCAGACTTCAATATGATCATTTTTGAACATTTTACTGATGTTTTTAGATTTTGAGCGTTGAATAATCTAATTATATCTTTCAATTCTGATTCGAAGATTATATTATGGATCAAAATAAGAATTTTTTTAATTTAAAATATAATAAAAATATTAAAATAAGATGAACTTAAAATCTCTAATTGGTTTAAATTACCAGAATTTATCAAAAAAAATGTTCAAGTTTTTTATACTCCAGTTCTTTCATGTATTCCATAAATATATATATATATATATATAAAAGTCAAAATCTGATAATTAAACACTTAAATCACAAAACTAAAAAAGAATCATAAATTAATTAGAGTTTATGTAACAAGTAAAGAAAAGCTAGTATTATATTGGAACTTGAATATAAGTTCAGCATTTGGAATTGACTGCTTGGTTTAGATTGTGCCATTTGGATGACTTTTCAGTAAATTTCAAACAATTGAAGACAAGTAAGCTTACTACGTAGGTTTCTTATTCCAGATTATTATTATTATTGTTGTTTGAATAACCAAATGCAACCGCCAAGGCATATATGTATTTCTGTTTTTTCCAATAGTGTTTTATATAAAATTTTAAATGTCTATTTATTCATATTATATTTGTTTAATTTCATTTTTAGTTATTTTTCATAAGATTGAAGGAGAAGTTCTCATTTGGGTGAGCTATTTTTCTTTGAAACTAAAGAAATTTGATAATCAGAAATTTGTCTACGCTCATCGCACCAATTGTTGAGTAATTTTTTGTGTCTCATTGAAGGGAACATTTGAGTATTTCTACACATTATCATTGTTCATGATTTGACTGCATTGTTCATGGCCTTGACCCCATTATTCATAAGATTGACATTTTGAGCAGGCTTCGAGCATACTGGACACGTATACCGTTCTAGGCCGCCTGCTAGACCTCGCAGCTCTTAATGTGAGTTCCTTGGGTATATGCAAACTGAGACCGCGAACTCCCCTTAGCTCATGCAAGTTGATACTGCGAGCTTTCCTGGCTATCCCGTCACTATACATCTTGCATACATTCATTTGGTGGGGCCTAGCCGGGTTGCGGGTAGGCGACCCAAATTTTTCTTGGGTTTTGGGTTAGAGGTCATTGGTGTCTAACAATCTAGTCTCCTTTAGTGGGCCTAAGCAGGGTTATAAAATGGTGCACCTCAAGGCCGTCACTTCTCGTTTATTACAGCTTGCAGAATATATAGTGTTTACTGGAATCCGATGTTAACTTTACCACGTGTACGGGTGGATCGCATTTGTATGAATTTGACCATTGGTGTCCTTCAATTATTTGAATCATTAAAATGCGGGAGGAAAGAGGCTTCTTTAAAGGGGATTTTTCAAAACCCTAAATCTCACGAATTTAGCATTTTTATAACTAGAATCAGTCAAAGTTTTTCTTCAAGGTAAATCTTGGTAACTCCTCGTCTTAGGTTTTAAATTTCCTCTATATTCTTCTTCTTCTTCTTTCTGCGTCAGAGATATGTCGAGAATGAGAGGAGCTCATGGCCCATTAGTTCCACATTGCCCACACGAGAGTGGCCTCTAGGGTTCTTATTGAAGCCAACTTTTTCACCTGCACTACAAAGCATTAAGAGATGAGTCGAGCTTTACGTTCACGGGGAATTCAAGTCCGCATTTTTGCTGATTAATTCTCCATTCCTAAAGGGTCGCACAAACTAAGCGATCCCAATGATGGCAATTTCTTGCTCCCCCTCCATGCCTTAGAAGTCAGGTTTCACCTTCCTTTGCGCCCATTCTTCTGCCATCACCTTAAAAAGTACCAAATTGCTCATGGTCAACTTTGTGGATTTTTCTTATGGATCACGGTGCCCTATTTTATTAATTATTGTCGCCATAACAAAGCATCACAACTTACAATTTTCAAGAGCATGTATCTACTAAAGGCCAAGAATCGAGTAAATTTGGTGGGTTTTATTATTTCTCTCATCATGAAAAAGGTACAACAATAATTGTGAATCGGTGTGTTAACCTTCGGCTAAACTGGGGGGAAGTAGATCAGGTGAGGTGTAGGCTCACAGATAGGTTTGGCTTTTCGACGGAGTAGTCTGCACCGAGAGGAGATATGTGCTAATTCAAGTGAACTATTAGGACAAATGGTGGTGAAACCCAGTTGAAGAGGCTCCATGTTAGCAGTTCCCTGGTTATCAAAGATGTTATAATCGTGAGGAACGTGTTCCTATACTACTTGGAGGGTCATAACTCCAATGGATATAGGCGGGATGATAATAGAAAAGTTGCTGAAATGTCAGGTGCAGTCCCTGAGAGGTGGTCATGGCCATACGTCCTCTATGGTGACGACGATGACCTAGGCCTAATCTTATGGGATTAAAACTGGAGCCTAAAAATTCCTTTTATTTTTATTGTAGGATAAGGCTTCGTCCCTGGATGGTGGTGGCTTCCTCGTGAATAAAAAGTGATGCTAATATTAATTTGATAATTGCTCCTGCTAATACTAGGATTGTTGGTGATGAAGACATAGCTCACAGTTCAGGAAGTGATTCTCAGAAAACCACCAGCACTTTACGGGAAATTAACGAAGCCATGGAAATGACCGGGGCTATGGACTTGTGAGCTACTCTAAAGGCTCAGTACAAGAACAACAGGACTGATATGAGAGCTGTTAATATGGTAGTTAACAACAGGATGGAATATCATCGTATAAAGAGGGCAAATCACACTGAGCCTTCTGGTACTATGGCCATTACCCCTTCTTCTCCCTCAACGAGCTCACAAACTACAACCTGCAAAAGTTCTCCTATTGTTACCCGTAGTAGCACTCCTCTACCTCCCGTTGAGGTGCTACCTACCGAAGATAGTGGCAAGCTAGCTCAAGTCACTAGAATTTAAGCACTAGGGAGTTGTAGGGTATTGTCAAGAAGTGGAAAGCTTCAGTGCCTAAGGCTTCAAAAAAGGAAGATATGTGCTAGTGATTTATTTGGGAGTTCGTAGAAATTTGCAATATTAAGACTTAGCTCTGTTTTGCAAGCTTTCCTCGCTGAGGCCTCCGTAATCAGTTTAGGTATTGAAAAGAATATTATTAAGGTAGAGGCTACTTAGAGGGAGCTTGAAAGAAATCTTAAGAGCACTTGCAAGCTATGGTAGAAAATGAGGAATGAAAATGAAGTGCTCTACAAACAGATAATGAGCTCGCTAAGAAGTTAAGAGCTGAACAAGTAAATAATGATGGACTATCTAGCAAGGTCATAGCCTGGGGTGCTAAGCTAAAGAGGGTTGCTGAAGAGCATAAGGCAACTGTGAACCGAATCACCGCAGAGCATTAGGCTGCAATGGCGAGCTTAAAGTGGAAACAAGAAGAAGCTTTTGAATGATTTAAGAAGAACACTTTAAGAATGTTGAATGATGTTATTGCTGAGCTCAAATCTAATGTTCTCTTGCATGTTCAAGTTGCTGCTGGGCCCTTTGATGCTCGCAAGGTTGATTTTGATGTTCTCTCTGAGGTAGAGGTAGACTAGCTTGGTTTTGATGTTCGTTTCCCTTTGAGAGCCACTTGGGATGAGTTCGCATCCAAGTGGAAGAACTCAAAGGACTTTTACCCCAATGGGGGTCCTTCTGTACCAACTATTGTGCCTGCTGATGATAACACCACTTTGATCCTGCTATTAACAATGCCGAAGTTGTTGAGGGGAAAAGAGGAGAAGTTAATGATATGTAATTTTGTAATTCTATATTACCCTTCATTATGAAAGAATCAAGGTTTTGAAAATTTTTGAGTTTATTTATTGGTATCATGATGTTTTACCTTTTTGCGAGCTTAAGCGAATTTCAAACTCAAGTAAACTCTCAAACGTAAGCAAAATTTCAAACTTTCAGCAAATTTTGACTTTAGACAAGTTTTAGAGACTTAAGAAATTTTTGAGCCAATTTTAACCTTTATAACATCAGTTGGGAGCGTAGGCTCACGCTAACTACTTTAGAGGATGCGGTATTAAATCTCCAAGCCTTAGGATTATAGCTAGGAGCTTGAGCTCGTGCTAACTGATTTGAAGGTTGCTATATTAAACCTACAAGCCTTAAAATTACAACTGAGAGCTTGAGCTCACGCTAAATATTTCGGGGGCCGCAGTATTGAACCTTCAAGCCTTAAAATTACAATTGGAAGCTCAAGCTCATGCTAACTATTTTGAAGACTACGATATTGAACCTACAAGTCTTAAAACTATAGCTAAAAGATTGAGCTTACGCTAACTATTTTAGAGGCTCCGATATTGAACTTGCGAGCCTTAAAGTTATAGTTGGGAGCTTGAGCTCATGCTAACTGTTTAAAGGGTTATGGTATTGAACATGAGAGCCTTAAAGTTACATTTGGGAGCTAGAGGCGTTATTGAACCTAAAAGCCTTAAAGTTATAGCTAGGAGGTTGAGCTCCAGCTAACTATTTCAGGGGTTATGGTATTAAACATGCGAGCCTTAAAGTTACAGTTGGGAGCTTGATCTCGTGCTAACTATTTTGGGGGTTGCGATATTGAACGTGTGAGACTTAAAGTTTCAATTGGGAGCTTGAGCTCGCGCTAACTATTTCAGGGGCTATAGTACTGAACCTGTGAGCCTTAAAATTACAACTGGGAGCTTGAACTCTTGCTAACTGTTTTGGGGGTTGCGGTATTGAACCTGCGAGCTTTAAAGTTACAATTGGGAGCTTGAGCTCACTCTAACTATTTTGAGGGTTGTGGTATTGAACCTGCAAGCCTTAAAATTACAACTAGGAGCTTGAGCTTGCACTAATTTCTTTGGGGGCTGCAGTGTTAAACCTACAAGCCTTAAAACTGCAGTTGGGAGATTGAGCTTACAGTACTTATTTTAGGAGGCATCATATAAAATAAGCACACAATTAAAAGTACACATTTTCATTAAAGTATCAGAATTTACACAAAATACTTTTTAAGATGACGTGTCGGTAAAGTTGTGCCCACAAATCTTACCAATTTGTACGCTCATAACCTATCTTTTCTACTACTTTGTACGGTCCCTCCCATCTTAGGGCCATCTTTCTTTGTTACAAAGCTGGGAGGTTGGTTTCAGTGCTTCCTAGTACAAAATCGCCAATTTAGAACTTTTTATTTTTTTTACATTGGAATTGTAGTAATAAGCTACTTGTTGAGCACATGTCGCGTTCCTGATTTTTGGTACTTCCTGAACCTCATCAATAAGATCAAGGTTGAGCTTCATAGCTTCCTGGTCTGCATTTTCATTGAAGTGTGTTGTTCTATGTGACCGCATGGCAACCCCAGTAAGAATTATTTCCTCTGCACCGTAAACCATCGAGAATGTTGTCTCTCATGTTGTACTGTGAGGGGATGTTTATAGGGCCCACAAAATTTCAGGTAGTTCCTTTAACCAAGCACCTTTGGCCTCCCCACTTTCTTCTTGCCTATTTGTTTGGGGTGTTTTAACAAAGCTTTGAGCCAAAGCGATATGAAGATTAGCACAAAAGTTCTTGAATTTTCCCTAAAATTGTGTACCATTGTTCTTGATTATCAAACATGGTACACCGAACCTACACACGATTGAATTTTAGAGAAAAATTCCATTTGTTTCTCAATGATGGTTGCCAAGGCCTTAGCTTCAATCCAATTGGTAAAGTAGTCCATCGCGACTACTATGAACTTTTTGTATTATTACTATAGGGAATGGGCTGAGGATATCAACTCCTTAGGTCCAAAATAGCCAAGGGTTTGACATGATTTGAAGAGGTTTTGCTAGCTTTCGTTGTACTTGGGGGTACCTTTGGCATGAACTACATGTGCGAACTAACTTATGTGTATCCTTTTGAATTGTGGACCAGTAATGTCCCTGCCTAAATATTTTTTGGACGAGCAATCTTCTATCTAGATGATCATCACAAATACCTTCATGAATCTCTCACATCACATACTTAGCCTCCGACGGCGTTAGACGTCGCAATAATGGCTGTGAGAATCCTTTTTTATATAGTACACTCTCTAAAAGGGTATACCTAGCAATTGTAGAACAAAATGAATAACTTTAAGTTGTTATGCAATCAAATAGTTTAATGACTAATCATTCATTATCCAGTTGTCTAATCTGTGGACTTAAAGCATTTGAATAAATGTAACACATAACATAGATATACATACCTCGTAGCTTTGCATTGTAGTTTTGCGAGCTCTTTTTAAGTGCTAATTTATTCCTTGCAATAAGCGAACTATAGGAGTCATCCATGTGTCTTCTTGGTCTACACTAAATACTTGGAATATGTCATAACTTGGGGCTTCCCTGTACTCCAACAAATCCTTCCCCTCTATTCGATGACAATAGAATATACTAGCTTGGATAGAGCATCCACATATGTGTTATTGCTCTTTGGAACTTGTTTTATTTTCACTTTATCAAACCCTACTAGCAACTGGGTTGTAATTGTGTGATATCTTTTCAACCTTAACTCCTTGACCTCATACTTGTCATTCAATTACTTGGCGATTGACCGGGAATCTGTATAAACAACAAGCTCTCTTGCCCCAAGCTGGTGAGCTAACTGTAATTCTGATATCAATGCCTTGTACTCTGCAGCGTTGTTAAATGCCTGAAATCCAAAATAGAGTATATACTACCACTCGTTTCCTTCAGGGTCCACCAATAGTACTTTTGATCTAATCGTCATCGTAGATCCATTGACATAAACCAACCAATCTTTTGATTTGTCAGTGGTTATAGCATCTTCCTATGGCAAACTAACTGATGAGTTGGTAAGTGCCTCAAACAAGCATTCGACTATGAAGTTTATTAAAATTTGCCCCTTAATCGTTATCCTCTACATGTACTCTTTACCAATTTTAATAATCTTTATACTTTATTTGATCGCTCTTCTGGAGGTGTCAAACTTAGATAAAATTTCTTTGATGGGTTGATTCGTGACGGCTACCACGGGATGGGCTTGGAAGTATGGTCGCAGTTTGTGAGATGCAATAATTAAAGTGAAAATGAGCTTTTCAATTTGTGAGATACAATAGTTAAAGTGAAAATGAGCTTTTAAACCTTTGCGTACCTGAGTTCGCCGATTTGCGACACCTTACGAACATAGTATAGCGGGAGTTATAGAACACCCTCTACCCTAAGCAAGATAGCTACCACAGTTTCCTCAAATGCGACGAGGTACAAGTAAATGGTATCTTCCTCGCGAGGTGACATTAGAAATGATGGGGATGTAAGATACTCATTAAACTTCTCAAAACTTGTTTGGCACTCCTATGTCCAAAAAAAAAAGGTGCGTAGTGCCTTGAAGAAAGGCAAACACTTGTCAGCCATTTGCTACACGAATCTGTTAAGCGCCACCACCCTTCTAGTTAGTCGTTAGATATCCTTTATTGTCCTTGGAGGAGGCATCTCCAGTATGGCCTAAATCATTTCAGGGTTTACTTCAACTGCTCTCTTTAAGACCATAAAAACCAAAAATTTACCAACCCTGACCCTGAAAGCATATTTATCTGGGTTTAGCCTCATCCTGTGGGCTCATAATATGGCAAACGTTACTAACAGATTTTCAACATACCCTGCAAGAGTGGAGCCCTTCACAAGCATGTCATCAGTATACACCTCAACACTTCACCGAATCTATTTTCTGAAAATTTTGTTCACCAGCCTTTGGTAAGTTGCACCTATATTTTTCAAACCAAAGGGTATCACTCAGTAGCAAAATAAACCTTCTCTTGTAACAAAAGTTGTTTTTTCTTGATCTTTAAGAGCAATAGAGATTTGATTATACCCAAAGAAGGCATCCATAAAACTCATGAAATTGTTGTCGAAGGACGTGTCAATAAGTCTATTGATCGAAGGAAGAGGGAAGCTATTTTTAGGACAAGCCTTATTGAGATTGGTAAAATCTATATACATTTTCCACTTACTGCTCACTTTCTTCACCATCACCACATTCAAGATCCAATTTGGATACTCAACTACCCTGATGAACCCTGTGGCCAACAACTTTGTGACCTCCTAACTTATAGCCTCCACAACTTGCGGTGTAAACCGTCTCCTCTTTTGCTTCACGGGTTTGGCTTCGAACAAAATATTCAACCTGTGCACAATTACTTGAGGGTTAACCCCTGGTATGTCTACAGTGGACCAAACAAAAATGTCAGCATTTGCTCTCAAACAATGAATCAAATTTTCCCTGTTTTCACTTGTTAGTGTAGACAAAATTCTAACCACCTTACCTGTACTACTACTGAAAAGCTTCAAAGTTTCCATAGCATCGGCTACTTTTGGCTTCTTAATTTGTTCCTTGCATCTGTTATCCAGGCTATCTAAATCTAGCTACTGTCCATCTAGTTTTAGCTGCTGCAAACCCTACCCTTGTTGCTCCTGTTCATAGCCCTACTGTACTGATGATAAACCATAAATTATACATATTTTGACCTCATGCTTGGCTTATTTTTGGATGAATTTTCATTAGATTTGATGAATTCGATGCTCCTAATCCTTTAATTTTATTTTTTACACTTAGAAGAGCTTAGGGAGTCAAAAAAAGAGAAACGAGCCAAAAAGGGACAAAATGGGCCTACATTAAAAATCAACATGGCCTGGACTATCGCACATGGGCAGACAACACGGCCATGTGTGATGAGCAGAATCAAACACGGCCTAAGCTATAGCACACGGGCATGTCTCTGCCAAACCCAAGTCTAATTCTATTCAGAAAAGACTAATTGTGGGCCAAGAAAGGTGCTCCAAAGCCTATACAAACACCCTAGGGGAGGACCCAAAGAGACATGCAGAGTAGATCGAAGAAATTACTCGAAAGAAGCCGTCAAAATCATCTCAGAAGTGGATTCACTCCAAGATTGAAGTTCTACATCAAGTTCTTTAGAAGTTTTTGGGTTCTTTATATCTTGTTGTTTTCTTATTCCTAAGATGTTTTCCTTCTACAGTATGAACTAAACTCCCTAAATACCTAAAGAGGATGAAATCTAGATGAAACTTATTATTTAATAAATCTAGATTACGTGATAAATACTTGTTCTTGTTCTTAATTATGTGTTCTTAATCCTTGTGTTAATGTTTTCAGGAATATTAATTCAAGATTGATGTGCTTATTCAGTGGAGCAAAAGTCCCTATTTAATAGTAGATCCATCATAATTAAGCAGAGTTGATTGCAACCCTAGAAATAGGGCGACATAAATCTGCTGGATTAGAGCCAAATCTAATAAGGGAATCCATAGATTGAGTTAATGCGACGATAGGGGTTTTAATTAGAAAGAGATTTCAATTAATCAACCTAGAGTCAGTTGTTTTTAGTCTTGAAAGAGATATTAACATAATTTAGGGATTTCTACGGATCAAGTCAAGTGAATAGATCATTTAATTTAGATTCAGAATAGTAAGTGGAGTCTAGGTAGATTCTTTCTTGAGTATTGTCTTTATCATTGGTTTATTCGATTATTTCTTCACTCTCTGTCGCGTTCATAGCCACTTAGTTAATTAAATTTTAGATTAAAAATAAATCCCCTTAATTGTTAGGCCAGATAATAAAATGATAGTTGTTACTAGTAATTTTGGTCCTTGAGGATACGATATTCTGGACTCACCAAGGCTATACTACTATTCGATAGGTGCGCTTGCCTTTGTCGAAATATTAGTTAGTTTTGAGCCCATCAACAGATAACATGTGACATTGCCTAACTGCTCACTGATTCGACTGCATGTACCTAACCCCAATTTTAGTGGGAAACTTTATTTTCATATAGAAAGTATCCACCATCATACTTGCCATCCTCATGATCGGGTGTCCAAAGATAGCATTATAAGCCATAAGATGATCCATTAAGAAAAATTGGACATACCCTATGGTGGTGTGCTTGCCATCTTCTAGAGTCCCTAGCAAGGTAATAGAGCCATTTACCTCGATGAGGTGGTTCGTGAAATCGTACAGTGGGCTCGCCTTCTTTAATGCCTTCTCCTTCAACCCCATTTTCTGAAAAGCATCCTAGGTTAGAACCTAAATTGCGCTTCCACTATCCACAAACATCTTTTTCACCTCAAAACCAACAATTATTGCAGTCACCACCATCAGATTGTTGTCATTCTCATCACATACCAACTCTTCATCTTCATCAATGAAGTCCACCTTCCACCTTTCCTATTGGCGCGACATCTTGGGTGAATCGATAGACATAACACCCTTGAGGTGTGTCTTCCTCTTAGTGCTAGAGGTTTCCCATTCTTCATCTGTTCTAATTATCACATGTATGGTACCCCTAACCTTCAGTTTATCCTTAGGATCGCCACGCGAACTCTAACTCTTCTAGGAAACACCCTAATCAACAAACTCAACGAGTTCACCGTTTTTCACTGCTTCTTTAATGGCATCCTTCAAAGTGAAACAATTTTCAGTCTTGTGTCCGACATCATTGTGGAAGACACATCTGTCTTTCGAGTTGGACCTCTTTGTGCTGTGCTTCATTGGAGATGGCTTAGACATAATTCCAAGACTTTTACCTGGTTCAAAGTATAAGTGTGGGTAGCATTCAAAGGAGTACAAACTTTGAACCTACCATGGGGAATATATTTCCTGGTATACTCCGATTAAGATCTTTGGGGAGCTCGTGAAGAATTACCTTGCATCTTATTTCTATGTTTCCTGTCACCCCTCGCTCATCACGACTGATTAGGAGGGCCTTACTTGCTGCAAGCTCCATCTTGGTTTCTAAATTATCTATCTTCCCTTTGAAATGTGCCATGTGACGCCCTTTTAATCTCTTCTACCTCTGCAAACTTGTGGGCCCACTCGTATAGACCAGTCAAGCTCTATGACATGTTATCAGTAAAGGAGTATTGTACATGGTCATTTTGTACCCCCATTATAAAAGCATCAATAGCCTACTGATCTTCTAAATTTTTTGTGTTCAGAGTCGCTGCATGAAATCACTTCACATAATCTTTGAGGGACTCACCCTCCCTCTGCTTCGCCGACATTAGTCCCATAGGCGTACTCATGATTATTTTGAGGGCTTTGAATCTTCCCAAAAACATCTGGCCCAATTGAGAAAAGCTTCAAACTGAGCCCTAGAGAAAGGACAAATACTAGTCATTCACACTTCCTTTAAGTGTTGTGGAATATGCCTTGCATTTTACCGAATTTGATGCTCCTAGTACGTTCATGTAATCATTGTATTGCATCAAGTGGGTTCACAGGTCCCTTCTCGCCTCAAACATATCTTTTGGGACTTAAAAATTACGTAGCAAGTTCATCATTGCTATATCAGGGGCCAATGGATTGTTAGAACATAAACACCAATCAATATCTTGAGACTCAGGGTGCAACGCTCTTACATCTCATTATAACTCGTCCACCTCGCTTTGCCACTCTCTTACATGCATACTTAGAGCTTCGCCCTGTGCATTCATATTGTCATAAAAATCAGAAGTGTTAAAGTTTACCTTTATTCTCAACTCCTTATTCTGTTTCAATAACTCATACTAAAAAGTCTATTGTTGCTCAAACTGTGCCTCTTGTGCAGCAATTTGATCCTTCATAAACTTCATCTGTTCTTGGAGGGCGAGGAACTGCTATAAAAATGCTTCTTTGTTGGGAGGGAGTGACAACCTATGACCAGTGGACATGTTCAAGTCCAATGGACCAGAAACTCTCTGATGAGTCACGTTGCAGAAGATTTCGGGTCGGTCGACAAACCAATCGACAAACAAGTCTACCTCATTAGGTTGATTGCCAGAGCTTGACGCTTCATCTTGTCCAGATGAAATATTGACGAGGAAGTTCTCATTTGGATGAGTCATTTTTCTTTGAAATTGCATAAATTTAATGATGGAAAATCTGTCCACGCTCACTGCATCAATTGTAAAGTAATTTCTTGTGTGTCTCATTAAAGGGAGTATTCGGGATTATATACATCAGGGGCGTAGCTAGGGGGGCTGGCATGGGCCTCAGCTCCCCCTAAAATGAAAAATTGCTATTTTGGCCCATAAAATTTTTTAAAATTTTTAAATTAGTAAAGGTAAAATTGCACTTTGGCCCCCCTAAAATTATAAAAATTTAATTTGTTCCTTTACAAATTATAAAGATATAAACTATAAAAAATTAAAATTTTATCCGGCCTCCCTAAAAATTTCTTCTGGCTTCGCCCCTGATATACATATTATCATTGTTCATGGTTCGACTCCACTGTTCATGGACTTGACTATTCATAGGATTGACATTCTAAGTAGGCCTTGGGCATGCTGGACATGTGTACCGTTTTGGGTCGCCTGCTAGACCTCGCGGCCCCTACATGCCAATTGAAACCTCGAACTCCCTTGGCTCGTGCGAGATGATACCGCGAGTTCTCCTAGCTGCCCTTTTATTTTACGTCTCACACACATCCATCTGGTAGGGCCTGACCGGGTCCCGAGTAGGCAACCCATATCTTACTTGGGTTTCGAGGGTTGGTGGTCATTGGTGTCTAACAAAACTAAAGCAAAGTAATCACAAAAACTTGAAACTTTATCTTCTTTAATCTCGTTACTTTTGGTTGTTCAATGTTGAAAAAGAATGTAAATGAAAGAAAGCTTAATAAGAGATAAATGAGAGAAAAAATGGAAATTGAAAGTAGGTTAGTTTAAGGTGTGTTTGATTAGGTGTAAAAATGGAAGGATAGAATAAGAGAATGAAAAAATAGAAAAAAAAAATTGGACAAACAACATTATAGTCATTAAACTATGACATCAGTAGTCATTAAACTATGATTTTTTAGTCACTTAAGTAAAAAAAAAATTACAAAATAGTAATCCAATAATGAGATTTTTTTTTCAAATTTGTCTTTTTTGGTCACCCAACTACTTTAGATTTTTTATTGTTTTCATGTTTACGCGAGATAAAAAAACATAGTTGGGTGATCATTTTGTAATTTTTCATAGTTGGTGCGAGCATAGACCCAACCAAAACCCTTGATGTCGAACAAGCAACTCATGAAACATTGCAAGATCCAACCAAGCTTCCAAGAGGACCAATTACTCGCGCACGAGCCAAGAAGTTTAAAGAAGATGTCACAGGTTTAATTGATTGAGTTTGGGCATGCACTCCATGTGTTCCATGCAAAACATGCATGAACCATGCATCCCATGCGAACCATGCATCCCATGCAATGTTTAAAATTTAGGTGATTAAATTAGGTTGCTGGAAATAAGGATTTTATCCATTTAGTTATTTTAGTTTGAGTTTTAATTATGTCTTAGTTTAGACATCTTAAATGTGTGTCTTAAATACTACACTTTTATTATTTGTCTTTAAATGTGTCTTAAATAATGCACATAATTATGTGTCTTAGTTTTTACATCATTAATACTTGTTTAAGTTCATACAATTTAAATGTGTGTTTTTGTCTTAAATTATTGCATTTAAACCTTGTCTTCGTTTTGACCAGATTGTTCACATTGCTACTACTAGGAAGCTTCCTTCCCAAATTGTTCGTGTTGCGTAAACAACATTTAAAGAATTGAACACAACCTCCCATGAGCCATTTCGTGAAAAGCAAAGCATCAAGTGTTTTCACACTTGACCATTCGGTTGGCTACCAAGTTCACACCTATGGAACCATTCACTTCTTGTTGTTCACACCTTAATACTCTTCGTGTGACACAATCTACACTAATGATCTACATATCCCAAGTGACCATTCGGTTATCAAGGCAGCATCAACTCATGTTCACATTATTGAAACCATTCAATTCGATGCACATTCAGCTAACTCTCAAGGACTAATGTAATTGACTGTTTGGGAATACAAATTTCATAATGTGAACAAGGCTTTTGGCATCATCAACGTCTAGAAACTCTCAAGGGATGTTTTGAACGAATTTATGGACATCAAACACATTTATTCTGATTGTTATCCCATGCCTATTCGGCCGGTTTCTTGTACAGCCTATAAATATGAGGCTTGAGACATTTTGTAACAACTTTTGATGAAATTTAATCTTATTGTGAGAGTTCACTCTCCTTGTTCTCATTTGACTCAAATTGACTTATCCAGCATTCCTTGTGGTGTCAATTTGTTTCATTCAAACTTATCACTTCTTAGAAGTGTGGCGTTCATCCTTTATACCGCTTGGTTCCTATCTTGCTAGATAGAGGGTCATGGTTCTTGTTTCCTTTTTCTGCATTCATTTTAAGTACTAATATAATGATTGGGTTAGTATTGCTCTATAATATTGGTTCATTCTTGAGTCCTTAAACCGAATTCAAGCTTATCCTTCCACTTCCTTTATTATCCATCAAACCACCTTTTTAAAGCCTGCCATTCACATTTTCAACCATTACAAAACACATTACTTTTGATACTTCTTAATTTTGATTAGGAACCCCAGCGCCTCATAATCATCCTACGAGGACGAGTCGCATCAATAGTTAGATAACCAAAAAAGAAAAAACATGTAGTTTATCCAAAAAAAAAAAATGGAGTGTGCTACTAGTAAGGGAGATAAAATAAAATAAAAAATATATATCATTTTCAATCCTAATGCATAAAAACTAATCTTTTCAAATTGGAATAATGGGGAGAGAAAGTAAGAGAGAAAAATATGTTAGATTAAAATTATGTATTTCTTAGATTAAAAAATATTCCTATCTTTATATTTTTCTACCTTTTAATTTTAATTTTTTCAATTTTCTTTTTCCTAGCAAACATTAAGGGTGTGTTTGTTTGGGTGTAGTTAATTTTTCAGAAAATATTTTCCTCTTTTCCAGTGTTTGGTAGTCTGAAAAGCTTTTTTCATTTGGAAAATATTTTCCAAACACGCGTAAAATGACTTTCTTAATTCTGGAAAACGTCTTACCGATTTAGAATCCGTAAGACATTTTCCATTCCCTTCCCATCGTCTCAGCCATTCCCTTCCCATCGTCTCAGCTTCAAAAAATTTCCTCACATCTTTAAAAAAATTTCCTCACATCTCAGTTGCACTTCCCACTCCGTCTCTCCCACTCGTCGAAGAGTTCAATTGCTAACTTCTTTTTACCCAAACGCACGTCTCTGTTTGATACTAATCCCAGGGGACGGATCAACGAGACCCATAACCCTAATCCCAGGGGACGGAATCGGTCCATTGGTAACCAATGCGGTGGAACAAGTGATGGAAGCAATGCACGCACCAGTTTACTTCGAGAAGTACCGAGTTCACGGTGACATGAAGCAGATAACGCAGGAAGTCATAGATTGCATAAGGAAGAGGCACCTGAGGTTTGAAAATTTTCCCTTTTTTTTTTTTGGAGAATTTTGGGATTTAAAGACTAAAAATCAGAGATGAAATTTCACGCATCAACCTTTTCCAGGGTTTCTCAATTCAGAAATAAAGCTCCCTTCACCTTTCACTTCTCTTCTAAGCTTAGCTCAAACCATAAAAAACGGTCATTTTAATTTCCTTTTTCTTTTTTTTTCCCCTTAAAGAATCTGGAATCTGCTTCAGTTTCTTGTTTTGTTCCCTAGAAAATGTATGAAACTTGAAGTTGTTATTCTTTTTCAGGTGTAATTTTGGAATAGCATTTGATATCGATGGCGTTATTCTTCGAGGCCATGTTCCCGTTGGAGGTTCTCCACAAGCTTTGAAAAGATTGTATGGAGATTCTGGTACTGTTATATATATTTTCTATTGGTTTACTTTTCAATATCATGAATCTTGTTTGGTTACACTCAAATGCAAGGTCATTTTGAAAATGATATTGTTAATCAGTGTGTTTTTTTTTTCCTTTATTACTTCCACAGGTGAATTGATTGTCCCATACTTGTTCTTGACTAATGGTGAGTTACTCTGAAGTGAGCCTACTTTGTTTCATTGATGGGAACGTAACTATTTCCACTAATAGCAGTATTTTCTTTAGCTGTTATTTGAAGTGATTATGTGTAACTTTAATATAATTACGGTAGAAATTGGTGTCGGAAAGTATGAACTTAGTTGGTATTGTTTGGAATCCAACTGCTGAAGCCAAAATTAACCTACAAATCATTTTGTGTGAGAGTAGTATGAGGAGTGTTATTGTATGTCACTGGTAAAGTAAAATGGTCGTTTGATTTGAATAGGAGGTGGCATCCCAGAAGTTTCTCCTTTGGGTATGATGGGGTTGTGGTTTTAGAAGTGCATTTGGTTAATTCTTTGTTTGTTTGCTGAGAAATGTGAGGTTAAAAAAAGAACTTTTACCATTTCTGTTTTGTTATTATTGCACTCAAATTTGAAACCCTGAACACCAAAAAGTGAGCTTAGTTGAATTTGGATAATTGAAAGAAAATATAGAATTTGAAAAGAAAATAGACTTTGGCCTTGATGGGGTTGAGTTCTTGGAAGTACATATGGATAATTCTTTATTTGTTTGCTAATAAATATGAGGAAAAGAAAGATGAACTGTTCTTATTTCTGTTTTGTTCATATGAGCCTATTTTTATTTTATTTGGCACTCAAATTTGAAGTCCTTTGGTTAATTGAAAAATAGTTATGGGAATTGAAAAAAAAAAATAGGTCTTTGTTGTGTTGATGGTATTGAGTTTTTAGAAGTGTATTGGGATAAATTCTTTGTTTGTTTGCTATGAAAAGTGAGAAGAAAATGAACCTAACCATTATATAAATTATTTGTTTGTTTCTTATGAAATGTGAGAAAAAAAAAATGAGCTTCGTTCGACATTCAATATTTCGTTCTTATGATTTGTGTCTTGCAGGTTGGAGGCTCTGAGGTGCCTACTTCATCTGTTAATGTAGAAACAGACAAGGTATCTACTTGAAATAGTGAAACTTGTTTAAAATCGTGTTTCAGCTCAAATAAGTTCTATTTTCGGAGTTACCCTCACTGTAAAAGATATTAGATATAATATGATATATCCCCATCAATGATAATATAAGTGCTCTCCTTAATACTCCTTTGAAAATATAGGGTATGTCATTAAAACCATTGATAGAAGGAAATTCCTCAGTTATATTCTAATATGACTCTATGGATGCTACTAGAAGGTTAGGTGACAATATTTAAGGTTCTTTTTCTCCTTGTTGCGCTTTTGTAGCTTTTGTAAAAGTTTAATATATGTCAAGTCATTATTAGTAGTTTTCCGTGTTTTTGTTAGTGCTCACGGACCGACCACCACGAGGGCGCTTTGCAAACGTTAAACCGTGGAGTTTATTGCTTTTCGTTTTTGCACTTATGGTGATAATCAAGTATGCTATTGATTATATATGAGGTAATCTTTGCTGTTCTGATTGGAACATAACCATTAGTTACTAGGGTCACCTTGCGTAAAACCTGCCAACTTGTTATGGGATCCTTATTAAGAAATGGTTCTAATGATCAGGTCATTGTTGAGATGACTGGTGGAGGAGTCGATCGCAGCGTTGAATGTGCGAGGAGTATCCGGGCCATGATTTACGTATTTGAATGCGCCCACGATGTAAATAGCTTCACAACATTTTCTTCTTCATCAATGATGCTAGATTATATCATTTTTCATGTTTAGCTGAAATGACTTGATTTTCAGGGGTGGGGAGTTGCGGTGCTTGTGGGTGTTCCAAACAAAGACGATGCATTCAAAACTCACCCAGTGAATCTGCTGAATAAGAAGACTCTCAAGGGTACTTTCTTTGGAAACTACAAGCCTCGGTCTGGCATTCCTGCTGTTGCGGAGAAATATATGAACAAGGTGAGTTTATCTTCCTGTTTATTGGAACCAGGAGTGAGTGTTGAATACCAAAACAGAATGTGTTCGATATTTATGTATGAATATGTAAATGCTGGTCGGAATATGCATTGGACACGAGTACATTTTCTCTTCCATACAAATATACTAACAGATAGTAAACACTGTGGTATCTTTGATGTTGCAGGAACTTGAGCTGGATAACTTCATCACACACACTGTGCCTTTCTCAGAGATCAACAAGGCATTTGAGTTAATGCTTGCGGGTAAGGGACTGAGATGTGTGATTCGCATGGATGCATAAGGAATGGATAGCCTGGATTGATCATCCATGGATGAAGGGCTTTTCTGTAGGGTTTGGATTTCTTCATAGGTTACAGACACAATATACACCCCATATTTAATATTTTTAAAAGTCATTGTTTCTTGTTTAATCAATTACCCTTAAAAATTTAAGTGGCTAAAAAGTTGTCTAAGATTTTACATACGTTGAGCTTGAGTTTTTCCTTTTGTATATGCACATGTGCAAAGAGTGATTAAGGAAATAAATAAAGTATGGTACATGTTTTTGCTGTTTGTAATGGTAATCTTCTTCCTTTTTTCGGGCCTTTCATTCTCTGTTCTCTGCATTCGAATTGCTATAGGTTCAGCTTACTGACACTTGTTTCATTACTCCTACTTTTCTATTTGTGTCAATAATATCTGAAAACATTCGCAATTTATTAACCAAGCTGTAAATTATCACTAAATCATAGATATATTTAGAATATTTAAAACATTTTTTTTCTTTTTTTTATACAATATAATTTCAAACTCACATTCATACACTTACATTACCATATTGACAAAACTTAAAAGATCAAACCTTGATATAAGATACGAGTGAAGATCAAATCTTGTAAATCATTGCAATATATGTAAAAACAATTTAATATGTATATAAAATTTATTAATATATGTAAAAACAGCTTTTTTGGAAAATATTTTCAGGAAAATTGCCAAACAACAGAAAATATTTTACACAGATTCATCTAAACACCAGAAAATATTTTCTGTAAATCATTTTCCAGAAAAGTAAATCATTTTCCAGAAATTATTTTCTGGAAAACATTTTACTGCCAAACAAACGAATAAATTTTAGCTCATTCAATTTATATATATATAAATTCATTACATAAATTTATTCTTAAATAGTTGTTAATTATATCATCAAATAAAACAACAACTAAGAATAAAGTTATTAAATAGTTTTTACATAATTCAAAATTTTAGGTTATCGATTATTATTTGCTTCCGGTGGATATTTGAACATCCCTTTAGGCGGGCTTTTTCCTTATGCGCTCCAATTCCCTTCAAATATTGTGTTGTTTGGCTTTAGGGTAAGTGTTTAATCGAATCGAGTGAAAATTTTTGAGTTAGTCGAGTAAATGAGCCATATTTTATCATTCTATCTTGAGTGAAATTAATTTTATAATTTTTTTAATATTAAATTTTGTTTATTTTTAATGAATTTTTTTTAAAATTATTAATAAGTTGGAAAATAATGCAATTACAAATTTTTTTTAAAATTTTAATTTTATAAATATTTAATACTAAAATAATACAATAATTCCATAATGGTTTGAATATTATATATATATAGGGCAATTTACCTAAAAATATCAAAAAAATAATAAATTTACAGAAAAGGACTGAAATTTGGAATATTTACGGAAAATGGCCATTTCTCCACAAAACGTGTCCACGTCAGCGCGTTTTGTGGGGAAAAAGTAGGAAAGCGCTCCCTCAAGGGTGCCCTTTTGCCCTCAAAATTATTTGAATTTTTTTAACAGTTCTATCTGGCAAAATAATTTTGAGAAGATGTCTCTGAACAAATAGTGCCGAAAACGCTTCAAGCAGGATGCACTGTCAACAAGAGTACTGAAAAGAGCTCCCACGTAGATGCTCTTTTACTATAGTAGTATCCGGTAAAATAATTTTGAGAAGATGTTTCTGAAGAAATAGTGCCGAAAATGCTTCAAGTAGGATGCACTGTCAGCAAGAGTACTAAAAAGAGCTCCCACGTGGACACTCTTTTTCTACAGTAGTCTCCGGTAAAATAATTTTGAGAATATGTTTCTGAATAAATAGTGTCCGAAACGCTTCAAGCAGGATGCACTGTCAGCAAGAGTACTGAAAAAAGCTCCCACGTGGACGTTCTTTTGCTACAGTAGTATCCGGTAAAATAACTTTGAGAAGACATTTCTGAACAAATAGTGCCCAAAACGCTTCAAGCAGGATGCACTGTCAGCAAGAGTACTGAAAAGAGCTCCCACGTGGAGGCTCTTTTGCTACAGTAGTCTGTGGCAATTCTTAGACTATATATCAGCCAAATTTCATGCTCAGGCTGCATAACATAATTTGAAACAAAAGAAAAATAGAAACTGAAAATGAGTGAACGTATTAATGCTGTTATTTACTATGATGGTGAGGTTTGTGACACCAAAAATGGTGTTGTTTTTTTATCAGAGAACACAGCGCGACTAGGAAGACTTGGATAGCCAAGCAGAAGGCGTTGGAAAAGTTGCATGGTAGGTGGGACGCTTCATATAATGAAGTGTGGCAGTGGTGTCAGGTGCTGGAGAGATATGTCCCAGGCAGCATAACAAACATTGAAACGAAATCGACGTACTACAATGATTGTTTGCCCCGTGGATGTGCAGTGTTCATGTCTTTTTTGGACATTTAAGCAATGCCGAGATACATTTATATACTGCAAGCCATTGGTACAAATTGACGGTACCTTTATGTATGGTAGATATACGCATCGGATATTGCTAGCTGTGGCATAGGACGGGAGTAGGAGAATCCTTCCGATTGCGTTTGCAATAACACCGGGGGAGTCAGCTGATGACTGAGATTTCTTCCTATCTAGGTTAAAGAGGCATGTCTGCCCCCAACCTGATATATGCATTATATTGGATCGGGGCCCTGGAATACTAGTCACAATAGAGCGACAGGGAAGCATGTGGCAACGCACACACCATCGATATTGCCTAAGGCATGTTGCGTCCAACTACCACGGGCAACATCGATCTACAAGTCAACGATGGCAAGTGACCAAAATGAGTATGTAATATCTATTAATATAATTTCGTTTGTAATATTCAATTTATTCTTAATTGAAGAGTGGTATGTAATATTCACTATCAACGTATATTGGTAGGGTACGAGATCAATAAGGACCGCTTTCAAGAGATGTTGACAAGTTTGCGATCAGTTAACGAAGAAGGCGCAAATTACCTGTGCAATATTCCTTTCGAACAGTGGACACAAGCATACGACGGCGGCCTACAATATGGTCATATGACCTCAAACCTGGCCGAATGCATAAATTCCGTTCTAAAAGGAACGCGTCATTTGCCAATAACATCGGTTGTGCGAGAGACATAGTTTCGTTTAGCGGCACTATTTCTGAAGCGAGCAGCGAGTTATAAAGGCCAAATGCAAGGAGGCCATGTATAGTGCGCGAAGGTCTTGTGAGAAATTAACAGAGGGAAGGTACGAGCCAACACCATGCACACAGTGTGTCACGATCGCGACAACCTATGGTTTCGTGTGACAGAGTTTGACAGACCGAACCAAGGTATTATTGGAGGGCAGTATCGTGTACACTTGATAAATAGGACCTGCGACTGTGGGATATTTGATGCACTTTGTTACCCATGCACTCATGTACTAGCGGCTTGTCGAAATCTCCGTCTTGATCCCATGAGCTATGTCGACGAAGTGTATAAAATAGAAAACATGTTCAACATGTAGAGACACGTATTCCCACCAGTCCCAGATGAACGTCAGTGGTCGTTGGTATCGCTTGCATCGTATAAGCTGTTGTCGGATAGACAACTGAGGCGCAAACCAAAAGGTCGACCTTACTCGACTAGAATACGCAATAATATGGATATCCGAGAAATGACCAACCAACGTAGGTTGTGTGGATGGTGTAGGAACCCAGGCCATACATCTCGCTCGTGTCCAAATCAGAATAGTTGACAGTCTTCTTAACTTTTTTTGTCTCTTGGTGTCTATGTTTAATATCCTGATTTTGTGGGTCTATGCATTTGGTAGGTTGCATGGCTAAGTTAGTAGGCTAAGGCTTTAAGGTGTGTATTGGGCTCCCAAAACCCATGCAACATAATATAATACAATAACATATCATCATATGCAAATATAATATAAACATACAATCATTACTAGACAACACTAAGGGTAAAACAATTATTCGACCCATCAAAGGTATTTTAGTAATTTTGCAATCCAGGGATATTTCAGTAATTTACCCTCCAAGGGTAATTTGGTAATTTTACCAACCAAGGGTAATTCAATAATTTTACCCATTAAGGGTAATTCAGAAATTTTACCCCAAGGGTAATTCAATAATTTACCCACTAAAGGTAAACTCAGAAATTTTACCCACCAAGGGTAATTCGTTAATTTACCCACCAAAGGTAAATTCGGTAATTTACCCTCTAAGGGTAAATTCAAAAATTTTACTGATTCACTGAACATAGCATTTCAGAACAACCCAGAGTGTGAGATTACACACCTGATTTGGATTTCCTAAAGAACCACTCTTCGTTGCCCCCCTAAAAATAAAATCGATCAAAAGTTAGCCTCGGTTTCTTAAAGGTTCCAAAAGCCCAAAAGTACTAACCCACAAGAGTCACTTACCATAATCGTGATCCTTCCGTACTAGGTTCTAAAATCTAGCCTTGGCTATTGCAACGAGTTCCTAAAAGTAAATAAGTGATGTACCAAAGGGGTTAGCCTTCATCCAATATTCGGCCCTTATTAAAAGAGAAAAAGAGGAGTTAAAAATAAAAATAAGTTGCTAAGTTCAGCTTAGCCGAGAGATGAGAGTTTCGGCTTAGCCAAGTCAAGAGAAGAAAGAACAAACACCATGAAATAAGAAGAAAGAACCCTTACCTTAATAATAGGGATGAGTCGAAAGGGATAACAAGGTTCGGCACTAGCAGCAAGACAACAACTCTAGGTTTGGCTAAAGTGAGGTTAAACAAAAAGAATAAGCTTCGAATAGGCGATAGAGGGGGATTTAGCTATGCTAGAGTACTTCGAGAGAAAATGATGCCCGTTGAAGGAAAAAAAGATGAAAGAAAGAAAAAGAGTCGAAGCCAATATGCTACGGTTTGGTAAAAACAAAAAGAATAAAAATGCAACCCCAAATGCAAAAAGGAGAAAGGGCTTCAAAATGGGTTACGGTTTCTTCTCTTCTTCCAACAAGGTAAAACAGCACACTCTCCTACTAGCAAAACTGAAAAAAAAATGCTCAATCTTTAATGGGGTTGGAATAAATGACAAGCACTGTTGCCTTCCCCACGTGAACAAACCATTGCCTTTTCAAAGTTGATGGACGGCATTTGTAATATGAAAATGGAGTTCATTCAATTATTGGAAACATGCCTGGATGAATTTAACAGAGCTTGGGTGTTGGATGAATAAAATAATAAAAACATTAGTGAATTGAAGTGGAATGTAGCATGGGCAGCATGACAAGGCATAAACAATTGAAAGAGGAATGTAAAGTCATAAACGGCATGGGGAATTTTTGAATTTGGAATGAATAAACAAATGGAATTAAAAACATGTGTTGTTTGTAGGAATAGTGAATTAAATAATGATTTGATGAAACATGGCATTATGGGTGAATTAAAGAAGGAATATCTATGGTATGGACGGCAAGCATGTGATTGGAAGTAATGGAATTTGGCTTTGTGAATAAACAATAGGAAATTGGAAGTAAACATGCGGCACAAGGTGCGATGCTTTTGTTTTTTTTTTTACTTAAATAAACAATTGAAGGAGGAATGTAATGGAAGGCATGGGAATCTTTAAATTTGGGATGAATAAATAATTGGAACTCAAGCCATAGATTAGTGGAACACTTGGACGGCATGATAAATAAATCCATGTGCCAAATGGGAGATTTTTTTTTAAAAGGATGAAACAAGCACTATGTGAAACAAAACATTCATGGTCTTTCAAAGTGGACGGCATGGGGAGTTGGAGACATGGATAATGTGGCTACTATTGAATAGAAATGTGGGACACTTAGGATGGCAAATATAGTGGGTGACTTAAAGAAATTTCTAGGATGTTACACATGCATGAAGAAATAGAAATCAAATACCAAAAAAAAAAATCGAAACAAAAGGTGAACTTTTTTTTGATGTATTTATCGTTTTATTTTTTATTTCTTTTTAAAAAATATAAGATATAGGAATAAAAAGAAAAAGAAACTTACCTAAATCGATTGGTCTCCTCGTCGTCGAAGGCCACGCAGGAAAAAGAGAAGAAAACGAAATGTTTCTTTATTTCTTTACCGGGTTAGGTCGGGTTTTCGGGAGGTTTGACCTAAGATTAGCGTTCTACAGGCGACAGGCTTCAAAAGGGTGTCTTTTGATGTTCTTCGGCCACCGTGTATGGGGCACCGTCGCCGGTAATCGGCGGCCGCCACGGTGGTCCTGCGCCGAAGCAATGGGCGGAGCCTGGAGATGGGAAAGGAGTAGAGAGAATTTCTTTTGCAACATCTACTTCTATTAGAGGGGAATACACGACCCCAAGCCGTGTAACACCTCAAACCCGGCCCACAAGCCCTGACCGAATCTGGTATGTCACTGTGAAAAACGTTGAAACGAATTTGAACTTAAGGATAAAACATGAAAATTTTGTTGAGTTTGTAAAATGGTGACTGTTTAAAATCTTAAGTAAGGTGTGGTGTTTATAAAATATCCGGATTAAAACTTTGGTATATATAGATTTAAATAAAATCGTTTACAAAAGACATTTCAATTGTCAACCCATAATAAAACATAATAATAAACTTAATGAAAAACACTTAAACAAACTTTAAATACTTTAGGGGCCTTATTACAATAATTGAATAATCAAAGTACTAAAAATATAAATACTTAATTAATTAAAAATATCTTTCTGCATGAAGATCTGCTTCTGCATGGCCACCTTTGGATCCCCTCCAGCCCGGTCCGATCACCATGAATAATCTGCGATGTTTAATAAAAATTGGTGAGTCATACAGACTCAGTGTGTAATTAATCCACTGAATTCCACCCACATGTTAACCACATATTAACCCATATCACAGATAACAAAATGACGTATTCACATAATATCACATTCTGGGCTTGGCCCATATTCATATCACTTATCAGGTAACAAGGTAATTAACCGCATAATTCTACATATCGGGCTTAGCCCATTTCCACACTGACCCACATTCATATACTGGGCTTGGCCCTTTTCTTATTCCAATCCACATTCACATATTGGGCTTGGCCCATTTCCGCATTAAATATCACATTACCACACATAATCATGCAAAGTGCACCCAACCCAAACCTAGGGTCCATCCTCTACACACCCCCTTATCCAGCCACCACACTCCAGGGGATTATCAAATCACCCTCTCCTTTTCACTCCAAAAGGCATTCAATGCCGTCCATGTGCAATTAAGCACAATAATCCACAACGCGACCTCAGTCAGCGCCAATCCACGATGTAGCCGTAGCTAACACCAAAACCACGATGGGACACATAGTCACTCATCAACCACGATATGGCACATAGCCGATATCAACCACGATGAAGCACATAGCCACTCATCAAGCCATGCGAACTAAATCGCAATTAATCCACAATGTGACCTCAGTCAACGTCAATCCACGATGTAGCTCAAGGCTAACATCAAACCACGTACTCGAAGTACACCCGTACCTTCTTTCATATCATATCCCAACCCATGCACATGCAACATAAGATAATGATATAATATAATGATGCATGAGCATGTTCATCCAACATAGTCATAACACATATTCATATTAATAATCACATTTTATCAGATGTGGTACTTACCGGATTATCGACATACCCCTAGAGGGTATCCATATCACAATTTCCACTGCACTAGTTAACACATATTTAACACAAACAGATATAACACAAATACCCGGAAAACGGTGGGTTAATCACACACCTAATCACTTAAAGTTCTAAGCTCTCGATCCCGATGCTATCACTAAGAGACACTACGGCTATCTGCCTATAGCTTTCTCCTGCTGCTGGCCCACACCCCGTGGCCAATCCCAAACCGCCGAGACAGATCTTTTCTTAAACTTCGGGATAGGGTTCACCCCTTTCCCTTCTTGACTGGTATTCGCCTCCATCATAACACTTAATCAGAACAATCGATTTAATCATCAATATACGAAATCTTAACCAAATATCCACAACTTAACATACTTATCGAAATAATCTTGACTCCCGAAAGCTTGCTCTATTTCTATCGATTTGCCCCTAGAAGACCATAATCCAAATCGGTCAACATTAATCACATAGTATGGCCTAGGGCCGAATACCATACTTGCTTACCTTAATCACTTTAATTCCAAAAGGGCTCCTTAGTGCTTCCTTGATGAAATGAATCACGGAAAACTCCCTCAATGCACCTTGACGTTAGCACCACACGAATAGTCCACTAGCTCTAAATGTCGACAGGGTAAAAGAGATGTCGACCTTCGGCTCTTGCGATAGAAAAAGGAGAATAAGGGCACTTGAGATTCGGCTATGGCTTTTAGTAAAATACAAAATAGGAGATTGATCACTTACAAGGTTCGGCTGACCAAGAGAAAAGAAGAGAGTTTGAGAAAGTGGATAGGTTCGGCCAAAACAAATAGAGGAAAACGAAGAGTTTGAAGAACTTTGGCTATGGTGACAAGGAGGGTTCGGCTTTAATTAGAAAAGAAGAAAAAGAGAGAATTCTCTTGACTTTAAATTTCGGCAATGGAGATTAAAAGATGAACAACAATTTCGGCACTTAACAAAATGGATGAGAGAAAAGAATTACCAAAAGGTGAGCACCCCTATTTATGCTACTCAAATTCGGCACACATACCCCCTCTCCAATCCCACTTTCTTCTCCTATAATATCTATTAAGCACAAAAAAATAAATAAAATAAATCTATAACTATCTTTTATCTACCAACTTAAATTAAATCCACCTTTATCACCTAATAAGTAAAATCATTTAATCCATCACATTATCCCTTATCTACCCCCTATATTATCTCATAATCATGTATTCAAAATAAATAAAATAAATCTACAATTATCCAACCCATTTAAAATAAATAAAACCACAATTATATACTATTTACCAACTTAAAATAAATCAACCTCTATCATATATCCTAGCCGAAATTGAAAATTAGAATCAGCTTAATCCTCACCCAATTAACAGTCCAATTGCCGTCCAACCACCCTCCAACTTGACGTAAAAAGCCAAAAATAAAACCCCACTCCTTGCTGCCCACGTGAATCGAACCTCATCCCCTTGGAGCACCCTTTTACGCCACCTTCCAAGCCCCCTAAGGTAGCGCCCCAAGCCACTTTACCCGGGCGCTTTTTGTGACATGCTTCACCCAGAATTCCTTTTAAGACCTTCTTAGCCACGCTCCTTCTTGATGCAAAAATAAAGGCTCCCACTTGCTTCCTTTGCAACTCGAGCCAAGGCCCCTTACCCACTGTATATGGCGTCATTCACCAAGGCCCTAAGTGGAGCCTTGCAGCCACTTTACCAAGGCATTTCTTATGTCCTAAACTTCACATAAATTTCCTTAAGGCCTCCTTAGCCTAACTCCCCTTTTTAACTTAAAATCCAATTTTTTTTTCCAAAGCCTTCCCTTATTTTTCAGAGTTCCCAAAACCCTTAAAAACTTATCCACGCACACTCTAAGCCTATTGTCACTTGAATTATGCACTAAATGCATAACCCCTAATCTAGGATGTTACAGTTCTACCCTCCTTAAAAATAATTTCGTCCTCGAAATTACTTACTAACTAACAGCTGAGCAATCCTACTCATCACACTACGCTTATGCTGCGTACTCTGATCTTAGTAAAACTATATTACCTTCTAGGCACAGTTTCCTATGTTCACACTCAAGACTTCAGGCATTACACTAGAAATACAAGCATGAGCTATCCCTATAGCACGCAAAACAATAAAGGGTATCCCAGAGCAGAGAACATACCCACTATCACATCCTTGTTTGTCTCGCATCCGAACCTTCAGCTCCTCTGCCGGATGTTCCACGACCTCGGCCAGAACCATTTCCTCCATGGTTTGGACCACGAGTCTTCGTTGCCTGAGGATAATTCTTAACCAAATGAGCCTTAGATCCATACCAGAAACATTCTTTACTATCTCCCCAACATTCTCCTGCATAAGCACTCCCACACTGAGCACATGAACGACTCCAATTCTCAGTAACTGGTACAGGTGCACGCACAAGATTCTCAATCCTTAGTCTTTTTTGAAAATCTCCCGACGATGCTGACGGTCCAATACTCCTTTTGTTCCAATTCCTATCCTGCTCTCGGTTCTGTCGCACGGTCCTCTCAACTTCTTCAGCTATCCGAGCTTTCTCCATTAAAATAGCAAAGTCCCTCTCTCTATGCGGAGCAATCAACAATCGTAGCTCATCACGCAACCCATCTTCGAATCGGACACACCTTTTGTAATCAGTAGCTACGATCCCCTTGGCGTACTGACTTAACCGCACAAATTTCGCTTCGTATTCCGCTACTGACTTGCTTCCTTGTACCAAGTTTAGAAACGCTTTCCTTTGCGAGTCTAAATAACTAACTCCAATATACTTCCCTTCAAACTTAGCCTTAAAATATTCCCAATCTACTCGATCTGCCGGGACACCTTGCCTGAAAGTGAGCCACCATCGATAAGCTTCGTCTCGGAGCAACGAGACAGCACCTTTCAGCTTTTCCTCAGGAGTACAGTTCAAATCGTCCATGATTCTTTCGACTGCCTCTAGCCAATACTCCGCTACATTCGGAGCTATTCTCGATACTCCTCTAAAAACTTCGGCTCCGTTTGACCTAAGCCTTTCCGACACAGGCTTCCAAGCTCCATTTCCCACACTGGCTCCTGCCACACATTCTAGCACTCGCAACATAGCTCGCGATACCGCGTCATCTCCTCCGGCTTGATCTTGATCCTCCGCGCCACTGGCGCGCGGCGGACTTTATTTTCTCGACCCATGGCCGCACTCCTACCGGCTTACGATCATCGCCATTCTCGCCTCATCGCGCATCCACGACGACCACGTCCCCTAGAACTCATTTCTAACGTCGCGATTTAAGCTGATTAAGAAGTTTTATGCATCAAAATTTTTGTTCCACTTATTATCCGCGAACAATTTTATGAGAAGAAGTATTTAGAAGTAGTTCTTTCGATCACACAAAGTTTCAGTTCAAGTTCACTATTCTAATTCAGAAGATCACATTCACATTCATCAACAGAGACACCTTCATTCCTCAATAGAGGCACATTCATTCATCAACATAGACATATTTATTCAGTGGTATCTACCACCCACATTCACTATTCAACATTTCTGTCCGTTTCTATCCCAGGGGTATTTCCATCATTTTTCCTACAGGGGTATTTTGGTAATAAAGCAGGATCAATATGAAAATCTTTATAAACCAAAGGTATTTCAAAAACTCGGGGTAATCTTGAAAATTTGTTTCCCAAATCAGAGGTGTTGCAGAAATTTTAGAAGTCGGAGTTATCTCAGAAATTCTTAAATTCAGAGGCATTTCGGTAGTTTTGAAATCCGAGGGTATTTCGGTAATTTTGAAATTTGAGGGTATTCTGATAATTTTGAAATTTGAGGGTATTCCGGTAATTTTGAAATTCGAGGGTATTCTGGTAATTTTAAAATTTGAGGGTATTCCAGTAATTTTACCGATTAAGGGTAGTTTGGTAATTCTTCAAACCAGGGTTATTTTGGTCATTTTGCAAAACAAGGGTAATTTGGTAATTTTGCAAGTTAGGGGTATTTTAGTAAATTTCCAAATCTAGGTATCTTAATATTTTGCAAAATAGAATTTTCTGATATTTTTGTAAAGTAAGAATATTTTAAATAAAAGTCGAGGGAAATATGAAAATTTTAGAAACCAAGGGCATTTTAGTAATTTAAAACACAGGGGTATTTTCGTAATTTTACAAATCAAAAATATTTTGGGAAAAAACTTTCAGCATAAATTTCGCTACAATAAAAGGGGTAATTTAGAAATTTTAAAAACTAGGGTTTTTATAAAACTGCATGGCTAGTCCCTTTTGGGTTTTAATTATCGGGTTTAGCCGGCGACTGAGTCCTCTTGGTTAGGGTGAACGGTTACTATGCACCAGGTAGGATTTGAGTAAAGAGGAGGTGAGTCGCTAGGACTACTTAAGTACCAAGCTCTTACCGAATCCACTCCTAGACATGCGTACAACAGTTGCCACACTCTAGCTTAGCGACTTAGTCACAGGTTTGTTTAATAGTCCTTAAGTCTTATGTATTCAATGTTAGGGTAGACTAGTCCTAGGGTTCAATAGCCCTATTCTTCTAATCTACGTTCCCTGAATAGCCCATACAGTTCACATACTCAAATCACTTCATATATCAGAAGTACTTACCTGGTGAACTTCAGGCCGGAGATACAGGTGCCATGTTAGAATAACCTGAAATAAAAGCCCATATTTTGAAAAGCCCATCTTTGACAACACTTTTGGGCACAAAAACCCTCAAAGCCGAGTTTTGAACCGGGCTCTGATACCAAACTGTAACACCCCAAACCCGGCCCACAAGCCCTGACCAGATCTGGTATGTCACTGTGAAAAACGTTGAAACAAATTTGAACTTAAACATAAAACATGAAAATTTCGTTGAGTTTGTAAAACGGTGACCGTTTAAAATCTTTTAACTAAGGTGTGGTGTTTATAAAATATCCGGATTAAAACTTTAGTATATATATAGATTTAAATAAAATCGTTTACAAAAGACATTTCAATTGTCAACCCATAATAAAACATAATAATAAACTTAATGAAAAACACTTAAACAAACTTTAAATACTTTAGGGGCCTTATTACAATAATTGAATAATCAAAGTACTAAAAATATAAATACTTAATTAATTAAAAATATCTTTCTGCATGAAAATCTACTTCTGCATAGCCACCTTTGGATCCCCTCCAGCCTGGTCCGATCACCACGAATCATCTGCGATGTTTAATAAAAATTGGTGAGTCATACAGACTCAGTGTGTAATTAATCCACTGAATTCCACCCACATGTTAACCACATATTAACCCATATCACAGATAACACATTATTCACATAATATCACATTCTGGGCTTGGCCCATATTCATATCACTTATCAGGTAACAAGGTAATTAACCGCATAATTCCACATATCGGGCTTAGCCCATTTCCACACTAACCCACATTCATATACTGGGCTTGGCCCTTTTCTTATTCCAATCCACATTCACATATTGGGCTTGGCCTATTTCCACATTAAATATCACATTACCACACATAATCATGCAAAGTGCACCCAACCCAAACCTAGGGTCCATCCTCTACACACACCCTTATCCAGCCACCACACACCAGGGGATTATCAAATCACCCTCTCCTTTTCACTCCAAAAGGCATTCAATGCCGTCTACGTGCAATTAAGCACAATAATCCACAACGCGACCTCAGTCAGTGCCAATCCACGATGTAGCCGTAGCTAACACCAAAACCATGATGGGACACATAGTCACTCATCAACCACGTATGGAACATAGCTGATATCAACCACGATGAGGCACATAGCCACTCATCAAGCCATGCGAACTAAATCGCAATTAATCCACAACGTGACCTCAGTCAACATCAATCCATGATGTAGCTCAAGGCTAACATCAAACCACGTACTCGAAGTACACCCGTACCTTCTTTCATATCATATCCCAACCTATGCACATGCAACATAAAATAATGATATAATATAATGATGCATGAGCATGTTCATCAAGCATAGTCATGACATATATTCATATTAATAATCACATTTTATCAAATGTGGTACTTATCGGATTATCGACATACCCCTGGAAGTTATCCATATCACAATTTCCACTGCACTAGTTAACACATATTTAACACATACAGATATAACACAAATACCCGAAAAACGGTGGGTTAATCACACACCTGATCACTTGGAGTTCTAAGCTCTCGATCTCGATGCTATCACTAAGAGACACTACGGCTATCTGCCTATAGCTTTCTCTTGCTGCTGGCCCACACCCCGATGGCCAATCCTGAACCACCGAGACAGATCTTTTCTTAAACTTTGGGATAGGGTTCACCCCTTTCCCTTCTTGACTGGTATTCGCCTCCATCATAACACTTAATCAGAACAATCGATTTAATCATCAATATACGAAATCTTAACAAAATATCCACAACTTAACATACTTACCAAAATAATCTTGACTCTCGAAAGCTTGCTCTACTTCTGTCGATTTGCCCCTAGAAGACCATAATCCAAATCGGTCAACACTTAATCACATAGTATGGCCTAGGGCCGAATACCATACTTGCTTACCTTAATCACTTTAATTCCAAAAGGGCTCCTTAGTGCTTCCTTGATGAAACGAATCCCGTAAAACTCCTTCAATGCACCTTGACGTTTGCACCACACGAATAGTCCACTAGCTCTAAATGTCGACAGGGTAAAAGAGATGTCGACCTTCGGCTCTTGCGACAGAAGAAGGAGAATAAGGGCACTTGAGATTCGGCTATGGCTTTTAATAAAATACAAAATAGGAGATTGATCACTTACAAGGTTCGGCTGACCAAGAGAAAAGAAGAGAGTTTGAGAAAGAGGGATAGGTTCGGCCAAAACAAATAGAGGAAAACGAAGAGTTTGAAGAACTTTGGCTATGGTGACAAGGAAGGTTCGGCTTCAATTAGAAAAGAAGAAAAAGAGAGAATTCTATTGACTTTAAATTTCGGCAATGGAGATTAAAAGATGAACAACAATTTTTGCACTTAACAAAATGGATGAGAGAAAAGAATTAGCAAAAGGTGAGCACCCCTATTTATACTACTCAAATTCGGCACACATACCCCCTCTCCAATCCCACTTTCTTCTCCTATAATATCTGTTAAACACAAAAAAATAAATAAAATAAATCTATAACTATCTTTTATCTACCAACTTAAATTAAATCCACCTTTATCACCTAATAAATTAAATCAATTAATCCATCACATTATCCCCTATCTACCCCCTATATTATCTCATAATCACATATTCAAAATAAATAAAATAAATCTACAATTATCCTACCCATTTAAAATAAATAAAACCACAATTATCTACTATTTACCAACCTAAAATAAATCAACCTCTATCATATATCCCAGCCAAAATTCAAAATAAGAACCAGCTTAATCCTCACCCAATTAAAAGTATAATTGCCGTCCAACCACCCTCCAACTTGACGCAAAAAGCCAAATATAAAACCCCACTCCTTGCTGCCCACGTGAATCGAACCTCATCCCCTTGGAGCACCCTTTTACGCCACCTACCAAGCCCCCTAAGGTAGCACCCCAAGCCACTTTACCCAGGCACTTTTTGTGACATGCTTCGCCCGAAATTCCTTTTAAGACCTTCTTAGCCACGCTCCTTCTTGACGTAAAAATAAAGGGTCCCACTTGCTTCCTTTGCAACTCGAACCAAGGCCCCTTGCCCACTGTACATCGCGTCATTAACCAAGGCCCTAAGTGGCGCCTTGCAGCCACTTTACCAAGGCATTTCTTATGTCCTAAACTTCACATAAATTTCCTTAAGGCCTCCTTAGCCTAACTCCCCTTTTTAACTTAAAATCTAATTTTTTTTCCAAAGCCTTCCATTATTTTTCAGAGTTTCCAAAACCCTTAAAAACTTATCCACACACACTCCAAGCCTACTATCACTTGAATTATGCACTAAATGCATAACCCCTAATCTAGGATGTTATAAGCCGACACTCTGTTAATAGGAGGCAGAATACGAAAGTGCCCGTGTTTGACTGTAGTATAGAAAACATAACCTCTGCACGACACTCGGTTGGTGGATGGGACATGCATATCCTTCCTTCGACGTCCGATGATAGAAATACGTTTTGGGGAATGTCATCAACTTCTACTGGTTGGCAACCCACATATGATTGGGAACGTTATGAAAGATGTTTAAGAAGGGATAATGTACTCCCTACAACATCCACCGGCGAGGGGACCTCATTCGTTGCAAATTATGGTGGGTCGGATGATGAGTTCGATGTGGATTCACCTTGAGAGCCCGGGCTCGATGGTACAGAAGTTGGATTATTTTCTAAACCGGAGCCTGTTCCAACAGTACCTAAAGATGTTGAGGCAGTTTAGACGACGAAGAAGAAGATCCGCTATTCAGGGCGTACTTGCCTCTAGCCCACATGCATAATGTCGATCTATCTCAAGACGATGTATTAGAGTTTCCTGAAGTACCACACCGGACGCGTGATCGTACAAGTTCGTTGTTGGATTCAAGCGAATTAGAAGTTGGTAAAGAGGATGCTTTTCTTCGTGCATTGAAACAATATAGCATCGAGAATGGGGTCAACTACCACATGGTTAAATCCAAGCTCGATAAGTACGAGGCGAAGTGTGCAGTGCAAGACGGTACATGTTCATGGATAATCATCACCTCATTGAGGAAAAGGACAAGCTTGTGGGAGATCAAAAAGTACAAAGGTCCACATACATGTCTTGCCGGTACAGTATCACTATCTGTTTAATGTTTTTGAATAATACTAATATTACATAATGTTGCATTATTTAACGTACTTCTTGACAGGTGTTACACAAGATCATCCGAAGATGGATTCAGAGATGTTGGCTGACTTAATAATACCGACTGTGAAGGCCGATCCCAAGACTACAATGCCGGCCTTAATTGGCAATATTCGTAGCCAGTTGGGGTACACGTCTTCTTACAGGAAGACTTGGATAGCCAAGCAGAAGGCGTTGGAAAAGTTGCATGGTCGGTGGGACGTTTGAAGTGTGGCAGTGGTGTCAGGTGCTGGAGAGATATGTCCCAGGCAGCATAACAAACATTGAAACAGAATCGACGTACTACAACGATCGTTTGCTCCGTGGATGCGCAGTGTTCAAGCGTCTTTTCTGGATATTTAAGCAATGCCTAGATGCATTTATATACTGCAAGCCATTGGTACAAATTGACGGTACCTTTATGTATGGTAGATATACGCATTGGCTATTGCTAGCTGTGGCACAGGACGGCAGTGGGAGAATCCTTCCGATTGCGTTTGCAATAACACTAGGGGAGCTAGCTGATGATTGAGATTTCTTCCTATCTAGGTTAAGGAGGCATGTCTGCCCCCAACCTGATATATGCGTTATACCGGATCGGGGCCCTGGAATACTAGCCGCGATAGAGCGATAGGGAAGCCTGTGGCATCGCACACACACCATCGATATTGCCTAAGGCATGTTGCGTCCAACTACCACGGGCAACATCGATCTACAAGTCAACGACGGCAAGTAACCAATATGGGTATGTAATATCTATTAATATAATTTCGTTTGTAATATTCAATTTATTCTTAATTGAAGAGTGGTATGTAATATTCGCTATCAATGTATATTGGTAGGGTACGATATCAATAAGGATCGCTTCCAGGAGATGTTGGCAAGTTTGCGATCAGTTAACGAAGAAGGCGCAAACTACCTGTGTAATATTCCTTTCGAACAGTGGACACAAGCATACGATGGTGGCCTACGATATGGTCATATGACCTCAAACCTGGCCGAATGCATAAATTCTATTCTAAAACGAACGCATCATTTGCCGATAACATCGGTTATGCGGGAGACATATTTTCGTTTAGCGGCACTATTTTCGAAGCGAGTAGCGAGTTATAAAGGCCAATTGCAAGGAGGCCATGTATGGTGTACGAAGGTCTTGTGAGAAATTAACAGGGAGAAGTCACGGGCCAACACCATGCACACAGTGTGTCACAATCGCGACAACGTATGGTTTCGTGTGATGGAGTTTGACAGACCGAACCAAGGTATTGCTGGCGAGCAGTATCGTGTATAATTGATAAATAGAACCTGCAACTGTGGGATATTTGATGCACTTAGTTACCCATGTGCTCATGTACTTGCGGCTTGTCAGAATCTCCGTCTTAATCCCATGAGCTATGTCAACGAAGTGTATAAAATAGAAAACATGTACAACGTGTAGAGACACGTATTCCCACCAGTTTCAGATGAACGTTAGTGGCCATCAGTATCGCTTGCACTGTATAAGTCGTTGTTGGATAGACAACTGAGGCGCAAACCAAAAGGTCGACCTTGCTCAACTAGAATACGCAATAATATGGATATCCGAAAAACGACCAACCAACGTAGGTTGTGCGGATGGTGTAGGAACCCAAGCCATACATCTCGCTCATGTCCAAACCGGACTAGTTGACAGTCTTCTTAACTTGTTTTGTCTCTTGGTGTCTATGTAAATTCTATTTATTTGTTGACGAAAACGGTGAACTTTTGTAGAAGGACTAATTTGGAAGTTACAATAAAAAAAATAATTATTGGACTTCTATTTTTATAATTAAATTACAATAAAAAATTAAAAAAATTCTTTTTTATTAAAGATATTAAAATTAAATTAAAAAATTAAACAACTATTATTTTATTAAATATATTAAAACTAAATTAAAAAAATAAAAATAAAAAACAACTTTTTATTTTATTAAATATATTAAAATTAAATTACAATAAAAAATAAACAATTTCTATTTTATTAAAGATATTAAAATTAAATTAAAAAATTAAACAACTATTATTTTATTAAAAATATTAAAATTAAATTAGAAAAAAAATAAACAACCATTATTTTATTAAATATATTAAAATTAAATTACAATAAAAAATAAACAATTTTTATTTTATTGAACATATTAAAATTAAATTACAAACACAAATAAAAAATAACTTTTATTTTATTAAAAAATAAAAAATATATATTACAATTAAAAAATAAAAAAGCCGGTCTGAATAAATGTTAATGCCGGTCAGAATCAGTGACACATGGGGGTGGTCGACAGTTATGCGCTGGATTCTTCCTTCTTGATAAAATAACGACTGCAGGGGTGTTTGCATAAACCTGCAAGGGAATATTTAAATGCCAAAAAGAGAAATTGCATGCAGGATAACTGCCCCTTTGGTGGTACTTTTAAGAATTAAGGAAACACATGAAAGCATATCATCCATGTGCTCAGCCACGTGAACCTGATCCTACCATTGAACAGAAGTGGAGAAGGCTTGAAAGGGAGGGGAAGCAGGAGGATGTGATCAGCACAATAAGGTCAACAATGCCCGGGGCAATGGTTTTTGGTGATTATGTAATAGAAAGAAATCATCACGGTTTTGAGATGGATGAAGAGGGTGGTCTCGACACAGCAGATGCTATAGAAAGGGGTGGAGATTTTGATGTGGGGTTGGATAATAATGTTTTGAATTTCTTTCTTTTTCTGCATGCATTTAGGCCATCGGGAATGACCTTGGTAGATTTAACAAGGCCGCTTACACATGCAATGGATGAGAATGTTGTTGGTGTTCACCGTACCTCTCTCTCGTGGGGGTCATCAAGATGATGACTATTTTAATGATGGCGGGGGCAATGTATCTTTGGTTAGTCGGCTCCGTCGACATGGCCGAATTCTTTTAGGACGATCAGGCAAGAGGAGGAGAAGAAGAGAAGACATTGGAGGCCAAATGTAGGATAAAGCTGTACCTATAAAGGAAGGGAAACAGGAAAAGCTACATCCTACATTTCACTATAGTCTAGCGAAAAATTAGGTGAAGCTTAAAAGAGAAATTTAGAATTCAAATTTCCATCAATTTATTTCTCATTCATTTTTGAGGGGTTGTATCAGAGGTTGGCTGGGAAGATGAGTAGCCTGTTTTCCTTTGTTGTTGTGTAATCATTTTGATGTACTGGTAATTCCTTTTCTTTTTTTCAACTTATGTTAGTCCTCTAACCTTGTATATATATAAAATTGTAGACTTAGTAATTTCAATACTAACTGCCTTGGCGTGTCCCTCAGATAAGGGAGCATTCGGCCTACTCAATTTGACTAGACTAATTTTAAGTTTGTCGAGTTGGTTTAATAAGCATGAGTAATATATTTAAAATAATTAAAATATTAAAATCAATCAGGTTTTTATTAAATTGATCTAATTTTAGGTTGGTCAATTCGATTAGTTAATTAACTTAGCCAATTTTAATTATTAAATTGGATTTATGAGCTTGAATGATATATATAAAAATTATAAATATATTTTAAATAATTAAATTATTAAAATAAATCAATTTTTTGTTAAGTAACCTGTTACACTCAACGAGCATTAAACAAAATCGTGAATGGCTGAGCTCCGCTTATCTTAGCACTTCCCCGTCGAGTAATCTAATATCTGTACAATTTCTCGTTATCAGTTATCACATGAAAAAAAAATTTGGTAATTTAAAAAATAATAATGTAGTAAGCCGAAATCAAATATCTGTACAATTTCTAAGCTACCTTTGAGTGGTCCGTTTGGAATTGCTACAAATCTTTCTTTCTCATAATGCCTGTTGGGACACCATAACAAACTGGCGATGCCCCATTCAAGAAAGGGAGGGTGCAACTTTCTCGAGCCCTACCAACAAATGATCCTACTGTCGGTCTGTGCTCACATGCATTCATCGACGAACCACTGTTTGCAGTTTCAGTTAAATTGCTGCTTGTTGACTTCTTTCTGGAATTACCTTTACGGCCTTTAATTTTCATGGCCCCAAATTCTTTCACCAGTTGGTTGCATTGGGAACAATCTACTAGATCCGTTCTTTCTCTCAACCATGCATTAAGCAGGGCCTTCCCGAAAACGGTCAATGTCCTTGTCTGTCACTTCCCACAAGTTGGCAATAGTAACTGGAGAACCAGCTTGTATATAGGATAGCGGAACACCTCGCGGCACATAGCATCCATTAAGCCTCAGTGAGCCACTGCTGCAACCCATTAGCACGGTGGCAGCGCACTTCTCCAGTCCCTGAATCTTTTCTTTGGAAAGATACTGCTCCCCTATACCAACCAAAAGCACAAAAATGCATATCCAAAATTAATGCAAAGGAACAAAAAGAATAGCACGACATGAGTAACATACAGCAGATGGCAATAGTAACAAGCATACCACTTCCATGGCCGAAATATAAGTAAAGGTCATGGCTTTCAAGGCTGTAGCCAGTTCTTCAGCTGTTGGCACAGTTCCAGCCTTTCCCTATATTTTATCGTTCGTTAAGAAAGAAATTATTTACCGAACATCATTCCATGTAAAGCAAAATGGAATAAAGATTAGCTGATTCAAGTTAACAGAGCAAAAAGTGGCATTTTCTATCAATGTATGATAAATGCTTTGCCCTTCAACAAATCCAACAAATAATAAGAGAAATGGATAAATCACCTCAAAATTTTGATCCCTAAACCAGTTCTCAAATTCAGCTTGTGTGCTACTAAGGTCTCCACTGGGATTTAACAAATAAAAGGCATCCAAGGGATCTATCAGAGGAAAACCGGCAGAACTTGTATGATATCGCTGACTTCTCTCAAGTATGATAGAGATACTGCCTACAGAAGGCATTCGATAAACCTCCTGCTGTCTTAGTATTGGTATACTTTCCCATGGAAGCATCTGTACACAGTCCTTGTATAGTCAGTTGTTACAATAAATAAAGTAAATAAAAAGGGAAAAGGATGGACTTTGGAAGGGTAAAAGTTGAAAAAACAAAAAAGAATAATCAAACCAAGAAGATGTTGGCAAAAGCAAATATGAGGTGAAAAAATGCTATTAGAGGACAACCATCTTCTTGGAGCAAGATAAACTCATGCTATATTGATATGCCCCAAAATGAAAATATATATAATAAACCATAACAAATTTCACCAACCTGGACATCCAAGTCCAACACCAAAATTATCGGTTCCCTACAGATGGCATCCTCCATATGAAGCTCATTCACTGCTTCACGTATTAGTTGAGAGGCCAATGCAGACACATCATCAGTGCCATTAGACTGAGAATTTTCTTGTTCGTGATGTTCAAGCTTGCCAGTGTAGCATCCTTTTCTTAAACACCGCTGTGAAAGGCATGCTTCTTCAATGTCAAACTTTGCAGCTCCAAGAACGAGTTTAAGGTAACTCTCATTTATGTCCATTTTGCATTTAGATTTCAGATCCTGCACCAGCTTCTTATGCACTGTGTTCAAGCTTCTGCAATCCAAGCAGTCCCCAAGAAGCACATGCCTCCATGGACCCAACCATGAATCTTCTAAATTACTGGAACGCAGGCCAGGCATATATATATTTCATACATCAGTAGTCAATTTCAACATGAAATGCTGCAAATTACATACAAACTTTGGGTAGTTTACTAAAATGTAGCCAAAAGGAGACAGGTTGAAGAACTTGTGAATGAAGTTTTGTGAACACCAGTTGGCCACTGGTGATCCAATCCCAAATCACAATAATTGTGTCAAAAATGGATGGACACATATTTGATGAAAAGAGAATACCTACCTCAACAGTTTACCAAGTTGCTGATCAACCTTCTTTCTAACCATCCACCACAAAGACCTCGTACTTTTTGTATCTTCTAAAGGACAGCCGGAAGATGTCATGAAGTTCTCTTCCAATATCATTTTAAATGCTGGAGCAACATTATCAACCACAGTGGAACCCCATGGACAATGCCACTTTTTACCTGAATTCATCAGCCGGCACAATTCCCGACAAGCCCTTGCATTATCATCATTAGGAGCAGCATCATCTGAAACTTCTGTAAATTTTTTCCAGACATTTTTAGCATCTAGTGCATTAATATAATGTTAATTTTTAATTATACATATTTCTATTAAAGAAAAAAACCTTCTAAAACTGAATCCAGAGGCAGAAGCAAAACAACAGGCTGATTCTTGGAATTCAACCGTGACAATAGCATCCATGCATGAATGGAAGATGGGTAAAGTAGCAATTCTTGCAATAAATTGGTATAATCATGACCGAGCAAACTTATACATATGATGGCAGTGGCAGGAAGGCCCACATAAAAGTTCATCACAAATTGTTCAAGACCATTGACTGACTCGGGGGCAAGCCTGCAGCAAAACAAGAAGAAAGGATAACATTTCTTTTTCATATGTATGTGCACATCAGGGGTTGATGGGGTAAAGAGAAACTATAGAAGCTAGTAAATCTCATGAATTTTCAGTTGTAACAGCATAAACCTTAACAGTATGGATGTCTCAGTATGCACGCAAGATGAAACAACCCCATTCAAGTCCTGAAAATTAAAATCCAATGACTCAATCAAAAAAGTGAAATAGCAGGTGTTTTAAAATTTTTGATCTACAGAATGAGATAAAAGCTGCCAGCCTCAATAATCAAGGAATAGTAAATAGCACAAATACATAAAATTAGACGATAGAAAAGGCAAAACAGAAAAAGTTGGTAAGACCCCACAAATTAGCACCTAGTCCTGACGAAACAAGATTCACCAGGGTATAAATAATATTGCCAATATCATAATTAAAGATGGACCACCAAAATTCAGAATGACTCTTGTGTGCCAGACTTTTCCTGATAACATTGAGCATGATGCGATTCATCCATAACATGTAAGTCAAATGCCTTGACATTTTAAGACAATTTTTGGAACTATTAAGATTTATTGGCAAATAACTTGTCTTGCTACTTTATCATATTGGAAATGCCACCAAGGAAAGACAAGATGAAGTGTGCAACCTACCCCAGAATCTACAAAGCGTTGAGCATTCGATCTCCCAGAAGTACTAGGGAAGAACTGGTTATTAAGATGAGTCCCCAGTGAAGCTTGATGAAAATATGAAGCCCAATGACTTTCAGAGAGTGCTTTGCAAGATGGCAAAGTAAAGTGCTCACTAGTTGCAGAAAGCAGATATATTGCAGAAAGCAGTCTGGAAACCTGAGTATTAATAAAACAAAATTTAGCTGCCAAGACATTAGAGAAAAAGCAATAGAAAGGACAGAAGGTTAAAACGGTTAAGAGAACAAATTTGTTGGGAGCAACTTGCAAAGACAATAATTGGAAATTATTTGGGAACTCCCAGACAAACTAGTATCTAGGACAAATTTCACAAGTAAATTAAAAATAGCAGTAGCAATCAAATTTAGCTTAACTGTATGCTCATTTTTTTCCTTCATTACAGCCAGTAGGTGCAGTAGATATTATCCGTATATCAACAGTTCTGGAGAGAAACTTCATTATTGACCTTTAGTGAACTTAGCTTAGATTACATTGGATTTGGATGACTGAGACATTTAGAAGCAGCAACAAGTCTCAAGAACTAGTTTAAGGCAGCAGTAATTTGGTCTGATGTTATTATAGATAACAAAATTAGGAAAAGTAAATTAATTAGGGGGCAAAAAGAACAAATCAAATTACTAAGTGTTGCACTAGTCCTAAATTAACTGTCAGAAAATAGTGAATATGATATACTCAATTGTACCATACTTGTTAAAATAAACTAAACACAGAAAAGTGTTCAGTCTCAAACGGAAGACCAGTTTCTTAGTGTCACTGGATCTGATATACTACAATCAGATTCTTACATCAAGCCACAGTCGAGCAGTTAAAATAAAATTTACCTAAGACTATATTAAGCTTATGCAAGCATAAGATAGATCAGAATAATTAGAAAATTCAACCTTTTGAAAAAGTACAGGAACCTCACGGCAGAGTACAAAGGCTAGCTTCAACCAGTGTACTGTTTTTGATAACTGAACTTTGGAAAGATCACAGCAATTGATCCTGTTCAGAATATAAACCAAAAAAAAGAGGAAAATAAACAAGTACTTGATACAAAAGATATAATTCATAAAGCTGATACTAGAAATTTACTACCGTACCAGAGAGTCCTCACTTATTTAGATACACGTGAATCAGAAAACATATATAAACATACACAGTGACGCGTGTAAATAAGTATCCTACAACCTAACAGAGGATATTCCAAGTAACATATCACAAGGGTGAAGAGAATTGATGCAGCAGATTACAATTACGTTAAATCGGGACCTAGCCTAGAAGAACAAGTAATCAGCCATATATTCAAATAATAATGTAATCCTCCTCTGGTAAAATTGTCATTCTTTCTAAGCCTATATAATAATACAACAAAATTTCTGCTAATCCAGAAGAATTAAGTAGGTGAAATTACAAGAGTGTTTTTTAGAAAAGAAAAGCAACAAAAGCAAAAGGTTAGCAAAAAAAAAAAAAACTCAAACTTCATCCTCAAGAATAACTGAAGTACTTTCTTAATACAAAAGGCAAAATGGTTTCAGGAAAAAGCGATTAGAAAGTAAAGCATGTAAACTTCTTTGAGCACAACCACTACTCGAACATGTACACAAGTGACAGACATCACAAGAACACATACCTGGCAACTTTAGAATGGAAACCCTTCAGAGTCATCCGGCCTATTCTGTATAGGATAGCTGCACGTTCAATAGCGAAAGTGTCTCCCACGGTTTCCCTCCCAATCAAATCAAGCAAGAAAGTTCTGTGAGCAGAGGAACAAGTCTGAGTATATGCATTTCTGCTGACTAGGACAGATATGCCTTGCCAAATGCCTTCGTGTATCTCATGAGTTTGATCACCATACCCCAAGCATTTTCCTAAAAATATGAAAAAAGAAGTTACAGGAAATTATCAAGTAATTCCGCATTCATACATTAACCTACAATAACCGAAATGAACACCATGTATAATGAAGAATGCATTTAATTGACAAGAAAGAAAAACAATTTCCTCAAGCCTAAGCTTTACGTTCTCAATATTATTACTCTCTTGATAAATCACCCCCATATATGATTCTCCTCTTTTCCTCACTTAAACAAGGCCCAGGAAAACAGCTACAAGACTGAAAATTTGTAAATAGCAGCTTACAGTAAAGAACAAAAAGGCCACTATACAGTCTATCCTATAAAAACAAAGTCTTGAGACAGATGACTGGAGTATGATCCTACATGCAGCGCTTTTTCCAATAAAGAGTGTAGAATGTTCGTTAAACCTCACTTGACTTACAAAGGAGTAAAAACATTTTTCTTTTTTCACTTTCAATTAGACAAAAATTAATATCACATATTTTGTATTCAGTTATATTGGCTCAAATTGAAAGACACCTAAAGCCAGCTTACTAGCTTTTATATGTTGCTGGGTATATGTGTTGGCTTGTACAATCAAATAATATCAAGGCAAAAGAACCACACCTGTACCAGTAAGTATCCTCACCAAGAGTTTCCTGTGGGCATACTCCCATTTCATATTTATGAAGTAGATCAGTAACCCAGATTTCATAATCTCAGCAGGAAGGCACTGCCAACATTTTGTTTGGTTACAAAAGCATGCAATTTCATTCGTCAATTCCTCTATACAGCTTCCTTTACCCAAGAGCGAGGAGTCCTTTTCCCAACAGGTGTCAGAGAGTTTGGATGCAACATTACCATTTGAATGTTTCGAAATCTCAATTGGTGCTTCACCAGTACAGGTTGTGCTTTGGTTTTGAGATGATCGAAATCTAGAGCGAGTTACCCTTGAACTTCTTCGTTCAGGTATCACATGTTGCTCCTTCACCACAGATTTGGATACATTCTTCGTTTTCCTACCCTTTCTAGCACCTATTGCCTCTGGCTGAGTAGCAGTATTGCCAGCAACATCTTCACCATTTATTATAGTATTTCTGACTGCCAGATCCACATTACTTTCTGCATCGCAAATGATATTTTTCCACTCGGAACAATTTAATTTCTCAAGGGCTGATTTATACAGAACTTCAGCACGAGATAATTTCCCTTTTGAATCATTTACGATAGAAATATCAAAAAGATTACGGAACAAATCACCAAATTGTTGGTCAAGATTAGCTTCCAGCATCAATCGGCATCTTATGCAGGAAAAATGGCTGCTGCGGTCCACCAGAAGTCTTTTGGCACTTTGCAGTTCCTGCTCTGCAAAATTCCAGAGTCGTTTCTTTCGATATAATTTCCCTAATGTCAGCAGAAGGTACACTTTCAGCAAACCACCGATGCAGGTGTAAGAAAGAACAAGTATCGATAAGACACAAAATAAGATGGGCTAATGACTTCCATACCCAAGATAGAAGAAAAAGTAGCTTCAAATGGTGGTAAGTTCAGTGAACAGGAGATACTTTTTCCCGATAATAGGAAAGATTCAGCCTCAACCCCATTTCCAATCATTTCATTAATACATCCAACCTGGAAATTGTATGTGGATAAAAAAATTTAAAAAATTCCTATAAAGTGGAAAACATTAGGGAGAAATAAATCAGACATTGTAAGAGAGAAACTTCTAACCTGAAGAATGCTTTCAAGATAACATTGAAGTACATTCCATGGACTAAGATAACGGCCACATAGGTTTGATGAACTACTGTCAAAAGACCAAAGTTCACTAGCAACTATTCTGTGCACTTGAAGATTCTTAGGACAATTTATAGTGTCAGATTACAGTTGTCCAATAAGGAATATTCAGTATATTAAATGTTATCTTATGAATATTTTATTTATTGTTATTCTTAACTTTAAGGTCTGGTTTTAAGGCACTTGCACCTAAAAACCAAAGAGTCTTTGCTAGTCTAGAGTCTTCTAAGTTAGGCTCTCTTGTATATAAATATTTTTAGTGTAATCTCTTAAAAATTAACAGAGAGAAAATCTATTCTCACATGGTATCGATTTAGACGATTTCTCGAATTTTTTCAGTAATCTTTTACTCCCACAAAATCCTCAAGCTCGCTTCGTGTTCAAAAGAGATATGTCCGAATTTGTCCACACCAATACCAATGGGGACAGTTCAGAAATCTCTATGAAAACTCCAACCAAACAAGTGAGTTGCGAGAATATTCAAGTGGCCTGATTTAAATGGGAAGAATTACCCAAGTGGTCTCACTGGTTCGCACGTTCTTGAAGCGCAGAGGCAAGTCAACCACTTACTTCGACAAAGGACCTCCGTAAGGAGATCCTCGGTTCTCGCTTGGGATGAACAAGACTCTATGGTCATGTCTTGGTTATGGAATTCTATGGTGCCCAAAATAAGTGATACATGCCTATTTCTTAACTCATCCAAAGAAATATGGGAGGTCATGAAGCGCACTTATTCTAAAGTTCGAGATGTCGCTTCAAATCTACGAAATCAAGACTAAGATTTCATCCACTAAGCAAGGAAATCGTTCCATCACTAATACTCTAATGCTGCAAAGTTTATGGCGGGAGATGGATCATTACGATGCATTAAAATGCAAATCAAGATGATCAAAGACACTCTTGAAAAGGTTTGTTGAAAAAGACAGAATTTATGATTTCCTTGTTTGGACTAAATGTAGAATTTGATGCGATCTGAGTCCAAATTCTTGGTAAGGAGGAGCTACCTCACTAAATGAGACACTCGCGATAGTTCGTCTTTGAAGAAGGAAGAAGAGGAGTTATGCTTGACGATAATCGCGTAGATGGGTCCGCTTTAGTTACAAAGGTCATCAAGTGAGAGGAAAATTGCCATGGAACGACCAACCGATATGAAGCAACCAGATTTTACAAAGCCTATTAAGAGGATTACGTATGGTGCACATAATTGTAAAAATCTCTCGCACACAAAAGAACACTGCTGAAACTCCACTGGAAACCACGGCGAGAATAAAAGAATTTTCCCGCAACTTGATGGACAACTAAAGGAACAAGGGCATGCAAATATAGCACGACAGATGGATGAAGAACAACGTTCTCGTATTTTTAATAAAGAAGACATTGCAAAGTTAAAGATGTTCTTTGGGCTCATTGGAAAAAACTTCTTCCACAGTGCACTTGCAACTTGGCACTTTCAGTATTTCCTCTTCTCAAAATTTTAATGTCTCTGACACACGTCACCAACAAATTCTTGGGTCATTGACTCAGAGCTAGCTCACGACCATATGACCCACTCCTCACACAAATTTATTTCATATACACCTTGTCCTAGTAATAGAAAAATTACGATGGCGATGGCTCTGTGATAACATGGTGGGTCAAGGTGATATTGTTATAAATGAGACCCTTACTCTTAAAAATGTCCTTCATGTTCCTAAACTATTTCCCAATCTTCTCTCCATTCAAAAACTTACTGGGGACTCTAATTGCAGTGTGGGTTTTTATCCCAATAAATGTTTTTTCCAGAAATGTAACACGAAGAGGATGATTGGACATGCTAAGGAAGCAAATGGCTTATATTACCTTAAAGAGTCTAGTGGAGAAATTAGTGCTCTGAATTCCTCACCGTTATCTTTCCTATCCAAGTCTGTTCCAGCTCACAAAGACCAAATTTGGCTCCATCACCTCCGCCTTGGTCACCCTTCATTTTCAGCCCTTCAATTCTTGTTTCCTTCCTTGTTCAAAGGAATAAATGTTAAAAATTTCCGTTGTGATGTTTGCGAACTTGCCAAACACAAACGTACTTCCTTTCCCGTAAGCAATAAAAGAACATCTGCTCCTTTTACTCTTATTCATAGTGATATTTGAGGACCATCAAACATTTCAAACGTCTCTGGGGTTCGGTGGTTTGTTTCCTTTATTGACGATTGTACCCGTGTGTCTTGGATATTTTTTTTAAAACAAAAATCTGATGTAGGGTCTGTTTTTAAAATTTTCTACAACCGACTCAAAACACAATTTGGGACTGCAATAAAACGGTTTCGGACTGACAATGCTAAAGATTACTTCAATCGCTTTCTCTCTCTTTTTTTCAAGAAAAGGCATTCTCCATGAGTCCTCTTGTGTTAACACACCCCAACAAAATGGTGTTGCGAAAAGAAAGAATGGTCATATTTTAGCTATTACTAGGGCTCTATTGTTTCAAAGCAATGTCCCTAAACAATATTGGGGGGAAGCTGTTTTAACTGCCACTCATCTGATAAATAGGTTGCCTACAAAGGTCCTTGACTCTCAAAGTCCTATTCAAGCCCTATTGAAATTTTTCCCTGATTTTAATACCTCCAATCTTCCTCCCAAAATATTTGGGTGTGTGGCCTTTGTCCATGTCCATTCTCAAAATAAGGGAAAACTCGATCCACGAGTGTCAAATGTGTTTTTCTCTGGTTATTCCTCTACACACAAAAAGGGTACAAATGCTACAATCCAGCCACAAAAAATTTTTTTGTTTCAGCTGATGTCACTTTTGCAGAAGAAGAAAAATTTTTTACTTGTCCTTATCTTCAGGGGGAGAACTTATTTAAAGAAGATAAGGATAGAGAGTTTTTTCTTCTTGATTTTCCAAATTCACATTTCTTCAACTTAATTTTCCACTCCAAACACTCACTTTACCTACCAACCAGTCGCCCACCTTGACCTACCCAACCCGAAATAGAGCCTACTACACCTAAGTCACCAAAAGGAATTCAGGACACTACTCGCCCTTTACTAGTTTACTCAAGGAAGAAGGCACCGGTGCAAGTTCAATCATCTTCTTCGGATAAACACCCTACTGCTCTACAACCCGAGGTAACTACTGAACCTACTTTGAATACTAGTGAGAATCCAGATCAGAGAGAGTATGATTTTCCTATTGCTATTAGAAAAGGAACTAGGGCTGCACAAAACATCCCCAGTACTCATTCATGTCCTACAAAAATTTGTCCCATAACCATAAAACTTTTCTTACTAGCCTAAATTCGATCTCCATTCCCAAAACTAAATCCGATGCATTAAATAATGAGAATTGGAAAAATGCCATGAAAGTTGAAATGGAAGCACTTGAAAAAAATAAGACATGGGATTTGGTAAAATTACCGAAAGGAAAGAAAACAGTTGGATGTCATTTGGGTGTATACAGTAAAATACAATTTAGATGGCTCCTTGGAGAGGTACAAAGCAAGATTAGTTGCTAAAGGGTACACTCAAAAGTATGGAATAGATTACCATGAGACATTTGCCCCGGTTGCAAAGATGAACACTGTGAGAGTGTTATTGTCACTTGCTGCCAACAAAGGCTGGAAACTACAGCAGTTCGACATCAAGAATGCTTTCTTACATGGTGATCTTGAGGAGGAAGTCTATATGGATGTTCCACCGGGGTTCGGTTCTGATAAAGGGCAGGTAGTTTGCAAACTGAAAAAGGCTCTATATGGACTAAAATAGTCCAGAGCTTGGTTTGGAAGATTTACCAAAGTAATGCTCAAACTGGGATATAAACAGAGTCAAGGAGATCACACTGTTTGTAAAGCATTTATCTTCGAGGAAATGATCGCTTTATTAGTCTATGTAGATGACATTATAGTGACAGTGATGATTTGGAAGGAATGGAAAATTTGAAGAAATGTCTAGTAAAAGAGTTTGAGGTCAAAGAGCTTGGTAAGTTAAAATATTTCCTTGGTATTGAAGTAGCACACTCTCGGGAAGGGATCTTCATATCTCAAAGAAAAATACATAATTGATTTGTTGACTGAAACGGAAAGTTGGGATGTAAACCAGCAGAGAGACACCCATAGAAGTGAACCACAAACTTGGAGATGCACTAGAAGAGGAAGTAGTTGATAAGGGTTCATATCAAAGACTCGTAGGGAAGCTCATTTACTTATCACATACTAGACCGGATATTGCCTATGCAGTTGGTGTTGTAAGCCAGTTCATGCACAATCCTAAAGAGTCACATCTTCGAGCTATATACCGATTTTACAATGATTTAAAAGGGACTCAGCAAAAGGAATCCTATTTAAGAAAGGGGGAATTTAACCTTTGAAGCCTACAATCGATCGCGGATTATGCAGGATCTATGGTGGATAAAAGATCAACCTCGGGCTATTGTACATTTCTGGGAGGCAACCTTGTAACTTGGAGAAGTAAAAATGAATGTTGTGGCTAGATCTAGTGCAGAAAGCGCATTTAGAGCGATGGCTCTTGGAATTTGTGAATAATTATGGTCTGAAAATTATTTTGGGGATTTGAAGATCAAGTGGGAAGGACCAATGAAATCGTATTGTGATAATAAGTCTGCTATCAACATTGCACATAATCCAAAGACAACATGATCGTCTCGAAGCACATTGAGGTTGATGACATTTCATCAAAGAGAAACTTGACAGATGCCTAATTTGCATTCCATATGTGCCCACCGATGGTCAATCGCGATATCCTAACCAAAGGACTATCTCGGGAAGACCTTTCGAGACTAGTAAGCAAGTTTGAGAATGGATGATATCCACTTCCCACCTTGAGGGGAGATGTCGATTACAGCTTGTCCAATAAGGGATACGCAAGAAGCTCCCGAAATCTCAGATGCCGATGAGTCATTTCTTGATACGCAAGAAGCTCACGAAAATTGGAAAATCATCCATTAGTCATAAGCATGCAGAACCAAAAATATCTAGAAGGGTCATTTTCAATAACTAACAATATGAACTCGCTTCTAAAATTTTGCAAATGGCCATCTTTGACATACTTCGCAGAAGACAACAACATACAACATAAAGTTGGAGCATCATCTCTCTAAATCCATGTTTTTATGAAGTTTGCATCAGATCTCGAAATCAAAAGAACAATTGGCCATCATAACAAAAACATACGAGAAAAAGCAGACAAGAGTTGACAATACCTTAACCCATTGCTTTATCAAAGGCATAGGACTCGACAACTTGCCTAAACAAATTTTCAAGCCGGACCAGTTTTTCAAGACTCTCCACAATAATCTTTTCCACCTTAAGATTTCCACATGCATGGAGAACTTCCAAAAGAAATGCACTTCTAGTACATGCATCGATTACCAATCTCTCGACAACATCTTCCGACGGATGATCACGAACTTTTCTTATGAATAAACATCTCACGGAGAAGTTGAATATTAGTCCATGATGCTCACATGAGAAAGTTTTAAAGCCTTCAAAGCTCTGCAAAAGGTTAGATTGATAACTTATATGAATGAGGAACTTAAATGCAAAGGACTTGAAATTGAACAAGAATGCTTGCAACAAGAACATGCAGATCCATACATGTCACGGATATGCATAAAATAGCTTCAATCATACGAAATGAAAAAGGTTCCTTTAGAAAGTAAAACTAATAAGGGTTGCCAACCGCAAAAGAGCATTTAAATATTAATACTATAACTTTAACATATACAAGTTTCAAGGAATTAAGTATCTCTTTAATTTGCTTCATTCATACATAAGAACACCAATATCATACATGAGACAGAGACATAGACATATTTTAGCCCTTGAGATTGAATCCTACCACTTTGCCAATTATTTGCTTAATGTAGCACACACTCTTACGAAATATAAAAGGGAAAGCCGATCAAGCAAGAGTGAAAGTTCAATAAACAATCACCTCATCCAAAATTAGTCAATAAATAAACAACCAAGTAGCAAAAGTTAAATTTCATTTTCCATGTGAATACCAATAAGTTCAATCGACCGATTTTAGGCTTTGTGCAGTGGAAAGAATGAACCATACAATTATACTAGGTACTAACACTTCACCATCATCAAACCCTTCTCTCTTTGTTTTGGATGCACAAATGCAAGCAAGGGCAAGAGAAAAAGTTCGAACAACCATTATATTCTTAATCGATTTATGTGCATAACAATTCCCAATATGTAGCAAAATAAGTTATAAGTAATTTTATTAGCATTAGCATAAATTCAGCATCATCCATAGTTAGCAATGTATCAAATTCAATATATTATGCAAACACAATTATAACCGTTGATATGCATCCTTCTAATAATGACCAAAAATGTACTTAAGTCCTTAACTTTTGCATAATTACAATAATACCAATATACACAAGCAGTAAGAATGTCATATTCAGAAGGGAAAAAGATCATGTCATTTTAGTCACTTGGATACAAACAAAAAATTAAACACCCTTGACTACAATGCCAAATTGTCATCCTAATCACATTTGGTTACAACAAAGAAAGAAATAAGCTTACCTCTCAAGAGAAAAGAAACTATCACAGAACTGATAAAAAGCGTCCTGGATAATGCAGAGGCTGCTAGAATCAGATGAGGCTTCAGTTTCAGCAAGTATGCGTTTTTTCTCTGAATTTACTAGTTCAGCAAGTGGCTGACACAAGAACTTCAATGTATTATAGCACATCACTAGACAAGCCTTTTTGTCTTTGCAAGCCAGAGAATTTTTACATTCAACATCAGATGCAATGCTAGGGTCACTTTTACCAATGTTACAGCAATTTCCAAGCAAACCAAGTAAACCAGACAAATTGTGCAGCTTATCCCTTTCAAGAAACAAAACATTGTGCACAGAGAAATCTAGCCCGGTTGCATAAAGCCTCAGTATTAGATCAACAGGGATTGTATACTGTTTGCAATCGTGGGGCCGGTACGATGAGGCAGAAAGCGAAGCACTTAGGGTTTTGGAGAGGCTTAGAGGGGAAGTCAAGTCTAAAGGTAAATTTGTTCCGGGCATTGATATTGCTGGTGGTGATTCGAAGTTTGGATCTATTGTGGTCGAGGCGGTGGCGTCTGTAGTGAAAAGCGTGGCCATGGGACACTGTAAAGATTCCGGGAAATATGAAAGAGTTCTTGCTTTGTTGGAGCAAGTGAGGCCTTGGTGCAGGTACTCAATTTCTTGATTTGCATAAATATTAACACGAACCATTTGCTTATCTAATTTTTGTGAGCCTTTTCAGGGCATTAGAAGCCGATATTGTGAAGTCGCACAATGTGCTTGTTACTTTTCTGGGTAGATGCTGCCGGTTTTTGATTGAGGAGATTAATCATTTTGGCGAGGCGTTGATTCGACGGTTCTGCAATGAATGTTTGGCCGAGTATGCAAGGTGAATGATGAAGGATCAAGTTTTCAAGGTATGGTTGTTAATATATGGCTCAACATATATGTTTATGTTTTTAGTTTTCTTACTAATTCTTACATTTGCAGTTTGCCAGCAGAATATGTTCCGCATTGTTCTCGCTAGAGAGAACCGATAGCTCAGTTCAAATTGACTTAGTAACGCTTTTGTTAGTCTCCATTTCCCGTGAATGCAAGGTAAGAGTAACTAGATAACCTTTTAGAATGGTTGAGGAATAGGGTTCAATAAGTCATTTAGCTTCATTAATTTCAAGACTTTTGTATGCGTACAACTTTCAACTCTAAATTCATGATGTAGCCAACAATTCCCAACACCGATACAGATAGTAGTGGCACATAGTAGTAATTTTGTAAATAGTGTTTCTCGTTAGGAATGCTCACACCTATTTTCCTTCTGTACCCATTTGAACCTTTCACAATTAAGCAGTTGCAGCACCTTTAAGCTGGATTAATGTGTCAGCTTTGAAATCCATTGTTTGAAGACTTATGGTGCTGTTTGATGATTGTCTGTAGTAATGATGGCGTCATTCTGTTTTTTTTACATACCATCATTCTTTTTATTTGCTTATATCAACACATTGAGATCTTACCAAACATTCTTCCTAATTTGTTTCTAGTTGTTTTGTGCATCATTTTGCTTTACTTGCTCGCTTTTAATTTTTAAATTTTTTATGAATGGACATTTTTAATCGGCTTAGGGCTTCATAACTAAAGTTTATCTCTTACACTGATTATTGATTAAAGTATCTTTTGGCAGGTTGATATAGATAATAATGCAATGGAATTTGTTGAACTTGTTGATTATTGTGCCAATAAATGTAGAGATGCTGGCATAACTTTCTGTAGTACTCTTGCAAAACGTTTAAATGACATGGCAGGTGATTTTCATCAGGTATGTTGCTAGACTAATTGCTTTTTTGTGGCTTGGATCTGTATCTATTTCATTTATTTGGATAAGATGCCCTGAGTTATAATCTGCAATTTGGTAAAATTTCACAGGCTACAATCCCTGTTGATCTAATACTGAGGCTTTATGCAACCGGGCTAGATTTCTCTGTGCACAATGTTAAGCTGAAATATAATGATTGTACCACTTCCAAAGGTGTAGAAGATGATTCAGCTATTGATGTTTTGTTTCTTGAAAGGGATAAGCTGCACAATTTGTCTGGTTTACTTGGTTTGCTTGGAAATTGCTGTAACATTGGTAAAAGTGACCCTAGCATTGCATCTGATGTTGAATGTAAAAATTCTCTGGCTTGCAAAGACAAAAAGGCTTGTCTAGTGATGTGCTATAATACACTGAAGTTCTTGTGTCAGCCACTTGCTGAACTAGTAAATTCAGAGAAAAAACGCATACTTGCTGAAACTGAAGCCTCATCTGATTCTAGCAGCCTCTGCATTATCCAGGACGCTTTTTATCAGTTCTGTGATAGTTTCTTTTCTCTTGAGAGGTAAGCTTATTTCTTTCTTTGTTGTAACCAAATGTGATTAGGATGACAATTTGGCATTGTAGTCAAGGGTGTTTAATTTTTTGTTTGTATCCAAGTGACTAAAATGACATGATCTTTTTCCCTTCTGAATATGACATTCTTACTGCTTGTGTATATTGGTATTATTGTAATTATGCAAAAGTTAAGGACTTAAGTATATTTTTGGTCATTATTAGAAGGATGCATATCAACGGTTATAATTGTGTTTGCATAATATATTGAGATTGATACATTGCTAACTATGGATGATGCTGAATTTATGCTAATGCTAATAAAATTACTTATAACTTATTTTGCTACATATTGGGGAATTGTTATGCACATAAATCAGTTAAGAATATAATGGTTGTCCGAACTTTCTCTTGCCCTTGCAGCTGTGCATCTGAAACAAAGAGAGAAGGGTTTGATGATGGTGAAGTGTTAGTACCTAGTATAATTGTGGCGGGGTTCATTCTTTCCACCTGTACAAAGCCTAAAATTCCGGTCAGTTGAACTTATTGGTATTCACATGGAAAATGAAATTTAACTTTTGCTACTTGGTTGTTTATTTATTGACTAATTTTGGATGAGGTGATTGTTTATTGAACTTTCACTCTTGCTGACTGGCTTTCCCTTTTATATTTCAGAAGAGTGTGTGCTACATTAAGCAAATAATTGGCAGTGGTAGGATTCAATCTCAAGGGCTAAAATATGTCTATGTCTGTCTGTATGATATTGGTGTTCTTATGTACAGAAGGAAGCAAATTAAAGAGGTACTTAATTCCTTGAAACTTGTATATGTTAAGGTTATAGTATTAATATTTAAATGCTCTTTTGCACGGTTGGCAACCCTTATTAGTTTTACTTTCTAAAGGAACCTTTTTCATTTCTGTATGATTGAAGCTATTTTATGCATATCCGTGACATGTATGGATCTGCATGTTCTTGTTGCAAGCATTCTTGTTCAATTTCAAGTCCTTTGCATTTAAGTTCCTCATTCATATAAGTTATCAATCTAACCTTTGCAGGCTTTGAAGGCTTTAAAACTTTCTCATAGAGCATCATGGACTAATATTCAACTTCTCCGTGAGATGTTTATTCATAAGAAAAGTTCTGGTGATCATCTGTCAGAAGATGTTGTCAGAATTTGGTAACTGATGCATGTACTAGAAGTGCATTTCTTTTGGAAGTTCTCCATGCATGTGGAAATCTTAAGGTGGAAAAGATTATTGTGGAGAGTCTTGAAAACTGGTCCGGGCTTGAAAATTTGTTTAGACAGTTGTCAGGTCCTATGCCTTTGATAAAGCAATGGGTTAAGGTATTGTCAACTCTTGTCTGTTTTTCTGTATGTTTTTGTTATGATGGCCAATTGTTCTTTTGATTTCAGATACAGTGCAAACTTCATAAAAACACGGATTTAGAGGACAGTGCTCCAACTTTATGTTGTATGCTGTTGTCTTCTGCAGAAGTGTCAAAGATGGCCATTTGCAAAATTTTAGAGCAGGTTCATATTGTTAGTTATTGAAAATGACCCTTCTAGATATTTTTTGGTTCTGCATGCTTATGACTAATGGATGATTTTCCAATTTCAGGAGCTTCTTGCGTATCAAGAAATGACTCATTGGTACCCAGATTTTTGTCAGAGAATGCAAATTAAAGTTATTGATTTACTTTTGCAAGATGCTTATGCCATAGAAGATAGTCCTTTACTGAAAGCAAGGATGTTAATTAGAAAGGGGAGAACAATAAGGGCCAATGGGATTGAAGCTTTGAAGGACTGTATTTGGTGCTTGTCTGAAGCTATATCTATTATGGTACTGCACGAGATCACTTCTTTATTTTTCTGCCCTGTTGATATTAATTGTGATACTATTGCTTCTTTTTCGCGTTGAATCCATGACTAACCTGAAATATTATTTAAATAGAAAAACTTCTACAGTGAAACAAGTATTGCTGGAACTCCAGCCTGCCATCAATTAGCTGCTGCTTATTGTTTACTTGCACTATGTACTCAGGAAGCTGAACCAAACTCAGAGGTATTTTTGCATAAAAAGTCTGTTGGTTTGACTAATTAGTGCTTAGTGATTCTTTAGGCTTGACTAATGCGTTTTGATCAAGATTAGTGATAAATTTCTATATTACTGATTGCTCATACTTTGTTCTCATCATAAACAGCAACTTTATGAAGATATTTATGCTGCCTTGGATCTTTGGTTGAGCATATTCATTCCTGATAGTTGTTTTGTGGATGACGAGTTCAAAATGGTGTCCGGAAATACACTGCAACTTCTATATAATGTACTTGATTTGCTATCAGTGAAGGTGTGCTTATTGATATGATTGTCGTTATCTTTTAGTCATGAAAATCTATTTGTCTAGAGTTCTGAACATCTTTTAACTGTTTTACTTGTTGCTTTTTCACCTTTTTGTCTACAGGGTTACACGAAATTACACAGTAACATATATAAACTGATAATTAGAATATACAAACTAAACAATGTAGAACTTGGGAAATGTGTGGCCAACCTTTGGGAGTGTCGGCGGCTTAGCCATGCACTCTGTGTTTCTCCAGTTAATGAGTCATTCATCACAAACTTATCAGAGCATTGCGGTGGAAGTTCCAAATCTGTTGACTTCTGGATGCATAGTCTAAGTGGATCCCAACCAGGGCTTCTTGGGTTCCAACAGAACCTCACATGTTTCTTTAACAATTTCAATCATGGCTTAAAAAATCATGAAAGCGATATACAATCAGCTGTCTCAGCTAACAATGTAAATCTAGTTGCTTCTGAACTCATTGCGAGTGTAAGTCATATCAGCTTTCTAGTAAATGCTACAGTTTTTTGTATTGAACATTTTATGCCGTTTACTGAATGGGTCAGTGATCTCTCTGTTGCTCTCATAGGATCCTGTGCGTAGTCATTCTCTCTTCCTTGCGGGGTATCTCTACTATGATTTGTGTGAAAGACAGATTTGCCGTGGACGATTATTTGAGGTTGATTTCAAATTTTTGGATAATCTAGCTCCTTTTATTTTACTCCTTCAAATTTCCTTGTTCTGCAACATTTTAATGAATCCAATATGACTAGGACTCTCTTTTCCATGAAAATCTTAATCATATTGTTACTTATTATGTTTTTCTCCTGTTATTTCTTATTATGATTTTCTTTTATAATTGCAATTTTTCTGCTAGGGTCTTTCATATGCAAAAGAAGCTTTTCGATTGCGGAGTCAACTTCTCAAAAGAAAATTTACATTCTCAATTGAGGCTCTGGTTGAGAAATACAACGAATCTGGTGACATTGGTGAAATTGCCCAGACAGCTATAAATGGTCCTAAGAATCTTCAAGTGCACAGAATAGTTGCTAGTGAACTTTGGTCTTTTGACAGTAGTTCATCAAACCTATGTGGCCGTTATCTTAGTCCATGGAATGTACTTCAATGTTATCTTGAAAGCATTCTTCAGGTTAGAAGTTTCTCTCTTACAATGTCTGATTTATTTCTCCCTAATGTTTTCCACTTTGTAGGAATTTTTTAAATTTTTTTATCCACATACAATTTCCAGGTTGGATGTATTAATGAAATGATTGGAAATGGGGTTGAGGCTGAATCTTTCCTATTATCGGGAAAAAGTATCTCCTGTTCACTGAACTTACCACCATTTGAAGCTACTTTTTCTTCTATCTTGGGTATGGAAGTCATTAGGCCATCTTATTTTGTGTCTTATCGATACTTGTTCTTTCTTACACCTGCATCGGTGGTTTGCTGAAAGTGTACCTTCTGCTGACATTAGGGAAATTATATCGAAAGAAACGACTCTGGAATTTTGCAGAGCAGGAACTGCAAAGTGCCAAAAGACTTCTGGTGGACAGCAGCAGCCATTTTTCCTGCATAAGATGCCGATTGATGCTGGAAGCTAATCTTGACCAACAATTTGGTGATTTGTTCCGTAATCTTTTTGATATTTCTATCGTAAATGATTCAAAAGGGAAATTATCTCGTGCTGAAGTTCTGTATAAATCAGCCCTTGAGAAATTAAATTGTTCCGAGTGGAAAAATATCATTTGCGATGCAGAAAGTAATGTGGATCTGGCAGTCAGAAATACTATAATAAATGGTGAAGATGTTGCTGGCAATACTGCTACTCAGCCAGAGGCAATAGATGCTAGAAAGGGTAGGAAAACGAAGAATGTATCCAAATCTGTGGTGAAGGAGCAACATGTGATACCTGAACGAAGAAGTTCAAGGGTAACTCGCTCTAGATTTCGATCATCTCAAAACCAAAGCACAACCTGTACTGGTGAAGCACCAATTGAGATTTCGAAACATTCAAATGGTAATGTTGCATCCAAACTCTCTGACACCTGTTGGGAAAAGGACTCCTCGCTCTTGGGTAAAGGAAGCTGTATAGAGGAATTGACGAATGAAATTGCATGCTTTTGTAACCAAACAAAATGTTGGCAGTGCCTTCCTGCTGAGATTATGAAATCTGGGTTACTGATCTACTTCATAAATATGAAATGGGAGTATGCCCACAGGAAACTCTTGGTGAGGATACTTACTGTACAGGTATGGTTCTTTTGCCTTGATATTATTTGATTGTACAAGCCAACACATATACCCAGCAACATATAAAAGCTAGTAAGCTGGCTTTAGGTGTCTTTCAATTTGAGCCAATATAACTGAATACAAAATATGTGATATTAATTTTTGTCTAATTGAAAGTGAAAAAAGAAAAATGTTTTACTCCTTTGTAAGTCAAGTGAGGTTTAACGAACATTCTACACTCTTTATTGGAAAAAGCGCTGCATGTAGGATCATACTCCAGTCATCTGTCTCAAGACTTTGTTTTTATAGGATAGACTGTATAGTGGCCTTTTTGTTCTTTACTGTAAGCTGCTATTTACAAATTTTCAGTCTTGTAGCTGTTTTCCTGGGCCTTGTTTAAGTGAGGAAAAGAGGAGAATCATATATGGGGGTGATTTATCAAGAGAGTAATAATATTGAGAACGTAAAGCTTAGGCTTGAGGAAATTGTTTTTCTTTCTTGTCAATTAAATGCATTCTTCATTATACATGGTGTTCATTTCGGTTATTGTAGGTTAATGTATGAATGCGGAATTACTTGATAATTTCCTGTAACTTCTTTTTTCATATTTTTAGGAAAATGCTTGGGGTATGGTGATCAAACTCATGAGATACACGAAGGCATTTGGCAAGGCATATCTGTCCTAGTCAGCAGAAATGCATATACTCAGACTTGTTCCTCTGCTCACAGAACTTTCTTGCTTGATTTGATTGGGAGGGAAACCGTGGGAGACACTTTCGCTATTGAACGTGCAGCTATCCTATACAGAATAGGCCGGATGACTCTGAAGGGTTTCCATTCTAAAGTTGCCAGGTATGTGTTCTTGTGATGTCTGTCACTTGTGTACATGTTCGAGTAGTGGTTGTGCTCAAAGAAGTTTACATGCTTTACTTTCTAATCGCTTTTTCCTGAAACCATTTTGCCTTTTGTATTAAGAAAGTACTTCAGTTATTCTTGAGGATGAAGTTTGAGTTTTTTTTTTTGCTAACCTTTTGCTTTTGTTGCTTTTCTTTTCTAAAAAACACTCTTGTAATTTCACCTACTTAATTCTTCTGGATTAGCAGAAATTTTGTTGTATTATTATATAGGCTTAGAAAGAATGACAATTTTACCAGAGGAGGATTACATTATTATTTGAATATATGGCTGATTACTTGTTCTTCTAGGCTAGGTCCCGATTTAACGTAATTGTAATCTGCTGCATCAATTCTCTTCACCCTTGTGATATGTTACTTGGAATATCCTCTGTTAGGTTGTAGGATACTTATTTACACGCGTCACTGTGTATGTTTATATATGTTTTCTGATTCACGTGTATCTAAATAAGTGAGGACTCTCTGGTACGGTAGTAAATTTCTAGTATCAGCTTTATGAATTATATCTTTTGTATCAAGTACTTGTTTATTTTCCTCTTTTTTTTGGTTTATATTCTGAACAGGATCAATTGCTGTGATCTTTCCAAAGTTCAGTTATCAAAAACAGTACACTGGTTGAAGCTAGCCTTTGTACTCTGCCGTGAGGTTCCTGTACTTTTTCAAAAGGTTGAATTTTCTAATTATTCTGATCTATCTTATGCTTGCATAAGCTTAATATAGTCTTAGGTAAATTTTATTTTAACTGCTCGACTGTGGCTTGATGTAAGAATCTGATTGTGGTATATCAGATCCAGTGACACTAAGAAACTGGTCTTCCGTTTGAGACTGAACATTTTTCTGTGTTTAGTTTATTTTAACAAGTATGGTACAATTGAGTATATCATATTCACTATTTTCTGACAGTTAATTTAGGACTAGTGCAACACTTAGTAATTTGATTTGTTCTTTTTGCCCCCTAATTAATTTACTTTTCCTAATTTTGTTATCTATAATAACATCAGACCAAATTACTGCTGCCTTAAACTAGTTCTTGAGACTTGTTGCTGCTTCTAAATGTCTCAGTCATCCAAATCCAATGTAATCTAAGCTAAGTTCACTAAAGGTCAATAATGAAGTTTCTCTCCAGAACTGTTGATATACGGATAATATCTACTGCACCTACTGGCTGTAATGAAGGAAAAAAATGAGCATACAGTTAAGCTAAATTTGATTGCTACTGCTATTTTTAATTTACTTGTGAAATTTGTCCTAGATACTAGTTTGTCTGGGAGTTCCCAAATAATTTCCAATTATTGTCTTTGCAAGTTGCTCCCGACAAATTTGTTCTCTTAACCGTTTTAACCTTCTGTCCTTTCTATTGCTTTTTCTCTAATGTCTTGGCAGCTAAATTTTGTTTTATTAATACTCAGGTTTCCAGACTGCTTTCTGCAATATATCTGCTTTCTGCAACTAGTGAGCACTTTACTTTGCCATCTTGCAAAGCACTCTCTGAAAGTCATTGGGCTTCATATTTTCATCAAGCTTCACTGGGGACTCATCTTAATAACCAGTTCTTCCCTAGTACTTCTGGGAGATCGAATGCTCAACGCTTTGTAGATTCTGGGGTAGGTTGCACACTTCATCTTGTCTTTCCTTGGTGGCATTTCCAATATGATAAAGTAGCAAGACAAGTTATTTGCCAATAAATCTTAATAGTTCCAAAAATTGTCTTAAAATGTCAAGGCGTTTGACTTACATGTTATAGATGAATCGCATCATGCTCAATGTTATCAGGAAAAGTCTGGCACACAAGAGTCATTCTGAATTTTGGTGGTCCATCTTTAATTATGATATTGGCAATATTATTTATACCCTGGTGAATCTTGTTTCGTCAGGACTAGGTGCTAATTTGTGGGGTCTTACCAACTTTTTCTGTTTCGCCTTTTCTATCGTCTAATTTTATGTATTTGTGCTATTTACTATTCCTTGATTATTGAGGCTGGCAGCTTTTATCTCATTCTGTAGATCAAAAATTTTAAAACACCTGCTATTTCACTTTTTTGATTGAGTCATTGGATTTTAATTTTCAGGACTTGAATGGGGTTGTTTCATCTTGCGTGCATACTGAGACATCCATACTGTTAAGGTTTATGCTGTTACAACTGAAAATTCATGAGATTTACTAGCTTCTATAGTTTCTCTTTACCCCATCAACCCCTGATGTGCACATACATATGAAAAAGAAATGTTATCCTTTCTTCTTGTTTTGCTGCAGGCTTGCCCCCGAGTCAGTCAATGATCTTGAACAATTTGTGATGAACTTTTATGTGGGCCTTCCTGCCACTGCCATCATATGTATAAGTTTGCTCGGTCATGATTATACCAATTTATTGCAAGAATTGCTACTTTACCCATCTTCCATTCATGCATGGATGCTATTGTCACGGTTGAATTCCAAGAATCAGCCTGTTGTTTTGCTTCTGCCTCTGGATTCAGTTTTAGAAGGTTTTTTTCTTTAATAGAAATATGTATAATTAAAAATTAACATTATATTAATGCACTAGATGCTAAAAATGTCTGGAAAAAATTTACAGAAGTTTCAGATGATGCTGCTCCTAATGATGATAATGCAAGGGCTTGTCGGGAATTGTGCCGGCTGATGAATTCAGGTAAAAAGTGGCATTGTCCATGGGGTTCCACTGTGGTTGATAATGTTGCTCCAGCATTTAAAATGATATTGGAAGAGAACTTCATGACATCTTCCGGCTGTCCTTTAGAAGATACAAAACGTACGAGGTCTTTGTGGTGGATGGTTAGAAAGAAGGTTGATCAGCAACTTGGTAAACTGTTGAGGTACGTATTCTCTTTTCATCAAATATGTGTCCATCCATTTTTGACACAATTATTGTCATTTGGGATTGGATCACCAGTGGCCAACTGGTGTTCACAAAACTTCATTCACAAGTTCTTCAACCTGTCTCCTTTTGGCTACATTTTAGTAAACTACCCAAAGTTTGTATGTAATTTGCAGCATTTCATGTTGAAATTGACTACTGATGTATGAAATATATATATGCCTGGCCTGCTTTCCAGTAATTTAGAAGATTCATGGTTGGGTCCATGGAGGCATGTGCTTCTTGGGGACTGCTTGGATTGCAGAAGCTTGAACACAGTGCATAAGAAGCTGGTGCAGGATCTGAAATCTAAATGCAAAATGGACATAAATGAGAGTTACCTTAAACTCGTTCTTGGAGCTGCAAAGTTTGACATTGAAGAAGCATGCCTTTCACAGCGGTGTTTAAGAAAAGGATGCTACACTGGCAAGCTTGAACATCACGAACAAGAAAATTCTCAGTCTAATGGCATTGATGATGTGTCTGCATTGGCCTCTCAACTAATACGTGAAGCAGTGAATGAGCTTCATATGGAGGATGCCATCTGTAGGGAACCGATAATTTTGGTGTTGGACTTGGATGTCCAGGTTGGTGAAATTTGTTATGGTTTATTATATATATTTTCATTTCGGGGCATATCAATATAGCATGAGTTTATCTTGCTCCAAGAAGATGGTTGTCCTCTAATAGCATTTTTTCACCTCATATTTGCTTTTGCCAACATCTTCTTGGTTTGATTATTCTTTTTTGTTTTTTCAACTTTTACCCTTCCAAAGTCCATCCTTTTCCCATTTTATTTACTTTATTTATTGTAACAACTGACTATACAAGGACTGTGTACGGATGCTTCCATGGGAAAGTATACCAATACTAAGACAGCAGGAGGTTTATCGAATGCCTTCTGTAGGCAGTATCTCTATCATACTTGAGAGAAGTCAGCGATATCATACAAGTTCTGCCGGTTTTCCTCTGATAGATCCCTTGGATGCCTTTTATTTGTTAAATCCCAGTGGAGACCTTAGTAGCACACAAGCTGAATTTGAGAACTGGTTTAGGGATCAAAATTTTGAGGTGATTTATCCATTTCTCTTATTATTTGTTGGATTTGTTGAAGGGAAAAGCATTTATCATACATTGATAGAAAATGCCACTTTTTGCTCTGTTAACTTGAATCAGCTAATCTTTATTCCATTTTGCTTTACATGGAATGATGTTCGTAAAATAATTTCTTTCTTAACGAACGATAAAATATAGGAAAGGCTGGAACTGTGCCAACAGCTGAAGAACTGGCTACAGTTTTGAAAAGCCATGACCTTTACTTATATTTCGCCATGGAAGTGGTATGCTTGTTACTATTGCCATCTGCTGTATGTTACTCATGTCGTGCTATTCTTTTGTTCCTTTGCATTAATTTTGGATATGCATTTTTGTGCTTTTGGTTGGTATAGGGGAGCAGTATCTTTCCAAAGAAAAGATTCAGGGACTGGAGAAGTGCGCTGCCACCGTGCTAATGGGTTGCAGCAGTGGCTCACTGAGGCTTAATGGATGCTATGTGCCGCGAGGTGTTCCGCTATCCTATATACAAGCTGGTTCTCCAGTTACTATTGCCAACTTGTGGGAAGTGACAGACAAGGACATTGACCGTTTCGGGAAGGCCCTGCTTAATGCATGGTTGAGAGAAAGAACGGATCTAGTAGATTGTTCCCAATGCAACCAACTGGTGAAAGAATTTGGGGCCATGAAAATTAAAGGCCGTAAAGGTAATTCCAGAAAGAAGTCAACAAGCAGCAATTTAACTGAAACTGCAAACAGTGGTTCGTCGATGAATGCATGTGAGCACAGACCGACAGTAGGATCATTTGTTGGTAGGGCTCGAGAAAGTTGCACCCTCCCTTTCTTGAATGGGGCATCGCCAGTTTGTTATGGTGTCCCAACAGGCATTATGAGAAAGAAAGATTTGTAGCAATTCCAAACGGACCACTCAAAGGTAGCTTAGAAATTGTACAGATATTTGATTTCGGCTTACTACATTATTATTTTTTAAATTACCAAATTTTTTTTTTCATGTGATAACTGATAACGAGAAATTGTACAGATATTAGATTACTCGACGGGGAAGTGCTAAGATAAGCGGAGCTCAGCCATTCACGATTTTGTTTAATGCTCGTTGAGTGTAACAGGTTACTTAACAAAAAAATTGATTTATTTTAATAATTTAATTATTTAAAATATATTTATAATTTTTATATATATCATTCAAGCTCATAAATCCAATTTAATAATTAAAATTGGCTAAGTTAATTAACTAATCGAATTGACCAACCTAAAATTAGATCAATTTAATAAAAATTTGATTGATTTTAATATTTTAATTATTTTAAATATATTACTCATGCTTATTAAACCAACTCGACAAACTTAAAATTAGTCTAGTCAAATTGAGTAGGCCGAATGCTCCCTTATCTGAGGGACACGCCAAGGCAGTTAGTATTGAAATTGCCTTGCCACACGTTAAAGCAACTTCGGAATTCATATATTGCTAAGATATTTTATTTACATTCTCATAATTAGACCACATTAAATCCTTGCAATACTTATTGACAACGCGAAAATTTGAGGGAAGCAACAATGGAACAATCACAACAAAAGCATGTAGTCTCCAACTACTGTAATGTTTCAAATATTGAAGGATTTATCTCAGTACCCCTAAAATACAATGACATTAGCAGTTTAAGGTTTCACAATACGTGCATTGTTTCCCTGCATCCCCCAAATTACTAAGTCTACAATTATATATATATACACGGTTAGAGGACTAACATAAGTTGAAAAAAAGAAAAGGAATTACCAGTACATCAAAATGATTACACAACAACAAAGGAAAACAGGCTACTCATCTTCCCAGCCAACCTCTGATACAACCCCTCAAAATGAATGAGAAATAAATTGATGGAAATTTGAATTCTAAATTTCTCTTTTTCTGGCTTCACCTAATTTTCGCTTAGACTATAGTGAAATGTAGGATGTAGCTTTTCCTGTTTCCCTTCCTTTATAGGTACAGCTTTATCCTACATTTGGCCTCCAATGTCTTCTCTTCTTCTCCTCCTCCTGCCTGATCGTCCTAAAAGAATTCGGCCATGTCGACGGAGCCGACTAACCAAAGATACATTGCCCCCGCCATCATTAAAATAGTCATCATCTTGATGACCCCGAACAGGAGAGGTACGGTGAACACCAACAGCATTCTCATCCGCTGCATGTGTAAGCGGCCTTGTTCGTCTACCAAGGTCATTCCCTGATGGCCTAAATGCATGCAGAAAAAGAAAGAAATTCAAAACATTATTATCCAACCCCACATCAAAATCTCCACCCCTTTCTATAGCATCTGCTGTGTCGAGACCACCCTCTTCATCCATCTCAAAACCGTGATGATTTCTTTCTATTACATAATCACCAAAAACCATTGCCCTGGGCATTGTTGACCTTATTGTGCTGATCACATCCTCCTGCTCCCCCTCCCTTTCAAGCCTTCTCCACTTCTGTTCAATGGTAGGATCAGTTTCACGTGGCTGAGCACATGGATGATATGCTTTCATGTGTTTCCTTAATTCCTTAAAAGTACCACCAAAGGGGCAGTTATCCTGCATGCAATTTCTCTTTTTGGCATTTAAACATTCCCTTGCAGGTTTATGCAAACACCCCCGCAGTCGTTATTTTATCAAGAAGGAAGAATCCAGCGCATAACCGTCGACCGCCCCCATGTGTCACTGATTCCGACCGGCATCAACATTGATTCAGACCGGCTTTTTTATTTTTTAATTGTAATATAATTTTTTTTATTTTTAATAAAATAAAAGTTGTTTTTTATTTGTGTTTTTAATTTAATTTTAATATCTTCAATAAAATAAAAATTATTTATTTTTTATTGTAATTTAATTTTAATATATTTAATAAAATAATAGTTGTTTAATTTTTTTCTAATTTAATTTTAATATATTTAATAAAATAATAGTTGTTTAATTTTTTTAATTTAATTTTAATATCTTTAATAAAATAGAAATTGTTTATTTTTTATTGTAATTTAACATATTTAATAAAATAAAAAGTTGTTTTTTATTTTTATTTTTTAAATTTAGTTTTAATATATTTAATAAAATAATAGTTGTTTAATTTTTTTCTGTAATTTAATTTTAACATCTTTAATAAAATAGAAATTTTTTAATTTTTATTGTAATTTAATTATAAAAATAAAAGTCCAATAATTGTTTTTTTTTATTGTAACTTAAAGTTTTTTTTTCCAAATTAGTCCTTCTACAAAAGTTCACCGTTTTCATCAACAAATAAATAGAATTTACATAGACACCAAGAGACAAAACAAGTTAAGAAGATTGTAAACTATTCTGATTTGGACATGAGCGAGATGTATGGCCTGGGTTCCTACACCATCTGCACAACCTACGTTGGTTGGTCGTTTTTCAGATATCCATATTATTGCGTATTCTAGTCGAGCAAGGTCGACCTTTTGGTTTGCGCCTCAGTTGTCTATCCGACAACGACTTATACAGTGCAAGCGATACCGATGGCCACTAACGTTCATCTGAAACTGGTGGGAATACGTGTCTCCACACGTTGTACATGTTTTCTATTGTATACACTTCGTCGACATAGCTTATGGGATCAAGACGGAGATTCTGACAAGCCGCAAGTACATGAGCGCATGGGTAACGAAGTGCATCAAATATCCCACAGTTGCAGGTCCTATTTATCAATTGTACACGATACTGCCGCCAGCAATACCTTGGTTCGGTCTGTCAAACTCCATCACACGAAACCATACGTTGTCGCGATTGTGACACTCTGTGTGCATGGTGTTGGCCCGTGACTTCTCCCTGTTAATTTCTCGCAAGACCTTCGTACACCATACATGGCCTCCTTGCAATTGGCCTTTATAACTCGTTACTCGCTTCGGAAATAGTGCCGCTAAACGAAAATATGTCTCTAGTACAACCGATGTTATCGGCAAATGATGCGTTCCTTTTAGAATAGAATTTATGCATTCGGCCAGTTTGAGGTCATATGACCATATCGTAGGCTGCCATCGTATGCTTGTGTCCACTGTTCGAAAGGAATATTACACATGTAGTTTGCGCCTTCTTCGTTAACTGATCGCAAACTTGCCAACATCTCCTAAAAGTGATCCTTATTGATATCGTACCCTACCAATATACATTGATAGCGAATATTACATACCACTCTTCAATTAAGAATAAATTGAATATTACAAACGAAATTATATTAATAGATATTACATACCCATATTGGTTACTTGCCGTCGTTGAATTGTAGATCGATGTTGCCCGTTGTAGTTGGATGCAACATGCCTTAGGCAATATCGATAGTGTGTGCGCGATGCCACAGGCTTTCCTGTCGCTCTATCGCGGCTAGTATTCTAGGGCCTCGATCCGGTATAATGCATATATCAGGTTGGGGGCAGACATACCTCCTTAACCTACATAGGAAGAAATCTCAATCATCAGTTAGCTCCCCCAGTGTTATTGCAAACGCAATCAGAAAGATTCTCCCACTGTCGTCCTGTGCCACAACTAGCAATAGCCGATGCGTATATCTATCATACATAAAGGTACCGTCAATTTGTACCAATAGCTTGCTGTATATAAATGCATCTAGGCATTGCTTAAATATCCAGAAAAGACGCTTGAACACTGCGCATCCATGGAGCAAACGATCGTTGTAGTACGTCGATTCTGTTTCAATGTTTGTTATGCTGCCTGGGACATATCTCTCCAGCACCTGACACCACTGCCACACTTTATTATATAAAGCGTCCCACCGACCATGCAACTTTTCAAACGCCTTCTGCTTGGCTATCCAAGTCTTCCTGTAAGAGGGCATATACCCCAACTGGCTACGAATATTGCCAATTAAGGCCGGCACTGTAGTCTTGGGATCGGCCTTCACAGTCGGTATTATTAAGTCAGCCAACATCTTTGAATTCATCTTCAGATGATCTTGTGTAACACCTGTCAACGAAGTACGTTAAATAATGCAACATTATGTAATATTAGTATTATTCAAAAACATTGAACAGATAGTGATACTGTACCGGCAAGACACGTATGTGGACCTTTGTACTTTTTGATCTCCCACAAGCTTGTCCTTTTCCTCAACGAGGCGATGATTTCCATAAACATGTACCGTCTTGCACAGCACACTTCACCTCGTACTTGTCGAGCTTGGATTTAACCATGTGGTAGTTGACCCCGTTCTCGATGCTATATTGTTTCAATGCACGAAGAAAAGCATCCTCTTTACCAACTTCTAATTCGCTTGAATCCAACAACGAACTTGTACGATCACGCGTCCGGTGTGGTACTTAAGGAAACTCTAATGCATCGTCTTGAGATAGATCGACATTATACATGTGGGCTAGAGGCGAGTACGCCCTGAATAGCGGATCTTCTTCATCTTCGTTTAAACCGCCCTCAACATCTTTTGGTACTGTTAGAACAGGCTTCGGTTTAGAAAATAACCCAATTTCTATACCATCGAGCCTGGGCTCTCGAGGTGGATCCACATCGAACTCATCATCTGACCCACCATAATTTGCAACGAATGAGGTCCCCTCGTCGGTGGATGTCGTGGGGAGTACATTATCCCTTCTTAAACATCTTTCGTAACGTTCCCAATCATATGTGGATTGCCAACCACTAGAAGTTGATGACATTCCCCAATACGTATTTCTATCATCGGATGTCGAAGGAAGGATATGCACGTCCCATCCACCAACCGAGTGTCGTGCAGAGGTTATGTTTTCCATACTACAGCCAAACACGAGCACTTTTGTATTCTGCCTCCCACTAACAGGGTGTTGGCTTGGGGTCGTGTATTCCCCTTTAGAAGTAGATGTTGCAAAAGAAATTCTCTCAACTCCTTTCCCATCTCCAGGCTCCGCCCATTGCTTCAGCGCCGGACCACCATGGCTGCCGCCGATTACTGGCGACGGTGCCCCATACACGGTGGTCGGAGAACATCAAAAGACACCATTTTGAAGCCTGTCGCATGTAGAACGCTGATCTGAGGTCAAACCTCCCGAAAACTCGACCTAACCCGGTAGAGAAATAAAGAAACATTTCGTTTTCTTCTCTTTTTCCTGCGTGGCCTTTGACAGCGAGGAGACCAACCAATTTAGGTAAGTTTCTTTTTCTTTTTATTCCATGTCTTATATTTTTTAAAAAGAAATAAAAATAAAACGATAAATACATCAAAAAAAGTTCACCTTTTGTTTCGATTTTTTTTTTGGTATTTGATTTCTATTTCTTCTTGCATGTGTAACATCCTAGAAATTTCTTTAAGTCACCCCCTATATTTGCCATCCTAAGTGTCCCACATTTCTATTCAATAATAGCCACATTATCCATGTCTCCAACTCCCCATGCCGTCCACTTTGAAAGACCATGAATGTTTTGTTTCACATAGTGCTTGTTTCATCCTTTTAAAAAAAAAATCTCCCATTTGGCACATGGATTTATTTATCATGCCGTCCAAGTGTTCCACTAATCTATGGCTTGAGTTCCAACTATTTATTCATCCCAAATTCAAAGATTCCCATGCCTTCCATTACATTCCTCCTTCAATTGTTTATTTAAGTAAAAAAAAAAAAACAAAAGCATCTCACCTTGTGCCGCATGTTTACTCCCAATTTCCCATTGTTTATTCACAAAGCCAAATTCCATTACTTCCAATCACATGCTTGCCGTCCATACCATAGATATTCCTTCTTTAATTCACCCATAATGCCATGTTTCATCAAATCATTATTTAATTCACCCATAATGCCATGTCGCCCTCCAATATTCCCACAAATAACACATGTTTTTGATTCCATTTGTTTATTTATTCCAAATTCAAAAATTCCCCATGCCGTTTATGACCTTACATTCCTCTTTCAATTGTTTATGCCTTGTCATGCAGCCCATGCTACATTCCACTTCAATTCACTAATGTTTTTATTATTTTATTCATCCAACACCCAAGCTCCATTAAATTCATCCAGGCATGTTTCCAATAATTGAATGAACTCCATTTTCATATTACAAATGTCGTCCATCAACTTTGAAAAGGCAATGGTTTTTCACGTGGGGAAGGCAACAGTGCTTGTCATTTATTCCAACCCCATTAAAGATTGAGCATTTCTTTTTTCAGTTTTACTAGTAGGAGAGTGTGCTGTTTTACCTTATTGGAAGAAGAGAAGAAACCGTAACCCATTTTGAAGCCCTTTCTCCTTTTTGCATTTGGGGTTGCATTTTTATTCTTTTTGTTTTTACCAAACCGTAGCACTTTGGCTTCGACTCTTTTTCTTTCTTTCATCTCTTTTTCCTTCAACGGGCATCATTTTCTCTCGAAGTACTCTAGCATAGCTGAATCCCCCTCTATCGCCTATTCGAAGCTTATTCTTTTTGTTTAGCCTCACTTTAGCCGAACCTAGAGTTGTTGTCTTGCTGCTAGTGCCGAACCTTGTTATTCCTTTCGACTCATTCCTGTTATTAAGGTAAGGATTCTTTCTTCTTATTTTATGGTGTTTGTTCTTTCTTCTCTTGACTTGGCTAAGCCAAAACTCTCATCTCTCGGCTAAGCTAAACTTATCAACTTATTTTTATTTTTAACTCCTCTTTTTCTCTTTTAATAAGGGCCGAATATTGGATGAAGGCTAACCCCTTTGGTACATCACTTATTTACTTTTAGGAACTCGTTGCAATAGCCAAGGTGCAAGGCCAGATTTTAGAACCTAGTAGGGAAGGATCACGATTATGGCAAGTGACTCTTGTGGGTTAGTACTTTTGGGCTTTTAGAACCTTTAAGAAATCGAGGCTAACTTTTGATCGATTTTATTTTTAGGGGGGCAACGAAGAGTGGTTCTTTAAGAAATCCAAATCAGGTGTGTAATCTCACACTCTGGGTTGTTCTGAAATGCTATGTTCAGTGAATCAGTAAAATTTCTGAATTTACCCTTAGAGGGTAAATTACCGAATTTACCTTTGGTGGGTAAATTAACGAATTACCCTTGGTGGGTGAAATTTCTGAGTTTACCTTTGGTGGGTAAATTACTGAATTACCCTTGGGGTAAAATTTTTGAATTACCTTTAATGGGTAAAATTATCGAATTACCCTTGGTTGGTAAAATTACTAAATTACCCTTGGAGGGTAAATTACTGAAATACCCCTGGATTGCCAAATTACTAAAATACCTTTGATGGGTCGAATAATCGTTTTACCCTTAGTGTTGTCTAGTAATGATTGTATGTTTATATTATATTTGCATATGATGATATGTTATTGTATTATATTATGTTGCATGGGTTTTGGGAGCCCAATACATACCTTAAAGCCTTAGCCTATTAACTTAGCCATGCAACCTACCAAATGCATAGACCCACAAAATCAGGATATTACACATAGACACCAAGAGACAAAAAAAGTTAAGAAGACTGTCAACTATTTTGATTTGGACACGAGCGAGATGTAGGGCCTGGGTTCCTACACCATCCACACAACCTACGTTGGTTGTCGTTTCTCGGATATCCATATTGTTGCGTATTCTAGTCGAGTAAGGTCGACCTTTTGGTTTGCGCCTCAGTTGTATATCTGACAACAACTTGTACGATGCAAGCGATACCAATGACCACTTACGTTCATCTGGGACTGGTGGGAATACGTGTCTCTACATGTTGTACATGTTTTCTATTTTATACACTTCGTCGACATAGCTCATGGGATCAAGACGGAGATATCGACAAGCCGCTAGTACATGAGTGCATGGGTAACGAAGTGCATCAAATATCCCGCAGTCGCAGGTCCTATTTATCAAGTGTACACGATACTGCCCTCCAATAATACCTTGGTTCGGTCTGTCAAACTCTGTCACAGGAAACCATAGGTTGTCGCGATCGTGACACACTGTGTACATGGTGTTGGCTCGTACCTTCCCTCTGTTAATTTCTCGCAAGGCCTTCGCGCACCATACATGGCCTCCTTGCATTTGGCCTTTATAACTCGCTGCTTGCTTCAGAAATAGTGCTGCTAAAAGAAACTATGTCTCTCGCACAACCGATGTTATTGGCAAATGACACGTTCCTTTTAGAACGAAATTTATGCATTTGGCCAGGTTTGAGGTCATATGACCATATTGTAGGCCGCCATCGTATGCTTGTGTCCAATGTTCGAAAGGAATATTGCACATGTAGTTTGCGCCTTCTTCGTTAACTGATCGCAAACTTGTCAACATCTCCTGAAAGCGGTCCTTATTGATCTCGTACCCTACCAATATATGTTGATAGTGAATATCACATACCACTCTTCAATTAAGAATAAATTGAATATTACAAACGAAATTATATTAATAGATATTACATACCCATATTGGTCACTTACCGTCGTTGACTTGTAGATCGATGTTGCCCGTGGTAGTTGGACGCAACATGCCTTAGGCAATATCGATGGTGTGTGCGATGCCACATGCTTCCCTGTCGCTCTATTGCGACTAGTATTCCAGGGCCCCGATCTGATATAACGCATATATCAGGTTGGGGGCAGACATGCCTCTTTAACCTAGATAGGAAGAAATCTCAGTCATCAGCTAACTCCCCCGGTGTTATTTCAAATGCAATCGGAAGCTACTCCCGTCCTATGCCATTGATAGCAATATCCGATGCGTATATCTACCATACATAAAGGTACTGTCAATTTGTACCAATGGCTTGCAGTATATAAATGTATCTCGGCATTGCTTAAATGTCCAAAAAAGACATGAACACTACACATCCACGGGGCAAACAATCATTGTAGTACGTCGGTTTCGTTTCAATGTTTGTTATGTTGCCTGGGACATATCTCTCCAGCACCTAACACCACTGCCACACTTCATTATATGAAGCGTCCCACCGACCATGCAACTTTTCCAACGCCTTCTACTTGGATATCCAAGTCTTTCTAGTCGCACTGTGTTCTCTGATAAAAAAACAACACCACTTTTGGTGTCACAAACCTCACCATCGTAGTAAATAACAGCATTAATACGTTCACTCATTTTCAGTTTCTATTTTTCTTTTGTTTCAAATTATGTTATGCAGCCTGAGCATGAAATTTGGCTGATATATAGTCTAAGAATTGCCACAGATTATCATGTTGCAAGAGCGCGTCACGTGGGGAGCTCTTTTCGATACTTTTCTTTGGCAATGTATCCTGCTTGTAGCGTTTTGGGCACTATTTGTTCAGAAACGTCTTCTCAAAGTTATTTTACCGGATACTACTGTAGCAAAAGAGTGTCCACGTGGGAGCTCTTTTCAGTACTATTGTTGACAGTGCATCCTGCTTGAAGCGTTTCAGACACTATTTGTTCAGAAACGTATTCTCAAAATTATTTTACCGGAGACTACTGTAGCAAAAGAGTGTCCAAGTGGGAGCTCTTTTCACTACTCTTGCTGACAATGCATCCTGCTTGAAGCATTTTCGGCACTATTTCTTCAGAAACATCTTCTCAAAATTATTTTACCGGATACTACTATAGCAAAGAGCGTCTACGTGGGAGCTCTTTTCAGTACTCTTGTTGACAGTGCATCCTGCTTGAAGCGTTTTCGGCACTATTTGTTCAGAAACATCTTCTCAAAATTATTTTGCCAGATAGAAATGTTAAAAAAAAATTCAAATAATTTTGAGGGTAAAAGGGCACCCTTGAGGGAGCGCTTTCCTGCTTTTTCCCCACAAAATGCGCTGACGTGGACACGTTTTGTGGGGAAATGACCATTTTCCGTAAATATTCCAGATTTCAGCCCTTTTCCGTAAATTTATTATTTTTTTGGTATTTTTAGGTAAATTGCCCTATATATACATATAATATTCAAACCATTATGGAATTATTGTATTATTTTAGTATTAAATATTTAAAAAATTAAAATTTTAAAAAAAATTGTAATTGCATTATTTTCCAACTTATTAATAATTTTAAAAAAATTCATTAAAAATAAACAAAATTTAATATTAAAAAAATTATAAAATTAATTTCACTCAAGATAGAATGATAAATTATGGCTCATTTACTCGACTAACTCAAAAATTTTCACTCGATTCGATTAAACACTTACCCTAAAGCCAAACAACACAATTCATTGTGTGTTTGTTTGGGTGTAGTTAATTTTTCAGAAAATATTTTCCTCTTTTCCAGTGTTTGGTAGTCTGAAAAGCTTTTTCATTTGGAAAATATTTTCCAAACACGCGTAAAATGACTTCCTTAATTCTGGAAAACATCTTACCGATTTAGAATCCGTAAGACATTTTCCATTCCCTTCCCATCGTCTCAGCTGCAAAAAAATTTCCTCACATCTCAGTTGCACTTCCCACTCCGTCTCTCCCACTCGTCGAAGAGTTCAATTGCTAACTTCTTTTTACCCAAACCCACGTCTCTGTTTGATACTAATCCTAGGGGACGGATCAATGAGACCCGTAACCTTAATCCCAGGGGACGAAATCGGTCCATTGGTGACCAACGCGGTGGAACAAGTGATGGAAGCAATGAACGCACCAGTTTACTTTGAGAAGTACCAAGTTCACGGTAGACATGAAGCAGGTACCGCAGGAAGTCATAGATTGCATAAGGAAGAGACACCTGAGATTTGAAAATTTTTCCTTTTTTCTTTTTGGAGAATTTTGGGATTTAAAGACTAAAAATCAGAGATGAAATTTCACGCATCAACCATTTCCAGGGTTTCTCAATTCAGAAATAAAGCTCCCTTCTCCTTTCACTCCTCTTCTAAGCTTAGCTCAAACCATAAAAAACAGTCATTTTAATTTCCTTTTTTCTTTTTTTTTCCTCTTAAAAAATCTGGAATCTGCTTCAGTTTCTTGTTTGGTTCCCTAGAAAATGTATGAAACTTGAAGTTGTTATTCTTTTTCAGGTGTAATTTTGGAATAGCATTTGATATCGATGGCGTTATTCTTCGAGGCCGTGTTCCCGTTGGAGGTTCTCAACAAGCTTTAAGAAGATTGTATGGAGATTTTGGTACTGTTATATATATTTTCTATTGGTTTACTTTTTAATATCATGAATCTTGTTTGGTTGTACTCAAATGCAAGGACATTTTGAGAATGATATTGTTAATCAGTGTGTTTTTTTTTTCCTTTATTACTTCCACAGGTGAATTGATTGTCCCGTACTTGTTCTTGACTAACGGTGAGTTACTCTGAAGTGAGCCTACTTTGTTTCATTGATGGGAACGTAACTATTTCCATTGATAGCAGTATTTTTTTTAGCTGTCATTTGAAGTGATTATGTGTAACTTTAATATAATTACGATAGAAATTGGTGTCGGAAAGTATGAACTTAGTTGGTATTGTTTGGAATACAACTGCTGAAGCCAAAATTAACCTACAAATCATTTTGTGTGAGAGTAGTATGAGAAGTGTTATTGTATGTCACTGGTAAAGTAAGATGGTCGTTTGATTTGAATAGGAGGTGGCATCCCAGAGGTTTCTCCTTTGGGTATGATGGGGTTGTGGTTTTAGAAGTGCATTTGGTTAATTCTTTGTTTGTTTGTTGAGAAATGTGAGGTTAAAAAAAAGAACTTTTACCATTTCTGTTTTGTTATTATTGCACTCAAATTTGAAACCTAGAACACCAAAAAGTGAGCTTAGTTGAATTTGGATAATTGAAAGAAAATATAGAAATTGAAAAGAAAATAGACTTTGGCCTTGATGGGGTTGAGTTCTTGGAAGTACATATGGATAATTCTTTATTTGTTTGCTAATAAATATGAGGAAAAGAAAGATGAACTGTTCCCATTTCTGTTTTGTTCATATGAGCCTATTTTGATTTTATTTAGCACTCAAATTTGAAGTCCTTTGGTTAATTGAAAAATAGTTATGGGAATTGAAAAAAAAACAGATCTTTGTTGTGTTGATGGTATTGAGTTTTTAGAAGTGCATTGGGATAAATTCTTTGTTTGTTTGCTATAAAAAGTGAGAAGAAAATGAACCTAACCGTTATATAAATTATTTGTTTTTTTTGTTATGAAATGTGAGAAAAAAAAAAGTGAGCTTCATTCGATATTCAATATTTCGTTCTTATGATTTGTGTCTTGCAGGTTGGAGGCTCTGAGGTGCCTACTTCATCTGTTAGTGTAGAAGCAGACAAGGTATGTACTTGAAATAGTGAAACTTGTTTAAAATAGTGTTGTAGCTCAAATAAGTTCTATTTCCAGAGTTAACCTCACTGTAAAAGATATTAGATATAATATGATATATCCCCATCAATGATAATATAAGTGCTCTCCTTAATACTCCTTTGAAAATATAGGGTATGTCATTAAAACCATTTGATAAAAGGAAATTCGTTGGCTATATTCTAATATGACTCTATGGATGCTACTAGAAGGTTAGGTGACAATGTTTAAGGTTCTTTTTCTCCTTGTTACAGTTTTGTAGCTTCTGTAAAAAGTTTAATATATGTCAAGTCATTATTAGTGGTTTTCCAGGTTTTTGTTAGTGCTCACGGACCGACCACGGTAGGCACTTTGCAAACGTTAAATTATGGAGTTTATTGATGTTCTGTCTTTGCACTTATGGTGATAATCAAGTATGCTATTGATTATATATGAGGTAATCTTTGCTGCTCTGATTGGAACATAACCATTAGTTACTAGGGTTACCTTGCGTAAAACCTGTCAACTTGTTATGGGATCCTTATTAAGAAATGGTTCTAATGATCAGGTCATTGTTGAGATGACTGGTGGAGGAGTCGTTCGCAGTGTTGAATGTACGGGGAGTATCCAGGCCATGATTTCTGCATTTGAATGCGTCCACGATGTAAATAGCTTCACAACATTTTCTTCTTCATCAATGATGCTAGATTATATCATTTTTCATGTTTAGCTGAAATGACTTGATTTTCAAGGGTGGGGAGTTGCGGTGCTTGTGGGTGTTCCAAACAAAGACGATGCATTCAAAACTCACCCAGTGAATCTGCTGAATGAGAAGACTCTCAAGGGTACTTTCTTTGGAAACTACAAGCCTCGGTTTGGCATTCCTACTGTTGTGGAGAAATATATGAACAAGGTGAGCTTATCTTCTTGTTTATTGGAACCAGGAGTGAGTGTTGAATACCAAAACAAAATGTGTTCGATATTTATGCATGAATATGTAAATGCTGGTTGGAATATGTATTGGACACGAGTACATTTTCCCTTCCATACAAATATACTAACAGATAGTAAACACTGTGGTATCTTTGATGTTGCAGGAACTTGAGCTGGATAACTTCATCACACACACTGTGCCTTTCTCAGAGATCAACAAGGCATTTGAGTTAATGCTTGCGGGTAAGGGACTGAGATGTGTGATTCGCATGGATGCATAAGGAATGGATAGCCTGGATTGATCATCCATGGATGAAGGGCTTTTCTGTAGGGTTTGGATTTCTTCATAGGTTACGGACACAATATACACCCCATATTTAATATTTTTAAAAGTCCTTGTTTCTTGTTTAATCAATTACCCTTAAAAATTTAAGTGGCTAAAAAGTTGTCTGAGATTTTACATACTTTGAGCTTGAGTTTTTCCTTTTGTATATGCACATGTGCAAAGAGTGATTAAGGAAATAAATAAAGTATGGTACATGGTTTTGCTATTTGTAATGGTAATCTTCTTCCTTTTTTCGTGCCTTTCATTCTCTGTTCTCTGCATTCGAATTGCTATAGGTTCAGCTTACTGACACTTGTTTCATTACTCCTATTTTTCTATTTGTGTCAATAATATCTGAAAATATTCGCAATTTATTAACCAAGCTGTAAATTATCACTAAATCATAGATATATTTAGAATATTTAAAACATTTTTTTTCTTTTTTTTTTTTATACAATATAAATTCAAACTCACACTCATACACTTACATTACCATATTGACAAAACTTAAAAGATCAAACCTTGATATAAGATACGAGTGAAGATCAAATCTTGTAAATCATTGCAATATATGTAAAAACAATTTAATATGTATATAAAATTTATTAATATATGTAAAAACAGCTTTTCCGAAAAATATTTTCAGGAAAACTGCCAAACAACAGAAAATATTTACACAGATTCATCCAAACACCAAAAAATATTTTCTGTAAATCATTTTCCAGAAAAGTAAATCATTTTCCAGAAATTATTTTCCGAAAAACATTTTACTGCTAAATAAATGGAGCCTAAATGTGTAATTGGATTTTCTTTGAAGTCTCTTTCAAGTATGAAGAAGACACGGTGAATATTACAAGGGGTTGGTATTTTCAGAGAAAAAGGAGAACTATGAAAGAAAATGATTGGTTTAATTTTAGGAATGTTTTAAATGCTGATGTTTATCCTAGAAGGTAAATGTTTAGATAAATTTAGATAAATGCTGATGTCTAGCAACTTGGAATAAAGTCAGTTCATTTCTTTTAAATGTTTTGAATGATTCTTATTTTTTTTAATGAATAAATGGATGGCTTACTAAATAAAGAAGAAAATTGGAATTCCAAATTCAGTAAAATTCACTAAATAAAGAAGAAAACTGGAATTCCAAATTCGGAAATTGCCACCATCAAACCGATCAAGTTTGACAAAATTGGAAGCCAACTCCCTTAGTGCTCCACTTTCGTAAGTTGCAGTAGTCATTATGAAATATAACCTTAAAATTGTTAGTACAAAACTCCGGTGAGGAAAATCTCGAACACACGAACGAAAAACTCGAATGTAAGAAGAAATAGGACAAGGCTCCAAGGCGTGTATCAAATCACTATCTTTAAGGTTATATTCGCCCCACCTATCTTCTTGTGCAAACGAGTTCCAAGCAAATTAACCTCGAGGATACAATGAAGCCAATGGCTATTTGCGCTTTGCACTGATTTGAGAGAATAGCCCACTACACACCGAGCAATATATGACAAGAAAAACCAATTTCTATAAATGATTTCTGCAGTAATACTTTATAGAACAATCTAACAATATTAGAAAATGAAGGAAGAAAGAAAGAATATTAGAATTGTTGGTATTTCTCTAAATGAAATCTGATTCCTATTTATAGGAATTTTCATGTCTCTTTATAGAGACATATTTAATCAATAGGTACCTTTCCGAATAATAATGTTTTTTTTTTAAATAAAAACATTATTATTCATTTAATTATAACTATTCAAATAATATTATTTAAATAGTTATAATTCTTTTTCAAAAAATCAAAAGATATAATCTTTTAATTAATTATACCCATTCATTTATAGTTATTGGAAAACTATAAATATTTGAAAATGTTCCAACAATCTCCCCCCATTTTCAAAATATTTTAGATTTTGATATTCTTGGAACAATTTGCAAAAATGAAGGTATCTTACGATTGAACCTTCACTTAGTGAAAACATGTTAAAGTTAATCGAAATTGCATGGTAGACTAAGCTTTGAACCAACTATTTCATTTGATTAACCGAACACATCTCACACAATGATTTCAACATCGGTCAATGCATAATATCTAGGGACACTATTATGGCCATGTGTCTGTGTCCTCTTTTCATGAGTGCTGTCAGAGCCAAGCCCTTGAGCCCCTAGAAGTGGCCACACTTCCACTCACATAGGTGGATCCCATCAAAAGTGTTCCCGTAATTATAACACTCTAATATATTTATGTTATGGGTCCATTAAGAGTACATTACTCATCCTTCCCTTATCATTACGGGTACCTAGCACTTTAATCTTAGGATGGATTTATTTATAGTGCTAACAGTCACATACTAATGATGTACTTTATCTCATTGAACTCAAGACTTGATGTTATACCAAGCGTTGAGTCGAGTTTCCATCATGGGTGACTCTAATTAATGGGCTTGAGTCCCATCCCTTTTGAGGTCCTTTTTATTGCATCTCTAGCAAGACTTTTTGTCAAAGGATCCGCCAAATTTTCACTTGACCTCACATAATTAATAGTGATCACTCCATCAGAGATTAATTGTCGGACATAACTATGTCTTAATCCAATGTGTCTAGACTTTCCATCATATACTTGGCTATATGCCTTTGCTAGAGTAGCCTGACTATCACAACAGATAGAAACAGGTGAAATTGGCTTAGGCCATAAAGGTACATTGTAAACACCAATTTTGGCCCGGGTCTTTAACCCAGGGCCCAAAACATAAAATTTTAAATGTCCATTTACAAACCCAGGCTCATGGCCCAATTTACAAAAACCAAATAAAATTAGACCCAGATATTAAGCCCAAATCCCTTAACCCATTTACAATCAAACCCTAGCCCATTCACCCTAAGAACCTTTCAGCCGACCAAACCCTAACCCCCTAACCTAAGCGCCGCACACGTGGGCACACGCGCGCCATCTCTGCGCCAAACCCCCCACGATCGTTTGTCTGCCACCCCACGAGCACCATCACCTCGGCCTCCACTGACACCTGCAAACACGCGAGAAAAGGGGCCAAAAAACAGAAGAAACAAACAAAGAAAAAGGATTATTGTATTTTTTATTTTATTGAAGAATCGGTTATAAAAATCGAACGCAGATCTGTAAAAAAGGGGATCCTTTTTTGGGCATTTTTTTTTGCAATCAATACAAGAAAACAGTCTCAAAAATACAAAGAAAAAAATCAATCAAAAAACAGTTTCAAAACACAAAGAGAATAGCAAGAGATCTAAACGAAAAAATTTCGATCCAAAAAATCAGAGGAAGAATCAGATCTGAACAATAAAAAGGTGATTTTATTTTTTTATTTTCGAAAATCTCTTGTTTATCGATATCCAGAGATTTTAAAAAGTATAAAAGTAGAAGGGAAGAAGACTCACCTGAAGAAGCCCGTTCGTCGTGTGCGGCGGCCGTCCGTGGCGACTAACGGTGGCCCAAAAAGGGCTTTGAAACCCCAACACAGAGCAGGGACATCTCCCCTTTCCTTTTTTTTAAAACTGCAGCAACCAGAATAAGAAAAAAAGGGAAAAATCGGCACAAATAGCAGCTTTGAAACGCTGCCGTTTCAATGGGTTCCCCAGGCGCCAAAACGGCGTCGTTTTGGGGAACCCGACTCGACCCGACCCGCGAGGGGTTAGATCCGCGTGTTCTTGGTGGGAGGGGCTAATTGCGCATTTAGCCCCTCTGTTTTTTTATAGTTGCAATCAGATTTTCCGTTTCTTTAAAATTAGCCCCAAAGTTTTACCTTATTTTTCAATCAAGTCCCCACTCACGTAGCGCATTTCGAAGGGTGGTCTATTTCCTGATTCAGTCCCCTACCTTTTACGCGCATTTCAAATAAGTCCTCCCTTCTTTATTTTATTTCGAATTGTCCCCAAAATTATCCTTTTTGATTCAATTTGACCCCTTTTTAATATTTTTGTAATTATTATTATTTATTTATATATTGTGCATTATTATTATTACTACTATATTTATTGCTTTGTACATATATTGTATATTACTATTGCTATACTTATATCATTTTTGTACATATTTTATACCATCGCATATTATTATTATATTGTTATTATTATTAATATCAGTATTATTATTATTATTACAATGTTATGTTATACATATTTCATATTATTATTATTATTACTATATCATATATTTTCTATTACTACTAATCACCATTATTATTGTTATTGCATTATTATTTATATATACTAGCTTTACTATTGTTATCGTTACTATATCTATAATAATATTTTGTACATAATTGGTGTTGCATCATCATTATTCACCACATGACCTATTCCCATTTTGAATAACGTTTCTTTAAAATATAATTTAGTTTTTCATCAATTTCACCCAATAAACCAAAAATTTTCAAAAAAAATAAGGCAATATTCCGTGTTTGGAAATTCGAGGGACCGTGCCCTATGTGTTGGGTTTCGGTTCTCTTGCTTGATCGAATAATCGAATGACCTGTTGTTATTTTAATAAATGAGTTTTAGGGATAAAGAGACGACCTTGGATTTGAGGATTGAAATTATCGTGTCCTACGTATTGGGTGTGATATTCGGTCCCTTCGAAACGAGGAAGTTTTAATATTCTAAGGAGACTCAAACATTTCCAAAAGGACCCAATTTCTAAATTCATTTCTAATTTTGTTAAGCTTTCGACATTGGGACATCAATTAATCAATTTGGTACCGATTTTCGGGCGTTGCGAGGGTGCTAATCCTTCCTCGCACGTAACCGACTCCCGAACCTATTTTCTCAAATGTTCGTAGACCATGTACCCCGTTTTAGTAAACCGAAATGTTTTATTAAAACAAAGGTGATCCGATCACACCTAATAAAGGTCGGTGGCGACTCCCGTTCTATTCGTTTTTTGAAGCCCAAGGTCGATACCCGTTTTCGCCGAAAAATGGTTGCGACAGATTGGCGACTCCACTGGGGACACCGAGAGTCAGGCCGTAAATTGATTGATTTTTGTCCCTTCGATTGAAAGTTGGAAAAATGTTTTGAAAAATCATGTTTCTCTTTGATGCATTCATTTGCGCTATACTGTCAAGTTTTGTGAAATATTTTGGCATTGCATTGTATGACTGCGGTCACACCCTTAAGTGGGAGTGAGAAGCTACTCTTTCGTGAGGTTTTTACCTCCGTTCAAGATAGTGGATCGCTTTCGGAATACATCCGTACCTATGTCTTCGTGAGATTTTTATCTCCGTGCACCCATAGGAAATGTATTCCACGAATCGAACTCGATCCGTATGAGCCTATAATGGGTGAGGATTGAGGAATCTGTGGTTCAGTACCCTTACTTTAGAACCAAACCACATATAGAGAGACCTAAGAGCCCGTTGTAGGTAGAGCCACAGAAACCCTTAGTTGTTACCTTAAATAGGAGTTTGGTTATTTTTTGACTCGCTACTAACTTGTTGTGCTTGGCTTTTATTGCATGGCATTTCATTATAAAAGGTGTTGATTCGCATTCGATTACTAGATAGAAAAGCTTGACATGGAAAAAGGGTTTCTCAATAGAGTGGAGGATAATGCGGCTGTCCAAGTGTGGTCCAAAGAATACAAAGAAGAAAAGGGGGATAGCTTGACAAATGGGGCACGAATCGAGTTATGGGACTTCACCTCAGTATCGTGCGGCTCAAAATGATCTCATGAGAATTAAAGGAAATATGGAACTCATGGGGAAACGAGGACAAACAATCGCTTCTACTATAACTACGGTGATCCGCCTATCTCGCTTGATATCAAGGTAGACGAGTACCTACTCGAGCTATTACCCGCTTTTGGAACCCGCCTACAGCTGTTTCTTCACTTTTGGAGAGGTGGATTTGGTACCTACCGTAGAGGAGTATACAGCTTTGTTTCGATGCCCGAGATTTCAAACTGATAAGGCGTATTCAAGGTTTGCTAATGTGCCGGCATTCTCAAAAAGGCTAATGAACATTACAGAATGAGCGAGCAAAGGACCATGGCCCTGATCAAGCAAAGGGAGATTGTAAGTGCATTCCTTGGAAACACTTGAGGGACTTAATTTTGGCGCATCCTGATAAGAAGAAGAGGGTCGACGTCTTCGCTCTAAGCATCTATGGTTTGGTCATCTTTCCCAAGACGTTAGGGCATGTAGAGGATGCGGTTTCAGACTTATTCGATAAACTTGATAAGGGAATTACACCCGTCCCCGCAGTTTTAGCCGAAACCTTCAGATCACTGAATGCTTGCCGAAGAGCGGGCGAAAGGAGGTTCGTGGGTTCTGCACAGTTATTGTTATCTTGGTTTCACTACCATTTTTGGAAGAGAGAAAAGGCCTCATGCAAAGTCTTCTTCGAGAACTACTCTCCTCTAGAGGAATTAGCAAGTGTACTAGGGAGAGACGACATATCTGGAGAGAAGTGGATGGCGATTCTCCAAAATCTGCAAGTCAAAGATGTAGTATGGAAAGCTCCGTGGATGATCGCTGATGAGATCTTGTATCGGTGTGGAGGATTCGACCGGTTCCTTTACTCGAATATGGGGAGTCACGCGCGTATGCCCCGCTACTAGTAATGAGGCGATGATCGATCGAGGCGCTTCATACCGCGACGACACATGGATTAGACCAATGTGAGTTTTCATACAAGGATGACAACTATAAGAAGAGAGTTCGCGAGATATCAGAAGCATGGACCCAAACCTGGAAAATGAAGAGACTCGCCATAGGGCCCATGGCAACCCCCGAATACGATCAATGGTGGGCCAAAAGAGTCAACGACAATATCCCAAGGCCAATCCAAGGAAATACTCGACCAATAGAAGAACAGCTGCAAGTGATCCCAACTGAATTAGAAATTATCAAGCAAGATTTCGAGAGAAAGAGCCGAGAATTGGGTAAGAGGATAGAGCAGCTTGAAGAAGAAAAGATGCAGTTAGGATTAGATGTTGACGTCCATAAGTTTGAGGCTGAAAAATTTAAAAAAGGGAAAAACAAAGCCAAGAAGATTTGGATAGCTTAAAGACAGATTACAAAGAAGTCTGCGCATGTCTATCGTAACCATGGTCTAGGTAAGACATCGGAACAATGGCGGCAAGAAATTGAAGAAGAAAAATCCAAGACCAATCAGTGGGAGAGGAAATTTCAAGAGGCTCGGGTACGAGAGGACGCTTTGAGCAAGAACCTGTTAGAAAGCCAAAGCGAAAAAGAGGTTGTTGCACCCAAGTAGCGCGAATTAGAAAAATCATCGCGTCGCACCGTAGTCGTAACTCGATCGTCGAATTAAGAGCCAGTCAGAACAAAGTCGAGGAGATGAGAGGAAAGATAGAGGAGCTCGAGACTGCATTACAAGATAGCAAAAACCAAGTGGAGCTCTTTAAAGCAAACAATGAACATTGGAAGGAGCGGCTCCACCATTCCCAAGAACAGATCAGAAACAGAGACTATGTAATGGGCGAAGCTGTGGCTCAAATCCGAGAGGTGGCCGATCATTTGCAAACCTTAGCGGTCCGGGCCGACGCATTAAGTCTAATGTACGAATCAGGATCAGAGCGAGGCCAAAATTTAGCTTGGCTTCTTAGGAAAGTTAGAGACTTAGGCATTAGAGCTAAGTCGTATATGTAATCATCCGTTCTATGAAAGGAAATCTGTTTTCTGGAAAAGTTTATCTAATGGAATTGAATTAAATCAACACCTTTTTTTTCTTGCATTCATTCCACGCATTTGTATTGCATCCATTCGCATACATCACAACATTTGCATAAAGAAGGAGCCTAATTGGTTAAGAACGTGACAGAAGTTACCCTGGAAACCGACGAGAATCAACCTATCATACATTACTACAACACTCGTCGTAAGGCAAAAGCGATGGACCAAAGATACGAACAATTCCAGAAGGACATGGAAGACCAAATGAAGAAGTTTCAGCAAGAATTGAAAGACCAGATGGAAAAGGCTCAAAAGGATATGGTGGCCCAAATGACTCAATTAATGAATGGGATAACAAACAAAGGAAAAGACCCTACAACTAGTACCGGGAAAGAAAGCGAAGGCCATCCTCCAGGATTTACTCCACCCCATGGGGTCTGGCCTCAAAAGGAATTTACAGGCCTGGAACACCCACCTGTATTTCCACCTGCCCATCTAGGACAAGGAGTATTTGCATCAAGTCACGGAACTAACCCAGCTGACCCTATTGTCCCAGATTTGGATGATCCTGTGGAACTAGCTAAGTTAAGAATGAAGGATCAGGGCGCTCAAGACAAGTTTAAAGATCTGGAAGAAAGACTCAGGGCAGTAGAGGGAACTAGAACCTCTTCCGCAATGAGCGTCAAAAAGCTTAGTTTGGTTCCTGGTCTGGTCTTGCCCCCAAAATTTAAAGCACCAGACTTTGAGAAATACGATGGAACAAGGTGCCCAAAGGCGCATCTCATCATGTTTTGTCGGAAAATGGCCTAGCATGAGGACGAAGACAAGTTGCTGATACACTGCTTCCAAGAAAGCTTGATAGGGTCAGCTCTCCGATGGTACAATCAACTAGGAAGAGAAAAGATCCAATCATGGGATGACTTAGCTGCAGCATTCTGTGAACAATATAAACACGCTCTCCGACATAGCGCTGATCGCTAACATTGCGATGATGGAAAAGAAGCCATCCAAAACCTTTAGGCAATATGCTCAAAGGTGGAGAGATGTCTCGGTTCAAGTGGAACCTCCACTAACCAAGACGGAGATCACAAATCCTTTTATTAACACTTTAAGAGCGCCATTCTATGACAGTGGTGGGGAATGCCACAAAGGATTTCGCAGATGTCGTAATATCCGGAGAGCTTATCGAAACGGCATCGAACGGAGAATGGAAGGGTCCAGAAAGCTCTAAAAGGCCATTTAAGAAGAAGGAGCCGAGAAACCCATATGGTAGGGACCGAGAATCACTACACTCCTAATCCATACCCTATCCAACCTCGACCTCAATTCCGCCCAACTCCAAACCTCTACTTTCCTCCTCGTAACCTCTATTATCAAACCCCTCCCCTTATCCCGCCTATACCACTGATGCCCAAAGACCACTCACCATCTTCTCACCAAATACCACAACCGCTCCGAGCCAACCTGAAAATGAACCGAGGCCAACGAGACCCAACCCCAAAAACCTCGGTTGCCCCTATTCCATGACATACGGGAATCAGCCCAAAATTGCTAGAGAAACAACTAATAGCACCGCATTACATAGCACCTTTGAAACCTCCCTATCCTAAATGGTACGATCCTAATGCCAGCTGCATGTACCATGCTGGAAACCAGGGGCATTCCACGGATAATTGCATAGCCTTTAAAAGAAAGGTTCGAGTCTAATTGATGCGGGGCATTTTACGTTTTGATAGGATCGATGCGGTGGCGTAAATCCGCCTCCTAACCATATCAAAGAAACGTGAACGTGGTGACAAATGAAGATGGCCGGCGAGCTAAGAGTCGTGTCTCTGAAATAAAGACGCCATTGGGGAAAATATGGGAAATAATGATGAAAAAGGGTTTACTTGGTCCGCTTGACAAAAATTCCAAGGAGGAAGATACAGAAGGTCAAAGTTTTTGTGTCTTTCATGGCATAGAAGGGCACCGCATCCAATCTTGTGAGAAGTTTAAAGAATTGCTCCAGATATGATGATGAACAATAAGGAGCTTGAGGTCTATGATAAAAAGGAAGAGATCATCGAAAAACATGTATGTGCATCCGAAGATCAATCATCGGGACCCCCTTATAGTGCCGACCGACCTTTGATAATCTACTACGAGGCAAAAAGGGAAGAGGTAAAACCGAATATGATAATCAAAATGCCTTCTCCCTTCCCTTACAAGGAAAGCAAGGCGGTGCCATGGAAGTATGATGTAGGCATTACCATGCCCGGTCGCTACTAGTGACATTAGCGAGGTGGGGCATTTCACCCGTAGCGGGAGGTGTTATTCTCCCAAGATGGTCGAACCAGAAAAGAGAGTCGTAAACGCGAGTCAAAAGGGGAAAGCGCCGATGTATGAAACCGAGGCTGAGGTTGAAGTACAATCTGGACAAGAATCTAAAAGGCCCGTAAGTGAGGACGAAGTACACGAATTTTTGAGGTTTATCAAGCACAAATGAGTATAACATTGTGGAGCAATTGAACAAGCAACCAAAGAAAGATCTCGTTGTTATCTCTCATCATTAAACTCGTAACCACACCGAAACGCTCTATTAAGTGTGTTAAACCAAGCATATGTACCGAGTAATGTACCCGTGGAAAAACTTGATAGGTGGGCAAACAACCTAAACGCAGATAATTTCATCTCCTTCAGCGATGATGAAATACCACCAAATGGAAGGGGCTCCGTCAAGGCACTACATATCACAGCTTATTGCAAAGGATACATAGTACCAAGTGTACTCATTGATAACGGGTCTGCGCTTAACGTCATGCCTTTAGCGACACTATCCAGAATGCCGGTGGATAAGTCTTATTTGAGACCTTGTCATTCCACGGTCAGAGCGTTTGATGGGACGCGACGAGAGGTCATGGGAAAGATAGAGATCCCTCTAGAAGTGGGCCCATGCACATACAATATTGAATTCCAGGTCATGGACATTGCACCTTCATATAACTGCCTCCTAGGAAGACCTTGGATCCATTCAGCTGGGGCAGTCCCTTCATCTCTCCACCAGAAAATAAAGTTTATCATGGATGATCGCTTGATCACAGTCGCTGGTGAGGAAGACATTGTCGCGTCTATCTCCGCTGATGCACCCTACATCGAAGTGAACAAAGATGCAGTAGAATGTTCCTTCCGCTCCTTTGAATTCATCAATGCTACTTTCGTCGCTGAAGGAAGTAAAGCTCCCACGCCCAAGTTATCAAAGAATACCAGGATGGGAATCAAACTAACGGTTGGAAAAGGAGCCCGAGCAAGGAAAGGCTTGGGGAAATACCAGTAAGGGATGGCTAAAGCGCTAAAACCGGTACCCCACAAGGCTCGATGCGGCTTAGGATTTAAGCCCGACATGCAGCAAAGAAGGAAGCAATTGCAAAGGGAGCAAGAAAGAATGATCGCAAGAGTCACAGGTCGAGAATTAGAGTGGAAGCCCATAACATATCCGCCTTTGTCAAAAACGTTTACCTCAGCTGGAATTATATTCCCGGGAAGAGATGACCCACAAAGCATGGTTTTATGGGTAGAAAAGGGTCTACAGGACTTCAGCATAAATGTCATTGGCAAAGGGAATAATGCGATTGGAAATGCTTCGATGATACGCCCTTGTCCTCCAGGATTCACTTTGAACAATTGGACTGCTGTGGATCTCCTTGTAGTTTCCAAATCCCCTCCGGAGTAATGCTCAGTATTAACTTTTTGTATACCCCTAAGCTGTAGGGGAATCTGTTATGAGAGTTTATTTTGTCTATCTAGCTTTTAAATGAAACATGAATAAAGATGCATTTTGTCACGTTCTTTCATTCTCATTAGTTCCACATTCATTTCTTTACCTGTCCCTATATATCCCATATCATCATGTCACGTTTATAGGGTCCGATACCTTGATGTCCCTCTATAGCCTTCTTTCGTTTACCTTTCAGGTGCTCAGATATCAACGACACGAACAATCCTGTTATGAGTCCTAAAATCGACTTCGAGAAGGCTATTTGTGTAGGAGAATTCGAGGTCAAGAAGATGCCAAGACTATACTTCTTCCCCTGCACCTACTAAAAATGGTAGAACAAGAGGATAAACAAATTACGCCTCTATCAAGAATCGGCCGAGACAGTGAATTTAGGAAATGAAGAAAAGAAACAAGAGGTAAAAGTCGGGACCTCCATATCTGAAGACACCAAACACGATCTAATCACCTTGCTCCATGAGTATAAAGACGTGTTCACATGGTCGTATCAAGATATGCCAGGTTTGAACGAAGATATAGCGGTCCATAGACTCCCACTGAAACCCGAATGCAAGCCTATCCAACAGAAGTTAAGGCGGATGAGGCCAGAAATGCTCTTAAAGATAAAGGAAGAAGTAAAGAAACAATTTGATGCTGGATTCCTGCAAGTCTCTAGATATCCAGAATGGGTAGCTAATATAGTCCCAGTACCGAAGAAAGATGGCAAAGTACGAATGTGTGTGGATTACCGTGATTTAAATCGAGCGAGCCCTAAAGATAATTTCCCGTTGCCACACATCGATACATTGGTAGATAACACGGCGAAGAATTCGTTGTTCTCCTTCATGGATGGATTTTCGGGCTACAACCAAATCAAGATGGCTCCCGAGGATATGGAGAAAACTACGTTCACTACAATGTGGGGGACATTCTGCTACAAAGTGATGCCGTTCGGTTTAAAAAATGCCGGGGCAACATATCAAAGAGCCATGGTGACACTGTTCCACGATATGATGCATAAGGAAATAGAAGTCTATGTCGACGATATGATCGCCAAATCTCGAGGAGAAAAAGAGCATGTTGAGAACCTCCGGAAGCTGTTTGAAAGACTGAGAAAATTCCAACTAAAGCTCAATCCCGCCAAATGTACCTTTGGGGCTACCTCGGGAAAATTATTGGGATTCATCGTCAGCGAGAAGGGTATCGAGGTTGATCCGGATAAAATAAAGGCCATACAAGAATTACCGCCGCCGCGCACACAAAAGGAAGTCAGAGGATTTCTAGGGAGATTGAATTACATTGCTCAATTCATTGCTCAACTCACCAAGCAGTGTGATCCAATTTTTCGACTCCTTCGAAAACACAATTCTGGAGAATGGGACAAAGAATGCCAAGAGGCTTTTGACAAAATAAAGCAGTATTTATCTAGTCCTCCGGTGCTAGTACCGCCAACCCTCAGAAGGCCACTAATACTATATCTGACTGTGTCCGAAAACTCAATGGGTTGCGTCTTGGGGCAACATGATGAGTCTGGAAAAAGAGAACAGGCGATCTATTATCTCAGTAAGAAATTCACGGAGTGTGAGACAAGATATCCGACAATCGAAAAATCCTGTTGTGCTCTGGTCTGGGGAAATCGGAGGCTTAGGCAATATGTGCTGTATCATACGACGTGGCTGATTTCGAAGCTAGACCCAATAAAATACATGATGGAGTCGCCTGCACTCTCAGGAAGAATGGCACGATGGCAGATCCTACTATCAGAGTATGACATCGTATACGTAAGCCAGAAATCGATTAAAGGGAGCGCAATAGCTGATTTCTTAGCAACTCGGACAACAGAGGAGTACGAGCCATTGAGATTTGACTTCCTAGACGAAGACTTGATATGCGTTACGGAAAAAGAGTGTGAATCGTCAAAAGAGAAATCATGGAAGATGAGTTTTGATGGCGCGTCAAACGCGTTGGGGCGCGGATTGGAGCGCTTTTAGTGTCACCGTAGGAGGTACCATTACCCCTTTATCGCCAGATTAAATTTCTTACGTACCAACAACATAGCGAGAATATGAGGCTTGCATCATAGGACTTCGCGCAGCTATCGAGCAGAACGTTAAGGTCTTGGCGATCTCGGGGACTCGGCATTGGTAATTTACCAAATCCGTGGAGTTTGGGAAGTAAGGGACTCGAAGTTGGTTAAATATCGCGATCTCGTTATAGAACCGGTCAAGAATTCGAAGAAGTGACTTTTAATTATTTCCCACGGGAGGAAAACCAGTTGGCTGATGCCCTGGCCACTTTGGCTTCAATGTTCAAAGCAAACCGAGAAACAGAAATAATGCCTCTCCAGATGAGCATATACGAGGCCCCAGCGCATTGTTTTAGCATTGACAACGAGGCAGGCGAGCAACCATGGTTCCATGATATCTTAGAATATGTCAAGAATCAAAGATATCCCGAGCAAGCAAATGAGAACGACAAAAGAACAATCAGGAAATTGGCAGCAGGATTCGTTCTCGATAGGGACATCCTGTACAAAAGAGGAAAAGATCAAGTCCTCCTAAGATGTGTGGATACTGTCGAAGCCAGAAAGATACTCGAAGAGGTCCATGAAGGAGTTTGTGGAACGCATGCCAATGGCTTCACTATGGCCAGGCAAATTATGAGGCTCGGTTATTACTGGTTGACATTGGAAAGTGACTGCATTAGTTACGCACGAAGGTGTCACAAATGTCAAGTTTATGGCGATAAAATTCATGCAGCACCTTCACCCCTTCATGTCATGGCTTCCCCGTGGCCCTTTTCTATGTGGGGCATGGATGTTATAGGGCCAATCTCCCCGAAAGCTTCTAATGGACACCGATTCATTTTTGTGGTCATAGATAACTTCACGAAATGGATAGAAGCTGCTTCGTTTGCTAATGTGACAAGGACAGCAGTGTGCAGATTCTTAAAAAAGGAGATCATATGCCGATATGGCTTGCCGGAAAGAATTATTTCAGATAATGCTTTGAATCTGAACAACAAAATGATGAAGGAAGTGTGCGAGCAATTTCAAATAAAGCATCACAATTCCTCACCCTATCGCCCAAAGATGAACGGTGCAGTAGAGGCCGCTAACAAGAATATCAAGAAGATCATTGGGAAGATGACTGAGACGTATAAAGATTGGCACGAGAAACTACCATTCGCTCTATACGCGTATCGCACGTGTGTGCGTACCTCTACGGGGGCAACTCCTTTCTCTCTAGTCTATGGAATGGAAGCCGTGATGCCCATTGAGGTGGAAATCCCCTCCCTGCGAATCTTAATGGAGTCAAAGCTAGAAGAATCTGAATGGGTTCAGGCTCGATATGACCAACTGAATCTGATTGAAGAAAAACGCTTGAAGGCAATTTGTCACGGACAGATGTACCAAAGGAGAATGATCGCACCCATAACAAGAAGGTGCGTCAAGGAATTTCGCGAAGGAGAACTCGTGTTGAGGAAGATTCTCCTATACAAAAGGACTTTCGAGGAAAATGGGCACTTTGAATTGGGAAGGACCATACGTCGTAAAGAGAGCTTTCTCGGGAGGAGCTTTGATCCTCACCAAATGGATGGGAAGGAGTTACCAAATTCGGTGGCTTCGGATGCCGTGAAGAAATATTATGCCTAAAAAAAAAAAAAGAACCGAAAAGGCATCCTAATAAACGGAGAAGGCTTAGGATGAAAACCCGAAAGGGCATCCTAAGGAAGCAATCTGGTCCGAGAAGGCAGAAATGGGTTGAACAAAGAGTCAAACAGCGAGATCATAGTATTGAAGCGGACTCTGAAGCTTAAGAATCTTCTACACGAAAAATCTTGCTCGAAAAGATTCAGGATGAAGAAACATGGAGAAGTTCATACGTCGGATATCTAGAGCATTTACTACAACTAAACTTGTTTCCTTTTATAATGTTCTTTTAATCGAGTCATTCCTCGTCAATTTTCTTGCTGCTTTTGAAATAAATACGAGGAACACCTTTCATGCCTACTTCGCCATTTTCATGCATTTTATGTTTCATTTTAAGGGTAAATAGTGAAATTACACACTCTAAACGAAAAGAATATGGAGCATTATCTGGATGAGAATTGAGTAAATACGGGAGCTTCAAAGCAAGGACAAAGTTCAACAGGGGGCAAAAAAAAAAAAAGACGAGACACGAATTACTTGTAGAACCCGAGGGCAGGTATCAAGCCTGAGGAAGGTCAAGAGTCGAAGCAGTGAGTGCAGGCCATCATGAGAGCCGTAACAAGAAGAGATATATGACAAACAAGCCCAAGACACATGGCATAATCATGTAGGCATTTAGGACAAACACATGCATATCATGACATCATCACGCATGACACATACAGGTACGCCATTAAAACAAGGAGTCTTAACGACGGTTGCGCCAAACCAAGAAGAAAGAAGACATCCGAGTTCCACCAGATGATATATTTTGAGATTCCAGTTGCAAATATCAACTCATATCAGAGAGAAGTGAGTTGAGCCTCAGGTCACACCCTGAGGTGTCTTTTAATTACTTTCCAAAAATATCAACTCATATCAGAGAGAAGTGAGTTGAGCCTCAGGTCACACCCTGAGGTGTCTTTTAATTGCTTTCTAAAAATATCAACTCATATCAGAGAGAAGTGAGTTGAGCCTCAGGTCACACCCTGAGGTGTCTTTTAATTGCTTTCCAAAAATATCAACTCATATCAGAGAGAAGTGAGTTGAGCCTCAGGTCACACCCTGAGGTGTCTTTTAATTGCTTTCCAAAAATATCAACGCATATCAGAGAGAAGTGAGTTGAGCCTCAGGTCACACCCTGAGGTGTCTTTTAATTGCTTTCCAAAAATATCAACTCATATCAGAGAGAAGTGAGTTGAGCCTCGTGTCACACCACGAGGTGTCTTTTAATTGCTTTCCAAAAATATCAACGCATATCAGAGAGAAGTGAGTTGAGCCTCAGGTCACACCCTGAGGTGTCTTTTAATTGCTTTCCAAAAATATCAACTCATATCGAGAGAGAGTGAGTTGAGCCTCAGGTCACACCCTGAGGTGTCTTTTAATTGCTTTCCAAAAATATCAACGCATAACAGAGAGAAGTGAGTTGAGCCTCAGGTCACACCCTGAGGTGTCTTTTAATTACTTTCCAAAAATATCAACGCATAACAGAGAGAAGTGAGTTGAGCCTCGGGTCACACCCTGAGGTGTCTTTTAATTTCTTTTCAAAATATCAACTCATATCAGAGAGAAGTGAGTTGAGCCTAGGGTCACACCCTAAGGTGTCTTTTAATTGCTTTTCAAAATATCCACTCATATCAGAGAGAAGTGAGTTGAGCCTCGGGTCAGACCCTGAGGTGTCTTTTAATTTCTTTTCAAAATATCAACTCATATCAGAGAGAAGTGAGTTGAGCCTCGGGCCACTCCCTGAGGTGTCTTTTAATTTCCGTTTTTCTTTCAATTCCTGCTTGCAAAAATTAGTTCATATTACGAGGGGTCGAAGTATTTTCAATTTCTGTTTGCCAAATTTCAAAAAAAAAAAGAAAAAAGAAAAAAGAAAAAATCATGAGAATGTGATCGAGCCTCGGGGCACCCGCGGAGGTACTTACAGAAGGAAGACTGAAGTCGCATTGAGCAAATTTGACAAAGAAGTTCCAGTGGACAAGGAAGATTGAGCAAGAGCGAAATGAAGCCACAGACTATATCTTTCTGAAGTAGCAGTGGAGAAGAATGAAGGTCGAAGTTTCCCCGGAAGACGAAGTCGGTTCCTCGAAGTCTCAATGGAGAAACCAAAGCCCTGAAATCACAGCAAAGCTGATCAAGGCACTAGTTACTGTACCCTCAAAGGAGCGATGGAATAGGAAATGTCACCTCCCTGAAGATATGACGAGAAGGTGAAGTAGATCAAAGCGACAAGTTACAGTGGAGTTTGACGAGGACCAACAAGTCAAGGCTTGGCCAAGACCGGGCAAAATTGGTTTTTCTATTGTCTTTGCCCTATCATCGTTTCACGACAATAAGCAAAGAGGGGCAGCTGTAAACACCAATTTTGGCCCGGGTCTTTAACCCAGGGCCCAAAACATAAAATTTTAAATGTCCATTTACAAACCTAGGCTCATGGCCCAATTTACAAAAACCAAATAAAATTAGACCCAGATATTAAGCCCAAATCCCTTAACCCATTTACAATCAAACCCTAGCCCATTCACCCTAAGAACCTTTCAGCCGACCAAACCCTAACCCCCTAACCTAAGCGCCGCACACGTGGGCACACGCGCGCCATCTCTGCGCCAAACCCCCCACGATCGTTTGTCTGCCACCCCACGAGCACCATCACCTCGGCCTCCACTGACACCTGCAAACACGCGAGAAAAGGGGCCAAAAAACAGAAGAAACAAACAAAGAAAAAGGATTATTGTATTTTTTTATTTTATTGAAGAATAGGTTATAAAAACCGAACGCAGATCTGTAAAAAAGGGGATCCTTTTTTGGGCATTTTTTTTTTGCAATCAATACAAGAAAACAGTCTCAAAAATACAAAGAAAAAAATCAATCAAAAAACAGTTTCAAAACACAAAGAGAATAGCAAGAGATCTAAACGAAAAAATTTCGATCCAAAAAATCAGAGGAAGAATCAGATCTGAACAATAAAAAGGTGATTTTATTTTTTTATTTTCGAAAATCTCTTGTTTATCGATATCCAGAGATTTTAAAAAGTATAAAAGTAGAAGGGAAGAAGACTCACCTGAAGAAGCCCGTTCGTCGTGTGCGGCGGCCGTCCGTGGCAACTAACGGTGGCCCAAAAAGGGCTTTGAAACCCTAACACAGAGCAGGGACATCTCCCCTTTCCTTTTTTTTAAAACTGCAGCAACCAGAATAAGAAAAAAAGGGAAAAATTGGCACAAATAGCAGCTTTGAAACGCTGTCGTTTCAATGGGTTCCCCAGGCGCCAAAATGGCGTCGTTTTGGGGAACCCGACTCGACCCGACCCGCGAGGGGTTAGATCCGCGTGTTCTTGGTGGGAGGGGCTAATTGCGCATTTAGCCCCTCCGTTTTTTTATAGTTGCAATCAGATTTTCCGTTTCTTTAAAATTAGCCCCAAAGTTTTACCTTATTTTTCAATCAAGTCCCCACTCACGTAGCGCATTTCGAAGGGTGGTCTATTTCCTGATTCAGTCCCCTACCTTTTACGCGCATTTCAAATAAGTCCTCCCTTCTTTATTTTATTTCGAATTGTCCCCAAAATTATCCTTTTTGATTCAATTTGACCCCTTTTTAATATTTTTGTAATTATTATTATTTATTTATATATTGTGCATTATTATTATTACTACTATATTTATTACTTTGTACATATATTGTATATTACTATTGCTATACTTATATCATTTTTGTACATATTTTATACCATCGCATATTATTATTATATTGTTATTATTATTAATATCAGTATTATTATTATTACAATGTTATGTTATACATATTTCATATTATTATTATTATTACTATATCATATATTTTCTATTACTACTAATCACCATTATTATTGTTATTGCATTATTATTTATATATACTAGCTTTACTATTGTTATCGTTACTATATCTATAATAATATTTTGTACATAATTGGTGTTGCATCATCATTATTCACCACATGACCTATTCCCATTTTGAATAACGTTTCTTTAAAATATAATTTAGTTTTTCATCAATTTCACCCAATAAACCAAAAATTTTCAAAAAAAATAAGGCAATATTCCGTGTTTGGAAATTCGAGGACCGTGCCCTATGTGTTGGGTTTCGTTCTCTTGCTTGACCAATAATCGAATGACTGTTGTTATTTTAATAAATGAGTTTTAGGGATAAAGAGACGACCTTGGATTTGAGGATTGAAATTATCGTGTCCTACGTATTGGGTGTGATATTCGGTCCCTTCGAAACGAGGAAGTTTTAATATTCTAAGGAGACTCAAACATTTCCAAAAGGACCCAATTTCTAAATTCATTTCTAATTTTGTTAAGCTTTCGACATTGGGACATCAATTAATCAATTTGGTACCGATTTTCGGCGTTGCGGGTGCTAATCCTTCCTCGCATACGTGAACCGACTCCCGAACCTATTTTCTCAAATGTTCGTAGACCATGTACCCCGTTTTAGTAAACCGAAATGTTTTATTAAAACAAAGGTGATCCGATCACACCTAATAAAGGTCGGTGGCGACTCCCGTTCTATTCGTTTTTTGAAGCCCAAGGTCGATACCCGTTTTCGCCGAAAAATGGTTGCGACATACATCATAAAGCAAAATTTCTTAACCATTCTGCTTCTTTAGATGCAGCGGCTAATGCAATAAATTCTGCTGCCATGGTTGAATCAGTAATACATGTTTGTTTCTTGGAACCCCAAGAAATGGCTCCTCCACCAAGAATGAAGATCCATCCACTAGTAGATGCATGATCTTTCAAACTTGTAATCCAACTAGCATCCGAATACCCTTCTAAAACTGGAGGATATCCATTATAACACAATCCATAGTTAATAGTTTTCTTTAAGTACCTAAGTACTCTATTCAATGCTTGCCAATGCAAACTACTTGGATTATTTGTGTACCTACTCAATTTCATAACAACAAAGACATGCAATATCCGGTCTTGTACAAGTCATTATGTACATAAGACAACCAATTAGACTTGCATATTTCAATTGATCAATTTTCCTACCAAAGCATTAGATACTAATTTTATTTGAGGATCCATGGGTGTAGATGCTGGTATACTGATTGAAAAGATCAAACTTTTTAAGCACATTTTCAATGTAATGTGATTGTGATAAAGCTATACTTGCTTTCATCTCAAAGTTATTTTAATCCCAAGAATAACATCTCACTACACCCATATCCTTCATTGCAAAGTTGTTTGACAAGAATTTCTTTGTGTTTTCTATTTGTTCCAAATCCGTGCCAAAAATGAGCATGTCATCTACATATAAGCAAATTATGACACCTTTTCCATTTTCAAATTTGCTATATATGTACTTATCGGATTCATTTATTTTATAACCATTAGCTAAAACAACATTGTCAAACTTTTGGTGCCATTGTTTTGGTTCTTGTCTAAGTCCATATAAAGATTTAACAAGCTTACATACCTTATGCTCTTGTCCTGGAACAACAAATCCTTCCGGTTGTTCCATGTACACTTCCTCTTCCAATTCACCATTTAAAAATGCAGTTTTAAGATCCATTTGGTGAACAACCAAATTATATATATATGTAAGTGATATTAATAGTCTAATTGTAGTAATTCTTGCTACTGGAGCATAGGTATCAAAGTAATCAATACCTTATTTTTGTGTAAAACCTTTGGCTACCAACCTTGCTTTAAACTTATCAATGGTTCCATCAACCTTCATTTTCTTTTTGAAGATCCATTTACAACCTATATGTTTGGAACCCAGTGGAAGATCAACTAAGATCCAAGTTTGATTTCCCATTATTGAATCCATCTCATCATTTATTGCTTCTTTCCAAAAAGCAGAGTCTTGAGATTTCATTGCCTCTTCAAATGTAATAGGGTCAAATTTTGTATTGTAACAATAAGGTATCTTATTGTATATACTTTCACCTTTTCCTTCTACAAGAAACATCATGAAATCTGGTCCAAAATCTTTGACCTTTTTAATCCTCTTACTTCTTCTTAATTCTTGACAAGATTCATCATTATTATCAATTTGTTCCAATGGAATCTCATTCTCATTTGAAGAATGAATCAATTGTTGTGGCTGTAATTGTCTTGATATAGAATTAAATCTATTTTCATCAACAATAGCATCTCTTGATTCAATAACAGTATTAATTGAAATTGAATCATTTGGTTCAATTACCATGAACCTATATGCCTTGCTATTATATGCATATCCTATAAATATGCATTCAATTCCTTTTTCACCTAACTTTTTACGTTTAGGTGTTGGAACTTTGACAATAGCTCTACAACCCCAAACCTTCAAATAATTAAGGTTTGGTTTCTTTTTCTTCTATTGTTCATAAGGGGTTATTTTAGTTTCCTTATTAGGAACTCTATTCAATATATGACAAGCTATTAGAACAGCTTCTCCCCAAAAACCTTGTCCAAGACCTGAATATGATAACATTGAATTTACCATTTCAGTAAAGACTCTATTTTTCCTTTCAGCTACACCATTTTGTTGTGGTGTATAAGGGGCTGAAACTTGATGGACAATCCCAGTGGATTCAAAATAACTTGGATTATAGTATTCTCCACCTCTATCCGATCTTAAGCACTTGATAAATGATTCACATTGAAGTTCAACTTCAGATTTATAAACTTTAAATTTATCAAGCGTTTCATCTTTCGAATGTAATAAATATACATAACAATATTTAGAACAATCATCAATAAAAGTAACAAAATATTTCTTTCCACCTAATGTAGGAGTATTATGCATGTCACATAAATCACTATGTATCAAATCAAGCAATTTTGTTTTTCTTTTAACCTTAGGGAAAGGGTTTCTTGTAATTTTAGTCAACATACATGTATTGCATTTTTCAATATTATTATTAAAAACAGGAATTAAATCTAACTTATACATGTCATTCAATTTTCTATAATTCAAATGACCTAATCTATAATGCCATAAACAAAAGATTCAACCATATAAGCGAAAATAGTATTTTCATTCTTATTGATAATATTTAGTTTGAACATACTCTCATACATATACCCTTTCCCTACAAAAATTCCTCCCTTAGACAAAATAAATTTATCTGCCTCAAAAACAAGTTTGAAACCAAACTTATTTAACAGACTTCCAGACACTAAATTCTTTCTAACTTTTGGTACATAATATACATCATTTAAGGTTAAAACCTTTCCAGAAGTGAATTGTAGTTCAACAGACCCTTTGGCTTTGATTGCTGCGGTGGAAGAACTTCCCATGTATAAGACATTGTCATTTTCACATTGTGTAAACTTTGTAAACATGCTTTTGTCTTTGCACACGTGTTTGGTTGCTCCAGTATCAATCCACCATGTATTATCATCTTGTGCCATATTAATTTCAGATATCATTGCAACGAACTTTTCGTTATTGTCAGCCTTAGAAGATGATTTCTTCTTTAAGAATCGACATTCATTCTTGAAATGTCCCGACTTACCACAATGATAGCATGAGCCCTTTTGTTTCTTTTTAAACTTAGGTGCTCTATCAATCTGTTTGAACTTTCTCTTGAATGGTTTAGTAGTCTGTACTTCCTCCGTAACATGCACTTTGGCATTTTCAGAATTTAGATTCTGATCTTGCTTTCGATATTCTTCTTCAATACGAAGATGATTTGCCAAAGCCTCAAAAGATATTTCCTCTTTCTTATGTTTTAGACTTCTTTTAAAGTCTTTCCAAGATGGAGGAAGTTTGTCTATTATGGAGGATACAACAATCATTTCATCCATTTTCATATCACATTGTTTGAATTGATTCAAAGATCTTTTCAATATCACGAAATTGTTCCATAACGAACGACCATCAATCATTTGATAATTATTGAAACGATCGACAAGAAATTTCTTACTTGTAACATCTTCGGTCATGTATCTTGTCTCCAATTTGTCCCATAATTCTTTAGCGGTGACCTCATTTTGGTAGGTGTTGAACAAACCATCATATAAACCATTCAATATGTGGCCCATGCACATATAATCAGCATTGTCCCATTTTTGTCTTTCTCGGGTTGCGACAATGATTCGTTTCGATCTCCTCAGTCTTGGGGTATCCAAAACATATGCAATCTTCAAAGTTGATAATAAGAAGTGCATCTTTTACGCCATCGTCGGAAATTGCCACCATCAAACCGATCAAGTTTGACAAAATTGGAAGCCAACTCCCGAGTGTTCCACTTTCGTGAGTTGCGTTAGTCATTATGAAATATAACCTTAAAATTGTTAGTACAAAACTCCTATGAGAAAAATCTCGAACACACGAACAAAAACTCGAATGAAGAAGAAATAGGACAAGGCTCCAAGGCGTGTATCAAATCACTATCTTTAAGGTTATATTCGCCCCACCTATCTTCGATGTGCAAACGCGAGTTCCAAGCAAATTAACCTCGAGGATACAATGAAGCCAATGGCTATTTGCGTTTTGCACTGACGAGAATAGCCCACTACACACTGAGCAATATATGACAAGAAAACCAATTTCTATAAATGATTTCTGCAGTAATACTTTATAGAACAATCTAACAATATTAGAAAATGAAGGAAGAAAGAAAGAATATTAGAATTGTTGGTATTTCTCTAAATGAAATCTGATTCCTATTTATAGGAATTTTCATGTCTCTTTATAGAGACATATTTAATCAATAGGTACCTTTCCGAATAATAATGTTTTTTTTTTTAAAATAAAAACATTATTATTCATTTAATTATAACTATTCAAATAATATTATTTAAATAGTTATAATTCTTTTTCAAAAAATCAAAAGATATAATCTTTTAATTAATTATACCCATTCATTTATAGTTATTGGAAAACTATAAATATTTGAAAATGTTCCAACATATTCATCTTCAAGGTAGGATTCCTTGTCTTTGTTTCTTTTTCATTTGTTTTCCTTATAAAATAACTGACTTTTAATTGGATATGAACAGACTTGTATAACTTGACAAATTTGAAGAAGCTGGATTTAAGTTATAATAGAATTGAGAGCATACATGGTACATATATTTACACCCATTCAATTATGTTTCCAAGTATTAGATGTTGTTATCTCTATGTTCTGAAGCTGAAATTAAACCCATTTTATGCAGGTAATGGAAGACAACTGAGTTTGATCAATTTAGAAGAAATTGATTTGACTAGTAATCTGTTCAACAACAGTATAATGGAAGAGTTAAGTGGGTTTTCAAATCTAAAGACTCTGAATATGAGATTGAATCGACTGAATGGGTTAGTAGATCTTAAAGGTAAAAGAAATAGCTTTTATCACTTCAAAATAATCTTATATATAGTCTTATCAAGCCAGATTGCTTACTTTCAGAAATTTGGCTAACTTTATCTGTGATTCTTCCAGAATTTTGTGCTCTGAGCAATTTAGAGACTCTAGACTTAAGCTCCAATCAGGTGAATCGATTTGTGACTTCTAAAGGTGCGAACTAAAGCAAGTTCTATTTTTCCTACAAAAAATCTGGATTAATTAAGAAAATGGAGCTAACTACAATATTTCAATTACAGGGAATAGATGCTTGAAAAAGTTAAAGATTCTAAATATGGATTCTGTGCAAATCATTTCTCTTGTATCACTCCTACACCCATTTTCATCTGTTAATACCCTGTTCTTAAGACAGAATTCCTTTTTAAACAAAACCATAGTTACTCAAGGTGAGTTACGAGTTAAAACCTGTCATAATTCTTACCAAAAAAAAAAAACTTCATCAATTTTATACAAATTAATATATGTACCAGACATCACATAACACTAATGTCATTTATTTTAATGTACACAGAGTTGCATGTGTTGAGTAACGTGGAGAACCTAATCCTGGATTATACTCCATTGGACATCAACTTTTTGCAAAGCATACGCATCTTGACTTCTCTCAAAACCTTGTCTTTGTTTGACTGTGCTCTAGTTGGCATTTTACCTACTCATCAAGGTAATACAATTACTACATTATTTTAAACATTCATTTTCTTTTCTGATTAGATTTACAATATGGGCGATTTGTTGATTTTCTTTACAATGTTTTCTTTGATCTACGTATTTTTATTGAACCAAATGCATAGAGAACCTCCAAATCAACTTTGCATATCTTATATTTAATTTGTTTTCACAGGTTTATGTTATCTAAACAACCTCGAGGAATTGAGTCTCAATGGAAATGCTCTAGGTGGTGCAGTTGCTCCATGTTTGGGCAACTTGACATCTCTTCGCTATTTGGATATATCTAACGATCAGTTCACTGGAAATATTGCCTCCACTCCCCTCGCTAATCTCACCACGCTTCAATTCCTCTCCCTTTCAAACAATCAACTTCAAGTTCCAATGTCATTCAGGTCTTTTGCTAATCACTCCGATCTTAAAGTCCTTTTAGCCGATCAAAACAATATGGTCGCAGAGCCAACTGCTTTACAAACATGGTGGCCAAAATTTCAACTTAAGATATTCAGCATGTCAAATTGTATGATAGAAGAACATGGGAACCTACAACTTCCTAATTTCCTATATTTCCAACATGATTTGAGAGACGTTGATCTTTCTTATTGTGATTTTGGCGGAATAAGGTTCCCACATTGGTTGCTGGAGAATAATACACGATTGGAACAACTTTACATGATAGATACTTCAATTGTGGGTCCTTTGTTCTTACCATCACATCCTAGTTTCAATCTGAAGGTATTTGATATATCCAATAATAAAGTACATCATGATATTCCAAGGAACTTTTGCTCACTTTTTCCACATTTGGAAGGATTGTTCATGTCGAAAAATGACTTCAAAACTGATATTCCTCCATGTTTGGATGGTTTGAGGAGATTACAAATGTTAGACTTGTCCCATAATGATTTGTTTGGAGAAATACCTGAAGAGTTGCGCATGAGTAGCTCTTTAGCTAATCTTATACTTTCAAATAACAGTTTGAGTGGCAAAATAATCCCCACAGTTTATCATTTAATTATTTTGTTGGAGGAATTACGTTTGGATGGTAACAAGTTTGAGGGAGAGATTTCTTACTTTTCACCCATTAGCATTAAAAATCTCCAAGTGTTAGATGTAAGTGATAATGATATCTCTGGTGAGCTTCCAACATGGTTATGGGATACAATATCTTTGAAAATACTGGATTTCTCTAAAAACAATTTCGAGAGTCCCATTACCATGCAATTATGCAATTTGATCAATCTGGAGTTTCTAGATCTTTCTTCAAATCATTTGTCTGGTACTATTCCATCTTGCTCTAATCTACAAAGGATAAGGCATGTGTATCTGTCCAATAATAGACTTTGGAACACTGTCAAATGCCATTTTTACAAGCTCTTCATTGGTTACGTTGGATTTAAGTGGAAACAATTTTACCGGAAGAATTCCAAATTGGATTAGCACGCTACCGACTTTGAGCGTCCTTCTTCTAAAAGAAAATCAATTTGATGGTGAATTTCCTCCACAGTTATGCAAACTACAGTCATTAAGCATCTTGGACTTTTCACACAATAAACTTTCTGGTCATTTACCTTCCTGTTTGAGTAATTTAACTCTCAAGCCAAGTGAAAAGTCTTACGGTGATTCTGGTGGTTATAGTATTGATTTTTTTGATGACGTAATGGTAGATATGGGACTAACCATATACAATCTCACAGGCTTGGTGAGTGTATATAGAACTTATCCTTTTACCTACCATGAAGAAGAGGTACTATTCTCAACAAAGGGTGCAACATACACTTACAAGGGAAATATTCTTGGCCTGTTGTCGGCAATTGATCTCTCTTGCAACCAACTCACAGGGATCATCCTGCCTGGATTTGGGAATTTGAGTGAAATTAGAGGACTAAACTTATCGCACAACAACTTAACTGGACCTATCCCCTCAACTTTTTCAAAACTCAAGCAGATTGAGAGTTTGGACCTTTCTTACAACAACTTAAGTGGTAGGATCCCCTCTGAACTAACTGAGATGACCGCTTTGGAGGTATTTTCCGTCGCACACAACAACTTGTCAGGGCCTCTCCCCGATGGGAAAAATCAATTTGGGACATTCGATGAGAGCAACTACGAGGGAAACCCTCTTCTTTGTGGACCTCCATTGAACAAGAGTTGTAATGGAGATGATTCACCAACAGCTCCAAATGCAACATCTAGTGAAGAAGAACATGGTCATATAGACATGGTTGATTTTTATATAAGCTTTGCAACTTCCTATGCTATTATATTTTTGACAACTATTCTTGTACTCTACATAAACCCATACTGGAGACGAGCATGTTTTTATTTCATTGAAGATCGTAGCATCGTTTGCTATTTCTTCATTGTGGATAGTCTTCGTCAGTTGCCTTGCTTCAGGAGAAACATCTAGCTCTATGCTTCTTCAATGGTTCTAGATTTCAGGCTCAAGGTCGCAAATATTTGTCTTTGTTTATATTCAGATGGTTTAGTTCAAACTTTTCGTAAGATGGAAGTTCATGTTTCCTAGCCTATTTCTATTTCTGAAACTTAATGCTTGGTTAAGTAATTGTACTTGATTTTAGAATGTATTACGTCCAATTTCCATATCCATATATTATATTCTATTTATTGCACATATCTTTTGTAACAACTCATTTTTGAGTGGTGTCGAAACAGTGATTTCGAGGCCACAAATTCGACGAATGAGTCCGTAAATATTATTATTTAATATTTACGAGTCAAATATAAAATTATTTTGGAATTTGATTTAATTATTTTTGTTAATTTAACGAATAATTAAGTTTAAGTGGTATGTCTCTAAAGTTAAGTGGTTTTAGAAAAAGAGGTCTCAAAACCTTGTTTATATAAATCGTGCCCGTAAATATTAAATATTTATGGAGTGTATTAGGGTCATATTAAAATTTGATTAATAAATTTTAATGTTTAAATAGCTAATTAAGTAAAAAGGACAAATTTGTAAAAGCTGAAAAAATTAATTTTATTACTTAATTGATTAATTTAAGAAAGGTAAAGGGATTTATGTTGCAAATATGCCATATTTAAAAGGGAGGGATGAATGTTGTTTTATTATGTTAAAATGTGTTTTATTAGTTAATTAAAACAAAAGGAAAATATTTTTATTTTTATGTTCTTCTTTCACAACCTGAAAGTTGCCATTGTTGAGTCAAGGAGGTTCGACCAAACTTCTCCCTTTACATGCTTGCATTTTTTAGGTCCGTTTTTAATGTTTTTTTTTTTTTTAAATATTTGTGTTATCATATTAGCTTAATCTAGCTAGCCTAGGAGGTAATTTGCAAAACTATTAAAAGTTTAGGGATTGGTCATGAATGATTTAAGTATGTTTTTGTTCTTAGTTGATGTATTCATGAAGGTGATGGTTTAACTTAAGCCTTTTGTTAAATGAATTTTAGTAATTTAAATGTTTAGGGATTGAATTGTCTAAATGGAAAAACTTCAAGAAGTTGTTGTAAAACCTGATAAATATGGGCTGCAGTAGGTCCCTAGAGTATTCGGGCAGCATGAGTAAGGATTAAATTTAGTGAATGTACAAGTTTAATATTTAGGGGCTAAATTGCATAAAAGGTAAAATATCGGGGAAATTTTGTAAAATGATTATGGAAGGACTTAATTGTATTAAACAGATCATTTAATTGTATTAAACAGATCATTTAAGTGCTAGAATTATATTAGTTAAATAAAATATTATTATTTAGATCATGAAATGCAACAACCGAATTTGAATAAAGGAAAAAAAAGTATTGGATAAGATCATATCTGAATGACCACAAGATAGCTTGCCAAGCAACACTGAAACAAACCCAGAGGAGCAACTTCAAGCCATAACCACTCATGATAGTGAAGGGCTAGATGAACCAAAATTGAGGCAAGAGAATGTGGTCGAGGAAGGTAAGGTTGAGGTCAGTCATGATAAGCCAAAACCGGTGATTACAGAGTACCAAGCTCGTGTGCCATACCCCAATGCGATGAAGAAAGACTACACAGATGAACAATTCGGTAAATTTCTTAAACTTCTAAAGAAATTACATATTAACTTACCATTTCTTGAAGCTCTTTCGCAGAAGCTAGGTTCAAGGAAATTTTTAAAAGAGCTTTTGACAAACAAACAGAAGTTAGACGAGGTGTCGCATGTGGAGCTAAACACAATGTGCTCAGCAATTCTACAAAATAAACTACCACGAAAGTTAAAAGATCCAAGGAGTTTTACAATTCCTTGGTAGTTTATCTGTTGATAATGCTTTAGCTGATTTAGGGGCAAGCATCAATGTTATGTCTTATAAAATGTTTAAACAGCTAGGTCTAGGGAAACCCAAACAAACTAGGATGAGCATTCAATTAGCTGATAAAACTATTAGAATTCATAGGGGTATAATAGAAGATGTACTAGTCAAGATTGACAAATTTATATTCCCAGTAGACTTTGTCGTTTTAAACATGGATGAGGACAATGTTCCTTTAATTTTAGGAAGACCCTTTTTAGCAACTGCCAGAACTAAAATTGATGTTGGTACAGGTGAACTTATACTTCGTGTAGGTGACGAAATGATCACTCTTCAGGCTCTTGACTCGGCCAGGACATCGAGTAATCAAGGTGAAAACATCAACTCTACTAATGACCATTTGGTTCCACCTTCTTTACAGAAAGCACTGAAAAAAAAACACAACTGAGCCAGATCTTAGACCTCATGCCAACAAGGAAATAGCTTATGAGGAGAGAAGGCTTCAGATCGATGAACTAGACAAGTGGAAGACACATTTCAAGGAGAAACTAGGAATACACAAAGCAAAACCGAGGCAACTCCATGACAAACTTAAAGATGAGCCAAACCAATTTAAGATCGGAGATCAGGTATTGTTGAATAAGACAGACCCTCGAATCGCCACTTCAGACCTTAATACAAATGAAGAGATCCCTTTCACGATAGTTAATGTCTTTCCTTACGGAACAGTCGAGGTAACTAATCCCAAGTTCAGCACTTTTAAGGTAAACACCACTCGACTCGAACTATATAATGATCATAAAACTGATAGCATGAACCACCATGATTACGCGAATGAGAGGTAAGTCTAACTTAGGACTTTAAATGAGCGCTTCTCAATAGGCAACCCGAACACTAACCCCATTAATTTTCATATTTTTATTTTTATTTTTATTTTTAGCATCTAACTACAAAATAACCAAATTAATAAAACATAGGCTTCCCTACCACACAGATTTGCACACCGGCGTGGCAGAGATAGTACGAACCAAGGACAAAAAATCTCCAAACCATGGGCAGTGATAAAATGCCACGGCCGTGTAATACGGCCATGGCCGATACTGATTTATCAACATGAGCGTGGTGAACACTACACGGACGTGGGAGAAACAAACGAAGCACAACACGGCCGTGCGATACGGTTATGTGACCCAACACGGGCATGGAAAGCCACTAAATCCTTATTTATATATAAACCCTCTTTTCTACACACTTTCCCCACCAAACCCTTTCCTCTCAACCCCAGCCATCATAGTTTTTCTTCCTTTTTAACCATCCTTACCACTATCACTCAATGCCTAAAGGCAAGGCCAACACTACCATTCCCATGTCGAAGAAGCGAAAAGACCCTAGCACAGTCTCCCCATTTGAAACCGATTTACATGAGTTCATGCCGGCCGCTTCATTGACCCGACAAGCCAAGGACATGTTCTAAAGGAGGTTAGGGAATCACCACACCACGACTTTAGAAATCACACCCACCTCACGAACCATTTAACGATAAGGACTTTTCAATCCATAATTTTCTTTTAATTTTTACACTCTTTTTCTTTATCTTTCTTGTCTTTAAATACATAATTAGTATATTTTGAATTATTCTTATTATTTCCTGGATATTTCTTCACGAGTTACCAAATTTCTTAATCTAGCGCAGTGATTGTTGGCGGCCACCATACCACCACCAGAGGCGCCTCCTCCAACTTATCTTTCACCTCCGAATCAATTTTCTACACTTCCAACTCAAGGAATCCATCTAAAATTCAAGAAGTTTCACCTTTCCCTTTCTTTTTTAAAATAATGCTATTAATCTCTAGAATATCTATCTTTGTACATTGAGGGCAATGTACACCTTAAGTGTGGGGGTGAATTTTAAGCCCTAACCTTTTGCATTATTCTCAAATCCCTGAATTTTGTTGAAAAAATTCTGATTGATTTATGATTTTTATTGATATGTCTTGAATTAAAACATAGGAAGATGTGCATTGATTGTTTAAACTTGAAGGCTTTAGAGAATCAAGCATGATAAGTTGATTTTTGAAAATTAAAAATTTGCTAAGTTATTTTCCCAAGTTTAGGTATTATCTTGAAGTTTGAAGTTCACAAGGTTAACATCAAAAACCAATAATTTCTGTGAGATTTTGAGCCTTTAGAGCATACATTCTTTCGTGCTCACTTTTATTATTGCTTTGAGTAGGTTAATATTGATCTGTTATTCTAGAACTTGCTTCAATTATGCATGTTGAGACCACACTTTTGATTTGATATACTGAGATGATAAAGGCACCTAGGATTTAACCCACTTACTTCCCAAAAAGCCTACCTCCATAATTAACCCCTGGTGAACCCCTTTGATTCTAATTAAATGTTTCTTGATTTACCCTTAATATTAACCCAAGACCTACTCTTTTTGATTCATTAAGAATTTTTCCTATTAACCTTTTTATAGAGGTTTGATTTGAGAAATTGCCTAACAATGTTTTCCATTTCAGTTGTTAAATTGTTATTATTGTACATGATTTGTTCTTAAAAAAAAATTCTGAAAGTATATCCATTATTAGTTCTATGTTTTTATGGGCTTAAACAATAAATCTCACGTCTTTAGAAGAAGCTTGTATTATTAATGTAATTATTCATTATTAGTCTATTTTTCTAGTTAGGTAATTTGTCAATTCGATCTCGATTCTAACCTCCTCTTTCAGCTTGTGACCACACCCCCTAACCAAGCCACGTTACAACCCTTTTTAAAGACCTTTTGATTGATGTATCATCTCAATTTATAGTGGTGGAGATTTGATTTTCATGGAAGCCTTGGTAAAAACTTTTCATGTTGACTATTGAGTGCTTAATTTGTTGTCCCTTAAACACTTCGAGTGATTTGAGTGAATCCTTAGTGAGGATGTTAACTTTGTGATATTTTGAATCAAAGGTGATTATCTAGATAAGGAGGGATACCTATGTTTTTCATGAATAAAATGCTCAACTTGGATTGTTTGAAACTTTGATGTTCTTTTAGTTGAATTCTCAATATATGATTACCTATGGATTATTTCGAAAAATTATTGATAGGAGTTATAAATTGAGAAGAATGAATTTTAATTGTGAGTTGAGAATTTTGCTTGAGGACAAGCAAATGCTTAAGTGTGGGGTATTTGATAAACTGTAATATATACATATTTTAATCCCACATTTGGCATACTTTTGGATGATTTATCCCTTGATTTGATGAATTCGATACTCCTAATCCTTTAAATTTCATGTTTTATATCAGGAGGGCTTAAGAGTCGAAAAGAATGAGAAACTGGCCAAAAAAGGAACAAAATGGGAGGGCTTAAGAGTCGAAAAGAATGAGAAACTGGCCAAAAAAGGAACAAAATGGGCTTACACGGCTTGGAACACCGCACACGGGCAAAACCACACGGCCGTGTGTGCTAAGCGAATCGAACACGACTTGGGCTATCGACCACGGGCCTGTCCCTATCGAAATTAGGATGAATTTTATTCGGATTGAGATACTTGTGGGCCAAGAAAGGCATCTCAAAGCCTATATAAACACCCTAGGAGGCAACCTAAAAGGGGGACGTGGACTAGAGGTTAGGAGTTCGACAGAAGGCCTCTGTTAGGGCTTTTGACAGGAGCAAAGCCAGAGAGAGATGAAATTAGGGAATTATTCCAAGAAAGCCAATTGATCCATCTCAGAAGCCGGAATCACACTCAAGACTGAGGATCTTCCCTTCAATTTCCTTCAGAGGGTTTTAAGGTTTTTCTTTATGTTTTGTTATTTAATTTCTTCTGAGATGTATTCTTTTATATTTATGAACTAAACCCCTCAAATACCTGAGGGGAATGAAACCTAAGACATATCTTGTTATTGTTTTTTGAACTGTATGATAAATACTCGATTTGTTCTTAATTATGTGTTCTTAATTCTTGCTTTAATATTTCAGGATATTGATTCAAGTGTTGATGTGCTTATTCAGAGGAGCAAAAGTCCTTGTTTAAGAGTAGATCTAGCATAGTTAAGTGGAGTTGATCGCACTCCTAGAGATAGCATGACAAAAATCTGCCGAAATAGGGTCAAACCTTATATGGGAGTCTATAGATCGAATTAATGCAACACTAGGGGTTTTAATTAGAAATAGATTTCAATTAATCAACCTAGGGTTAGACATTAGTAGCCTCAAAACAGGTATTAATATAAATTAGGGAATCCTACGGATCAAGTCAAGTGAATAAACCGTCTGGTTCAGAGTTAAATAACAAGTGAAGTCTAGGTGGATTTTTCCTCGGGTATTGTCTTAATCAATTGGTTTTCTCAAAAGTATTCTACCAATTCATTCTCTGTGTCTTAGCATCCTTCACTTAGTAATTAGTTAGATAAACATCAATCCCTTTTATTTTAGGCTAAATAATAGAAAGAAAGGCAGTACTAGTACTTTTGGTTCCCCTGGGTTCGACATTCCGGTCTTGCCACTAAGCTATACTACTGTTCAATAGGTGCGCTTGCCTCAATCGTGGTGATAGTTAGTTTCTAGGCTCGATCATTATTATTATAATTATTAAAGCTTTCAGACACACGATCACCCTGTTTTGAGTTAGAAAATCCTAAGTGTTCATAAGTTTTCGATTCAATCCTGATTCATTCTATTTATATGTTTTGGGTCTCGTAGGCCCATAATAGGGACTATGTGATTATGAATGAAAAGTTTTAAAGTTCAAAAGAAATTTAGGGTTGATTTGGTATGATTTAAGTAAGTTAAGTTTGGAAATGCCTCGTACCCAATTCCGGCATCGAATACTAGTACGGGGTGTTACATGGCAGGTGCTCTCGCCTCGGATCTCATAGCTGTATCCGTTGTTCCTCTCTGACTACTACTGAAACGGTGGAAATGTGCAAGTGTATACAATTGCAACAAGTAATAAAGTGACAAGTAAATATCGAATATCGTACCCACAGGGACTGTAAAAGAATTATTTATAAAAATGATTTTAAACACTTTGGTGAAGGAAAAATATTTGGATTTGAGAAATGATTAAAAACTAAAATACAAAGTAAACTAAACTAAACTAAATAAAATAAAGTTCTAATATACGATTTCAAAAGCTGATTTTAATCAAGATGATATAATTGTGTTGGATTAATTACATTTCTTAACTTAAAATTATTAAACTCATGCTTATACTTGTTACTTAATAAATTCACTAAGAACTCGGTAATTTGCTAACTTATGAACATATTTACAAATCAAAAATCCATTCATCTCTTGTACATATTCCTATGTCAATTTGACCGATAAAACAAATTTATAAAGGTAAACATGTTATTGCACATACATACTTATTAAATTAAATAATCTCTCGTATATTCCTATGTCGATTCAAACAATTAATTCAACCTAATAAGCATATAAAATACTATGTGAGGTAACAAAGCATCCTTACCGTGAAATAGTTTAACCACAAAAATCTTGCAAGTTATGCAAGGCATATGTATCGCCAAATACAATGCTAATCTAATCTTCAGCTACCTTAGAAGAATTAAACATGCACTGATTAAGTATTGTGTCCATTAATTACAATTATAATGCCAGAATAACTTAGGCATGATTTTACTTAATCAAGCATTTTACCGAGGCCTATAATAGCATAAACACGATTTTAATAATTTAAGAAGACGAAATGCAATCAACCCAACACGAATTAAATTCAAGCTAAGCTGATTAAATTAACCATTCCAACAACATAAATATTCATAGATATGTTCATCATAAAAACAACAAAAATTAAAGAGATAGGGAACAAGAATCAAATCTGGTTGTTTTCCGTGGCTTGACTAGGTTGCTCCGTTCTTCCTTCTTTGTTGTCCTCACCGATCAAGGCTACTGCGAACACTCAATTGCTGCTCCAAAATGGCTGAAGAAGACCCCTTTCCCAAGAGGAGAAATTGGCACAAGAGCAAGGAAATAAGAAAATGAGAGGAGAGAAAAGTTGTGAGAGAAGAGATGTAAATGAGAGATGAAGGATGATGGATGATTGATGCTTTGAATGATCAGCCAAGGGGGTTTTTTATAGCTTAATGTTGCAGCTGAAATTTGCTAAAAATAGCAGCCAAAGAGCCACACCTTGGCCTGCTATGTGGCAAAGTTGATGGCTTCAACTTTGCTAAATATAGCTTAGGTCAAATCTACAAAGCCACTTATTGTGGAGGAGGTTGAATGCAACTTTGACAAGTCTTCAAGGGCTTCTTTGCAAGCTTAATTAATTAGCTAATGAGCTGATTTTGGTCAGCATATGGACGATTTAGGCTGTCCAATTCTTTGATGGGTTCGGTTCAATTAGTTTGGTTCAACTAGGCCTTTTTCCATAATTAATTAAGATTAATTTATTTAACCCAAATTAAATTGGGAATAAATTAAAATTAATTAATTTATGATTTAATACACATATTTGGACCGTCTTAGGCTAGAAATTATTTTTCCTTGTTACTTCGAATTGCTTCTCGGTTTTGTTCTTCGAGCAGTGTCTGCCGATCCATTTTTCGCCCTTTGTGCGAATCTGTCAAAAATAGTCAAAATAAATCAAAATTAACTATAAATTCATGATGTTCATTTTTTAACACAATTTAATTATTTTATAATATTTAATTACTTTTCGACAAGAATTTAACCGAAATAGCATGATTTAAACTAAAAAGGGCATGTAAAAATACGTAAATTTTCGTGTTTCCAACTACTCATAATTCATGTGTTTCTAGGTGGTCTACCTCTAGCTGACGTGTTACTCGGTCTCACACTTTGAGCATTATCCTTTTTAGCCAACTCCAGGCAATCCCGAATAAAGTGATCCCGTGATCCACATTTATAACAAACTTTATTATTATACTTGCCCCAACATTCACCAATATGACGTCTCCCACACTGTCTACACTCAGGCTTATTGTTTCTGACACTACCAACACTTGATTCCATTGGAATTTGAGCTTTAGGAATCGTATATTGTTTCACAGGATCTCTACTCAAATGTCCAATCAAAGCATTTAAGCGACTAGTTGCATCTCTGAATCTCTTTGACGAAAAGTGATACAGCTTACTCATCGACCTTTTTCTCTCGTCTCTAGCTTCTGAGTTCGCTTTCTTCTTTTCTTTATTAAGCTCCTCGGCTTTACAAGCTCTTTCAATCAATACCACAAATTCAGTCAAGTCAAGAATTCTGACCAGAAGTTTAATATCTTTATTCAAACCTTCAATGAATCGTTTACACATAGTAGTTTCTGTCAAAATACATTCTCGTGCATACTAGCTCAATCTCACAAATTCTCGCTCGTATTTCGTAACAGACATACGACCCTGTTTCAGCTCAAGGTACTCTTTACGTTTCTGATCTATAAATCGTTGACTGATATATTTCTTCCAGAATTCAGTTTGGAAGAAATCCCAGGTGATTCGTTCTCTCAAAACCACAGATATCAATGTTTTCCACCAATGATACGATGTATCTCTCAACAGTGAAACAACACACTTAAGACATTCATTAGGAGTACATGATAATTCATCAAACACTCTAATGGTATTCTCAAGCCATAATTCAGCTCGCTTGGCATCATCATCAACTGTGGCCCTGAATTCTTCAGCCCCATACTTACAAATCTTATCAACTGGAGGTTTACTCAATTGAATGGGGTCTATAACTTGTGGCGCTACAGGAAATTCTAGGGGTGGAGGTTGTTGAGTAGTCGAATTCGTTCGAACGAACTTCGTGAACCACTCGTTCATCATTTGAAAGAAGACTTACTTTGCCTCTCCCTCGTGACTACTAGTTATCGGTCTAGATTCAGTCGGCGCATTACTCTCAACATCATCAGCTACAGCTCGATCGGGATCTATTTTCTATACGAAAACACACTTTTAGCTGTCAAGAATCATCACACTATCGCAGATATATATATGGCATGTATAGCTAGACTCTCACACTCTACGTTAGTCCTGGAATCGACTAAATCGTAGCCCTGATACTAATCAAATGTAGCACGCCTAACCCATATCCACCGCTGAACTAGGGTTACGGTGCATTACCGATCGAATCATAACATTTAAACAACCATTTCTTACACATCAGCATAGCATAGTTGATCAATAACACAAAGTCCCTTTAAAAGGCCTACAAGGCCTTAAACACGCTTTATAGAAGGTTCGGGACTAAATTGATCTCATACGAAAACTTTGCAAAACTTAGAAAATTTTTCTTTTAAAATAGGGCACATGCCCGTGTAGCTAGGCCATGTGCACGGCCATGCCTTAGACCATGTTTTACCCTGTGTGCAACACTGACTTGGGTCACACGGCCTGTCACACGCCCGTGTGTCTGGCCCATGTGCAACACTGACTTGAATCACACGGCCTGTCACACACATGTGTATCTGGCCCTTGTGCAAATCTGACTTGTTTCAAATTAGGACATTAAAGGACACGGTCAAGACACACGCCCGTGTGTTCACCCATGTGGGCAATTATAGGCCATTTACAAAGCCAAATTACCACTCATATTGAGTCATTCCTACAATCCTCACTCTATATTCAATTCATACCCAATTAATAGTCAAAATCCTACCAAAACATGCACAATTCATACTATAATTTCCTCATTCATTTTCATATACCATTCCAACTCAAAACAAGTATATTTCACGAACCAATTCCATACCAAGAACATATGATTCGCATCTCATTTCAAACCATTTCAATCATGAAACATACTATTTTAATCTCACTAAAGCTTACCATAATGGCTATTCACACAAGACCATATATACACATCACATACACCATTTTCACATAGCAAAACATATACCAAAATCATTCTAAAGTCTCATCCATTATCAAGCCATATCACATGGCAAGATTTTTACATCTCAAAACATTCCACAACCTCACTAGCCTATACATGCCATATACCATAAATACAACTTCCAAAAGGTACCAAAATAGATGTTCGATAGTGTGATTGAGTCGCTGACGATCCCCGGATCCGAGCTAGCTTTAAATACCACTGTAAAATAAAGTAAGACTTCACACAGTAAGCTTTAAAGCTTAGTAAGTTAGTAATATAACACAATTAACTCAACAATTCAAATTCAATATGCTAAATTAACTAGCACTTAATTCAATTCACATCACTACTTAATCTCATCCATGGATATTACTCATTTTCATACCATATCTATAGGTTCATATACAAGCATTTATAATGCTACTCAATCCAACGCTTCTCATCATTCGTTCACATAATCTTCCATCTATCTCATACACAATATCATCAACCACTTAGGTTCTGTACATACCTGTACCAACACGTATTTATCTATCACATTTACTACTTCAATGCTCGATGCCATAATTCATTCGATCCTATTTAAACGTTCGATGAACTCGCACACTTAGTGCCAATTAATTACCTAAAGCTATTGTAATATTGCACACTTAGCGCCATCACATTAAACTAAATTTGTCTCATTATCATACACGTAGTGCCAAATAATACAGCTGATACTTTCTTTATCTCGCATACTTAATTCTATTTATCCCGATAACGATTCAATTTACGCACACTTAGTGCCACATATCTTCGAACTCACATTTCACATTACCAAACTCCACAATCACATTTTCATTCATTTCATTACATATGAACATTGTTTAAATAATACGTATTCTACACGAACTTACCTCGGACGTTGGAACAACGATACTAGTCGATCAATCGAGCATTTTGTCTTGCCTTGATCTAGGTCCGAATTTCTCATTTCTTGATCTATATAATATCAAATTCAACTCATTCAATCTCATCTTTACTCAATTCAATTCACAAACACATAATTAGGGCATTTTGCACTTAGCCCTTATAATTTCACACTTTAGCATTTTAGTCCTTATTTCAAAAATACATCAAATTCACAAAATCCAATTTAATCCATGCTTAGTCGAATTACCATAGTGCCCCTAGCAGCCCACATTTCACATGTATTTCACATTTTGAAACACCCTACACCCGGCCCACGAGCCTGAACCGGATCTGGTATGTTCCTTAAGTAAACCGGTTTTCAAATTCTTTGTTACTTAGAGAAAAATTTTTAAACTTTAGAAAACATTGTTTTGGGTTGGGCTTAGATTGAAACCCATAAAAAAAATAAAATTTGAAAATCCATGTAAGTAAGGTGACAAAATAAATTTTAGGGTTTATTAGTTCAACAAGAAATAAATTTTGTTTTACTTAACTTTAATTAAAATAAATTGTAACATAACCAAGTAAAAATAAACAGAAATAAAGAAAATCCAACTGGGCCTTATGGCCTTATTACATCATTCAAACCCAGAAATAAAATTTAAAATACTAAAATATAATAAAGTCCATATGCTAAATAAATTCTTCAAGTGATGCATGGCCACCTTTAGCTCAATTAGGCAGGTCCATTATTACTCATCACTGAAAAATAATTCCCCAACGGAAGTGAGTCAACAGACTCAATGTGCACACAAGATACTAATATTCAACAAATCGGGCATACACGTTCATATCCAATTCACATTCATATAAAATATGTGATGATGCAACCCAACCCAAGCCTAATGGTCCATCCGCTACACACCACCCGCACTGCCAAGCCACCGCACCGTGGGACTACTAAGTCGACCCTCCATCCGCTACACACCATCGGCGCAAGCGATCATTTGCAATCGACGTGCTCATCGCCCATATACTTTGTGTCATTAGACACTATATTCAAATAATGTAACCGGTTACCAAATTCGGATAATGTAACCGGTTACCATATTCAAATAATGTGACCGTAGTCACCATATTTCGCTTAGTGAGACCGTAGTTATCACCTTCAATTCTCCTTCACATATATCCCAAATGCCCCAATTATTTTATAACATATTCAACATACTTAATTCTCATTCATGTTACTATTCACATGTTCAAAGTATATCACATTCATAATCCTATCAGAAGTAGGAAACGTACCTGGGTACTCCTTACCACGTTTGTGGTACTTAGCCATATTCACATGCTTATGCATATTCATATAATTAATAATTGCCATATAACTTATTGAAGATTAGTATGGGTACACACCTGATTCGTTTAATAGACTCCTTGAGATCCCGAAACTCCCGATCGTTAACTCCTATATTCGGCCATCATGTAAAAACACATTAATAACCTTATTTGGCCTAAAACCAAATCCTAGTGGGATTTGTATTACTACACTTACCTTGTTTGCCGATTTGATTGATAATCAAATCCTGAAGATTGTGTTCTTCTCCCTTAGAATCGGCTAGCCAATAAATCCATTGATTTGATTAGTCTTTGGTTAAAACAAAATAGATCTAAATATTTAGGAGAGAACCTTGGCCGATTATAACCACTTACCTTATGATGAGATTCCAAATCTGAAAAGGATTCCTTTATATGCCTGTCGAAATCCTTATAACTTCGTGTTAGATTAAATCTAATATTGAGACAGAATCATAACCTTAACCAAATATCTATATTTCTTACCTTAGATCCTTGATCCTTCTATTCGATAATGGTAGAAACCTGAGAGACCCCTTGCAGATTCGGCCAAAATTGCTAATAGGATTAGGACCTTGATTTCGATAGAAAGAAAAGGAATTAAACTTGATTGATCTCAGATCTTACCTTTTTGATGTTGTAGTTGATTGCTCCTTCACTTAGAGTCAACAAGGATTCGGCTTTGACAATGGAAACGGAGAAGAACATAGAAGAAAAAGAGATGGATCTTGCTTAAAGAAAATTCGGCAGAGAGGGGGGAAGAGAGCTAGAGAATTTCGGCAACACCGAAAAAAGATGAGAGAAAATCCTTTAACTCTCCCTCTTTAGCTGAATTTATCAGGCCAAGAGTCCTTGACTTGGCCACCACTCTTCCTTGTGATAATATCATCTATTTTATTTAAAATAAAAGTGTTTAATCCATTTTTTATCTCTTAAAAGTAATCCTTTATTTAACACTTTTTAATCATGTATTTATGGAATTAAAACACCTCTTTTTTAAACACATGTGCCGTCCACCCCTTAGCTTGGGAAGCAAAAATAAAACTTCATTTATTTGCTTCCCTTGTGACTCGAACTCAGGCCCATACCTCCTACACATGGCGCCATTTCCATAGGTCCTAAGTGGCATCTTCAGGCCACATTTCCAAGCCTGTTTGTGTGTCAAATTCCTCCAACTTTTTCTTTTAAGGCCCTCTTGCCCTTATTTCCTATTTTAAACATTAAAACTCATCATTTCAGGGTCATTTCCAAGTTTCCTAAAATTTTCGATCGGCTCTGTTTACTTGCCATTTTTCTTACATTCCAAGTTTCCAAAAATGTTCACTTTCCATTTTTGATACATTTCCAAAAATGTTCAGGTTTCTTAAAATGTTCAGGTTTCCTAAAATGTTCAGGTTTCCTAAAATGTTCAAGTTTCCTAAAACGTTCAGGTTTCCCAAAATGTTCAAGTTTCCAAAAATGTTCAAGTTTCCAAAAATGTTCATCTCCATTTCTATGCATTTCTAGGATTCCAAAAATACCAAAAATTTATTCACAGCGCTTAAGACTTGTTATTTCGTACAATTAAACTGAAAATGCATAGGCCCTTTCCAGGATGTTACAGTTCTACCCCCCTTAAACAAAATTTCGTCCCCGAAATTTCCTAACTAAACAATTGAGGGTATTGCTGTCGCATTGTATCCTCTGGCTCCCACGAAGCTTCTTCCGATCCATGATTAGGCCATAACACCTTGACTAGAGGAACTGTCTTCCTTCGTAGTACTTTCACATCACGTTTTAAGATTCGAATCGGCTCTTCCTCGTAGGATAGGTCTGGCCTTAGCTCCATTTCCTCGATTGGTACCACATGGGATGGATCCGATCGGTAACGACGTAACATGGACACATGGAAAACATCGTGCATTTGCTGCAACTCTAGTGGCAACTCCAATTGGTATGCCACTGGCCCAACTCGCTTCAGTATTCTATAGGGCCCTATAAACCTTGGGCTTAGCTTCCCTTTGCGACCGAACCTCATTACCTTCTTCCAGGGTGAGACCTTTAGAAACACTTAGTCTCCTACTTCAAACTCTATCTTCTTCCGTTTAAAGTCGGCGCACGACTTTTGCCTATCAGAGGCTTCCTTCAATCGTGCCCAAATTATCTCAACTTTCTCTTCGGTTTCAGCCACTAACTCTAAGCCCAAAACTCGACGTTCTCCTAACTCGGTCCAACAGGTAGGTGTTCTACACTTCCTACCGTACAGTGCTTCATATGGTGTCATCCGTATACTAGCCTCGATAGTCATTTGTTGTTGTAAAGTAACTCAGCCTAGAGGCAAGTAATCTTCCCAACTTCCTCGGAAGTCCATCACACAGCCTCTTAACATATCTTCCAACACTTGTATAACCCGTTCAGACTGCCCGTCTGATTGTGGATGAAAAGCCGTAGTGAAGTCCAACTTAGTGCCTAAAGCTTGATGAAGTGCTTTCCAAAACCGAGACGTGAACCTTGGGTCTCTATCGGAGATAATCGATACTGGTACTCCGTGTAACCTTACGATCTCCGCCACATATAACTTAGCCAACTTCTGAAGAGAATAACCCATTCCTACTGGGATAAAGTGCGCGGACTTGGTCAAACGATCCACTATCACCCATATCGAGTCCTTCTTAGTAGGCGTAAGGGGAAGCCCACTAACGAAGTCCATGGTAATTCTTTCCCACTTCCATTGGGGAATCTCGATTGGTTGAAACAATCCTGATGGGACTTGGTGTTCAGCCTTAACTTGCTGACAAGTCAGACATTTCCCCACGAATTCAGTCACTTCTCGCTTAAGATCAGACCACCAAAATTGTTCCCTTAGGTCTCTATACAGCTTAATGCCTCCGGGATGCATAGCATAAGGGCTACCATGCGCCTCCCGAAGAATCCTTAGTCTTAACTTCTGATCTTTCGGCATACAGACTTTTCCTTTGTAGCACAATACTCCATCATCATTGACGCTATAACCCTTTACTTCTCCGTTCTGTACTTGCTGTAACTTAGCACTTAGATCCTTATCTGCCAACTGGCCCTCTTTCACCTCATTTAGCCATGTGGGCTTGACTTGTAATTCTGCCAACAGGCTTCCATCATCATAAAGACTTAAGTGGGCGAACATGGCCCTTAGATCCGCCACAACCTTCCTACTTAGAGCATCAGCTACCATATTTGCCTTGCCTGGATGATACTCTATCGAACAATCGTAGTCCTTCAACAATTCCACCCACCGTCGCGGCCTTAAGTTCAACTCTTTCTGAGTCAACAAGTACTTAAGGCTCTTGTGGTCAGTGTAGATCACCGACCTTTCTCCATAAAGGTAGTGTCTCCAAACCTTAAGGGCGAAAACCACTGCTGCTAGCTCCAAGTCATGAGTTGGGTAGTTAACCTCATGCGGCCTTAACTGCCGAGACGCATAAGCGACTACTTTTCCTTCTTGCATTAGCACACAGCCTAACCCTGTGTACGAAGCGTCACAGTATACTACGAAGTCCTTGCCTGCCTCCGGCTGAATTAACACCGGAGCTTCCGTCAACACCTTCTTAAGCTTCTCAAAGCTCTCCTGTTGCTTATTAGTTCATTCAAAGGGTACTTCCTTCCTTAGCAACTTCGTCAAAGGCGCGGCTATTGACGAGAACCCTTCCACAAACCTTCTGTAATAGCCTGTTAAGCCTAGGAAACTTCGAATTTCAGCCACGGACCTAGGTGGTTTCTAATCCAATACTGCTTCGATCTTCCTAGGGTCCACTCTTATTCCTTCTGTGGATACCACATGTCCTAGGAATGCCACCTCCTTTAGCCAAAATTCACACTTGCTGAATTTGGCATAAAGCTTTTTTTCCCTTAACACTCCCAACACCACTCGGAGATGCTCATCATGCTCCTCTTCCGACTTAGAATACACCAGAATATCGTCGATGAACACAACGACGAACCTATCCAAATAGGGTTGGAAAACCTGATTCATCATGTCCATGAACGCGGCTAGAGCGTTCGTCAATCCAAACGGCATCACCACAAACTCAAAATTGCCGTATCTTGTCCTAAAGGCGGTCTTATGAATATCAGCTTCCTTCACCTTCAACTGATGATATCCCGACCTTAGGTCTATCTTCGAGAACACAGCTGCCCCTTTTAGCTGGTCGAACAAGTCATCTATCCTTGGCAAAGGATACTTGTTCTTGATGGTCATCTTATTCAACTGCCGATAGTCTATGCACATTCGCGTAGTTCCGTCCTTCTTCTTCACAAATAGGACCGGTGCTCCCCATGGAGACACACTGGGTCGAATGAACCCACGATCCAACAACTCTTGGATTTGAGCCTTGAGCTCAACTAACTCCTTTGACGCCATTCGATATAGAGCGATTGACACAGGAGTTGTTCCCGGTAGCAAATCTATTCCAAATTCCACCTCCCTATCTGGGGGTATTCCTGGTAATTCCTCCAGAAATACATCCTCAAAATTCCTTACGGTTCTAACTCCCCGAACACCTTCTTCCTTCCCACCTAACGCACTTACGAAGGTTAAGAATGCCTTGCACCCTTTCCTAACCATCTTCTCAGCCTTCAGTGCCGAAACTACGTTAGACAAGTAGTTCCTCCTTTCTCTGATCATCACTACTACTTCATCCTCCGGGGTTCTTAGTTCTATACATTTAGCCGCACAATCCAATACGGCTCGGTGTTCTACTAGCCAATCCATTCCGAGTATAAGCTCAAACTCTTCGAAGGGTAACTCCATTAAGTCAGCCCGAAAGTTTACTCCCTGAATCTCTAGGGGTACATTCCGAAAAATCTTATCTATTACTACGGTTTGGCTTAATGGGCTTACTACAGTTATCTGCTTCTCAGAAAGTTCAGAGTCTAGGCGTAGTGTTTCTACTACACTACATGCAACATATGAATGGGTCGAGCCCACATCAATCAAGGCATAATAAGGCTTGCCATAAATAAAGAACGTACCGGTAATAACATCCAGCGCGTCTCCATCTTCCCTCCAGCGAACCGCATAAACCAAACCCGGTTGCCTTGCTTCTGCATTAGCAGCACCTCGACCCTGTGCTCCTCGGCCTCTACCAGCACCATTATCTCTGTTGGCCGAACCACGACCCCGTGGAGGCTGCTGTCCGCCTCTACCAGCCTGACTAGCATTCCGTGGCCCGTCAACCCTAGGCCTCTTATGACCCTTTCCAGATGGGCCAAAACCTCTTTTGGGCTTATTCCTATCTACCACCTGTTTGGTAGAATCCTTAATACCCTCAGCCACCTTGGCCTTTTCCACAAAAGCAGAGAATTCCCGCTCCTGATGCGGTGCTATCAACAGTCTCAAATCATCTCTTAACTCGTCCTCAAAACGGACACAGCGCTCATGCTCAGTTGCCACCACTCCTCAAGCATAGCGGCTCAACCTCAGAAATTTCGCCTCATATTCGGCGACAGTCTTGCTCCCTTGCACTAGCCCCAGAAAAGCTTTCCTCTGCTCATCAGTTTACCTGGTTCCCACATACTTCTTTTGGTATGCTTCCTTAACGTACTCCCAGGTCAGATCCTCAGCCGTGGCACCGTCCCGAACAGTTAACCACCATTGGTACGCCTCATCGCGCCACAGTGCCACCATCCCTTTCAACTTCTCCTCAGGGGTTAAGTCGAGCTCATCCATAATGCGCTCGATCCGCTTCTAACCAAGATCACCAGATCGGGTGCCACTCCCGACACTCCACGAAACATCTCGGCTCCATTAGCTCGGAGCCACTCAGGTACAGATTTTCGGGTTCCCGAATTGCCACCCGCACCAGCCACCAATTCTAAAACTCACAAAGCACGACCGCGACACAAAGATCTTCTCCCGTCTGAGCTTGTTGCGCCAAAGACCTACACCGGGGTGGTGGTGGTGGTGGTATCTCATTGTCAGAACCCTGACCCGATCTAACGGGTTCTGACACAGTCATCCTTCCTCTACCTCTTCCACGAAGACCACGTCCTCTGGAGCTTATTTCTAGCGTCGAGATCTGGTTAAAAATTTTCATGTATTAGTACTTTGGTTTTCACTTGTTTACTCGCGAAGAAATTTTATGACAAGAGTTTTAGGAGTGGTTCTTTCATATTCATACAAGCATACAGTCTTTTCCATCCATTCATTCATCCATCAAACAAGTATGAACTTTCGTTCATTCAGAAAAACGTTGTAGTTTTCGTTGTTGTTTTCACTACCCAGGGGTATTTTCGTAATTTTATCCTACAGGGGCATTTTCGTAATTTTTCAAAAGAAAAATGTTCCTTGGTGTTTTTGTCGCAAAGTATTTTGAAAATTTCAAAGTCTCGGGGTAATTTGGAAAAATTTTGAAATTCGGGGGTATTTCGGTAATTTTCGACCTCAGAGGTATTTTGGTAATTTTCCATAAATCAGGGTAAATTTGTAAAATTTAATAAATCAGGGATATTTCAAAAGTTGTAGAATTTTGAGGGTTCTTTTTGAAAATTGTTCCTTCTAAGATGGGGATGTTGCAAAAATTTTGGAAATCAGGGTCATTTTGGTAATTTTGTAAGTTAGGGCCAATTTTGTAATTTTTCAAAATCAAGGTATTTTTGATAGTTTGCAATGTAGGGTTTTTGAACATTTATAAAATAATGAAGTTTTAGCAAAACCGTTGAAAAGTTTGACATTTTGTGAATCAAGGGCGTTTTCGTAATTTTACCACTAGCGGTATTTTTGTAATTTTCACAAATCAAAAATTTTTCGGAAAAATTTTATAAATTTAAAAGAAAGGTTTAAGGGTTTTAAAACTAGGGTTTGTTGTTTCGTTCTTCTTTTTTTTTTTTCAAAACATGGCTAGTTCCGTTTCGGGTTTTAGTCATTATGTTTAGCCTATGTCCGAGCCCTCTTTGGTCAGGGTGAACCAAAGCTACGCACCAGGCAGGATTCGAGTGAAGAGAAGGTGAGTCACGCGGACTGCTTAAGTACCAAGCTCTTACCGAAACCATTCCTAGACATGCGCACAGAGGTTGCCACACCACTGAGCCCTCTGAGTTAGGGTGAACCGAAGCTACGCACCAGGTAGGATACCTGCGAAGAAGAGGTGAGTCACTAGGACTGCTTAAATACCAGGCTCTTCCGGATCCAATCCTAGACATGCGTACAGGGGTTACCACACCCTAGCTCAGCGACTTAGCCATAGGTTTGTTTAGTTCATTAATTCTTATGTGTTTGTGTTTGAGTAGACTAGTCCTAGGGTTCAAGTTCCTATCATACTATTCTACGTTTCATGCCTTTTCTACCCTTATACAGTTCATAAATCACAGAATCACACATAAAGTTAGGGGTACTTACTTACCGTGGATCAGCAGTCGGAGACTTAGGTGCCATGTCGAACACCGCTTTATTTCAAAGAAAATCATTTGGGCTCGAATTAAAAATGTTTTGGGCCTTAGCCCACAGGCCGAGAGTTTAAAACTGGGCTCTAATACCAAGCTGAAACACCCTACACCCGCCCACGAGCCTGAACCGGATCTGGTATGTTTCTTAGGTAAACCGGTTTTCAAATTCTTTGTTACTTAGAGAAAAATTTTTAAACTTTAGAAAACATTGTTTTGGGTTGGGCTTAGATTGAAACCCATAAAAAAAATAAAATTTGAAAATCCATGTAAGTAAGGTGACAAAATAAATTTTAGGGTTTATTAGTTCAACAAGAAATAAATTTTGTTTTACTTAACTTTAATTAAAATAAATTGTAACATAACCAAGTAAAAATAAACAGAAATAAAGAAAATCCAACTGGGCCTTATAGCCTTATTACATCATTCAAACCCAGAAATAAAATTTAAAATACTAAAATTTAATAAAGTCCATATGCTAAATAAATTCTTCAAGTGATCCATGGCCACCTTTAGCTCAAATTGACCCGGTCCATTATTACTCATCACCGAAAAATAATTCCCAACGGGTGAGTCAACAGACTCAATGTGCACACAAGACTAATATTCAACAAATCGAGCATACACGTTCATATCCAATTCACATTCATATAAAATATGTGATGATGCAACCCGAACCCAAGCCTAATGGTTCATCCGCTACACACCACCCGTACCTGCCAGTCACACCGTGGGGACTACTAAGTCGACCCTCCATCCGCTACACACCATCGAAGGCGATCATTGCGATCGGCGTGCTCATCGCCTATATACTTTGTGTCATTAGACACTATATTCAAATAATGTAACCGGTTACCAAATTCGGATAATGTAACCGGTTACCATATTCAAATAATGTGACCGTAGTCACCATATTTCGTTAGTGAGACCGTAGTCATCACCTTCAATTCTCCTTCACATATATCCCAAATGCCCCAATTATTTTATAACATATTCAACATACTTAATTCTCATTCATGTTACTATTCACATGTTCAAAGTATATCACATTCATAATCCTATCAGAAGTAGGAAACGTGCACTGGTACTCCTTACCACGTTTGTGGTACTTAGCCATATTCACATGCTTATGCATATTCATATAATTAATAATTGCCATATAACTTATTGAAGATTAGTATGGGTACACACCTGATTCGTTTAATAGACTCCTTGAGATCCCGAAACTCCCGATCTAAAGTTTAGATCTGTTAACTCCTATATTCGGCCATCATGTAAAAACACATTAATAACCTTATTTGGCCTAAAACCAAATCCTAGTGGGATTTGTATTACTACACTTACCTTGTTTGCCGATTTGATTGATAATCAAATCCCGAAGATTGTGTTCTTCTCCCTTAGAATCGGCTAGCCAATAAATCCATTGATTTGATTAGTCTTTGGTTAAAACAAAATAGATCTAAATATTTAGGAGAGAACCTTGGCCGATTATAACCACTTACCTTATGATGAGATTCCAAATCTGAAGAGGATTCCTTTATATGCCTGTCGAAATCCTTATAACTTCGTGTTAGATTAAATCTAATATTGAGACAGAATCATAACCTTAACCAAATATCTATATTTCTTACCTTAGATCCTTGATCCTTCTATTCGATAATGGTAGAAACCTGAGAGACCCCTTGCAGATTCGGCCAAAATTGCTAATAGGATTAGGACCTTGATTTCGATAGAAAGAAAAGGAATTAAACTTGATTGATCTCAGATCTTACCTTTTTGATGTTGTAGTTGATTGCTCCTTCACTTAGAGTCAACAAGGATTCGGCTTTGACAATGGAAACGGAGAAGAACATAGAAGAAAAAGAGATGGATCTTGCTTAAAGAAAATTCGGCAGAGAGGGGGGAAGAGAGCTAGAGAATTTCGGCAACACTGAAAAAAGATGAGAGAAAATCCTTTAACTCTCCCTCTTTAGCTGAATTTATCAGGCCAAGAGTCCTTGACTTGGCCACCACTCTTCCTTGTGATAATATCATCTATTTTATTTAAAATAAAAGTGTTTAATCCATTTTTTATCTCTTAAAAGTAATCCTTTATTTAACACTTTTTAATCATGTATTTATGGAATTAAAACACCTCTTTTTTAAACACATGTGCCGTCCACCCCTTAGCTTGGGAAGCAAAAATAAAACTTCATTTATTTGCTTCCCTTGTGACTCGAACTCAGGCCCATACCTCCTACACATGGCGCCATTTCCATAGGTCCTAAGTGGCATCTTCAGGCCACATTTCCAAGCCTGTTTGTGTGTCAAATTCCTCCAACTTTTTCTTTTAAGGCCCTCTTGCCCTTATTTCCTATTTTAAACATTAAAACTCATCATTTCAGGGTCATTTCCAAGTTTCCTAAAATTTTCGATCGGCTCTGTTTACTTGCCATTTTTCTTACATTCCAAGTTTCCAAAAATGTTCACTTTCCATTTTTGATACATTTCCAAAAATGTTCAGGTTTCCTAAAATGTTCAGGTTTCCCAAAATATTCAAGTTTCCAAAAATGTTCAAGTTTCCAAAAATGTTCAAGTTTCCAAAAATGTTCATCTCCATTTCTATGCATTTCTAGGATTCCAAAAATACCAAAAATTTATTCACAGCGCTTAAGACTTGTCATTTCATACAATTAAACTGAAAATGCATAGGCCCTTTCCAGGATGTTACACATTTCAACACAAAGTTTTCACATTTCTAAATTAAATCCCAAAAATGCATTTTTACACAAAATCACTTTAGAAAATATGTATATCAAGCATCAAACACTTAGTTTTCATCATCAAACATCACAAAGCTCACAAAATAAACAATGGCATAACTCAAAATCATCAATAATTTCATGAATTTAAGCATAGGCTTTATAGAACACAAAGCAACGATCAAAAAAAGTAGAAATTATTGAAAATCAAGCTAAAACCATACCTTAATCAAGCTTGTAAATGTCGAACCCTAAAAACAACTTCCATGGCTTTCTTTTCTTTTGATTTTTGGCTAAGGATGATAGAAAATTGATTTTGTTTTAATAATATTAACTTAATAACCAAATTACTATTTTATCCATTAATTAAAACATTATAAAATCATTCATTTAATGGCCATTTATGTCAAATTCCACTATCAATGGTCTAATATCAACATAAGGAACTTTCATTTGATAAGTCATATCAAATAAGCACTTTTAACTACTAGTACACAGTTTTTACATTTTACGCAATTAGGTCCTTTTTCACAAATCAGCACACAAACGATAAAATTTTCACACAGAACTTTCACACATCCTTTATCACATGCCATAAACATAAAAAATAATATTCACTTATTTCTCTGACCTCGAATTTGTGGTCTCAAAACCACTATTCCGACTAGGGTCTAAATCGGGCTGTTACAACTATTTTGCTTTGTTCTTCAACAAGAAAGGGAACAACCGTAAACGAATGGCATCATCAGTGACACCATCTGAATTGTGTTCAGCTTTAGTTCAAAAGTATTCGCAGCAATGATGGGTCTCACAATACTTGATTCAGCCCCAATTAGAGTAACCTTGGTACAATCGTACATAGTACGAGGAACAAGAGCTGCAGGAGGTAGCTGAATATTCTAATTATCACCCATCTCCTCAGTAATAATGTTGTCCTCTTGTTCGTCTACTATATTCTGTCGACTCTTTCTTGCTTATCTAATCTCTTTACGATTTCTATGAGTAGTACTTTCAACTCACTATCGAAAAGCAATGGCCCCGATGGTTTTCCTCTAGTCATAAACTAAAAGAACATGGCAAAAGCAACTAAAAAGCTAAATTAAAATGTAAAAATTAAATTAAAACAAAAATATAAATTAAACAATGGGTAAATTAATAAAAATTAAGTGTTCCAAATATTTTAGTCATCGGCAACGGTGCCAAAAACTTGATGTGTGTTCACGAAACTAATTAAAAATACAACAAAGACAAGTGCACCTATTGATAAATAGTATGGCTATGGTGAGTAGAGATATCATATCCACGAGGACTAAAAGTATTAGTAATTATTGTTTTCCTATTATTTAGCCAACAATTCGGAGTGATGGGTTTTAAACTAAAATTACTAATTAAATTAACTAAGAACTCAACAGAAAATAAATCAGGAAAATAATAGAATAATAACCAACGAGAAAGACAATACCCAAGAAAGAATCCACCTAGACTTCATCTATTATTATGAATCTGAATTAAACGATTTATTCACTTGGTATCTTGATCCGTAGAAATCTCTAAATTATGTCAATATCTCTTTCAAGAGTAAGAGCAACTAACTATAGGTTGATTAATTGAAATTTCTTTCTAATTAAAACCCCTAATATTACATAACTCGATCTATGGATTCCCTTATTAGATTTGACTCTAATCCAGTAGATTTATGTCATCATATTTCTAGGATTGCATGCAACTCCACTCAATTATGCTAGATCTACTCTTAAATAGGGACTTTTCCTCATCTGATTTAAGCACATTAATCATGAATTAATATCCCAGAAATATTAAAATAAGAAATAAGCACACATAACTGAGAACAAAAATCAAGTATTTATCACGTAAAATAGAAATCAAATAATAGAATTCATCATAGGGTTCATCTTCCCTAGGTATCTAGGGAATTAGTTCATAATTGTAAATAAAAACATCTTAAAGTCAGAATAACCATAAGAAATAAATAGACTAATAAAAACTTCAAAAGAAATTAAAAGGAGGTCTTTGATCTTAATGGAAATCTACTTCAGAGTTGGCTCCAATGGTGTTCTTTGAGTTATTTTCTTCAATGTTCTCTGATGACCCTGGTATCTCTTCTTCTATTTGGTATTTATAGACTTTAGAATGCTCAGAAAGCTTAAAATTTGAGTTTTTCTGCGTGTTTGGGAAGCAAGTTACTTAATCACACAGTTTGGCACATGGCCATGTGTCTAGCCCATGCGGCTTACACGACCGTGTGCCCAGCCCGTATGGGAAGGCCCAGCTCATGTGGCCTCTAAAATCTACTCTTTTTGTCCGATTTTTGCTCGTTTTTCGCTCATTTTGCTCCTAAATGCTCACCTAAGTATAGGAACCTGAATTCAAAGGATTAAGAGCATAAAATTCACCAATTTGCATAAAGAATCGTCCAAAAACACATTAAGAATGAGATTAAAATATGTTACTTTAATCACTCATCACCTCCATTGATTCTTTATTTCATAATCACCATCGCAAACATATGTGGATTTCAAATCAGAATCTATGTATTCATGTTTGTCATTATTAGTCTCCAATTATAATAAACATGATATAATAAACAAATCATAGTAAAATATACCTGAAGATCTTTAACATCATCGTTGTCGCCTTGGCTATTATCACGAGCACTATTACAAGTACTAAAATAACTTTACTTTCATAAGAACATACTACATATAACTTATAGAATCTTATGATACTCTAATAAATTATTTGTACTTTATAATTTAATCTAAAATGTATAATACAATCATTCATCAATAACAAAAAAAAAAATCCTTTAAAGGGGACCAATATCACAAAAACTTATATTTTGCGTTGACAATTAATATATATTTAAACAATTATTTAAAAACTTATATTTTGCGTTGACAATTAATATATATTTAAACAATCATTTAAAAATAATATATTATAAAGTTTTATTAGTAAAACTTATGAACCCATCGATATTCAATAATATAACTTAATAATTTGATCAGACTTAAAACAAATAAATAATAATAATCATACCTCAAAAAAATTTGAAGCTCCTTACCAATTTAAATTATGCTCTATAAATACAAAATCCATGTTGGGATCAAAAAAGTTTTTCACACAGCAACAGGCGAAAGGCAACAAGTAATGGAGAATCAAGAAGTATGTGCTCAATTTGAATAGCAACTAGCAGCAATAAATAGCCATTTGAGGAAGCAAATGAGCCAACGAAACAGAAAAATAAGAGTAATTTTAATGGTCGGAAGCTGAATTTTGGTATTATGGATGAGGCTTAATTGTTCGCAAAGTTGCTACTAATTTAATCCATAACTAAGATAATTAAAAGAGAATCATGCTGATAACGTGTTATAAAATAAAAGACAAAGAATAAAGAACAAAAAGAATGTAAAAGCAAAGAGAGAGCGTATTTTTACTGATCAATCGAGATATTTACAAAACTTCTCCAAAATTTTTATTTATAGGCATAAAAGGTATAAATGAAGTAGAGATCTACTTTTACTGACTATTAAAATTTAAAGTATATAAAAACTTATTTCTATTTTGATGGACGTCCACTTAATAAAATATTTATAACAAAAATTAATTATTTTATTATATTTATATCTCTAAATTGGCGTCAAATTTGTAAATCAATTTAATCAAATTTCCAATAATGAAATAGATTATTTTTAAAACCAAAATCAATAAATTTACGTTCGTATAAAAATATTAGAAGCTAATTCGTGCCAGTTTTTACGTGAAGTGCTAAAATTTTAATCTTAAGCCAATTCAAATAAATGACTGGTTGCTGGTTTCGTTTGTAAAATTTTATTGAAGGAAAGAAAAAAAGAAAAGAATACCACATAATTTGAAGAGTTATATTTATTAAATTATATGAAATTAAAATTAAATTGATAAAAATATATAAGTACTTAAAATTAAATGCGCTATTATATAAATTAAAAAAAGCTGTCATCGAAATTACAAAATTAAAAGAATCTAAATTAAAAGAAAAATCTAGCTTGGGTAAAATTGAAGGCAATGACCTAAAATTTTCCGTACCCATTCGGGCAATAAACTCAAACCACAAATATATAGCAAATTACAACATCTAAAACTTCTGTTTTTTCAACCAAAATAATCTTATTCTAAATTGTTTTGGGCATCGGCCTTGTGAATATAGTCAAAATATAATTTATGCCATGTTCTCGCTTAGTCTAGTTGTCAACTACTTGTATGAGTGTTGGTTCATAATCGTTAGGAGCTACAAAACCATGGAGGTTCATGATGGTTGCAGCTACATTGGCAAGTCCACCATCCGGAACATCATTGCGAAATCTAACACCAGGTGCTAATCCTGGACCTCCAATCGCAATAGGCACCTAATTCAAAATTCCCAAATATATATCAGGAAATTGAAATAATCTTTCCAATCACTCAACAAGAAGATAAAAAAACGAGACTAAATGAAGAAAAACGAATTTTGACAATCCAACATAGCCGCCCCAAAATATGTCAAATAAAACTAGACTCACACCTAGGGTCGAATTTTCTTTCGAGGACAGACTTTGGAAACTTACAGGATGACAAGTATGGGAGGTGAGTATTTGGAGCTGTCCGTTCTTGTCATATAGAGGTTGCCCACACTTATCCCTCTTCACCATGTCTTCAGCATTGCCATGATCTGCGGTCACAACATATATTCCACCAACTTGTTCTATAGCATCAAGGATCATCTTGACAGCTTCATCAGCAGCCTTGCAAGCCACAATTGTAGCCTGGATATCTCCTGTATGACCTACCATATCACCATTTGCTATGTTCACTCGTACCTAAACAAATAATAAAAAGAGATGTTCAGTCTTTCTTCAATTTTTGAATGCCCATTCAATACTAGTCCATTAGTCATCTCACCTGGTCAAATTTGTGGCTCAAAATTGCATCTCTAGCCCTCTCACCAATCTCCAATGCCTTCATCTTAGGTTGAAGATTGAAAGAAATTCCAATATCACTTGGAATTTCCACGTATTTTTCCAATTCAGGGTTGAAATAGCCAGAACGATTTCCATTCCAAAAGAAAGTGACATGTCCAAATTTGACAGTCTCACTGTTGATACAGGAAGGGGAATTAACAAACAACAAAGTGAATTGACAGACATAAAATAGTTAAAAATCTACATTTCACTAAATCATAATTCCAAGATAAATTTAGTCCTATAACTCTTTTCACACAATATAGATGAATATGGTGCGAAACAAGTCTTATGAACCCTCCCTTCTCCTTCTGATCACAACTTGGAGCATGGATTAACTTTAACATTGAGGGACATGTATATAAACTAGGAATTTCAAGATAAAAACTAAAACAAAGGGAATATGTAACTTGAATGATGCTTGATAACAAACACTAGAACATGTATAGGCAAAAGTACGGATTATAGTGACTCGCTAATTCTAAACATACCTGCAGGCAAAAGTACGGATACCATTATACACCAAATATTCACCAGATGTTCTATCAATCTCAGGTGGAGAAACAAGGTAGTGGCTAGGAAGCTTCAACTCTCCATCGTACTGAAGCATTCCAGCATAACGAATTTTAGGGAACCGCAAACGATCAAATTTGTCAAAATCTTGATATTCAAGTGCCTTGGCAAGCATAACCATTCGATCAGCACGGAAGTTGAAAGTAACAACAGCATCACCATCCACTATCGGACCCACAGCCTTATTGTGCTCATCAACAATGACAAAGGGAGGTAAGTACTGGTCGTTTGCATTTTCCCTCAATTTCTTTACGGCTTCGACGGCATTTGTAAACTTGTGTGGGGCTTCACCCAGAACCTGAGCATTCCATCCTCTTTTTACAACATCCCAGTCATTCTGCAAATCCACTTACAAAATTTAGCTTATTAATCCATTCAATAGAGGAGAAACATCCCGATCGGACTGTTTTGACAAGGTAGGGTCTCTTCGTTAAATTGATTCATTGAGTTTTAGCAAAATTTAACCAAAAATCAAAGTCTTCAGTCTTATACACTTTTCAAAGCAGCAGAAAATAACAGACTGCAAATTGTTCGTGCAAAATAATACAATCACCTAATGGGTCTGCATGGTTTTGGAACCTGTAAAAATTATTTCTCACCTCATAACGGTCCATTGTAACATACATGCGACCTCCACCAGATGCAATCCGAGCATCAACACCTTTCTCACGTAAATTTGCAAGGTCATTCTCAATTGTCTCCACAAAGCCTACACTTGAACCATCCGAAACATCACGACCATCAGTGAGAAAGTGAACACGAATTCTTTTAGCACCATGCTCACTAGCTCCCTTAAGCAACAACTGAATTAAAAGATGAATTATTATTAGAGAACTCAAAACTCAAAAAGGTAGGAGCTTGTCCTCAGTCACCAAAATTACCTGCAATTGATCAAGCCGGGAGTGCACACCACCATCACTAAGTAATCCAATGAGGTGCAGAGTTCCCTTTTCAAAAGATTCACTTATATACTTAAATCCTTCTCCCTCGTAAATTTTCCCAGAAGCAAGAGCAAGATCAACAAGCTTAGCCCTACAGTCACAAATGAAATAATATTTTAGAACCTCGCAACAAAGTTAGCTTTGCAAAAGTCCATGCCAAGAGTAAAGAAGGGAAAAAGGTGGTTTGTTCGAAAAGCGGAAGATAATGCAGAATACCATGAAATAGGAAAAGTTTAAAAAAGACATCATGGCATCAAATTTAATTTTCAACATATCAACTATCAGGCATACATGCACACAAAAAGGCAACTAAAATAAGGAAAGGAACCTTACCCTTGAGCAAAAATGCGTCCTGCACCAAGAGCATTGTGACCAACTTCACTATTTCCCATGTCTTCCTCTGTTGGAAGTCCTACAGCAGTTCCGTGAGCTCTGATTAATCTCCATTTTTCAGGGGCGCCCTATCAACAACATAAATTCCACTTAAGTTGGGTCTCCTTGCATTATATTGTATGGGATTCCTTTATGAACCAAAAACAATGTAATAACGTTTAAATCATATATAACCCCTATAGTTTAAGCTTTAAATTAACATATATTCATCTTTCCCACATATTGATAGAATCAAGCACAGATAATTAGAAAGTGTAAATTCTAAAGTCAAATGAATAAAAACTATGTAGAAGTAGCCGCAATAAATAAATTTGTTCATGGATCGGATTATCGAGCATGTTTATCTGAAATTTGAGAGGATTTAGATAGAAATATTAAGCTCAAAAAATGAGTTATGAGTAAAAAATTAGGTCCGTTTAAAATATGAACCGAACTCGGGCCTTGAATTCAAACCTAAGCTCGGCTCAATCCATTTTTCAAAGTTTACAATATTTTATATTATATTATTTTTATATATTATGTAATTTGTAACTGTAAAAATTAAATTCATAATAATATATATTACCACTATAGTGTAAACATTAAAACTGTTAAGCTAACTATATATAAAATTTTAATATATAAAAAAATTTAAATATTATTAAATATTAAATTAAAATAATATAAATATATTTTTTAAAATAAAAAATAATATAATATGAGTAAATTTGGATTAGCCATTTAAAAATATGAATGAGTTTGAACAAAATTTTAACTTCATATTTGAAGTTAAGCAAAACTTGTAAAAATATAAAATATGTTAATATTATGCTTGGTTGGGATATAACTAGACCTGATCATCGTTTGGGTCATATCGATACAAAATTTTAAGCAAGTTTTCAAGGCCCGAGCTTAACCCAACTCGAAAAAGGAGCCTAAAATTTTACCCAAATCTGCCTCAAATAGAAAATGTTAAACCTAAGCTTGACCAAACTCAACCCGCCCGTATTAATATTTTTATATAAAAACAAACTTAAAAAATATAATACATTAAAAACCTCTAAAATAATAGCAAAATTAATAATAAAATAAAAATTATATAATATTTAAATAATAATAAAATAATAGTAATATAATAGCAAAATAACACCAAAGAACAGCGGGGAAAAATTTTTTAAACAAGTTCGGATTAATTCGGTCAAGACAACAAATCTTACCTGAAATTTAAGCCATTTGAAAAATAAATTTTACATTTTATCCAAACCTAGTTCTCAAATCTATATTTTTACTAAAACCTTTGGAGTGAATCTTCAGGCGGCCACACCATAATCACGTCTAGACATACCATCTCCAGCCAGAAAGAATGATATATATAGTTATATTGCGTGTACAATCAGTCAACAAAAACGCACTTATCAAAGTATAAACTAGGAAGTTCAGACATCCTTAAAATTATAAATTCATAAAAGTTGAGTTCTAAAAATAAAAAAAAAAAAAAACTTATACAAGTGACGACCTAAGGTTCAATAAGCCATATATACAACATAGAAAGAGGCAGGAAGCTCAATCACAAAACTAAAGAAACATACTTCGAAAACAAGATGAAAGCTTTATTTGATGGAAGAAATGGGATCGATACCAACTAATAGCGTCAGCAACGATTACCCGAATCAAATAAATTTTGAGAAAATCCCAGATCAAAGCACAATCTTTTACACTGAATTCTTAAAAGGTAAATATAGATATCCAAAAGTGAACCTGTTTGAGAGAATCCATGGTGGGAGTTTGAGCAACATGGATGCAATTGTAGTCATCAGGCTTGTTTTCGCCCCACCCATCCAGAACGACAACGGCGATGGTCTTACCCTTTGGAAGCTTTGGGTGGTCCTCCAACTTCCACGATACCTGTCCTGAACTGGCCATTGATAAATGATAGTTTTACTTTGTTTTCTAGTTTCTGGATGCAACCGAGGAAGCGTTGGATTATATAAGAGAAGGGGAAAATGGAAATAACAGGCGAGAAGGGGGAGAGCGTGAAGCGTTTAGATTTTATATTAACATTGATACAAATGAGGCGATGGCGTAGAGTAGAGAGAAAGCATGGGGAAGACGTAGGAGGTGGTGCAGCGGCACCTGATTATTTCTACTTCGCCTAATATGTCGCATGCGGTAGCATCTAGAGAGTTGAACGTACCGTCTAGAATGTACCTCTTTTTCATTTTACAAAATCTGTCATGCCGCGATTACACATGTATGCTTTTTCGTGGCGTTTCCTTGTTTCTTTGGCTTCATTTTTTTATAGATTGCAAAAATAATATGGTAAATCATCACTTTATTTTTGAAAGGTACAGAATATCACTACATTATATTTAAAGCCATTTAATTATTAATAATTTTTTTAAAAGTATTATTTAATGTTTAAATCTTAAAAAAATATTTTTATATCACATTTTTTTAAAGACAATACTAAATTACTTTTCTTAATTTGCGAATGTGGTAGCGCTCTAGATTTAATTAGAACAGTAATTGCAGTTATTTTTGGTACTTAGGTCTTTTCTCCTCACTTCTCCATATTGTATGAAAAAGAAAAGGTTTCACAAATCTTACACCGTAACATTGCACTGTTTTGGGCTCCGAACATGGGCTTATATTCTCCAGTTTCGACTTGTTTCAACCACATTTGAATTTGAACGTTGGGCTTTGTTGACCTGTTTGACTTTTGACTTGAGCCATTGAACTAAAACTTGGACTTTGAAATTGGACACCTGCAATTGGGCTTATATTTTGAAGGTTTTTTTACTCATATAATATAAAATAAATAAAAAATATCCAGAATGGTATCCAACCACCATTAATTACCGAAATGGTATGTTTAAGGTGGTGGAGAGGCGACATCACCTTTCATTTTTGACACATGTCAATAAGCTATTAAAAAAATAGGCTTTTAATGGTGGAGGTTGGGTGATAGGCGACACTGATCTTAAATACGGGTTTAAATACAGACCTGAATACAAAAAACCGAAAAGGGATGGTACCTACCTGATAGGCAGCACCAATGTCAACTCCTGATGCTGTTGGATGATGGGACGCTACTCTTAAAGGTCTTGTGAATTTGGGGTTTAGGGGACTTTATAACCATAGTCCCCCATTGTGAAAAAAAAAAAAGCAAAATAGAAAAGAGAAGGTAAAAGATGAGACCGTTGAGTTGTAATCTATGAGATGTTTTTTATTATTTATTGAACTTGTATAAATAAGTTTATTATATATTGAAATAATATGATAAAAAATATGATGTGGATGAAACCGTTTAGTATTTTTGTAATGATATTATTGTACTATATTTATTGTATTATATTTATGTGTTTTGATAATTATTTAAAATGGACCACCTTATAAATTAATTACCGAAATATGTTATTCGAAACACATTGTTAAGGTTTCCCATTTCTGTATTTTAACAATGCTTCTCCTATTATTGGGATAAAAAGACCCAAATACAAATTAACTACCGAAATGTGTTTTTTGCAACAAACTAATTGAACTCAATTTTTTTAAAATTACAGATATTAAATGTTTCATTGATTAACGATGATAATCACATATCAAAAACGATTAATTTGATGGTAAGAAAATAGTTATTTGTTACTCACGGGTCCTCTTATAAAGAATTCCACGTCATTTGCGAAATTAAATTGAGTTATATTAACTATTTTGGTAATTTAATATTGTAAGGACCCGTACCGCATATTGAAGGGCCGTTTGAATGGTGTAGGCTATCACCTAGGTCCACGCCTTATGCCATGCTTGGAGGCAGTCGGTTCGGATCAACGACATTGATCCGTATGTTTAATCTGTAGTACGACTTAGTATCTACTTTGGTTGAGCGGTGGCGCCCGGAGACTCACACATTTCATTTGTCATGTGGGGAGCACAATTACTCTGGAGAATGTTGCATTGCAACTCCGGCTCCCAATCGACGGGAGTCCGATCATAGGCGTAAATATGATCTTTGAGCCCGCGGCACTTTGCTATGACTTATTGGGACGCTCTCCAGGTGATGCTGAGGAGAATTTTATAGGTTTGAGATTTTCATGGCTGAAGGCTAATTTCGAGCATTTACCGAGTATTGCCACTGAGCGGGAAGTGATGTGTGCCATTCGAGCATACATTATGCACATTATAGGGAGTGTACTCATGCCGGATGCAAACAACAACAAGGTGCACTTGATGTACCTACCCCTATTATCTGATTTGCATACCATCAGTTCGTATAGTTGGGTTTCAACAATACTAGCTATGTTGTATCGCGAGCTTTGTCAAACAACAAAGCGTCATGATGTGGACATAGGTGGGTGTCTCATATTGCTGCAGTCCTAGGCCCTTTACCGGATGCCATTCTTGGCATCAGTTAGTCACCAAGCATATGTATTCCCACTAGTGAAAAGGGATAGCCACGAATCCCAAACATAAATCGTAAAACGGATATGAAATATATCAAAAAAAAATTAACTTCTAACTTTACATATTTATATCGTCTAATAGTTGGATGGAGAATGGTGTAATATAGTTTACCATTAATATTCCTTGGTTAATACTTCACTAGAAGAGGAAAGTTAAAGGGATAAAAATTGAAATATAACCATTTTTGAGGGATCAAAACGCAATTATAAGATCTGCATTTAAGTACTCGAAAACAAAACAAACTTTTTAATAAAAAAAATCGTTCTTTCAATTTTTAAATTCTTACACCTTTTGAGCTGATTGATAGGATTGTAAAATAATATATGCATTTTGGTTGATTTCACGAACTGAAGCAGTAATCAGAGTCACAAAGATCAGAGCGATACCAATCGATTAATTTCAAAAACATTACATCAATGGCTAGCAATAATGTATGAGGAGAAGAGCAATTGCAGAAGATGGCGGAATTGAGCAAAACCCTAAAAGAAGGAGAAAGAATTCTGGCGCCCACCCGACGACCCGACGGCACCCTCCGCAAACCCATTCGTATTCGGGCCGGGTATGTTCCCCAAGAGGAAGTCGCCATTTACCAGTCTAAAGGTGCCCTGGTATGTCATTTGTCCATTTATATAATGTGTGCATTTCCGTGCATGTAAAATTTCATCTTTTGGCTTGTTTTAGTGATTAAAATTTGAGGAATAGGAAAAGGGTGGCATCAAATTTTGTATTTTATTTTTCATGTGTATGCCTTGCTTGTGTTTATGCACGGATTGATGGATGATGGATGATGGATGATGGATGAAACTTGTTTCCGTGTTTATATTTGGCGTTTTGGAATGTGGGGAGTTTTTGCTTTTGGATTTATGGGTGAGTTTTATAGCTAAAAAGATAATGTTAAAAGTACTTGATTTTCTATAATCTGCTGTTGAATGTGTATACCTTGCTACCAACCATTAGTACTCTACTGTGCCATTCAGCTAAAGTCTAGTAGAGACTTCGTTCTTTGGGGTTATTAGATTCTCTGTTTTAGTTCATGGTATTATCTCCAGCAATTTGTTGTTGCCTTTTTTTAAATGACATTGATGTTTGTTTTAATTGATGATGCAGTGGAAAAAGGAGATGGCATCACAAGTAGTGCCTCCAGGTTATGATCCACCTGCAGATGCAAAACCAAAGACCAAGTCGGCGAAGAAAAATGAACGAAAGAAGGAGAAACGGCTACAAGTATGAAGCTTGTTGCTTCCTTTTTTTCTTTCATGCACTTCCATTTAATTGTTTTTCCAATTTTGGCTCATTTCATTTTCTTGCTTGGTTCATTAAACTATATCATAAGAAAAATGTTTCATTTCTCATCCCTTCTGTTAAACTTCAGTTGGCCTAGATTTACATGTTAGCCTTATGTTTTATCTCTAATTTTCTCCTTTGCAGTTTCGCCCATGCGTGAGCCATGGTTCATTTCAAGCTTCCGAGTAGATGGTCATTTTCTTTTCTTGCTTGGTTCATGCACCATCGCATTTACAGATGCCTGATCAAGCAAGCTCGAATAATTTATTTTTTAAAAACTACAAAAATAAAACTCAGTTAAAGTCAAACCAGATTTCATACGCTAACTTTTGGGCTCTAGTCCACACCCTAAACAAAACTCAAACCTCAAAACACAACAAAAGGGGGTCAAAAGTTCAATAGCTAGGCAGTATCATATATTAAAACCTATTAAAACAAAAAATGCACTCAATTTGTACAACATTCTAAAATCATCCCAAATAATATTAAGAAAACAAAAAGAACTTATTCCATCCTCGCTGAACCGATAACACTGGCAAGCCAGATTTCTGCCAGTTGTTTCTATCTGTTGTATCTGTAAAACACTATCAAACTACTGAGAATAAGGGCTCCTGATTCATATCTCAGATTCAGAGCTTTTCTCCTCTTTAGGGGGTGCAAACTGCCTGCTAAGCCGGGATCTTGTCCAAGGATCCAGAGAAGGTCTTTGTGGTGGCTGAGGAGTAGGTGGCTTCGACTGTCTAAGCTCATTTTCTCTATCAATGAACCTGTTCGAATTTGCAAGCAAAGGATCAAAATGCATGACGCTTCCATGTAAATTCCATCAGACACTTCAGGAGCACAGTTAAACATTTGTTCAGTATGATTACTATCGTCATATCTCATAATAAAAACAAGAGCACTAAAGGCAAATCAACAGTTAATGCATCTGATACCAGACACTAGACTGCATGACTAAACATTTGGAACTCAAAAGTTCCCAAACTCAAAAATCTTCAATCTTTGGGTTAATAGTTTTGGTTAAAGCCAACCTAAACAAATTAATTGAAGAAATTCAGCCAAAAAGTTTCAGTTAGTTGATTCAGAGCTGAGCTTCGTTAGTTCAGTTTCAAGTTTGGTTTTTGCATGAGAACTAACAAAGGCATAACCATTCAAGTTTGAAGCCCAAATGCATATGATATAGAAGCCCAACCAAATATTTTTATTTAATTATAATTATTGAAACATTTTAATTTTATGTTGTCTATATTGTACCAAGCTAAATCAAAATTAAAGTTGGAAACTGGGCTTGCAGTTAGCAGAATAGATAGTATTCTTACTCTATATAGGCCATTGGTGCAGCATCACCAACTCGGATGCGAGTTCGAAGCAGTCTTGTATATCCACCTGCCCTGTCTCTGTAACACATTGGATTGAATCAATATGACAACCATATATAACAAAGAAAGAAACAGGTAGAGAATTCACTTGTATCGATATGCCAGTTCTGTAAATAGCTTGTGAATGACATCATCTCCTCGGACAAAAGCAGCAGCACGCTTTGCATAAAAAGTGAACCCTTGAAGAATTTTGATACGAAACAAGGCAATGTTGAAAATCAGATTTGATCAAAAGAAATACTAGCATAATACAATGGCAGAGTTAACTCCACCTCCCCCTACTTTAATGATAGATGTCAGCAAAATACATATATTAATTTGTAAATGGATAATCTTCTGGTACTTAATGACCATAAACTCTGCTGACCATCACATCATTTTCAGATGCCTTATGAAGAAATGTCTGGTGAAACAACTAAGAAAGGTTCTACATGCCTACCTAGCATGTAAAAACCATAAACAACTGAAACCAGACCAAGACCATTAATCACCATCCTACATATTCCCTTGAACCGTAGATCACTGTAACAAACAAGATATAGGCAACAACTACAACATGACACATCCAAATTTGCAGTTAAAATAGTTTGACGGACTGTTCCAAAAGGCAACTTATATGAGAATTTCATGCTATTTTAACATTTTCCCCATTAAGATGGCAACAATTGGATACAGGACATCAACACTACGTATTTAGCAACAAAACATCAGGACAAGTAACCCTTAGTGCTTCTGTTATTTTAGATTTACCGTTAAACCTAAAATCTTTCGCTTTTACCACTGCAATTCTGTTTCAAACAAGTTGTGAAACTATGAATTACTTCAACACAGAGGCAATAAATTGACAGAACTTAATTTGCTTAAGTAATTTCAAGAGAGAATATCAAGACCAAATTGACAAATGCCACACCATTTAGAAATTAATGGAGTAACAACACTCATTTACTAACACAAAACGTTAACCATGTCAGCATTAGAAAGGAGGCAAAATTTTCCAATGTTGCCCAACCAAGGAAACACTTGCTACAATTGATTAAAATACCTCTTTCCCAAGCTGTACCATGTTATCAGCAAGTCGCCGAATCTCCTTAGCCTGCAATAAAAAAAAGTTGATAAAATGTACAATCCACTTACAGTTTAATGCTAAAAGAAACAGTAAATTAGATAAATTCAAGTAAAATAAATAAAACACAGATTTAATTACTCAGTTAAGAGAAACCCAACAACAAAAATAAGGACTTAAAAGCAAAGGAACTAGAAATATTAACCAATATAACAAAGTAAGGAAACGCATCAAAACCCCAGGAAATCAAAGACACGCTTAAAAGAAAAGAACCTTGGCAACAGTAGTTTCAATGCGCTCGTGCTTTACCAACTGGGAAACCATTGTTCTGCAATTGAAGAATAAAGAAACAATATAAAAAGAGAAAAAATCAAACAACCAATTTTATAAAGGATAATGAAGAACCTGAGCATGGACATGCGATGACCAGTGGGTCGATTAAGCTTCCTGAACTTCGTCATTTAGGGGAGAAAGAGGGAGAAGTCGAGATAGAATGAGGAAGGAAGTACCGAAGTAGGAAAAAGAAAAACCCTAGTTGAACTAAGCAGAAACCTCAATAATGGCAGTTCAAACCCTTCTTTGTCTTTGATAATGAAACTGCAAGTACCATGAAATTCAAACATTTTAGGAACTTTATAACACCTAAAGAAAAAAAAAAGGTGATAGATTAAAAGAAGACAAACCTATTTTGTTACGCTTGGACTTCGGCATCTTCGACGATTAAGGTTTGTCTAAAGGAAGAAGAAAAAAATCCCAAAAAAGCGACTGCGTTGCTCTGCTTATGCAACTCCAAAAGGGGCTTTTCAATGTTACTCCAGTTCTAGATTTGTTAGGGTTTTGAAGGCGGTTTTTATTTTTAAGGATAGAATCGGGTCTGGTGTAGGAGTTCGGGTTATATGGTTATTGGATCAGCCCAAATTTTTTCCAGTTGTTTCAATTATGGGCTTTTAATTGATGCCCACTCTTCTATCTAGGCGAGGTTTCCTTGATTTTCCCAAAAGTTCGGGCTCGAATCTGTTACGAACCTGAATATTTTTTAATTCAAATTTTTCAATCTTGGATCTTTTTGAATTCGAGTTCAGATCGAGCCGAATAGGTTCTAATAGATTCAAATAATTTTTAATTTTACAAGTTATAAATATTTTAATTTTAAATGTAATAATTCATTTTATATTTATACAATGACAACACAATTCAAATTTGCTTTATAAATATATATAATAATGTTCTTTTATCGAAAATAATTAAAGTGTTTATTGTATGTAAAATTTATTATTCTATGATATTATGTGAATTAACAAAATATCTTTTATTGTTCATTATTATATTATATCGACAATTAATTTTGTTATCTTACTCATTAAACATATAAACCTAATATTCATATTCTAAAATATTGATTCTAAAACCCAAGTATATTATACTAAGCTCAATTGTAGCCCAAATCTCAAGTCCAAAATAAAAAGAAATTAACCACAATATCCAAACACAATTTGTAAAAGTTAAACCACAATGCAAAATCTAATTTAATAAAATAATATTTTATTAAGATATTATATTTTTAATAATATTTCGTGTATGAAGGGATCCACTTACATAATGTAGAAACTAAACTAAAGTAGTTTTACAAACTTTCGTAACTATTTATATAATTAATATTTTAACGATCCAACCGTTATATTTTATAGTCTATTCATGTAGACCATGGTGTCAAATTTGATGTAAATTTAATACATTTAACTATTTTTTTTCATGTAAAAAAATTCAACCATTGAATATATATTAATATATAGAGAGAGAGTATTCTATATCCGTATGATAGAGATATTGGATTTGTTCGAAAATTTACATGCATAACAAGTACAACTATATTGATAGGATCGTTAAAATATTAATCACGTAAATAATTATGAAAGTGTGTAAAACTACTTTAGTTTTTATATTATGTAAGTGGATCACCTTTTATGTATTGATAGTTACAATTATAAACATGTATTTTAATATACTAAATTACACCTAACTATTGATGCTATACCTATAATATACTATTAGTTATATATGTTGGCACTTGTAAAATATATTATTTCATTATATACTACTATATCACTTACTATAATAGCAGAGTAGTACATGATATATTAATTATTATAATGTATTATTGTCTATTATTATATTGGTTGAAATAAGCTCTAAATCCTTATACTTTTCGTATATTTAAAAGTTACTCCTACTATATTATATAATGTTATATCATATGACATAAAATATAATATATTAATAGTTTATATATGTATATCAATGATTAAACATTATAATATCACATAGTAATGTATCTTTTATTATAATTTATAGTATAATAATAGTAGTACATTATGTATTAACAATTGAATAACTTTTTATTTTTCTTGTTAAATTTATAAGCCTTATACTTATATTTTAAAACACTTATTCCAAAATTCAAATGTATTATACTAAACCTAAACTCAAATAATATATTCGTTATTACCCAAACTCAAAATAAACTAATTATAACTCAAATCTCAAATCTAAAAAAAAAAAACAAAAATAAACTTAATACCCAAGTACAAATTGTAAAAGTTAAAGCTGGAGATCAACCCGATTGAGTAACAAACAAGTAAAAAATAGTAAGAAATTGAGAAATTGAACACACAAATTTAACGTGAAAAAATCTCTCTAAAGAGAATAAAAATCAACAGGTAAAGATAATTTTAATATAATGGCAAAATAACGAAAAGTACAAAAGATGAGGATAAAAACTATACCTCGAAACCTGAAAACAAAAAAACTTCAAAACATAAACACAAAATTTTCCAAAAGTATTATGAGTTCTAATCTTTTTAATTAGTGTATTTTCTAATACTGTAAAAGAGTCTATTTATAGGCTAAATTCGTAAGTCAAATAATAAAAAAATAATCTAAACTAATAAGAGTTTAACCGAAACAAATAAACAGAGATTAACTGGGAGATTATTCTCAAAATTGATTGAAATATGAGGCATACTCAACAATTTCATTATATATATATAATAGTACAATAGTACATAAGTAGGATTTTAAGACCTTTTGTGCTCCAAAAAGATTGCCAAATGAGCGATAGATTTGAACCCAAATTAGGACTAAAAATATGGGGGCTAACTCAGGCCACTAAAGAGGGTCTGGTAATACAGCCACCCTTGCTTGGCTAGTCTTGGGACAAATTTTGTTCGAACTTGACTAATGAATGGCTCGATACTCAGGCCCTTTTGCCACCGATGCTATGGTATTGGTGGATTGCATATGTAAGTCAACACTAAATATTCACAATAGAGATCGTAAGATATAGAACAAATGCCATAGCATAGGTTGTAACTAGCACTTAAATCCTGCTTCATGCTATTGCAGTTCTTTTTTTAACGTAGTCGCCATCACCTAATTACACTTTCCTTTTGGTCATAAGAGACTGATCTCTTCACTAGGCCAAATTCAAATATTCTAACACCTGGTGTTAATCCAGCCTTTTTATTCAATCAATAATAACATTTTCATTTTAAACCTGAACATATAACCAAACTTTAAATCAAAAAACATAATTAAACTAACCTGATCAAGCAAGCTCAAATAATTTATTTTTTTAAAACTACAAAAATAAAACTCAGTTAAAGTCAAACCAGATTTCATACGCTAGCTTTCGGGCTCTAGTCCACACCCTAAACAAAACTCAAACTTCAAAACACAACAAAAGGGGGTCAAAAGTTCAATAGCTAGGCAGTATCATATATTAAAACCTATTAAAATAAAAAATGCACTCAATTTGTACAACATTCTAAAATCATCCCAAATAATATTAAGAAAACAAAAAGAGCTTATTCCATCCTCATTTGATCAGATGACACTGGCAAGCCGTTTACGCCATTGTTTCTATCTCTGTATCATGAAACACTATCAAACCACTTGAGAATAAGGGCTCTCGATTCATATCTCGATTCGAGCTTTTCTCCTCTTTTGGGGTGCAAAGCGCTCACTAAGCCGGATCTTGTCCAAGGATCCGAGAGAGGGTCTTTGTGGTGGTGAGAGTAGGTGGCTTCATTGCCTAAGCTCATTTTCTCTATCAATGAACTGTTCGAATTTGCAAGCAAAGGATCAAAATGCATGACGCTTCCATGTAAATTCCATCGACACTTCAGAGCACAGATTAAACATTTGTTCAAGTTATGATTACTATCGTCATATCTCATAATAAAAACAAGAGCACTAAAGGCAAATCAACGATTAATGCATCGATACGGACACTAGATCGCATGACTAAACATTTGGAACTCAAAAGTTCCCAAACTCAAAAATCTTCAATCTTTGGGTTAATAGTTTTGGTTAAAGCCAACCTAAACAAATTAATTGAAGAAATTCAGCCAAAAAAAGTTTCATTAGTTGATTCAGAGTCGAGCTTGGTTAGTTCGGTTTCAAGTTTGGTTTTTGCATGAGAACTAATAAAGGCATAACCATTCAAGTTTGAAGCCCAAATGCATATGATATAGAAGCCCAACCAAATATTTTTATTTAATTATAATTATTGAAACATTTTAATTTTATGTTGTCTATATTGTACCAAGCTAAATCAAAATTAAAGTAGGAAACCGGACTTGCGATTAGCGAGAATAGATAGTATTCTTACTCTATATATAGGCCATTGGTGCAAAGATCACCAACTTTCGGATGCGAGTTCAAGCGATCTTGTATATCCACCGCCTGTCTCACGTAACACATTGGATTGAATCAATATGACAACCATATATAACAAAGAAAGAAACAGTAGAGAATTCACTTGTATCGATATGCGATTCAGTAAATAGCTTGTGAATGACATCATCTCCTCGGACAAAAGCAAGCGGCGACGCCTTTGCCGCAAAAAGTGAACCCTTGAAGAATTTTGATACGAAACAAGGCAATGTTGAAAATCGATTTGATCAAAAGAAATACTAGCATAATACAATGGCGAGTTAACTCCACCTCCCCACTTTAATGATAGATGTCGACCAAAATACATGCATTAATTTGTATATGGATAATCTTGTGGTACTTAATGACCATAAACTCTGCGACCATCACATCATTTTCGATGCCTTATGAAGAAATGTCGGTGAAACAACTAAGAAAGGTTCTACATGCCTACCTAGCATGTAAAAACCATAAACAAGCGAAACTGGACCAAGACCATTAATCACCATCCTACATATTCCTTGAACCGTAGATCAATGTAACAAACAAGATATAGGCAACAACTACAACATGACACATCCAAATTTACTGATTAAAATAGTTTGACTGGAATGTTCCAAAAGGCAACTTATATGAGAATTTCATGCTATTTTAACATTTTCCCCATTAAGATGGCAATAATTGGATACAGGACATCAACATTACGTATTTCGCAACAAAACATCGTGACAAGTAACCCTTAGTGCTTCATTATTTTAGATTTACTGATTAAACCTAAAATCTTATGCTTTTACGATGCAATTCTGTTTCAAACAAGTTGTGAAACTATGAATTACTTCAACACAGAGGCAATAAATTGATAGAACTTAATTTGCTTAAGTAATTTCAAGAGAGAATATCAAGACCAAATTGACAAATGTCACACTTGTAACAGCCCAATTTCAATAGTGCCGGAACAGTGATTCGAGATTTCTAAATCTGACGAAAAAGTTAGAAAACTTTGTTAATCGATAATTATAAGTTAAGTGTGATTTTAAAAATATTTTAAAATTAGTGAATTTTGTGAACTAAAAGAATTAATTAGAAAAATTGAGCCAAGAACGAGGTATTGAGACCTCAAATTCATAAAGTGAGCCATAAATATTTCTAAAAATATTTATGGAGTGTCATTAAGTTATTATTAAAGTTTAGTTGAGAAATTTTAACGTTTGGATATGTAATTTAATAAAAAGGACTAAATTGAAAAAGGTGTAAAAGTTGAATTATAGATTAAAAGAAATTATGAAGGACCAAAATGGCAATTATGCCATTTTAAAATGTTGAGGCGGTTTGTATGAATAAAATCTGTGATTTTTTTCAGTTTAAATGTATATATATTATTATATTATTATATTATTATATTATTATATATATAAACAAATAAAAGGAAAGAAAAGGGGGAGGAGAAGAGAGAAAGGAGAGAAGAAAAGAAACAAAACAAAGAAACAGAGAGCATACGAAACAGGGGAGAAGGAAAGAAAAGAAAAAGGAAAAATTAGGGATTTAAAGCTTGAAGTTTAAATTGGTAAGTCAATCAAGTCCTATTCTCTTAATTTTGATGTTTTAGAAGCTTTAAAGCAAGATTTTGATGAAACTAAGTTGATATTTTGAGAGTTTTTAGGTTTTCAAGTGTAGTTGATGTTGAAGAAAAAGATGAATCAGGGATTAAATTGAATGAAATTTAAGTTAGAATTAGTAAGAGGATTAAATTGTAAAGTATGCTATAAGCTGTGTTAGAGGGATTAAATTGGAAGAAATTAGAAATTAAAGTTTTAATATGAATATTAGATAGTCAAGTTGAATATGTAAGGAATTTAAGAAGAAACAAAGTATGAATTAAGTTAAGAAAATAAGTAAACTTAATTAGGATTAAATTGTAAAATGAGTTATAAGAAAACAGTTTTGGGACAGCAGCAGTAAGGTAATTTTGAAAAATCACTAAAAATGGTAGAAATGGAATTAGAAATTTAATGAGATATGAAATTAAAGCTTATTGAGTCTATTTTCATATGAAAGAAACAGAGAAAGAAAAGAAATTCTGTATTTTGAGATATTTAGATTTTGGTAAGACTGGTTCAGAGTGACTTGGAAAAATCATCAAAAATTGTATAAAAATAATTTTGGAACATAATTTATATGGTTAGATTCCTTAATGAGTCTAGTTTTATAAGAAATAAACTATAATATCATATGAATTCTATATAAAAAGTTAATTAATTTTTAGTGAAGAAGGGTAGGAACTGCCTGACAGCAGAACAGGGGTGACTTTAAAGAATAAACTGTACTAATTGGCTAAATCAAAAATTCTGAAAATTTTATGGCAAGAATATATATGAGTCTAGTTTCAGGAAAAATTAACGGTTCTTCATTTCGAGTTCTGTAGCTCTGGAAATAAATAATTTAGTGACTATAACTCAAATGGACAGTTTTGAATATACTTATGAGTAATTAATGAAATTATTGACAATGTTACTTATAGCATGTTATATACATTAAGGATGTGGAATGGAGAGGAGGAGGAGGAAAATATGTATGAATATTTAGGTAGTATAGCTAATTTGAAATGTTTTAGGCTCAGGGACTAAATTGAATAAAAGTAAAACTTTGTGATTAATTTTGTAAAAATGTGGAAATGACCAATTTGTATGAAATGAATTATTTTATTATTTAAAATTGCAAAATTGAATGAAATTATTAATTTAGATTAAGATCGATTGAAAAATCGATGAAAATAGAAAAATTTCCAAAGTGCCCCTGAATCTTGATATTTCTGCAAATTTAACCAAGTAAGTTCGTGTAACTTAATTATGTGATATAAGGAAATATAAGTTGATGGTACATGAAATATTGATATGATGAATTAACTGTTTTATGTTTATGAAGAAACGGCAAGTGAATGATATTTATCATGACATGTAAATATGTGGTTATCTTTAATATGTTAATACAAGGTAATTAAGTATGATGAAACGAGTAATAAATTCAAGTAAGACATGTCGATAAAAATAAATATATTTAAGGGACAATATGTTTGATTTTGATTGATTTCAAATATAAATCCTAGATGAAATAAAATGTCTGATAAATAAATTTGTAATTCCTGTAATGCCTCGTACTCTATTCCTGCGTTGAATACGGGTAAGGGTGTTACAACACCACTTAGAAATTAATGGAATAACAACACCCATTTACTAACACAAAACATTAACCATGTCAGCATTAGAATGGAGGCAAAATTTTCCAATGTTGCCCAACCAAGGAAACACTTGCTACAATTGATTAAAATACCTCTTTCCCAAAGTCATACCATGTTATCGACAAGTCGCCAAATCTCCTTAGCCTGCAATAAAAAAGTTAATAAAATGTACAATCCACTTACGGTTTAATGCTAAAAGAAACAATAAATTAGATAAATTCAAGTAAAACAAATAGAACACGATTTAATTACTCGATTAAGAGAAACCCAACAACAAAAATAAGGACTTAAAAGCAAAGGAACTAGAAATTTTAATCAATATAACAAAGTAAGGAAACATCAAAACCCTCAGAAATCAAAGACACGCTTAAAAGAAAAGAACCTTGGCAACAATGTAGTTTCAATGCACTCGTGCTTTACCAACTGGAAACCATTGTTCTGCGATTGAAGAATAAAGAAACAATATAAAAGAGAAAAAATCAAACAACCAATTTTATAAAGGATAATGAAGAACATGAGCATGGACATGCGATGACCAAATAGTCGATTAAGCTTCACGAACCGTCATTTAGGGGAGAAAGACGGAGAAATCGAGATAGAATGAGGAAGGAAGTACCGAAGTAGGAAAAAGAAAAACCCTAATTAAACTAAGCAGAAACCTCAATAATGGCAATTCAACTGATGGGCTTACGCCAAATCAAAATTGACCCAAGCTCACTGCTGCGTATATGCTCATGAAAACGGTGTTAATCAATTAATATTTTTATCTTTGAATTTAAATTATTTTATTTTAACATTTAATAATTTTATATATTTTTATTTATTAAATTTTTTTATAAAATTATATTAACATTATTTTAATATTTAAATACTTTACATTAGAGTATTATTATATATTTAGTATATATAAAATATTATAAACTTAAAATAAGCCGAAATCAAATATCTGTACAACTTCTAAGCTACCTTTGAGTGGTCTGTTTGGAATTGCTACAAATCTTTCTTTCTCATAATGCACATTGGGACACCATAACAAGCGGTGATGCCCCATTCAAGAAAGGGAGGGTGCAACTTTCTCGAGCCCTACCAACAAATGATCCTATCGTTGGTGCAGTGCTCACATGCATTCGTCGACGAACCACTGCTTGCGATTTCGGTTAAATTGCCGCTTGCGATTTCTTTCTGGAATTGCCTTTACGACCTTTAATTTTCATGGCCTCAAATTCTTTCACCGATTGGTTGCATTGGGAACAATCTACTAGATCCATTCTTTCTCTCAACCATGCATTAAGCACGGCCTTCCGAAAGCGGTCAATGTCCTTGTCTGCACACTTCCCACAAGTTGGCAATAGTAATCGGAGAACCACTTGTATAAAGGATAGCGAAACACCTCGCGGCACATAGCATCCATTAAGCCTCGGTGAGCCACTGCTGCAACCCATTAGCACGGTGGCGGCACACTTCTCCAGATCCTGAATCTCATCTTTGGAAAGATATGCTCCCTATACCAACCAAAAGCACACAAATGCATATCCAAAATTAATGCAAAGGAACAAAAAGAAGAGCACGACATGAGTAACATACAACATATGGCAATAGTAACAAGCATACCACTTCCATGGCGAAATATAAGTAAAGGTCATGGCTTTTCAAGCGTCAGAGCTTGAGTTCTTGTTGTTGCTAGTACGATTCCACCTTTTCCCTATATTATATTGTTCGTTAAGAAAGAAATTATTTACGAACATCATTCCATGTAAAGCAAAATGGAATGAAGATTAGTGATTCAAGTTAACAGAGCAAAAAGTGGCATTTTCTATCAATGTATGATAAATGCTTTGCCTTCGAAAAATCCAACAAATAATAAGAGAAATGGATAAATCACCTCAAAATTTTGATCCCTAAACCGCTCTCAAATTCAGACTTGTGTGCTACTAAGGTCTCCACCGGGATTTAACAAATAAAAGGCATCCAAGGATCTATCGGAGGAAAAGCGGCGACATTTGTACAAGCTAGCTCATGATATCGCGACTTCTCTCAAGTGTGATAGAGATATCGCCTCTGAAGGCATTCGATAAACCTCCTGCTGCCTTAGTATTGGTAGACTTTCCCATGGAAGCATCTCATACACACAGATCCTTGTATAGTCGGTTGTTACAATAAATAAAGTAAATAAAAAGGGAAAAGGATGGACTTTCAAGGGGAAAAGTTGAAAAAACAAAAGAATAATCAAACCACGAAGATCTTTGGCAAAAGCAAATATGAGGTGAAAAAATGCTATTAGAGGACAACCACCTTCTTGGAGCAAGATAAACTCATGCTATATTGATATGCCCCAAATGAAAATATATATAATAAACCATAACAAGTTCACCAACTGGACATCCAAGTCTAACACCAAAATTATCGGTTCTCTACGGATGGCATCCTCCATATGAAGCTCATTCAACTCGTCACGTATTAGTTGGGAGGCCAATGCGAGACACATCATCAATGCCATTAGACTGAGAATTTTCTTGTTCGTGATGTTCAAGCTTGCTAGTGTAGCATCCTTTTCTTAAACACTGCTTTGAAAGGCATGCTTCTTCAATGTCAAACTTTGCGGCTCAAGAATGAGTTTAAGGTAACTCTCATTTATGTCCATTTTGCATTTAGATTTGAGATCCTGCACGAGCTTCTTATGCACTCGTGTTCAAGCTTCATGATCCAAGCGATCCCAAGAAGCACATGCCTCCATGGACCCAACCATGAATCTTCTAAATTCTTGGACGCAGGCGATGCATATATATATTTCATACATCGATAGTCAATTTCAACATGAAATGCCAAATTACATACTGAGACTTTGGGTAGTTTACTAAAATGTAGCCAAAGGAGACAAGTTGAAGAACTTGTGAATCAAGTTTTGTGAACACCAGTTGGCCACTTCGGTGATCTAATCCCAAATCACAATAATTGTGTCAAAAATGAATGGACACATATTTGATGAAAAGAGAATACCTACCTCAACAGTTTACCAAGTTGATGATCAACCTTCTTTCTAACCATCCACCACAAAGACCTCATTACTTTTTGTATCTTCTAAAGGATAAATGAAAAGATGTCATGAAGTTCTCTTCCAATATCATTTTGAATACCGGAACAACATTATCAACCACGGTGGAACCCCATGGACAATGCCACTTTTTACAGAATTCATCACGGTGGCAATTCTGACAAGCCCTTGCATTATCATCATTAGGAGCAAAGATCATCCGAAACTTCAGAAATTTTTCCGACATTTTTAGTATCTAGTGCATTAATATAATGTTAATTTTTAATTATACATATTTCTATTAAAGAAAATACCTTCTAAAACTGAATCCAGAGGCAAAGCAAAACGACAGGTTGATTCTTAGAATTCAACCATGTTGTGCGGAAGCGTGTAAAAGAGTATAATTATTGTACTGAAAAATCACACTGAGTTCAATTCCCAGGAAAGAGAGGTGGATCACGAGGATCACTTAAGTACCGGATCTTTCCTAGCCGAATATCCTCTATCGTAATTTAATAGCACAATAAATAACTACAATCACACTCACAAGATATGAAAAATAAATAATAAAGAACACCAGAATTTTAACGAGGTTTGGCAAATTTTGCCTACGTCCTCGGGCACTACCAAATATATTTCACTCCAAAATTACAAGTGAAAATATACAAATAGGGAGAGAGAACAATGCCTTAAGTAGAGAATGGCAAATGTTGGGATGAAGAAAATGAGCAATGGTTAGGCCTATTTATAGTTGAGGTTCAGGGATCAATCTTGCAAAGTACCTATTCAAATAGGGACCAAAATTGCAATTATCCCATGTTAATTTCAACTCAACTTTCGGTGCCTAATTTCTACACTTTCTACCGCCTCCACTTTGAAGCCTCCATCTTTGACTTTTCAAAGATGGGTTGTTACTAATAATCTCCACCTTGAAGATTTGATTAGAATAATCTTATCTTCACATAATTCTTTTTGCCTTTGCCAACAATACTTGATTGTGCCTTCTTCAACTGTTAAACTTGCAGGATATTGATCAATTTCAAACAAATCTTCGAACTTGGTTGCTGTTACCACCTTGGTCATCATATCTGCGGGATTATCTGCAGTCTTAATCTTCCGGGCGAATCTTCCCTTCATCAATAATTTCCGCACAAATAGAATCGCACGTCGATATGCTTTGTACGTGCATGATAGACTTGATTCTTTGCTAAATGAATAGCACTTTGACTATCACAATACACATTAATATGCTCCTGAACCAATCCCAAGATTTTAACCATACCTTGTAACCAAATAGCTTCCTTTACACCTCTCTTTACATACTATGTACTAAACCTCGTGGTTGACAATGCAACCAATCAGAGATCGAGTAGACTTCCAACCGATTGGTCCTCCAAAGAAGTGTAAACACGTAACCAGGGTTGATCTTCGTTTATCCAAATCACCGGCATAGTCGAAACAAAGTACCCCAAAACACCTTCACCAAGTGTATTATCCTCGCTTGAACAAGTAATCCAAAATCCACGGTCTTTTGAATATACCGTAGAATCCATTTCACAGCTTGCCAATGTCCTTTTCGAGATTATGCATATACCGCTCACTATACTAATCGCCTGTGAAATGTCGGGTCTTGTACACACCATTGCATACATCAAGCTACCCACTGCATTGAAGTACGGAACTTGCAACATGTATTCTCGTTCCGTATTTGTCGAAGGAGATAGTTGTATAGAAAGCTTGAAATTAGAAGCCAATGGGGTACTTACAGGTTTTGTCTGCTCGTTCATGCCAAACTGCTATAGTACCTTCTTCAAATACTGCTTCTGGGACAAGCTAACTTTGCCATGGGCTCTATCTCTACATATTTTCATGCCAAGAATCTTCTTAGCTTCACCAAGATCTTTCATTTCAAACTCAAGATTGAGTTGAGTCTTCAATCTCTCAATCTCAACTTTGCTCTTAGATGCTATTAGCATAACATCAACATATAAGAGCAAGTATATGAAAGTTCCTTCTTGTAGCTTCTGGAAATACACGCAATGGTCAAATTTACTTCTTGTGTACCTTTGCCCTTTCATGAACTGATCAAATCGCTTGTACCATCGCTTGCCTCGGGATTGTTTCAATCCATAAAGCGACTTTGTCGGTTTGCAAACCCAATTCTCTTTACCAAAGAACCTTGAATCCATCCGGTGAGTCATATAGATTTCCTCTTCCAAATCACCGTGTAAAAATGCGGTCTTCACATCAAGTCAAACTAGTTCAAGATCATATTGCGCAACCAAGGCTAGCAAAATTCGAATAGACGAATGCTTCACAACCGAGAAAACACTTCATTGTAGTCTATTCCTTCTTTACGAGCATAACCCTTTGCTACCAATCTAGCCTTGTACCGAATTTCATTTTTACCAGAAATCCTTCCTTCTTTGCATATATCCATTTGCATCCAATTGCCTTCTTTCCCTTGGCGGTGTCATCAACTCCCAAGTCCTATTTTGATGAAGAGATCGCATTTCTTCATTCATGGCTTGCTTCCACTTTACACCATCAGGGTTACTTATTGCTTCTGTGTAAGTAGAAGGAGCATCATCATCTGCAATTGGAAGTGCATAGGCCACAATATCATCAAAGCGAGCAGGCTTTCGAATCTCTCTTCTTGGCCTCCTATATGCAATTGAATCTTGTTGCTGTAGAAGTTCTTGAGTCGGAACTTCTTCATCATCTGTTCTTTCAATATTAGCTGGACCATTATTAACCTTTTCAAGCTCCACTCGCTTGCAAAGTACTCTTCGGTTTTGTCATCCTTTTGTGAATCCTTTAACATGGTTGATTCATCAAAAGTCACATCTCTGCTAAAGACAATCTTCCTTGTATCAGGACACCAGAGACGGTATCCTTTTACTCCACTAGTTGTAACCAAGAATAATGCTTTCTTTGCTCTTGGGTGATAACATGATTATTTTGCATGATTTATTGTATTTAATTCGGTGTATTTCTGAAATTAATCCCTGCTAAATTGCGTTTTTATGATTTAATTCTTGTTAGGGATGCAATTGATTGGAAACATGCTGAAAATGGCTAAATTGAAAGAAAATCATGGAAATTAGGCCAAATTAAAAAGATGGAGGAAGCCAAGGACTCATCAAGCAATTGACTTTGTAAAAGCCAAGAATAGGAAATTCTATTTTTAGTTTATTTTATTTTTAGTTTATTTATTTTTATTTATTTAATTAAGATTTTATATTAATTAATTTAGGCTATTTTTAGTAAACTCTATTAGTATAAATAGGGGTTAAATGTAATTGGAAAATCATTCAATAAATTCTCTCTTTTTCTATTCCTATTTGGAGTTGTTTTTCTCTCTTTTCCTATTGCAAATTAGAATAGGATTCCTTTTATTTTTTTCCTTCAAGCCAACGTCAACATCCTGCCATTTTCCAATCCAATTGTTGGTTTTTCCAAAATTGGTTTAATTACTTCCCAAGCCCCCCATTCTTTCCTAAATTTCCATCATCTTTTAAACCAAGCCAAAACACAACCTTCAAGCATGAGTGACATCATGCGACACTAAACCCCTTTTAGCCTTAAGCCGGCATTGACCCCGTCAAAAAGCCCGTGAGTTACGAACCCGAGCTATCTAATTCCAAATTTTCGATACTTATTATTTCTCCGGATTAAGAGTATGATCTTGTCAACTCACAAAGTCAAGACGTACTAAGTCAAAAAAGACGTCGTTTGAGTTAGTGCGACTAGACGTACAGTTGGAATCCCGAAAGGATCGACCGTCTAATCGGTTTTCCGTGAACACATTGGCGTGCCAGGTGGAGATTGCTGTTTGGTTCCGTCAAGGGAAATAGTAACCGGATTTAAATGTCCCAACGTTTGAGGGCATTGGTTCGAGCTAGGCTCTTCTAGAACGCAAAGCTGCCGAAGTTCTAAACCACGAACATTTCGTAGGTTGTTCAATCGGTAAGGGTTAGTTATAGGACGTTCCATAACTAATTTACATAAGGAAGAGTTGGTGTCCGAGGCGTCCTTGGTAGCTATAACTAGCTTATCGAAAAATACGAGTTCATCTAATTTCGAGGATTGGGTCAAAGACAGAAAAACCCGTGCTTGAGGCTGAGCTAAGTTTTATCGATTTCCTTTTAGATTATTTCAATTTATTTTCTTATTTAATCTGTTGCTTTTTACGTTTTTTTTTTTCTGGTATCTGTGCTTGGTTTAATCTACCCCAAACGTCGCGGGCACGACAAAAATGCCCGGACACTAACTCGGTCAAGACATGATCGACTTTTTTAGTAAAACCGGTCTCACGTGGGATCGACCCTACTCCATATCTTCTGCTGAAATTTGCACTAAGTGTAGGTTTATATTGGTGGAATCGATGACCATCAATTTTAGCGCCGTTCTTCGGATCGCAACACTTACGATTGTTTAATCATCTTCATGACCAGATCTTCATCAGGAAGTCTCGAATACGACCCAGAGATCGAGAAATCAACGCGAAGCGAGCGAAAGAGACGAAGCTCTTAAACGCGCAGTAGAGCGCGTGTTTAACTAGGACAAGGGATCCTAGAATCTGACGTCGAAAAATTGAGCGAAGTAATTCGTACAGAGGCAATTCGACGTGGGAAACAAGTCGAAGTGGTTGGAATTGAGACCGAACCACTTCTTGAAACAAAAGAAGCAAAAGGCAACCTCGGTGAACCAGAAAGGATGGCGAACCGAACCATTTGTTAACTAGCCGCTGCTCCTAACGAGCAAACACCGTTATGCATCAATTATCCAATTGGAGGAACCCCGTTTGAGCTGAAATTAGGCTTGATTCACCTTTTGCCTACCTTTCGAGGCCTGAAGAATGAAAATCCTCACACCCACTTGAGAGAATTCCATATGGTCTGCTCAAGCATGAAACCGCAGGGAGTACCCGAAGATGAAATCAAACTTCGGGCCTTTCCTTTTTCTTTAGTTGATACAGCAAAAGAATGGTTATTTTACTTACCTCCCGGTTCTATCACAACGTGGGATGACTTATCTCGTGTTTTTCTTGACAGGTTCTTCCCAGCATCACGAGCAGCTGAACTTCAGAGGGACATAGTGGGGATTCGCCAAATGGAGAATGAATCGCTCTACGACTATTGGGAGCGGTACAAAAAATTATGTGCAAGTCGCCTCAAACACGGTTGACCAGAACAATCACTCCTTCATATTTCTACGAGGGATTGCTCCTATGGAAATGAAAATGATCGATCTTTTGCTAGTGGAGGGCGCTTGTCAATATGACTCCTCGGCGGCGCGAGAACGATATCCACCATGGCGGCGAATTCGCAACAATATCGGCCAAATTCGAACCCACAAGACGGGTTCATGGGGTAAACGTTTCATCTCTAGAAGATAAATTGGATAAACTTACCAATGTTGTTCAATCCTTGCTTATAGAGAAAAAGAATCTGAACCAACTATGCGGAATTTGCGCTACATCTGAACATCCGACGGATTCGTGCCCAATCCTTAACGACAATTCAAGGGCACATGTTGATGCTGTTGGAGGTTTTCCGGGACCTCCTCAAAAACGTTATGATCCTTTCTCTAACACCTACAATCCTGGGTGGAAGGATCACCCCAACTTGAGTTACGGAGGTAATCCCCGATATAATCAATTGTATCAACCGAGACCACTGCAACCACCACAACATCAACCCAAGCCGAGCTCGTCTCTAGAAGCTATTGTGGAAAGACTTGCTGCCGATACTGCAAAATATCAACAGAGGACAGACGCATCAATACAGGAGTTGACCAACCAAGTTAGTAAACTTTCGATGGCAGTTAATCGCTTGGAGTCTCAAGGTAAATTACCTTCCCAGACAGAGCCGAATCCTCGACAGAATTCAAGCGCGATAACTCTTCGTAGCGGAAAGGTTCTAGAAACAGTGCCAACCAAAAGTCGTAGGCAAGACAAGGAACGAGAAAGGCAAGTGATGGATCCAACAGCTAGGCCGGAATCAGAAATTCAGAAATCGATTGTGATGCCACCTCCTTTTCCAGGGAGACTTGCCAAAGATAAGAAAGAGAAGGAGGAAAAAGAAATTCTCGAAACATTCAGGAAGGTGGAGGTAAATATCCCTTTACTCGACGCTATCAAACAAATCCCTCGTTATGCGAAATTCCTTAAGGAATTATGTTCTAGCAAGAGAAGGTTGATAGGTAACGAAAGAGTAAGTGTTGGAGAAAATGTCTTCGCAGTACTGCAAAAGAAAGTTCCTCCCAAATATAAAGACCAAGGTATGTTTGCTATTTCTTGTGAGATAGGTAATGTAGGCATTAAGAAAGCCATGTGTGATTAAGGGGCTTCAATTAATGTTATGCCTTATTCTACTTATAAGTTGATTAATGCGGGTCCTTTGAAAGAAACAGGTGTAATAATTTAGTTTGTGAGCCAGTCGTCACTGCCTATCCCGAGGACTACTCAAGACGTCCTCCTGTTAAAATTAACGAATTAGTTTTCCCTGCAGATTTCTACATTATCAATATGGAAGATGATAACTCAACTGATTCGTCTGACATTTTACTTGGGAGACCGTTTTTAAGTACCGCAAGTGCAAAAATCGATGTTCGGAGTGGAACGCTGACAATGGAATTTGATGGCGAAATAGTGAAATTCAACGTCTACGAAGCCATGAGTCATCCTAACTCACTATTAAATATTTCTAGCATTGATATTATAGATTGCTTAACTCAATCTTATTCTGAATATCATAACCTCGATGAGTTGGAAACTGTTCTTTACAGGAGCATTGACATGGATGTTTTACGTCGTCTGGAGGAATTAGCTGTCATTGAAGATCCGTTGCGAGAAATTGTCAAACACTTAGAAACGCAACCATCATTGACAAACCAAGGTAATCCATTTGAACTGTTATCTTCCCAAACTAAAATGTTACCTTCGATTTTGCAGCCACCAACCTTAGAGCTTAAAGAATTACCGGACCACCTTAAGTGACGCTCTTTTTGGGAGAAAAGACACCTTACTGCGTGATAGTGTCAAAGAAACTGACCAAAGACGAGGAGGAAAGTTTGGTTCGAGTTCTGAGAAATTATAAGGAAGCCATAGGATGGACGATAGCTGACATAAAGGGACTAAGTCCGTCCACATGTATGCACAAAATTTTTATCGAAGAGAACGTGAAACGCAAGAGAGAGGCTCAGAGACGCCTTAATCCGCCCATGATGGAGGTAGTAAAGAAGGAGATCCAAAAGTTATTAGATGCTGGAATGATATACCCGATTTCCGACAGTAATTGGGTTAGCCCGGTCCATGTCGTGCCCAAGAAAACTGGCATGACAGTGGTGAAAAATTCGTCAGGAGAGCTGGTTCCTACACGAGTCCAGAATGGATAGAGGGTTTGCATCGACTACAGAAAATTAAATACAGCAACACGAAAAGACCATTTTCCACTTCCTTTCATCGATCAAATGCTCGAACGATTAGCTGGTAAGACCCATTACTGTTGTCTCGATGGATATTCGTGATTTTTCCGATTCCAAAGAGTAGCTCGGAGGATCAAGACAAGACGACTTTCACATGCCTATTCGAACGTTTGCATATAGGCGAATGCCGCTTTGGACTCGCAATGCTCGCCACTTTTCAAAGATGTATGGTGAGCATTTCTCCGATTATGTCGAAAAATCATCAAGTCTTCATGGATGACTTCACGGTATCTGATAACTCTTTTTAATGAATGTCTTGATAATCTTGCTAAAATACTACAAAGATGCCTAGAATTTAATCTTGTTTTAAATTATGAGAAATGCCATTTCATGGTTGACAAAGGGTTAATTTTAGGTCATATAGTTTCCTCGAAAAGAATTATGGTCGATAAGGCAAAAACGGATGTTATTAACTCATTACCTTACCCCACATCCGCGAGGAGGTTCGTTCATTTCTTGGCCATGCAGATTTCTGAGATTTGCTCATGAAAGATTTCTCGAAAATCGCGCGACCACTTTGTAACTTTGTTGCAAAAGGATAAAGAATTTGAGTTCGATCAGACTTGTAAAGACGCATTTGACGTACTGAAGCAGAAATTGGTCTCCGCTCCCATAGTGCAGCCACCAAATTGGGACTTCCCGTTCGAAATTATGTGTGATGCCAGTGACCAAAGTGTGGGAGCTGTTCTCGGCCAAAGGATAGGGAAAGAGGCTCATGTTATCTACTATGCTTCGAAAACTTTGGACGCTGCCCAAAGCAATTACACAACCACCGAGAAAGAACTACTACTGTTGTGTTTGCTTTAGATAAATTTAGATCTTACTTATTGGGAACTAAAGTAATTATCTTTTCTGATCATGCAGCTTTAAAGTACTTGATAGGGAAGAAAGAAGCAAAACCCCGACTGATCAGGTGAATACTGCTCCTACAAGAGTTTGACTTTGAAATACGAGATAAAAAAGGATGCGAAAACCTAGTAGCCGACCATTTGAGTCGATTACCGATTCCAGTAAATGACACACCATTGAAGGACAACTTCCTAGATGAAAACTTGTTGGCAGCAAATGCGGTTCATCCTTGGTACGCAGACATAGTAAATTATCTCGTTACAGGTACTATCCCTTCAGATTTACCAAGGTCTAAAAGAGATAAGATTAAAAAGGATGCACGGTATTACATCTGGGACGATCCTTACCTTTGGAAACATTGCTCAGACCAGGTAATTCGATGGTGTGTAGCCGAAACAGAGGTACAGTCTATCTTAACTTTTTGTCATTCTTATGCATGTGAAGGACACTTCGGACCTAAACGAACTGCACACAAAATCCTCGAATGTGGGCTATTTTGGCCGAATATATTTCGTGATGCCTTTTTATATTGCAAAACATGTGAAAAATGCCAAAAAGTTGGCAACCTTGGTCGTCGAAGTGAGATGCCCCTTACTCCAATTCATATTTGTGAAATTTTTGATGTCTGGGGCATCGACTTTATGGGTCCCTTCGTTTCTTCTTTTGGTAATTTTTATATACTTTTAGCTGTTGATTATGTCTCTAAGTGGATAGAGGCAAAAGCCACTCGTAATGATAACATTAAAACTGTGGTTGACTTTCTTAAGAGTTTTATTTTTTCAAGGTATGGCACTCCACGAGCGATAATCAGTGACAGAGGAACTCATTTCTGCAACAAGCTTGTAGGTGCACTAATGAAGAAATATGGAGTGACTCAATGAATTGCCACTGCTTACCATCCACAAACAAACGGACAAGCCGAAGTGTCGAATCGAGAGATCAAGTCCATTTTAGAAAAGACAGTTAAACCTAACAGGAAGGATTGGAGTTTGAGACTGAATGACGCACTTTGGGCTTATAGGACGGCTTACAAGGGACCAATAGGCATGTCACCTTCCTGACTCATTTTCGGTAAACCGTGCCATCTTCCGGTCGAGCTAGAGCACAAGGCATTTTGGGCAGTTAAGCAGTGTAATATGGAGATGGAGTCTGCAGGAAAATTTCGGAAGTTGGACATCCAAGAACTCGAGGAAATTAGAAATAACGCGTATGAAAATGCTCGAGTTTATAAAGAAAAGACGAAGGCGTTTCATGACAAATTCATCATTCGAAAGCAGTTTTCAATAGGACAAAAAGTTCTCCTATACGACTCCACCTTAAAAATTTTCGCTGGTAAGCTTCGATCCAAATGGATAGGTCCGTTTATTATTACTAATCTATTTTCTAATGGTGCAGTAGAAATTCAAAGTGAAGAAACACGAAAATGCTTTAAGGTGAATGGGCAACGACTAAAACCCTTTTTCGAGAATTTTCAAACTCACACAGTTGAGGAGATTGTTCTTAACGAGCCCGACAATTGAATAAACAGGTCGTCGAGCTAAAGACGTTAAACAAAAGCGCTTTTTGGGAGGCAACCCAAATTTCTCTTCATTTATTTAATTTTAAATTTTAATAGATCTAGGGTGTAAATAAATAATTTTTTTTACTTAGTTTAATTAGTTTGATGTTTTCAGGAATCCGTCACCATCGCAGCACCCATCTCCATCACTGTCGCACTACCATCACCGATGCCACTGCACTACCGTCGCCATTTTCCCCCGCTTTGCTATAAGGTTAAGGTGTGGCAATGGGTATATGCATGTCTAGGATTGGACCTAGGGAGAGCTTGGTACTTAAGCGGTCTTAATGACCCACCTCCTCTTCTCTGGAATCCTACCTGGTGCATAGTATCTGTTCACTTTAACCAAGTCTTCATAATCCTTGATATCCTGCAAAGCCGTTATCCCCAATATCGACAAAATCATTGAAGCCACACATGGGGAGTACTCTTAACTTTTCATTTTTACTTGTTATTTGAGCTGCTGCTTTTCTTTTCTATTATATGATGCATGCTTGAGGACAAGCATAGAATAAGTAGGGGGATGAACATAGTAGGTATGCATGGATGGTTGATTGATTTTTGCTGCATGTTTCTCTTTTGCATATGTTTAGTCTTGCATTGAATTCATTCAACAGTTTATTTTGACGATGAGCCTTTAATCTCATACTTAGTCAACTTGGACAATTGGGTAAAATTTTTTTGAATTTACATGCTCAAGTATATAGATTAATCGTCACTTGTGTTTTAAGGTTGATGTATGTGACTAGATTTTTCATGAATTGATTGTTTGAAAAAATATTTGCTTGTGCACGAAAAAAAAATTAAATAAATAAATAAAGGCTCAAGTTATGAGTGAAAGTCTCGAAAATATGACCGAATTGAGTAACCGGGGTGAGGTGCTTGGGTTGTCATCTCATCTCGCGTAAAAAGGTTCAAGTGACGAGTCGATGGCTTATTAACACTCCGCTAACGGAGCCCAATAATAAAGGCTGCTTGAACTGAGTAACCGGGATAGGGTGCTTGGGTTGTCATCCTAGTTCGCGTAAAAAGGTTTGGCCATGTCTAGTTTATTTTTCTAAAGTATAGTTAATTAATAATGCCTTGCAATTTATTGGATTCAAACTCAATTTAATTATCTAGTTCGCATACTTCAATTTTTATGACACTAGTTTTGTTGATTAAACTATATGTTCTAAGCATTTATTTAATTAGTTTTATCTTTGTTGTCTATATTAAGTATGGATGTGGAAAATAGGCTCGGTTCTTAATAAATTGTGGAATAAATTTTAATGTTTGAAATAACAACATGCTTGAGGGCAAGCATGAGCTAAGTAGGGGGGATTTGATAACATGATTATTTTGCATGATTTATTGTATTTAATTCGGTGTATTTCTGAAATTAATCCCTGCTAAATTGCGTTTTTATGATTTAATTCTTGTTAGGGATGCAATTGATTGGAAACATGCTGAAAATGGCTAAATTGAAAGAAAATCATGGAAATTAGGCCAAATTAAAAAGATGGAGGAAGCCAAGGACTCATCAAGCAATTGACTTTGTAAAAGCCAAGAATAGGAAATTCTATTTTTAGTTTATTTTATTTTTAGTTTATTTATTTTTATTTATTTAATTAAGATTTTATATTAATTAATTTAGGCTATTTTTAGTAAACTCTATTAGTATAAATAGGGGTTAAATGTAATTGGAAAATCATTCAATAAATTCTCTCTTTTTCTATTCCTATTTGGAGTTGTTTTTCTTTCTTTTCCTATTGCAAATTAGAATAGGATTCCTTTTATTTTTTTTCCTTCAAGCCAACGTCAACATCCTGCCATTTTCCAATCCAATTGTTGGTTTTTCCAAAATTGGTTTAATTACTTCCCAAGCCCCCCATTCTTTCCTAAATTTCCATCATCTTTTAAACCAAGCCAAAACACAACCTTCAAGCATGAGTGACATCATGCGACACTAAACCCTTTCACTTTTTAAGCGGCATTGACCGTCACAAAAGCCCGTGAGCTACTGACCCGAGCTATCTAATTCCAAATTTTCGATACTTATTATTTCTCCTGATTAAGAGTATGATTTTGTCAACTCACAAAGTCAAGACGTACTAAGTCAAAAAAAGACGTCGTTTGAGTTAGTGCGACTAGACGTCTGATTGGAATCCCAAAGGATCGACCGCCTCAATCGGTTTTCCGTGAACACATTGGCGTGCGGTGGAGATTGCTGTTTGGTTCCGTCAAGGGAAATAGTAACCGGATTTAAATGTCCCAACGTTTGAGGGCATTGGTTCGAGCTAAGCTCTTCTAGAACGCAAAGCTGCCGAAGTTCTAAACCACGAACGTTTCGTAGGTTGTTCGATCGGTAAGGGTTAGTTATAGGACGTTCCATAACTAATTTACATAAGGAAGAGTTGGTGTCCGAGGCGTCCTTGGTAGCTATAACTAGCTTATCGGAAAATACGAGTTCATCTAATTTCGAGGATCGAGTCAAAGACGAAAAAACCCGTGCTTGAGGCTGAGCTAAGTTTTATCGATTTCCTTTTAGATTATTTCAATTTATTTTCTTATTTAATCTGTTGCTTTTTACATTTTTTTTATTTTCTGTGTCTGTTTCAGGTTTAATCTACCCCCCAAACGTCGCGGGCACGACAAATGCCCAGACACTAACCTGGTCAAGACATAGACGATTTTTTTTAGTAAAACCAGTCTCTGTGGGATCGACCCTACTCCCTATACTGCTGAAATTTGCACTAGGTGTAGGTTTATATTGGTGGAATCGACAGCCATCATTGGGTCTAACTTCGATTCTTTTACATGATAATATGCAGTGGAACCAAAAACATGTAAAGAATCATAATCAGTAGCAGATTTACCAGTCCACATCTCCATAGGAGTTTTGCCATTTATTGCAGCTGATGGCAAACGGTTAATTAGATGGCACGCATATGTAACAGCCTCAGCCCAAAATTCCTTGCCCAATCCAAAGATTGGACAACATACATCGAACTTTCTCCAAGATAGTTCGATTCATGCGCTCTGCCACCCCATTCTGCTGTGGTGTATCCCGAACAGTGAAGTGTCGCACGATGCCCTCATCTTGACATACTTGAAGAAATGGATCGTTTTTGTACTCAGTACCATTATCTGATCGAAGTCGTTTGACCTTTCGACCTGTCTGAGTTTCCACCATCTTCTTCCATTTCAGAAATGCATCCAATACTTCACTTTTTCCTTTCATTAGATACACCCATACTTTTCTTGAATAATCATCAACAAAAGTAACAAAATAGTGCATACCTCCCAAAGAAGCCACTTTGGTAGGTCCCCACACATCACTGTGAACGTAGTCCAGAATTCCTTTCGTATTGTGAATTGCTGAACCAAACTTTACCCTCGTCTGCTTGCTCAGAACACAATGTTTACAGAATTCCAATTTGCAAGAATTTGCACCTTTCAACAAGCCTTGCTTCGCCAAAGTCTGCAAAGCTTTTTCACCAGCATGTCCCAATCGCCTATGCCATAACCTGGTAGCCTCTGAATCAGCATCTTTCACAGAAACTGTTGATGTTGATCCAATAATTGTACTTCCATTTAAAAAATACAAGTTATTTCTTCTTGTGCCTTTCATCACCGTCAAATTTCCAGCTGCTACCTTTAGTAATCCATCTCTCAAAGTGATTTTGAGCCCTTTAGATTCTAAGGCCCCTAATGAGATGAGATTTTTCTTCAAGCTAGGTACATAGCGAACATCAGTCAAGACTTGGATTGAGCCGTCGTGATTCTTCAATTGGATTGTACCTATTCCCATTGTCTTACAAGCACTGTCATTGCCCATAAGAACAACTCCACCTTCTAGTTCTGTAAGACTAGAAAACCAGTCCTTATTAGGACACATATGGTAAGTACATCCTGAATCCAAAATCCATTCATCAGTATGACATGCCATTGCCATGCCAACCAAGCTAAAGTCTGACTCCTCATCATGTTCTGCTACACATGCATTAGAATTAGCCTTGCCCTTTTGTAACTTAGGACAATTCTTTTTCCAATGCCCTTTCTCACGACAAAAGGCACACTCATCTTTGGCGGGTCTCCCTTTGGACTTTCCCCTTCTACCAGGTTTGCTGCTGCTTGAACGACCTCTCACTGTTAAGACTTCTATAGTTGTATCTCTGTGATCTCTTTTATCTTTCTTTCGAGTCTCAGATCTATACAACGCACTGCAGACTGCATCAAATGTGATTGTATCCTTCCCATGAAGCAATGTGGTGGTAAGATGATCATATTCATCAGGAAGGGAATTCAACAACAATAATGCCTTGTCTTCGTCTTCAAATTTCTCATCCAAATTTAGCAAGTCTGCTAAAATTTTATTAAATGAGTTCACATCGTCATTCATCGACATACCGGGTGCATACGTGTAATGGCCTAAATTCAAGGTTATCGGAATAATGGTTTCGCAACCATAAATCCGATTTAAATAGAAATTTATGTCAATATATTTGCATGAATATTTATATGATAGGAAATATTTTTATAAATATTTATAAAATGTTAGTAATATGGTATTAAACTTTCGTTAGAAAATTTTAACGTTTGGGTAAGAAATTAAATGAAAAGGACTAAATTAAAATGAAAGTAAAAGTTTAATTATAGATTAAAAGAAAGTACAAAGGACCAAAATGGCAATTAAGCCATTTGTCTAGATTAAGGCGGTTTATTGAAGAAAATCTGAGATTTTTTTTTATATTATATTATTATATTATTATATTATTATTTATATATAAAGAAAGGAGAAAAAGTTTTATACTCTGGTAATGCCTCGTACCTTATTCTGACAACGAATACAGGTAGGGGGTGTTACAATACGTGAATCGAAAAAGTTTCTTTTTCATATAAATCCTATTTTCAAGGCTTTTCGTTAGAAACTTTTCTTCCAATGTATCCCACAATTTCCTCGACGCCTCCTCATGACAGAGTATTACGCTCTTTGGCCAAACATAGACGGATTGTACCACACGCTTGTCTATTAATCTTGGCCCACTCCTTGTCATCCATAGTGTCAAGTTTTACCTCAAGGGCTATATCCAGCTCTTGCTGACATAAGACATCCAGGATCTCACATTGCCACATACCAAAATTATTGGTACCATCAAATTTCTCTACTTCAAATTTTACATTGGTCACCGTAGTCCTTCTTGCGATGACGATGCACGCCCATTTTTCTCCTCAATCTCAACTCATCAGATACGTGAACGATGATCAGTATATCGTGAATAGTGCCACAACCGATCGTGACTCCCCAAAACGAATCTAGCTCTGTACCAATTGTTGTGCGGAAGCGTGTAAAGAGTATAATTATTGTCTTGAAAAATCACACCGAGTTCAATTCCCGGAAAGAGAGGTGGATCACTAGGATCACTTAAGTACCGAGATCTTTCCTAGCCGAATATCCCTCTATCGTAATTTAATAGCACAATAAATAACTACAATCACACTCACAAGATATGAAAAATAAATAATAAAGAACACCGAGATTTTAACGAGGTTCGGCAAATTTCGCCTACGTCCTGCTGACACTACCAAATATATTTCACTCCAAAATTACAAGTGAAAATATACAAATAGGAGAGAGGAACAATGCCTTAAAGTAGAAAATGCCAAATGTTGGGATGAAGAAAATGAGCATGGGTTAGGCCTATTTATAGTTGAGGTTCAGGGATCAATCTTACAAAGTACCTATTCAAATAGGGACCAAAATTGCAATTATCCCATGTTAATTTCAACTCAACTTTCGGTGCCTAATTTCTACACTTTCTACCGCCTCCACTTTGAAGCCTCCATCTTTGACTTTTCAAAGATGGGTTGTTACTAATAAACCGTGACAATAGCATCCATGCATGAATGGAAGATGGGTAAAGTAGCAATTCTTGCAATAGATTGGTATAATCATGACCGAGCAAACTTATACATATGATGGCAGTGGCAGGAAGGCCCGCATAAAAGTTCATCAGAAATTGTTCAAGATCATTGACCGACTCGAGGGCAAGCCTGCAGCAAAACAAGAAGAAAGGATAACATTTCTTTTTCATATGAATGTGCACATCGGGGGTTGATGGGGTAAAGAGAAAGTATAGAAGCTGGTAAATCTCATGAATTTTCAGTTGTAACAGCATAAACCTTAACAGTGTGGATGTCTCTCTATGTGCACAAGATGAAACAACCCCATTCAAGTCCTGAAAATGAAAATCCAACGACTCAATCAAAAAAGTGAAATAGCAGGTGTTTTAAAATTTTTGATCTACAGAATGAGATAAAAGCTGCCAGCCTCAATAATCAAGAAATAGTAAATAGCACAAATACATAAAAGTAGAAGATAGAAAAGGCAAAACAGAAAAAGTTGGTAAGACCCCACAAATTAGCACCTAGTCCTGACGAAACAGGATTCACCAGTGTATAAATAATATTGCCAATATCATAATTAAAGATGGACCACCAAAATTCAGAATGACTCTTGTGTGCCAGACTTTTCCTGATAACATTGAGCATGATGCGATTGATCTATAACATGTAAGTCAAATGCCTTGACATTTTAAGACAATTTTTGGAACTATTAAGATTTATTGGCAAATAACTTGTCTTGCTACTTTATCATATTGGAAATGCCACCAAGGAAATACAAGATGAAGTGTGCAACCTACCCCAGAATCTACAAAGCGTTGAGCATTCGATCTCCCAGAAGTACTAGGGAAGAACTGGTTATTAAGATGAGTCCCAAGTGAAGCTTGATGAAAATATGAAGCCCAATGACTTTCAGAGAGTGCTTTGCAAGATGGCAAAGTAAAGTGCTCACTAGTTGCAGAAAGCAGATCTATTGCAGAAAGCAGTCTGGAACCTGAGTATTAATAAAACAAAATTTAGCTGCCAAGATATTAGAGAAAAAGCAATAGAAAAGTCAGAAGGTTAAAACGGTTAAGAGAACAAATTTGTTGGGAGCAACTTGCAAAGACAATAATTGGAAATTATTTGGGAACTCCCAGACAAACTAGTATCTAAGACAAATTACACAAGTAAATTAAAAATAGCACTAGCAATCAAATTTAGCTTAACTGTATGCTCATTTTTTCCTTCATGACAGCCATGTTGGTGCAGTAGATGTTATCCGTATATCAACAGTTCTGGAGAGAAACTTCATTATTGACCTTTAGTGAACTTAACTTAGATTACATTGGATTTGGATGACTAAGACATTTAGAAACAGCAACAAGTCTCAAGAACTAGTTTAAGGCAGCAGTAATTTGGTCTGATGTTATTATAGATCACAAAATTAGGAAAAGTAAATTAATTAGGGGGCAAAAAGAACAAATCAAATTTCTAAGTGTTGCACTAGTCCTAAATTAAACTGTACCATACTTGTTAAAATAAACTAAACACAGAAAAATGTTCAGTCTCAAACGGAAGACCAGTTTCTTAGTGTCACTGGATCTGATATACCACAATCAGATTCTTACATCAAGCCACGGTCGAGCAGTTAAAATAAAATTTACCTAATACTATATTAAGCTTATGCAAGAACAAGATAGATCAGAATAATAAAAAAATTCAACCTTTTGAGAAAGTACAGGAACCTCACGGCAGAGTACAAAGGCTAGCTTCAACCAGTGTACTGTTTTTGATAACTGAACTTTGGAAAGATCACAGCAATCGATCCTGTTCAGAATATAAACCAAGAAAAGAGGAAAATAAACAAGTACTTGATACAAAAGATATAATTATAAAGCTGATATTAGAAATTTACTACCGTACCAGAGAGTCCTCACTTATTTAGAAACACGTAAATCAGAAAACATATATAAATATACACAGTGACGCGTGTAAATAAGTATCCTACAACCTAACAGAGGATATTCCAAGTAACATATCACAACGGTGAAGAGAATTGATGCAGCAGATTACAATTCCTTTAAATCGGGACCTAGCCTAGAAGAACAAGTAATTAGCCATATATTCAAATAATAATGTAATCCTCCTTTGGTAAGATTGTCATTCTTTCTAAGCCTATATAAGAATACAACAAAATTTCTGCTAGTCCAGAAGAATTAAGTAGGTGAAATTACAAGAGTGTCTTTTAGAAAAGAAAAGCAACAAAAGCAAAAGGTTAGCAAAAAAAATTCAAACTTCATCCTCAAGAATAACTGAAGTACTTTCTTAATACAAAAAGCAAAATGGTTTCAGGAAAAAGCGATTAGAAAATAAAGCATGTAAACTTCTTTGAGCACAACCACTGCTCGAACATGTACACAAGTGACAGACATCACAAGAACACATACCTGGCAACTTTAGAATGGAAACCCTTCAGAGTCATCCAGCCTATTCTGTATAGGATAGCTGCACGTTCAATAGCGAAAGTATCTCCCACGGTTTCCCTCCCAATCAAATCAAGCAAGAAAGTTCTGTGAGCAGAGGAACAAGTCTGAGTATATGCATTTCTGCTGACTAGGACAGATATAATGATTGTACCACTTCCAAAGGTGTAGAATATGTTCCGCAGAATATGTTCCGCATTGTTCTCGCTAGAGAGAACGGATAGCTCAGTTCAAATTGACTTAGTAACGCTTTTGTTAGTCTCCATTTCCCGTGAATGCAAGGTAAGAGTAACTATATAACGTTTTAAAATGGTTGAGGAATAGGGTTCAATAAGTCATTTAGCTTCATTAATTTCAAGACTTTTGTATGCGTACAACTTTCAACTCTAAATTCATGATGCAGCCAACAATTCCCAACACCGATACAGATAGGAGTGGCACATTGTAGTAATTTTGTAAATAGTGTTTCTCGTTAGGAATGCTCACACCTATTTTCCTTCTGTACCCATTTGAACCTTTCACAATTAAGCAGTTGCAGCACTTTTTAAGCTGGATTATTGTGTCAGCTTTGAAATCCATTGTTTGAAGACTTATGATGCTGTTTGATGGTTGTCTGTAGTAATGATGGCGTCATTCTGTTTTTTTTTTACATACCATCATTCTTTTTATTTGCTTATATCAACACATTGAGATCTTACCAAACATTCTTCCTAATTTGTTTCTAGTTGTTTTGTGCATCATTTGCTTTACTTGCTCCCTTTTAATTTTTTAATTTTTTATGAATGGACATTTTTAATCGGCTTAGGGCTTCATAACTAAAGTTTATCTCTTACACTGTGATTTATTGATTAAAGTATCTTTTGGCAGGTTGATATAGATAATAATGCAATGGAGTTTGTTGAACTTGTTGATTATTGTGCCAATAAATGTAGAGATGCTGGCATAACTTTCTGTAGTGCTCTTGCAAAACGTTTAAATTACATGGCAGGTGATTTTCATCAGGTATGTTGCTAGACTAATTGCTTTTTTGTGGCTTGGATCTGTATCTATTTCATTTATTTGGATAAGATGCCCTGAGTTATAATCTTACATTTGGTAGAATTTCACAGGCTACAATCCCTGTTGATCTAATACTGAGGCTTTATGCAACCGGGCTAGATTTCTCTGTGCACAATGTTAAGCTGAAATATAATGATTGTACCACTTCCAAAGGTGTAGAAGATGATTCAACTATTGATGTTTTGTTTCTTGAAAGGGATAAGCTGCACAATTTGTCTGATTTACTTGGTTTGCTTGGAAATTGCTGTAACATTGGTAAAATTCTCTGGCTTGCAAAGACAAAAAGGCTTGTCCAGTGATGTACTATAATACACTGAAGTTCTTGTGTCAGCCACTTGCTGAACTAGTAAATTCAGAGAAAAAACGCATACTTGCTGAAACTGAAGCCTCATCTGATTCTAGCAGCCTCTGCATTATCCCGGACGCTTTTTATCAGTTCTGTGATAGTTTCTTTTCTCTTGAGAGGTAAGCTTATTTCTTTCTTTGATAGATTTATTTGCTTTGTTGTAACCAAATGTGATTAGGATGACAATTTGGCACTGTAGTCAGGGGTGTTTAATTTTTTGTTTGTATCCAAGTGACTAAAATGACATGATCTTTTTCCCTTCTGAATATGACATTCTTACTGCTTGTGTATATTGGTATTATTGTAATTATGCAAAAGTTAAGGAATTAAGTACATTTTTAGTCATTATTAGAAGGATGCATGTCAACAGTTATAATTGTGTTTGCATAATATTTTGAGTTTGATACATTGCTAACTATGGATGATGCTGAATTTATGCTAATGCTAATAAAATTACTTATAACGTATTTTGCTACATATTGGGGAATTGTTATGCACATAAATCAGTTATGAATATAATGGTTGTCCGAATTTTCTCTTGCCCTTGCAGCTGTGCATCTGAAACAAAGAGAGAAGGATTTGACGATGGTGAAGTGTTAGTACCTAGTATAATTGTGGCGGGGTTCATTCTTTCCACCTGTACGAAGCGTAAAGTCCCGGTCAGTTGAACTTATTGGTATTCACATGGAAAATGAAATTTAACTTTTGCTACTTGGTTGTTTATTTATTGACTAATTTTGGATGAGGTGATGTTTATTGAACTTTCACTCTTGCTGACTGGCTTTCCCTTTTATATTTCAGAAGAGTGTGTGCTACATCAAGCAAATAATTGGCAGTGGTAGGATTCAATCTCAAGGGCTAAAATATGTCTATGTCTCTCTGTATAATATTGGTGTTCTTATGTACAGAAGCAAGCAAATTAAAGAGGTACTTAATTCCTTGAAACTTGTATATGTTAAGGTTATGGTATTAATATTTAAATGCTCTTTTGCACGGTTGGCAACTCTTATTAGTTTTACTTTCTAAAGGAACCTTTTTCATTTCTGTATGATTGAAGCCATTTTATGCATATCCGTGACATGTATGGATCTGCATGTTCTTGTTGCAAGCATTCTTGTTCAATTCAATTCCTTTGCATTTAAGTTCCTCATTCATATAAGTTATCAATCTAACCTTTGCAGGCTTTGAAGGCTTTAAAACTTTCTCATAGAGCATCATGGACTAATATTCAACTTCTCCGTGAGATGTTTATTCATAAGAAAAGTTCGTGATCATCCGCGTAAGATGTTGTCGAGATTTGGTAACTGATGCATGTACTAGAAGTGCATTTCTTTTGGAAGTTCTCCATGCATGTGGAAATCTTAAGGTGGAAAAAATTATTGTGGAGAGTCTTGAAAATCGGTCCGCGCTTGAAAATTTGTTTAGACAGTTGTCGTCCTATGCCTTTGATAAAGCAATGGGTTAAGGTATTGTCAACTCTCGCCTGCTTTTTCTCGTATGTTTTTGTTATGATGGCCAATTGTTCTTTTGATTTTGAGATATGATTGCAAACTTCATAAAAACACGGATTTAGAGGATAGTGCTCCAACTTTATGTTGTATGTCGTTGTCTTCTCATGGAAAGTGTCAAAGATGGCCGCTTGCAAAATTTTAGAAGCGAGTTCATATTGTTAGTTATTGAAAATGTTCCTTCTAGATATTTTTGGTTCTGCATGCTTATGACTAATGGATGATTTTTCCAATTTCGTGAGCTTCTTGCGTATCAAGAAATGACTCATGGGTACCCAGATTTTTGTCGAGAATGCAAATTAAAGTTATCGATTTATTACAAGATGCTTATGCCATAGAAGATAGTCCTTTCATCAAAGCAAGGATGTTAATTAGAAAGGGAGAACAATAAGGGCCAATGGGATTGAAGCTTTGAAGGATCAGATTTGGTGCTTGTCCGAAGCTATAGCTATTATGGTACTTGCATTTGAGATCACTTCTTTATTTTTTCTGCCTGTTGATATTAATTGTGATTCTATTGCTTCTTTTTCGCGTTGAATCCACGACTAACCTGAAATATTATTTAAATAGAAAAACTTCTACAGTGAAACAAGTATTGCTGAACTCCACCCTGCCATCAATTAGCTGCTGCTTATTGTTTACTTGCACTATGTACTCGTGAAGCTGAACCAAACTCGAGGTATTTTTGCATAACAAGTCTGTTGGTTTGACTAATTAGTGCTTAGTGATTCTTTAGGCTTGACTAATGCGTTTTGATCAAGGTTAGTGATAGATTTCTATATTACTGATTGCTCATACTTTCTTTTCATCATAAACAACAACTTTATCAAGATATCTATGCTGCCTTGGATCTTTGGTTGAGCATATTCATTCCTGATAGTTGTTTTGTGGATGACGAGTTCAAAATGGTGTCCTAAATACACCGCAACTTCTATATAATGTACTTGATTTGCTATCGGTGAAGGTGTGCTTATCGATATGATTGTCGTTATCTTTTAGTCATGAAAATCTATTTGTCTAGAGTTCAACATCTTTTAACTGCTTTTACTTGTTGCTTTTTCACCTTTTTGTCTCGGTGGTTACACGAAATTAAACAATAAATATATATAAACCGATAATTAGAATATACAAACTAAACAATGTAGAGCTTGGGAAATGTGTGGCCAACCTTTGGGAGTGTAGGCGGCTTAGCCATGCACTCTGTGTTTCTCCAAGAAATGAGTCATTCATCACAAACTTATCGAGCATTCTGCTGACTTACGGATGATAGTCTAAGTGGATCCCAACCAGGCTTCTTGGGTTCCAACAGAACCTCACATGTTTCTTCAACAATTTCAATCATGGCTTAAAACATCATGAAAGCGATGTAAAATCAGCTGTCTCAGCTAACAATGTAAATCTAGCTGCTTCTGAACTCATTGCGAGTGTAAGTCATGTCAGCTTTCTAGTAAATGCTACAGTTTCCTGTACCAGTAAGTATCCTCACCAAGAGTTTCCTGTGGGCATACTCCCATTTCATATTTATGAAGTAGATCAGTAACCCAGATTTCATAATCTCAGCAGGAAGGCACTGCCAACATTTTGTTTGGTTACAAAAGCATGCAATTTCACTAGTCAATTCCTCCATAAAGCTTCCTTTACCCAAGAGCGAGGAGTCCTTTTCCCAACAGGTGTCAGAGAGTTTGGATGCAACATTACCATTTGAATGTTTCGAAATCTCAATTTGTGCTTCACCAGTACAGGTTGTGCTTTGGTTTTGAGATGATCGAAATCTAGAGCGAGTTACCCTTGAACTTCTTCGTTCAGGTATCGCATGTTGCTCCTTCACCACAGATTTGGATACATTCTTCGTTTTCCTACCCTTTCTAGCACCTATTGCCTCTGGCTGAGTAGCAGTATTGCCAGCAACATCTTCACCATTTATTATAGTATTTCTGACTGCCAGATCCACATTACTTTCTGCATCGCAAATGTTATTTTTCCACTCGGAACAATTTAATTTCTCAAGGGCTGACTTATACAGAACTTCAGCACGAGATAATTTCCCTTTTGAATCACTTATGATAGAAATATCAAAAAGATTACGGAACAAATCACCAAGTTGTTGGTCAAGATTAGCTTCCAGCATCAATCGGCATCTTATGCAGGAACAATGGCTGCTGCTGTCCACCAGAATTCTTTTGGCACTTTGCAGTTCCTGCTCTGCAAAATTCCACAGTCGTTTCTTTCGATATAATTTCCCTAATGTCAGCAGAAGGTACACTTTCAGCAAACCACCGATGCAGTTGTAAGAAAGAACAAGTATCGACAAGACACAAAATAAGATGGGCTAATGACTTTCATACCCAAGATAGAAGAAAAAGTAGCTTCGAATAGTGGTAAGTTCTGTGAACAGGAGATACTTTTTCCCCATAATAGGAAAGATTCAGCCTCAACCCCATTTCCAATCATTTCATTAATACATCCAACCTGGAAATTGTATGTGGATAAAAAAATAAAAAAATAAAAATCCTATAAAGTGGAAAACATTAGGGAGAAATAAATCAGACATTGTAAGAGAGAAACTTCTAACCTGAAGAATGCTTTCAAGATAACATTGAAGTACATTCCACGGACTAAGATAACAGCCACATAGGTTTGATGAACTACTGTCAAAAGACCAAAGTTCACTAGTAACTATTCTGTGCACTTGAAGATTCTTAGGACCATTTATAGCTGTCTGGGCAATTTCACGAATGTCACCAAATTCGTTGTATTTCTCAACCAGCGCCTCAATTGAGAATGTAAATTTTCTTTTGAAAAGTTGACTCCGCAATCGAAAAGCTTCTTTTGCATATGAAAGACCCTAGCAGAAAAATTGCAATTATAAAAGAAAATCATAATAAGAAATAACAGGAGAAAAATCATAATAAGTAACAATATGATTAGGATTTTCATGGAAAAGAGAGTCCTAGTCATATTGGATTCATTAAAATGTTGCAGAACAAGGAAATTTGATGGAGTAAAATAAACGATGCTAGATCATCCAAAAATTTGAAATCAACCTCAAATAATCGTCCACGGCAAATCTGTCTTTCACACAAATCATAGTAGAGATACCCCGCAAGGAAGAGAGAATGACTACGCACAGGATCCTATGAGAGCAACAGAGAGATCACTGACCAATTCAGTCAACGGCATAAAATGTTCAATACAAAAAATTGTAGCATTTACTAGAAAGCTGACATGACTTACACTCGCAATGAGTTCAGAAGCAACTAGATTTACATTGTTAGCTGAGACAGCTGATTGTACATCGCTTTCATGATGTTTTAAGCCATGATTGAAATTGTTGAAGAAACATGTGAGGTTCTGTTGGAACCCAAGTAGCCCTGGTTGGGATCCACTTAGACTATGCATCCAGAAGTCAACAGATTCGGAACTTCCACCGCAATGCTCTGATAAGTTTGTGATGAATGACTCATTTACTGGAGAAACACAGAGTGCATGGCTAAGCCGCCTACACTCCCAAAGGTTGGCCACACATTTCCCAAGCTCTACATTGTTTAGTTTGTATATTCTAATTATCAGTTTATATATGTTACTGTGTAATTTCGTGTAACCCTGCAGACAAAAAGGTGAACAAGCAACAAGTAAAACAGTTAAACGATGTTCAGAACTCTAGAATCAGTTAAAAGAGAAAAGAAACTGTCACAGAACGGATAAAAAGCGTCCTGGATAATGCAGAGGCTGATAGAATCAGATGAGGCTTCAGTTTCAGCAAGTATGCGTTTTTTCTCTGAATTTACTAGTTCAGCAAGTGGCTGACACAAGAACTTCAGTGTATTATAGTACATCACTAGACAAGCCTTTTTGTCTTTGCAAGCCAGAGAATTTTTGCATTCAACATCAGATGCAATGCTAGGGTCACTTTTACCAATGTTACAGCAATTTCCAAGCAAACCAAGTAAATCAGACAAATTGTGCAGCTTATCCCTTTCAAGAAACAAAACATCAATAGCTGAATCATCTTCTACACCTTTGGAAGTGGTACAATCATTATATTTCAGCTTAACATTGTGCACAGAGAAATCTAGCCTGGTTGCATAAAGCCTCAGTATTAGATCAACAGGGATTGTAGCCTGTGAAATTCTACCAAATGTAAGATTATAACTCAGGGCATCTTATCCAAATAAATGAAATAGATACAGATCCAAGCCACAAAAAGCAATTAGTCTAGCAACATACCTGATGAAAATCACCTGCCATGTCATTTAAACGTTTTGCAAGAGTACTACAGAAAGTTATGCCAGCATCTCTACATTTATTGGCACAATAATCAACAAGTTCAACAAACTCCATTGCATTATTATCTATATCAACCTGCCAAAAGATACTTTAATCAATAAATCACAGTGTAAGAGATAAACTTTAGTTATGAAGCCCTAAGCCGATTAAAAATGTCCATTCATAAAAAATTAAAAAATTAAAAGCGAGCAAGTAAAGCAAATGATGCACAAAACAACTAGAAACAAATTAGGAAGAATGTTTGGTAAGATCTCAATGTGTTGATATAAGCAAATAAAAAGAATGATGGTATGTAAAAAAAAAAAAAAACAGAATGACGCCATCATTACTAAAGACAACCATCAAACAGCATCATAAGTCTTCAAACAATGGATTTCAAAGCTGACACAATAATCCAGCTTAAAAAGTGCTGCAACTGCTTAATTGTGAAAGGTTCAAATGGGTACAGAAGGAAAATAGGTGTGAGCATTCCTAACGAGAAACACTATTTACAAAATTACTACTATGTGCCACTCCTATCCGTATCGGTGTTGGGAATTGTTGGCTGCATCATGAATTTAGAGTTGAAAGTTGTACGCATACAAAAGTCTTGAAATTAATGAAGCTAAATGACTTATTGAACCCTATTCCTCAACCATTCTAAAACGTTATATAGTTACTCTTACCTTGCATTCACGGGAAATGGAGACTAACAAAAGCGTTGCTAAGTCAATTTGAACTGAGCTATCAGTTCTCTCTAGCGAGAACAATGCGGAACATATTCTGCGGGCAAACTGCAAATGTAAGAATTAGTAAGAAAACTAAAAACATAAACATATATGTTGAGCCATATATTAACAACCATACCTTGAAAACTTGATCCTTCATCATTGACCTTGCATACTCGGCCAAACATTCATTGCAGAACCGTCGAATCAACTCTTCGCCAAAATGATTAATCTCCTCAATCAAAAACCGGCAGCATCTACCCAGAAAAGTAACAAGCACATTGTGCGACTTCTCAACAATATCGGCTTCTAATGCCCTGAAAAGGCTCACAAAAATTAGATAAGCAAATGGTTCGTGTTAATATTTATGTAAATCAAGAAATTGAGTACCTGCACCAAGGCCTCACTTGCTCCAACAAAGCAAGATCTCTTTCATATTTCCCGGAATCTTTACAGTGTCCCGTGGCCACGGTTTTTACTACAGACGCCAGCGCCTCGACCACAATAGATCCAAACTTCGAATCACCACCAGCAATATCAATGCCCGGAACAAATTTACCTTTAGACTTGACTTCCCCGCTAAGCCTCTCCAAAACCCTAAGTGCTTCGCTTTCTCCAGAACTCGAGACAAGTTATGCAAAGTCGGTAAGTCTCGAAGAAATAACTAAGAGAGGCTTGTTGTTGTTGATTAGAGTTTTGTATGTAGATACGCTTGTATATTATTGGGAAGGATTTGGAAAGAAAGGACAAGAACTGTTTGGCGAGGGAGCGGACGGCGGCTTGGTCAGGTTTCTTCTTCTTGGAGTTTGCGAGAGTGGAGATGGGGAGGAGGTAGTCGGAGACCAGTGAGTGGATGCCTTTCGAGTCATCGGAGGTTTGGAGATCGGAGAGGAGGGAGGATTCGGTGGGAGTAGCCATTGAGAGTGAAAATGAAAAGAAAAGTGCGAGAGAAGGAAGGAGGGAGGAGTAAATTTTGAAGCGAATTGGAGCGCATAAGTAAAAAGCCCGCCTAAAGGGATGTTCAAATATTTGTCCCACCGGAAACAAATAATAATCGATAACCTTATTTGTCCCACCGGAAACAAATAATAATCGATAACCTAAAATTTCGAATTAAATTTCGAATTATGTAAAAACTATTTAATGACTTTATTCTTAGTTGTTGTTTTATTTGATGATATAATTAACAACTATTTAAGAATAAATTTATGTAATGAATTTATATATATATATTTATATATAAATAAAAATTGAATAAGTTAAAATTTAATGCTTTGTGTTGTTTGGCTTTAGGGGTAAGTGTTTAATCGAATTGAGTCATATTTTATCATTCTATCTTGAGTGAAATTAATTTTTTAATTTTTTTAATATTAAATTTTGTTTATTTTTTAATGAATTTCTATAAAATAATTAATAAATTGGAAAATAATAAAATTTCAAAATATTTTTAAGATTTTAATATTATAAATATTTAATACTAAAATAATATAATAATTCCACAATGGTTTGAATATTATATATGTCGAAACCATTTTTTGTTAGAAAAACGGGCCAACTTTAAAAAGGAAAATGGAGTCGCCACCAATCTTTTTTGAAGTGTGATTGGGCCACTTTTGAAAACATTTTGGTCTACGAATTTTAAGAAAACGAGTTCGGGAGTCGGTTACGCACGAGGAAGGATTAGCACCCTCGAAACGCCTAAAATTAGTACCGTATTGATTGATTAATGTCCTTAATATCGAAAATTAGAAAAGATTTTAAAATATGGATCATTTGGAAAATGTTCGGGTAATTCGAATTTGGATATCGAAATTCTCTCGTTTCGAAAGGATGAAATATCACGTCCAGCACGTTAGGATACGATGTTTCAGACCTTCGAAACGAAGATCATTTCATGATTTCCAAGATTCATGCCTTGTCATTTTAAAAAGGGTATTTCATCACTTGGCCAAATGTAAGAACCGAAACCCAGCACGTTAGGGCACGATCCTTCAAAATTCCAAATATGAAATATTGCCTTGCCTTTAATTTAAAAAAAAACACAATTTCAAAGGATATTTAATGACTTGGCCAAACAGAAACCACAACCCAGCACGTTAGGGCACGATTACTTGAATTTCCAAAACATGAAACATTGCCTTGTTAAAAAAACTTTTTATGAGTTTCGAAAAAAAACCAAAAATAAACATTGAAATATAAACCCGGCAATAATAATGGAGAATAATAATGGGGATAATAAATACAACAACAACAACAACAACAACAACAACAACAACAACAATAATAATAATAATAATAATATATGTACATATATAAATAATGACAAAAAAAATAAAAAACGATAACGATTCTAATGAATATACAAAACAATGTAGTAATGGTGATGTTAAAATAATAATTACAATAAGAAAATATATACTAAATTACTAGTAATAATAGTAACATTTGAAGTAAAGATAATGGTAAATATGGAAATATGAGAAATATATATATATATATAAAAATAATAGTAAATATAATTATAAATAATAATATATAAAACAAAATGAAAAGATAATAAGGAAATAATAAAAAACAGTAATGGTTATAATATATATATATAAAACAGAAATTGAAGTACATAATAGTAATAATAATCTAATGGTGATAAAATTAAACTTAATAGTAATGGTGAAATTTAAAAAAAGTTATAATAAAATAATAATAATAATATAGGTATAGGATAGTAATAATAATATATACATATATGTAAAAATAATAGTGACATCTATATAAAATAGTAGTAACAACGTAAATAAAAAAATAATTTATTTAATTATTTAATAATCTAAAAAAGGATTAAATTGGATCAAAATCAAAATATTTAAGGCCAAACTTAAAATCAAAGAAGCCAAAAGGGCTAAATTGTACAAATATGAGCAACAAGGGGGACTAAAACAAAGAATAAACCCTCTCCCCAAAACACAAATGTTCGATGAGAACTAGATTGAAACGGGAGAAAGATTACTTGGCCAAAATCGGAAACTAAAAAAATGCCATGGGACGCAATTGAAAACAGGGCACTAAAAGGAGGACCGAGCACGCAATTTACCCATTTAGGGTAAATTTGCGCAGATCTAGAGGCACCCCCACTATGTACAGCGACATTTCTTTATTAAAAAGCAAAAAAAATTTCCTTAACCCTTCATTTCCCTCTTTTGCTTCCAGAACCAAAGCCAGAAAACCCATTTCTTTCACTTACTTCTTAGGGTTTGAGTCCCCTTTAGTCCAGCAGCCCCCTATCGGAGTTCCCACCGCCAACGTCGGCGCCGGCCACCACGCGCGGTGGCCGAAAATCACACAAAAAAATAGGTTTTCCTCTCTTTTTTTGTATTTTAATACATAGGTATATAGTTAAAAAAATGTAAAAAGGAAAAAAATAGAAACGAAAATATTTCAGAAAAATAGATCGAAAAACGCTAAAAAGAAAAAAGAAAATAAACCTTCACTGTTCTTAATATTGGCCTCTGAATATGCTGTATTTTTTTCTTCCCCCCAAAAAAAACCCCTCATTCCATATTTTATTTCGGCTTTTAAAGCTTCTTTTACAAGCGATTTTTTCCTATTTCGTAGGTACATGTGCGACTACATCTCTAACGTGGCATGGTGGAGAGGCGCAAGTCGCAGGGTAATGGCGTCCGGCGCGAAAGGGGCTGCCGGTGCGTGGAGGGTGGTTGCGGCTAGGGTTTCTGACTTTGTGTTTAGGTAGTGGGCTAGGGTTAGTGTTAATTTTTGGGCCTGGGCTATTTGGGCTTGTTTATTTTATTTGGTTTATTGGGTTTGTATTTTATTATTTTTTTAATGGGTTTTAGAACTTGGGCTTTGGTTGGGGTAATAATTGGGTCATACAGCTGCCCCTCTTTGCTTGTTTTCGTGTAACGGGAACGAAGCAAAGATTCTAAAGAGCCAATTTTGCCCCGTCTTGCTGAGCCTTGATTTCTGGGCGCTTCCTCTCTTCAAGTAGTCTCACTTTAACCCACTGCATCTTCAGAGGCACGGGAGCTTTGTTTCGATCTGCTTCTCTACTGCTTATGATTTGTAATATTTAGCCATTACCCTACTGCCTAGGGGGTTAGGGCTCAATGTCTTTGATCTGCTCTACTCCTGCTCAGTGGAGATAAGATCTGCTTTTTCAACCTGTTACCCTACTGCTTAGGGAATTAAGGCTCAACGTCTTCGATCTGTTTCACTCCTGCTCAGTGGGATAAGATCTGCAATTTTTGGCCTGCTACCCTACTACTTAGGGAATTGAGGCTCAATGTTTTTGACCTGTTCCACTCCTGCTCAGTGGGATAAGGTCTATAATCTTCAGCCCGTTACCCTACTGCTTAGGAAATTAAGGCTCAACGTCTTCGATCTGTTCCACTCCTGCTCAGTGGGATAAGATCTATAATCTTCAGCCCGTTACCCTACTGCTTAGGGAATTAAGGCTCAACGTCTTCGATCTATTCCACTCCTGCTCAGTGGGATAAGATCTATAATCTTCAGCCCGTTACCCTACTACTTAGAGAATTAAGGCTCAACGTCTTCGATCTATTCCACTCCTACTCAGTGGGATAAGATCTGCAATTTTCAGCCCGTTACCTTACTGCTTAGGGAATTAAGGCTCAATGTTTTCGACCTGTTCCACTCCTACTCAGTGGGATAAGGTCTATAATTTCTAGCCCGTTACCCTACTGCTTAGGGAATTAAGGCTCAACGTCTTCGATCTGTTCCACTCCTGCTTAGTGGGATAAGATCTGCAATTTCCAGCCCGTTACCCAACTGCTTAGGGAATTAAGGCTCAATGTTTTTGACCTGTTCCACTCCTACTCACTAGGATAAGGTCTACAATCTTCAGCCCGTTACCCTACTGCTTTAGGGAATTAAGGCTCAATGTTTTCGATCTGTTCCACTCCTGCTCAGTAAGATAAGATCTGTTGTCTTCAATCCGCTCCACTCCTGCTCAGTGAAGATAGGATCTGTATCTTTAGCCTGCTCCACTCCTGCTCAGTGGAGATAAGGCTTCGATCTTTCGATCCGCTCTATTCTGCTTTCGGTAGAGATAAGATCTGTGTTGTCTTCAATCCGCTCACTCTGCTTTCGGTGGAGATAAGATCTATATCTTTAGCCTGCTCTCTCTCTCTGCTTTCGGTGGAGATAAGGCTTGATCTTTTCGATCTGCTCTACTCTCCTTTCGCCGAGATAAGATCTGTTGTCTTTGATCTACTCCACTCCTGCTCAGTGGAGATAAGGTCTGTAATCTTCTGTAACTCCTATCAATTTTCCTACGTTGTCCTCTGGGGAATCTACCTGTAGAATTAATTTCATGGGGTCTATGCTTATGTTAAATGATTAGGATGTCATGAAAAATACTCTTAACCATATGTATTATGAATGTTATGAATGAGTGCAAAATGAGAATGATCCATTCTTAATCCTTGGGCTATCATTGCTTGCTGTTTATTAAGGTGATCTCAGACGTGTGTTCAACTGATACTTCTAACAGAGAATCTGAAGATGTCGTCACTGCTTAAACCCCTATCTCAAGTGCTCTGAGCCCTTTAAACCTGAGTTCTAAATAATTGTCCTGTTTCAGATTCCTGTATTATTTAGAGACTTCTAGAGTAATATGCAAAACTTCTTTTGTAAAAGTATTATTAGTTCAGTAATCATCACTTCAATATGAAATGCTTGGAAAAGATCATAATAATGGACAAGAAATAAATTAATAATATAGCAAGTGCAATCAAGAAGGAAATTTATTGGTAGTATATTTTGAAACAAATTCAGAATGGGTAAGATGGAAACTAGGTGCCCCAAATATCGCCGACTGAATTTCTCTGTTCAAACTTCTTGAGGACCATTTAAGCTCGATATGTGCTTAGGGTATCTTGAGTACTTTGTCGATGCCCCAAGATGAATCTTACTTCCTCATTGTTAATCCAAGCGTAGCAAAACTGCTGTATGCCCCGTCACGGTTTGATCCTAATTTGAGTAGCCCTTTTCGGGTTTTCGACTCAAAGCCCTTTTGGTCTCAAAGTGCCCTTTGCGGGTTTTCACCTTGGCCTCTCCCTTTTTTTTTTTCGCGGAAAGCCTCAAAGCGCCCTTTGCGGGTTTTCGCCTTGGCCTATCTCCTTCTTAAGCGAAGTGTTCCTTGACTGAGTCCACATTAACTGGGTTCGGCTCACTTTTACCATCCATCTCGGCTAGTATCAATGTTCCTCCAGAAAAGGCTTTCTTTTGACATAAGACCCTTCCCAATTAGGCATCCACTTTCCCCTGAAGTCTTTTTACATAGGGAGGATCTGTTTCAACACCAAGTCTCCCTCATGGCATACTCTGGGGCGGACCTTCTTGTTGTAAACCCGCATCATCCGCTTCTGGTACATTTGCCCATGGTGGATGACTCTTGGCCTTTTTTCCTCGATCAGATTCAGTTGGTCATACCGAGATTGAACCCATTCTGCTTCATCCAACTTCAGTTCCAACAAAATCCAAAGAGCAAGAATTTCAACTTCGATGGACAAGACTATATCCATCCCATAAACCAATGAGAAATGTGTTGCCCCGGTGGAAGTCCTGGCCAACACTCGAGAAGCATAGAGGGTAAATGGTAACTTGTCTATGTCAATCTTTACAAGTTTCCATCATCTTTCAAAATCTTTTTTGGATGGTTTCTTTCTTTTCTTTTCTTATTTTCTTTTTTCTTCTTTCTCTTTTTTTTTTTTGAATTCAAACTTGAACTCGAAGTTGAAATTAAACTTGATGATGATTGACTTTGTAACTTTGTCATTGGAACCAACCCTTACCCTCTTAGTGGAATAGTTGACAATTATAAAGATGAATAAGCGTCAACTAGATACTTTTGACGAGATCATCTTCGTAACCTCTATGCCCCACATATAGGAAAAGCATATCAGTCATGTCTTCTCAATTTGGCATTTACGGCAACACTGACGCAATCTCCCTTTCATGGTGGACCAGTAGTACCTGAACCTTATAATCGACCTGGCTATCGATAAACTCTTAGCATGTGCCTTTTCGAACACTCTATAGCCTCATTGTGCCTAAGCATATCTTGATGCGGTCATGTAAAGTCATCTTTAAATTTTGGAATAACTCAATAACGTCTTGCTTTGTTTCTTTGGTGGGCAAGGCTTTGATCTTCACTCCTTTCCTAGACCCGCAATGTCCACTGACCCTTTGTACGGTCGAGTTTATTTCATTTCGTTCCACTATCTTTAAAAAATCAAAAGATAAATTACAATCTCTGATATCTTCAAAATCCTCAGATCCCTTTAGACCCATATTTCACTCAAAAGGGAGTTCGTAGCAGCGTTGCTTATGTCTCGATATCTGGGTACCTATTGTAAGTACGAAGGCAAATTCCAAAGAATAAACGATTCTTAGGATGATTATCTATGATCATGAATGAAGAATGAAAGACATCCCCAAAAAACAAAAGAATGTATAGTATGACATGGAAAAAAATGAAAAAGTATTTGCTCAGCATGAAACACAAGAATGTATTTTTTATTGAAAATAAAGATGTTTGAACATGAGCCTATTTCACAAAAGATTCTTATTGTTTCTAGGCTTAAAACAACAAGTGTGTTTTGAACATTATTCTGTGTTAGCTCTAAAAACTACAGGAGTTTCCTTCGCAGCCCAGTTATTCAGAACACTTCCAGGCTCGTAGGGGCGAATGCCCCCTAGGTTTCCTTCATTCGATTCTTCTTTGAACACGGCTTTAACGCTCAAGGTTTTCAACATGTCTTCAGCCGTTTCTTCATTCATATTCTCCGGTCCCGGATAGACAACTCCTTCTGATACAGATGCATTGGACATAAAGGGAAAAATTATTGATCCCCATTTGACCTCGGTGTCCTTCTCTACCAACTCTCCTCCTATGGTACACACGTTTTCTCCTTTAGAAGAGTCAAAGAACTCCAGCTCTTTATTATCCATTAACCCTTGTACTAGGGCTCTGAATTTATTGCACTGCTGGATATCATGGTCTTCCTTGTTATGGAACTCACAGTAGTTCCTTGCATCTCGAGATTTACTCCCTAACTCTTGCGAAACCAGACCTCTTTTCCGCATCTCTCTCTAAACCTCTCTCAATGGAGTTTTTACCTCCGCAACATTTCGTTTGATTCTCCTCCCCATGTACTCGACTATAGCGTTTACTCCTTTATCCGTATGACTGGGTAACGGATTTCCCCCACCAGGTGCATCGTTGAACGTTACCACACCCGCTTTAATAAGCCTTTCAACTAGCCTTTTGAAAGGGAAACAATTCTCTATTGGGTGCCCCACTATCCCCGCATGGTATTCACATTGAGTACTTGGGTCATACCATTTTAGATATGGGGGTTGCAACGGCTTTGGGTAGCAAGGGGAGACGACGTGATCATCGAACAGAGTTTTATACAACTTATTATACGTCACAGGTATGGGAGTAAACTGAAATTTCTCGATATTCTACCTCGTGTTGGGCTCCTGTCTTGGTAAGGCCTACTGGCCTGCGGCTATTGCTCTTGGCTGGCTGACAATAACAGGTTTTGGATAACCCGAGCTCACATTTCCTACTTCATTCTCCCTTTTCTTCGAAGCTGATCTTTTCATGCTCTCTCTAGCTTCTATTTTCCCACACCTTATCGCATTTTCTATCATTTCGCCAGACATCACTATGTCTGCGAAACTCTTGGACGCGCTCCCTAACATATGATTGATGAAAGGTGATTTCAGGGTATGAATGAAGAGCATGGTCATTTCTTTTTCTAGTAGAGGTGGCTGGACTTGTGTAGCGACTTCCCTCCACCTCTGGGCATACCTCCTGAAACTTTCGCCTGACTTTTTCTCCATGTTTTGCAACGTGATCCTGTCAGGCGCAATGTCAGTCACATGGCCATAATGCTTCATGAAGACCTGTGCTAAATCCTTCCATGATTTGATTTGGGTACAACTCAGTGGATTGTACCATTTAGCTGCAGCTCCAGTCAGGCTATCCTCGAAACAGTGAATCAATAATTGGTCGTTGCTGACATATCCCGTCATTCTCTAACAGAACATGGTAATGTGGGCCTCAGGGCAGCTCGTCCCATTATATTTTTTGAATTCTGGCATCTTAAATTTTGGTGGGAGTACCAGATCCGGGACCAAACTCAACTTTTTGGCATCTACCTCGCATTGGTAATCAGCACTTTCCAATGCTCGAAACTTTTCCTCCAGCCATTTGCATCGATCTTCGAACTTCTTTGGGAGCTCCGCTTTTTCTTTCTCCCTTTCTGCTACATCATCGAAGTTAGGGACCATTGGTTTTACTAAATTGACTTCTGGGTTGGAGCTCGAGCCTGCCGAAAAATTTACCGGTGCTGGGGTACTAGATCCGTACTGGGGTTTGATATTGACCGACACCCTTGGTGGTTGCACTTGGGAACTTGTCGGGGCCAAGCCTGGAGGGCAAGGAGGGTCTTCATTATCATCTCCAGTATCGACCATAGGACTCTTTTCTTTTCCAGGCCCTCTAGTCAACAACTGTGTTAACTGGCTCATCATACTTCTCTGGGATTCCAGCATTTGATCCCTCATGTCCTGTTGGATTTTAGCCAACTGTTCTTGCATCTGAGCCTGCAGTTGGTCTTGCATCTCTTTCTGCATCTGCTCTAACCTTTCCATCCTTTGATCCATTGCTCTTGTCTTTTTCCAGGTATAATAGCGGTGTTCCAGGATAACTATAATATGACTTCTGGTTAATAGGGTTTTCTTATGATATTAAATGTATATGATGCGTTGTGATGCAAATGGATGAAATGCAATACAAATACATGGAATGAATGCAAGAAGAAAGAGAGGTGTCAATTCTGAATTCAATTTCATTAGGAGAACTTTTCTAGAAAATACGTTTCTTTACATAAAACGGATTGCATATACGGCATTGTCCTCATAGTCTAGGTAAAAACACCAATCCTCTTCTTCGTATCCGGATGTTATAGTTATGTCCCGTGAACTTCCTAAAGGATGCCTCTTCTAGCTCCTTGTTGCTTGGTCCAGGCCGAACCTCTTCACTCACTTATCCTCCGAAATGTTCATGAGCTTCTCTTGTAAAAATGAGACATGACTACCGAATAAGGCTTTCTATATGTGGTTTGGCTCTAAAGTAGGGGTACCTGAACCACCAGATTCCTCGATCCTCACCCATTATAGGCTCATACAGACCGAGTTTAGTTCAGGGGAATACATTTCCCTATGGCTGCACGGAGGTGAAAACCTCACGAAGACATAGGTACGGATGTATCCCGAAAGCGATTCACTATCCTGCACGGAGGTGAAAACCTTACGAAGGAGTAGTTTCTCACTCTCACTTAAAGGTGTGACCACTACGGTCGTGTAATATGATGCAAATGTATCTTAGACACGTAAAATGTAAAAAAAAACATATGCGACGGGAAAAAAAGTTAAAATCAGATTTTAATTTTCAATAAAAGGACATTAATCAATCAATTCCACGGCTTGACTCTCTTATTGGTCCCCAGCGGAGTCGCCAAGCTGTCGAAACCATTTTTTGTTAGAAAAATGGGCCGACTTTAAAAAGGAAAATGGAGTCGCCACCAATCTTTTTTGAAGTGTGATTGGGCTACTTTTGAAAACATTTTGGTCTACGAATTTTAAGAAAACGAGTTCGAGAGTCGATTCACATACGAGGAAGGATTAGCACCCTCGAAACGCCTAAAATTGGTACCGTATTGATTGATTAATGTCCTTAATATCGAAAATTAGAAAAGATTTTAAAATATGGATCATTTGGAAAATGTTCGGGTAATTCGAATTTGAATATCGAAATTCTCTCGTTTCGAAAGGATGAAATATCACGTCCAGCACGTTAGGATACGATGTTTCAGACTTTCGAAACCAAGATCATTTCATGATTTCCAAGATTCATGCCTTGTCATTTTAAAAAGGGTATTTCATCACTTGGCCAAATGTAAGAACCGAAACCCAGTACGTTAGGGCACGATCCTTCAAAATTCCAAATATGAAATATTGCCTTGCCTTTAATTTAAAAAAAACACAATTTCAAAGGATATTTAATGACTTGGCCAAACAGAAACCACAACCCAGCACGTTAGGGCACGATTACCTGAATTTCCAAAACATGAAACATTGCCTTGTTAAAAAAATTTTTTATGAGTTTCGAAAAAAAACCAAAAATAAACATTGAAATATAAACCCGGCAATAATAATGGAGAATAATAATGGGGATAATAAATACAACAACAACAACAACAACAACAACAATAATAATAATAATATATGTACATATATAAATAATGACAAAAAAATAAAAAACGATAATGATTCTAATGAATATACAAAAAAATGTAGTAATGGTGATGTTAAAATAATAATTACAATAAGAAAATATATACTAAATTACTAGTAATAATAGTAACATTTGTAGTAAAGATAATGGTAAATATGGAATTATGAGAAATATATATATATAAATAATAGTAAATATAATTATAAATAATAATATATAAAACAAAATGAAAAGATAATAAGGAAATAATAAAAAACAGTAATGGATATAATATATATATAAAACAGAAATTGAAGTACATAATAGTAATAATAATCTAATGGTGATAAAATTAAACTTAATAGTAATGGTGAAATTTAAAAAAAGTTATAATAAAATAATAATAATATAGGTATAGGATAGTAATAATAATATATACATATATGTAAAAATAATAGTGACATCTACATAAAACAGTAGTAACAACGTAAATAAAAAAATAATTAATTTAATTATTTAATAATCTAAAAAAGGATTAAATTGGATCAAAATCAAAATATTTAAGGCCAAACTTAAAATCAAAGAAGCCAAAAGGGCTAAATTGTACAACGCGAGCAACCAAGGGGGACTAAAACAGCAATAAACCCTCTCCCCAAAACGCAGCGTTCGACTGAGAACTAGATTGAAACGGGAGAAAGATTACTGGGCCAAAATCAGAAATTAAAAAAATGCCATGGGACGCAATTGAAAACAGGGCGCTAAAAGGAGGACCGAGCGCGCAATTTACCCATTTAGGGTAAATTTGCGCAGATCTAGAGGCACCCTCACTATGTATAGCGACATTTCTTTATTAAAAAGCAAAAAAAAATTCCTTAACCCTTCATTTCCCTCTTTTGCTTCCAGAACCAAAGCCAGAACACCCATTTCTTTCACTTACTTCTTAGGGTTTGAGTCCCCTTTAGTCCAGCAGCCCCCTATCGGAGTTCCCACCGCCACGCGCGGTGGCCGAAAATCGCACAAAAAAATAGGTTTTTTGAAAAGAAAAGAAAAGTGCGAGAGAAGGAAGGAGGGAGGAGTAAATTTTGAAGGGAATTGGAGCGCATAAGGAAAAAGCTCGCCTAAAGGGATGTTCAAATATCTGTCCCACCGGAAACAAATAATAATCGATAACCTAAAATTTCGAATTAAATTTCGAATTATGTAAAAACTATTTAATGACTTTATTCTTAGTTGTTGTTTTATTTGATGATATAATTAACAACTATTTAAGAATAAATTTATGTAATGAATTTATATATATATAAATAAAAATTGAATGAGCTAAAATTTAATGCTTTGTTTTGTTTGGATTTAGGGGTAAGTGTTTAATCGAATTGAGTCATGTTTTATCATTCTATCTTGAGTGAAATTAATTTTTTAATTTTTTTAATATTAAATTTTGTTTATTTTTTAATGAATTTCTATAAAATTATTAATAAATTGGAAAAATAATTAAATTACAAAATATTTTTAAGATTTTAATTTTATAAATATTTAATACTAAAATAATACAATAATTCCATAATGGTTTGAATATTATATATATATATGCCACAAGTCACGCAACCATATTTTTTCTATTCATTAATTAAATTGAAACAACTTACATACGCTAAATACTAAATTATATATTTTAGATTTACTATAGTAGTTTTAGATTTCGTATAATTATTTTTAATAAAATTTAATTATAACATAATTATAGGATTATATTAATTTTATTTTATTGTAACATAATTATGTTTTGTTAGAGTTGTGTGACCCAAATTCTAAGAGATTGCTTGCAAGTCAAGTTAAACAAAATATATTTTCTTTCTAGAAGATTTAGTATTTATTAGTATAATATATTTAGCATTCATTAGCATAATTTATTTGACTTGACAATTTAGCCTATAAATAGGTTCTTTTACAACCTTAGAAAAACATACACCCATTCGAGATTAGAACTCATAACACATTTAGAGAATTTTGTGTTTACGTTTTGAGGGTTCTTTGTTTTCGGGTTTTTGGGGTTTAGTTTTTATCTCCATCTTTTGTACTCTTCGTTCTTTTGTCATTATAGTAAAATTATCTTTACCCGTGGTTTTTTATCCTATTTGGAGGAGTTTTTCCACGTTAAATTTGTATGTTCAATTTCTCAATTTATTTCGCTATTTTTTTTCTTATTGCTTAATCGGGAATGAAACACCCCACACCCGGCCCACGAGCCTGAACCGGATCTGGTATGTTCCTTGGGAAAATCGGTTTTCGAAGTCCTTTATTACTTAGAGAAAATTAGTGTATTTTTAGAAAACTGTTAATTTTGGATTGGGCTTAGGTTGAAAACCCGTTTATTTAATTTAGAAATCATTTAATTAGGGTGGCAAAATAATTTAGGGTTTAAATGTAAAGACATAAAATTTTAATATCATAAATGTAAAGTATTTCGAAGCATAATAATTGAAAGTAAATAATATTAACAAAATTAAAACTATGGCTTTTTAGGCCTTATTACGTCAATAATTTCCAAACTTAAAATTTAAAGAACTTTATAAAAATAAAGGTCCAAATCGTAAATATTTTCTGTACTATGCATGGCCACCTTTAGCTCATGCCGACCCGGTCCATTACTGCTCATCGCCTGAAAAAAATAGTCTCACAAAGGGGTGAGTCAACAGACTCAATGTGTACGCAAACTAACAATCAATATTTCAGGCACACATATTCATATTCATATTCATATTCATATTCATATTCATATTCATATTCATATTCATATTCATATCAAATGATGCAACCCAAACCCAAGCCTAATTGTCCATCCGCTACACACCACCCGTACCAACCTGCACACCGTGGGGACTACTAAGTCAACCCTCCTTCCGCTACTCTCCATCGAAGGCAGTCGCTGCAGTGGACATGCTCATCGCCCACTTACGTTGTGTCATTAGACACTATATTCAGATAATGTAACTGAAGTTACCATATTCACGCAATGGGGCCGTAGCCACCATATTTCGTTGGTGAGGCCGAAGCCAACACCTTCGTTGGTGAGACCGTAGTCAACACCTATTCTTCCCCTTTTCACAAATATCCCATATGCCCCAAATATTCATACATATCTTATTTCTCATTCATATTATTTCTCGCATGTTAAAAATATAACATATTCATAATCCTATCAGAAGTAGGAAACGTACCTGAGTACTTTTGTACCACATTAGGGCACTTAGCCACATACATAATTTTAGGCATATTTATATTCAAAATAATTATTGCCATTATATTGAGGGTTAGTAAGGGTACACACCTGATTCGCTTAATAGGTTCCTTGATATCCCGAAGAAATCGATCTGTTTGCTTTAGATCTCAATCCCTATATTCGGCCAAATTATTTAAACACATAAATAAACCCTTTTTGACCTTAAAACCAAATCCTAGTAGGATTTGTATTTCTAAAGAATAAACCTTAATCGATTGAATCTATGGACTTACCTTAAAATTCTCAAATCCCGAGATCCTTGTATCCCTCTGTCGAAATCCCTATAACTACATGTTAGATCAATTTCTAACATTTATTCACAACAAATAACCCTTAGCCGAATGTTAAATATGACTTACCTTAGATTCTTAAATCCCGAAATTCACCGAATTACTAGGGAACACGCGGCCTATGGTGTACCTTCAGGAAAAAAACTTCTCCTTCCTTGTAGTCGACACTTAGTAAATCCCGAAAGATCCTTTATTGAAGAAATCGGCCTTGAGACTTGATAGTGCTTACAAAGGTTTCGGCTTTTGATGGAGTGGTTGGAGAAGAGACAGAAGAAGATGAAGAATAGAGGTGGAGGATTCGGCAAGGCTATTCGGAAAATTGAAAAATAAAAACAAAAAGAGTTGTAGAGAAAATTCGGCAGAGTCTAGGAAGGAAGAAAAGAGAAGAAGAAAAGAAAAGAGAAAAAAAGAGAATAATGGCAGAGAGAATAGGAGAAATTTTAGAGAATTTCGGCAGAGGTTTTCTTAAAGAGAAAAGAATGAATGAAGAATAGCCTTACTCTTCCTTTTATAGCCAAAATTACTAGCTAGAGTCCTTTACTTGGCCACCACTCTTCTATTTTGATAACTTTATCCTTTAATTATCATAAATAAAAGAGTTTAATCCAATATTTATCTCTTCTAAATAATCCAATTTAAAAATCCTTTATTTATCACCTTTTTAATCGAATATTTATGACAATAAAACACCTCTCTTTTTAAACACATGTGCCGTCCACCTCAGCCTTCTGGAAGCAAAATTAAAACCTTTATTTAATTGCTTCCCTTGTGACTCGAACCCAAGCCCATGCCTCTTGTACATGGCGCCATTTCCGTAGGCCCTAAGTGCCATCTTCAGGCCACTTTTCCTAGCCCGTTTGTGTGTCAAATCTTACCAACTTTTTCTTTTAAGGCCCCTTAGCCTTAATCTCCTATTTAAAACTTTAAAACTCATCATTTTGGGGTCATTTCCAAGTTTCCTAAAATTTTCGATCGGCTCTGTTTACTGGCCATTTTCTTACATTTCCAAGTTTCCCGAAATGTTTACTTTCCATTTTTGGATCATTTCCATTTTCATTTCTTGGTTTCCAAAAATGTGCACTTTCCATTTTTGAACCATTTCCTTACATTTCTAGGTTTCCTAAAATGTTCATGTCCTAATGCATTTCCAGGTTTCCAAAATATTCATTTCTATTCATTGTACTTAAAACTTGTCATTTCGTACACTTAAACCGAAAACGCATAGGCCTTTTCCAGGATGTTACAGTTCTACCCTCCTTAAAAATAATTTCGTCCTCGAAATTACTTACTAACAGTCGTACAATCCTTCTCACTGCACAATGCTTATGCTGCGCACTTTGATCTTAATAGAACCATCATACTTCCTAGGCACAATCTCTAAGTTCACGTCCCCTAGAACTTATTTCTAATGTCGCGATTTAATCTGGTTAACGAGTTTTATGCATCAAAACTTTTGTTTCACTGATTAACCGCGAACAGTTTTATGAAATGAGATGTTTAAAAGTGGTTCTTTCGCATTCATACAAACACACAGTCTTTTCATTCATTCATTCATCCATCAAACAAGCATGAACTTTCGTTCATTCAGAGAAACGTAATTTTCATCGTTTGTTTGTTTTTCCACTACCCAGGGGTATTTTCGTAATTTTGTCCTACAGGGGTATTTTCGTAATTTTTCAAAAGAAAAAAGTTCCTTGGTGATTTTGTTAGAAAGTATTTTGGTAATTTTAAATTCCCAGGGTATTTTTGGGAAAATTTTTGAAATCCGAGGGTATTTCGGTAATTTTTCACAAACTGGGGTAAATTTGGGAAATTTGATAACTCAGGGATATTTCATAAGTTGCAAAACTTTGAGGGTTCTTTTTGAGAATTGTACTTTCCAAAATGGTGATGTTGTAAAAATTTTGGAAATCAGGGTCATTTTGGTAATTTTGTAAGTTAGGGGCAATTTCGTAATTTTTCTAAAATCAAAGTATTTTTGATAGTTTGCAAATTAAAGTTTTTGAGCATTTATAAAATAACGAAATTTTGGTAAAACAGTTGAGTAGTTGGTCATTTTATAAATCAAGGGTATTTTTGTAATTTTACCACTGAGGGCATTTTTGTAATTTTGATGCTATACCTATAATATACTATTAGTTATATATGTTGGCACTTGTAAAATATATTATTTCATTATATACTACTATATCACTTACTATAATAGCAGAGTAGTGCATGATATATTAATTATTATAATGTATTATTGTCTATTATTATATTGGTTGAAATAAGCTCTAAATCCTTATACTTTTCGTATATTTAAAAGTTACTCCTACTATATTATATAATGTTATATCATATGACATAAAATATAATATATTAATAGTTTATATATGTACATCAATGATTAAACATTATAATATCATGTAGTAATGTATCTTTTATTATAATTTATAGTATAATAATAGTAGTACATTATGTATTAACAATTGAATAACTTTTTATTTTTCTTGTTAAATTTATAAACCTTATACTTATATTTTAAAATACTTATTCCAAAATTCAAATGTATTATACTAAACCCAAACTCAAATAATATATTCGTTATTACCCAAACTCAAAATAAACTAATTATAACTCAAATCTCAAATCTAAAATAAATAAACAGAAATAAACTTAATACTCAAGTACAAATTGTAAAAGTTAAAGCTGGAGATCGACCCGATTGAGTAACAAACAAGTAAAAAATAGCAAGAAATTGAGAAATTGAACACACAAATTTAACGTGAAAAAATCTCTCTAAAGAGAATAAAAATCAACAGGTAAAGATAATTTTAATATAATGGCAAAAAACGACGAGTACAAAAGATGAGGATAAAAACTATACCTCGAAACCTGAAAACAAAAAAACTTCAAAACATAAACACAAAATTTTCCAAAAGTATTATGAGTTCTAATCTTTTTAATTAGTGTATTTTCTAATACTGTAAAAGAGTCTATTTATAGGCTAAATTCGTAAGTCAAATAATAAAAAAATAATCCAAAACTAATCAGAGTTTAACTGAAACAAATAAACAGAGATTAACTGGGAGATTATTCTCAAAATTGATTGAAATATGAGGCATACTCAACAATTTCATTATATATATAATAGTACAACAGTACATAAGTAGGATTTTAAGACCTTTTGTGCTCCAAAAAGATTGCCAAATGAGCGATGGATTTGAACCCAAATTAGGACTAAAAATATGGGGGCTAACTCAGGCCACTAAAGAGGGTCTGGTAATACAGCCACCCTTGCTTGGCTAGTCTTGGGACAAATTTTGTTCGAACTTGACTAATGAATGGCTCGATACTCAGGCCCTTTTGCCACCGATGCTATGGTATTGGTGGATTGCATATGTAAGTCAACACTAAATATTCACAATAGAGATCGTAAGCTATAGAACAAATGCCATAGCTTAGGTTGTAACTAGTACTTAAATCCTGGTTCATGCTATTGCAGTTCTTTTTTTAACGTAGTCGCCATCACCTAATTACACTTTCCTTTTGGTCATAAGAGACTGATCTCTTCACTAGGCCAAATTCAAATATTCTAACACCTGGTGTTAATCCAGCCTTTTTATTCAGTCAATAATAACATTTTCATTTTAAACCTGAACATATAACCAAACTTTAAATCAAAAAACATAATTAAACTAACCTGATCAAGCAAGCTCGAATAATTTATTTTTTAAAAACTACAAAAATAAAACTCAGTTAAAGTCAAACCAGATTTCATACGCTAACTTTCGGGCTCTAGTCCACACCCTAAACAAAACTCAAGCCTCAAAACACAACAAAAGGGGGTCAAAAGTTCAATAGCTAGGCAGTATCATATATTAAAACATATTAAAACAAAAAATGCACTCAATTTGTACAACATTCTAAAATCATCCCAAATAATATTAAGAAAACAAAAAGAACTTATTCCATCCTCGCTGAACCGATGACACTGGCAAGCCAGATTTCTGCCAGTTGTTTCTATCTGCTGTATCTGTAAAACACTATCAAACCACTGAGAATAAGGGCTCCTGATTCATATCTCAGATTCAGAGCTTTTCTCCTCTTTAGGGGGTGCAAACTGCCTGCTAAGCCGGGATCTTGTCCAAGGATCCAGAGAAGGTCTTTGTGGTGGCTGAGGAGTAGGTGGCTTCGACTGTCTAAGCTCATTTTCTCTATCAATGAACCTGTTCGAATTTGCAAGCAAAGGATCAAAATGCATGACGCTTCCATGTAAATTCCATCAGACACTTCAGGAGCACAGTTAAACATTTGTTCAGTATGATTACTATCGTCATATCTCATAATAAAAACAAGAGCACTAAAGGCAAATCAACAGTTAATGCATCTGATACCAGACACTAGACTGCATGACCAAACATTTGGAACTCAAAAGTTCCCAAACTCAAAAATCTTCAATCTTTGGGTTAATAGTTTTGGTTAAAGCCAACCTAAACAAATTAATTGAAGAAATTCAGCCAAAAAGTTTCAGTTAGTTGATTCAGAGCTGAGCTTGGTTAGTTCAGTTTCAAGTTTGGTTTTTGAATGAGAACTAATAAAGGCATAACCATTCAAGTTTGAAGCCCAAATGCATATGATATAGAAGCCCAACCAAATATTTTTATTTAATTATAATTATTGAAACATTTTAATTTTATGTTGTCTATATTGTACCAAGCTAAATCAAAATTAAAGTAGGAAACTGGGCTTGCAGTTAGCAGAATAGATAGTATTCTTACTCTATATAGGCCATTGGTGCAGCATCACCAACTCGGATGCGAGTTCGAAGCAGTCTTGTATATCCACCTGCCCTGTCTCTGTAACACATTGGATTGAATCAATATGACAACCATATATAACAAAGAAAGAAAAAGGTAGAGAATTCACTTGTATCGATATGCCAGTTCTGTAAATAGCTTGTGAATGACATCATCTCCTCGGACAAAAGCAGCAGCACGCCTTGCCGCAAAAAGTGAACCCTTGAAGAATTTTGATACGAAACAAGGCAATGTTGAAAATCAGATTTGATCAAAAGAAATACTAGCATAATACAATGGCAGAGTTAACTCCACCTCCCCCCCCACTTTAATGATAGATGTCAGCAAAATACATGCATTAATTTGTATATGGATAATCTTCTGGTACTTAATGACCATAAACTCTGCTGACCATCACATCATTTTCAGATGCCTTATGAAGAAATGTCTGGTGAAACAACTAAGAAAGGTTCTACATGCCTACCTAGCATGTAAAAACCATAAACAACTGAAACCAGACCAAGACCATTAATCACCATCCTACATATTCCCTTGAACCGTAGATCAATGTAACAAACAAGATATAGGCAACAACTACAACATGACACATCCAAATTTGCAGTTAAAATAGTTTGACGGAATGTTCCAAAAGGCAACTTATATGAGAATTTCATGCTATTTTAACATTTTCCCCATTAAGATGGCAATAATTGGATACAGGACATCAACACTACGTATTTCGCAACAAAACATCAGGACAAGTAACCCTTAGGGCTTCTGTTATTTTAGATTTACAGTTAAACCTAAAATCTTTTGCTTTTACCAGTGCAATTCTGTTTCAAACAAGTTGTGAAACTATGAATTACTTCAACACAGAGGCAATAAATTGACAGAACTTAATTTGCTTAAGTAATTTCCAGAGAGAATATCAAGACCAAATTGACAAATGCCACGCCACTTAGAAATTAATGGAGTAACAACACTCATTTACTAACACAAAACATTAACCATGTCAGCATTAGAATGGAGGCAAAATTTTCCAATGTTGCCCAACCAAGGAAACACTTGCTACAATTGATTAAAATACCTCTTTCCCAAGCAGTACCATGTTATCGACAAAGAAGTCACGAATCTCCTTAGCCTGCAATAAAAAAAGTTAATAAAATGTACAATCCACTTACAGCTTTAATGCCAAAAGAAACAAGAAAATTAGATAAATTCAAGTAAAACAAATAAAACACAGATTTAATTACTCGATTAAGAGAAACCCAACAACAAAAATAAGGACTTAAAAGCAAAGGAACTAGAAATATTAATCAATATAACAAAGTAAGGAAACGCATCAAAACCCAGAAATCAAAGACACGCTTAAAAGAAAAGAACCTTGGCAATGATGAGTTTCAATGCGCTCGTGCTTTACCAACTGGGAAACCATTGTTCTGCAATTGAAGAATAAAGAAACAATATAAAAAGAGAAAAAATCAAACAACCAATTTTATAAAGGATAATGAAGAACCTGAGCATGGACATGCGATGACCAATGGTCGATTAAGCTTCCGAACTTCGTCATTTAGGGAGAAAGAGGAGAAATCGAGATAGAATGGGGAAGGAAGTACCAAGTAGGAAAAAGAAAAACCCTAGTTAAGCTAAGCGAAAACCTCAATAATTGCAATTCAACTGATGGGCTTCCGCCAAATCCAAACAGCCCAAGCTCACTGCGTATATGCTCATGAACGGTGTTAATCAATTAATATTTTTTATACTGAATTTAAATTATTTTATTTTAACATTTAATAATTTTATATATTTTTATTTATTAAATTTTTTTATAAAATTATCTTAACATTATTTTAATATTTAAATAATTTACATTAGAGTATTATTATGTATTTAGTACATATAAAATATTATAAACTTAAAATAAGCCGAAATCAAATATCTGTACAACTTCTAAGCTACCCTTGAGTGGTCTGTTTGGAATTGCTACAAATCTTTCTTTCTCATAATGCCTGTTGGGACACCATAACAAACTGGTGATGCCCCATTCAAGAAAGGGAGGGTGCAACTTTCTCGAGCCCTGCCAACAAATGATCCTACTGTCGGTCTGTGCTCACATGCATTCGTCGACGAACCACTGTTTGCAGTTTCAGTTAAATTGCTGCTTGCTGATTTCTTTCTGGAATTGCCTTTACGGCCTTTAATTTTCATGGCCTCAAATTCTTTCACCAGTTGGTTGCATTGGGAACAATCTACTAGATCCATTCTTTCTCTCAACCATGCACTAAGCACGGCCTTCCCGAAACGGTCAATGTCCTTGTCTGTCACTTCCCACAAGTTGGCAATAGTAACTGGAGAACCAGCTTGTATAAAGGATAGCGAAACACCTCGCGGCACATAGCATCCATTAAGCCTCAGTGAGCCACTGCTGCAACCCATTAGCACGGTGGCAGCACACTTCTCCAGTCCCTGAATCTCATCTTTGGAAAGATACTGCTCCCCTATACCAACCAAAAGCACACAAATGCATATCCAAAATTAATGCAAAGGAACAAAAAGAAGAGCACGACATGAGTAACATACAGCATATGGCAATAGTAACAAGCATACCACTTCCATGGCGAAAATATAGTAAAGGTCATGGCTTTTCAAGGCTGTAGCCAGTTCTTCAGCTGTTGGCACAGTTCCAGCCTTTCCCTATATTATATTGTTCGTTAAGAAAGAAATTATTTACCGAACATCATTCCATGTAAAGCAAAATGGAATGAAGATTAGCTGATTCAAGTTAACAGAGCAAAAAGTGGCATTTTCTATCAATGTATGATAAATGCTTTGCCCTTCGAAAAATCCAACAAATAATAAGAGAAATGGATAAATCACCTCAAAATTTTGATCCCTAAACCAGTTCTCAAATTCAGCTTGTGTGCTACTAAGGTCTCCACTGGGATTTAACAAATAAAAGGCATCCAAGGGATCTATCAGAGGAAAAGCGGCAGCATTTGTACAAGCTAGCTCATGATATCGCTGACTTCTCTCAAGTGTGATAGAGATACTGCCTACAGAAGGCATTCGATAAACCTCCTGCTGTCTTAGTATTGGTAGACTTTCCCATGGAAGCATCTGTACACAGTCCTTGTATAGTCAGTTGTTACAATAAATAAAGTAAATAAAAAGGGAAAAGGATGGACTTTCGAAGGGGAAAAGTTGAAAAAACAAAAAGAATAATCAAACCAAGAAGATGCTGGCAAAAGCAAATATGAGGTGAAAAAATGCTATTAGAGGACAACCACCTTCTTGGAGCAAGATAAACTCATGCTATATTGATATGCCCCGAAATGAAAATATATATAATAAACCATAACAAGTTCACCAACCTGGACATCCAAGTCTAACACCAAAATTATCGGTTCTCTACAGATGGCATCCTCCATATGAAGCTCATTCACTGCGTCACGTATTAGTTGGGAGGCCAATGCAGACACATCATCAATGCCATTAGACTGAGAATTTTCTTGTTCGTGATGTTCAAGCTTGCCAGTGTAGCATCCTTTTCTTAAACACTGCTGTGAAAGGCATGCTTCTTCAATGTCAAACTTTGCAGCTCCAAGAATGAGTTTAAGGTAACTCTCATTTATGTCCATTTTGCATTTAGGTTTCAGATCCTGCACGAGCTTCTTATGCACTGTGTTCAAGCTTCTGCAGTCCAAGCAGTCCCCAAGAAGCACATGCCTCCATGGACCCAACCATGAATCTTCTAAATTACTGGAACGCAGGCCAGGCATATATATATTTCATACATCAGTAGTCAATTTCAACATGAAATGCTGCAAATTACATACAGACTTTGGGTAGTTTACTAAAATGTAGCCAAAAGGAGACAAGTTGAAGAACTTGTGAACCAAGTTTTGTGAACACCAGTTGGCCACTGGTGATCCAATCCCAAATCACAATAATTGTGTCAAAAATGGATGGACACATATTTGATGAAAAGAGAATACCTACCTCAACAGTTTACCAAGTTGGTGATCAACCTTCTTTCTAACCATCCACCACAAAGACCTCGTACTTTTTGTATCTTCTAAAGGACAGCCGGAAGATGTCATGAAGTTCTCTTCCAATATCATTTTGAATGCCGGAACAACATTATCAACCACAGTGGAACCCCATGGACAATGCCACTTTTTACCTGAATTCATCAGCTGGCGCAATTCCTGACAAGCCCTTGCATTATCATCATTAGGAGCAGCATCATCTGAAACTTCTGTAAATTTTTTCCAGACATTTTTAGCATCTAGTGCATTAATATAATGTTAATTTTTAATTATACATATTTCTATTAAAGAAAATACCTTCTAAAACTGAATCCAGAGGCAAAAGCAAAACGACAGGTTGATTATTAGAATTCAACCGTGACAATAGCATCCATGCATGAATGGAAGATGGGTAAAGTAGCAATTCTTGCAATAGATTGGTATAATCATGACCGAGCAAACTTATACATATGATGGCAGTGGCAGGAAGGCCCGCATAAAAGTTCATCACAAATTGTTCAAGATCATTGACTGACTCGGGGGCAAGCCTGCAGCAAAACAAGAAGAAAGGGTAACATTTCTTTTTCATATGAATGTGCACATCGGGGGTTGATGGGTTAAAGAGAAAATATAGAAGCTGGTAAATCTCATGAATTTTCAGTTGTAACAGCATAAACCTTAACAGTGTGGATGTCTCTGTATGTGCACAAGATGAAACAACCCCATTCAAGTCCTGAAAATGAAAATCCAACGACTCAATCAAAAAGTGAAATAGCAGGTGTTTTAAAATTTTTGATCTACAGAATGAGATAAAAGCTGCCAGCCTCAATAATCAAGAAATAGTAAATAGCACAAATACATAAAAGTAGACGATAGAAAAGGCAAAACAGAAAAAGTTGGTAAGACCCCACAAATTAGCACCTAGTCCTGACGAAACAGGATTCACCAGGGTATAAATAATATTGCCAATATCATAATTAAAGATGGACCACCAAAATTCAGAATGACTCTTGTGTGCCAGACTTTTCCTGATAACATTGAGCATGATGCGATTGATCTATAACATGTAAGTCAAATGCCTTGACATTTTAAGACAATTTTGGAACTATTAAGATTTATTGGCAAATAACTTGTCTTGCTACTTTATCATATTGGAAATGCCACCAAGGAAATACAAGATGAAGTGTGCAACCTACCCCAGAATCTACAAAGCGTTGAGCATTCGATCTCCCAGAAGTACTAGGGAAGAACTGGTTATTAAGATGAGTCCCAAGTGAAGCTTGATGAAAATATGAAGCCCAATGACTTTCAGAGAGTGCTTTGCAAGATGGCAAAGTAAAGTGCTCACTAGTTGCAGAAAGCAGATATATTGCAGAAAGCAGTCTGGAAACCTGAGTATTAATAAAACAAAATTTAGCTGCCAAGATATTAGAGAAAAAGCAATAGAAAGAAGGTTAAAACGGTTAAGAGAACAAATTTGTTGGGAGCAACTTGCAAAGACAATAATTGGAAATTATTTGGGAACTCCCAGACAAACTAGTATCTAAGACAAATTACACAAGTAAATTAAAAATAGCACTAGCAATCAAATTTAGCTTAACTGTATGCTCATTTTTTCCTTCATGACAGCCATGTAGGTGCAGTAGATGTTATCCGTATATCAACAGTTCTGGAGAGAAACTTCATTATTGACCTTTAGTGAACTTAACTTAGATTACATTGGATTTGGATGAATAAGACATTTAGAAACAGCAACAAGTCTCAAGAACTAGTTTAAGGCAGCAGTAATTTGGTCTGATGTTATTATAGATCACAAAATTAGGAAAAGTAAATTAATTAGGGGCAAAAGAACAAATCAAATTTCTAAGTGTTGCACTAGTCCTAAATTAAACTGTACCATACTTGTTAAAATAAACTAAACACAGAAAAATGTTCAGTCTCAAACGGAAGACCAGTTTCTTAGTGTCACTGGATCTGATATACCACAATCAGATTCTTACATCAAGCCACGGTCGAGCAGTTAAAATAAAATTTACCTAAGACTATATTAAGCTTATGCAAGAATAAGATAGATCAGAATAATAAAAAAATTCAACCTTTTGAAAAAGTACAGGAACCTCACGGCAGAGTACAAAGGCTAGCTTCAACCAGTGTACTGTTTTTGATAACTGAACTTTGGAAAGATCACAGCAATCGATCCTGTTCAGAATATAAACCAAGAAAAGAGGAAAATAAACAAGTACTTGATACAAAAGATATAATTCATAAAGCTGATATTAGAAATTTACTACCGTACCAGAGAGTCCTCACTTATTTAGAAACACGTAAATCAGAAAACATATATAAATATACACAGTGACGCGTGTAAATAAGTATCCTACAACCTAACAGAGGATATTCCAAGTAACATATCACAACGGTGAAGAGAATTGATGCAGCAGATTACAATTCCTTTAAATCGGGACCTAGCCTAGAAGAACAAGTAATCAGCCATATATTCAAATAATAATGTAATCCTCCTTTGGTAAGATTGTCATTCTTTCTAAGCCTATATAAGAATACAACAAAATTTCTGCTAGTCCAGAAGAATTAAGTAGGTGAAATTACAAGAGTGTCTTTTAGAAAAGAAAAGCAACAAAAGCAAAAGGTTAGCAAAAAAAATTCAAACTTCATCCTCAAGAATAACTGAAGTACTTTCTTAATACAAAAAGCAAAATGGTTTCAGGAAAAAGCGATTAGAAAATAAAGCATGTAAACTTCTTTGAGCACAACCACTACTCGAACATGTACACAAGTGACAGACATCACAAGAACACATACCTGGCAACTTTAGAATGGAAACCCTTCAGAGTCATCCAGCCTATTCTGTATAGGATAGCTGCACGTTCAATAGCGAAAGTATCTCCCACGGTTTCCCTCCCAATCAAATCAAGCAAGAAAGTTCTGTGAGCAGAGGAACAAGTCTGAGTATATGCATTTCTGCTGACTAGGACAGATATGCTTTGCCAAACAACTTCGTGTATCTCATGAGTTTGACCACCATACCCCAAGCATTTTCCTAAAAATATGAAAAAACAAGTTACAAGAAATTATCAAGTAATTCCGCATTCATACATTAACCTACAATAACTGAAATGAACACCATGTATAATGAAGAATGCATTTAATTGACAAGAAAGAAAAACAATTTCCTCAAGCCTAAGCTTTAAGTTCTCAATATTACTACTCTCTCGATAAATCACCCCAATGTATGATTCTCCTCTTTTCCTCACTTAAACAAGGCCCAGGAAATCAGCTACAAGACTGGAAATTTGTAAATAGCAGCTTATAGTAAAGAACAAAAAGGCCACTATACAGTCTATCCTATAAAAACAAAGTCTTGAGACAGATGACTGGAGTATGATCCTACATGCAGCGCTTTTTCCAATAAAGAGTGTAGAATGTTCGTTAAACCTCACTTGACTTACAAAGGAGTAAAACATTTTTCTTTTTTCACTTTCAATTAGACAAAAATTAATATCACATATTTTGTATTCAGTTATATTGGCTCAAATTGAAAGACACCTAAAGCCAGCTTACTAGCTTTTATAAGTTGCTGGGTATATGTGTTGGCTTGTACAATCAAATAATATCAAGGAAAAAGAACCATACCTGTACCAGTAAGTATCCTCACCAAGAGTTTCCTGTGGGCATACTCCCATTTCATATTTATGAAGTAGATCAGTAACCCAGATTTCATAATCTCAGCAGGAAGGCACTGCCAACATTTTGTTTGGTTACAAAAGCATGCAATTTCACTAGTCAATTCCTCCATACAGCTTCCTTTACCCAAGAGCGAGGAGTCCTTTTCCCAACAGGTGTCAGAGAGTTTGGATGCAACATTACCATTTGAATGTTTCGAAATCTCAATTTGTGCTTCACCAGTACAGGTTGTGCTTTGGTTTTGAGATGATCGAAATCTAGAGCGAGTTACCCTTGAACTTCTTCGTTCAGGTATCGCATGTTGCTCCTTCACCACAGATTTGGATACATTCTTCGTTTTCCTACCCTTTCTAGCACCTATTGCCTCTGGCTGAGTAGCAGTATTGCCAGCAACATCTTCACCATTTATTATAGTATTTCTGACTGCCAGATCCACATTACTTTCTGCATCGCAAATGATATTTTTCCACTCGGAACAATTTAATTTCTCAAGGGCTGATTTATACAGAACTTCAGCACGAGATAATTTCCCTTTTGAATCACTTATGATAGAAATATCAAAAAGATTGCGGAACAAATCACCAAGTTGTTGGTCAAGATTAGCTTCCAGCATCAATCGGCATCTTATGCAGGAACAATGGCTGCTGCTGTCCACCAGAATTCTTTTGGCACTTTGCAGTTCCTGCTCTGCAAAATTCCAGAGTCGTTTCTTTCGATATAATTTCCCTAATGTCAGCAGAAGGTACACTTTCAGCAAACCACCGATGCAGTTGTAAGAAAGAACAAGTATCGACAAGACACAAAATAAGATGGGCTAATGACTTTCATACCCAAGATAGAAGAAAAAGTAGCTTCGAATAGTGGTAAGTTCTGTGAACAGGAGATACTTTTTCCCCATAATAGGAAAGATTCAGCCTCAACCCCATTTCCAATCATTTCATTAATACATCCAACCTGGAAATTGTATGTGGATAAAATAAAAAATAAAAAAAAAAATCCTATAAAGTGGAAAACATTAGGGAGAAATAAATCAGACATTGTAAGAGAGAAACTTCTAACCTGAAGAATGCTTTCAAGATAACATTGAAGTACATTCCACGGACTAAGATAACAGCCACATAGGTTTGATGAACTACTGTCAAAAGACCAAAGTTCACTAGCAACTATTCTGTGCACTTGAAGATTCTTAGGACCATTTATAGCTGTCTGGGCAATTTCACGAATGTCACCAAATTCGTTGTATTTCTCAACCAGCGCCTCAATTGAGAATGTAAATTTTCTTTTGAAAAGTTGACTCCGCAATCGAAAAGCTTCTTTTGCATATGAAAGACCCTAGCAGAAAAATTGCAATTATAAAAGAAAACCATAATAAGAAATAACAGGAGAAAAATCATAATAAGTAACAATATGATTAAGATTTTCATGGAAAAGAGAGTCCTAGTCATATTGGATTCATTAAAATGTTGCAGAACAAGGAAATTTGAAGGAGTAAAAGAAAAGATGCTAGATCATCCAAAAATTTGAAATCAACCTCAAATAATCGTCCACGGCAAATCTGTCTTTCACACAAATCATAGTAGAGATACCCTGCAAGGAAGAGAGAATGACTACGCACAGGATCCTATGAGAGCAACAGAGAGATCACTGACCAATTCAGTCAACGGCATAAAATGTTCAATACAAAAAACTGTAGCATTTACTAGAAAGCTGACATGACTTACACTCGCAATGAGTTCAGAAGCAGCTAGATTTACATTGTTAGCTGAGACAGCTGATTTTACATCGCTTTCATGATGTTTTAAGCCATGATTGAAATTGTTGAAGAAACATGTGAGGTTCTGTTGGAACCCAAGAAGCCCTGGTTGGGATCCACTTAGACTATGCATCCAGAAGTCAACAGAATGCTCTGATAAGTTTGTGATGAATGACTCATTTACTGGAGAAACACAGAGTGCATGGCTAAGCCGCCTACACTCCCAAAGGTTGGCCACACATTTCCCAAGCTCTACATTGTTTAGTTTGTATATTCTAATTATCAGTTTATATATGTTACTGTTTAATTTCGTGTAACCCTGGAGACAAAAAGGTGAAAAAGCAACAAGTAAAACAGTTAAAAGATGTTCAGAACTCTAGACAAATAGATTTTCATGACTAAAAGATAACGACAATCATATCGATAAGCACACCTTCACTGATAGCAAATCAAGTACATTATATAGAAGTTGCAGTGTATTTCCGGACACCATTTTGAACTCGTCATCCACAAAACAACTATCAGGAATGAATATGCTCAACCAAAGATCCAAGGCAGCATAGATATCTTGATAAAGTTGCTGTTTATGATGAAAAGAAAGTATGAGCAATCAGTAATATAGAAATCTATCACTAACCTTGATCAAAACGCATTAGTCAAGCCTAAAGAATCACTAAGCACTAATTAGTCAAACCAACAGACTTGTTATGCAAAAATACCTCTGAGTTTGGTTCAGCTTCCTGAGTACATAGTGCAAGTAAACAATAAGCAGCAGCTAATTGATGGCAGGCTGGAGTTCCAGCAATACTTGTTTCACTGTAGAAGTTTTTCTATTTAAATAATATTTCAGGTTAGTCGTGGATTCAACGCGAAAAAGAAGCAATAGAATCACAATTAATATCAACAGGGCAGAAAAAATAAAGAAGTGATCTCGTGCAGTACCATAATAGCTATAGCTTCAGACAAGCACCAAATACAGTCCTTCAAAGCTTCAATCCCATTGGCCCTTATTGTTCTCCCCTTTCTAATTAACATCCTTGCTTTCAGTAAAGGACTATCTTCTATGGCATAAGCATCTTGCAGAAGTAAATCGATAACTTTAATTTGCATTCTCTGACAAAAATCTGGGTACCCATGAGTCATTTCTTGATACGCAAGAAGCTCCTGAAATTGGAAAAATCATCCATTAGTCATAAGCATGCAGAACCAAAAAATATCTAGAAGGAACATTTTCAATAACTAACAATATGAACCTGCTCTAAAATTTTGCAAACGGCCATCTTTGACACTTCCGCAGAAGACAACAGCATACAACATAAAGTTGGAGCACTATCCTCTAAATCCGTGTTTTTATGAAGTTTGCACTGTATCTGAAATCAAAAGAACAATTGGCCATCATAACAAAAACATACAGAAAAACAGACGAGAGTTGACAATACCTTAACCCATTGCTTTATCAAAGGCATAGGACCTGACAACTGTCTAAACAAATTTTCAAGCGCGGACCAGTTTTCAAGACTCTCCACAATAATTTTTTCCACCTTAAGATTTCCACATGCATGGAGAACTTCCAAAAGAAATGCACTTCTAGTACATGCATCAGTTACCAAATCTCTGACAACATCTTCTGGCAGATGATCACCAGAACTTTTCTTATGGATAAACATCTCACGGAGAAGTTGAATATTAGTCCATGATGCTCTATGAGAAAGTTTTAAAGCCTTCAAAGCCTGCAAAGGTTAGATTGATAACTTATATGAATGAGGAACTTAAATGCAAAGGAATTGAATTGAACAAGAATGCTTGCAACAAGAACATGCAGATCCATACATGTCACGGATATGCATAAAATGGGTTCAATCATACAGAAATGAAAAAGGTTCCTTTAGAAAGTAAAACTAATAAGAGTTGCCAACCGTGCAAAAGAGCATTTAAATATTAATACCATAACCTTAACATATACAAGTTTCAAGGAATTAAGTACCTCTTTAATTTGCTTGCTTCTGTACATAAGAACACCAATATTATACAGAGAGACATAGACATATTTTAGCCCTTGAGATTGAATCCTACCACTGCCAATTATTTGCTTGATGTAGCACACACTCTTCTGAAATATAAAAGGAAAAGCCAGTCAGCAAGAGTGAAAGTTCAATAAACATCACCTCATCCAAAATTAGTCAATAAATAAACAACCAAGTAGCAAAAGTTAAATTTCATTTTCCATGTGAATACCAATAAGTTCAACTGACCGGGACTTTACGCTTCAGTGCAGGTGGAAAGAATGAACCCGCCACAATTATACTAGGTACTAACACTTCACCATCGTCAAATCCTTCTCTCTTTGTTTCAGATGCACAGCTGCAAGGGCAAGAGAAAATTCGGACAACCATTATATTCATAACTGATTTATGTGCATAACAATTCCCCAATATGTAGCAAAATACGTTATAAGTAATTTTATTAGCATTAGCATAAATTCAGCATCATCCATAGTTAGCAATGTATCAAACTCAAAATATTATGCAAACACAATTATAACTGTTGACATGCATCCTTCTAATAATGACTAAAATGTACTTAATTCCTTAACTTTTGCATAATTACAATAATACCAATATACACAAGCAGTAAGAATGTCATATTCAGAAGGGAAAAAGATCATGTCATTTTAGTCACTTGGATACAAACAAAAAATTAAACACCCCTGACTACAATGCCAAATTGTCATCCTAATCACATTTGGTTACAACAAAGCAAATAAATCTATCAAAGAAAGAAATAAGCTTACCTCTCAAGAGAAAAGAAACTATCACAGAACTGATAAAAAGCGTCCTGGATAATGCAGAGGCTGCTAGAATCAGATGAGGCTTCAGTTTCAGCAAGTATGCGTTTTTTCTCTGAATTTACTAGTTCAGCAAGTGGCTGACACAAGAACTTCAGTGTATTATAGTACATCACTAGACAAGCCTTTTTGTCTTTGCAAGCCAGAGAATTTTTGCATTCAACATCAGATGCAATGCTAGGGTCACTTTTACCAATGTTACAGCAATTTCCAAGCAAACCAAGTAAATCAGACAAATTGTGCAGCTTATCCCTTTCAAGAAACAAAACATCAATAGCTGAATCATCTTCTACACCTTTGGAAGTGGTACAATCATTATATTTCAGCTTAACATTGTGCACAGAGAAATCTAGCCCGGTTGCATAAAGCCTCAGTATTAGATCAACAGGGATTGTAGCCTGTGAAATTCTACCAAATGTAAGATTATAACTCAGGGCATCTTATCCAAATAAATGAAATAGATACAGATCCAAGCCACAAAAAAGCAATTAGTCTAGCAACATACCTGATGAAAATCACCTGCCATGTCATTTAAACGTTTTGCAAGAGTACTACAGAAAGTTATGCCAGCATCTCTACATTTATTGGCACAATAATCAACAAGTTCAACAAACTCCATTGCATTATTATCTATATCAACCTGCCAAAAGATACTTTAATCAATAAATCACAGTGTAAGAGATAAACTTTAGTTATGAAGCCCTAAGCCGATTAAAAATGTCCATTCATAAAAAATTAAAAAATTAAAAGCGAGCAAGTAAAGCAAATGATGCACAAAACAACTAGAAACAAATTAGGAAGAATGTTTGGTAAGATCTCAATGTGTTGATATAAGCAAATAAAAAGAATGATGGTATGTAAAAAAAAAAAAACAGAATGACGCCATCATTACTAAAGACAACCATCAAACAGCATCATAAGTCTTCAAACAATGGATTTCAGAAGCTGACACAATAATCCAGCTTAAAAAGTGCTGCAACTGCTTAATTGTGAAAGGTTCAAATGGGTACAGAAGGAAAATAGGTGTGAGCATTCCTAACGAGAAACACTATTTACAAAATTACTACTATGTGCCACTCCTATCCGTATCGGTGTTGGGAATTGTTGGCTGCATCATGAATTTAGAGTTGAAAGTTGTACGCATACAAAAGTCTTGAAATTAATGAAGCTAAATGACTTATTGAACCCTATTCCTCAACCATTCTAAAACGTTATATAGTTACTCTTACCTTGCATTCACGGGAAATGGAGACTAACAAAAGCGTTACTAAGTCAATTTGAACTGAGCTATCAGTTCTCTCTAGCGAGAACAATGCGGAACATATTCTGCGGGCAAACTGCAAATGTAAGAATTAGTAAGAAAACTAAAAACATAAACATATATGTTGAGCCATATATTAACAACCATACCTTGAAAACTTGATCCTTCATCATTGACCTTGCATACTCGGCCAAACATTCATTGCAGAACCGTCGAATCAACTCTTCGCCAAAATGATTAATCTCCTCAATCAAAAACCGGCAGCATCTACCCAGAAAAGTAACAAGCACATTGTGCGACTTCTCAACAATATCGGCTTCTAATGCCCTGAAAAGGCTCACAAAAATTAGATAAGCAAATGGTTCGTGTTAATATTTATGTAAATCAAGAAATTGAGTACCTGCACCAAGGCCTCACTTGCTCCAACAAAGCAAGAACTCTTTCATATTTCCCGGAATCTTTACAGTGTCCCGTGGCCACGGTTTTTACTACAGACGCCACCGCCTCGACCACAATAGATCCAAACTTCGAATCACCACCAGCAATATCAATGCCCGGAACAAATTTACCTTTAGACTTGACTTCCCGCTAAGCCTCTCCAAAACCCTAAGTGCTTCGCTTTCTGCCTCATCGAACCGGCCCCACGATTGCAAACAGTATACGAGCTTCAATCTCTGGATCTGAACCAAGTGCGCACCGCCGGCTAACTGCGAGGAGACGAACTCGAGACAAGTTATGCAAAGTCGGTAAGTCTCGAAGAAATAACTAAGAGAGGCTTGTTGTTGTTGATTAGAGTTTTGTATGTAGATACGCTTGTATATTATTGGGAAGGATTTGGAAAGAAAGGACAAGAACTGTTTGGCGAGGGAGCGGACGGCGGCTTGGTCAGGTTTCTTCTTCTTGGAGTTTGCGAGAGTGGAGATGGGGAGGAGGTAGTCGGAGACCAGTGAGTGGATGCCTTTCGAGTCATCGGAGGTTTGGAGATCGGAGAGGAGGGAGGATTCGGTGGGAGTAGCCATTGAGAGTGAAAATGAAAAGAAAAGTGCGAGAGAAGGAAGGAGGGAGGAGTAAATTTTGAAGGGAGTTGGAGCGCATAAGGAAAAAGCCCGCCTAAAGGGATGTTCAAATATCTGTCCCACCGGAAACAAATAATAATCGATAACCTAAAATTTCGAATTAAATTTTGAATTATGTAAAAATTATTTAATGACTTTATTCTTAGTTGTTGTTTTATTTGATGATATAATTAACAACTATTTAAGAATAAATTTATGTAATGAATTTATATATATATATATATAAAAATATAAATTGAATGAGCTAAAATTTAATGCTTTGTGTTGTTTGGCTTTAGGGGTAAGTGTTTAATCGAATTGAGTCATATTTTATCATTCTATCTTGAGTGAAATTAATTTTTTAATTTTTTTAATATTAAATTTTGTTTATTTTTTAATGAATTTCTATAAAATTATTAATAAATTGGAAAATAATGAAATTACAAAATATTTTTAAGAATTTGATTTTATAAATATTTAATACTAAAATAATACAATAATTCCATAATGGTTTGAATATTATATATATATGCCACAAGTCACGCAACCATATTTTTTCTATTCATTAATTAAATTGAAACAACTTACATACGCTAAATACTAAATTATATATTTTAGATTTACTATAGTAGTTTTAGATTTCGTATAATTATTTTTAATAAAATTTAATTATAACATAATTATAGGATTATATTAATTTTATTTTATTGTAACATAATTATGTTATAAATTACTTAACTATGTTAAAATAATTTATAATCTTAAAATATTTTGTTAATTAATATGATTTTTAATCATTTATTACCCTACATATATTAATCTATATATAAATTTATTCGATACTAATTAAAATTGGTGACAACTAATTATATTTGAATTTCCATATCTTATATCCAATAATTAGATATTATAAAAGATTATATGTTTAATATAATTTTACTTAATAAACATTCAATTTAAACACGAATTTATAAGTAATTTTATTTAAATCATAACATAATTATTTAAATATTTTTATATATCTTAGTTTATAAAATTTATTCATGCTATTTATAACTTTAATGTAAACTATACATAAATCAATTCTATGTTATAATACATAAAAGCAGAAAGATGGATTCGATTAAGATCCGATGGAGCCGTTAAAATTAACACAAGTTATGTTGCAATAGGTGGTGTATTGAGAGATCATTGTGACAAATGGTTACTTGAGTTCAATCGCATATTGGGTAAATGTTCGGTTTTGAAGTTTTAACTATGGGGGCATTCTCGATGGTATGATGTTGACACAAGGCATAATATAATATAGAATTGTGATACAAACAGACAATATGGAAGTAATCGGAGCTATCAAGGGGTCCTTGTTGAAGGGATCAAATTCTACATTAATCAGACGTATCTTACAACTTTTGCAAAACGAGAAAAATTGGTTAATTGAATATGTTCCTAGAATCAAGAACAGAGAAGCTGATAGTATTACCAAGTTGGCCTTTAGCAGGGAGGAGGGTCTTTAATTATATGAAACTTCTCCTCTTGAAACTTTCTAGTATGTTGTAATAGTTCTATTTTATTTGTTAAAAATTTTATATAAAATTGAAGTTTATTATCCAGAAAAGGAACAAATATTATCAGTGTCTCAAGTGTTTTTTTTTTTATAAAATTACATAAAAGAATGTATTATGAGCAATATGAATTACATAAATATATAAAAATATCGTATTAAATATTCAAAATCCGTTAATTTGCAAGCATTTGGGTATCATTAATTTTAATAGATATTTGAAAAGATTTAGGTTTAATTTATTAAGATTTTATAACTTATATTAATCAATACATTAGATAATTTTATATAAATATTTAGATAACATAATCCATTTTTATTAATTAATCTACAATACTTATATAAGATCATCACCGGATAACTAAAAAAGACATGGATAATTAAATAGAAATAAACATTCATGATAAATTTATATTACATAAATTTAGATTTATTTAATAGATAAATACTAAATTTTTAAAATTTAGAAAACAATAACATTAAATAAATAGAAGATAGTTTTAAAATTATAATTCATTGTTATTTGAGATAAATATAAAATATTCAAATTATAATATTGATTTGTCATAATTTGATATGTCAAATTAGGCTCTTCATTACACTCGAAGAGCTTATTATCAAGCAATTTAAGTGTCTTTTATATGTTTTGTTAGAGTTGTATGACCCAAATTCTAAGAGATTGCTTGCAAGTCAAGTTAAACAAAATATATTTTCTTTCTAGAAGATTTAGTATTTATTAGTATAATATATTTAGCATTCATTAGCATAATTTGTTTGACTTGACAATTTAGCCTATAAATAGGTTCTTTTACAACCTTAGAAAAACATACACCCATTAGAGATTAGAACTCATAACACATTTAGAGAATTTTGTGTTTACGGTTTGAGGTTCTTTGTTTTGGGTTTTGGGGTTTAGTTTTTATCTCCATCTTTTGTACTCTTAGTTCTTTTGTCATTATAGTAAAATTATCTTTACAGTGGTTTTTATCCTATTTGGAGGAGTTTTTCCACGTTAAATTTGTATGTTCAATTTCTCAATTTATTTAGCTATTTTTTTTCCGTTGCTTAATCGGGAAAATCCTAACAAATGGTATCAGAGGTAGTTCAATTTTTATAGATCAGCCCGTTCAGAGATGGCAGCAACAAGGTTTGAAATTGAGAAGTTTGATGGTGAGACAAATTTCAATCTGTGGCAAATTCGGACGATGGCAATTCTAGTTCAAACCAGAAGCTTGAAAAAGGTTGTTCTGGGAAAAAAAGCCGAGAATCTAAATCAAACAGAATGGGAAGAGCTTGATGAAAAGGCCTTGTCTGTAATCCAGTTGTGCCTCGCGAATATTGTATTGCTGGAGGTATTGATGGAGAAAACCTCATCCACCTTGTGAAAAAGGTTAGAAACTCTTTATGCGAATAAGTCTCTAGCTAACCGTTTAGTGTTGAAACAACGTCTATTTACGTTTCGCATGAACGAATGTGAGTTTCTTGGAGATCACATCAGTCAATTCATTACTCTTTTAAATGATTTAAAGAATGTTGAGGTTCATATTGACGATGAAGATCAGGCTATGCTATTATTGTGCTCTTTACATGCATAATAAGTACAACTGTATTGATAGGATCGTTAAAATATTAATCACGTAAATAATTATGAAAGTGTGTAAAACTACTTTAGTTTTTATATTGTGTAAGTGGATCACCTTTTATGTATTGATAGTTACAATTATAAACATGTATTTTAATATACTAAATTACACCTAACTATTGATGCTATACCTATAATATACTATTAGTTATATATGTTGGCACTTGTAAAATATATTATTTCATTATATACTACTATATCACTTACTATAATAGCAGAGTAGTGCATGATATATTAATTATTATATTGGTTGAAATAAGCTCTAAATCCTTATACTTTTCGTATATTTAAAAGTTACTCCTACTATATTATATAATGTTATATCATATGACATAAAATATAATATATTAATAGTTTATATATGTACATCAATGATTAAACATTATAATATCACGTAGTAATGTATCTTGTATTATAATTTATAGTATAATAATAGTAGTACATTATGTATTAACAATTGAATAACTTTTTTATTTTTCTTGTTAAATTTATAAACCTTATACTTATATTTTAAAATACTTATTCCAAAATTCAAATGTATTATACTAAACCCAAACTCAAAATAAACTAATTATAACTCAAATCTCAAATCTAAAATAAATAAACAAAAATAAACTTAATACCCAAGTACAAATTGTAAAAGTTAAAGTGGAGATCGAATTCAGATTGAGTAACAAACAAGTAAAAAATAGCAAGAAATTGAGAAATTGAACACACGAATTTAACGTGAAAAAATCTCTCTAAAGAGAATAAAAATCAACAGGTAAAGATAATTTTAATATAATGGCAAAAAAACGACGAGTACAAAAGATGAGGATAAAAACTATACCTCGAAACCTGAAAAAAAAAAAAACTTCAAAACATAAACACAAAATTTTCCAAAAGTATTATGAGTTCTAATCTTTTTAATTAGTGTATTTTCTAATACTGTAAAAGAGTCTATTTATAGGCTAAATTCGTAAGTCAAATAAGAAAAAAATAATCTAAACTAATCAGAGTTTAACTGAAACAAATAAACAGAGATTAACTGGGAGATTATTCTCAAAATTGATTGAAATATGAGGCATACTCAACAATTTCATTATATATATATAATAGTACAACAGTACATAAGTAGGATTTTAAGACCTTTTGTGCTCCAAAAAGATTGCCAAATGAGCGATGGATTTGAACCCAAATTAGGACTAAAAATATGGGGGCTAACTCGGGCCACTAAAGAGGTGCAGTAATCTGACCACCCTTGCTTGGCTAGTCTTGGGACAAATTTTGTTCGAACTTGACTAATGAATGGCTCGATACTCAGGCCCTTGTGCCACCGATGCTATGGTATTGGTGGATTGCATATGTAAGTCAATACTAAATATTCACAATAGAGATCGTAAGATATAGAACAAATGCCATAGCATAGGTTGTAACTAGTACTTAAATCCTGGTTCATGCTATTGCAGTTCTTTTTTTAACGTAGTCGCCATCACCTAATTACACTTTCCTTTTGGTCATAAGAGACTGATCTCTTCACTAGGCCAAATTCAAATATTCTAACACATGGTGTTAATCCAGCCTTTTTATTCAGTCAATAATAACATTTTCATTTTAAACCTGAACATATAACCAAACTTTAAATCAAAAAAACATAATTAAACTAACCTGATCAAGCAAGCTCGAATAATTTATTTTTTAAAAACTACAAAAATAAAACTCAGTTAAAGTCAAACCAGATTTCATACGCTAGCTTTCGGGCTCTAGTCCACACCCTAAACAAAACTCAAACCTCAAAACACAACAAAAGGGGGTCAAAAGTTCAATAGCTAGGCAATATCATATATTAAAACATATTAAAACAAAAAAATGCACTCAATTTGTACAACATTCTAAAATCATCCCAAATAATATTAAGAAAACAAAAAGAACTTATTCCATCCTCGCTGAACCGATGACACTGGCAAGCCAGATTTCTGCCAGTTGTTTCTATCTGCTGTATCTGTAAAACACTATCAAACCACTGAGAATAAGGGCTCCTGATTCATATCTCAGATTCAGAGCTTTTCTCCTCTTTAGGGGGTGCAAACTGCCTGCTAAGCCGGGACCTTGTCCAAGGATCCAGAGAAGGTCTTTGTGGTGGCTGAGGAGTAGGTGGCTTCGACTGTCTAAGCTCATTTTCTCTATCAATGAACCTGTTCGAATTTGCAAGCAAAGGATCAAAATGCATGACGCTTCCATGAAAATTCCATCAGACACTTCAGGAGCACAGTTAAACATTTGTTCAGTATGATTACTATCGTCATATCTCATAATAAAAACAAGAGCACTAAAGGCAAATCAACAGTTAATGCATCTGATACCAGACACTAGACTGCATGACCAAACATTTGGAACTCAAAAGTTCCCAAACTCAAAAATCTTCAATCTTTGGGTTAATAGTTTTGGTTAAAGCCAACCTAAACAAATTAATTGAAGAAATTCAGCCAAAAAGTTTCAGTTAGTTGATTCAGAGCTGAGCTTGGTTAGTTCAGTTTCAAGTTTGGTTTTTGCATGAGAACTAATAAAGGCATAACCATTCAAGTTTGAAGCCCAAATGCATATGATATAGAAGCCCAACCAAATATTTTTATTTAATTATAATTATTGAAACATTTTAATTTTATGTTGTCTATATTGTACCAAGCTAAATCAAAATTAAAGTAGGAAACTGGGCTTGCAGTTAGCAGAATAGATAGTATTCTTACTCTATATAGGCCATTGGTGCAGCATCACCAACTCGGATGCGAGTTCGAAGCAGTCTTGTATATCCACCTGCCCTGTCTCTGTAACACATTGGATTGAATCAATATGACAACCATATATAACAAAGAAAGAAACAGGTAGAGAATTCACTTGTATCGATATGCCAGTTCTGTAAATAGCTTGTGAATGACATCATCTCCTCGGACAAAAGCAGCAGCACGCCTTGCCGCAAAAAGTGAACCCTTGAAGAATTTTGATACGAAACAAGGCAATGTTGAAAATCAGATTTGCTCAAAAGAAATACTAGCATAATATAATGGCAGAGTTAACTCCACCTCCCCCCCCCCCACTTTAATGATAGATGTCAGCAAAATACATGCATTAATTTGTATATGGATAATCTTCTGGTACTTAATGACCATAAACTCTGCTGACCATCACATCATTTTCAGATGCCTTATGAAGAAATGTCTGGTGAAACAACTAAGAAAGGTTCTACATGCCTACCTAGCATGTAAAACCATAAACAACTGAAACCAGACCAAGACCATTAATCACCATCCTACATATTCCCTTGAACCGTAGATCAACGTAACAAACAAGATATAGGCAACAACTACAACATGACACATCCAAATTTGCAGTTAAAATAGTTTGACGGAATGTTCCAAAAGGCAACTTATATGAGAATTTCATGCTATTTTAACATTTTCCCCATTAAGATGGCAATAATTGGATACAGGACATCAACACTACGTATTTCGCAACAAAACATCAGGACAAGTAACCCTTAGGGCTTCATTATTTTAGATTTACTGATTAAACCTAAAATCTTTTGCTTTTACGATGCAATTCTGTTTCAAACAAGTTGTGAAACTATGAATTACTTCAACACAGAGGCAATAAATTGACAGAACTTAATTTGCTTAAGTAATTTCCAGAGAGAATATCAAGACCAAATTGACAAATGCCACGCCACTTAGAAATTAATGGAGTAACAACACTCATTTACTAACACAAAACATTAACCATGTCAGCATTAGAATGGAGGCAAAATTTTCCAATGTTGCCCAACCAAGGAAACACTTGCTACAATTGATTAAAATACCTCTTTCCCAAGTCAGACCATGTTATCATCAGCAAGTCGCCGAATCTCCTTAGCCTGCAATAAAAAAAAGTTAATAAAATGTACAATCCACTTACAGTTTAATGCCAAAAGAAACAGTAAATTAGATAAATTCAAGTAAAACAAATAAAACACAGATTTAATTACTCAGTTAAGAGAAACCCAACAACAAAAATAAGGACTTAAAAGCAAAGGAACTAGAAATATTAATCAATATAACAAAGTAAGGAAACGCATCAAAACCCCAGGAAATCAAAGACACGCTTAAAAGAAAAGAACCTTGGCAACAGTAGTTTCAATGCGCTCGTGCTTTACCAACTGGGAAACCATTGTTCTGCAATTGAAGAATAAAGAAACAATATAAAAAGAGAAAAAATCAAACAACCAATTTTATAAAGGATAATAAAGAACCTGAGCATGGACATGCGATGACCAATGGGTCGATTAAGCTTCCTGAACTTCGTCATTTAGGGGAGAAAGAGGGAGAAATCGAGATAGAATGGGGAAGGAAGTACCGAAGTAGGAAAAAGAAAAACCCTAGTTAAGCTAAGCAGAAACCTCAATAATTGCAATTCAACTGATGGGCTTCTGCCAAATCCGAAAACAGCCCAAGCTCTGCTGCATATATGCTCATGAACGGTGTTAATCAATTAATATTTTTTATACTGAATTTAAATTATTTTATTTTAACATTTAATAATTTTATATATTTTATTTATTAAATTTTTTTATAAAATTATCTTAACATTATTTTAATATTTAAATAATTTACATTAGAGTATTATTATGTATTTAGTACATATAAAATATTATAAACTTAAAATAAGCCGAAATCAAATATCTGTACAACTTCTAAGCTACCATTGAGTGTTCTGTTTGGAATTGCTACAAATCTTTCTTTCTCATAATGCCTGTTGGGACACCATAACAAACTGGTGATGCCCCATTCAAGAAAGGGAGGGTGCAACTTTCTCGAGCCCTGCCAACAAATGATCCTACTGTCGGTCTGTGCTCACATGCATTCGTCGACGAACCACTGTTTGCAGTTTCAGTTAAATTGCTGCTTGCTGATTTCTTTCTGGAATTGCCTTTACGGCCTTTAACTTTCATGGCCTCAAATTCTTTCACCAGTTGGTTGCATTGGGAACAATCTACTAGATCCATTCTTTCTCTCAACCATGCACTAAGCACGGCCTTCCCGAAACGGTCAATGTCCTTGTCTGTCACTTCCCACAAGTTGGCAATAGTAACTGGAGAACCAGCTTGTATAAAGGATAGCGAAACACCTCGCGCACATAGCATCCATTAAGCCTCAGTGAGCCACTGCTGCAACCCATTAGCACGGTGGCAGCACACTTCTCCAGTCCCTGAATCTCATCTTTGGAAAGATACTGCTCCCCTATACCAACCAAAAGCACACAAATGCATATCCAAAATTAATGCAAAGGAACAAAAAAAGAGCACGACATGAGTAACATACAGCATATGGCAATAGTATCAAGCATACCACTTCCATGGCCGAAATATAAGTAAAGGTCATGGCTTTTCAAAGCTGTAGCCAGTTCTTCAGCTGTTGGCACAGTTCCAGCCTTTCCCTATATTATATTGTTCGTTAAGAAAGAAATTATTTACCGAACATCATTCCATGTAAAGCAAAATGGAATGAAGATTAGCTGATTCAAGTTAACAGAGCAAAAAGTGGCATTTTCTATCAATGTATGATAAATGCTTTGCCCTTCGAAAAATCCAACAAATAATAAGAGAAATGGATAAATCACCTCAAAATTTTGATCCCTAAACCAGTTCTCAAATTCAGCTTGTGTGCTACTAAGGTCTCCACTGGGATTTAACAAATAAAAGGCATCCAAGGGATCTATCAGAGGAAAAGCGGCAGCATTTGTACAAGCTAGCTCATGATATCGCTGACTTCTCTCAAGTGTGATAGAGATACTGCCTACAGAAGGCATTCGATAAACCTCCTGCTGTCTTAGTATTGGTAGACTTTCCCATGGAAGCATCTGTACACAGTCCTTGTATAGTCAGTTGTTACAATAAATAAAGTAAATAAAAAGGGAAAAGGATGGACTTTCGAAGGGGAAAAGTTGAAAAAACAAAAAGAATAATCAAACCAAGAAGATGCTGGCAAAAGCAAATATGAGGTGAAAAAATGCTATTAGAGGACAACCACCTTCTTGGAGCAAGATAAACTCATGCTATATTGATATGCCCCGAAATGAAAATATATATAATAAACCATAACAAGTTCACCAACCTGGACATCCAAGTCTAACACCAAAATTATCGGTTCTCTACAGATGGCATCCTCCATATGAAGCTCATTCACTGCGTCACGTATTAGTTGGGAGGCCAATGCAGACACATCATCAATGCCATTAGACTGAGAATTTTCTTGTTCGTGATGTTCAAGCTTGCCAGTGTAGCATCCTTTTCTTAAACACTGCTGTGAAAGGCATGCTTCTTCAATGTCAAACTTTGCAGCTCCAAGAATGAGTTTAAGGTAACTCTCATTTATGTCCATTTTGCATTTAGGTTTCAGATCCTGCACGAGCTTCTTATGCACTGTGTTCAAGCTTCTGCAGTCCAAGCAGTCCCCAAGAAGCACATGCCTCCATGGACCCAACCATGAATCTTCTAAATTACTGGAACGCAGGCCAGGCATATATATATTTCATACATCAGTAGTCAATTTCAACATGAAATGCTGCAAATTACATACAGACTTTGGGTAGTTTACTAAAATGTAGCCAAAAGGAGACAAGTTGAAGAACTTGTGAACCAAGTTTTGTGAACACCAGTTGGCCACTGGTGATCCAATCCCAAATCACAATAATTGTGTCAAAAAGGGATGGACACATATTTGATGAAAAGAGAATACCTACCTCAACAGTTTACCAAGTTGGTGATCAACCTTCTTTCTAACCATCCACCACAAAGACCTCGTACTTTTTGTATCTTCTAAAGGACAGCCGGAAGATGTCATGAAGTTCTCTTCCAATATCATTTTGAATGCCGGAACAACATTATCAACCACAGTGGAACCCCATGGACAATGCCACTTTTTACCTGAATTCATCAGCTGGCGCAATTCCTGACAAGCCCTTGCATTATCATCATTAGGAGCAGCATCATCTGAAACTTCTGTAAATTTTTTCCAGACATTTTTAGCATCTAGTGCATTAATATAATGTTAATTTTTAATTATACATATTTCTATTAAAGAAAATACCTTCTAAAACTGAATCCAGAGGCAAAAGCAAAACGACAGGTTGATTATTAGAATTCAACCGTGACAATAGCATCCATGCATGAATGGAAGATGGGTAAAGTAGCAATTCTTGCAATAGATTGGTATAATCATGACCGAGCAAACTTATACATATGATGGCAGTGGCAGGAAGGCCCGCATAAAAGTTCATCACAAATTGTTCAAGATCATTGACTGACTCGGGGGCAAGCCTGCAGCAAAACAAGAAGAAAGGGTAACATTTCTTTTCATATGAATGTGCACATCGGGGTTGATGGGTTAAAGAGAAAATATAGAAGCTGGTAAATCTCATGAATTTTCAGTTGTAACAGCATAAACCTTAACAGTGTGGATGTCTCTGTATGTGCACAAGATGAAACAACCCCATTCAAGTCCTGAAAATGAAAATCCAACGACTCAATCAAAAAAGTGAAATAGCAGGTGTTTTAAAATTTTTGATCTACAGAATGAGATAAAAGCTGCCAGCCTCAATAATCAAGAAATAGTAAATAGCACAAATACATAAAAGTAGACGATAGAAAAGGCAAAACAGAAAAAGTTGGTAAGACCCCACAAATTAGCACCTAGTCCTGACGAAACAGGATTCACCAGGGTATAAATAATATTGCCAATATCATAATTAAAGATGGACCACCAAAATTCAGAATGACTCTTGTGTGCCAGACTTTTCCTGATAACATTGAGCATGATGCGATTGATCTATAACATGTAAGTCAAATGCCTTGACATTTTAAGACAATTTTGGAACTATTAAGATTTGTTGGCAAATAACTTGTCTTGCTACTTTATCATATTGGAAATGCCACCAAGGAAATACAAGATGAAGTGTGCAACCTACCCCAGAATCTACAAAGCGTTGAGCATTGATCTCCCAGAAGTACTAGGGAAGAACTGGTTATTAAGATGAGTCCCAAGTGAAGCTTGATGAAAATATGAAGCCCAATGACTTTCAGAGAGTGCTTTGCAAGATGGCAAAGTAAAGTGCTCACTAGTTGCAGAAAGCAGATATATTGCAGAAAGCAGTCTGGAAACCTGAGTATTAATAAAACAAAATTTAGCTGCCAAGATATTAGAGAAAAAGCAATAGAAAGAAGGTTAAAACGGTTAAGAGAACAAATTTGTTGGGAGCAACTTGCAAAGACAATAATTGGAAATTATTTGGGAACTCCCAGACAAACTAGTATCTAAGACAAATTACACAAGTAAATTAAAAATAGCACTAGCAATCAAATTTAGCTTAACTGTATGCTCATTTTTTCCTTCATGACAGCCATGTAGGTGCAGTAGATGTTATCCGTATATCAACAGTTCTGGAGAGAAACTTCATTATTGACCTTTAGTGAACTTAACTTAGATTACATTGGATTTGGATGAATAAGACATTTAGAAACAGCAACAAGTCTCAAGAACTAGTTTAAGGCAGCAGTAATTTGGTCTGATGTTATTATAGATCACAAAATTAGGAAAAGTAAATTAATTAGGGGGCAAAAAGAACAAATCAAATTTCTAAGTGTTGCACTAGTCCTAAATTAAACTGTACCATACTTGTTAAAATAAACTAAACACAGAAAAATGTTCAGTCTCAAACGGAAGACCAGTTTCTTAGTGTCACTGGATCTGATATACCACAATCAGATTCTTACATCAAGCCACGGTCGAGCAGTTAAAATAAAATTTACCTAAGACTATATTAAGCTTATGCAAGAATAAGATAGATCAGAATAATAAAAAATTCAACCTTTTGAAAAAGTACAGGAACCTCACGGCAGAGTACAAAGGCTAGCTTCAACCAGTGTACTGTTTTTGATAACTGAACTTTGGAAAGATCACAGCAATCGATCCTGTTCAGAATATAAACCAAGAAAAGAGGAAAATAAACAAGTACTTGATACAAAAGATATAATTCATAAAGCTGATATTAGAAATTTACTACCGTACCAGAGAGTCCTCACTTATTTAGAAACACGTAAATCAGAAAACATATATAAATATACACAGTGACGCGTGTAAATAAGTATCCTACAACCTAACAGAGGATATTCCAAGTAACATATCACAACGGTGAAGAGAATTGATGCAGCAGATTACAATTCCTTTAAATCGGGACCTAGCCTAGAAGAACAAGTAATCAGCCATATATTCAAATAATAATGTAATCCTCCTTTGGTAAGATTGTCATTCTTTCTAAGCCTATATAAGAATACAACAAAATTTCTGCTAGTCCAGAAGAATTAAGTAGGTGAAATTACAAGAGTGTCTTTTAGAAAAGAAAAGCAACAAAAGCAAAAGGTTAGCAAAAAAAATTCAAACTTCATCCTCAAGAATAACTGAAGTACTTTCTTAATACAAAAACAAAATGGTTTCAGGAAAAAGCGATTAGAAAATAAAGCATGTAAACTTCTTTGAGCACAACCACTACTCGAACATGTACACAAGTGACAGACATCACAAGAACACATACCTGGCAACTTTAGAATGGAAACCCTTCAGAGTCATCCAGCCTATTCTGTATAGGATAGCTGCACGCTTCAATAGCGAAAGTATCTCCCACGGTTTCCCTCCCAATCAAATCAAGCAAGAAAGTTCTGTGAGCAGAGGAACAAGTCTGAGTATATGCATTTCTGCTGACTAGGACAGATATGCTTTGCCAAACAACTTCGTGTATCTCATGAGTTTGACCACCATACCCCAAGCATTTTCCTAAAAATATGAAAAAACAAGTTACAAGAAATTATCAAGTAATTCCGCATTCATACATTAACCTACAATAACTGAAATGAACACCATGTATAATGAAGAATGCATTTAGTTGACAAGAAAGAAAAACAATTTCCTCAAGCCTAAGCTTTAAGTTCTCAATATTACTACTCTCTCGATAAATCACCCCAATGTATGATTCTCCTCTTTTCCTCACTTAAACAAGGCCCAGGAAAACAGCTACAAGACTGAAAATTTGTAAATAGCAGCTTATAGTAAAGAACAAAAAGGCCACTATACAGTCTATCCTATAAAAACAAAGTCTTGAGACAGATGACTGGAGTATGATCCTACATGCAGCGCTTTTTCCAATAAAGAGTGTAGAATGTTCGTTAAACCTCACTTGACTTACAAAGGAGTAAAACATTTTTCTTTTTTCACTTTCAATTAGACAAAAATTAATATCACATATTTTGTATTCAGTTATATTGGCTCAAATTGAAAGACACCTAAAGCCAGCTTACTAGCTTTTATACGTTGCTGGGTATATGTGTTGGCTTGTACAATCAAATAATATCAAGGAAAAAGAACCATACCTGTACCAGTAAGTATCCTCACCAAGAGTTTCCTGTGGGCATACTCCCATTTCATATTTATGAAGTAGATCAGTAACCCAGATTTCATAATCTCAGCAGGAAGGCACTGCCAACATTTTGTTTGGTTACAAAAGCATGCAATTTCACTAGTCAATTCCTCCATACAGCTTCCTTTACCCAAGAGCGAGGAGTCCTTTTCCCAACAGGTGTCAGAGAGTTTGGATGCAACATTACCATTTGAATGTTTCGAAATCTCAATTTGTGCTTCACCAGTACAGGTTGTGCTTTGGTTTTGAGATGATCGAAATCTAGAGCGAGTTACCCTTGAACTTCTTCGTTCAGGTATCGCATGTTGCTCCTTCACCACAGATTTGGATACATTCTTCGTTTTCCTACCCTTTCTAGCACCTATTGCCTCTGGCTGAGTAGCAGTATTGCCAGCAACATCTTCACCATTTATTATAGTATTTCTGACTGCCAGATCCACATTACTTTCTGCATCGCAAATGATATTTTTCCACTGAAACAATTTAATTTCTCAAGGGCTGATTTATACAGAACTTCAGCACGAGATAATTTCCTTTTGAATCACTTATGATAGAAATATCAAAAGATTGCGGAACAAATCACCAAGTTGTTGGTCAAGATTAGCTTCCAGCATCAATCGGCATCTTATGCAGGAACAATGGCTGCTGCTGTCCACCAGAATTCTTTTGGCACTTTGCAGTTCCTGCTCTGCAAAATTCCAGAGTCGTTTCTTCGATATAATTTCCTAATGTCAGCAGAAGGTACACTTTCAGCAAACCACCGATGCAGTTGTAAGAAAGAACAAGTATCGACAAGACACAAAATAAGATGGGCTAATGACTTTCATACCCAAGATAGAAGAAAAAGTAGCTTCGAATAGTGGTAAGTTCTGTGAACAGGAGATACTTTTTCCCCATAATAGGAAAGATTCAGCCTCAACCCCATTTCCAATCATTTCATTAATACATCCAACCTGGAAATTGTATGTGGATAAAATAAAAATAAAAAAAAATCCTATAAAGTGGAAAACATTAGGGAGAAATAAATCAGACATTGTAAGAGAGAAACTTCTAACCTGAAGAATGCTTTCAAGATAACATTGAAGTACATTCCACGGACTAAGATAACAGCCACATAGGTTTGATGAACTACTGTCAAAAGACCAAAGTTCACTAGCAACTATTCTGTGCACTTGAAGATTCTTAGGACCATTTATAGCTGTCTGGGCAATTTCACGAATGTCACCAAATTCGTTGTATTTCTCAACCAGCGCCTCAATTGAGAATGTAAATTTTCTTTTGAAAAGTTGACTCCGCAATCGAAAAGCTTCTTTTGCATATGAAAGACCCTAGCAGAAAAATTGCAATTATAAAAGAAAACCATAATAAGAAATAACAGGAGAAAAATCATAATAAGTAACAATATGATTAAGATTTTCATGGAAAAGAGAGTCCTAGTCATATTGGATTCATTAAAATGTTGCAGAACAAGGAAATTTGAAGGAGTAAAAGAAAAGATGCTAGATCATCCAAAAATTTGAAATCAACCTCAAATAATCGTCCACGGCAAATCTGTCTTTCACACAAATCATAGTAGAGATACCCCGCAAGGAAGAGAGAATGACTACGCACAGGATCCTATGAGAGCAACAGAGAGATCACTGACCAATTCAGTCAACGGCATAAAATGTTCAATACAAAAAACTGTAGCATTTACTAGAAAGCTGACATGACTTACACTCGCAATGAGTTCAGAAGCAACTAGATTTACATTGTTAGCTGAGACAGCTGATTGTATATCGCTTTCATGATTTTTTAAGCCATGATTGAAATTGTTGAGGAAACATGTGAGGTTCTGTTGGAACCCAAGAAGCCCTGGTTGGGATCCACTTAGACTATGCATCCAGAAGTCAACAGATTCGGAACTTCCACCGCAATGCTCTGATAAGTTTGTGATGAATGACTCATTTACTGGAGAAACACAGAGTGCATGGCTAAGCCGCCTACACTCCCAAAGGTTGGCCACACATTTCCCAAGCTCTACATTGTTTAGTTTGTATATTCTAATTATCAGTTTATATATGTTACTGTGTAATTTCGTGTAACCCTGGAGACAAAAAGGTGAAAAAGCAACAAGTAAAACAGTTAAAAGATGTTCAGAACTCTAGACAAATAGATTTTCATGACTAAAAGATAACGACAATCATATCGATAAGCACACCTTCACTGATAGCAAATCAAGTACATTATATAGAAGTTGCAGTGTATTTCCGGACACCATTTTGAACTCGTCATCCACAAAACAACTATCAGGAATGAATATGCTCAACCAAAGATCCAAGGCAGCATAGATATCTTGATAAAGTTGCTGTTTATGATGAAAAGAAAGTATGAGCAATCAGTAATATAGAAATCTATCACTAACCTTGATCAAAACGCATTAGTCAAGCCTAAAGAATCACTAAGCACTAATTAGTCAAACCAACAGACTTGTTATGCAAAAATACCTCTGAGTTTGGTTCAGCTTCCTGAGTACATAGTGCAAGTAAACAATAAGCAGCAGCTAATTGATGGCAGGCTGGAGTTCCAGCAATACTTGTTTCACTGTAGAAGTTTTTCTATTTAAATAATATTTCAGGTTAGTCATGGATTCAACGCGAAAAAGAAGCAATAGAATCACAATTAATATCAACAGGGCAGAAAAATAAAGAAGTGATCTCGTGCAGTACCATAATAGCTATAGCTTCAGACAAGCACCAAATACAGTCCTTCAAAGCTTCAATCCCATTGGCCCTTATTGTTCTCCCTTTCTAATTAACATCCTTGCTTTCAGTAAAGGACTATCTTCTATGGCATAAGCATCTTGCAGAAGTAAATCGATAACTTTAATTTGCATTCTCGACAAAAATCTGGGTACCCATGAGTCATTTCTTGATACGCAAGAAGCTCCTGAAATTGGAAAAATCATCCATTAGTCATAAGCATGCAGAACCAAAAATATCTAGAAGGAACATTTTCAATAACTAACAATATGAACCTGCTCTAAAATTTTGCAAACGGCCATCTTTGACACTTCCGCAGAAGACAACAGCATACAACATAAAGTTGGAGCACTATCCTCTAAACTGTTTTTATGAAGTTTGCACTCAGATCTGAAATCAAAAGAACAATTGGCCATCATAACAAAAACATACAGAAAAACAGACGAGAGTTGACAATACCTTAACCCATTGCTTTATCAAAGGCATAGGACCTGACAACTGTCTAAACAAATTTTCAAGCGCGGACCAGTTTTCAAGACTCTCCACAATAATTTTTTCCACCTTAAGATTTCCACATGCATGGAGAACTTCCAAAAGAAATGCACTTCTAGTACATGCATCAGTTACCAAATCTCTGACAACATCTTCTCGGCGGATGATCACTGAACTTTTCTTATGGATAAACATCTCACTGAGAAGTTGAATATTAGTCCATGATGCTCTATGAGAAAGTTTTAAAGCCTTCAAAGCCTGCAAAGGTTAGATTGATAACTTATATGAATGAGGAACTTAAATGCAAAGGAATTGAATTGAACAAGAATGCTTGCAACAAGAACATGCAGATCCATACATGTCACGGATATGCATAAAATGGGTTCAATCATACAGAAATGAAAAAGGTTCCTTTAGAAAGTAAAACTAATAAGAGTTGCCAACCGTGCAAAAGAGCATTTAAATATTAATACCATAACCTTAACATATACAAGTTTCAAGGAATTAAGTACCTCTTTAATTTGCTTGCTTCTGTACATAAGAACACCAATATTATACAGAGAGACATAGACATATTTTAGCCCTTGAGATTGAATCCTACCACTGCCAATTATTTGCTTGATGTAGCACACACTCTTCTGAAATATAAAAGGGAAAGCCAGTCAGCAAGAGTGAAAGTTCAATAAACATCACCTCATCCAAAATTAGTCAATAAATAAACAACCAAGTAGCAAAAGTTAAATTTCATTTTCCATGTGAATACCAATAAGTTCAACTGACCGGGACTTTACGCTTCACAGGTGGAAAGAATGAACCCCGCCACAATTATACTAGGTACTAACACTTCACCATCGTCAAATCCTTCTCTCTGTTTCAGATGCACAGCTGCAAGGGCAAGAGAAAATTCGGACAACCATTATATTCATAACTGATTTATGTGCATAACAATTCCCCAATATGTAGCAAAATACGTTATAAGTAATTTTATTAGCATTAGCATAAATTCAGCATCATCCATAGTTAGCAATGTATCAAACTCAAAATATTATGCAAACACAATTATAACTGTTGACATGCATCCTTCTAATAATGACTAAAATGTACTTAATTCCTTAACTTTTGCATAATTACAATAATACCAATATACACAAGCAGTAAGAATGTCATATTCAGAAGGGAAAAAGATCATGTCATTTTAGTCACTTGGATACAAACAAAAAATTAAACACCCCTGACTACAATGCCAAATTGTCATCCTAATCACATTTGGTTACAACAAAGCAAATAAATCTATCAAAGAAAGAAATAAGCTTACCTCTCAAGAGAAAAGAAACTATCACAGAACTGATAAAAAGCGCCCTGGATAATGCAGAGGCTGCTAGAATCAGATGAGGCTTCAGTTTCAGCAAGTATGCGTTTTTTCTCTGAATTTACTAGTTCAGCAAGTGGCTGACACAAGAACTTCAGTGTATTATAGTACATCACTAGACAAGCCTTTTTGTCTTTGCAAGCCAGAGAATTTTTGCATTCAACATCAGATGCAATGCTAGGGTCACTTTACCAATGTTACAGCAATTTCCAAGCAAACCAAGTAAATCAGACAAATTGTGCAGCTTATCCCTTTCAAGAAACAAAACATCAATAGCTGAATCATCTTCTACACCTTTGGAAGTGGTACAATCATTATATTTCAGCTTAACATTGTGCACAGAGAAATCTAGCCCGGTTGCATAAAGCCTCAGTATTAGATCAACAGGGATTGTAGCCTGTGAAATTCTACCAAATGTAAGATTATAACTCAGGGCATCTTATCCAAATAAATGAAATAGATACAGATCCAAGCCACAAAAAAGCAATTAGTCTAGCAACATACCTGATGAAAATCACCTGCCATGTCATTTAAACGTTTTGCAAGAGTACTACAGAAAGTTATGCCAGCATCTCTACATTTATTGGCACAATAATCAACAAGTTCAACAAACTCCATTGCATTATTATCTATATCAACCTGCCAAAAGATACTTTAATCAATAAATCACAGTGTAAGAGATAAACTTTAGTTATGAAGCCCTAAGCCGATTAAAAATGTCCATTCATAAAAAATTAAAAAATTAAAAGCGAGCAAGTAAAGCAAATGATGCACAAAACAACTAGAAACAAATTAGGAAGAATGTTTGGTAAGATCTCAATGTGTTGATATAAGCAAATAAAAAGAATGATGGTATGTAAAAAAAAAAAAAACAGAATGACGCCATCATTACTAAAGACAACCATCAAACAGCATCATAAGTCTTCAAACAATGGATTTCGAAGCTGACACAATAATCCAGCTTAAAAAGTGCTGCAACTGCTTAATTGTGAAAGGTTCAAATGGGTACAGAAGGAAAATAGGTGTGAGCATTCCTAACGAGAAACACTATTTACAAAATTACTACTATGTGCCACTCCTATCCGTATCGGTGTTGGGAATTGTTGGCTGCATCATGAATTTAGAGTTGAAAGTTGTACGCATACAAAAGTCTTGAAATTAATGAAGCTAAATGACTTATTGAACCCTATTCTCAACCATTCTAAAACGTTATATAGTTACTCTTACCTTGCATTCACGGGAAATGGAGACTAACAAAAGCGTTACTAAGTCAATTTGAACTGAGCTATCAGTTCTCTCTAGCGAGAACAATGCGGAACATATTCTGCGGGCAAACTGCAAATGTAAGAATTAGTAAGAAAACTAAAAACATAAACATATATGTTGAGCCATATATTAACAACCATACCTTGAAAACTTGATCCTTCATCATTGACCTTGCATACTCGGCCAAACATTCATTGCAGAACCGTCGAATCAACTCTTCGCCAAAATGATTAATCTCCTCAATCAAAAACCGGCAGCATCTACCCAGAAAAGTAACAAGCACATTGTGCGACTTCTCAACAATATCGGCTTCTAATGCCCTGAAAAGGCTCACAAAAATTAGATAAGCAAATGGTTCGTGTTAATATTTATGTAAATCAAGAAATTGAGTACCTGCACCAAGGCCTCACTTGCTCCAACAAAGCAAGAACTCTTTCATATTTCCTGGAATCTTTACAGTGTCCCGTGGCCACGGTTTTTACTACAGACGCCACCGCCTCGACCACAATAGATCCAAACTTCGAATCACCACCAGCAATATCAATGCCCGGAACAAATTTACCTTTAGACTTGACTTCCCCGCTAAGCCTCTCCAAAACCCTAAGTGCTTCGCTTTCTGCCTCATCGAACCGGCCCCACGATTGCAAACAGTATACGAGCTTCAATCTCTGGATCTGAACCAAGTGCGCACCGCCGGCTAACTGCGAGGAGACGAACTCGAGACAAGTTATGCAAAGTCGGTAAGTCTCGAAGAAATAACTAAGAGAGGCTTGTTGTTGTTGATTAGAGTTTTGTATGTAGATACGCTTGTATATTATTGGGAAGGATTTGGAAAGAAAGGACAAGAACTGTTTGGCGAGGGAGCGGACGGCGGCTTGGTCAGGTTTCTTCTTCTTGGAGTTTGCGAGAGTGGAGATGGGGAGGAGGTAGTCGGAGACCAGTGAGTGGATGCCTTTCGAGTCATCGGAGGTTTGGAGATCGGAGAGGAGGGAGGATTCGGTGGGAGTAGCCATTGAGAGTGAAAATGAAAAGAAAAGTGCGAGAGAAGGAAGGAGGGAGGAGTAAATTTTGAAGGAGTTGGAGCGCATAAGGAAAAAGCCCGCCTAAAGGGATGTTCAAATATCTGTCCCACCGGAAACAAATAATAATCGATAACCTAAAATTTCGAATTAAATTTTGAATTATGTAAAAATTATTTAATGACTTTATTCTTAGTTGTTGTTTTATTTGATGATATAATTAACAACTATTTAAGAATAAATTTATGTAATGAATTTATATATATATATATATAAAAATATAAATTGAATGAGCTAAAATTTAATGCTTTGTGTTGTTTGGCTTTAGGGGTAAGTGTTTAATCGAATTGAGTCATATTTTATCATTCTATCTTGAGTGAAATTAATTTTTTAATTTTTTTAATATTAAATTTTGTTTATTTTTTAATGAATTTCTATAAAATTATTAATAAATTGGAAAATAATGAAATTACAAAATATTTTTAAGAATTTGATTTTATAAATATTTAATACTAAAATAATACAATAATTCCATAATGGTTTGAATATTATATATATATGCCACAAGTCACGCAACCATATTTTTTCTATTCATTAATTAAATTGAAACAACTTACATACGCTAAATACTAAATTATATATTTTAGATTTACTATAGTAGTTTTAGATTTCGTATAATTATTTTTAATAAAATTTAATTATAACATAATTATAGGATTATATTAATTTTATTTTATTGTAACATAATTATGTTATAAATTACTTAACTATGTTAAAATAATTTATAATCTTAAAATATTTTGTTAATTAATATGATTTTTTAATCATTTATTACCCTACATATATTAATCTATATATAAATTTATTCGATACTAATTAAAATTGGTGACAACTAATTATATTTGAATTTCCATATCTTATATCCAATAATTAGATATTATAAAAGATTATATGTTTAATATAATTTTACTTAATAAACATTCAATTTAAACACGAATTTATAAGTAATTTTATTTAAATCATAACATAATTATTTAAATATTTTTATATATCTTAGTTTATAAAATTTATTCATGCTATTTATAACTTTAATGTAAACTATACATAAATCAATTCTATGTTATAATACATAAAACAGGAAGATGGATTCGATTAAGATCCGATGGAGCCGTTAAAATTAACACAAGTTATGTTGCAATAGGTGGTGTATTGAGAGATCATTGTGACAAATGGTTACTTGAGTTCAATCGCATATTGGGTAAATGTTCAGTTTTTGAAGTTTTAACTATGGGGCATTCTCGATGGTATGATGTTGACACAAGGCATAATATAATATAGAATTGTGATACAAACAGATAATATGGAAGTAATCTGAGCTATCAAGGGTCCTTGTTGAAGGGATCAAATTCTACATTAATCGACGTATCTTACAACTTTTGCAAAACGAAAAAAATGGTTAATTGAATATGTTCCTAGAATCAAGAAATGTAGAAGTCGATAGTATTACCAAGTTGGCCTTTAGCAGGTGGAGGAGGGTCTTTAATTATATGAAACTTCTCCTCTTGAAACTTTCTAGTATGTTGTAATAGTTCTATTTTATTTGTTAAAAATTTTATATAAAATTGAAGTTTATTATCCGTAAAAGGAACAAATATTATCACTGTCTCAAGTGTTTTTTTTTTTAAAATTACATAAAAGAATGTATTATGAGCAATATGAATTACATAAATATATAAAAATATCGTATTAAATATTCAAAATCCGTTAATTTGCAAGCATTTGGGTATCATTAATTTTAATAGATATTTGAAAAGATTTAGGTTTAATTTATTAAGATTTTATAACTTATATTAATCAATACATTAGATAATTTTATATAAATATTTAGATAACATAATCCATTTTTATTAATTAATCTACAATACTTATATAAGATCATCACCTGATAACTAAAAAGACATGGATAATTAAATAGAAATAAACATTCATGATAAATTTATATTACATAAATTTAGATTTATTTAATAGATAAATACTAAATTTTTAAAATTTAGACAACAATAACATTAAATAAATAGAAGAAAGTGTTAAAATTATAATTCATTGTTATTTGAGATAAATATCAAATATTCCAATTATAATATTGATTTGTCATAATTTGATATGTCAAATTAGGCTCTTCATTACACTCGAAGAGCTTATTATCAAGCAATTTAAGTGTCTTTTATATGTTTTGTTAGAGTTGTATGACCCAAATTCTAAGAGATTGCTTGCAAGTCAAGTTAAACAAAATATATTTTCTTTCTAGAAGATTTAGTATTTATTAGTATAATATATTTAGCATTCATTAGCATAATTTGTTTGACTTGACAATTTAGCCTATAAATAGGTTCTTTTACAACCTTAGAAAAACATACACCCATTAGAGATTAGAACTCATAACACATTTAGAGAATTTTGTGTTTACGGTTTGAGGGTTCTTTGTTTTCGGGTTTTTGGGGTTTAGTTTTTATCTCCATCTTTTGTACTCTTCGTTCTTTTGTCATTATAGTAAAATTATCTTTACCCGTGGTTTTTTATCCTATTTGGAGGAGTTTTTCCACGTTAAATTTGTATGTTCAATTTCTCAATTTATTTCGCTATTTTTTTTTCCCGTGCTTAATCGGGAAAATCCTAACAAATGGTATCGAGGTAGTTCAATTTTTATAGATCACCTGCTCAGAGATGGCAAAGAACAAGGTTTGAAATTGAGAAGTTTGATGGTGAGACAAATTTCAATCTGTGGCAAATTCGGACGATGGCAATTCTAGTTCAAACCGGCTTGAAAAAGGTTGTTACCGGGAAAAAGCCTGAGAATCTAAATCAAACAGAATGGGAAGAGCTTGATGAAAAGGCCTTGTCTCAGAATCCAACAGTGCCTCGCGAATATTGTATTGCTCGAGGTATTGATGGAGAAAACCTCATCCACCTTGTGAAAAAGGTTAGAAACTCTTTATGCGAATAAGTCTCTAGCTAACCGCTTAGTGTTGAAACAACGCTCTCATTTACGCTTCGCATGAACGAATGTGAGTTTCTTGGAGATCACATCACCAATTCATTACTCTTTTAAATGATTTAAAGAATGTTGAGGTTCATATTGACGATGAAGATCAAAGCTATGCTATTATTGTGCTCTTTACATGCATAATAAGTACAACTGTATTGATAGGATCGTTAAAATATTAATCACGTAAATAATTATGAAAGTGTGTAAAACTACTTTAGTTTTTATATTGTGTAAGTGGATCACCTTTTATGTATTGATAGTTACAATTATAAACATGTATTTTAATATACTAAATTACACCTAACTATTGATGCTATACCTATAATATACTATTAGTTATATATGTTGGCACTTGTAAAATATATTATTTCATTATATACTACTATATCACTTACTATAATAGCAGAGTAGTGTGCATGATATATTAATTATTATATTGGTTGAAATAAGCTCTAAATCCTTATACTTTTCGTATATTTAAAAGTTACTCCTACTATATTATATAATGTTATATCATATGACATAAAATATAATATATTAATAGTTTATATATGTACATCAATGATTAAACATTATAATATCACGTAGTAATGTATCTTGTATTATAATTTATAGTATAATAATAGTAGTACATTATGTATTAACAATTGAATAACTTTTTTATTTTTCTTGTTAAATTTATAAACCTTATACTTATATTTTAAAATACTTATTCCAAAATTCAAATGTATTATACTAAACCCAAACTCAAAATAAACTAATTATAACTCAAATCTCAAATCTAAAATAAATAAACAAAAATAAACTTAATACCCAAGTACAAATTGTAAAAGTTAAAGCTGGAGATCGACCCGATTGAGTAACAAACAAGTAAAAAATAGCAAGAAATTGAGAAATTGAACACACGAATTTAACGTGAAAAAATCTCTCTAAAGAGAATAAAAATCAACAGGTAAAGATAATTTTAATATAATGGCAAAAAAACGACGAGTACAAAAGATGAGGATAAAAACTATACCTCGAAACCTGAAAACAAAAAAACTTCAAAACATAAACACAAAATTTTCCAAAAGTATTATGAGTTCTAATCTTTTTAATTAGTGTATTTTCTAATACTGTAAAAGAGTCTATTTATAGGCTAAATTCGTAAGTCAAATAAGAAAAAAATAATCTAAACTAATCAGAGTTTAACTGAAACAAATAAACAGAGATTAACTGGGAGATTATTCTCAAAATTGATTGAAATATGAGGCATACTCAACAATTTCATTATATATATATAATAGTACAACAGTACATAAGTAGGATTTTAAGACCTTTTGTGCTCCAAAAAGATTGCCAAATGAGCGATGGATTTGAACCCAAATTAGGACTAAAAATATGGGGGCTAACTCAGGCCACTAAAGAGGGTCTGGTAATACAGCCACCCTTGCTTGGCTAGTCTTGGGACAAATTTTGTTCGAACTTGACTAATGAATGGCTCGATACTCAGGCCCTTGTGCCACCGATGCTATGGTATTGGTGGATTGCATATGTAAGTCAATACTAAATATTCACAATAGAGATCGTAAGATATAGAACAAATGCCATAGCATAGGTTGTAACTAGTACTTAAATCCTGGTTCATGCTATTGCAGTTCTTTTTTTAACGTAGTCGCCATCACCTAATTACACTTTCCTTTTGGTCATAAGAGACTGATCTCTTCACTAGGCCAAATTCAAATATTCTAACACATGGTGTTAATCCAAATTTTTATTCAAATAATAATAACATTTTCATTTTAAACTCAACATATAACCAAACTTTAAATCAAAAAATAATTAAACTAACTCGATCAAGCAAGCTCGAATAATTTATTTTTTAAAACTACAAAAATAAAACTCGCTTAAAGTCAAACCAGATTTCATACGCTAGCTTTCGGGCTCTAGTCCACACCCTAAACAAAACTCAAACCTCAAAACACAACAAAAGGGGGTCAAAAGTTCAATAGCTAGGCAATATCATATATTAAAACATATTAAAACAAAAAAATGCACTCAATTTGTACAACATTCTAAAATCATCCCAAATAATATTAAGAAAACAAAAGAACTTATTCCATCCTCGCTGAACTGATGACACTGGCAAGCCAGATTTCTGCCAGTTGTTTCTATCTGCTGTATCTGTAAAACACTATCAAACCACTGAGAATAAGGGCTCCTGATTCATATCTCAGATTCAGAGCTTTTCTCCTCTTTAGGGGGTGCAAACTGCCTGCTAAGCCGGGACCTTGTCCAAGGATCCAGAGAAGGTCTTTGTGGTGGCTGAGGAGTAGGTGGCTTGACTGTCTAAGCTCATTTTCTCTATCAATGAACCTGTTCTGAATTTGCAAGCAAAGGATCAAAATGCATGACGCTTCCATGAAAATTCCATCAGACACTTCAGGAGCACAGTTAAACATTTGTTCAGTATGATTACTATCGTCATATCTCATAATAAAAACAAGAGCACTAAAGGCAAATCAACAGTTAATGCATCTGATACCAGACACTAGACTGCATGACCAAACATTTGGAACTCAAAAGTTCCCAAACTCAAAAATCTTCAATCTTTGGGTTAATAGTTTTGGTTAAAGCCAACCTAAACAAATTAATTGAAGAAATTCAGCCAAAAAGTTTCAGTTAGTTGATTCAGAGCTGAGCTTGGTTAGTTCAGTTTCAAGTTTGGTTTTTGCATGAGAACTAATAAAGGCATAACCATTCAAGTTTGAAGCCCAAATGCATATGATATAGAAGCCCAACCAAATATTTTTATTTAATTATAATTATTGAAACATTTTAATTTTATGTTGTCTATATTGTACCAAGCTAAATCAAAATTAAAGTAGGAAACTGGGCTTGCAGTTAGCAGAATAGATAGTATTCTTACTCTATATAGGCCATTGGTGCAGCATCACCAACTCGGATGCGAGTTCGAAGCAGTCTTGTATATCCACCTGCCCTGTCTCTGTAACACATTGGATTGAATCAATATGACAACCATATATAACAAAGAAAGAAACAGGTAGAGAATTCACTTGTATCGATATGCCAGTTCTGTAAATAGCTTGTGAATGACATCATCTCCTCGGACAAAAGCAGCAGCACGCCTTGCCGCAAAAAGTGAACCCTTGAAGAATTTTGATACGAAACAAGGCAATGTTGAAAATCAGATTTGCTCAAAAGAAATACTAGCATAATATAATGGCAGAGTTAACTCCACCTCCCCACTTTAATGATAGATGTCAGCAAAATACATGCATTAATTTGTATATGGATAATCTTCTGGTACTTAATGACCATAAACTCTGCTGACCATCACATCATTTTCAGATGCCTTATGAAGAAATGTCTGGTGAAACAACTAAGAAAGGTTCTACATGCCTACCTAGCATGTAAAACCATAAACAACTGAAACCAGACCAAGACCATTAATCACCATCCTACATATTCCCTTGAACCGTAGATCAACGTAACAAAACAAGATATAGGCAACAACTACAACATGACACATCCAAATTTGCAGCTAAAATAGTTTGACGGAATGTTCCAAAAGGCAACTTATATGAGAATTTCATGCTATTTTAACATTTTCCCCATTAAGATGGCAATAATTGGATACAGACATCAACACTACGTATTTCGCAACAAAACATCGTGACAAGTAACCCTTAGGGGCTTCTCGTTATTTTAGATTTACAGCTTAAACCTAAAATCTTTTGCTTTTACTGCAATTCAATTCTGCTTTCAAACAAGTTGTGAAACTATGAATTACTTCAACACAGAGGCAATAAATTGACAGAACTTAATTTGCTTAAGTAATTTCCAGAGAATATCAAGACCAAATTGACAAATGCCACGCCACTTAGAAATTAATGGAGTAACAACACTCATTTACTAACACAAAACATTAACCATGTCAAGATTAGAATGGAGGCAAAATTTTCCAATGTTGCCCAACCAAGGAAACACTTGCTACAATTGATTAAAATACCTCTTTCCCAAGTCAGTACCATGTTATCGCAAGTCGCCGAATCTCCTTAGCCTCGCAATAAAAAAAGTTAATAAAATGTACAATCCACTTACAGCTTAATGCCAAAAGAAACAAAGAATTAGATAAATTCAAGTAAAACAAATAAAACACAGATTTAATTACTCGGCTTAAGAGAAACCCAACAACAAAAATAAGGACTTAAAAGCAAAGGAACTAGAAATATTAATCAATATAACAAAGTAAGGAAACGCATCAAAACCTCAGAAATCAAAGACACGCTTAAAAGAAAAGAACCTTGGCAATGAGAGTTTTCAATGCGCTCGTGCTTTACCAACTGGGAAACCATTGTTCAAATTGAAGAATAAAGAAACAATATAAAAAGAGAAAAAATCAAACAACCAATTTTATAAAGGATAATAAAGAACCCGAGCATGGACATGCGATGACCAATGGGTCGATTAAGCTTCCTGAACTTCGTCATTTAGGGGAGAAAGAGGAGAAATCGAGATAGAATGGGGAAGGAAGTACCAAGTAGGAAAAGAAAAACCCTAGTTAAGCTAAGCAGAAACCTCAATAATTGCAATTCAACTGATGGGCTTCGCCAAATCCAAAAAAACAGCCCAAGCTCACGCTGCATATATGCTCATGAACGGTGTTAATCAATTAATATTTTTTATACTGAATTTAAATTATTTTATTTTAACATTTAATAATTTTATATATTTTATTTATTAAATTTTTTTATAAAATTATCTTAACATTATTTTAATATTTAAATAATTTACATTAGAGTATTATTATGTATTTAGTACATATAAAATATTATAAACTTAAAATAAGCCGAAATCAAATATCTGTACAACTTCTAAGCTACCATTGAGTGTTCTGTTTGGAATTGCTACAAATCTTTCTTTCTCATAATGCCTGTTGGGACACCATAACAAACTGGTGATGCCCCATTCAAGAAAGGGAGGGTGCAACTTTCTCGAGCCCTGCCAACAAATGATCCTACTGTCGGTCTGTGCTCACATGCATTCGTCGACGAACCACTGTTTGCAGTTTCAGTTAAATTGCTGCTTGCTGATTTCTTTCTGGAATTGCCTTTACGGCCTTTAACTTTCATGGCCTCAAATTCTTTCACCAGTTGGTTGCATTGGGAACAATCTACTAGATCCATTCTTTCTCTCAACCATGCACTAAGCACGGCCTTCCCGAAACGGTCAATGTCCTTGTCTGTCACTTCCCACAAGTTGGCAATAGTAACTGGAGAACCAGCTTGTATAAAGGATAGCGAAACACCTCGCGGCACATAGCATCCATTAAGCCTCAGTGAGCCACTGCTGCAACCCATTAGCACGGTGGCAGCACACTTCTCCAGTCCCTGAATCTCATCTTTGGAAAGATACTGCTCCCCTATACCAACCAAAAGCACACAAATGCATATCCAAAATTAATGCAAAGGAACAAAAAGAAGAGCACGACATGAGTAACATACAGCATATGGCAATAGTATCAAGCATACCACTTCCATGGCCGAAATATAAGTAAAGGTCATGGCTTTTCAAGGCTGTAGCCAGTTCTTCAGCTGTTGGCACAGTTCCAGCCTTTCCCTATATTATATTGTTCGTTAAGAAAGAAATTATTTACCGAACATCATTCCATGTAAAGCAAAATGGAATGAAGATTAGCTGATTCAAGTTAACAGAGCAAAAAGTGGCATTTTCTATCAATGTATGATAAATGCTTTGCCCTTCGAAAAATCCAACAAATAATAAGAGAAATGGATAAATCACCTCAAAATTTTGATCCCTAAACCAGTTCTCAAATTCAGCTTGTGTGCTACTAAGGTCTCCACTGGGATTTAACAAATAAAAGGCATCCAAGGGATCTATCAGAGGAAAAGCGGCAGCATTTGTACAAGCTAGCTCATGATATCGCTGACTTCTCTCAAGTGTGATAGAGATACTGCCTACAGAAGGCATTCGATAAACCTCCTGCTGTCTTAGTATTGGTAGACTTTCCCATGGAAGCATCTGTACACAGTCCTTGTATAGTCAGTTGTTACAATAAATAAAGTAAATAAAAAGGGAAAAGGATGGACTTTCGAAGGGGAAAAGTTGAAAAAACAAAAAGAATAATCAAACCAAGAAGATGCTGGCAAAAGCAAATATGAGGTGAAAAAATGCTATTAGAGGACAACCACCTTCTTGGAGCAAGATAAACTCATGCTATATTGATATGCCCCAAATGAAAATATATATAATAAACCATAACAAGTTCACCAACCTGGACATCCAAGTCTAACACCAAAATTATCGGTTCTCTACAGATGGCATCCTCCATATGAAGCTCATTCACTGCGCCACGTATTAGTTGGGAGGCCAATGCAGACACATCATCAATGCCATTAGACTGAGAATTTTCTTGTTCGTGATGTTCAAGCTTGCCAGTGTAGCATCCTTTTCTTAAACACTGCTGTGAAAGGCATGCTTCTTCAATGTCAAACTTTGCAGCTCCAAGAATGAGTTTAAGGTAACTCTCATTTATGTCCATTTTGCATTTAGGTTTCAGATCCTGCACGAGCTTCTTATGCACTGTGTTCAAGCTTCTGCAGTCCAAGCAGTCCCCAAGAAGCACATGCCTCCATGGACCCAACCATGAATCTTCTAAATTACTGGAACGCAGGCCAGGCATATATATATTTCATACATCAGTAGTCAATTTCAACATGAAATGCTGCAAATTACATACAGACTTTGGGTAGTTTACTAAAATGTAGCCAAAAGGAGACAAGTTGAAGAACTTGTGAACTAAGTTTTGTGAACACCAGTTGGCCACTGGTGATCCAATCCCAAATCACAATAATTGTGTCAAAAAGGGATGGACACATATTTGATGAAAAGAGAATACCTACCTCAACAGTTTACCAAGTTGGTGATCAACCTTCTTTCTAACCATCCACCACAAAGACCTCGTACTTTTTGTATCTTCTAAAGGACAGCCGGAAGATGTCATGAAGTTCTCTTCCAATATCATTTTGAATGCCGGAACAACATTATCAACCACAGTGGAACCCCATGGACAATGCCACTTTTTACCTGAATTCATCAGCTGGCGCAATTCCTGACAAGCCCTTGCATTATCATCATTAGGAGCAGCATCATCTGAAACTTCTGTAAATTTTTTCCAGACATTTTTAGCATCTAGTGCATTAATATAATGTTAATTTTTAATTATACATATTTCTATTAAAGAAAATACCTTCTAAAACTGAATCCAGAGGCAAAAGCAAAACGACAGGTTGATTATTAGAATTCAACCGTGACAATAGCATCCATGCATGAATGGAAGATGGGTAAAGTAGCAATTCTTGCAATAGATTGGTATAATCATGACCGAGCAAACTTATACATATGATGGCAGTGGCAGGAAGGCCCGCATAAAAGTTCATCACAAATTGTTCAAGATCATTGACTGACTCGGGGGCAAGCCTGCAGCAAAACAAGAAGAAAGGGTAACATTTCTTTTTCATATGAATGTGCACATCGGGGGTTGATGGGTTAAAGAGAAAATATAGAAGCTGGTAAATCTCATGAATTTTCAGTTGTAACAGCATAAACCTTAACAGTGTGGATGTCTCTGTATGTGCACAAGATGAAACAACCCCATTCAAGTCCTGAAAATGAAAATCCAACGACTCAATCAAAAAAGTGAAATAGCAGGTGTTTTAAAATTTTTGATCTACAGAATGAGATAAAAGCTGCCAGCCTCAATAATCAAGAAATAGTAAATAGCACAAATACATAAAAGTAGACGATAGAAAAGGCAAAACAGAAAAAGTTGGTAAGACCCCACAAATTAGCACCTAGTCCTGACGAAACAGGATTCACCAGGGTATAAATAATATTGCCAATATCATAATTAAAGATGGACCACCAAAATTCAGAATGACTCTTGTGTGCCAGACTTTTCCTGATAACATTGAGCATGATGCGATTGATCTATAACATGTAAGTCAAATGCCTTGACATTTTAAGACAATTTTTGGAACTATTAAGATTTGTTGGCAAATAACTTGTCTTGCTACTTTATCATATTGGAAATGCCACCAAGGAAATACAAGATGAAGTGTGCAACCTACCCCAGAATCTACAAAGCGTTGAGCATTCGATCTCCCAGAAGTACTAGGGAAGAACTGGTTATTAAGATGAGTCCCAAGTGAAGCTTGATGAAAATATGAAGCCCAATGACTTTCAGAGAGTGCTTTGCAAGATGGCAAAGTAAAGTGCTCACTAGTTGCAGAAAGCAGATATATTGCAGAAAGCAGTCTGGAAACCTGAGTATTAATAAAACAAAATTTAGCTGCCAAGATATTAGAGAAAAAGCAATAGAAAGAAGGTTAAAACGGTTAAGAGAACAAATTTGTTGGGAGCAACTTGCAAAGACAATAATTGGAAATTATTTGGGAACTCCCAGACAAACTAGTATCTAAGACAAATTACACAAGTAAATTAAAAATAGCACTAGCAATCAAATTTAGCTTAACTGTATGCTCATTTTTTCCTTCATGACAGCCATGTAGGTGCAGTAGATGTTATCCGTATATCAACAGTTCTGGAGAGAAACTTCATTATTGACCTTTAGTGAACTTAACTTAGATTACATTGGATTTGGATGAATAAGACATTTAGAAACAGCAACAAGTCTCAAGAACTAGTTTAAGGCAGCAGTAATTTGGTCTGATGTTATTATAGATCACAAAATTAGGAAAAGTAAATTAATTAGGGGGCAAAAAGAACAAATCAAATTTCTAAGTGTTGCACTAGTCCTAAATTAAACTGTACCATACTTGTTAAAATAAACTAAACACAGAAAAATGTTCAGTCTCAAACGGAAGACCAGTTTCTTAGTGTCACTGGATCTGATATACCACAATCAGATTCTTACATCAAGCCACGGTCGAGCAGTTAAAATAAAATTTACCTAAGACTATATTAAGCTTATGCAAGAATAAGATAGATCAGAATAATAAAAAAATTCAACCTTTTGAAAAAGTACAGGAACCTCACGGCAGAGTACAAAGGCTAGCTTCAACCAGTGTACTGTTTTTGATAACTGAACTTTGGAAAGATCACAGCAATCGATCCTGTTCAGAATATAAACCAAGAAAAGAGGAAAATAAACAAGTACTTGATACAAAAGATATAATTCATAAAGCTGATATTAGAAATTTACTACCGTACCAGAGAGTCCTCACTTATTTAGAAACACGTAAATCAGAAAACATATATAAATATACACAGTGACGCGTGTAAATAAGTATCCTACAACCTAACAGAGGATATTCCAAGTAACATATCACAACGGTGAAGAGAATTGATGCAGCAGATTACAATTCCTTTAAATCGGGACCTAGCCTAGAAGAACAAGTAATCAGCCATATATTCAAATAATAATGTAATCCTCCTTTGGTAAGATTGTCATTCTTTCTAAGCCTATATAAGAATACAACAAAATTTCTGCTAGTCCAGAAGAATTAAGTAGGTGAAATTACAAGAGTGTCTTTTAGAAAAGAAAAGCAACAAAAGCAAAAGGTTAGCAAAAAAAATTCAAACTTCATCCTCAAGAATAACTGAAGTACTTTCTTAATACAAAAAGCAAAATGGTTTCAGGAAAAAGCGATTAGAAAATAAAGCATGTAAACTTCTTTGAGCACAACCACTACTCGAACATGTACACAAGTGACAGACATCACAAGAACACATACCTGGCAACTTTAGAATGGAAACCCTTCAGAGTCATCCAGCCTATTCTGTATAGGATAGCTGCACGCTCAATAGCGAAAGTATCTCCCACGGTTTCCTCCCAATCAAATCAAGCAAGAAAGTTCTGTGAGCAGAGGAACAAGTCTGAGTATATGCATTTCTGCTGACTAGGACAGATATGCTTTGCCAAACAACTTCGTGTATCTCATGAGTTTGACCACCATACCCCAAGCATTTTCCTAAAAATATGAAAAAACAAGTTACAAGAAATTATCAAGTAATTCCGCATTCATACATTAACCTACAATAACTGAAATGAACACCATGTATAATGAAGAATGCATTTAATTGACAAGAAAGAAAAACAATTTCCTCAAGCCTAAGCTTTAAGTTCTCAATATTACTACTCTCTCGATAAATCACCCCAATGTATGATTCTCCTCTTTTCCTCACTTAAACAAGGCCCAGGAAATCAGCTACAAGACTGGAAATTTGTAAATAGCAGCTTATAGTAAAGAACAAAAAGGCCACTATACAGTCTATCCTATAAAAACAAAGTCTTGAGACAGATGACTGGAGTATGATCCTACATGCAGCGCTTTTTCCAATAAAGAGTGTAGAATGTTCGTTAAACCTCACTTGAACATTTTTCTTTTTTCACTTTCAATTAGACAAAAATTAATATCACATATTTTGTATTCAGTTATATTGGCTCAAATTGAAAGACACCTAAAGCCAGCTTACTAGCTTTTATACGTTGCTGGGTATATGTGTTGGCTTGTACAATCAAATAATATCAAGGAAAAAGAACCATACCTGTACCAGTAAGTATCCTCACCAAGAGTTTCCTGTGGGCATACTCCCATTTCATATTTATGAAGTAGATCAGTAACCCAGATTTCATAATCTCAGCAGGAAGGCACTGCCAACATTTTGTTTGGTTACAAAAGCATGCAATTTCACTAGTCAATTCCTCCATACAGCTTCCTTTACCCAAGAGCGAGGAGTCCTTTTCCCAACAGGTGTCAGAGAGTTTGGATGCAACATTACCATTTGAATGTTTCGAAATCTCAATTTGTGCTTCACCAGTACAGGTTGTGCTTTGGTTTTGAGATGATCGAAATCTAGAGCGAGTTACCCTTGAACTTCTTCGTTCAGGTATCGCATGTTGCTCCTTCACCACAGATTTGGATACATTCTTCGTTTTCCTACCCTTTCTAGCACCTATTGCCTCTGGCTGAGTAGCAGTATTGCCAGCAACATCTTCACCATTTATTATAGTATTTCTGACTGCCAGATCCACATTACTTTCTGCATCGCAAATGATATTTTTCCACTCGGAACAATTTAATTTCTCAAGGGCTGATTTATACAGAACTTCAGCACGAGATAATTTCCCTTTTGAATCACTTATGATAGAAATATCAAAAAGATTGCGGAACAAATCACCAAGTTGTTGGTCAAGATTAGCTTCCAGCATCAATCGGCATCTTATGCAGGAACAATGGCTGCTGCTGTCCACCAGAATTCTTTTGGCACTTTGCAGTTCCTGCTCTGCAAAATTCCAGAGTCGTTTCTTTCGATATAATTTCCTAATGTCAGCAGAAGGTACACTTTCAGCAAACCACCGATGCAGTTGTAAGAAAGAACAAGTATCGACAAGACACAAAATAAGATGGGCTAATGACTTTCATACCCAAGATAGAAGAAAAAGTAGCTTCGAATAGTGGTAAGTTCTGTGAACAGGAGATACTTTTTCCCCATAATAGGAAAGATTCAGCCTCAACCCCATTTCCAATCATTTCATTAATACATCCAACCTGGAAATTGTATGTGGATAAAATAAAAATAAAAAAAAAAAATCCTATAAAGTGGAAAACATTAGGAGAAATAAATCAGACATTGTAAGAGAGAAACTTCTAACCTGAAGAATGCTTTCAAGATAACATTGAAGTACATTCCACGGACTAAGATAACAGCCACATAGGTTTGATGAACTACTGTCAAAAGACCAAAGTTCACTAGCAACTATTCTGTGCACTTGAAGATTCTTAGGACCATTTATAGCTGTCTGGGCAATTTCACGAATGTCACCAAATTCGTTGTATTTCTCAACCAGCGCCTCAATTGAGAATGTAAATTTTCTTTTGAAAAGTTGACTCAATCGAAAAGCTTCTTTTGCATATGAAAGACCCTAGCAGAAAAATTGCAATTATAAAAGAAAACCATAATAAGAAATAACAGGAGAAAAATCATAATAAGTAACAATATGATTAAGATTTTCATGGAAAAGAGAGTCCTAGTCATATTGGATTCATTAAAATGTTGCAGAACAAGGAAATTTGAAGGAGTAAAAGAAAAGATGCTAGATCATCCAAAAATTTGAAATCAACCTCAAATAATCGTCCACGGCAAATCTGTCTTTCACACAAATCATAGTAGAGATACCCCGCAAGGAAGAGAGAATGACTACGCACAGGATCCTATGAGAGCAACAGAGAGATCACTGACCAATTCAGTCAACGGCATAAAATGTTCAATACAAAAAACTGTAGCATTTACTAGAAAGCTGACATGACTTACACTCGCAATGAGTTCAGAAGCAACTAGATTTACATTGTTAGCTGAGACAGCTGATTGTATATCGCTTTCATGATTTTTTAAGCCATGATTGAAATTGTTGAGGAAACATGTGAGGTTCTGTTGGAACCCAAGAAGCCCTGGTTGGGATCCACTTAGACTATGCATCCAGAAGTCAACAGATTCGAACTTCCACCGCAATGCTCTGATAAGTTTGTGATGAATGACTCATTTACTGGAGAAACACAGAGTGCATGGCTAAGCCGCCTACACTCCCAAAGGTTGGCCACACATTTCCCAAGCTCTACATTGTTTAGTTTGTATATTCTAATTATCAGTTTATATATGTTACTGTGTAATTTCGTGTAACCCTGAGACAAAAAGGTGAAAAAGCAACAAGTAAAACAGTTAAAAGATGTTCAGAACTCTAGACAAATAGATTTTCATGACTAAAAGATAACGACAATCATATCGATAAGCACACCTTCACTGATAGCAAATCAAGTACATTATATAGAAGTTGCAGTGTATTTCCGGACACCATTTTGAACTCGTCATCCACAAAACAACTATCAGGAATGAATATGCTCAACCAAAGATCCAAGGCAGCATAGATATCTTGATAAAGTTGCTGTTTATGATGAAAAGAAAGTATGAGCAATCAGTAATATAGAAATCTATCACTAACCTTGATCAAAACGCATTAGTCAAGCCTAAAGAATCACTAAGCACTAATTAGTCAAACCAACAGACTTGTTATGCAAAAATACCTCTGAGTTTGGTTCAGCTTCCTGAGTACATAGTGCAAGTAAACAATAAGCAGCAGCTAATTGATGGCAGGCTGGAGTTCCAGCAATACTTGTTTCACTGTAGAAGTTTTTCTATTTAAATAATATTTCAGGTTAGTCATGGATTCAACGCGAAAAAGAAGCAATAGAATCACAATTAATATCAACAGGGCAGAAAAATAAAGAAGTGATCTCGTGCAGTACCATAATAGCTATAGCTTCAGACAAGCACCAAATACAGTCCTTCAAAGCTTCAATCCCATTGGCCCTTATTGTTCTCCCCTTTCTAATTAACATCCTTGCTTTCAGTAAAGGACTATCTTCTATGGCATAAGCATCTTGCAGAAGTAAATCGATAACTTTAATTTGCATTCTCTGACAAAAATCTGGGTACCCATGAGTCATTTCTTGATACGCAAGAAGCTCCTGAAATTGGAAAAATCATCCATTAGTCATAAGCATGCAGAACCAAAAAATATCTAGAAGGAACATTTTCAATAACTAACAATATGAACCTGCTCTAAAATTTTGCAAACGGCCATCTTTGACACTTCCGCAGAAGACAACAGCATACAACATAAAGTTGGAGCACTATCCTCTAAATCCGTGTTTTTATGAAGTTTGCACTGTATCTGAAATCAAAAGAACAATTGGCCATCATAACAAAAACATACAGAAAAACAGACGAGAGTTGACAATACCTTAACCCATTGCTTTATCAAAGGCATAGGACCTGACAACTGTCTAAACAAATTTTCAAGCGCGGACCAGTTTTCAAGACTCTCCACAATAATTTTTTCCACCTTAAGATTTCCACATGCATGGAGAACTTCCAAAAGAAATGCACTTCTAGTACATGCATCAGTTACCAAATCTCTGACAACATCTTCTGGCAGATGATCACCAGAACTTTTCTTATGGATAAACATCTCACGGAGAAGTTGAATATTAGTCCATGATGCTCTATGAGAAAGTTTTAAAGCCTTCAAAGCCTGCAAAGGTTAGATTGATAACTTATATGAATGAGGAACTTAAATGCAAAGGAATTGAATTGAACAAGAATGCTTGCAACAAGAACATGCAGATCCATACATGTCACGGATATGCATAAAATGGGTTCAATCATACAGAAATGAAAAAGGTTCCTTTAGAAAGTAAAACTAATAAGAGTTGCCAACCGTGCAAAAGAGCATTTAAATATTAATACCATAACCTTAACATATACAAGTTTCAAGGAATTAAGTACCTCTTTAATTTGCTTGCTTCTGTACATAAGAACACCAATATTATACAGAGAGACATAGACATATTTTAGCCCTTGAGATTGAATCCTACCACTGCCAATTATTTGCTTGATGTAGCACACACTCTTCTGAAATATAAAAGGGAAAGCCAGTCAGCAAGAGTGAAAGTTCAATAAACATCACCTCATCCAAAATTAGTCAATAAATAAACAACCAAGTAGCAAAAGTTAAATTTCATTTTCCATGTGAATACCAATAAGTTCAACTGACCGGGACTTTACGCTCAGTACAGGTGGAAAGAATGAACCCCGCCACAATTATACTAGGTACTAACACTTCACCATCGTCAAATCCTTCTCTCTTTGTTTCAGATGCACAGCTGCAAGGGCAAGAGAAAATTCGGACAACCATTATATTCATAACTGATTTATGTGCATAACAATTCCCAATATGTAGCAAAATACGTTATAAGTAATTTTATTAGCATTAGCATAAATTCAGCATCATCCATAGTTAGCAATGTATCAAACTCAAAATATTATGCAAACACAATTATAACTGTTGACATGCATCCTTCTAATAATGACTAAAAATGTACTTAATTCCTTAACTTTTGCATAATTACAATAATACCAATATACACAAGCAGTAAGAATGTCATATTCAGAAGGGAAAAAGATCATGTCATTTTAGTCACTTGGATACAAACAAAAAATTAAACACCCCTGACTACAATGCCAAATTGTCATCCTAATCACATTTGGTTACAACAAAGCAAATAAATCTATCAAAGAAAGAAATAAGCTTACCTCTCAAGAGAAAAGAAACTATCACAGAACTGATAAAAAGCGTCCTGGATAATGCAGAGGCTGCTAGAATCAGAAGAGGCTTCAGTTTCAGCAAGTATGCATTTTTTCTCTGAATTTACTAGTTCAGCAAGTGGCTGACACAAGAACTTCAGTGTATTATAGTACATCACTAGACAAGCCTTTTTGTCTTTGCAAGCCAGAGAATTTTTGCATTCAACATCAGATGCAATGCTAGGGTCACTTTTACCAATGTTACAGCAATTTCCAAGCAAACCAAGTAAATCAGACAAATTGTGCAGCTTATCCCTTTCAAGAAACAAAACATCAATAGCTGAATCATCTTCTACACCTTTGGAAGTGGTACAATCATTATATTTCAGCTTAACATTGTGCACAGAGAAATCTAGCCCGGTTGCATAAAGCCTCAGTATTAGATCAACAGGGATTGTAGCCTGTGAAATTCTACCAAATGTAAGATTATAACTCAGGGCATCTTATCCAAATAAATGAAATAGATACAGATCCAAGCCACAAAAAGCAATTAGTCTAGCAACATACCTGATGAAAATCACCTGCCATGTCATTTAAACGTTTTGCAAGAGTACTACAGAAAGTTATGCCAGCATCTCTACATTTATTGGCACAATAATCAACAAGTTCAACAAACTCCATTGCATTATTATCTATATCAACCTGCCAAAAGATACTTTAATCAATAAATCACAGTGTAAGAGATAAACTTTAGTTATGAAGCCCTAAGCCGATTAAAAATGTCCATTCATAAAAAATTAAAAAATTAAAAGCGAGCAAGTAAAGCAAATGATGCACAAAACAACTAGAAACAAATTAGGAAGAATGTTTGGTAAGATCTCAATGTGTTGATATAAGCAAATAAAAAGAATGATGGTATGTAAAAAAAAAAAAAGAATGACGCCATCATTACTAAAGACAACCATCAAACAGCATCATAAGTCTTCAAACAATGGATTTCGAAGCTGACACAATAATCCAGCTTAAAAAGTGCTGCAACTGCTTAATTGTGAAAGGTTCAAATGGGTACAGAAGGAAAATAGGTGTGAGCATTCCTAACGAGAAACACTATTTACAAAATTACTACTATGTGCCACTCCTATCCGTATCGGTGTTGGGAATTGTTGGCTGCATCATGAATTTAGAGTTGAAAGTTGTACGCATACAAAAGTCTTGAAATTAATGAAGCTAAATGACTTATTGAACCCTATTCCTCAACCATTCTAAAACGTTATATAGTTACTCTTACCTTGCATTCACGGGAAATGGAGACTAACAAAAGCGTTACTAAGTCAATTTGAACTGAGCTATCAGTTCTCTCTAGCGAGAACAATGCGGAACATATTCTGCGGGCAAACTGCAAATGTAAGAATTAGTAAGAAAACTAAAAACATAAACATATATGTTGAGCCATATATTAACAACCATACCTTGAAAACTTGATCCTTCATCATTGACCTTGCATACTCGGCCAAACATTCATTGCAGAACCGTCGAATCAACTCTTCGCCAAAATGATTAATCTCCTCAATCAAAACCGGCAGCATCTACCCAGAAAAGTAACAAGCACATTGTGCGACTTCTCAACAATATCGGCTTCTAATGCCCTGAAAAGGCTCACAAAAATTAGATAAGCAAATGGTTCGTGTTAATATTTATGTAAATCAAGAAATTGAGTACCTGCACCAAGGCCTCACTTGCTCCAACAAAGCAAGAACTCTTTCATATTTCCCGGAATCTTTACAGTGTCCCGTGGCCACGGTTTTTACTACAGACGCCACCGCCTCGACCACAATAGATCCAAACTTCGAATCACCACCAGCAATATCAATGCCCGGAACAAATTTACCTTTAGACTTGACTTCCCCGCTAAGCCTCTCCAAAACCCTAAGTGCTTCGCTTTCTGCCTCATCGAACCGGCCCCACGATTGCAAACAGTATACGAGCTTCAATCTCTGGATCTGAACCAAGTGCGCACCGCCGGCTAACTGCGAGGAGACGAACTCGAGACAAGTTATGCAAAGTCGGTAAGTCTCGAAGAAATAACTAAGAGAGGCTTGTTGTTGTTGATTAGAGTTTTGTATGTAGATACGCTTGTATATTATTGGGAAGGATTTGGAAAGAAAGGACAAGAACTGTTTGGCGAGGAGCGGACGGCGGCTTGGTCAGGTTTCTTCTTCTTGGAGTTTGCGAGAGTGGAGATGGGGAGGAGGTAGTCGGAGACCAGTGAGTGGATGCCTTTCGAGTCATCGGAGGTTTGGAGATCGGAGAGGAGGGAGGATTCGGTGGGAGTAGCCATTGAGAGTGAAAATGAAAAGAAAAGTGCGAGAGAAGGAAGGAGGGAGGAGTAAATTTTGAAGGGAGTTGGAGCGCATAAGGAAAAAGCCCGCCTAAAGGGATGTTCAAATATCTGTCCCACCGGAAACAAATAATAATCGATAACCTAAAATTTCGAATTAAATTTTGAATTATGTAAAAATTATTTAATGACTTTATTCTTAGTTGTTGTTTTATTTGATGATATAATTAACAACTATTTAAGAATAAATTTATGTAATGAATTTATATATATATATATATAAAAATATAAATTGAATGAGCTAAAATTTAATGCTTTGTGTTGTTTGGCTTTAGGGGTAAGTGTTTAATCGAATTGAGTCATATTTTATCATTCTATCTTGAGTGAAATTAATTTTTTAATTTTTTTAATATTAAATTTTGTTTATTTTTAATGAATTTCTATAAAATTATTAATAAATTGGAAAATAATGAAATTACAAAATATTTTTAAGAATTTGATTTTATAAATATTTAATACTAAAATAATACAATAATTCCATAATGGTTTGAATATTATATATATATGCCACAAGTCACGCAACCATATTTTTTCTATTCATTAATTAAATTGAAACAACTTACATACGCTAAATACTAAATTATATATTTTAGATTTACTATAGTAGTTTTAGATTTCAGTATAATTATTTTTAATAAAATTTAATTATAACATAATTATAGGATTATATTAATTTTATTTTATTGTAACATAATTATGTTATAAATTACTTAACTATGTTAAAATAATTTATAATCTTAAAATATTTTGTTAATTAATATGATTTTTTAATCATTTATTACCCTACATATATTAATCTATATATAAATTTATTCGATACTAATTAAAATTGGTGACAACTAATTATATTTGAATTTCCATATCTTATATCCAATAATTAGATATTATAAAAGATTATATGTTTAATATAATTTTACTTAATAAACATTCAATTTAAACACGAATTTATAAGTAATTTTATTTAAATCATAACATAATTATTTAAATATTTTTATATATCTTAGTTTATAAAATTTATTCATGCTATTTATAACTTTAATGTAAACTATACATAAATCAATTCTATGTTATAATACATAAAACAGGAAGATGGATTCGATTAAGATCCGATGGAGCCGTTAAAATTAACACAAGTTATGTTGCAATAGGTGGTGTATTGAGAGATCATTGTGACAAATGGTTACTTGAGTTCAATCGCATATTGGGTAAATGTTCAGTTTTTGAAGTTTTAACTATGGGGCATTCTCGATGGTATGATGTTGACACAAGGCATAATATAATATAGAATTGTGATACAAACAGACAATATGGAAGTAATCGGAGCTATCAAGGGGTCCTTGTTGAAGGGATCAAATTCTACATTAATCAGACGTATCTTACAACTTTTGCAAAACGAGAAAAATTGGTTAATTGAATATGTTCCTAGAATCAAGAACAGAGAAGCTGATAGTATTACCAAGTTGGCCTTTAGCAGGGAGGAGGGTCTTTAATTATATGAAACTTCTCCTCTTGAAACTTTCTAGTATGTTGTAATAGTTCTATTTTATTTGTTAAAAATTTTATATAAAATTGAAGTTTATTATCCAGAAAAGGAACAAATATTATCAGTGTCTCAAGTGTTTTTTTTTTTTATAAAATTACATAAAAGAATGTATTATGAGCAATATGAATTACATAAATATATAAAAATATCGTATTAAATATTCAAAATCCGTTAATTTGCAAGCATTTGGGTATCATTAATTTTAATAGATATTTGAAAAGATTTAGGTTTAATTTATTAAGATTTTATAACTTATATTAATCAATACATTAGATAATTTTATATAAATATTTAGATAACATAATCCATTTTTATTAATTAATCTACAATACTTATATAAGATCATCACCGGATAACTAAAAAAGACATGGATAATTAAATAGAAATAAACATTCATGATAAATTTATATTACATAAATTTAGATTTATTTAATAGATAAATACTAAATTTTTAAAATTTAGAAAACAATAACATTAAATAAATAGAAGATAGTTTTAAAATTATAATTCATTGTTATTTGAGATAAATATAAAATATTCAAATTATAATATTGATTTGTCATAATTTGATATGTCAAATTAGGCTCTTCATTACACTCGAAGAGCTTATTATCAAGCAATTTAAGTGTCTTTTATATGTTTTGTTAGAGTTGTATGACCCAAATTCTAAGAGATTGCTTGCAAGTCAAGTTAAACAAAATATATTTTCTTTCTAGAAGATTTAGTATTTATTAGTATAATATATTTAGCATTCATTAGCATAATTTGTTTGACTTGACAATTTAGCCTATAAATAGGTTCTTTTACAACCTTAGAAAAACATACACCCATTAGAGATTAGAACTCATAACACATTTAGAGAATTTTGTGTTTACGGTTTGAGGGTTCTTTGTTTTCGGGTTTTTGGGGTTTAGTTTTTATCTCCATCTTTTGTACTCTTCGTTCTTTTGTCATTATAGTAAAATTATCTTTACCCGTGGTTTTTTATCCTATTTGGAGGAGTTTTTCCACGTTAAATTTGTATGTTCAATTTCTCAATTTATTTCGCTATTTTTTTTTCCCGTTGCTTAATCGGGAAAATCCTAACAAATGGTATCAGAGGTAGTTCAATTTTTATAGATCAGCCCGTTCAGAGATGGCAGCAACAAGGTTTGAAATTGAGAAGTTTGATGGTGAGACAAATTTCAATCTGTGGCAAATTCGGACGATGGCAATTCTAGTTCAAACCGGCTTGAAAAAGGTTGTTACCGGGAAAAAGCCTGAGAATCTAAATCAAACAGAATGGGAAGAGCTTGATGAAAAGGCCTTGTCTGCAATCCAGTTGTGCCTCGCGAATATTGTATTGCTGGAGGTATTGATGGAGAAAACCTCATCCACCTTGTGGAAAAGGTTAGAAACTCTTTATGCGAATAAGTCTCTAGTTAACCGTTTAGTGTTGAAACAACGTCTATTTACGTTTCGCATGAACGAATGTGAGTTTTTTAGAGATCACATCAGTCAATTCATTACTCTTTTAAATGATTTAAAGAATGTTGAGGTTCATATTGACGATGAAGATCAGGCTATGCTATTATTGTGCTCTTTACCCCCTTCATACAAGTCTTTCAGGGAGACCCTGATTTATGGCAGAGACAAACTCTCGTTCGAAGACGTGAATGGTCATTTGTTGAGTAGAGACAAACTCGACAATGAGTTTGGTTTAGATAGCAAGGCAGATAAGCAAGCTTCCGTTTTGGTAGCATCAAAGAAACAAGACAAAAGGTGCCGTTGTTGTAAAAAGTTAAGTCACGTCAAAGCAGATTGTTATAAACTACGAAATAAAAGAGCTGCTGAGAGTAACGAGGAAGATGTAGCTGGTGCTAATTTGGCCGATGAAAGCGGTAATGGTTTCTTGTTAGTGTCAATGAGCGATAACGTCCGAGTGGATCCTAGATTTGGGATGTTCTTTCCACATGTGTCCCATTAGAGAATGGTTCTCCACATACAGTTCGGTTGAATGTGGAGTTGTGCGCATGGGAAATGATTCATCTAGTAAGGTAGTTGGTATTGGTACTGTTAAAATTAGGATGCACGATGGGACGATTAGGACACTCTCAGATGTCAGGTATGTACCTAATTTACGAAAGAATCTCATCTTCTTGAGTAGTTTAGACTTGAAAGGATGCAGAATCAACATCGAGTCGAGCGGCATTAAAGTATCTTGTGGAGCTCTCGTTTTGTTAAAAGGTAAAAGAACCGGCAGTATTTATATTCTGGAAGGTTCTATAGTGACCGATGAAATTGGATGTCCCTCGTCCGTTACGGAGTCGAAGTCAACTTGCTTGGAGCGGAGGCAACTTGGTCATAGAAGGGAAAAACGTATGACCGTTTTGTTGAAGAGATGTTTTCTTTTGGATACAGGTTTTGAAAAGTCAGGACACTGTGTTCATGAAAATCAGACCCGGATTAGTTTTAATTTGGCAGTGCACAAGTTGACGGCTAGAAGTCTTCCAGCTTCTAAGCACAGATTCGACTCAGTTAATTCCCTGCATAGTTCAAGATAGGCCCATGGTGGGCTTTGGCAAAGATGGCGTTGTAAGAATTCGTGTCAAGGTGGAGATTGTTAGAGTTGTGTGACCCAAATTTTAAGAGATTGCTTGCAAGTCAAGTTAAACAAAATGTATTATCTTTCTAGAAGATTTAGTATTTATTAGTATAATATATTTAGCATTCATTAGCATAATTTGTTTGACTTGACAATTTAGCCTATAAATAGGTTCTTTTACAACCTTAGAAAAACATACACCTATTAGAGATTAAAACCCATAACACATTTAGAGAGTTTTGAGTTTACGTTTTGAGGGTTCTTTATTTTCGGGTTTTCATGGTTTAGTTTTTATCTCCATCTTTTGTAGTCTTCGTTTTTTTACCATTATAGTAAAATTATCTTTTCCCGTGGTTTTTTATCCTCTTTAGAGTAGTTTTTCCACGTTAAATTTGTGTGTTCAATTTCTCAATTTATTCCGCTATTTTTTTTCTTGTTGCTTAATCGGGAAGATCCTAACATGTTTTTTCTTGATTTTTAGTTTCAAGTCTTAAATAAACGTTTTTGCTGAGTTTTGCCTCTTTTGAGACTCAAATAAGCCAAATGGTTTCATGGAGAACCTAACAATGTGATTGAATTTGTATAGGGAGACGATAATAACCCAACCTCGAGAAAAAAATCATTTAGAATGGGTGTCGGGACATTTATGCCATGAAAGTTTCAACACCCAGAACTTTCACATTGAGGATGCAGAACTTCAACGAAAAATTAACATGGAGCTTACTGTTGTGGGAGTTGCGCTACCGAAGGATGGATGTTGTGACAACGAGCCAACGTCATGATATCGAGCCTTCGGAGTCATGATACCCTTAAAGGTGTTGAAATGAAGAAATTGAGGCCAACTTCAGTGATGTAGCGACATCGACCATTGGGTGTCGCAACACCAAGGCCCCCAAGATCCATAAGTTTGCCACTATTTTAGGAGTTGCAACACCAAAGCCTGAGTGTCTCGATACCGCTACCTGAGGAAGAGAAATTATGTAACACCCATCACCTGTATCTATCGCGGGATTAGGGTTACGGGATGCTACAACAATTAAAAGAATAGGATTATGCTATTTCAATTCAAATTTTACTCCAAAACAAATAGTAATAGATAATCATTCAATAATCATAACATTCATACAAAAACGAGGCTTAAATTGAGCCTATGAAGCCTTAGAATCAATTCAGAAACAAACAAAAACTAATTCGTAACATAACATAAAAGTAGGGTAAAAACAGAAAATAGGGGTTACGTGGCCACGTGGCCAGGCCGTGTAGAGCCAGATAACACAGTTGTGTAATCAAACCACGTGGAAGGCTGACAGAAAATAGGGGTTAAGTGGCCACGTGGCCAGGCTGTGTAGAGCCAGATAACACAGTCGTGTACTCAAACCATGTGGAAGGCTGATGTCGGGTATAAAATATAGCAGCCCGTTTTTCAATGGTGTCGATAATAGTAGTTTTGGGACCACAAATTCGACCAGTGAATTTGTATAATTAGTATTTAAATTATACAAATCAATAATAATTTTTATATTGAATTTTGATTTGATGAATTTAACCAATTGAATTAAAAGTTAGTATAAATGGTTCGGTTTAAAAGTTAAGTAGTTATTGAAAACGAGGTATTAGACCTTGTTTCCGTAATTTAAAGCCATAAATATTTTTATTAAATATTTACAAGTTGTATTATATGTGAATTGAAACTGGGTTGGTAATTTTGATGATTTACTGCTAAATTAAGGTAGAATGATTAAATTGTAAAAGAGGTAAAAGTTAATTTCCATAGATTTAAAATAGTAAAGGGACCAAAATGGTAATTAAACCATTGTTAGAAAGTCCAAACGAAATATTAAATCCACTAACTTTTGGGCAATTTGCTCTTTTAGTCCTAATTAGTTTAGGATTAAATTGAAAATAAGCTTATCTAGTTAAAATTTAAAATAATTGAAAAACCAATTGTGCAATTAAACCCTCCTTAATTGGAAATTATACCATTTGAGTAGATAATGGACAGTTTGCAAGGCTAATTACATGAAATTTTATTGAAATTGTAAGGTTATAATAGTAATTTATGAAATTAGGTAAAATGAAAATAAAACAAAATCCTAAATTGGCTATCATCTTTTTGTTTCTTCCTTCAAAAGCTGAATCTACCATTGTTGAGAGGAGAAACCTTCGGCCAAGCCAGGTTTTGTCGATTTAGTAGGTAAATCTTGCCCGTTTTTAGTATTTTTTATGTTTTTGAGCTCGTATTAGCTTAATCTAGCTAACTCGAGGATTAATTTGTAAAACTGTCAAATGTTTTGGATTATTCCATTGATGAAATTGAGTTGTTCTTGAAGTTTTATGGTAGAATATTAAGCTTGGTTGCTCAATAGGACTATTTTATAAAGTAGTTTTTGTTGATTTTAATGTTCAATGACTAAAATGTGAAAATAGTAAAAGTACAAGGACTTGATGCAAAATAATTGCATAAATGGGTTGTAGAATGGCACTTGAATATTCACCTATGCTGAAATTTGAATAAAAAATGGTTAAATTGCATGTTTTGAGCTAGTGACTAAATTGCATAAAAGTGAAATATTGGGGGCAATTTTGTAAAAAGGCCAAAAAAACTTAATTGCATAAAATGAGTTAATTTTACTGTTGGAATTAGTTAACTGAATTAAAATATTATTTTTAGATCAAGAATGAGTGGAAAACCGAGGAAAAGAGAAAAGTACCGAATAGTCCATGTACCTTTGTCATTGCTGCAATTTAGTCAGGTAAGTTTGTTCAAATTAATTTTAGTACATTTACATATGTATTATACGAACTTAGTTGCATGATGTTGGATTATATTGATGTGTGCAATTGGAAATCGAAATAATGAATTGAAATGACATCGATTACTAATTGAGATACTATGAGTCATTACTACAAATCAATCCTATGGGTTCATGCATTTATTTACACTTCTAATAATTCTTAGATTCTGATACGAGCTCACCTACGACGCCTGTGACGGACGTCAATCATGACCCGATGAGGCTACCTAATGGGCCAATTACACGATCCCGAACCAAACAATTCAAAGATGCCGCAATGGTGTTGGTGGCACAAATTTGGGATGACCATAAAAGAGAGCCCAAAAACATGCTAAATTCATACAACTTGTTTGAAGTTGAATATACTAGTGTAACACCCCTTACCCGTATTCAACGCCGGAATAGGGTACGAGGCATTACCGGAATTGCAAATTTATTTTTCAAACATTTTATTTCATTTAGCATTTATATTTGAAACCCATCAAAATCAAACATATTGTCCCATAAACATATTTATTTTTCTCGTCATGTCTTACTTAAATTTATTACTCGTCTCAACATACTTAATTACCTTGTATTAACATATTAAAGATAATCACATATTTACATATCATAATAAATATCATTCACTTGTCTCTTCTTCATAAACATAAATTAGTTAATTTATCATATCAATATTTCACGTACCATCAACTCATATTTTATTATATCACATAATTAAGTTACACGAACTTATCTGGGTAAATTTGTAGAAATATCAAGAATCAAGGTCATTTTAGAAATTTTCTATTTTTATCGATTTTTCAATCGATCTTAATCTAAATTAATAATTTCATTCAATTTTGCAATTTTAAATAATAAAATAATCTATTTCATGAAAATTGGTCATTTCCACATTTTTACAAAATTAATCATAAAGTTTACTTTTATTCAATTTAGTCCCTGAGCTTAAAACATTTCAAATTAGCCATACTACCTAAATATTCATACATATTTTCCTCCTCCTCCTCTCCATTCCACATCCTTAATGTATATAACATGCTATACGTAACATTATCAATAATTTCATAAATTACTCATAAGTATATTCAAAACTGTCCATTTGAGTTATAGTCGCTAAATTATTTATTTCCAGAGCTACAGAACTCTAAATGAATAACCGTTAATTTTTCCTGAAACTAGACTCACATATCTTCTTGCCATAAAATTTTCAGAATTTTTGATTTAGCCAATTAGTACAGTTTATTCTTTAAAGTCACCCCTATTCTGCTGTCTGACAGTTCTGACCCTTCTTCACTAAAAATTAATTATCTTTTTATATAGAATTCATATGATGTTATAGTTTATTTCTTCTAAAACTAGACTCATTAAGGAATCTAACCATATAAATTATGTTCCCAAATTATTTTTATACAATTTTTAATGATTTTTACAAGTTAGAACAGAGGATCTCGAAATTACTCTGAACCAGTCTCACCAAAATCTAAATATCTCAAAATACAGAACTTATTTGCTTTCTCTGTTTCTTTCATATGAAAATAGACTCAATAAGCTTTAATTTCATATCTCACACAACTTCTAATTCAACTTCTACGATTTTTGGTGAATTTTCAAAGTTACTGTACTGCTGCTGTCCCAAAACTGTTTCTTATAACTTATTTTGCAATTAAATCCTAATTAAGTTTACTTATTTCTTAACTTAATTCATGCTTTGATTCTACTTAAATTCCTTCCATATTCAACTTGATTATATAATTTTCATAATAAAACCCTAATTCATAATTTCTTCCAAATTAATCCCTATAGTAGAAAACTTATAGCTTACCTTACAATTTAATCCTTTTACTAATTCTAACTTAGATTTCATTCAATTTAATCCATAATTCATCTTTTTCTTTAACATAAGCTATATTTAAAAACCTAAAAACTCTTAAAATATCAACTTATTTTCATCAAAATCTTGCTTTAAAGCTTCTAAAACATCAAAATTAAGAGAATAGGACTTGATTGACTTACCAATTTGAACTTCAAGCTTCAAACTTTCTATTTTTCCTTTTTCTTTCTTTCTTTTCTTCTCTGTTTCGTCTTACCCTCTGTTTCTTTTCTGTTTCAATTCTCTTTCCCCCCCATTTCTTTTTGTTTTTTGTTTGTATATATATAATAATATAATAATATAATAATATAATATAATATAATAATATACTTTAAAAAAAATCTCAGATTTTATAATGTTAACCGCCTCAACTATGCAAAATGGTATAATTACCATTTTGATCCTTCATAATTTCTTTTAATTTATAATTTAACTTTTACTTTCATTTCAGTTTAGTCCTTTTCATTTAATTTCCTACCCAAACGTTAAAATTTTCTAACGAAAGTTTAATAATAGCTTAATGACACTCCATAAATATTTTTAGAAATATTTATGGGTCACTTTATGAATTCGAGGTCTCAATACCTCGTTTTTGGCCCAATTTTTCTCATTAATTCTTTCAGTTCACAAAATTCACTAATTTTAAAATATTTCTAAAATCACACTTAACTTATAATTATCGATTAACAAAATTTTCTAACTTTTCGTCAGATTTAATGATCTCGAATCACTGTTTCGACACTATTTAAAATTGGGCTGTTACAACTCTTCCCCCCTAAAAAAATTTCGTCCTCGAAATTTCCTTATTATTTTGATCAAAAACTTCATTATTTCTATAATTTTATAGCTCCTTTGTGCACATATTTATCTAGTTTATCATTTATATCCATTCCATATCCTTTCAGTTTGTAATTTATTTTTAATTCAATATTGCGAACATACTTTATAACGAAAATTACTTACTTTTACTTTTTTTTTTCAATTCCAATTTCACTTCAATTTATTCACAACTAAATTTAATTTCACTTTCTCATCATTATACAATTCAATACTAATACTTATCTATCACTTAATTCAATTTCCATTTATTTTTATACAATTTTTAATGATTTTTACAAGTCAGAACAGAGGATCTCGAAATCACTCTGAACCAGTCTCACCAAAATCTAAATATCTCAAAATACAGAACTTATTTGCTTTCTCTGTTTCTTTCATATGAAAATAGACTCAATAAGCTTTAATTTCATATCTCACACAACTTCTAATTCAACTTCTACGATTTTTGGTGAATTTTCAAAGTTACTGTACTGCTGCTGTCCCAAAACTGTTTCTTATAACTTATTTTGCAATTAAATCCTAATTAAGTTTACTTATTTCTTAACTTAATTCATGCTTTGATTCTACTTAAATTCCTTCCATATTCAACTTGATTATATAATTTTCATAATAAAACCCTAATTCATAATTTCTTCCAAATTAATCCCTATAGTAGAAAACTTATAGCTTACCTTACAATTTAATCCTTTTACTAATTCTAACTTAGATTTCATTCAATTTAATCCATAATTCATCTTTTTCTTTAACATAAGCTATATTTAAAAACCTAAAAACTCTCAAAATATCAACTTATTTTCATCAAAATCTTGCTTTAAAGCTTCTAAAACATCAAAATTAAGAGAATAGGACTTGATTGACTTACCAATTTGAACTTCAAGCTTCAAACTTTCTATTTTTCCTTTTCTTTCTTTCTCCTCTATTTCTTCTCTGTTTCGTCTTACCCTCTGTTTCTTTTCTGTTTCAATTCTCTTTCCCCCCTATTTCTTTTTGTTTTTTGTTTGTATATATATAATAATGGGCAAAACTCCAGAAAATACCCAAAAATAATAAAAATTACCGGAAAGGATAGGGTTGAAAATTAATGACCTAGAAGGGCAATTTCCCCAAAATCGCGTCCCCCACAGCAAGTTTTTGGGAGTCTGCCTGTGCTGGCGTCCCCGGGAGCGCTTTAGGCTTTTTTCCGAAATATGGTGGCGACAAGTGGGAAGAAAATGGCACCAAAATTAGGCAATCAAAGTTGATGTGATGTGAAAATTGGTATGGGGTAATTGCAATATTGGTCCCTATTTGAATAGGTACTTTGTAAGTTTGATCCCTAAACCTCAACTATAAATAGGCCTAACCATTTCTCATTTTCTTCATCCCACAATTTGCCATTCTCTACTTAAGGCATTGTTCTCTCTCTCCTATTTGTAAATTTTCACTTGTATTTTTGGAGTGAAATATATTTATTAGTGCCCAAGACGTAGGCAAAATTTTTTTCATATCTTGTGAGTGTGATCGTAGTTATTTATTGTGCTATTAAATTACGATTGAGGGATATTCTGGCTAGGAAAGACTTGGTACTTAAGTGATCCTTGTGATCCACCTCTCTTTCCTGGGAATTGAACTTAGTGTGATTTTTAGTACAATAATTTTACTTTTTTTACACGTCCACTTGCAATGAGTGAACGATATTAATGCTTATTATTTACTACGATGGTGAAGTGCGTGACACCGAAAATGGTGTTGTTTTCTTATCGGAGAACACAGTGCGATTGAGTTTTAATCGGAACGTCGATTTGGTAGAACTTCGCAAAAGAATTAGGCGTAAAATATTCGGAACAACGGTAATGAAAGTTCAGTCTATTAAGTATAGATTTTGTGCTTCGGTTGATCCGGTGAGATATGACTCATTCGACATCAAAGGTCCTCGGAGCCTTGAGGCAATGGTGGAGACTCATCTTGCCGATGGTTCACCCTATATCGAGGTATATGTGGAATTTTCATCTCCAAGTGATCCGTCACGACCTCAACATCTAGTATCGTTCGAGGGAATACACGACCCCAAGTCGACACTCTGTAAGTGGGAGGCAAAACACGAAGTGCCCGCAGTGTGCGGTGGTAGTATGGAAAACATAACCCCGCATCGACACTCTCGGTTGGTGGATGGGACATGCATATTCGTCATTCGACGTCGGATGACGTAAATACGTATTGGGGAGGTCATCAACTTCTAGTGGATGGCAATCCACATACGATTGGGATCGTTACGAAAGATGTTTAAGGAGGATGATATATTACCGACGACATCCACCGATGAGGGCCCTCGTTGTTACCGACGACATGCACCAAAGATGAGGGCCTTCGCTTGTTGCAGATTATGGAGGATGGGATGATGAATCCGATGTGGATCCACCTCGGGAGCCGTGGCACGATGGTGCGTGTTGGATTATTTTCTCGAACCGGAGCCCGCTCCAATTGTACCCGAAGACGTTGAGGCGGTTGAGATTTAAGAAGAAGAAGATCCGCTATTCGGGGCATACTCACCTCCAAATAGCACATGCATAATGTCGATCTATCTCAAGATGATGCATTGGAGTTTCTGAACTACCACACCGGACGCGTGGCCGTATAAATTCTTTGTTGGATTCGGATCAATTAGAAGTTGGTAACCGCTTTTCCAACAAGAATACTTTTCTTCTTGCATTGAAACAATACAAAGATCGTGAAATGTGGTTAACTACACTATGGTTAAATCAAAGCTCGATAGGTGCGAGGCAAAGTGTGCGAGTGCAAGACGGCACATGTTCATGGAAAATCATGGCGTCGTTGAGGAAAAGGACGAGTATGGGAGGTGAAAAAGTACAAAGGTCCGCATACATGTCTTACCTGGTGACAAAGTACCACTATGTGTTCAATGATTTCGAATAAGACTAATATTATGTAATGTTGCATTATTTAACGTACTTCATTGATTGGTGTAAATGTAGAAGATCATCCGAGGATGGATTCGACATGTTGGTGATTTAATAATCCCGACGGTGAAGGCCGATCCCGAACTACGATCTTGCCTTAATTGGCAATATTCGTAGCCAAATGGGGTACACGCCTCTCTTCTGAAAAAGGCTTGGATAGCCAAGCGCGAAGCGTTGGAAAAATTGCACGCGGTCGGTGGGGCGTTTCATATAATGAAGTGTGGCGGTGGTGTCAGTCTTTGGAGAGGTATGTCCTGTGCAAAGACAATGAGACCTTGAAACGGAATCCCATGCTACAACGATCGTTTGCTCTGTGGATGCGCGCGTGTTCAAGCGTCTGCTTCGACATTTAAGCAATGCCGAGATGCTTTTACATATTGCAAGCCATTGGTACAAATTGACGGTACCTTCATGTATGGTAGATATACGCGCGTCGGCTATTGCTAGCCGTGGCACAAAGACGGTACCGTGGGAGAATCCTTCCGATTGCGTTCGCAATAACACCGGGAATCACCGATGATTGGGACTTCTTCCTATCCAGTTAAGAAGGCATGTTTGCCCCAACCCGACATATGCGTTATATCGGATCGGGGCCTGGAATACTTGCGGCAATAGAACGCCAGGGAAACATGTGGCATCGCACACACCATCGATATTGCACGAGGCATGTCGCATCCAACTACTATGGGCAACATCGATCTAAAAGAGAGAAACGGCAAGTGATCGATATGGGTATGAAATATCTAATAATAAAATTTCTTTTGATATATTCAATTTATTCGCAATTGAAGAGTGGTATGTAATATTCGCTATCAACGTATATTAGCAGGGTATGAGATCAATAAAGACCGTTTTCACGAGATGTTTGGCGATTTGCGCTCGATAACGCCGAAGGCGCAAGCTACCTTTGCAATATTCCTTTCAACAGTGGACACAAGCATATGACGGTGGCCTACGATATGGGCATATGACCACAAACCTTGCGAATGCATAAATTACATTCGAAGGAACCCGCTATCTACCGATTATATAGCGGTTGTTGCGAGAGAGACATATTTTCTAAGTTAGCGGCACTATTTCCGAAGAGAGCGGCGAGTTATAGAGGGCAAATGGAAGGAGGCCATGTATGGAGCCGAAGGTCTTGCAACAAATTAATCGTGGGAAGGCACGTGCGAACACCATGCACACAGTATGTCATGATCGCGACGGCCTATGGTTTCGTGTCACGGAGTTTGACAGACCCAACCAAGGTATTGTTGGCGGTCATTATCGTGTACACTTGACAAATAGGACATGCGATCGTGGGGATATTTGATGCACTTCGTTACCCATGTGCTCATGTACTTGCGGCTTGTCAGAATCTCCGTATTGATCCCATGAGCTATGTCGACGAAGTGTACAAATTAGAAAACATGTACAACGTGTGGAGACACGTATTCCCACCAGATCCGGATGAACGTAAAGTGGCCATCGGTATCGCGTGCACCGTATAAGTCGCTGCGGATAGAAAATTGAGGCGCAAAACCAAAAGGTCGACCTTCCTCGACTAGAATACGCAACAATATGGATATCCGAGAACCGACCAACCAAAGTAAGCGGTGCGGATGGTGTAGGAACCCGCCATACATCTCGCTCGTGTCCAAATCGGAATAGTTGACCGTGTTATTAGCTTGTTTGTCTCTTGCTTTGGCTATGTAATTTCTGCTTTTTGGAGTACAACGGTTTATCAAATAACTCAATTATATTTTAGTGAAGAGGACTAAATTAAAAGAATATAAAATAGGAAATAATTTTTTATTTTATCAAAGAACTCAATTTTCTGCAAAAAACTCAATTATATTTTAGTGAAGAGGACTAAATTAAAAGAATATAAAATAGGAAATAATTTTTTATTTTATCAAAGAACTCAATTTTCTGCAAAAAACTCAATTATATTTTAGTGAAGAGGACTAAATTAAAAGAATATAAAATAGGAAATAATTTTTATTTTATCAAAGAACTCAATTTTCTGCAAAAACTCAATTTTATTTTAGTGAAGAGGACTAAATTAAAAGAATATAAAATAGGAAATAATTTTTTATTTTATTAAAAATTCAAATTATATTACATACAAAAAAATACACAACTTTTGATATTAAAATTAAATTACAAACACAAATTAAAAACAACTTTTTTATTCAAAGAATAAAAAAATTAAATTACAATTTATAAAATAAAAAGCCTATCCTAATCAATGTTGATACTGGTGGGAACCGATTGCCACGATCGGGTGGTGTGCGATACGCTACTGGATTCCTCTTTCTTCTAGCTTCCGTGAAGGGTCGTGGAACCTCGGTGAGGATTCGGTTCTCCTAAAGTGGGTCCGCAGTCTCAGGTGTTGCGATGATGACCCACCTTGATAAAATAATGACCCCGAGGTGTTTGCATAAACCACGGCGGGGGGTGATCGCATCCGTCACGGTGAAGGAGCTCGGTAGAAACTATCGCTCCCCGACGGCACCTCATCTAATCCCACACCCGAAGTCGGTCTCACGATCGGTGTGCCAACGGGAGTTGTCGAGAACAGACTCGAACTTCGGCCATGCATTCCAACTTTGAGGTGGGACAAGGAAAAGGAAACATATATGGGTTAGGAGGATACATATAAGGGGCAAGGTACGTACTGCATAAAAGCGTGGATGCTTTGTGATGTCGGTGTTGTTAGCTGAACGGATAGGCCCGTGGATCGTGTAGCGCGCGTTGATGGGCCCCGGTCGTGTAGGCGCTGTTGATGGGCCCGGTGATGGTCGTGTGCGCTCTTGGGCTGGTTCATCATCCATTCTCCTTCGATGTAAAGGGCCCCGACGCTCCTTCGCTCGCGACTTAGCCGTCGCCTCTCCTCATCCGGACAACAGATACGACATGCCATGGATTCTAAACCATGGCATGTACTCCCGACGCACGCTAACTCGGAACTATGATCGGTTCCGGTTAGGTAAAAAGTCATACCGGTTCTCCCACGCCTCGATATGTTCGACCAAAATCTTGGCCAATCCGTGTGTCTTTCTGCCGTAAGTCCACTTTGTGCTCATCATCGAGCACCTCGGGAGGCATCGAATCGATTGCGGCGGCATCCAAATTGCCGCAGAACCCGATCCGGTGGTGCATCTCCACTTTGTTGAGTAGGTGATTAGTGGGACCTTAACGTGCCAATCTGCTCGGATTTTGGAGATACTCATCCGAATTCTCGCCGAATTTGGGATCCTCGTCATGCGGTGTCCATTGAAACTATATTAACATTACCAACTTATTAGTTATATACATAATATTAGACACTACCTACGAAATACTAAATTATAATAACGAAATTCGACACTTACTTGTGATTCCGACCTTTGGTCCAACAGGAGCCGTATATCCTCAAGCGAGTTAGGTATTCCAACATGACTGCTCCTCGGATGGTTCCACCTAATTAAATAAACTTTTAGCATGCAATTATACTATAAATATACGACATAATTGTAAAATATAATATTAAATTTACCTCGTTATCAGTGGGAATGAATATGGCTGGTCGAGTCGAGGACGTAAAAATGGAAATCGAAACCATGCCCATGACTGCAGTAGTGATAGGCAACCTCCGATTTTTTGTTTACTCGGCAGCGTCGCCTCGCGCATCTCTCCCGCAGATAATATCGATAGCACGGCAGACCCCCAACTCAATTCACCGGCTGCTCTGAAATCAACAAGTTTCAGGAGCCATCTCAGGTGGACGAGGTTTCTAGAGAGGTCCGGCATCAGATAGCCTCCAATTATCTGAAGTATGTATGCCCGCGCATACCGTATTCTTCTTTCTTCTTCATCGAACCTTCATTCGGCCAAGCGGTATTGCGTCTCGTAACCAAGCCAAATCGATCCGAGCTCCTTGAATTTTATCCGGAATGGCACCCGAAGCTCGTAGCATACGGCCATCCAATCGAGAGATGTTACGGACCGGTGACTACCGACCCGGCCCACCGGTAATCCCAATCAGAATCGCACATCTTCCAAGGTGATGGTACACTCTCCGCATGGCAAATGGAAAGTGTCGTCTCTGTCTCCACCTCTCTATCAACGCTGTGATCAAAGGCGCTCCAACTTGAACCCCGGGCTATCGTGGCCACGTGCCAAAAACCCGCTTCCGCGCGGTAATTTCTCGATCAATGGCGATGGGGACCGGGCATGTTGCGAATATAACATTGCAACACCCGATCTACATTGCATCGCTTAAAAAATTATAAAATTATAAAATTCTAAATTAATTAAAATTGCATAATTAAAAAATTTAATAATATTGAAAAATTAACATTCAAACTTACCATTTTCATTTGCTGGACGGCAATGTGGTCCTCGCCTAGGCGACATAATTCCCCGGCCATTGTACTCCGATAAAGAATTTAAAAATTTTCCAAAAATAGGTTTAAAAAAATTATAAAGGGCTTTTTTATAGTAAAGGACTATTTTGAAATTTAAGCGTAAATTTGAGAGAAATTTGAGAGCAAATTGATAGCAAATTGAGAGAAAAATGAGAAAGGATTGAATTGTGAAAAAAATGAAGGGTTGGGGGTATTTATAGGGTTTTTTTCTGACCAGTTGGGCCCCTACGGTCAAAAAAATTTGATTGCCATGCGCGCTAAAGCGCGCGTCCCGGGAGCGCTTTAGGCCACGTCAATAAAACGCGCCCAAAGCGCTCCCCCGGGGCGCGCTTTGGGTCGCACTCCCAAAAACGCGCTGACGGGACGGGATGATTTTGGGGAAATTGCCCTTCCCGGTCATTAATTTTCAACCCTATACTTTCCGGTAATTTTTATTATTTTTGGTATTTTACGGTTTTTGCCCTATAATAATATAATAATATAATAATATAATATAATATAATAATATACTTTAAAAAATCTCAGATTTTATAATGTTAACCGCCTCAACTATGCAAAATGGTATAATTACCATTTTGATCCTTCATAATTTCTTTTAATTTATAATTTAACTTTTACTTTCATTTCAGGTTTAGTCCTTTTCATTTAATTTCCTACCCAAACGTTAAAATTTTCTAACGAAAAGTTTAATAATAGCTTAATGACACTCCATAAATATTTTTAGAAATATTTATGGGTCACTTTATGAATTCGAGGTCTCAATACCTCGTTTTTATTAATTTTTCTCATTAATTCTTTCATTCACAAAATTCACTAATTTTAAAATATTTCTAAAATCACACTTAACTTATAATTATCGATTAACAAAATTTTCTAACTTTTAAATCAGATTTAATGATCTCGAATCATCATGTTTTGACACTATTTAAAATTGGGCTCATTACAACTCTTCCCCTAAAAAAAATTTAGTCCTCGAAATTTCCTTATTATTTTGATCAAAAACTTCATTATTTCTATAATTTTATAGCTCCTTTGTGCACATATTTATCTAGTTTATCATTTATATCCATTCCATATCCTTTCAGTTTGTAATTTATTTTTAATTCAATATTGCGAACATACTTTATAACGAAAATTACTTACTTTTACTTTTTTTTTCAATTCCAATTTCACTTCAATTTATTCACAACTAAATTTAATTTCACTTTCTCATCATTATACGATTCAATACTAATACTTATCTATCACTTAATTCAATTTCCATTTAATTCAACTGTAACACTTACCTCATACTTCACTTAATTAAAGCTTATTGAGTCTATTTTCATATGAAAGAAACAGAGAAAGCAAATAAGTTCTGTATTTTGAGATATTTAGATTTTGGTGAGACTGGTTCAGAGTGATTTCGAGATCCTCTGTTCTGACTTGTAAAAATCATTAAAAATTGTATAAAAATAAATGGAAATTGAATTAAGGGATAGATAAGTATTAGTATTGAATTGTATAATGATGAGAAAGTGAAATTAAATTTAGTTGTGAATAAATTGAAGTGAAATTGGAATTGAAAAAAAAAAAAAAGTAAAAGTAAGTAATTTTCGTTATAAAGTATGTTCGCAATATTGAATTAAAAATAAATTACAAACTGAAAGGATATGGAATGGATATAAATGATAAACTAGATAAATATGTGCACAAAGGAGCTATAAAATTATAGAAATAATGAAGTTTTTGATCAAAATAATAAGGAAATTTCGAGGACGAAATTTTTTTTAGGGGGGAAGAGTTGTAACGGCCCAATTTTAAATAGTGTCGAAACAGTGATTCGAGATCATTAAATCTGACGAAAAGTTAGAAAATTTTGTTAATCGATAATTATAAGTTAAGTGTGATTTTAGAAATATTTTAAAATTAGTGAATTTTGTGAACTGAAAGAATTAATGAGAAAAATTGGGCCAAAAACGAGGTATTGAGACCTCGAATTCATAAAGTGACCCATAAATATTTCTAAAAATATTTATGGAGTGTCATTAAGCTATTATTAAACTTTCGTTAGAAAATTTTAACGTTTGGGTAGGAAATTAAATGAAAAGGACTAAACTGAAAATGAAAGTAAAGTTAAATTATAAATTAAAAGAAATTATGAAGGATCAAAATGATAATTATACCATTTTATAGTTGAGATGGTTAACATTATAAAATCTGAGATTTTTTTAAAGTATATTATTATATTATATTATATTATTATATTATTATATTATTATATATATACAAACAAAAAACAAAAAGAAATGGGGGGGAAAGAGAATTGAAACAGAAAAGAAACAGAGGGTAAGACGAAACAGAGAAGAAATAGAGGAGAAAGAAAGAAAAAGGAAAAATAGAAAGTTTGAAGCTTGAAGTTCAAATTGGTAAGTCAATCAAGTCCTATTCTCTTAATTTTGATGTTTTAGAAGCTTTAAAGTAAGATTTTGATGAAAATAAGTTGATATTTTGAGAGTTTTTAGGTTTTTAAATATAGCTTATGTTAAAGAAAAAGATGAATTATGGATTAAATTGAATGAAATCTAAGTTAGAATTAGTAAAAGGATTAAATTGTAAGGTAAGCTATAAGTTTTCTACTATAGGGATTAATTTGGAAGAAATTATGAATTAGGGTTTTATTATGAAAATTATATAATCAAGTTGAATATGGAAGGAATTTAAGTAGAATCAAAGCATGAATTAAGTTAAGAAATAAGTAAACTTAATTAGGATTTAATTGCAAAATAAGTTATAAGAAACAGTTTTGGGACAGCAGCAGTACAGTAACTTTGAAAATTCACCAAAAATCGTAGAAGTTGAATTAGAAGTTGTGTGAGATATGAAATTAAAGCTTATTGAGTCTATTTTCATATGAAAAAAACAGAGAAAGCAAATAAGTTCTGTATTTTGAGATATTTAGATTTTGGTGAGACTGGTTCAGAGTGATTTCGAGATCCTCTGTTCTGACTTGTAAAAATCATTAAAAATTGTATAAAAATAATTTGGGAACATAATTTATATGGTTAGATTCCTTAATGAGTCTAGTTTTAGAAGAAATAAACTATAACATCATATGAATTCTATATAAAAAGATAATTAATTTTTAGTGAAGATGGGTCAGAACTGTTAGACAGCAGAATAGGGGTGACTTTAAAGAATAAACTGTACTAATTGGCTAAATCAAAAATTCTAAAAATTTTATGACAAGAAGATATGTGAGTCTAGTTTCAGGAAAAATTAACGGTTATTCATTTAGAGTTCTGTAGCTCTGGAAATAAATAATTTAGCGACTATAACTCAAATGGACAGTTTTGAATATACTTATGAGTAATTTATGAAATTATTGATAATGTTACTTATAGCATGTTATATACATTAAGGATGTGGAATGGAGAGGAGGAGGAGGAAAATATGTATGAATATTTAGGTAGTATGGCTAATTTGAAATGTTTTAAGCTCAGGGACTAAATTGAATAAAAGTAAACTTTATGATTAATTTTGTAAAAATGTGAAAATGACCAATTTTCATGAAATAGATTATTTTATTATTTAAAATTGCAAAATTGAATGAAATTATTAATTTAGATTAAGATCGATTGAAAAATCGATAAAAATAGAAAATTTCTAAAATGACCTCGATTCTTGATATTTCTACAAATTTACCTGATAAGTTCGTGTAACTTAATTATGTGATATAAGAAAATATGAGTTGATGGTACGTGAAATATTGATATGATAAATTAACTAATTTATGTTTATGAAGAAGAGACAAGTGAATGATATTTATTATGATATGTAAATATGTGATTATCTTTAATATGTTAATACAAGGTAATTAAGTATGTTGAGACGAGTAATAAATTTAAGTAAGACATGACGAGAAAAATAAATATGTTTATGGGACAATATGTTTGATTTTGATGGGTTTCAAATATAAATGCTAAATGAAATAAAATGTTTGAAAAATAAATTTGCAATTCCGGTAATGCCTCGTACCCTATTCCGACGTTGAATACGGGTAAGGGGTGTTACATTTAGGTAAAGTAAATAATATGACACCCAGTGTCTCATCGGCCCAGCCGAAGTAAAGTGGTACCCAGTACCTTATTGGATCCATCCGAAATAAATAATATGACACCCAGTGTCTCATCGACTCAAGGTCGAAGAATCCCTGAACACTTCCAATCCTATGGCATGCCATTTGTATCCAATCTAGCCCGATAAGTTAATAGGGTATTCAAGTCATCATTTTTTTTTTCTATTTCAAATTCACTTTTCCATTTTCTAATCAGTATACAATTCAGTACCAATACATATTACAAATATTCACATATAATCAGACTTCAATTCAATGCCAACCACTTTTCAATCAATACACGATTTATATATTTACACATATTCATAATTTAATGCATTTTTATTCAATTCGTATTTTTAATTTATTATCCAATCAAATTTAAGATCACTAATTACTTTTCCAATCAATATACATTTCAATTACTCACATATTTTCTTTATTTAATTTAATTTGATTCAATTCAAATCACATTTAGTTTCCTATTAATATACCTTCAAATATTCACATAGTTCATAATTCAGTTACGTAATTTAAATAACTTTCTAATTTACAGTTCATTCTATTTTCACTTCTTATTTCAACCAGTTTCACAATATTACAGTAATTCATTACATTAATAATTTCATAGTTTAATACAATACACATAACAATATTCAGTATTCCATAATTCAGTTCAGTATCAATCTCAATTTCAGTACCCAATCTTAAATTTATCATTTTACTAAACACTTACTTTAAAATACTTGTCACACATAATTAATAAATTACACATAATAATGATAAAGTTTGAATAATAGTGATTCAAATATCATCAAAGTCTAGAGATATCACATTATGTTAAGTTATATATTAATAATGGCATATATTTCTAGGCTTCACACATATTACGTTTGGTCCGAGAATCGACTAAACCTAAGCTCTGATACCACTAAATGTAACACCACTTACCCGTATTCAACGCCGGAATAGGGTACGAGGCATTACCGGAATTGCAAATTTATTTTTCAAACATTTTATTTCATTTAGCATTTATATTTGAAACCCATCAAAATCAAACATATTGTCCCATAAACATATTTATTTTTCTCGTCATGTCTTACTTAAATTTATTACTTGTCTCAACATACTTAATTACCTTGTATTAACATATTAAAGATAATCACATATTTACATATCATAATAAATATCATTCACTTGTCTCTTTTTCATAAACATAAATTAGTTAATTTATCATATCAATATTTCACGTACCATCAACTCATATTTTCTTTAACATAAGCTATATTTAAAAACCTAAAAACTCTCAAAATATCAACTTATTTTCATCATAAAACCCTAATTCATAATTTCTTCCAAATTAATCCCTATAGTAGAAAACTTATAGCTTACCTTACAATTTAATCCTTTTACTAATTCTAACTTAGATTTCATACAATTTAATCCATAATTCATCTTTTTCTTTAACATATGAAAATAGACTCAATAAGCTTTAATTTCATATCTCACACAACTTCTAATTCAACTTCTACGATTTTTGGTGAATTTTCAAAGTTACTGTCTCACTGCTTTGTCCCAAAACTGCTTTCTTATAACTTATTTTGCAATTAAATCCTAATTAAGTTTACTTATTTCTTAACTTAATTCATGCTTTGATTCTACTTAAATTCCTTCCATATTCAACTTGATTATATAATTTTCATAATAAAACCCTAATTCATAATTTCTTCCAAATTAATCCCTATAGTAGAAAACTTATAGCTTACCTTACAATTTAATCCTTTTACTAATTCTAACTTAGATTTCATTCAATTTAATCCATAATTCATCTTTTTCTTTAACATAAGCTATATTTAAAAACCTAAAAACTCTCAAAATATCAACTTATTTTCATCAAAATCTTGCTTTAAAGCTTCTAAAACATCAAAATTAAGAGAATAGGACTTGATTGACTTACCAATTTGAACTTCAAGCTTCAAACTTTCTATTTTTCCTTTTTCTTTCTTTCTCCTCTATTTCTTCTCTGTTTCGTCTTACCCTCTGTTTCTTTTCTGTTTCAATTCTCTTTCCCCCAATTTCTTTTTGTTTTTTGTTTGTATATATATAATAATATAATAATATAATAATATAATATAATATAATAATATACTTTAAAAAAAATCTCAGATTTTATAATGTTAACCGCCTCAACTATGCAAAATGGTATAATTACCATTTTGATCCTTCATAATTTCTTTTAATTTATAATTTAACTTTTACTTTCATTTCAGTTTAGTCCTTTTCATTTAATTTCCTACCCAAACGTTAAAATTTTCTAACGAAAGTTTAATAATAGCTTAATGACACTCCATAAATATTTTTAGAAATATTTATGGGTCACTTTATGAATTCGAGGTCTCAATACCTCGTTTTTGGCCCAATTTTTCTCATTAATTCTTTCAGTTCACAAAATTCACTAATTTTAAAATATTTCTAAAATCACACTTAACTTATAATTATCGATTAACAAAATTTTCTAACTTTTCATCAGATTTAATGATCTCGAATCACTGTTTCGACACTATTTAAAATTGGGCTGTTACAACTAGCTAGTCCGACTGCTAGTTTATTTAACACAACTAGCTAGTCCGACTGCTAGTTTATTTTCAATAATAACTTTATTTTCTTATTTCATATTTGTTTGTTTAGATAGTACAAGTTTTTAATTAGTCTTTGTTGAAGTGATTATTAGTATGTTTAAGTTATATTAACACTTATTTTGGCTAAACACGCACTTGAATTAAATGTTGTTGGTGTCTAAATTATGGTGTTAAGTATCCTAAGTGGCTGCTGAATTGATGAAGTATAATTGTGCTATTTTATTGTGCTAAATTAAGAAGCTAATGGATTGATTAATTTGCTGCAGGATCAAATTACCTTGGACGGCACACTTGGGGAGAAATAAATAAATAAACAAAGACTAAGGGAACTTAAAGGTAGTAGAAGCCACGACTATGATGAAGAAGAAGCCATAAACAAATAAAGTAATAGAATCAAACTTGTGGTGTATTAGATATGGACGGCTTGGAGGCTAGCTATGTGGGAATTAATTAATACATGAAAGTGGGAATTTGAAGAATGTGCGTGTGGGTGCATGAGAAATGGAGCATAAATAGAACTTTGCCTTTATAAACAAAGTGGACGGCATGCTTAAACAATTGAGGAATAGTTAAACAATTAGAATAATTAGGCATGTGCTAGAAATATTAAAAAAAATGGGACATGAATGCTAGAGTTCTTTTTGTTGGACGGCAATGCTTGGGATAAATGGGATCATTTGTTTATTAAAATGGGACGGCACACACAAATTTTAGTCAACTTATAACAAATGAAAGTGGCAGCAAACTTTGATGGAGATTAGGTAAATGCCTTATTTTAATTTCAAGTTGGCTATACTTTACTTTCTAGCTCCATGATTTTTCCCTTGGCCAAATGTTCACCAATGCCTCACCAAGTCAACTACTCGTGTGCACAACTAGAGATTGAGGCCCTCAAATTTATTTTCCCTATTCGGCTATCTTTGAAAAGGCCTATAAATATTTTGCACATTTTCATTTTGTAGAAGACAACTTTGAATTTGAATGAAAGAAAAATTTCTTTTGGTGAGAATTCACTCTCCTAATTCTCAAGGTTTGAATTGACTTATCTAGTTTTCTAGTGGCGTCGTTCTTTCCTTATTTTGAACTTATCATCCTTTCGGGTGTGGCGTTCATCTACCTATACCGTTGGTTCCTATCTCGCTAGATAGTGGGTCTCGGTTTTATTTCGAAACTCATTCCATCAATTTGAAACTTATAAGATTCGGGTCTTTAATTTCTATTAAAGGTTCTTTCTTGTTTCAAATACGTATCCATTTCAATCTATCACCTATCCTTACATTTCAAAGATATTATTTCCAATAAAATTATCCCTTTTGTTAGTTGAAAGAGAAACTGTCTAATTTACGATCGGGCAACATTTACGATTCGCCTCCTAACCTGAGACAGGCCATTATCATCTGGTATCAGAGCTAATTAAATTAGGCACGTTTTGATCGTCTTGAGTATTTCCGAGTAAGTTTCAAAAAAAAAAAAAAGAACCCTCTTCCTACCTTGGCCTGTTTAGATTGTCAAGTTCTTCTCTAAGAAGACGAACGACATTTGCCTGCTTATATTCCCAGTGTTTTACAAAGTATACTAACTGAGACGAGCCCTTGTCTGTATAGTTAGTTAGCTCTATAAGATGTTAGGAATCAACTATAGTTGACTTCCCCACAATTGTTACCTCCTCCAGCATATCTTGGTCATCTCTTGGCTTTTCTACATTAAACTGCTTCCCAGCTTCATGCTCAATTAGCTTGATTCACACTTTTCTTCAAGCTGATTTAGTCGTGTTAGTTTAAGCTTCATTCGGTATTCAACTCGCCCAATACCTTTTGGTGAGTAAAAAAAAAAATTATCATAGTATCTGGATTTTTGAACTCTTCATTTTTTATTTTTTTTATTTTTTTTCACCTCTACTATCGAGCCTTATTTTTCGGTCCACCACCTATCAACCTTTCTATCCTTTCTAAGCCTACCTATTTCTGAGACCAATCTTACCTTTTTAACTCTTGAAACGACCTACGAGCTGCTAGTGAGTCGAAGACAACCTTCTAGAATCTAGAAGAGTGAATTCGAGCGGTAAAAGGCAAGAGTGAATACATTAAGGAAAAAGTCAGAAGTGAGTAAAAAAAACACGAGTGTGAGTGTTGATAATTTTCTTTGTGAGTGAACAAGTGAGGATTGTAGTGAGGATTCATTAATTTTATTTAACATGTCTAGGAGCCCCGAACATCGAATAATAAATGACCAAGCATCCGACGCTGCCGGAGGTGGGGGAGGATGACAACCCCGAAGGAATGATCCCAAAGGGAGAAATCAGGATGTGCAAACAGTAATGCAAGAAATCACACGTATGTTCAGATCAATCACCGAACGATTAGATCGAAGAGATGAACGAAGACCTCGAGCAAACACCCCTCCAATTCCGAGAAGGGGACGAGAACAACCTTGGTTACGTAACAATGACGTCTATGAACCAAGTGAAGCCGACAGTAAGCCGGCTTTCGAACACGATGAACGGAGAAGAGATCCATGAGTCCGTGAGCGAAGGGATCGAGAATGGGCCGATGACGACTTAAAGAACATTAAAATGGCGATTCCTGCTTTTCAAGTGCAATCTGATCCGGAAGCCTATCTTGAGTGGGAAAAAAAGGTGGAGTTAATCTTTGACTGTCATAATTATTCAGAAAATAAGAAGGTGAAACTTGCTGCCATCAAATTTTCTGATTATGCTCTTATTTGGTGGGATCAATTAACGACGAGTCGAAGATGGGATGGTGAACGCCTTGTAACACCCCCTAACCCTAAACCGTCGCCGGAACAGGGTTACAAGGTATTACTGGACATATCAAACAATTTACTAATTATTCACAAATAAAATAGCATTCATAGTATAATTTAATAATTAAATACCTATATTGGACTTTCAATGCCTACGCATATATTAAAAGTAGAAAGAAACTTGTTCAACCATTCTAGAAAATTCTTCGTAAATTTTTCTTTTACTTATAAAAGATTTCGGCAGTATTTCTGCTTATTTTCACCTAAATCCCCCTGCAAATCCAGACCCAAACAACCAATACTAATTTATCATTTTATAACATTATATCATTTTCCTCATCCAAAATATTATAATCATTTAAATACAACCAAAGCATTTAACTTAAGTATAAATATATATGTTCATAATTTATATAACTATCTAGTACATGCCACTTAACAAAAGGAAGAATTTCATCACCAAAATCCTCTTGTTGGAGTCGGATTGGATTTGGATGCTTTGGACCGGTCGAATCTACTAACTGCGCGCACGGAAAACAAACCGTCATTTACGAGTATTGGAATTACTCGATTGGTATTATCATAATTCAATTTATATCAATGATCAAATATCGTAAACATACTTAGATAAATAACACATTATACATATAATTATACTAAGTTGTTATATTTCCAATGTAACAATTTTAATATTGGAATTAATATCTCATCCATAGAATTCCAATTGTTCATGAACCTCTGGTTCATCTCTCAATCACATATATTTTCGTATCACAATATCTCTTTCATTCAGAGGTTCAAATAATCAAATTCATTTGATTTTCTCATTTCACATAATTACCCCTATTAACATGACTCGGACTTTGGCGGATACTCGGATCCAACCAAACACACCATACTGGCACCCGGTGCCTAATCGGATAGTTTGAAGCAATATAGTGACACCCAGTGTCTCATCGGCCCAGCCGAAGTAAAGTGGTACCCAGTACCTTATTGAATCTATCCGAAATAAATAATATGACACCCAGTGTCTCATCGACTCAAGGTCGAAGAATCCCTTAACACTTCCAATCCTATGGCATGCCAATTATATCCGACTCAGCCCGACTAGTTAATAGGGTATTTAAATCACATATTTATATCACTTTCACTTTCAACTGATCATAATCATTCGGATTCAATTCAAGCATCAATACTTACCTCAATTTCACCTTTCATACACATACATTGAAAATTAACATATAATTATAAATAACTTGAATTATGATAATACAAACCGATATTTTCTCGAGCTACTCCTCGATCACTTTTTCCTTCCCCTTCGTATTAGACGTCTCGATTTCCTTGTTTGCTACAATAATAATAACAATTTACATTATTAAATATAGCATTAAATTATAATAAATAATTGAATTTTATTCAATTCCTACCATTGTTCTTCATTCCACATTCTTTGTACACAATTCTATTATTTACTTATAAGTTCTTTCTAGGCTGTCTACCTAAGTTATTGTCACGAAATCATCTATATCTCGAGCTACAGAACTCCAAATTAAGATCCGTAAATTTTCCCCGAAACTAGACTCATATATCTTTTTACTGTAAATTTTTCAGAATTTTTGGTATGGCCAATAAATACCAGATTATTCTTAAAGTTTCCCCTATTTCACTATTCAACTGCTCTGACCTCTCTTCACTACGAATTAAATTACTCTTTGTACAGAATTTAGATGGCCTCCTTGTTTAGCTCATTTGAAACTAGACTCATTCAGGATTTCATACATATAAATTTTAATCCACAATTATTTTTGTGCAATTTCTAATGATTTTTCTAAGGCAGAACAGGGGATCTCGAAATCACCCTGAACCAGTTTCACTAAAATTTAAATATCTCATAATACAGAACTTATTTGCTTTCTCTGTTTCTTTCATATGAACATAGACTCAATAAGATTTAATTTCATATCTCACTCAACTTCTAATTCCACTTCTACGATTTTTGGTGAATTTTCAAAGTTACTCTACTGTTGCTGTCCCAAAACTGTTTTCTTATAGCTTATTTTGCAATTAAATCCTAATTAAGTTTACTTGTTTCTTAACTTAATTCATGCTTTGATTCTACTTAAATTCCTTCCATATTCAACTTGATTATATAATTTTCATAATAAAACCCTAATTTATAATTTCTTCCAAATTGATCCCTATAGTAGAAAACTTATAGCTTACCTTACAATTTAATCCTTTTACTAATTCTAACTTAGATTTCATTCAATTTAATCCATAATTCATCTTTTTCTTCAACATAAACTATATTTAAAAACATAAAAACTCTCAAAATATCAACTTAGTTTCATCAAAATCTTGCTTTAAAGCTTCTAAAACATCAAAATTAAGAGAATAGGACTTGATTGACTTACCAATTTAAACTTCAAGCTTTAAATCCCAGTTTTCCCTTTTTCTTTACTTTCCTTCCTTTCCCCTGTTTCGTATGCTCCCTGTTTTTTTTTTCTTTCTGTTCTTTGCTTTGTTTCCTTTCTTATTTCTTTTATTCTATTACTTTATGTTACAATAATATAATATATAATAATTACTTTAAATTAATTTAATATTATTTATTACTAATATATATATTTTATAATTAAAATCTAAGTAAAAATCTTAGATTTTTACTCATATGTCACTCAACTTATGCTAAATGGCATATTTGCCATTTTGATCCTTTTTATTTTCTTTTAATCTACAATTCAACTTTTACCCTTTATTCACTTTAGTCCTTTTCCCTAATTACTTTAAATTAAACTAAATTCACTTATCAAAAATCTAATTCAACCTATACTAACTTCGTAAATATTTTTAATAAATATTTACGGACTCGTTTTCCTAGGACGGAGGCCCTAAACTCACTTTTTTCGGTGCCCGTAGAATTTGGGTTATTACACGCCCAATATCCGCATGGGCAGAAATGAAGGCACTAATGCGGAAAAGATTCATCCCAACCTACTATCACCGCGAGTTGCAAAGCCTAACTCAGGGGCACCGAAGCGTGGAGGACTACTACAAAGAAATGGAAGTGGCCATGATCCGAGCTAATGTAGAAGAAGAACGAGAAGCCACCATGGCACGTTTTAGCGCTGGCCTTAATCGAGATATCGTACATATTGTAGAATTACACCATTACATCGATATCATCGAAATGGTCCACATGGCAATAAAGGTCGAAAAACAGCTGAAAAGAAAAGCTACGCCTAGAGCAACCCCCAATCATGCTTCAACATCTAAGTGGGGGCAAGTGACCAACAAAAGGGACATGCCGAACAGAGCCAAAGAAACAAGTGGCGCACCCAAATCTAACAAGCCGATTGGTGAAACGAGCAAGGGCAAAATGGAAGCTCTTCCAAATCGATCCCGAGACATTAAGTGTTTCAAATGTTTGGAACGAGGACATATTGCAAGTCAATGTCCAAACTGAAACACTATGTTTGTCTGAGATAATGGTGAGATCAAATCTAAAAGTGAAAAGGAAGATGATGCCAGTGAGACATCTCAAGACGAGGAAGACGTAGAACAAGCCGAAAGTGGAGAAATCTTGGTGGTAAAAAGGAGCCTTAGTTTACAAGGTGTCAAAAATGAACAATAACGCGAAAACATCTTCCATACGCGTTGCCAAGTAAAGGGAAAGATTTGTTGCATCATTATTGACGGAAGAAGCTGTGCTAATGTGGCCAGCACCATATTGGTGGAGAAACTTGGATTGACTACCACCAAACATCCTCATCCGTATAAGCTACAATGGCTTAATGACGCGGGAGAACTTAAAGTCATAAAACAAGTTTTGGTTTCCTTTGCAATAGGGAAGTATCAAGATGAGGTTTTGTGCGATGTGGTTCCAATGCTAGCGGGACATCTCCTGCTTGGACGACCTTGGCAATTTGACAAGCGAGCAATCTATGACGGCTACACTAATCGGTACACTTTTAAATACTTGGGCCGGAACGTGACACTAGCTCCGCTAACACCCAAGCAAGTTTATGAAGATCAGTTGAAAATGAAGGGATCAATGGAAAAATCAAAAGAAAGTGAGAAAAAAATGAGAAAGAAAAAGAAAAGAATTTAAAAAAAAGAGGGGCAAGAAATTAAGTGATAAAATAAGAGAGTGTGAACAAAAAGAAGAGGAAACGAAGGAAGAAAAAGAAAATGGAAAAATGAGTGTTTTTGCAAAGGCAAGAGATATTCGAAAAGCTTTGTGTGTGAGACAACTGATGTATGTCTTACTATACAAGGAATCGTTTTTGAATACTAACGACTTACCCGAGAATCTTCCTTCTTCTGTGTTGTCTCTGATTCAGGAATTCAAGGACATTTTTCCAGAAGAGATACCAAGTGGTTTACCGCCCATTCGAGGTATAGAACACCAAATTGACTTGGTGCCAGGAGCTTCACTGCCCAATCGACCTGCGTACCGGAGCAATCCCGAAGAAACAAAAGGGCTCCAAAAGCAAATCACTGAACTGCTAGAAAAGGGATATATCCGAGAAAGCCTTAGTCCATGCGCAGTACTGGTGCTACTAGTGCCAAAGAAAGATGGTTCGTGGCGAATGTGTGTCGACTGTCGCGCCATCAACAAGATTACCGTCAAATACCGACACCCGATACCCCGACTTGATGATATGCTCGACGAGTTGAGCGGAGCTCGAATCTTCACAAAGATTGATCTCAAAAGTGGCTATCACCAAATTAGGATGCGGGAAGGTGATGAGTGGAAAACAGCTTTCAAAACAAAGTTAGGTTTGTATGAATGGTTGGTAATGCCATTCGGACTTACAAACGCTCCGAGTACTTTTATGCGACCTATGAATCATGTTTTACGAGCTTTTATTGGCAAATCATGTGTTGTTTATTTTGATGACATATTAGTGTACAACAAATCTTTGGAGGATCACCTCCAACATCTACGTGCGATCTTAGAAACACTGCGAAAAGAGGTATTGTACGCCAATCTCGAGAAATGTTCTTTTTGTACTAACAAGATTATTTTCTTAGAATACGTCGTAAGTGTAAATGGATTAGAAGTGGACCAAGAGAAGGTTAGAGCAATCCAAGAATGGCCCCGTCCTACAACGGTTAGCCAAGTACGAAGTTTCCATGGGCTGGCTAGTTTTTACCGTCGATTCGTGCCCAACTTCAGCACGATAGCCGCTCTTTTAACGAGCGTGATCAAGAAGAATTCATCTTTCCAATGGTCCGATGAGCAAGAACAGTTTTTTAATGCCATTAAAGAATGTCTTGTTAAAGCTCCATTGTTATCCCTTCCTGACTTTACTAAAATTTTTGAAATTGAGTGTGATGCATCAGGTGTAGGGATCGGAGCCGTTCTAACTCGTAATGGAAGACCGGTGCGTTTCTTGAGAAATTGAATGGAGCTGCACTCAATTACCCCGTGTATGATAAAGAGATGTACGCTCTAATAAGATCACTTGAAACGTGGCAACATTACTTGAGGTCGAAAGAGTTTGTTATTCATTCAGATCATGAAGCACTCAAGTATATTAAAGGTCAGCACAAGCTCAACAAACGACATGCAAAATGGATTGAGTATTTAGAATCGTTTCCGTACGTAATTAAGTATAAGAAAGGTAAGGAAAATATGGTTGCGGATGCATTATCACGAAGGTACACTTTATTAACCTTTCTTGATTCTAAAATACTTGGTTTCCATCACATTAAGGAATTATATGCTAATGATGCTGATTTTGGCAAAGTCTATAATGCTTGTGAGAGTGGTGCTTTTGATAAGTTTTACAGGCATGAAGGATTCCTTTTCAAGGAAAACAAGATATGTATACCGCAAGGTTCTATGCGAGACATGCTTGTGATAGAGGCACATAGTGGTGGCCTTATGGGTCACTTTGGAAGAGACAAAACATTGTCCACTCTTTAAGAACATTTTTTTTGGCCAGGAATGAGCAAGGATGTTGAACGGATTTGTAAACGTTGCATTGCTTACAAACAAGCCAAATCACGGGTCCAGCCTCACGGTTTATATACGCCCCTTCCTATTCCAGACACTCCATGGGTCGACATTTCCATGGATTTCATCCTTGGATTACCAAGATCAAAAACCGAGAAGGACTCAATTTTTGTCGTAGTTGATCGTTTCTCTAAAATGTCCCATTTTATCCCTTGTTCTAAGACTGACGATGCTGTGCATATTGCAAACTTGTTTTTTAGGGAAATCATACGATTGCATGGAGTTTCCAAAGACGATCGTATCTGATCAGGACGTAAAATTTTTAAGTCACTTTTGGCGAACTCTGTGGGGAAAGTTAGGGACAAAACTACTATTCTCGACCACGTGTCATCCTCAAACGGATGGATAAACCGAAATAGTGAACCGAGTCCTATCAACCTTGTTGCGAGCATTGGTGCAAAAAAATCTCAAAACATGGGAAGACCGTCTGCCCCACGTCGAATTTGCTTACAACCGAACTGTTCATTCTGCAACTAAATTTTCGCCTTTCGAGATTGTTTACGGGTTTAACCCTCTCACCCCTCTTGATTTATTGCCATTGCCTTCAGATAAATTTATCCATCCTGATGCTAGAAAAAAGGCGGAATACATAAAAGAGTTGCATCAAAAGGTGCGCGAGAATATTGAAGCAAGAACCAAGCAATACGTCCAACGAGCTAACAAAGGTCGTAGACGCATTCTCTTTGAACCAGGGGACTGGGTTTGGGTTCATATGCGAAAAGAAAGGTTTCCCAAGCAAAGGCGATCTAAACTTCTCCCAAGGGGGGACGGTCCATTTCAAGTCATTGAACGCATAAATGACAACTCGTACAAATTGGACTTGCCAGGTGACTATAATGTGAGCGCAAGTTTTAATGTTTCTGATCTTTCTCCTTTCGATGTAGGTGATGATTCGAGGACGAATCAACTTAAAGAGGGAGGGGATGATACGAGCTCACCTACGACGCCTGTGACGGACATCAATCATGACTCGATGAGGCTACCTAATGGGTCCAATTACACGATCCCGAACCAAACAATTCAAAGATGCCGCAATGGTGTTGGTGGCACAAATTTGGGATGACCATAAAAGAGAGCCCAAAATCATGCTAAATTCATACAACTTGTTTGAAGTTGAATATACTAGCTAGTCCGACTGCTAGTTTATTTAACACTTTAAATTACGCATGTTTTATTTTCAATAATAACTTTATTTTCTTATTTCATATTTGTTTGTTTAGATAGTACAAGTTTTTAATTAGTCTTTGTTGAAGTGATTATTAGTATGTTTAAGTTATATTAACACTTATTTTGGCTAAACGCGCACTTGAATTAAATGTTGTTGGAGTCTAAATTATGGTGTTAAGTATCCTAAGTGGCTGCTGAATTGATGAAGTATAATTGTGCTATTTTATTGTGCTAAATTAAGAAGCTAATGGATTGATTAATTTGCTGCAGGATCAAATTACCTTGGACGGCACACTTGGGGAGAAATAAATAAATAAAAAAAGACTAAGGGAACTTAAAGAGAGTAGAAGCCACGACTATGATGAAGAAGAAGCCATAAACAAATAAAGTAATAGAATCAAACTTGTGGTGTATTAGATATGGACGGCTTGGAGGCTAGCTATGTGGGAGTTAACTAATACATGAAAGTAGGAATTTGAAGAATGTGCGTGTGGGTGCATGAGAAATGGAGCATAAATAGAACTTTGCCTTTATAAACAAAGTGGACGGCATGCTTAGACAATTGAGGAATAATTAAACAATTAGAATAATTAGGCATGTGCTAGAAATATTAAAAAAATGGGACATGAATGCTAGAGTTCTTTTTGTTGGACGGTAATGCTTGGGATAAATGGGATCATTTGTTTATTAAAATGGGACGGCACACACAAATTTTAGTCAACTTATAACAAATGAAAGTGGCAGCAAACTTTGATGGAGATTAGGTAAATGCCTTATTTTAATTTCAAGTTGGCTATACTTTACTTTCTAGCTCCATGATTTTTCCCTTGGCCGAATGTTCACCAATGCCTCACCAAGTCAACTACTCGTGTGCACAACTAGAGATTGAGGCCCTCAAATTTATTTTCCCTATTCGGCTATCTTTGAAAAGGCCTATAAATATTTTGCACATTTTCATTTTGTAGAAGACAACTTTGAATTTGAATGAAAGAAAAATTTCTTTTGGTGAGTATTCACTCTCCTAATTCTCAAGGTTTGAATTAACTTATCTAGTTTTCTAGTGGCGTCGTTCTTTCCTTATTTTGAACTTATCATCCTTTCGGGTGTGGCGTTCATCTACCTATACTGTTGGTTCCTATCTCGCTAGATAGTGGGTCTCGGTTTTATTTCGAAACTCATTCCATCAATTTGAAACTTATAAGATTCGGGTCTTTAATTTTTATTAAAGGTTCTTTCTTGTTTCAAATACGTATCCATTTCAATCTATCACCTATCCTTACATTTCAAAGATATTATTTCCAATAAAATTATCCCTTTTGTTAGTTGAAAGAGAAACTGTCTAATTTACGATCGGGCAACATTTACGATTCGCTTCCTAACCCGAGACGGGCTGTTATCAGATTCTTTGTTAATATACTATTATTGAATGTTATATTACTTATACCGAATGAAGTTCAGCGAGCGATATCCACCGATATACTGAAGAAGCTCAAATGAGCGTTATCCACTAATATACCGACTGGTGCTCACGCGAACGATATCTATTGAATCTACTGAAACGCACTAAAACGTATGTGCTATCAAGCCTTACCTACTGATTCTACTGAAAGCATGCTTTATCGAGCCACACCTAATGATTCTACTGAAAGTAGCTTCAATGAGCAAATTCTATTATTATACTAAATTGAGCTCAAATGAGTAAAATCTACATATATACTGAGATAAAGCTCCATCAAATAGAGTCTACTGAGCATACTAAAACTATTAAATTGGTTGTAATGACTTTTATAGGTTGCATATATTGGGAATCTCTATGTTAATATTGGTTGATGCTATGTTCGATCTGAAAGTTTTATTGAATTATGAAATAAACTTACTAAGCTTTATTCAAGCTTACATGTATTTGTTTCATTTTGTATATTACGTTTTGTAGGCTTTGAAGATCGGATCAACACAAGAAATCACACTATCCAAGAGATTTTTGGTAGACTTTGTTTTAGTCTAGTATATATGGCATGTACTAGTGTCACGGAGCTAGATCTTTCGCCTCGCGATCCGTGCAGCCTTAGGCGATCCGTTCGTCCAAACTCGCCTAAGTCAGCTTTTACTCAAGTGAGGATTCCTTAAGAACTCCTCCAAGGCACCAACTTGTAGAGCAGAAGTGATTTATGCCAAAAGAATCTTACAAAGAATAACAGAAAGAGCGCATACAAAGTTTTTGAGTAAATACTCTTAATATTCTCTTATTCACAAAGAATAATGAAACAATGAACTAAGTGAGTACAAATGAGGGGGAGGCTCCCTATTTATAGTTGAGCTCCCCCAAAACTGACAGTCAAGATACATTTACATCGACGGACAAGATTAATTATATCCCTTAATTTTAGGGATTTACAATATATGCCATATCAAATCTAATCTACCATTTACAAGATATGATTCCCTCAATCTTCTAAGATTAGTTACCCAAAATAGCCTAAGTTGCCATAGCTTCATTATCGGGCCAACCAGGCTTCAATCTTACAGGCTTCTCCGACAGTTTCTTGAATCGGTCCAGTGCTCATGGGCCAAATAATCCTCATCTAAACAATAGACCTCCATTGGACGCATTTGGTGCTATGATCACGGGCTTTGAACTGCAGCCCGTGACACTAGGACCTATTTTTATATATGAGGTTGAATCTTAGTTTCAGCAAAATTTACTTAAGTTGTGTTATATGTTGCAACAAGTGAAATTATGCATGTTTCATCTAAGTTTAAGTGTTAAGCATGCTGGTAGGAAACATTGACAATATGTGAGATTATGGTTTGAAATGAATTGATGTTTTGATATGTAACTATACCTTGTATATGCAATCTTGAAGATGAAATGTTATGAAATGATTTGTAGTGTCAATGAGTGTACACTGGTTTGATATATATATATAGGTTGAATCCATTGACATGTTTTGAATGTGTTTGAAGATGGTTTTTAACCTATGAAAGTGTGTATTGAATGTGTTTAAGCTCCTAAGCAAATGGGTGAAAATTAAACTTGGAACTGGTCATTTTTGTGCTCACACAACTTAGGACACAGGCTATCACACAGGTGTAAGCCCAGAACGTGTTTAAAAATAAAGTGTAGGTGCAGTTCTCGCACAGGTAGACACACGATTTACGACACGGCCGTGTGAGGGTTTTTCGAATGTTACATGGGTTGGCATATGACTGTGTGATCCAAATCAGAGAGTTACACAGTCCATGCATACGGGCATGTGAGGTTGACACATGGATGTGTAGGTTAACCACAAGGCCATGTCTGGAGCCACACGGGCTAGACTCTGTCACACGGCCTGGACACACAGTCGTGTGACCCCTGACTTAAAAATTTTTGAATTCTTTCTGAACATTTTGATTTGTTCAGGTTTGGTCCCTACATGTTCGTAACTTGTTTTTAGAACTTTGAAAGCTCGATCTAAGACCTGAAACTAAATGATCTCTTTCTTATTGAATATTACTTATAATTATGGAATTGAATTGATTATTGAATGTAAATCATATTAACTGTTCCAACTTGACTTGTAATATCCAGTATCCTATTCTAGCAATAGAAACGGGATATGGGTGTTACATAAAAGGGTTACACGGTCGTGTAATAAACTGTAGCTGTGTGGACCTAAATGTAAAATTCCTAACATAAGTCACACGGTCATGTCCTAGACCGTGTAACAAACTAGAGTCGTATAAGTTGAAGGTACGCAGTCGTGTGTCCAGTGTCACATCCCATATATTTTATTTATTTTGTGCGCATGAATGAGAACAAGGGAATTAATGGCCTAGTGTTTAGTGGTTACTTAGCTATCATAGTGGCCCAAGCCTCATTGTTCACACTCTTGCATTTAATTTTTTTGACAATTTTTCTTATACTTAATGAGCATTGCCATCCACCTCTTGCACTATAATGAGGAGGATTTGTTTCCTCCATTAGAAGGTCAAACTTACCATAGTTAGGGGGTACATGATCCTTTTTTTTACTCCATCTTCCCTTCCCTTGCCATAACCTCACCTTTTACCCTGTTGCTTGATATATTGAACCTGGCCATGGTTGACCGTGCCCTCCTTCCTTGCATTGGCGTCCATACACCATTTCCCTCTCACTTTCTTTCATTTTTCATTTTTTCTCACCATTTTCTCTCCTTTTTGCAAACCACCACCATCCTCCTAATCTTTTTCTTCTTTCACCGTGACCTAAACTTCTTTCCACCGATCACCACCTCTCATGGTCACTACTCCTCCACTCTTTTCATCTCCCTTCTCTCATTGCCGCCGTACGCCACCGCAAGTCCTCCTCCTTCATTTTTATTTAATTTTCTTTCTCTTACTTTTTTCCCTCTTTTTAGCCAAACCTTATAACTCCTTCATTGTCAGACCACCGCCGTCGCCGTCACCGGTGACCTAAAATCTTCCTTTTCTTTCTCTTATTGTGTCGATTCTCATTTTATTTTAATCAAACTTATTCTTTCATTGTAATAATCATTTTTAGATGACTCAATTTTCGACATCGCTCCTTTCTAATTGATCGATTCGAATTAATCAAGTGTAAGTAAAGATTATTTTGGGTCGTAAAAACCCTTCTCGTAGTGATTCCTTAATATGATCGAATGGTCTAGTGCCATGAATTATAGTGGTATTTTGTTATTTTTATTTATTTATGAACTGTAGTACTAATATTTCTTTATATCGTTTTGAAGGACCAAACAATAATCGTAGGGGAGACCCCTAACTTTGTAAAGGAAATCTTCTTTTCGAGAGTCTTAGATCTTAGGGTAAGTTATGCTTAGACTTAAGACTATTAGTGATATATCTCTTAAGTGACAAATCATTTTCAAAGATCCACACTAATACATGTTACTTATGTGATAGATTGTCTTGCAAGATAAGATCAAATGAAATCGTAAATAAGGGTTGAGGCAATTCATATCTATAATCTAATGTGTGGATCGATACTATTTGTTTGTGTGAAATCAATATTTTATTATTAACAAATTAATTATATTAAAATATATTAATTTACTAAATATTTATGAAGAGTTGTATAACTTATCAAGATGGATACCAAGTATGTGTTCTAACCAAGTGGATCTATGATTTACATGACAAGTGATATGCTTATGATTGTGGTTATGACATTTGTGTAGATCTCATGCTTATGATATGTGATGTATGGCTCATGTATTATATGCGATGATTTAAAAATGTGCGATTTATGTGTTTATATGTATGACAAATCAAGATCTGTGATCTATTGTGAAAAGCATGTTAAACATGTTAAAAGTGATTATTACATGATGAGTGATTATGTGGGCATGTTTACATGCATTAGTGTATAAGTGATCTATATGTGTTATAAGTGAAAATCACCATCACATGTATCAGGTGGGATTTTGTGAAAGATGAAAGCAGTGGCAGTATATCTGCAATTTAGTGGTGGTTTGTCCACAAACGATGTTTTGGATGGACGAGTTATGGGGAAATCGATATTGGTGTGTAGCAGAGATGGGTAAGAACTTTATAAAATGCGCATCGATTAAAATATGCATCGGTATGTCCATGCATAAGCATTCAATGTTTATTCCATGATCTTGATGAATTATGATTATGTCATGATTGATGTATGTACTTTGATATGTATACAAATATATATTATGTGTTGATCCCACAAGGAGCCTTTTAAAGCTCACCCACGTTACTTATGTGTTTCAGATAATCCTCGTGGTTAGAACTCGTATTCGGTCATCAGAAAGGCTCTTGAAAATAAACGATTTTTATGGTTATGGACTATTTTATATTTTTGGAGCACTCGTGGACTTTTAAATTTTTATTTTGGGACTTTAATTGTGGTTTACCATTAAACTGTGGCATGGATGTTTTATTTTAAAAACTGTGGACAATTGGACATTTGCATGGGTTTTAATATGGATGAATTGTTTTAAGTGTTTTCTTAATAATTCGCTTTCTGCAAACTCTTGATCAAACTTGAATTTTTAAGATCATCACAACATTTTTCAAAAATAAGATTTCTTCTCAAGTTATGTTTTAAAACAACTATGTTCAAAGGGAATATTAATTAGACCTATTTATTTTAACTCGCGTTTTAGCCACTACCATGGTCTAGATCATGTTGTGCAGATTGAAGAATTAGAGGTTGAATCAAATTTATCTTATGAAGAAGAGCCCATTCATATTTTAGCAAGAAAGGTAAAAAAGTTGAAAAATAAGAGGATTCCATTAGTGAAGGTATTATGGAGAAATAATAGTTTAGAATAAGCTACATGTAACAACCCGATTTTGGGCTTAGTCGGAACAGTGGTCTCGGGACCACAATTTGACATTGAAAATTTTATTTTATTATTATTTTAATATTTACAACACGATATTAGAGTTGTGTGAAATTTTCGTAAAGAAGTTTTATCGTTTAAGTGGTTAATTCGGTAAAAAGGATTAAATTGCGTAAAGCGTAAAAGTTGGGTTCTATCAGTTAAAAGTGTCAAATAGCTATAGAGCAATAAAGGAAAGGTCCTTATATGATAATTAATCCAATTGTGAGTTAGTGGATGATATTTGGTTTGGCATTTGTGTAAATTTGATTATTTTTAAAGGTTAATTTAGTAAAAAGGCAAATAATGATAATAAAATATAATAAAACCAAATTTTATCTTTCTATTCATTATCTTCCACCGAAAATGTGAAAGATGAACAGTCATGAAAGCTTCAAGCATTTGGCCAAGCTTCTTAGCTTATTGGTAAGCCCGTTTTTGTTTGGTTTTTAATAATTTTTACGTTTTTGAGATCGTTGTCAAGTTATCTACAAAACCCATGCTTGAATTTTTGATTTTGGTGGATATTTTGAATTATGCCATTATTGAAAGCTTGTGTATTTTGATGTTTGATGGTAGATTATGCATGTTTATGAGTAGAGGGACGATTTTTACTAAGTGATTTTCGGTGAAAACGAGTTAATCGGTAAAAGTTGTTATTGTTCATAAGTATGTGTTATAGTAAGAATTTGAAGTTGCTATAGAAGGGAAAAATGTTCAGCATGTCATAAAACATAAGGAAAAGGAATAAAGTTTAATTTTCGAGCCTAGGGGCAAAATCGTAATTATGCAAAAGTTTAGGGGCAAAATTGTAATTTTGCCAAAGTTTGAGTTAGGGACTGTTTTCAGTAGTATATTAATTAAATAAGTGAAATGTGATGTTTTACATCCCAAAAAACGAGATTTGGATGTAGAACTAGAGGAAAATCGAAAATCGAGAAAGTTGGTAAAATGGTCGTTTTGGCATTCGAGGTAAGTTTGTGTGTTAATAATAATGCAACATTGTGCTTGAATTGTAATTTTCTATTGATATGGCATAAATTGAATGATTTAATATGTTTAGGAGAAGTTGATGTATGATATGGAAAATGTGATGTTTGTTGTGTTATGTGAAATTAAATGGCAAAATTAATGTTACATGAATTGAATGTTACATTAATATTACATGGGTTGTATGAGTTGCTACGCAGCTGTACCTCACGAGATTTCGGCAAGTAAGTTCATATGGTTGAGTTTACATGTTTATTGGTGAATGATTGAATTATATAATACGTTGTTAAATATGAATTTGTTGTGGGATTGTGAAAATTATGATAAAATGGAAGAATAAATGCAGTAATTCAAATTAGGAAAAACGCAGAATTGAGTACGTTCGTATCGTGACATGTGATGAATTGACGGATAAGACCATGGTTAATCCATGGCAAAGTGTGAAATGTAGGTATGGTATCATCCATACTGAGTTGTGAAATGTAGGTATGGTATTAACCATACTGAGATATGAAATGTAGGTATGGTATCATCCATACTGAGTTGTGAAATGTAGGTATGGTATTTCCATACCGAGTTGTGAAATGTAGGTATGGTATTTCAATGAGGAAAACCATATTGAGTTGTGAAACGTGGCACTGAGCAAGGACGTACTCAAATTCGTAAGACGTTTCCTAATTTGATAATAAGTAATACAAAAGGAGTGAATCAAATGAAAGAGATTGAATGATTGTTAATGTTGAGCTCAATTATGTGTACAAGAGAGTTACGAAATGGTTTTGGTCATATGTATAGTACTAAGTGCAGGCTACTATATGTACCAGATAGCTTCGGCTACAAGGGTGGTACCATGTGTAGGCCACCGTGTATCTGTTATCATTACGATGAGTTCAACGGGAAATTGACTAAGAGAAAATACATGTGATTGTGTGATGACTAAGTATAATTGAATACGATCATGTTATGAATAAGTGCAAGTGTGAATGTGACCAATTGAGAAATGTGGCAAATGTACGTATGAACAATATGTTCAATATGTAATCGGAAATTAGAAAGATTGGTATAAGCAAGTGATGAACACAACTAAAGTGAAAGAGAGCAAAAAAATTTACAATAGAACTGCTTTGGACAGTAACAGTGACGTAAATTTGAAAAATCACCAAAAATAGTAGAAATTGAATTGTAAGTTGTATGAGATATATATTTAAATATTATTGAGTCTATTTTCATATGAAAGAAATATTGCAAACAAATGATTCGTATATTTTGAGATATTTGAATTTCTGTGAGACTAGTTCAGAATGATTACGTGATCCCCTGTTCTTCATTTGAAAAATCATTAAAATTTGCACAAAAATAATTATGAGATATAATTTATATGTCGGAAAACCTAAGTGAGTCTAGTTTCAAATGAAAAAAACAAAGAGGCCATATAAATTCTGTACAAAGAGAAAATTGATTTATAGTTAAGAGAGGTCAGAATAGTTGAATAGTGAAATAGGGGAAACTTTAATGAATAAACTGTACTAATTGGCTAAGCCAAAAATTTTGAAAATTTTATGGTAAGAAGATAAATGAGTTTAGTTTCAGTTAAAATTAACGGATCTTAATTTGGAGTTCCGTAGCTCCAGATATAAATTATTTAATAACTGTGACTCGAGAAAACAGCTTAACTAGAATTTGAATAAATAGAAAGAATATGAAAATAGCATGTTATCGTATTGCTTATTATTTTCATGCGAGCTTACTAAGCGTAAAGCTTACTCCTCCTTTCCATTTCTTTTAGTTTTGTTAGATCAGCTCAGGGTTGGAGATCGTCGAATACAGCATCACACTATCGAGCCATTATCCTAGGAGTATTGGCATGTGTATGTTAAATGTTTTCAAGTGAGTGGCATGTATAGGGACTTAGTTTTTCGGTGATGGATGTTGTTATGATTAACCAAATGTATTGGCTTATATTGATTTGTTGGTTACAGCCATGAGATGTGGCTTATAATGATTTTGGCTTGTAAGCCTATTTGTCCATAGTATGTGTTAATGTCTTGCTATGTGGTATAAGTGATTAAATAGATGACAATGTCAAATACATGTGTTTGAAAAATTTTAAATTTTGGGCGAAATTCGGTAACTCGATTTTGTATGATTATGAATTTTAAGTCTTATAATGCCTCAAACCCTATTCTGGTGTTGGATACGGGTAAGGGGTGTTACATTTAATGGTATCAGAGCTATGGTTTAGTTGGTTCTCGGACTACCATAGTGAGTGTGAGAGTCTAGCTATACATGCCACTATGAACTGTGATAGTGTGACGACTCCCGACCCTGATGAAAATTATTTTATTAGACAGATGCGCACTTCAACCGAGATAAATTTGATAGTGCAAACAATGTGTTTATAATGAGTTGAGACTCGTAAAAAGTAAGAGTAATAGTTTATGATGTTTATGTGATGATGAATAAATTGTGGATAGAAATTTCTTTTGAAATATGAAAGATGAGATGAAAGGAAAGTTTACACTATGATAAGTGTTCATGTTGATTGGCATTTGTATGATGCTATGAGTATAAATTGTGAAATTAAGTGAATGTTATGAGTATTTTCTGTGCAGCTCCATGTTCTGAGATTTTGCTATTTTTGTTTCCTTAATAAATTATTATTCAAAGTATCAACCATGAGATATCAGTTGGAACTGTTCTATTGATGAAAATGGTTTCTTCTTATTATTAAATGCTTAGAATGATTATAAAATTTGACTTGATGGTGAGAGTTCTTTGATATAGTTACCAGAGGTATAAAGATTGTGCTTTAGTATTGGTTGTTATGGAAATTTGTGTTTAAATTTCTCCGATGATCGAGATGTTTTGTTTCCAGCCGATACATTATCTACTAAAGTAATTGAGAAGTTAGTCTTATTATGGCAGCACGTGAATATGTTATTATTGATAGGTTGTGTGCGATACCACCGTATTTATTATTATTGGTGGGCCGTGTATGAAACTACAGTGTATTCGATATTATTCTAAAGTGTTCATCGGGAAACCTTGACAAAGTGAAATTACATGTGATTATGTGATGACAAGTGCAAGGTATAAGTGCATGTAAATGTGAGCAATGTTTATGATATGTATTTGGAATGTGGTAAGACCTAAAATGAGTAAGTTTATATATAAATGATTGTAAATGATACATTTTTTTTTTTTACTTATGTTTTTACATATCAATGTATCATATGAAATATGAGTGAATATTATTGATATTTATTAAAATGATGGAAAGTGAGGAAATTCCTAGATGAACCTTCGAAAGAGACAAAGGATACAGATGAATACCGTGAATATGTATGTTAAATGGCCTAAAAAAACTTCAGTGCTGTGATGAAATTTTATGAAAATCATCCGGGTTTCGCAATGTTACAGTTAAGGAAAAAGTTTATATTGACTAATCGACTCGTTCGGGGTTCTTATCATATGAGAATGCTAGTTGATTTCAGTGATAGATGAAAGCAGTGTTAATCTGTCTGGGTCGTGATCGGGCTTTACTCTATCTTTTCTCGTATTCTATTAAAATGAATTGATAGAAAAGAAACAGTAACATTCATATTATGTTGAAATTCAGTTTCCACTGATTGTTATTCTGTGAAATGTGTATATGAAAACTATGTTGCTTCTGTTATCGTTCAGTGCTTATAAGTATTATTTTCCTTCTGGAAATTTTCTGAGAATTAGTCGAAGTCGGTATTATTTCTCTTATGAGCTATATTCTCGGACTTCTAGTACGGTATCAAATCTTGGATTTCCTTATCTCAGATTTCTTATTGACTTTATTTTATGAATTGTGCAAGAGATATTCCTTTACTGGAAGTAATCATACTTATGTGATTATGAAATCTAGTTTGATAGTTAACATACAGTGTTACTATTGTCAGATGTGTAAAGACTAAAAATATTGTTTATCGATGTGAATGAGAAGTTAGCCTTGAAATGGCACTACGGTTTTGATTGTCAGAGAGATGCAATTCCAATTTGGTTCAGTATTTTGAGAAGTAACAGTAAAATGAATTTTATTAGATGTGATCTATCTTTAGATTTCAGGAAAGAAATCAACATTGATAAAAGAGTAAACAGTGAAGGATCAAGCTGGAATCTGCACTATGATTGTTATTTCTGAATAATTTTATATATCTCAATGAGTTAAAACGAGATTGTTATATATCATTGAAACTGTATAGTTGATTTAAGGATCATTGATTCGTAACCGGAAAGAATTGTAATAGGATACATGTTTGAGTTATCATGGCAACCGGATGAAAATAGTTCCTTTAGAAGGGTACTGTGAAACAGCCAAGACCAATTCAATTATTTAGTCTGCATAGTTTATTGGTTTGAAGTGTATTTTGATACAAGAACGTGAAAATGGTAGCTTATGCTTGCACTTAGTTAATACTGCATGAAAAGAATCTTATGATGTGAATTAGACAGTGATTATTATTCAGAAATAATGATGCTTATTCCATGATTTTGTGAAACTTAGAATTTTGTCAGTAAATGGTAAGTTAGAAGTGTTTGAAAAGAACTAACTTCCGACTCAGAACTACAGGTCAGAAATCGACTATTTATTTGTTGTTTCGAGACGGAGTTTGTGTACCAAGAAATCAATTATAGATTATCAAAAATTGCATACAGAATCGAAAGGTAAGAGTATTGAACTTAGATGAGTGTCAAGTGCTTCTGAAAGTATTTCATTAACAAAGAATTTTCATCTGGATAAGTAAAGATAGGTGAGTTGTGGTTCATCGAAGAGTATGAGATTATTGATAGAATAAGGCCAATTACTTATTAGTGGGATTTTCAATGAAATTTAAGAAGATCGGTAATATGATTTTTATGTTCATGATAAGAGAGTATAGTTCTCAATCTTAGTTTAAGAAGTAAGATGTTGAAGATGCCGAGACTATATGAGAAGTCAAAAGTGACTTGTGAAATTAAACCTAAATCCATTAATCGATGAGATTTTCGAGGACGAAAATCCTTAAGGGGAGAGTTGTAACAACCCGATTTTGGGCTTAGTCGAACAAAGTGGTTTCGGACCACAATTCAACATTGAAAATTTTATTTTATTATTATTTTAATATTTACAACACGATATTAGAGTTGTGTGAAATTTTCGTAAAGAAGTTTTATCGTTTAAGTGGTTAATTCGGTAAAAAGGATTAAATTGCTAAAGCGTAAAAGTTGGGTTCTATAAGTTAAAAGTGTCAAATAGCTATAGAACAATAAAGGAAAGGTCCTTATATGATAATTAATCCAATTGTGAGTTAGTGGATGATATTTGGTTTGGCATTTGTGTAAATTTGATTATTTTTAAAGGTTAATTTAGTAAAAAGGCAAATAATGATAATAAAATATAATAAAACCAAATTTTATCTTTCTATTCATTATCTTCCACCGAAAATGTGAAAGATGAACAGTCATGAAAGCTTCAAGCATTCGGCCAAGCTTCTTAGCTTATTGGTAAGCCCGTTTTTGTTCGGTTTTTAATAATTTTTACGTTTTTGAGATCGTTGTCAAGTTATCTACAAAACCCATGCTTGAATTTTTGATTTTGGTGGATATTTTGAATTATGCCATTGTTGAAAGCTTGTGTATTTTGATGTTTGATGGTAGATTATGCATATTTATGAGTAGAGGGACGATTTTTACTAAGTGATTTTCGGTGAAAACGAGTTAATCGGTAAAAGTTGTTATTGTTCATAAGTATGTGTTATAGTAAGAATTTGAAGTTGCTATAGAAGGGAAAAATGTTCAGCATGTCATAAAACATAAGGAAAAGGAATAAAGTTTAATTTTCGAGCCTAGGGGCAAAATCATAATTATGCAAAAGTTTAGGGGCAAAATTGTAATTTTACCAAAGTTTGAGTTAGGGACTGTTTTGAGTAGTATATTAATTAAATAAGTGAAATGTGATGTTTTACATCCCAAAAAATGAGATTTGGATGTAGAACTAGAGGAAAATCGAAAATCAAGAAAGTTGGTAAAATGGTCGTTTTGGCATTCGAGGTAAGTTCGTGTGTTAATAATAATGCAACATCGTGCTTGAATTGTAATTTTCTATTGATATGGCATAAATTGGATGATTTAGTATGTTTAGGAGAAGTTGATGTATGATATGGAAAATGTGATGTTTGTTGTGTTATGTGAAATTAAATGGCAAAATTAATGTTACATGGATTGAATGTTAAATTAATATTACATGGGTTGTATGAGTTGCTACGCAGCTGTACCTGATGAGATTTCGGCAAGTAAGTTCATATGGTTGAGTTTACATGTTTATTGGTGAATGATTGATTTATATAATACGTTGTTAAATATGAATTTGTTGTGGGATTGTGAAAATTATGATAAAATGGAAGAATAAATGCAGTAATTCAAATTAAGAAAAACGCAGAATTGAGTACGTTCGTATCGTGACATGTGATGAATTGACAGATAAGACCATGGTTAATCCATGGCAAAGTGTGAAATGTAGGTATGGTATCATCCATACTGAGTTGTGAAATGTAGGTATGGTATTAACCATACTGAGATATGAAATGTAGGTATGGTATCATCCATACTGAGTTGTGAAATGTAGGTATGGTATTAACCATACTGAGTTAAAAAAATGTAGGTATGGTATTTCCATACCGAGTTGTGAAATGTAGGTATGGTATTTCAATGAGGAAAACCATATTGAGTTGTGAAACATGGCACTGAGCAAGGACGTACTCAAATTCGTAAGACGTTTCCTAATTTGATAATAAGTAATACAAAAGGAGTGAATCAAATGAAAGAGATTGAATGATTGTTAATGTTGAGCTCAATTATGTGTACAAGAGAGTTACGAAATGGTTTTGGTCATATGTATAGTACTAAGTGCAGGCTACTATGTGTACCAGATAGCTTCGGCTACAAGGGTGGTGTGCAGGCTACTATGTGTACCAGATAGCTTCGGCTACAAGGGTGGTACCATGTGTAGGCCACCGTGTATCTGTTATCATTACGATGAGTTCAACGGGAAATTGACTAAGAGAAAATACATGTGATTGTGTGATGACTAAGTATAATTGAATACGATCATGTTATGAATAAGTGCAAGTGTGAATGTGACCAATTGAGAAATGTGGCAAATGTACGTATGAACAATATGTTCAATATGTAATCGGAAATTGGAAAAATTGGTATAAGCAAGTGATGAACACAACTAAAGTGAAAGAGAGCAAAAAAATTTACAATAGAACTGCTTTGGACAGTAACAGTGACGTAAATTTGAAAAATCACCAAAAATAGTAGAAATTGAATTTTAAGTTGTATGAGATATCGATTTAAAGCTTATTGAGTGTATTTTCATATGAAAGAAATATTGAAAACAAATGATTTGTATATTTTGAGATATTTGAATTTCTGTGAGACTAGTTCAGAATGATTACGTGATCCCCTGTTCTGCATTTGAAAAATCATTAAATTTTGTACAAAAATAATTATGAGATATAATTTATATGCCTGAAATACTAAATGAGTCTAGTTTCAAATGAAAAAAACAAAGAGGCCATATAAATTCTGTACGAAGAGAAAATTGATTTATAGTTAAGAGAGGTCAGAATAGTTGAATAGTAAAATAGGGGAAACTTTAATGAATAAACTGTACTAATTGGCTAAGGCAAAAATTCTGAAAATTTTATGGTAAGAAGATAAATGAGTTTAGTTTCAGGTAAAATTAACGGATTTTAATTTGGAGTTCCCTAGCTCCAGATATAAATTATTTAATAACTATGACTCGAGAAAACAGCTTAACTGGAATTTGAATAAATAGAAAGAATATGAAAATAGCATGTTATTGTATTGCTTATTATTTTCATGCGAGCTTACTAAGCGTAAAGCTTACTCCCTCCTTTCCATTTCTTTTAGTTTTGTTAGATCAGCTCAGGGTTGGAGATCGTCGGATACAGCATCACACTATCGAGCCATTATCCTAGGAGTATTGGCATGTGTATGTTAAATGTTTTCAAGTGAGTGGCATGTATAGGGACTTAGTTTTTCGGTGATGGATGTTGTTATGATTAACCAAATGTATTGGCTTATATTGATTCGTTGGTTACAGCCATGAGATGTGGCTTATAATGATTTTGGCTTGTAAGCCTATTTGTCCATAATATGTGTTAATGTCTTGCTATGTGGTATAAGTGATTAAATAGATGACAATGTCAAATACATGTGTTTGAAAAATTTTAAATTTTGGGCGAAATTCGGTAACTCGATTTTGTATGATTATGAATTTTAAGTCCGATAATGCCTCAAACCCTATTCTGGTGTTGGATACGGGTGAGGGGTGTTACACTACATGGGAAAGAAAAAGTCAAATGAAAGAGCAGTATCCTCAATTATTTACAAGTATGAATTTCAAAGACGAAATTTTTTAAGCGAGGGAGAATTGTAACAGCCCGCGTGGAAAAGTCTTTGTATATGGTTACTGTTTGGTATGTTTTGGTAAAATAAGTGTAGAGATAAGTAAAATGTTTGTTTGACTAAGTATAGGATTCTATGTATGTACCACTTGGCAAAATCTTATTTTTGGCTAGATTTGTGGTTTGGCAGATCCTTCTGTTAGAATACGCCACCCTAGATGCTCTAGCCAACTCATTAGGTTCGTGGCTAAATATATTTAATTAATATTTTAATATTTTATTTAGTTAAGTTGAGGTTTAGTTAGAATGGTATTGTAGATGAAATGACTTAAATTATGATATGGGCACCTAATTAAAGGAATCAAAAGTGTCAGTGGAATTATATGATTTTTCCACTAAACCTTGTCTCCGAGCTTAAGTATATAAGAATAACAGTGTTTTCTCTGAAAACCTTTGCATTATATTTGTTTTGTTCTTTTCCTTGATTTTATTTGAACTCTCTAAAAACTTAAGTTCAGAAAACCTCTCCAGTTGGGTTCACTGTATTCAGCTAACTTAAACGTTAATTTTAGCTCACTGGTAATTGCTGATGAACCCTAGAATATTCTCAAAGTTATTTACGTGTTTATGGTTCTACATGTATAAATATTAAAATGGTATGCAAGGAAAGAAACTTTCTGGTTCTAGATTAAGAATTGATGTTTCTTGCATGCATGTTTAGATTTGATAGATCAATGGTTTGATATTTTTAAATATCTTTATTTTTAGTTCAAGAAGCTACTGAAGGTCCGAGTGATAAAGGCAAAGGACATGATTTATAGACTTTGCTATTATTTCTAGTGAATAGGTTTGTTTTGTAGTATTGGCCGAATACCCAATCTACTCTAACTTTAATTCTTTGGAAGAAAGGTGTGATCGTTTTCAACCAGCGATCTAAGAGTAATAATCGCGTAACTTTCGGTCAAGGTAAGTGGTGATGACGGTTTGGGGTTTTAGTGTTAATGATCTAAAGGATGAGAGATTGATTGTGTTGGGATGATTGTAGGTTGATCGCGTGTGGGGTAATCTGTTCGTTGCGCAAACATGTGTGTAGTCACACCCCTCTCTTCTGTAAATCGGCAAAAATCGAAAAGCTGAAACTTCGATATTTGCGGCCTCACGAGCGTGCAATCGCTCGTGTGGTAAATCGAGCCAACAAATCATAGGTGATAGACTGTAGAGGCCACCACGAGCGTTCTCGTGCTCTTGGGCTGATATGGGCCTCCTTTGGCTGAAATAGGCCGTGTGGGCCCAATGGGCTCGTGGGCCCCACACGGATAAAATCCACGATAAGTGGAAAATACTATACTGGGCTATTTAGTTCGCATAGCCGTGACTAAATTTGGGCTAAATAGGCCACACGAGCTTATGGGCCCACTTGGGCCGAGAAATGGGCCTTGGGCTCATTTACACTGTTATGACCATTTTGGTTATCGGAGTCAGTCGAGGCAACTGCGAACCTTCCAAGAGGTCAATATTTGCATCGAGACCCCGAAGTAGGTAAAATGACCGATATACTCTTAAAGGGTGAAATAACTATTTTGCCCCTAATAGATAGAAATGACCGTTATACCCTTAAAGGTAGGTGGACTGAGGTGTTCATCATTTGTATATAACTGTTGCTGAGTATGACATTCTGCATATACGTATGATTTATGACATGACATACTGCATAAGGTTGGGATACTGTTATGGAGGAAGTATCTCGTCTTTGGTGGCCTTGCCACATATATCGTTATTGGCGCCTTCACCGCGATCATCAGCATCGGCGGCTATGTTGCGATATTGGTGTGCTGGCTGGGTGGGTCCATTTTATGCCCACATAGTGTGTTGGTTGGTACAGGTGGTGTGTTGGCTGGATTGGGGTAGGTTGCATATTTGCACCGTCTTCGATCTCAGATTGGGCTTAGGCTACTGCTACATCATATCAGAATGGGCTAAGGCCCCCACACTACATCATATCGAATAGGGCTCGTGCCCGCATCAAGCTGCCGCATATATTGTTATATATTGACTGACTGATAAGAGATTACACACTGAGTTGTTATAAACTCACCCTTTCCTTTTTTGCATGCATGTAATCCTCACCATAAAGCGATTTGGTCTTCGAGAGGGCTCGGATATGGCCACACAATCGCAAAATGCTTTTATATTTGCTTTTACTTAATTCTAAAATTTATGTTGGGTTTTGTTTATGTAATAAGGTCATTGGTATTTGCTTAAGTTTTTGATTGGGCTTTGTTTACTTATTTTAAACTGTTAGTTTAGGAAAGACGAGTTTTCAAAATAATTACCATTTTTGAAGACACAAAAATTTAGACATTAAATTTTTTAAAAGCTTCCACAAATTTAAATCAACCTACTATAACAAGAGCAGCTAATAAGGCACACATTTGACTAAAAGATTTGGTAAATTATAATAAAGATGTTTTTATACTTAGAAACAATTTTTTTACCAATAAGTCAAAACTTTCGAAAGATACTACAATGTGACACGTTAGATTCAGCCATAACGTCTAGGCCAGGTTTGGGGTGTTACATTTAGTGGTATTAAAGACAGGTTGCAAAACTCGGCTGTGGAATGGGTTATTGAAAAGTTTTTCTGAAAGTGGATTTTAATGATTGGAAACATTTTGGAAGATTCACGAGTGTGGCATACCGAGTCTCCGGCACCAAATCTGTAAGTCCTTTAATACTTTTTGCTGAGACGTTATACTGAGAAACTACTAGGGATAGTAGGACTATCTTGTGAAACTCTAGATAGAAGAAACTGGGACTGTAGAAGACTGAAAACTATAATGAGATCTCGATCTGCGAAAACGAACCCCTAATGATTGTCTTTCATAACTCATTTGTTAGTAATTACTGAAATTATAATTTGATGCATAAGACTTTTAAAATAGATAAAGCGTATATCGAAATGAGCGCAAGAGGTACTCGCGAAAGGGGTACACGGGGCCGCGATAGAGGCCGAGGAAGTGCTAGGGCTAGGTCTTCGGCATTGGGCCAAATGCCTGCTAGGGAGGCACTAGCTTCACCGGTGACCGAGATAGGGTCTTACGATAGAGCGGTTGGGGATGATGCCCTGTCCCAAGCTATGCTCCATATTTTAGAGAGGGTTGCTGGATCTAATACTGGTGCAGTGGGTCGAGGGTCAATTTCAGAGTGACTCCGGTCTAATGGAGCGAAAATTTTTTGGGGTATTTCTGGAGTAGCCCCAAATGTGGTAAAATACTAGCTGGAGGCCACTGAAAGAATAATGGACGACCTAGACTGTACTGTTGAACAAAAGTTAAAAGGAGCAGTGTCCTTACTGCAAGACGAGGCCTACCAATGGTAGCTCACAGTGAGAGAGGGTACGCAGGCCGACCGGTTGACATGGGATTTCTTTATGGCGGCCTTTCAAGGGAAGTATGTAGGCGCAAGTTATGTGGAAGCCCGGAGAAGGGAATTTCTAAGCCTGACCCAAGTGAATAAGACAGTGGCCAAATGTGAGGCAGAGTTTTTGCGGTTGAGTCGATATGCTCATGGGATAGTAGCAACTAAGTTTGAACACTGTGTGTATTTTGAAGACAACCTTTGAGATGAGTTACTTGATAGCTCCACAGAGGAAGCAAGACTTTGATGTCCTTATAAAAAAGGCAAAAATCGCTGAGGATGTAAAATGCTCTGAGCGCCAAAACCGCGAGAAAGATAGGAGCAGAAATAAGAGGGATTTCAGGCCCTCAGGTTTTTCCGGAATGCCTATAAAGAAGGCCAGATTTGATGGGCCTGTTCGGGCTAGAGTTCTTGTTACTGTTGCTAGACCGCAGCCTTGCACTGATTGTAGGAGATCTCACCAGGGTGTGTGCTGGAAGAGGATTGAAGCGTGCTTCAGATGTGGGTCTATGGATCATCAGGTTAAAAATTGTCCTCAGAGGCCTGTTTAGATGCAAGCTGTAAGACAGGGTCATGTTCAGCCAGTGAGAGGTGGTCAGTAGCCACCGAGAGGCCATGAGCAGGCCAGAGGTGGAAACGGTATGGGACGAGGTCGTGGAGCTCTAGGCAGAGGTACTGGTAACTTTGAGGCGAGACAGCCAGCACTGGTCTATGCTGCCCGTCGCTGAGAGGATGGTGACGCTCCAGATGTTATAACCGATACGTTCTTAATTTATAATGTACCTTACACTGCTCTGCTTGATTGCTTGATATAAGGTCTACGTATTTATATATTGCATGCACTGTGTCTGGCACATTGGGTATCATGTGTGAGAGTACTGTTAATGAGATGACTGTGCTAAGTCCACTAGGATAGTCAGTAAGAGTAGACAAGTTGTTCAGAGATGTACCCCTAGAGGTTCAAGGAGTTATATTTCTAGCGGATTTGATGGAGCTACCGTTTGGTAAATTTGACCTAATATTGGGGATTGATTGGCTGGTAAAACATCGTGCAAGTTTGGATTGTACTGCTAAGCATATGGTATTGAGAACTACTGAGGATAATGAGGTGGTTGTGACTGGGGAGCGAAGGGACTTTCTGTCTAATGGGTTAAGGGCTGAAAAGCTGGTTCGCAAGGGTTGTGAGGCATTTCTAGCCTATATTGGTGTATCTGATTCTGAGGGTCCTTCTGTTGGAGACATCAGAACGGCTAAGAATTTTACTGATGCATTTCTTGATGAGCTCCCTGGGTTGCCTCCGAACCGCGAGGTTGAATTTGGTACTAAACTCCTGCCTGAAATAGCTCCAGTGTCCATCGCTCCTTATAGGATGGCACCAAAGGAACTGTTAGAGTTAAAAGCTCAAATCCAAGAACTGATGGACTGAGGATTCATTCGATCGAGTGTGTTTCCATAGGGAGCACCAGTGTTGTTTGTAAAGAAGAAGGATGGATCCATACGCATGTGCATTGATTATCGACAGTTGAATAAATTGACTATTAAGAATAAGTATGCTTTGTCGAGGATAGATGATCTATTTGATCAGCTGCAAGGAGCTTCGATTTTCTCCTAAAATAGATCTTCGATTTGGGTACCATCAACTGAGAGTTAGGGAGGCTGATGTGTATAAGACTGCGTTTAGGACTCGTTATGGTCATTACGAGTTCCTAGTGATGCTGTTTGGGCTGACAAATGCACCAGCTACTTTCATAGATCTGATGAACCGAGTGGTCCAGCCCTATTTTGATCGGTTTTTAGTAGTGTTTATAGACGATATCCTAGTGTATTCGAGAACCGAGGAGGATCATGATGCACATCTTCGAATTGTTCTGCAGGTTCTAAGGGAGAAGTAGCTATACGCGAAGTTCAGTAAGTGTGAGTTCTGGCTGCGAGAGGTGACATTTCTGGGTCACGTGGTGTCTGTTGAGGGGTAGGGTTGATCCTCGAAAAATTGAAGTCATACTGGATTGGAAACCACCAAAGACTGTATCTGATATTTGAAGCTTTCTGGGTCTGGTTGGATATTATAGACGTTTTGTCGAGGAGTTTTCTGTGATTGCTGCACCTTTGACTAAGTTATTGCGTAAAGGGGTACCATTCAATTGGACTGATAAGCAGCAAGAGAGTTTTGAGAAACTGAAGAAAATTCTGACTGAGGCCCTTATTTTAATACAGTCGGAGTCTGGAAAGGAATTTACTGTCTACAGTGATGCATCACACATTGGATTGGGTTGTGTGCTGATGCAGGAAGGTAAGGTGGTTGCTTATGCGTCCTGCTAGCTGAAGCCTCACGAGGTGAATTACCCAACTCATGACTTGGAGTTAGTTGCAGTGGTTTTTGCACTGAAAACTCTAAGGCACCACTTATACAGTGAGAAATTTATTATTTACACAGATCACAAGAGCCTAAAATACCTCCTTACTCAGAAGGAACTGAATCTTAGGCAGCGAAAATGGATAGAGCTGCTTAAGGATTATGACTACTAGATTGAGTATCACCTTGGTAAGGCTAACGTGGTAGCTGACGCACTAAGCCGTAGGGCTATATCTGATTTGAGAGTAATGTTTGCTCGTCTCAACTTGTATGACGATGGTAGCTTATTGGCTGAGCTTCAAGTGAGGCTGTTGTAGACTGAGTAAATTAGGGGGAAATAGTTGTTGGATGAGTCACTAGTTCCTCGTTTCCGACAGGTTAAGAATGGGAAAACTTCAGATTTTGGCCTAAATAGTAAAGGAGTACTATGTTTCCGTGGGAGAGTCTGTGTACCAAAGGATTCTGATCTAAGGCAGTCTATACTGCAGGACGCACATAGTAGTCCATATGCTATACATCCTGGCAGAAACAAGTTATACAGATATCTACGTAAGCTATACTAGTGGCCAGGACTGAAATGCGAAGTTACCGATTTTGTGAGTAAGTGCTTGACGTGCCAGCAAGTTAAAGTTGAGCATCAGCTGCCTTCAGGGTTATTTCAGCCAGTTAAGATTCCACTTTGGAAGTGGGAGAGGGTAACCATGGATTTTGTGAGTGGGCTGCCCTTAACGCCTACCAAGAAGGATTCAGTATGGGTTATTATAGACTAATTGACTAAATCTACCCATTTTATACTAGTCCGTTCTGATTACTCATTGCAGAAGCTGGCAAAGTTGTATGTGGCTGAGATTGTGAGATTGCATGGGGTACCGGTTTCCATCATATCCGACAGAGACCCTCAATTCACATCTCGATTCTGAAAGAAATTACACGAGGCATTGGGTACTAGGTTGGACTTCAGTACTGTGTTCCATCCTTAGACAGATGGCCAGTCAGAGAGGGTGATTCAGATACTGGAGGATATGTTAATGTGTTGTGTAATTGATTTTCGAGGCAGCTGGGAAGACTATTTTCCACTAACAGAGTTCGCGTATAATAATAGCTATCAGTCCAGTATTCAAATGGCACCGTACGATGCATTGTATGGTCGTAGGTGTCATACTTCTACCTGTTAGACTAAGCTGGGCGGACGACCAGTTTTGGGGCCAGAGTTAGTTTCTGATATCGAAGAAAAGGTAAAACTGATTTGAGACGGGTTAAAGGAAGCATCTGACAGGCAGAAGTCTTACGCAGATATTAAGCACCGAGAGATTGAGTATTTTGTGGGGGACTTCATTTTTCTTAAGGTCTCTCCATGGAAAAAGATACTGAGGTTTGGGCAAAGGGGTAATTTTAGCCCTAGGTTCATTGGGCCTTACCGTATACTGAAACATGTGGGACCAGTCACCTACCAACTTGATTTGCCTCCAGAACTAAACCGAATTCACGATGTGTTCCACGTCTCCATGCTGAGGCATTACCGCTCTGATCCCACGCATATAGTACTAGTCGAGGAGATCGAGGTTAGGCCAGATCTGACCTTCGAAGAGGAGCTAGTACAGATATTAGACCGTGAGGTTAGAGTACTGAGGAAGAAATCTATTCTGCTAGTCAAAGTGCTTTGGCGCAATTACAGTTCAGAAAAAGCCACGTGGGAACCTGAGGAGGCGATGCTTCGGCATTACCCTCATCTTTTCTGACCAGATAAATTTTGAGGCCTAAATTTCTTTAAAGGGGTAGAGTTGTAACGCCCTAAAAATATAGGGTATTTAATTTTTGCATGATCTGATACAAATTTCTTATTTTCTTTAATGGCTAAATGATTTGGGTGTGCATGGGAGTGTTTGAGAAGCCTGGGTTCAAGTCTTGACTTTTGCAAAATTTTTAAAATTTGCTCTTAAATGAATCTGGACACTAGCACATAGGTCTTATTAATTATTGTGTTTGTTTTAGTCATAAAAGCCTATTGATGCAGTGGTTATAGCGTTACAAGTGTGGTAAAGGGGTCTGAGGTTCGAGTGTTGGCATAGCATGAGGGGGTATTTATTTTGCTGAGGGTTCAGCTAGTAGTTGAGTTACAGTAAAGTTCTGATAGATGAGAGGTTGGAGAGATTTGATGAGTAGATGTCGAGAGGATTAGGGAGAGATTTTAGGAGGAAATCAAGGAGTTGGGTCGTGGAGAGAGTTGTGCCGAATTTGGTATCTAGCTACTTAGAAATTCGGCAGAGATTTCTTTTGGTATAGTCCTTGTTCAGCTTCTTTCTTTTGACAATTTTGTTTTCTTCTTTTTCTTTCTCCCTGGTCGAATTGTCCTTTTGTGTCTTGGCATCTTAAAACACTTTGGTCGATTCCTGGTAAGTCAAGTACCTCTCGGTATCTGTTAGGTTCCTTTTTCTCTGCTATTTTCCCTTTCAGCTGAATTCATTCTTCTCCCCTTATTTCTCCTTCACCTCTTCTCAACTTTTTTCCTTTCCCCTTTGACTGAGTGGCCGACTCTCTTTTTCTTTCTCTGCTGTGCCAGTCGGTTTGATAGTGGGAAGTGATCTCTTCTCCTATTCATAACACTGTGGTAAGCTGAATTCTACATCTCCTATTTTCCCATCTCTTTTGTTTCTTTGCTTTTCCAATGTAGACTGAATGTTCTAAATCTTGTCTTGTTGTTTTGAAACCCTGTGGATAATAGTCTCTAACAACCGGTGGAGCGTTGACTACCTTGCTTCTCTGCACATCTCTGCCTTCTGCTTCAAATACCTTTTTGTTGAATACTGTGGGGTAAGTAGGTTTGTTTTGTAGTATTGGCCGAATACCCAATCCGCTCTAACTCTAATTCTTTGGATTATGGGCATCAATTCAAGCCTTGTATTACACTAATGAAATCCATCTTATGCGTATTAAATCGAGAAGAAAGGTGTGATCGTTTTCAACCAGCGATCTAAGAGTAATAATCGCGTAACTTTCGGTCAAGGTAAGTGGTGATGACAGTTTGGGGTTTTATTGTTAATGATCTAAAGGATGAGAGATTGATTATGTTGGGATGATTGTAGGTTGATCACGCGTGGGTAATCTGTTCGTTGCGCAAACAGGTGTGTAGTCACACCCCTCTCTTCTGTGAATCTGTAAAAACCGAAAAGCCAAAACTTCGACATTTACGGCCTTACGAGCGTGCAATCGCTCATGTGGTAAATCAAGCCTACAAATCATGGGCGATAGACTGTAGAGGCCATCACAAGCGTTCTCGTGCTCTTGGGCTGATATGGGCCTCATTTGGCTAAAATAGACCGTGTGGGCCCAATGGGCTTGTGGGCCTTACACGAATAAAATCCACGATAAGTGGCAAATACTGGACTGGGCTATGTAGTTCACATAGCCGTGACTAAATTTAGGCTCGTGTGGCCCCACTTGGGCCGAAAAATGGGCATTGGGCTCATTTACACTGTTATGACCATTTAGGTTACCAGAGTCGCTCGAGGCGACTGCCGACCTTCCGAGAGGTCGATATCTGCACCGAGACCCTAAAGTAGGTAAAATGACCGAAATACCCCTAAAGGGTGAAATGATTATTTTACCCCTAATAGATAGAAATGACCGTTATACCCCTAAAGGTAGGTGGACTGATGTGTTCATGATTTGTATATGACTGTTGCTGAGTATGACATTCTGCATATACGTATGATTTATGACATGACATAATGCATGGGGTTGGGATACTTTTATGGATGAAGTATACTGTACTGGTGGCTTTGCCACATATACTGTTATTGGCAGCATTGCTGCGATACTGTACTGGCAGCTATGCTACGATATTGATGTGCTAGCTAGGTGGGTCGATTTTATCCCCACATGGTGTGTTGGCTGGATTGGGGTGGGTTGCATATTTACACTGTATTGATACTATATTGGGCTTAGACCCACACTGTTACTGTAATAGGCTAAGGCCCACACTGCACTGTTATTGAATAGGGCTCAGGCCTAGACTGTTGCCGCATATATTGTGATATACTGACTGACTGATAAGGGATTACACACTTAGTTTTTGTAAACTCACCTATTTCTTTTTACTGTACAGGTAATCCTCAGCCATAGGCGATTTGGTGCTGCGAGGGGCTCAGAGGTGGCCGCACAACTGCAGATGTTTTATATTTGCTTTTACTTAATTCTAAAATTTATGTTGGGTTTTGTTTATGTAATAAGGTCATTGGTATTTGCTTAAGTTTTTGATTGGACTTTGTTTACTTATTTTAAACTGCTAGTTTAGGGAAGACGAGTTTTCAAAATAATTACCGTTTTCGAAGACACAAAAATTTAGATATTAAATTTTTCAAAAGCTTCCGCGAATTTAAATCAACCTACTTTAATAAGAGGAACAAATAAGGCACACGTTTGACTGAATGATTTGGTAAATTATAATAAAGAGGTTTTTAAACTTAGAAACGAATTTTTAGCAATAAGTCAAAACTTTCGAAAGACAGTACAATGTGACACGTCAGATTCGGCCATAACGTCTAGGCCGGATTTTGGGTGTTACACCATCCATTCATTCATTTAGATAGTTTTCATACTTAGATAAAATTTGCATTAGGGATCAAATTTGCATCTAGATAATTTAATCATCACGATTCAATTTATTGTGTTTTTTATATCAAATTGTTAACTATAATTTTGCAAATAACTGATTAACATACACAGTCCCTGTGGAGACGATAACTCATTTTACTTACTTATTACTTGTACGACTGTGTACACTTGCACAAAAATCCCGTTACAACATCATCAATTTTTTTAAATTTTAAAAAGTAATAAACATATATGGAAACTTATAGAAAATTATTTATATAACGACCTGATTTTCAGGGATGTGGAAAAATATAGTTTTGGGACCTCTTTTCCATAAATAGAGCCCAAAAATATTAAATAGGGATATTTACGGAGTTAGTATATTGTTGAATTGAAATATTATTAAGTGATTTAGCTGAAATTGTGACTAATTAAAGCTTAGGGACTAAATTGTAAAAGTTTAACCACTATACATTTTTAATTAGAATAAGGCTTAGAGACTTAGGTAAAAATTATCCAAAGGACTCAAATGGATAATAAACCAAATTAGAATAATTTTTAGTGGATGATGATGGAAGATGTCATTAAATTAAGTTAATTTGTGATTAAAGTTTAATTAATTAAGGTTAAGTTAATTAAACTAGTCTAATTACAATTAAACCATAGTATATAAACCAAATTTAAGTGGAGACAAGTGTTCATCTTCTCCACTTCAACCATCCACCATAGCCAAGAATAAAAAAAAGGTTTTAAAGTTAAGTTGATATTCAGGCCATAATTTCAAGTAAGTCTGTAGCCATTTTTCTTTGATTTTTACAGTTTTTTTTTATCATGGGAGCTTGATTAAGCTAACTCATGGATCAATTTGATCAATTGGTGAAAAATTGATAAGCAGTCATTGATGAGAATTGAATGATTTAAGTGTGAAATTGATATAATGTAAGCTTAGATTATAAAAAGGACTAATTATAAAATTTAATTGTTAGCTTTATACATTATGAACCAAATTGAATAAAATGAACTTTTTTATGAAATTGTGGTAGGAATAGAAAGTATAAAGTCCCTAATGAATAAATGTGAAATCAGATTTGAATCTAAAGGCTTATATTGAAAGTTATTCTTGTCCCAGTTTTAGGGACTCAATTGAATAAATAAAAAATACGTAAAAATTTGTATTTGGTTGCAAATTGGCTGGTAATTGATTGTGTGATATGGTTTGTGGCTATACGCAGCTAACGTCGACACAGAACCTTTGAGAAGGAAAGGAAAAGCAAAAGTAATCGACTAGTAACTCGAAAACTCTTAGTTTGTACATTTATGATTCAAGGACGTATTAATTAAATGCATTTTCATGTTAACTACACTTGGGGATGTCAATTTGAGTGTATAGTGATAATATGAACAATTGGGTTGAGCTTTAATACGAATTATCGAGATAGGGAACTAAAATGAATAAAATGTAAAATAACATGAATTGCCTTTAAATATGATATGTGCTATGGAGTTGAGGAGAAATGTATTTTATGACGTGTAATATATGTGATATGATGATAAAATGGATTGTGGTTGTGAATATGGTTCAGAAGTGATATATGTACTAAATTGTAAATGAAATTGAATACTGATACCCTATTAACTAGTTGGGCTGAATCGGATATAATTGACATGCCATAGGATTGGTTTGTGTATAGGTTATACACTTTGTACGCCATGATGCACCTTGTGTGCCAATATGCACTTTGTGTGCCAGTATGCGCTTTGTGCGCCAAGAATGCGCTTTGTGTGCCAGGATGCACCTCGTGTGCCAAGATGTACTTCGTGTGCCAATATACGTTTTGTGTGCCAATAATACACTTCGTGTGCCAGGTTGCACATTATGAGCTAGTTATCTTACTTGGGTTTATCCGATAATGCATTTTGATGCCATTTTGGTGTGTTGGTTGGAAGATTTATGTATCTGTCTGAGTCAGGTTAATACGAGTTTAAAATTGTAAGTTTAGTTAATGATATGAATATGGTGATTTATCATACTATTGAATCAAATATATATATGTATGTGAATTGAGATAGAGGGAACATGTTTATGTTTATGCAAATTAGTTAAAAACAAGCCCTAGGGGCCAAAACAAATACGAATGAGTCAATAGACTCCAAAAATAGGTTTAAATGATATGAGAGCCATTGAGCATTAATGGCATAATGTTAATGGTATAGGAAAATATGTGATTACATAATTGGTAATGGTAGTTAGTAAGGGATGGTATTTGTCAAATGGTATGCACAGATTACTAGACTTGTACATTGATGAATGAATTGGTTACTTTCCAGAACCATGTACTACCTTGTATTCAAGATGTGATATTATTTGGTTGATAGATTATAACATGGCTAGATTTTGTAGTTGTATTATGCATGATCTGTTGGATCTAGTGCCCTTACATGATTTTTGCATGCAAAACAAAATAGAAGCAAATGTTGCTCATTGGTTGTCTAATGTTTAACTAATACTAAGCAATATTACGTGGTCGGATCGTAATATAGAATGAAAACTTGTATTAGTAGACGAACCTAAACATGTCCTTAGTCTAACTGGAAACGAGAAAACTAATACTAATATGTCGTCTATCAAGTCCAATTGGGGAGATGCCTTGTCTTAGGGATCGAAGCAAATGACTCCCAGAAGATAGATACATAGATGTGACTGACTAGACTGACAGTACATCGGACTGACATACCTAAATCCTGAGTGGATGGCAAACTATGTATGTTTGACTCGTGCACTTAGATGTAAGTAATAGCCTAAGTTCGAATAAATGAGGAACCGAAAACTGGTGTGTTGGGTGTACGGCTTCTACAGTATGTAGCGCCATTCACAACAGTGGAATTCATAGCCCAAGACATGGGTAAATGATATCCTTTCATTGGCATTACATGGTTGATGAAAAGTAAAAGGGAGCACAGGTCATTCGTCTTTGTGATGAATTACTTGACTACTATTTAATAGTAATTAAATTTTCATAAAGGAAGATGTAATGGTTACCATGAGATAAAATACGATCATATTAGGAGAGGGGATATTATCCTAAAGAGATCAAGGATATCCTATGAGGGTAACACACTTATGACAAGGTCATTGAACGAGCATTGAGTAGTTGCTTTAAAAAATAGAAATGATAAATGATAAATGATAAATGATCCATTTGCAAATATATATGGATTACTAAAAATCGATCGGAAGAGTAGGTTTATTTTTTTGAGCAATTTTAAAGCCTAAAAATGAAAATAAATCATTTGGTCATGGTGAACAAGTTGAGTTGTGAAATATTGAATATATTTTCTTGAAAATTTTACTAGGGGTAAAATTGGGATGAGAAAATTATTTAATTGGAAAATTAATGGTTATTTTGGAAAATTGAAAATATGTATTGGGGTGGATTAAATTATAAAGTGTTGGGTTAAAAGTCTAGAAAACACATATAATTTGGCCCAATACAATGAGGGCCCACACCCCTATCATAATACGTATGAGGAGAAGCACACCCTATTAGCCCCTCTCCCCCTCTTAGCTGGACTAGGAAGTTTATTTTTATATTTGAAATAAACCTCTACAATTTAATACGAGTTTACCTTCTCTCCCTATAAATAGATGACATCGGTAGAGTTATTTACATAACTTGAAGATATTGTTACTCTGTCGAAAAATAAAGAAAATTTATTCTCAACTATTATATATATTCAAAATAACAAATTTTGTCGGTTTCTATTTTGAAGAGAGAATTTTCGTTTTCACCCCAAAAGTAAAGAAAACTTTTTCTAGTTCTGTATTTTGATTCAATTGTTTGGAGCCCACACTCGAAGTAGTTCATGGTACGAAAATAGCGGAGAAGATCATTTGGTCGAAAGTTGAAAAATGTCAAGGATCCACTTATCCGACAAAGTAAAAATATCTTCAAGTTATGTTTCATAGCCCTACTAGTGCCATCTATTTATAGGGAGAGAAGGTAGAACCCTTGTTGAATTAGAGAGGTTCATTTCAAATAGAAAAAATAACTTCCTACTTAGAGTAGGAGTAGGGTGGACAACATCCCCTAGTATTCCTACTAGGGTTGCCGCCCCCTACATATTCCATGAGGGGATTTTAGGCCTCTCTGACATTGGGTCCAATTACGAGTACTTCCCAGACTTTTTGATCCAATACTTTGTAATTTGATCCAACCCGATTCTGTTTTTCTATTCCCAAAATAAACTTCAATATTTTATATTAAATGATTTTCTCATCCCAATTTTACCCAGTAAAATTATGATGATTTTACCCCTAGTAAAATTTCTGAAAATATATATTTAATATTTTACAATTCAACTTGTCCTCTATGATCGAATGATTTATTTTTATTTTCGGAACTCAAAAACATAAACTTATTCTCCCAATCATTTTTAAGTAATTCATCTACATTTGCAATTGAATCATTTCTCATTTCCATTTCCATTTCCATTTCCATTTCCATTTTGAGAAAACCACATTTATTTCTAAATTATTTCATTTCTCTATTTCAGAGAAAACCATAATCATTTCTAAATGTTTTCCAAAACCATAATCATTTCTAAATGTTTTCCATTTCTCTATTTCTATTCATTTTATTCATTTCGATTTAAATCGTTTCAACGAGCTAGCGGAGGGACCGATTGGACATTAGTAAGAAAGGCTGAAATGATCTATAATTGAATTTCGGCTTTTTATCTATTAATTATTAACTCATTTAGTCACGAAGTTATTCTACTATAGTATCGTGAGTGAGCTCTCCCTAACGACATACCATTACGAAAGCAATTACTCAGTGCTCCTCTAATGACCTTGTCATAAGTGTGTCACCCTCATAGGATATCCTTGATCTTTTTGGGATAATATCTGCCCTCCAAATATTATCATATTTTATCTCATGGTAACCGTTACATCTTTCTTCATGAAAAGTCAATGACTATTAAATAGTAATCAAGTTATTCATCACAAAGACGAACGACCCGTGACCACGTTTACTATTCATCAACCATGTAATGCCAATGAGGAGGATATAATTTACCCATGTCTCAAGCTATGAATTCCACTATTGTGAATGACGCTACTTATTGCAGAAGTTGTACACCTAACACACCATTTTTCGGTTCCTTATCTATTAGAACTCGGGCTTTACTTATATCAAAGTGTACGAGTCACACATACATAATCCATCATCCACTCAGGATTTAGGTATGCCACACTATGAACATCACAAGTGAATAAATCGATAAACAGATTCAAGATCTATTCTTTTTTTAGTCTAGTCCAATGTAGTGTCAATGCAATCAGTCACATCTATGTCTCTATCTTCTGGGAGTCATCTACTCCGATGCCCAATACAAAGCATCTCCCCAATTGGACTTGATAGACGACATATTAGTCTTTGAATCGGTTTGCTCATTTCTGATTAGACTAAGGACATGTTTACTAATATAAGTTGTCTTTCTTTATTACGACCCGACCACGTAACATCGCTTACTATTAGTTAAACATTAGACAACCAATGAGCAACATTTGCTTACATTAGACAACTAGTGCGCAACATTTGCTTCTATTTTGCTTTGCGTGCAAAAACCATTTCAGGACAATCATACAAAGTATATTAATTTAATCAATGAATTTGTTTTATTGATGAATCTGTTTGAAAAAAAATACAAGTTTACAAACGAATATACTACACTTAGGGCACCAGATCCAACATTAACCAAATCATAATGGTGTGAAAAGTGTAGAGGAAAAGGTGTGAATATTAAAAAATATAGAAGGATTAAATTGAATTGGAGTGAAAAAGAAGAAATTCTAGAAGTGTAATTTTACCTAAGGTGTATAGTGACTCAAGGTAGGAATTGTAGATATTTTCAATGGGTCAAATAATCTTTCCTTAATTAGATAATTATGAGAAAAAATATTATGTATGTAGACAAAATCTTCACCCTTGGATTAAATTGAAAATTGAGAATAAATCTCCACCATTAGATTAAGATGATGGTAAATAATCTTTTATATTATATTTTAATAGTTTATTAATTAATTTAATAAAATATTTTGATGGAACAGTGTAGAAAACTCTTTGATCTTCCTTACCATCTCAAGATGCCATCATTTCATGAAAGAAAATTTCTTTCTTTTACAATTTAGTCGTTTCTACCTTTTTTTTAAACCAAACCAAGCTTGAAAACTTCAAATTTTCCCTTATATTTTTAGTGAAATTAATAGAGCAACCTCATAGTAAGCTTAATTTCATGTAGAGAAAAACGATGTTCATCTTGGAAGAGAGACAAAATATAAGATAGGGTTTGGCGTAAGTAAGGTCAAAATGATAAAATTTTATTATGAATTTCATATTTGTTTCATCAAAAGTGCATGGAAATTATGTGTCTATTGTTTTTATATTAAATCTTGTGTATGTGTGATATGCTTATGAAGAGAAAGAGAAGAGAGGTGATTAACATGGTCTTGATATGCGGATATAAGTTGCACAAGAGTGAAGGAAGAAGAAAGCTCATCCAAGCTTTTGTTATGTATGTACTTCAAGATTTTTACTTTACCTAATTAAACCTAAATTTAAACTATAAGAAAATTGTTATGTTAATATTTATGTGGTTAATTTATATATGAATATGTTAATATTTATTATGAAATTGACCAAAGAGTAGTGATGATATGAATTGAATTTCAATTACAAAGGAAATAGATCAAGTGTATGGAAAATTGTGGTAAAAAGGGAATAAATTGTGAAGTGTTCAAAAGTCACCATGTGAATTAAAATATAGTGTTAAGATGTTTAAGTGAAGTGTTACATGAACATGAATTAAATTATAAAGTGATATTGTAGTGTTTACTAATGTAATTATTGACTTTCTTGATAAAAGGACCAAATTGAAAAGAGTGTAAAGTTTAATATATTTTTATTTGATAAGTGTATGTGATGAAAATGACATTATAAATTCTCATGTATACAAGATGTGAACTATTTGGATATAGATGACATGCCATTAGAAAACTTTAAGTGCACTAGTGAAAGTGGCACTTCGGTGCATTTTAGTGTAAGTACATTTGTGCTAGTGATCTCAGGGTTAGTTTCAAATATCTTGCTTGTTCAGTTGAGTCTACTATGGGCTAAACAAAAAGTGAATAATGAAATCAATAGTGAATTGGTAAGTGAGATGTGGTAGGAATGTATGTGAAATTTTATACATGTAATGTTCTTTTATTTTAATTCATTATGTTATGTGTTAGGATCGACCAGATTAAGCAACGAACAAGTAAAAATAGCAAAATAAATTGAGAAATTGAACACACAAATTTAACGTGGAAAAACCCTCCAAAGAGGATAAAAAACCACGGGTAAAGATAATTTTACTATGATGGTAAAAGAACGAAGAGTACAAAAGATGGATATAAAAACTAAACCTCGAAAATCGGAAAATAAAGAACCCTCAAAAAGTAAACACAAAATTCTCTAAATGTGTTATGAGTTCTAATATCTAATGGGTGTATTTTCTAAGGTTGTAAAAGAGCCTATTTATAGGCTAAATTCATAGGTCAAATAATAATAAAATAATCTAAACTAATCAGTGTTTGATTGAAACAAATAAACAGAGTTTAACTAGAAGATTACTTCTCAAATTTGACTGAAATAGGAGTCATACTTGACAAATCTCCACCTTGACTCATATTTCCATAATGCCATATTTGCCAAAGCCCGCCACGAGCCTATCTTTGAACCATGTAAGGAATTAACTGAGTCGAATCTGTGCTTAGAAACTGGAAGACTTCTAGCCTTTGACTTGTACACTGCCAAATCAAAACTAACTTGGGTTTGATTTTCACGAATACAGTGTCCTAACTTTTCAAAACCTGCATCCAAAAGAGAACCTCTCTTCAACAAAACGGTCATACCTTTTTCCCTTATATGACCAAGTTGCCTTCGCTCTAAATGGGTTGACTTCAACTCTGTAACGGACGAGGAACGTCCAATTTCACCGGTCACTGTAGAACCTTTCAGAATATAAAGACTGCCAGTTCTTTTACCTTTTAACAAAACGAGAGCTCCACGAGATACTTTAATGCTGCTTGACTCGATGTTGATTTTTCATCCTTTCAAGTCTAAAATACTAAAGGAGATAAGATTCTTTCGTAAATCAGGTACATACCTGACATCTGAGAGTGTCCTAATCGTCCCATCGTGTATCCTAATTTTAACAGTACCAATACTAGTTACCTTACTAGATGAATCGTTTCCCATGCACACAACTCCATCTTCAACCGAACTGTATGTGGAAAACCATTCTCTATTGGGACATATGTGGAATGAATATCCCAAATCTAGGACCCACTCGAACGTAGTTTGGAGTTATCACTCGTTGACACTAATAAGAAATCATCACCTCTTTCATCGGCCAAATTAGCACCAGCTACATCTTCCTCGTTACTCTCAACAGCTCTTTTCTTTCTCAGTTTATAACAATCTGCTTTGACGTGATCTAACTTTTTACAATAACAACACCTTTTGTCTCATTTCTTTGATGCTATCAAAACAGAATCTTGCCTATCTGCCTTGCTATCCAAATGAAGCTCATTGTCGAGTTTGTCTCTACACAACAAATGACCCTTCACATCTTCGAACAAGAGTTTGTCTCTGCCATAAATCAGGGTCTCCCTGAAAGACTTGTATGAAGGGGGTAAAGAGCACAATAATAGCATAGCCTGATCTTCATCGTCAATATGAACCTCAACACTCTTTAAATCATTTAAAAGAGTAATGAATTGACTGATGTGATCTCTAAGAAGCTCACCTTCGTTCATGCGAAACGTAAATAGACGTTGTTTCAACACTAAACGTTAGCTAGAGACTTAGTCGCATAAAGAGTTTCTAACCTTTTCCACAAGGCAGGTGAGGTCTTCTCCATGAATACCTCCTGCAATACCGTATTCACGAGGCACAACTGGATTGCAGACAAAGCCTTTTCATCAAGCTCTTCCCATTCTATTTTATTTAGATTCTCAGGCTTTTTCTCGATAACAACCTTTTTCAAACCGAATTGAACTAGAATTGCCATCATCCGAACTTGCCACAGATTGAAATTTGTCTCACCATCGAACTTCTCAATTTCAAATCTTGTTGCTGCCATATCTGAATGGGCTGATCTATGAAAATTGAACTAGCTCTAATACCACTTGTTAGGATCGACCTGATTAAGAAACGAACAAGTAAAAATAGCGAAATAAATTGAGAAATTGGACACACAAATTTAACATGGAAAAACCCCTCCAAAGAGGATAAAAAACCACGGGCAAAGCTAATTTTACTATAATGAAGAGTACAAAAGATGGAGATAAAAACATGAGAAAGGTTCATTATGCCTTAGTAATAGGAAGTCTTATGTATGCTATGTTATGTACACATCTAGATATATGTTTTGCAATAGGACTGTAAGTCGATATCAAGTGAATCCAAGACCAAGACAATGGCAAGCAGTTAAGCATATACTTAATTATTTATGGAGAACGAGGGGTTATATGCTTGTGTATTTCAAAGGAGATCTTACTCCTATCGGATATACTAATTCTGACTTCCAAACGTGTTGGGATTTGAGGAAATTGATATCAGGCTATGTTTTTTGTCCTAAACGGTGGGTCCATAGTATGAATAAGTGTCAAGCAAGGTTCCACTACTAACTTCACTATGGAGGGCCAAATATGAGGTATGAAAAAGCTATGGCACTATATAGCTAAAGCTCAAACAAACCACATAAGGACAAAACACATTAATACAAAGTAACATAAGGGAGACGGTAGTGTTTGACGAAATAATGGATATAGCCAATCGCATCTGAGGACAAACCCTGGGGATTTGTTTTGCCGAAGCTCTACTAGCTAGAGAGCTCTTTGGGAAACAAATGGAGGGGCATAGGAATGTTAAACATAACTCATCTACTTCACTAGGGCAAGTGGGAGACTGTTGGATCTGGTGCCCTAAGTGTAGTATTTTCATCTAAGTACACTTGTAATTTTTCGAACAGATTGGGTAATAAAATTATTAATGAATTACATTAATACTTTGTATATTCTCCTCATATGGTTTTTGCACGCAAAGCAAAATAGAAGCAAATGTTGCTCAATGGTTGTCTAATGTTTAACTAGTACTAAGCAGTATTATGTGTTCGGATCATAATACAGAAAGACAATTTATATTAGTAGACAAACATAAACATGTCCTTAGTCTAATCGGAAATTAGCAAACCGATTGAAAGACTAATATGTCGTCTATCAAGTCCAATTGGGGAGATGTTTTGTCTTGATCATAGGAGCGGGTGACTCATAGAAGATAAGAGACATAGATGTGGCTGAATGGACTGACAGTACATTGAACTAGACCCAAGAAGAATAGATCTTGAATCTGTTTATGGATTTATTCACTTGTGATGTTCATAGTGTGGCATACCTAAATCCTTAGTGGATGAAAAATTATGTATGTGTGACTCGTACACTTTGAAGTAAGTATAAGCATGAGTTAGAATAGATAATGAACCAAAAATTGGTGCGATAGGTGTACAACTTCTGCAGTATGTAGTGTAACAGCCCGTTTTTAGTCAAATCAGAACAGTGATTTTGGAACCACAAATCTGAATTCAAAATAATTATTTTATTATTATTTTAATGTCTACAGTATGATTGAGTGATTGTGTGAAAGTTTCATTTAGAAATTTTATCGTTTGAGTGTTTAATTCGACAAAAAGGACTAAATCGCGTAAAATGCAAAAGTTGCATTCTATTAGTTAAAAGTTCTTAATAGCTATAAAACCTTAAAGTAAGAGGCCTTAAGTGGTAATTAGACCATTTCAATTGTGAATGGACAATTATGGGTATAGATTAAGTGATTTTGATGGTTAATATTAAAGGTTATAATTGTAAATAGTTAAATAAAGACTAAGTAAATGAAATAAAAATACATTACCATCTTTTAGTCATCTTCTTCAACCGAATATTGAAGGAGAAGAAACCATCCTTTTCCATTTAGGGTTTGGCCACATGCAAGCTTAATTGTAAGTCCATTTTTGTTCGGTTTTTAATTATTTCTATGTTTTTGATATCGTTGCAGCTTAGTCTAGCTAGCCCAGGGACTAATTTGCAAAACTATTAAAGATTTTTGAATGATGCCATTGATGAATACATTCGATGTTTGATGATAGATTATGAATGTTTGTTGTGAATTATACAAGTTTTTATAAAGTGATTTTTAGTAAAAATGTGAATTAGGGATTAATTTGTGAAAAGTGTAAAATTCATCGTTAAATTGTGAAATAAATGAAAAATATGGGCTGTTAGCGGTATAATGGTAATTTTGCTAGCATGGGTTAATATTGAATTTCATGAATTTGTGATTTTATGAAATAAGGACTAAATTGTAAAAGTTGTGAAACATTAGGGGCAAATGTGTAAAATTTCCTTAATGAGTGTTTTGGACTAAATTGAATAGAGAGATGATTAAATAAGTTAATTTTGATTACATATAGATTAAGAAAAGCAAAACTCAGATCTAGATTGAGGGAAAAACAAAGTTCTCGACTAATCGACCAGTTTAGCTGTTTTTACATCCAAGGTAAGTTCGTATGTAATACGCATTGTTATAAATTGTTATAATTATGTGTTAAATGCTCTGATATTGTATGAATTATGAATACGAGACTACATACATGTTCGACAATGATTTGATGACAATTAGCCATTGAAATTCCCGGTTGAACCTTAGGAATAGAATTGGATACTAATGACATGTCATTAGGGGCTTTATGTGATTATGTGATCAGGGTGCTGGTCCTGTACGTCCTACCGGTGGCTGAGTATATCGGCATGTGTTGCGGTTACTTGACAGTTTGTGTGAGCAGTACCGTATAGCTACGTCTTGACCCACATCTTGTGTGAGCAGGCCCGTTGATAGCTCGAGAGTGAGCATATATGTGATATGTGATTGAGATAGCTTCGGCTATATATGTGGCACTTCGTGTGTGAGTTTCCCATGTATCCAATAGTATTCTGAATTGTTCAACGGGTAAATGAAAAACATGGTTAAGTATGAGATTGATACGAGATAGTTCAGGTATGTACATGAACCGTATAAGCTTTAAATTGAAGAAGTTGTGAAGTGCACATATAAACATATGATTGAACATATGAAAGGTTTGTTAGTTAAATGATCTAAATGTTTCTATATTCAATTGGTTGATATGAATATTTATGATTGAATTGAGTTTATTTCATACGAGCTTACTAAGCTATATAGCTTACTCTGTTTAATTTTTCGTATTTTATAGTGAAATCAAGCTAGTTCAAATTCGGGAATCGCCGGAGGCTATGTAACACTATCCTACTATCATTTGGTACTTTTGAACTTTGGTATTTTGGTATATGGCATGTATAGGGACTTTGGTCATTTTGGTATATTTTGTAATGTGTTGTGCCACTTAAGTTGGCTTGTAAATGCTTGTGTTGTGGTTTGTATATATAGCCATGAGTGGTGGCATCATTTTAGGCTATTTTAATATGTTTGAATCATGTATATAAATGTGTGTCTATGTATTGTGGAATGTGTTGATTGATGGTTGTGTGATGCTTAATGGTAATAGGCATGATGAGTATCAAATTGTTGATTTGTGGATATTGATTTGCTTATGAAATTTTAGGTTAAATGATGCATATTTGGAAGTGTATTTTTAATTGAGTTCTATATGAAATGTTGGTCTAAATGGTATGGTATATTTTGTATCTTCTGTGTATTGAGAAAGGTGGTATAGATTATGCATGGATTAAGCTTGAATTGGTTGGTTAAAATGTAATGTTATGCTGTGTTTTGGTGTCTATTGAGTTGATGTAGGTGTGCACAAATTTGTGTGGCAAAATGGCTTGGTAAATAGCCTATTTTTGTCCACACGGGCAGAGACATGGGAGTGTGTCTCAGCCTTGTGTGACACACGGTTACATTACACGGTCGTGTGTCCCCTGGTGTTGAGATTAAAGTTAAGTCAGTATGCTCCACACGGCCTCACACACGGGCATGTGACTTGGCTGTGTGGCATAAGTCAGTATACCCTACAGGGTTGGCAAGGCCTAGCACATGACCTGGCACACGGGCGTGTATGGCTAATTTTAGGGCACACGAGCATGTATGTTGGCCATGTGACCCAAGTCAAAGAGTTACATGGGGTATGGCACAGGCTAGGACACGGTCATGTGCTCCTATTTCGAATGTTCACACGGCCTATGACACGGACGTGTCTGTTGGCCATGTGAGACACACGGTTGGGCCATACGGGCGTGTGTCCCCTGTTTTTGTAAAAATTTCTTAAATGTTCAAAAAGTTTCCAAAGTTATCGGTTTAGTCCCAAACCACTCCCAATGCATGTTTAGGGCCTCGTAGCCTCATATTAGGGACAAAATGATTGATTGTGAAATAATTGTATATGAATTGAGAAATTGTATGTGAATTATATATTTAAAAGTGTTATAAGTCTGGTAATGCTCTATAACCCTATTCCGGCGTTGAATATGGGTGAGGGGTGTTACATGTAGCGTTATTCACAATAGTGGAATTCATAGCCCGAGACATGGGTAAATGATATCCTCTCATTGGTATTACATGATTGATGAAAAGTAAGTGTGTCTACGGGTCGTTCATCTTTGTTATGAATGACTTGATTACTACTTGATAGTAATTGACTTTTCATGAAAGAAGATGTAATAGTTACCATAAGATAGAATAGGGTTATATGGGGAGAACCGATATTATCCCAAAGATATTAAGGATATTCTATGAGGGTAACACACTTATGACAAGGTCATTGGACGAGCACTAATCGAGTTGATTTCGTAATGATGTGTCGTTGGGGAGAGCGTAGTCACAATACTATAGTGGAATGACTTTGTGACTAAATGAGTTTATAATTAACAGGAAAAAAGCTAGATCTTAATTTTAAATCATTTGAGCCTCAATGGTATACGTTCAACCAGTCCTTCCGCTAGCTCAATGAAACCAAAAATGAATTGCATGTTGAATCAAAATGAACAAAATGAATAGAAATGGAGAAATAGAAGATATTCAAAAATGGTTATGGTTTTCTCCGAAATGGAGAAACAGAATCATTTGGAAATGAATGTGGTTTTCTCAAAATGGAAATGGAAATGAAAATGAGAAATGACTCATTTGCAAATGAACATGGATTTCTCAAAAATGGTCGGAAGAATGAGTTTATGTTTTTGACCTATTTTAAAGCCTGAAAATGAAAATAAATTATTCGATCATATTGAACAAGTTGAATGGATAAATATTAAATATATTATTTCAAAATTTTAACAAAGGTAAAATTTTCATAATGCTATCGAGGGTAAAATTGGGATGAGAAAATTATTTAATATAAATAATTAAGTTTATTTTTGGGAAATAGAAAAACAAATATTGGTTTGAATCAAATGATAAAGTATTGGGTTAAAAGCCCAGAAATTACTTGTAATTGGACCCGATATAAAAGTGGATCAAAAGCCCCTTATGTTAATAGTGCGAACAGCTAACCCTAGTTAATATTAACTAGGGTTGTTGCCACCTATACTCCTAATTAGACAAGTAGTTCATTTTTCTATTTGAAATAAATTTCTCTAATTCAACAAGAGTTCCACATTCTCTCCCTTAAAATAAATGGCACCAATAGAGATATTTACTTAACTTTAAGATATCGTTATTCTGCCCGAAAATATAGAGACTTTTATTCTCGTAAAATTAAATATATTTTTTGAAATAACGATTTTGCCAGTTTCTATTTGAGAAGAGAATTTTTATTTCCACATAAAAAAAAAGAATTTCTAGTTCTATGTTTTGATTCTGTTAGGATCGACCCGATTAAGCAACAAGAAAAATAGCGGAATAAATTGAGAAATTGAACACACACAAATTTAACATGAAAAAACCCCTCCAAAGAGGATAAAAAACAGCGGGAAAAGATAATTTTACTATAATGGCAAAAGAACGAAGAGTACAAAAGATGGAAATAAAAACTAAACCTCGAAAACCCGAAAACAAAGAACCCTCAAAACGTAAACACAAAATTCTCTAAATGTGTTATGAGTTCTAATATCTAATGGGTGTGTTTTCTAAGGTTGTAAAAGAGCCTATTTATAGGCTAAATTCATAGATCAAATAATAATAAAATAATCTAAACTAATTAATGTTTGATTGAAACAAATAAACAAAGTTTAACTAGAAGATTACTTCTCAAATTTGACTGAAATAGAAGTCATACTTAACATTATGTTTAATGTATTTATATGTTAAATTCTATTAAGGCAAGAGTAAGTCTAACTCTTGATGTACTTACTAAGTTACAATGTAACTTAACACATTATTTTCTAATGCATAGGTAAAGGTTCGATATGAAGCTCTTGATCGAAGATTTTGTCCACAACTCATCTCTTCTCTTCACATCACAAGGCTTGAAAGAGAGTTTGAAACTAATATTTTGGTATTAGTTTATGACATGTACATAAGTTTAATTAAGGTATATGTGTATGAAAACTAGTGAAAGCATTTGGCGAAGTTTTAATATTTTGATGGCCTAGTGGATTCAGTTGAATTCTGCTTTGGTTGCATGATGAATTACATGATATTTTAAATTGTTTTTATGGTATTAAATTATTGGAAAATGTATGGAAATGTTTTTTTTATGAATTTTGGTATGAAATGAAGTGATTTAGGCTTTGTATGGGCATCCTTACACCCTGAGTGTGATACCTTGAGTTTTGGTGTAACACCCCAAACTCAGCCTAGATGTTATGGCTAGATCTAGCATGTCACATCAAAAGGTTGTTTAAAAGCTATGCATTCGTTAAAAACTTTGCATCCTTTTTGAAACTCCGAGTTTCGTTGTTTATAAAAACAAGACTTGCTTAAAGTGTACTATTGTAAAGATTTTGTTATCCGAAGTAAACTTATTTATTGCAGAAATCTGACTTAATGAATTACGAAAACGTGATATTTTGAAAACAGTTGTTATTTCTTAAAAATCCGTGATTAACCGAATAACAATTACTAACTAGCAGAATTACCAAATGAAAGTTTAAAAGGAAAAATCCAACGACCTTATTACAAAATGTAACGCCCCGAAATTGGGCCCATTGGACCTTGAGCGTAGAAGCGTTTTAAAATTTATGGGAATTTGAGAATGACATTATTTCAAGTGGGACTTACTAGGAAGGTGATTTTGGAAAGTTACGGGGTTCTAGGAAGTTCCGGGTTCAAGTTAGGCTATAGGAATTTTTTTTTGTTTAAGCACTTTAAGGAGAGAAGGTAAGTGGCATCAATGCTTAAGGTAATAAGTGTGTATTTTGCTAGCACAAGTGGAGCACATGGTGGAGTGGTGTGGCGTCAAATGGAGAGCATTAAGGGAAGGGGTTCGAATCTCATCTATTGCAACTTTTGGGGTTTCAATTTTTGAGCTTCTCAAGTGTTGTATGGTAAGTGTCGGCCATAGCATCAAAGAAGACTAAGGAATATGGTAAGGAGGAAAACAAGGGAAAAAGAAGGAAAGAAATCAAGGAAAGGGGATAAGGGAGGGAACATGTTGGCCGAATTTAGGAGTTGCCAAGAGAAGGAATTTTTGGTCAACATGCATCTTTTTGGTAAAGGTGTAATCGGTTTTGGTAAGGGGGTGTGTGTCAAATTTTGTTAGGCATTTTGAAGAGCTTTTGATTTCTTTCTGAAAGTCTTTTATTTGTTTATTTTGGTGCCTTTTTCTTCCAATCTTTTCCTTGGTTGCCGAAACACAAGTCTCTCTTTTTGTTCATCTCTTTCATAGTGTTAGCTGAAACTTTGACATTTCTCTTGTCCACCTCTTATTTTTTCTTTCCTCATTAGTTCTTCAACTTTTCTCTCTTTTCTTTAGTCGATTTTACTTAGTAGCCGAATCATCCTTGTTCTTTTTCTCCAATAGCCGAACCATATAACACTATACCTTTTCTTTTCTTTTTTTTTTGGGTGTTGGACACTCTCTCTTCCTTGACCGAATCGGGTAAGTGATTCATCCTTTCTTTTTCATTTTCTTTTCTCCATGGCTGAATATGTACCTTCTCTTTGGATGGTTCTCTAAACCGAAACATTCCTTTCTTCCACTCCCTCATATCGTGATCATCTTCTATTTTGTAGTGTTCTTGTGGGGTTGGTCGAATCTTTCATTTTGTCGATTCATCCGTAGTCGTAAGCCCAATCGGTGGAAATCAAATTTATCATCGTAAGGTAAGAAGTTTCTTTATGGATTATTTCGATCTCGCTCATTGTTTGATTAGTTTGCTAAACGGAATGATGGTTGTGACTAATCAGTTATTATAGGGATTATATCGATCGTTCTTATTCACTTGTTGATCCTACGGGAATAGTGGTAAGCCGAACCTTTTCCTTAGACAATCGTTTCATATCATCGTAATATCGTTTTGATTAAGACTTTTTTCCAATAGAGGCAAGTGGTACCGATTTGAAAGGAAAAGCGACTGGAGTACACAAAAGGAGTGGATTTGTAATTCCTACTCCTAAGTTCAAACGTAAGGCGGTATCGGCGGTTCGGGATTTCCCACCGGGTTGTAGACCATCATCCAGTGAAAATAGACAAATCGTGATCGTTCACGATACTAAGGGTAAGCGTTTCAATAGATCGTTTGATTTAGATTTAGATTAATAAAATCTCGTTTGTTGGATTAATCGAGTGTAATGGTGATTTAGGTGCCGATGATCAAGAAGGATTAATCCTTACGTAATCAGGTGTGTAATCTCACACCGTAATCCCGTAGATTCATGATTCGATAACATGTTGGATAATAGATCATTATTATTATACGATTAAAAATCGTAATATGGCATAAAACGAGAAATTTGCTTAAATTTCATTATTTTAAAGATCTGTCAAAATCGGTATTAAATTACTAAAATACAAAAATGCCCCTATGGGCTAATTTACCAAAATACCCCTATGGGTCGATTTACCAAAATGCCCCTTATGGGCCGAATTACGAAAATGCCCTATGGGCCGATTTACTAGAATGCCTTAGTGGGTCGAATTACAAGTTCTATAATGGGTCGATTCACCGTAATAGATTTTTGGATTAATAATTGTTGTTCATATATGTGGATATTATGCTTTATTATGTATGTTGCATGTTGCATATTGCATGGGTTGGGAAAAATGTTGGAGAGCAGTGTAGCCTGGTGGCATTGCCACAAAATATTTATTATAATGTTTACTTATGATTTCGGTGGCTTGGCCACAATAAAAATATATATGATAGGCAGCTTGACTGCAAATTTTGGTGTGAGCGGCGGGGTGGGTTGACTTGATCCCCACAGGTGTGATTGGCTGGTCGGGGGTGTGATGGATGGATTGATCATGTAAATGGGCTTAGGCCCAAGATATTTCTAAGTGGGTTCAGGCCCAGTGGATGATGGTAAGGGGATTATATACTGAGTTCTTGTAACTCACCCCCTTTTTCATAATCCTTGCAGGTAATGCTCAGTGATGATGACTTGGGCCATGGATGACTCGGTGGAGGCCATACTTCAGAAATGGTGTTCTTGAACTTTTATATTTCTATTTATGTTTACTTTATTACTTTTACTATTTTGGGTTTTTTTTAGTTGTAATAAGGCCTCTGGAATATTTTATTTTTGTTTTATGTTTGACGTACTTATTATCTTGATTAATTTATTTTAAATGGGAATTTTCTAAAAAATCATAAATAACGGTTTCCAAAATTGATTAACAAAAAGGTTTTTATAAATATGTACAAATATTTTAACTCGAATTCTCTATCAAATTACCAACGACATTTTCAAAAGTCACGGTTTTAACGTTCATTACCTCAATTTTTGATTCATCAATCAACCTCTCAAAAATAGTTGTATTTTATCATCCAAACTTGTTTTCTTAACCATAACCAAATAACACTTATTTTAGTACAAATCACAAGGACTTTATACGTTTTCCTCATGTGACATGTCAGATCCGGTCATCAAGCATGGGCCGGGTTTGGGGTGTTACACAAAATATTAACCCTAAAATAAATAATCATAAAATAAAATAAAAACTGGATTCACTAAGTTTCGTGAGAAGTGACTCCGATGTATGGCCACCATCGACTCCTCCGCAGCTCCAAATCCTCTAACGCTGAGGATTACCTGCAAGTAGAGGTGGACATGGGTCAAGCTATCTACCGGCCCGACCGACACCCGCTCGAAAAATGGGAGGGTTCGGGTAAAAATATAGGCCCGAAATATGGGTTTGGGCAAAAACGAGGCCCGTTTAGAAAATGGGCGGGCTCGTAAAACTTTTTGGCTGAGAAACTGCCCTACCCATTTTTATATTAAATATATATTTTTATTTTTAATTAAATATGCTTTTTAAATTTATATATTTTTAATTTGTTTATTAATTTTAATATTTGTTTTAAAATTTTTATTTAATTAAAAAAGCTAAAAAAAATTACATATTTTTTATTTGTTTTTTTGTTTTAATATTTGCTTTAAATTTTTTTATTTAATGAAAAAAACTTAAAAAATTAATATGCGCCGGGCCGGGCCGGGCTCGGGTTTATCAATTTTCTTTCGGGCCGGGCTTGGACAAAATTTTAGGCCCATATTTTGGGCCGGGCCTGGGCCTGGGCCTAAAAAATAGATTTAAAATTTTGCTTGGGCCTGACCCGAACCCGGCCCGGCCCGGCCCATGTCCACCTCTACCTGCAAGGTTAAGGGAAATGGGGTGAGTTACGAGAACTCAGTGTGCAATCCCCTAAACGGTTACTATTTGGGCCTGAGCCCTTACGGCATCAATTTGGTCCTAAGCCCTAAAGTCATGGTAATGCAAAAAATAAAATGCAGCCCAACCCAATCCAACCAATCACTCCCCCGTACCAACCAATCGCACTGTGTGGGGATCAAGTCAACCCACCCCGCCAAACACACCAATATTGCAGACAAGCTGCTAATCACGGTATTTGTGGCTGAGCAACCAAAATAATATATGTGGTGTCGAAACCATTTCTAAAGTTTGAAAAATGGGGATCGACTTTAAAAATAAGGAGTCACCACCAATCCTTTTTTGTTTAGGTGTGATCGGATCACCTATAAAACAATTTGGTCTGCGAAATTTGAGAAAACGAGTTCGGGAGTCGATTACGTGTGAGGAAGGGTTAGCACCTTCGCAATGCCCAAAATTGGTACCAAATTGATTAATTAATGTCCTAACATCGAGAATTTGAAAGATTTTAAAACTACGACCTTTTTCGACCCATTTGAAGATACTCAAATTTGAATATTAAGATTCTCCGGTTCTGAAGGAATAAAATATCACATCTAGAATGTAATGGCCTAAATTCAAGATTATTGGAATAATGGTTTCGCAACCATAAATCCGATTTAAATAGAAATTTATTTCAATATGTTTGCATGAGTCTTTATATGATAGGAAATATTTTTATAAATATTTATAAAATGTTAGTAATGTGGTATTAAACTTTCGTTAGAAAATTTTAACGTTTGGGTAGGTAATTAAATGAAAAGGACTAAATTGAAATGAAAGTAAAAGTTGAATTATAGATTAAAAGAAATTATGAAGGACCAAAATGGTAATTATGCCATTTTGTAAAGATAAGGCGGTTTATTGAAGAAAATCTGAGATTTTTTTAAGTATATTATTATATTATATTATATTATATTATATTATTATATATATAAAGAAAGGAGAGATAGAAACAGAAAAGAAACAGAGAGCAAACTGAAAAAGAAGAAAAAAAGAGAAAAGAAAGAAGAAAAGGAAAATTAAAAGTTTGAAGCTTGGAGTTTAATTTGGTAAGTTAATTTAGTCCTTTTTCTTTTAATTTTGATGCTTTATAAGTTTTAGAACAAAGTTTTGATGAATTTAAGTTGAAGTTTTTGAAGTTTTAGAGTTTTTGAATATAGCATATGATGAATAAAATGATGAATTAGTGGTTTAATTGAAAGAATTTGAAGTTAGAATTGGGTAAAGGATTTAATTGTAAAAAAATAAGCTATAACAAAACTGTTTTGGACAGCAGCAGTAGAGTAAGTTTGAAAAATCACTAAAATTCGTAGAAGTGGAATTAGAAGTTGAATGAGATATGAAATTAAAGCTTATTGAGTCTATTTTCATATGAAAGAAACATGGAAAGCAAAGGAATTCTGTAATTTGAGATATTTATATTTTTGTAAGACTGGTTCAGAGGGATTTCGGGATCCCCTGTTCTGACTTTGAAAAATCATAAAAAATTGGAGAAAAATAATTAGGGGCTTAACTTTATATGTTTAGAATCCTGAATGAGTCTATTTTCAAATGAAATAAATAAGAAGGTCATATGAATTCTGTACGAAGAGTAATTTGATTCGTAGTGAAGAGAGGTCAGAACAGTCAAACAGTAAAACAGGGGAAACTTTAAGAATAATCTGGTATTGATTGGACATACCAAAAATTCTGAAAATTTTATGGGAAGAAGATATGTGAGTCTAGTTTCAGGTAAAATTAACGGTTCTTCATTTGGAGCTCTGTAGCTCGAGAAATAAATAATTTAGTGACTGTGACTCAAGTAGACAGCTTTGACTAAGCTAAAAATAATAATAGAATTATAGAAAATGCTACATGTGAACATGAAATGTATTGAATTGATGATTGACTTTATTTATTTAGATCCGGAAAACTCAAATACAAAGCTAGATCGAGGAAAGGAAAAAGTCCCGGATTAGTAGATTTTATAAACGAACTAGTATCGAGGTAAGTTCATGTAACTTGAATTATATTCTTAAATGCTTGAAATGTATGGTATTGATGTGAATATGATTTGAATTCTCATTATATGAAAATTGATGATACATTGGTATATTTGATTAAAAAAAAAAAGAAAGAAGAAATCCCGGTTGAATGAAAGGAAAATTCGATGGATCTCTAAAAAGGAATTGACGGTAAAAAAGGATCTAGCCCGACGGGTGATCCTATCCTCGATATAGCCCTCCCGAAGAATATGTGGAAAATGGATTTAGCTTGGACGGGTAATCCGAATTAGGTCTCGAATTTAGCCTGGACTGGTAATTGTGATCCAAGCTCATTAGAGTAATTGTCGCTGCGGGATTTAGCTCGGACTGTAATCCCGACAATACTTATGAGTTTATATTACAGAGATTTAGCCTCGACCGTAATCCTCTTTTAGAAAGATGAGGTTCGCGGGAGTGTGCTCTCAAAAATGAAAATGTGCGCACATGAATATGAATTGACGGACCCGGATTTGTACACAAAAGTGTACCTCTGAAAATCCATCGAAACTTCGTAATTCAACGGGATAAATATGGAAAAATAACAAGGAAATGAAAATCATAGTATTGATGAGCTCATCAATCATGGTGTGTGTATTATTGATATATGGAAATTAATGAACTAACTTGAATGTTAAGCTTGTGCATGTTAGGGTATTAATGCATTGAATGGATATATGAATGCTTATTACATTGTATTGAAAATATTAGGTAAGTATAATTCTTGTTACATGGGCTTACTAAGCACAAAGTGCTTACTCTGCTTTCCTTTCCCTTGTTTTGTAGTGTTAAGAGCTCTGAGGTCGAATCGGTGGGAGACTCATCACACTATCAACCCCATATTTTCTATTTAAAGAAATTTTAGTTTGGAAATGAATGGCATGTATAAGCTAATAAAATAAATGTTAATACTGAAATGAATATAAGGTTAGCCAACGATATGGCTTATGTGTTGAAGTTATTTTATAAATATGCATGAATTTTATTTTGAAAATATGTTGAATTAGAATGGTTTCGGTTAAAAAAAAATTTGTAAACTCGTAATGCCTCGTACCTTATTCTCGATAACGAATACACGTGTGGGGGGTGTTACATTTGTTGGTATCGAGCTACGGTTTAGCTTGGTTCTAGGACCGATATAGCGAATACGGATTAGCTATACATGCCATTTAAATTATTTTTGATAGTGTGATATCTCCTAACCATTTAAATTGTGTTTTCTTATAGTAATGTCATCCGACCGAGCTCAACTGAGAGAAGTCTGGAGTCATGCTCCAGCTTCAATACAAAGAGAAGAAACTAGCGAGAAGGCCCAGATAGAGGGTCAAGGCGAGGAGGCAAAAATAGCCTTCTTTCAAATGATGAATGAATGGTTTACCCAAAGACATAAGAACTAACCCTACAATGCAAAGAAACTCAAGCTCCCCTCCTGCTCCTCCACCTGGTTCCCGAGATTCCACAGGTGCAGTGCAATCGAATCTGTCGAGAAAAGGAAAAGCTCCGGTTGATAAAATCCAAAAATATGGGGCAAGAATTTCGAGCGTGCGATTGATGATGATCCCGAACGAGCTGAATATATATCGAAGCCAAGTAATCCATCTTTGAGGGGTAGACCATCTCGACCATCCGGTAATGTTAGTGGTAGCCGAGGAGCTACAAAAGATACTGCAAGTAGGCCTAAGACACGAGCACCTCCTAGGACATATGTCATGCGTACCAGAGAAGATGCCTCAGCACCCGATGTTATTACTGGTACATTTTCTTTACTTGAGACTGATATTACTGCATTGATTGATCCCGGTTCTACGCATTCATATATATGTGTAAAACTTGCATGCGTAAAAGATTTATCTGTTGAACCTACTGAATTTGCTGTTAAAGTCTCGAACCCCTTTGGCCAATCTATTTTGGCGGATAAAATTTGTAAAAATTGTCCACTGATGGTAAGAGGTTATTGTTTCCTGGCTGATTTGATGTTACTGCCATTTGATGAGTTTGATGTGATATTGGGCATGGATTGGTTAACTCAAAGATGATGCAAAGAGTAAATCAGAAATGAGAATATATTGTGTTGAAGTGTCGAATGGTGAATTACTTCGGGTTAAATCCGATCGATGGCAGGAATTATCTGATGTGATTTCCGTTTATTACGGCTCGAGGTATGTCAAAAAGGGGTATGATGCTTTTCTTGCTTATGTATTAGATACCAAGGTATCCGAGTCAAAAATTCAAGCAGTACCAGTAGTATGCGAATTTTTTCGATGTGTTTCGTAAGAGTTACTGTGGTTGCCACCGAAAAGAGAAGTGGAATTTTCTATAGATTTGATTCCGGGGACTACTCCGATTTCTATAGCTCCGCATCCGAATGGCTCCTGCTGAATTAAAGGAATTAAAGACACGATTCACGTGAACTTGTTGATAGAGGTTTTGTCCGATCGAGTCATTCACCTTGGGGTGCTCCGGTTACTTTTGAAAAAGAAAGATGGGTCTTTGAGATTGTGTATTGACTATTGACAACTCAATAAGGTAACTATAAAGAATAAGTATCCGTTGCCCCGGATTGATGATTTGTTTGATCGGTTGAAAGGTGCTCTCAGATTTTCAAAGATTGATCTCCGATCGGGCTATTATCGATTCTGAGTAAAGGAGTCGAGATGTGCCAAAGACAACTTTTCGGAACTGTGCACGGGCATTATGAGTTTCGTTATGCCATTTGGGTTGACTAATGCACTGCAGATTTATGGATCCGATGAATCGAATATTCGCACCGTGCATTAGACAGATTTGTGGTAGTATTCGTTGATGATATTTTGGTTTATTCTCGAGATGAAGAAGAACATACAGACATTTGAGAATTGTGTTGCAAATTCTCGCGAGAAAAGATTATATGCTAAATTCAAGAATGTGAATTTTGGCTTCGAGAAGTGGGTTTTCTTGGACATATTGTATCCATTGAAGGCATCGTGGTAGATCCAAGTAAAATCTCATATTGTCAATTGGAGTCCACCAAGACTATATCCGAAGTTAGAAGTTTCTTGGGTTTAGCTGGTTATTATCGGAGATTTGTACAAGGATTCTCTATGATAGCTTCTCCGATGACTCGATTATTGCGTAAAGATGCAAAGTTCGAGTGGACTGATGAATGTCGATGAGAGTTTCAACCGATTAAAAGATCTATTAACCAAAGATTAGTGCAAATTTCAACCGGGTAAGGAATTTGTTATTTACAAGTGATGCCTCATTAAATGGTTTAGGTTGTGTCTTGATGCAAGAAGGTAAAGTAATAGCCTATGCTTCAAGACAACTTAAACCACATGAAAGAAATTATCCGTACATGATCTTGAGTTAGCCGCTATTGTTTTTGCATTGAAGATATGGCGGCATTATTTGTACGGTGTGAGAAATGTCATATTTATACTGATCATAAAAGCTTGAAATATTTGATGACACGTAAAGATTTGAATTTGAGACAATGCAGTGGCTTGAACGATAAAGGACTATGATTTGATTATTGATTATCATCCGGTAAGGCTAATGTTGTGGCTGATGCTTTGAGTCGAAAATCTTTGTTTGCTTTACGAGTTATGAATACCCGATTGTCACCGATCGATGATGGTTTCAATCATAGCTGAATTGAGAGCTAAACCGACATTTCTACAAAGAAATATGTGAAGCTCGTAAGAATGATGAGAAGTTACAGTTAAACGGGCACAATGTGAGTCGAATCATCGATCTCGAATTTCAAGTTGGCGTTGATGATTGTTTATCATTCGAGGTAGGGTATGTGTACCCAAGAATTGAAACTCATACGAGAAAATTTTACACGAGGCTCACAAAGGTGGTATTATGTCCGTACATCCGGAAGTAATAAAATGTATAATGATTTGAAAAGATGTACTTGGTGGCGGTATGAAACGTGATATTTCCGAGTTTGTATCAAGATGTTTGATATGTCAACAGTCAAAGCGAACATCGTACCTTCGTGGTTACTTCACCAATTACTATACCGAAATGGAAATGGGAAAGAATCACTATGGATTTTGTATCGGGGTTACCGTTGTCTCCGAGGAAAAAGATGCTATTTGGGTGATTGTTGACCGATTGACAAAGTCGACACACTTTATTCCTACGTATGGATTATTCTTTAGATAAACCGGCTGAATTGTACATATCCGAGATTGTCGGGCTACATGGAGTGCCTATCTCCATTATAACGGATAGAGATCCTCGATTTACGCCTAAGCTTCGGGATAAATTGCAAGAAGCTTTGGGTACTCGGTTGTATTTCAAGATCGCATTTCATCCTCGCATGATGGCCAATCTGAGCGTGTAATTCAAGTATTGGAAGATATGCTTCGATGTTGTATACTAGAGTTTGAAGGTAATTGGGAGAGGTATCTACCTTTGATTAAATTTGCTTATAATAACGATTATCATCCAAAGATTAAAATGGCTCCGTATGAAGCTTTGTATGGTAGAAAGTATAGAACACCATTATATTGGACAGAGCTCAGTGAAAAGAAGATACACGGGGTTGATTTGATCCAGGAAACAGAAGAAAAAGTAAAGGTTATTCGGGATAGTTTAAAAGCAGCTTCCGATCGCCAAAAATCATATGCCGATCTTAAACGAAAAGAGATTGAATTTCAGGTCGGTGACAAGGTATTTCTGAAAGTGTCTCCTTGGAAGAAAGTTCTCCGGTTCGGTCAAAAGGGTAAATTGAGTCCAAGATTTATCGGGCCATATGAGATCATAGAAAGAATTGGACCGGTCGCTTATCGGTTGGCATTACCACCAGAACTTGATAGAATCCATAATGTTTTTCATGTGTCTATGCTACGACGATATCGGTCAGATCCTTCACATGTTATTTCTCCGACAGAAGTGGAGATTCAACCGGATATGAGTTACAGTGAAGAACCGGTCAAGATATTGGCACGGGAAACAAAGGAGCTTAGAAATAAAAAAATAAATTTGGTGAAGGTATTGTGGCAAAACACGGGATCGAGGAAGCGACATGGGAACCGGAGGAGGCAATAAGGAAACAATATCCAAACCTCTTTACTGGTAAGATTTTCGAGGACGAAAATCCTTAAAAGGGGGGGAGAGTTGTAATGGCCTAAATTCAAGATTATCGGAATAATGGTTTCGCAACCATAAATCCGATTTAAATAGAAATTTATTTCAATATGTTTGCATGAGTCTTTATATGATAGGAAATATTTTTATAAATATTTATAAAATGTTAGTAATGTGGTATTAAACTTTCGTTAGAAAATTTTAACGTTTGGGTAGGTAATTAAATGAAAAGGACTAAATTGAAATGAAAGTAAAAGTTGAATTATAGATTAAAAGAAATTATGAAGGACCAAAATGGTAATTATGCCATTTTGTAAAGATGAGGCGGTTTATTGAAGAAAATCTGAGATTTTTAAGTATATTATTATATTATATTATATTATATTATATTATTATATATATAAAGAAAGGAGAGATAGAAACAGAAAAGAAACAGAGAGCAAACGTGAAAGAAGAAAGAAAAAGAAAAAAGAAAGAAGAAAAGGAAAATTAAAAGTTTGAAGCTTGGAGTTTAATTTGGTAAGTTAATTTAGTCCTTTTTCTTTTAATTTTGATGCTTTATAAGTTTTAGAACAAAGTTTTGATGAATTTAAGTTGAAGTTTTTGAAGTTTTAGAGTTTTTGAATATAGCATATGATGAATAAAATGATGAATTAGTGGTTTAATTGAAAGAATTTGAAGTTAGAATTGGGTAAAGGATTTAATTGTAAAAAATAAGCTATAACAAAACTGTTTTGGACAGCAGCAGTAGAGTAAGTTTGAAAAATCACTAAAATTCGTAGAAGTGGAATTAGAAGTTGAATGAGATATGAAATTAAAGCTTATTGAGTCTATTTTCATATGAAAGAAACATGGAAAGCAAAGGAATTCTGTAATTTGAGATATTTATATTTTTGTAAGACTGGTTCAGAGGGATTTCAGGATCCCCTGTTCTGACTTTGAAAAATCATAAAAATTGGAGAAAAATAATTAGGGGCTTAACTTTATATGTTTAGAATCCTGAATGAGTCTATTTTCAAATGAAATAAATAAGAAGGTCATATGAATTCTGTACGAAGAGTAATTTGATTCGTAGTGAAGAGAGGTCAGAACAGTCAAACAGTAAAACAGGGGAAACTTTAAGAATAATCTGGTATTGATTGGACATACCAAAAATTCTGAAAATTTTATGGGAAGAAGATATGTGAGTCTAGTTTCAGGTAAAATTAACGGTTCTTCATTTGGAGCTCTGTAGCTCGAGAAATAAATAATTTAGTGACTGTGACTCAAGTAGACAGCTTTGACTAAGCTAAAAATAATAATAGAATTATAGAAAATGCTACATGTGAACATGAAATGTATTGAATTGATGATTGACTTTATTTATTTAGATCCGAAAACTCAAATAAATAAAAAGCTAGATCGAGGAAAGGAAAAAGTCCCGGATTAGTAGATTTTATAAACGAACTAGTATCGAGGTAAGTTCATGTAACTTGAATTATATTCTTAAATGCTTGAAATGTATGGTATTGATGTGAATATGATTTGAATTCTCATTATATGAAAATTGATGATACATTGGTATATTTGATTAAAAAAAAAAAGAAAGAAATCCCGGTTGAATGAAAGGAAAATTCGATGGATCTCTAAAAAGGAATTGACGGTAAAAAGGATCTAGCCCGGACGGGTGATCCTATCCTGATATAGCCCTCCCGAAGAATATGTGGAAAATGGATTTAGCCCGGACGGGTAATCCGAATTAGGGTCTGAATTTAGCTTTGGACTGGTAATTCGAGATCCAAGCTCATTAGAGTAATTGTCGCTGCGAGGATTTAGCTTTGGACCGTAATCCCGACAATACTCTATGAGTTTATATTACAGGATTTAGCCTGGACTGTAATCCTCGCCAGAAAGATGAGGTTCGCGAGTGTGCTCTCTCAAATGAAAATGTGCGCACATGAATATGAATTGACGGACCCGATTTGTACACAAAAGTGTACCTCTGAAAATCCATCGAAACTTCGAGTAATTCAACGGGATAAATATGGAAAAATAACAAGGAAATGAAAATCATAGTATTGATGAGCTCATCAATCATGGTGTGTATATTATTGATATATGGAAATTAATGAACTAACTTGAATGTTAAGCTTGTGCATGTTAGGGTATTAATGCATTGAATGGATATATGAATGCTTATTACATTGTATTGAAAATATTAGGTAAGTATAATTCTTGTTACATGGGCTTACTAAGCACATAGTGCTTACTCTGTTTTCCTTTCCCTTGTTTTGTAGTGTTAAGAGCTCGGAGGTCGAATCGGTGGGAGACTCATCACACTATCAACCCCAGTATTTCGGTATTTAAAGAAATTTTAGTTTGGAAATGAATGGCATGTATAAGCTAATAAAATAAATGTTAATAATGAAATGAATATAAGGTTAGCCAACGATATGGCTTATGTGTTGAAGTTATTTTATAAATATGCATGAATTTTATTTTGAAAATATGTTGAATTAGAATGGTTTCGGTTAAAAAAAAAAAATTTGTAAACTCTGGTAATGCCTCGTACCTTATTCTGATAACGAATACAGGTAGGGGGTGTTACATAGAACGTTAGGATGCAATAATTTAAGTCTTCGAATTCCAGATTATCCCAAAATTCTCAAAACTCATGCATTGAGATTTTGAAAGGGTATTTCATTATTTGGGATCAAACGGAAAATCGAAACCCAGCACGTTAGGGCACAATCTCCCGAATTTCCAAACACGAAATATTGCCTTGTTTTTTAATTTAAGAAAATATGAATGAAATCTTAAAGGATATTCAATTATTTGGTCAAACAAAAAACTGAAACCCAGCACGTTAAAGCACGATCTCTCAGATTTCTAAACACGAAACATTGCCTTGTTTTTAATTTGAGAAAATATGGATGAAATTTTGAAAGGATATTTAGTTATTTGGTCAAACGAAAAATCGAAACCCAGCACGTTAAGGCACGATCTCTCGAATTTCCAAACACGAAACATTGACTTATTTTAGAATTAAGAAAACACGGATGGAATCTTAAAAGGATATTCGGTTATTTGGTCAAACGGAAAAATGAAACCCAGCACGTTAGGGCACGATCTCTCGGATTTCCAAACACGGAATATTGCCTTATTTTAAAGCTTTGAACAAACCGATTTTTTTGTTTTTTGTTTTTAAATAAACGGTGTTAAAACATAACTTTTTAAGCGAGTAAAATGCGATCGAATAATAGCATACAATGCAAAGTAATTATTAACAAGTGAAATGCTACACAATTAAATCGCAAATGGCAAATAAAGATAAAATAAGAATTATAATACACATAATAGCAATGATCACCGAACATAAAATTAATGATAGACAAGATAATTTAAAATGAAATACATTGGTATAAAATGAAATACATTGTTATTATATCCAGATTCATTAGTTGCACAAGTTTTTAGAGCGAAGTACTATTCGAATAGTAATTTTCTCAATTCCCGTTTGGGGAATTCATGTTCCTATGTGTGGCGAAGTATTTGGGCATCTAAGGATATTTTGCAGCGGGGTTTGATATGGAGAGTGGGAACGGGTCAGGGTATTTCGATCAGTGAAGATACGTGGATTCCAAATTACAGTAATGGTAGATTAATGTCCAGATTTGTTACTTTGCAGAGTGATAGAGTAGCAGAATTAATTAACAGTAATAACAGAGAATGGGACAGAGAGGTGATTTTGAATACCTTCCCAGCTTGGAGTGGTGAACCATCAGGAGAATTTTCTGTAAGGAGTTCCTATAAACTATTACAAAATGTGGATCCTACAGCTTACGCTTTACAAAGTAACTATAGAGACTTTTACAGAAAGTTATGGCGAATAGATCTTCCAATAAAAATTAAAATCTTCATATGGAAGTCCTCTTGGAACTACTTGGCTACAAAAGCAAATATGTTGATCCGTAGACTTGCAGCCAATAGTTTATGTCCTCACTGTGGGATGGTAGAGGAAAACATGGTAGAATGTGCCCTGTTTCAGAGGAGGTATGGAGGAATCTGTTAGCTCTGGATTTATCATTATTCACTCAGGAAGAGTTTGGTGATTGGCTTACCATGGTGCTGCTTTCTCTGTCATTAGAACCGTGTCGTATTTTCCGTGTAACAATGTGGGCTATCTGGGGAGATCGTAACTCTCGCATACATGATAAAACAAGAAAATCAGGTCAGGAGACTGCACGTTTTGTTATCAGTTATATCAAAGAGCTTGATGGAATTAAAAAATCAACCCAACATACCACTGCTATGGACATCAAATGGAGACATCCTTCGGATCAGGAAGTCAAGATTAACTTTGACGCGGCTTTTGATGCAAAGAATCGACGCTCGGCGTCTGGGGTTGTCGCAAGGGACAGTGCTGATCGAGTTCTCGTTTACGCAATGCACGTTCATCGAGGTCGAATCTGCGTCACATCGAAGCGATTGCATGCCGACGAGCGACTCAAATCGCACTCGACATGGGAAGAGAACATATTAGTATTGAAGGCTATTCATTGACAATCATAAAGAAATGTAACTAGAAAGATCTTGACAAATCACAGATTGGGGCTTTCATTCATGATATTCAAAGGCTGAAGAACAGGGGTAGCAGATTAAAGTTTGCATATATTCCAAGATTATCAAACAAACTTGCACATTTACTGGCAACAGAGACATTAAAGAGGAACGAGGGACTTTACCTGCTGAATAGTGTTCCACAATTTGCAGAGATTCAGATGAGGGATGATAGCATTCGGGAGCCGGATTAAGAGGAAGAAATGGGAAAGGAAAGAGGGGTTTCTTGCAAAATGAAATAAAATAATTAAAGAGATCAGTTTATCCCCTCGGTAAGGAACCATCGCCATTAATGCTATAAGGACTGAAAGGGAAGTTTTTGGCCAGGCGAAAAGACTGCTCATTGGGCGTGGCAGGTGTCAGTTTTTTTTTGAATTTTAAATTAGCTTTCTAGAGATTTCTTTACATTGGTTTTAATTGGTTTTTTTCATTTGGTTTTTTCAGTTACTGTTTCTGTCTGGCCCAATCACCTTACAATTTGTTTTTTCATAATACCTGATGAATAAAGCCCAATTTGATTTATTGTAAAAAAAAAAAACACTATAAAACGAAAAATAAAATACATACAAGCATAATATATGTAAAATATATTCGAAATAAACTACTTAATATGTAAAAAATTTCTAAAATAATAATACATATAAATGTTTAGAATAAGTAAAATATGTAGAATTATTTTAAATTAATAGTAAAACAAACTTCAATAAACATTATATTAAAACAAGTTAGAATACATAATATATATAAATAATTTAAAACGGATAGTATATAAATATATTTTATCATATTAAAAAATAGTTTAAAACTAAATAAGTAAATGAATTAAACTTAATAAAAATGCGAAGATTGTGTATGAAAACCAAAAGGTACCTAATTGGAACGAAACAAAATTAAAAGACTGTTTTACAATAAATAAAATCCTTTAAATATGCACAAAGGTCAAATTGGAATACGGGTAAATAGTTGAGGATTAAATCAGAAATATTTCCAAAACCCAAAACGCAGCATTCAAGTCGGACTAAGTTGAAAACGCGCTTAAATTATAGAGACTAATTAAAAAAAACAAATAAAAAGCACCTAGGATCTAATCAAGTAACGACGCAGGAAAAAGGGGACTAAATGCGCAAATTGTCCATCACCGCGGAAATGCGCGGGTCATGTGGATACCGGGTCGGGTCAAGTTGAACCGAGCCTATACAGCGTCATTTCACGCAGTTTTAAAAGGCTACTAAAAGCCTAAAAACCATCCGAAAATCGGCCCTCCCCCTCTTCTTTTTCGAAATCAAAACCCTAAACCCCATATGTTTAATCTCTCAGCAGCAGAAGGGAAAAAAAAGCAAATTCGGCCACTTCGACGCCATGATAATCGGCGATAAGTGATCGATTCTAGATCCTTTTCAAGCTAGACCCGAAGGCTTCGACGTTCCTTATCCCAAAAATTCACTTTTCGAAGGTACCCCCCTTTTCTTTAGTTCTCAAATGGACAGAAACATGCCGAAAGAGAAAGAAAAAAAATGAAAGCAAAAAGAAATTTTCAAACAACCTTTCGATATTTTCTTCTGCTTTTGATTCAATCTTTTTTTTGTGTGTATTGATTCGTAACTCGTAAAAAATCGTAACCCTTTACAATTGATTGCTTTGGCCTTATAGCCGAATTTTAGGAATAACCAGAAAAAAGAAAAATCTCTATTCTGTTACATTTTTGTTGTACTATTTCCTTTGCATTCTTCCTTCTTTTCCGCAGGTTGTGACACAACGGAGGCCGTATGAGTGACGTGGAAGAGTCATGCGAGTGGAGGCTACTCGAGGGTTCCAGAAACTTCTCTGTTCGGGCCCTATTCTGGTACGGCGCTATGGAGGCTATTGTGGCGCGAAGTAAACTTCAGAAACCCTAAGGGTTTCTGAGAAGGAAAAAAAAAATTAGACATCGGGCTTTCTTCAATTTGGGTCAAATTTGGGCTGACATTTTGGGCTTGTAATACTAGACATTTATTAATGGGCATTGGACTGTTAATTTATTGAGTCTAAAGGACTGATGTAAATGGACTGTTTTTGGACCTATTATTTTATTTTGGATTTATTATGGTTTAATCTATTTTTTTTATTTTGTTTTTTGGTTAAAAATGGGCCCGGGCTAAAATGGGTTTTTACATATGTCATAGCCACTAAAACAATATGTGGTAGAGCCACTAGAGCTGCACTTCCTCCAAACATTAAACCTAACCCATGCAACATGATATGAATGCAATGTATTACAAGTATAAACAGTATAAATAAAATCACATAAACAATATTTAACCACAATCAAGAGTATAACGATAATTTTATCCACTAAGGGTATTTCGATAATTTACCCACCAAGGGTAATTCGGTAATTTACTCACTAAGGGTAATTCGGTAATTATGCCCTTTAGGGGTATTTTAGTAATTTACCCTCTAAGGGTATTTCGGCTTTTAACCGATTCACAGATCATAGCATTTACAGAACAAGCAGGAGTGTGAGATTACACATCTTGATTACGAGTGTGCCGCCAACCCTTTAGCACCGATCCTTGTTTCACCGGGTTTTGCTAAGTCCTTTCTGAATACCAGTGAAGATTAAGAATCCCTAAAATTATCCTGCGATACAAAGCACCCTAACAGGAAGAAACGAGATAACGATGCGATTGGGCCTAGGGCCCATTTTCGGCCCAAATGAGCCCACGCGCTCGTGTGGCCCATTTAGCCCAAATCTAGCCACAGATATAAGATTCACATTGACCAGTCCAATATCTACTACACAATCATACAATTTATTCATATGGGCCCACTTAGCCCCTTTCGGCCCATCGTTGCCCAAACAACCTAAACCCACAAGAATACCCATGGTAGCCTCAACTATTGTGTCGAAGCTCCCACACGTGCGCTCGCACGCTCGTGTGGCTACCAACGACGTGTGACCGGTATTTCGGTATTTACCGCTCTACAGCTAAAGTAGGGCGAAATACACACCTGATAGGAATCTGGAGTTAATCCGCGCTCCGAACACTCCTATGGCCAAACGGCAACCAATGTGTGCTTACTCTCCTCATAGATCACTCTATTTAAAGCCAGCTTCTCATCTTCCCTCATGCTAGCTTCCCGATGTGGGATCCTCCATTCAGCAGAGTTTAAATCCAACACAAACTCTGGCCATCCAATCTGCAAAATAAACACTCCCTTACTTGACATGAGATTCGAACCCTTGCCCTCTTCTATGCTCCAGACACTACATGCCATCACAACACAAGCTCCTTTTGTGTCTTAAAACATGCGCAACTAAATATAAGTCAATGGGCCAAAGTCTAAGTTCATTTAAAAAAGAAATCCAAAATGAAATGCAAACGCCAAGGCTTGAACCTTGGACCCCTTGCTTCCTTGTGTGGTGTCACTTCCTTGTCTCCTATGTGGCGCCATTTGCCACTAGACCACAACTCCTTTTGTGTCATTTTCTCCACATTTTATTCTTAAAGCCTACCTTCTAACTTCTAGGGTATTATTCTGTAACATCCTGGAAATAAAGGTTCTGCATTTAATATGTGTGGTATGTATGCTATGCTCTGTGTGCTAATTTGGTGTGTTTTGGGGTCCAGGGAAGGCCCGGGGTTAAGCCAGGGCCTTGGAAAAATTTTTGTTTTTAAGCCTTGTTAGGGATAGCCAGCTGAGGCAGGACTTAATGTTATTCTCTTGTGTTTTGTTGACACAAAGAATGATGTGGTAAAGTGGCAAGGAGACGCCACTTAAGGTGCAGGTAAGTGACGCCTCAGGAGAGCAGTGAGGGAGCAAGTTCGAGTCGCGTGATTTGCCTTTTTGGAGTTATTTTTTACGTTAGGATGGGAGGTGGTGGAGTTCGGCTAGGACACTTCAAGGGGGAGTGTTGAAAGGGTCAAACAATTCGAATGTATGGCCATGAGAGAAAGGGGGAGTTTGAATCATTCAAACTGATTCAAATGTGGGATGGAGAGAAAAGGGTGGAGGAAATTATGGGATTTGGAGAGAGGGAGAGTGGTGGCCGAATTGTGGAAAGGTGGGAGGTCAGCTTGTGCGGTTTAAGCTTAGTGATAGGGGCCGAATCTCCTTTTTGCTTTTGGTTCATAGATGTGGCATTTTCGGTCAACTAGGGGAGGTGCCAAAATTTGTGTCTTCCAAATAGGTGCTTGAAGTTACTTTCTCTCATTTTTGGTTCTTCCATTTTGTTCTCTTTCACTATTGGTCATTGCCAAACCTCCTTTCTAATTCTTTTTCTTTTCACATCGTTTCATTTGTGCCAAATAAGGTTACCTTTTTTTCATCCCATTTGTTCTCTTGACCGAATCATCTCCTTCAACCATTCACTTTTGTTGACACCCTAATACCTTAGCCGAATCTTCCTCCTCCTGTTCTCTTCTTCTTTTGTCACTTTATTATAATTGTTCCTGCACAGCTTATTCCTTGTGTTTCAAACTATAGTTCTTCTTCTTCAAAGTTTTGTTTTCTTTCTCTCATAGTCGAAACACCTATTTGCTTCAACTTTTTTTCTATTTTCTTCTAAAGCCGAATACCCCTTGTGTGTTTATTTCTTTCCCTGTTCTTGTTTCAGAGGAGTGCCGTTACCTTTCTCCCAACCTTCTCAATCGGTTCCTTCCTGTTAAGTGGTAAGTGTCTTCTTCTTTCTCGATTCTTTCTTATTCTCCTGCTGGTTGTTAACCGATGGGGTTAATCTTGTACTGAGGTTCTTTGGCCGAATGTAGGGGAGCCTCCTTTTCATATTCTTTCTGCATCTAGTCAGTGTTTGAAGGGCTCTAGGGGGACAATTGGTCGATCAAGGTAAGGGGCTTATACCATTCGTTTGGCTGAAAGGCCACTCCTCCTAATCTATACTTTGGAGAGCCAAATCTGATTTGGTAAATGTGTAGGGACTTCGGCGACTCCTTAATCCAAGCTTAGTAGCCTCCGGGTTCTGTCGATCTAGGTAAGAAATCTTTCCATTTTGAGCGTATATCCTTATTTTCTCTGCTTCAATGCCTTAACCTGGTCTTCTGACCAAGATCGTTTTCATGGAATCAAATGCCAGCCAAGCGTCGTGCAGTATCAGCGGTGCGAGACTGGCCACCGGGTTGTGGGCCAGCTTCAGAGCAAGATAGGCAGATAGCCGTCGTCTCTACTAACGAGAGTGTCGACATAGAAAGCATAGTATTGCGTGTTATCAGATGTGTAAATATTCACACTCTACTATTAATATGTGTTATTAATTGTTTGGGCTGAAAAGCCGAAGTGACTGAATGGAAAGTCGTTAAACCCTTGTGGGTAAAGCTGGGGATACCAGGTAAGTATCCATAACATTCTATTAATGGGTATGAAAATGTATGCTGTAATCTGTCACTATGATGAGAGCATGTGCATTCATTTGATTTGTATGTTCTGCATGGGTTTGGGTTATGATGCGAAAGGGGAAGTATTTGAGACTGTCACGATGGAATGGTACCACGAGTGGGTTGGCCCCACATATATCTGATTCAGTGACCATGTCTCGATGGCTTGGTGCCACGGTGGTTAATACCACGTATATACGATTTAGTGACTCGTCCCAGTGGTTTGGTACCACAGTAGGTTAGCCCCATATACATTCATCAAGGATTGTCACAGTGGTTTGGTACCACGGTGGGTTGGCCCCACGTATGTTAATAGTGACTCTATCACGGTGGTCTAGAACCACGAGTGGCTTGGTGCCACATATATAAGGTGTGTAGCAGATGGAGGGTTGATTGTAGAAATCCCCACGGTGTGATGGGCTGGTACGGGAGTGTGTAGAGGATGGAAAATCTAGGTTGGGTTGGGGCACATTACATTCATATTTTTGGTATGCTATTTTGAGTGGGCTAAGGCCCAATGTGCGATCTTGGGCTTGAAGCCATTTATGTGACTTAAGGGGATTTACACACTGAGTCTTGGTGACTCACCCCTCTGCTTAATTTGCAGGTAATCAATAGATCATGAATCTGGGAGTTGAGGCGGACTCATGGAGGCCATAAAAAAATATTTCTTTTCGTAAACCCGTTTCCTTTCTACAAATTATTTAAATTTGGGATTTTTGGTTATGTAATAAGGCCTTCTTAAGTTAACGTCTGATTTTTATTATTTACTATTTATTTAAGATTTGACATTATTATATTTTAACCTGAAATTTAAGATGGAGTTTCCAAACATAAGAACAAAAGAACAACCGTTTCTCTCAAATGCCAACAAAGATAACAAATGATCGTTTAACTCAATTCGCAAATTTTTCTTAAACTGCAAACCCCTGTTTTCAAAACATCACCGAAATCGAAAAGTTTTCAAACTTACGGTATTTTCCTAAATTCAACCAAATTAGCTTTTACTTTACCCTGTGACATACCAGATCTGGTCGTGACGTTTAGATAGGGTTTGGGTTTTTACATATTCAACTAAAACCAAAATTTTCCTAAAGCCCATGTTTGAACCTGGGACTTCATAGAAGCCCCCTAACCTTCCAAAATCACTCACCTAATAGGTCCAACTTGCATTAGTGCCGTTCTCTTGTTCTCAAAAATTTTAAACGCTCCCATGCCCAAGGCCCAATGGGCCCAATTCTACTAGGCCCAATTTCAGGGCGTTACATTTGGTATCGATACCTCTACTTTAAACCATTATATTCTCACTGTTATGCCTACAAAAGGTTTCTGAACAACCTCCAATCACAAACCAAATTGTAGGGAATGCCTGTAAATAATTTAAAATGCCTCAAATGAGTTTAATATGATTGAAATGAAGAGTAAAAAGTGAAATCAAATAAAAAGTAACTCAATTTCCAAATGTGACATCCATTGCTCAAGTTATTGTTTTAATCAAGGTGTGAAAATAAAATGTCGGTATTTAAAATATATATTGCAAAGTAAATATAAATAAAAATAAAGAACACAGAGATTTTACGTGGAAACCCTTTCGGGAAAAAACCATGGGCAAAGGAGAAGAAAATTCATTATGTCAAATTCGAATAATTATAAGAGGAATAGACTATGTCTATTTATAGGCTTGTAAAGCCATATTCTAATAGGAGTGTAGTAAGATTGAAACACCTTATTCTAATCAATATAAAATAGATGGTGTTTAATAAGGTTTAAAAAAAACCTTATTCTAAAATAAAATAAAAGAAGTATAGTTCTATATGGATTTAACTTTTATTTTATTTTACCACTGTATTTTATTTAAATAAAGATTCGGGTCACTTAATTCTAACAATTTTAATCAGGGTAAGGGGTGTTACACATGCCATCAATGACATTTCAAATCTAAAATCCTAAAAGACCAACATCGGCACCAATGGCTTCTTCCAACCAAAGTGGAGACGAATTTTTTAAATCCAAAATACAGAAGTACCAATCGACAATGCTTCGAACCAACATGCCACTGGGCCTTTTTATCTCTTCTTCCTTCGGCGCTCGACAAGTTATTATAAAGAGATTGATTGAAAATAGATTAAATGAGTTTTGTTGGAATGGTTGATTATAGGTTTCTTTTTATTTTGGTTGTATCAAGTGATTTGAAAATTTTGAAGCATCTACTTTTTATTTTCAGTGTTTTTGATTTAGGGTTGAGCTTTTAAGATCTATGGGCAAAAACTGAAACGGAGGATTGATTGTGTTCATCAAATTTGGGATAGAGACTTTTGGTTTTTGTTCATTTTTTATTACTTTTAATTGAGATTGAAACTTAAATAAATTTTCAATTTTCATTCATCAATTTCTTGAATAAGAATATTAAGTGTTTAAAATTTCCAATGTTTGATTGAATTAAGTGGTTTAAATAAAATTTTCAAACAAAGTTTTTGCTCAATTTCAGTTTCATATTTCATTCGTCAATTTGAGACTTATTTTTTTCTTTTTAATTTTTATTGTTCATCAATGAAACTTGTAACAACCCATTTGTGCCCCAGCCCAAACAAACAAAAACAAAATAATAATCAATGTCCAGTTTTATTTTACAGTCTGTTTACAAAACTAATAACCCAGTGGCCCAATACTAACCCACTACCTGAGGCCCAATTACACCCGAAAAGAGACCCAAACCTACACGGCCCAAAAGGGCCCAACACTAAATCAGAAACCAAGGGTTTCTGAAACCCTAGGTTTCCCTCGCGCTACAAGCACCCAACGCAGCCCCGACACTAGCCTTTCCTCGCGCCGCAATCAGTGCGCAAATAGTGCTCCGTCGCCGGATTCCTCGTCGTTGACTTGTAAAAAAGGAAAGAACACAACAGCAAAATGGAAGAAAATGGCAAGAAACAAAGAGGACAAAATCTTTTCTTTTTTTTCATTACTTTCGGGGCTATAAAAACCCCAAATACAATCTGTAAAACGAACAAGATACGCATATATACAAAGAAAAACAGACAAGCAAAGGTTTTTTTTCTTTTCTTTCGAATCTGTGTTTCTTTTTAAATTTTTTTGTTCTTTTTCTTTTTTACAAATATTAAATTTTATAATAATATATAAAAAAAGAGAAAAAAAAACTACCTTTTTTTCGAAGTTTGAATGCCGGAGCCTTGCCGGAAATCGCCTGGGCAGAGAATTCTGGAGAGCCCCTCTTTTTTTTTTTTGAAACAGAATGGAAATGAATTTTTTTCAGGAAATTTGGCCTTATATACGGATTGAAAATGGCGTCGTTTTGCTTATGGCCTTTAAATGCCAAAACGGCGTCGTTTTGCTCTTAACCGACCCGATCCGACCCGACCCGCCTCAGGATCCGCGTGTTTTCTATGGAAGGGCTAATTGCACTTTTAGCCCTTCCGCTTTTTTATTGATTTACGATCACATTTTTTTATTTACAATTTGGCCCTACATTTTATTTCGACTTCAATTAGGTCCTTTCTAAAGCGCAGCGTTTTGGAGGAAGGGGAAATTTTCCCCTTTAGTCCCTCCATATTATTCGCGCATTCAAATAGGTCCCCTTTTTATTTATTTATTATTTTTTTAGATTTGCCCCAAAATTTTATTTTTTTAATTTAATTTCGCCCTTTTTCTTTTCCTTTATTATTTTGCTATTATTATTACTTTTGTTATAGCTACTATTATTTCTCATTAGTATTATTAATTTTAATATTATTACTATTATGTTATTATTAATACTATTTTTATTTTACTATTATTTTTATTATCATTATCATTACTATTAATATTATTATTACTGTTATTATTATTAATTTACTATTATAATTATTATTTTAATATTAATACCACTATGTTTTTTTATTTTTTTATTTCTAATTAATTTTTATAATTTTTATTATATTCATTAGTATTATTTTTTTATTATCATTACTATTTATATATATATTGTTGTAGTTATTATTATTATTTCTATTTATCAACATTATTATTGTTATTTTTATTATTTTTATTACTTTTATTATTACTCATATTTTTTTTACTATTTGTTTATAAATAACTTTTATTATCATTGTTATTGTGTTTGTGTTACTATTATCCTTATTTTATTATTATTTTTCTTATTATGTTATATAGTATTTATTTATTTATTAGTTCACCATTAGCTTCCATTTTTGCTATTGTTTTCTGATATTTTCTCGTAATTTACTTTACATTTCTTCATAAAATCATATCATTTTTTTACCCGATTTTCAAAATACGCAAATGCTCTGCATTTTAAGATTCGAAAGAAATCGTACCCTAACTCATTGGGTCTCGATTTTTCTCATCGAATCTAAAGAACTTGTTATTTTCCTTCTAAAATCAAGGCACATGGGCTAAATAAAAACTTATTCTCGGGAATTCAAAAATGTTGTGTCCTAATGCATTGGATGTGACATTTCGTCATCTCAAGATAAGGATTTTAAAAAACAAGACAATGTTTCGTGTTTGGAAGTTCAGGAAATCGTGCCCTAACATGCTGGGTTTCGATTTTCCGTTCGTCCAAATGACTAAATATCCTTTTAAGATTTTGACCGTGTTATCTTAACCTCAAAAATAAGGCAATATTTCATGTTTGGAAATTCGAGAAATCGTGCCCTAACGTGCTGGGTTTCGATTTTTTTTTTCGTTTGGCCAAATAACGGAATACCCTTTTAAAATTGCAATGCATGAATTTTGGAAACCATAAAATGATCTTGGTGTCAAGGGTTTGAAACATCGCATCCTAACATGCCAGATGTAATATTTCATTTTTTCGGAACAAGAGAATTTCGATATCCAATTCGAATTATCCAAACATTTTCTAAAGAATCCGTATTTTAAAATCTTTTCTAATTTTTGACATTAGGACATTAATTAATCAATTAGGTACCAATTTTTGGGCATTACGAGGGTGCTAATCCTTCCTCGTGCTTAACTGACTCCCGAGCCCGTTTTTCTCGAATTTTGTAGACCAAAATCATTATAAATCAAAATGTTTTTTAAATGATTGATTTCAAGGTGACCCGATCACACCTAAGCAAAAAAAGATCGATGGCGACTCCATTTTCCTTTTTAAGGTTGGCCCGTTTTCCCAAACAAAGCTTAAAAATGGTTTCAAAAGCTTGGCGACTCCACTGGGGACCATAATCAGAGAGTCAAGCCATAAATTGATTATTTTTGTCCTTTTATCGAAAATTAAAATTTAATTTTGATTCTTTCACCGCATGAGTTTGTGTCGTGTCATATGCTTGTTATGGTTTGAGTCTCATAGGGTACTCTTGCATCATATTGCATGACCGTTGTGGTCACACCTTTTAAGTGGGAGTGAGAAACTATGCCTTCGTGAGGTTTTCACCTCCGCATAGCCATAGGGAAATGTATTCCCCAGAACTGAACTCGATCCATATGAGCCTATAATGGGTGAGGATCGAGGAATCTGCTGGTTCAGGTACCTCAACTTTAGAGCTAAACCACAAGTAGAAAACTTAAGGGCTTACCCTAAGTAGAACTATGTCAAACCCTAGTGGTCACCCAGATAGGTGCCCTATCTTGTTATTTATTTCTCTTGTGCTAACGTATTCTCTTTTGTTTTGATTGCATTGCATTTACATCATAGAAAAGAGGTGTTGATTTAAATTCGATTGCTAAATAGAAGAGTTTGTCATGAGAAAATGGATTTCTTAATAAAGTGGATTATAATACGGTTGTCCAAATATGGTCCAAGTAAATACAACAAGAGAAGACTGATAGTTCGTGAAGGAATACAAGACTTTATTACCCAAGGATTCAAGCTGACAAAGACTATTCGAAAATCACCACGTCTCTGTTTTCTTGAAGAGGCTAACAAGCATTGTGAGGATAAGTGAGGAATGAGTCGTAGCCAAAGCAAAAAGGAGCCAGTGAAGGCATCTATTAGAAAGTTCACGAGATTGGACCTTAATATTTGGATAAGAAGAAAGGAATCAATGTCTTTGCTTGGAATATGAGAGAAAGACCGTATAAATATCCATTTTATGTAAAGGAATTTATTTTCTAGAAAAGTTGTTCTAATGGAATTGAATTCAAAATCAACGCCTCTCTTTCTTTTTGCATTCATTTCATGCATTTGCATTACATCACATCATATGCATTTAAGTCCATAGAAAGACCTAATTAATTGAAATTATTATAGAGAGAGAGATAGAGAAAGAGAGAAAGAATGAAAGAAAAATCTAGAAACTAAACACCGTTACGATACTCGCGCTAAGACGAAAGATATAGATTAAAGACTTGAACAATTTCAAAGAGACATGCAAGACCAGATGCAAGAGCAATTGGCAAAGATCTAACAAGATATGAGGGAACAAATGATGGAAGCCTAAAGGAATATGATGGCTCAAATGGCTCAGCTACTGAACAAGGCGATGGACAAAGGAAAAGGGCCCATGACTAATGCTGGAGAAGATAATGAAGACTATCCTCTGGGTTTCACCCCACCACATGCACAGATACAGCATGAGGTGCATCCTCAAAGGCCATCTGTCACGATTAGACCTCAACAAGGTCAAGCTGATACTGGAGTGCCCATAAACTTCCAAGTTGGCTCAGGATCTAAACCAGGAGATAACCTAGCTAATCCTGTTATCCCTGATTCGGATATAGTAGAGAGAGAAGGGGCAAGAACTGAATTGCCAAGGCAGTTAGAGGACCGTTGTAAATGGTTGGAAGAAAAATTCAAGGCCTTAAAAAATGCTGATAACTACAATGGAATTGATGCCCAGGACCTGAGTTTGGTCCTAGATTTGGTACTTCCTCACAAGTTTAAAATGCCAGAATTCGAGAAGTACAACGGGACTAGCTGCCCTGAAACTCATATTACCATGTTCTGTAGACGGATGACTGGATATGTTAATAATGATCAATTGCTCATCCACTGCTTCCAAGATACTTTGGGGGGCAGCATCCAAGTGGTATAATCAACTAAACCGTGCTAGGATTAATTCGTGGAGAGACCTAGCGCAAGCATTTATACTGATGTCTGATCATGTGACGGACATGACCCTGCATGCATTACCTTACAGAACATAGAGAAAAAAAATCAAATGAAAGTTTCAGGCAGTATGCGCAAAGATGGAGGGAAGTGGCCCTATAGGTCCAGCCGTCGCTTTTAGAAAAGGAGGCCACAATGCTTTTTATCAATACTTTAAAAGCCCCATTCATTAACCATATGTTGGGAACCACCACCATAAGCTTTTCAGATATAGTAATGTCTGGCGAGATGATTAAAAATGCGGTAAAGAGTGGGAGGATAGACACGGGAGAAAGCGCCAAAAGATCAGCCCCGAGAAACAAGGAAAATAAAGTGAGTATCCTAAGCATGCATCCCAAATCAGTTACAGTAGGCCAGCCGAGGGATGTAACCACTAGCTATCAAGGCTCTTCAAGGTGAGAATCTAATTCGAGGCCAAATACAGAAAAGCTCCAGTTCATACCCATCCCGATGACATATAAGAAGCTGTATTAGAATCTTTTTGATGTGTATGTGGTGTCTACGTCCTACTCAGAACCCGTGCAACCTCCTTTCCCAAAATGGTATAATGATAATGCCCAATACGAGTACCACGCGGGAATAACAGGTCACTCAATTAAAAACTGTACTACGTTTAAAAAGTTGGTCGAAAGGTTCATTAAAATGGGAATTGTGAAGTTTGATGTTTCATCAGAACATGATCACTTTAACGAGGCAGTAAATGCGATAATTGAAGAAGGAGACAAGAAAGTTGCGACTCATTGAAGAAATCAAAAACGAAGAGGGAATAGGGGAACAAAGTTTCCAAGCCCTTGTATACTTGGGAGTGTTTTGAATAATTGGGACTGTGGAAAAGATCCCTGTATTTTTAGAGCTAATCTAGAGTAATATTCAAAAGACGCTTGTTGCCTTAAGCCTAGAGGTAATAAGAATCCTTTTGTGAAATAGGCTCGTGTCCAAAATCTTTATTTCAATAAAATGTATCTTTTTAAACAAATATTCTTTTATTCTTTCCATGTATAGATTCTTTTATTTTTGGACTTTCTTTCAAATATTCTTTTATTCATTCATGATCATATCATACAAATAATCATTCTTTAAATCATTTATTCTTTGGAATCTTCCTTCGAACCTACAATAGGTTTCCAGATATCAACGATGTGAGCAACACTGTTACTGACTCAGAGTCTTTTTCGAGTAAGATATGTGTCTAGAGGTATCTCAGGACTTTGAAGATGACAGAGATTGTAACCTATCTTCTGATTTGATAAGAATGGTAGAATAAGATGAAAAACAGACCCTACTCAAGAAAGGGTCATTGGATATTATGAGCTTAGAAAAGAGGTAAAGATTGTAGCCTAGCTCATCACAGAACTAAGGTGAGACATCATTGAGTTATTTTCAAGAATTCAAATATGTTTTCGCACGATCATATCAAGACATGCCCGGGCTACTAAGACGTGGGCTAAACATGAGGATCGAACACTGTTGGTCTACCATAAAAGGGAGATTGCTTCAGTTATGTCGTAAATACTAAATTAAAGAAGACGAGATTCATGTGCCTCATCTATTTCTTCACAGATTTTTTATATATGGGGAATGGATATTATGGGGTCAAAATCGTCAAAAGCTTCTAGTAGACATTGATTAATCATCGTGGTCGTCTTCTACTTCACTAAGAGGATGGAAGTAGCTTCATATGCCAATGTTACAAAGTCGATAGTCATCAAATTCTCAAAAAAAAAAAGATTAGGCACCGACAAAGAATGTATAAAAGGACAATGTCACAAGTTTGTAGTCTGTTCAAATATCAGACGCCATATCATAGAGCAACAAAGGCAGCAAAAAAAAAAAAACAAAACAAGGATTGCAGGAAAGATGACCGAGACTTGTAAAGATTGGCATAAAGAAGTTACCATTTATCCTCTATGATTATCGAACGTTGACTAGGACCTTTGCCGGGGCAACATCTTACCCATTGGTTTATGGAATGGAAGCGTTTTTTGCCAATTGAACCTAATCGAAGAAAATGTTAAAAGTTATTCATCATGGTCAGATGATGCAAGCTTACGACAAAGAGGTTCATCCTAGAGAATTCCACGAGGGGAACTTGATGTTGAAAAAGATATTTCTTATACAAATGGATTTCAGAGGAAAGTATATGCCAAACTGGTAAGGACCTTATGTAATAAAAAGGGCCTGCACTAGAGGAGCATTGATATTGACCGAGACGGATGGAAAAGACTTGCCCAATTCGGCGAATTCAGGTTCAGTTAAGAAGTATTTTACCTGAAAGGGGAAAGGCCAAGGTGAAAACCTACAAAGGGCGCTTTGAAATCAAATTCACAAAAAAAAGGAGAGGCCAAAGTGAAAACCCGCAAAGGGCGCTTTGAGACCAAAAGGCTTTTGAGCCGAAAACCCAAAAAGGGCGGCTCAAATTTTGATTAAAGATAGGACATGTGGTAGTCATGCTACGATTGGATTAACAATGAAGAAGTATGCTACGTCTTGGGGTATTGACAAAGTGCTCCGGATCCTCTAAACACGTATTGAGCTCAAAATGGTCCTCATGAAGTTTGTACAGAGAAGCTCAGGCTGCAATATCTGGGGCACCTAGCTTCTATCTTACCCATTTTGAATTTGCTATCTTTGATTACTTTATTCTTTTCAAGTTACACCCCAATCAATTTTCTTTTATGACATTGGCTATCTTTGATTACTTTATTCTTTTCAAAATATACCCCAATCAATTTTCTTTTATTGCCTTGGTTATCTTTGATTAACTTATATGTTTCGAGCTATGCTCTTGATTAATTTCTTTCTCGTCCACTGTTGTGATCTTTTTCAAGTATTTTATATTGAAATAACGATTAATGGACCATAAAAGGAGTTTCGCATATTACTCTGGAAGCTCCTAAATGATATGAGAATCTGAAACAGGACTATTGTTTAGAACTCACCAAGCCTAAGGGTTGGAAATATTGAAAGATGATTATCTCTTCAGATTTTATTGGATAAGACATTTCTTCGATGATATCATCTCGAAAAATGACGAGTAATGTCAACCCAAGTGTAAAAGGCGATCATTCTTAGGAAAAGAAAATGATACCCTGCATTCATACATCTGGTTATTACACCCAAGGAATGGTGTAACAGACCAAATTGATTGAAGATGATAAATTCTATACCTTTGAGTGGTAACAGGATGGATGGAAGAAACCAAATGTTATTCCCCTGAAGTTGCAGTGGGAGGTACAAACTTTATGTCTCAAGGTTCAAGTGGAAGGGACTCTAAAATTACAGCGGGGCAAGCTTGTTGAGCAGAATATCATCGTTCCTTTGGGTTTTCTGTCAAAGATATCAGCTGAACGAGAAAGCATGGTAACGCATCAATGATAGAATCTTAATGAACTACGAGTAATGATAACCCAAACATTAAAAAGGGATCATTCTCATGCATTTATACACTTCCAATTAGGAGCATTTGATTCATTCTGATCATTGTATCCTAACCGTTGTACTTTTAAAAAGAAAAAGAAAAAGAAGGAGATCATTCTCATGACACTCAGTACTCATGCAAATGTCATCCCTAATATCATTTAGTTAGGAGCATTAGATTCATTCCGATCATTGCATCCTAATCATTATACATTTAAAAAATGGGATCATTCTCATGACATTCTGCATTCATGCAAATGTCGTCCATAATACATTTAGTTAGGAGCATTAGATTTATTCCGATTATAACATCCTAATCATTTGGCATAAACATAAGCATATAAAATCGAGTCTACAGGATATGTCCCCCAGAGGACGGTGTAGCAACATCGATGAATTCACCTGTCATATCTCCCTGATCAGCAGTGGAATAGGTCGAAGATTGTAAATCTTTTCACCCTAAGCAGTAGTGGAACAAGATCGAACGACAAATCTTATCTTCCTGAAGTTGCAGTGAAGCAGATTGAAGCCACCAACCTTATCTCCCTGAAGTTGCAGTGGAGCAGGTTGAAGTCACGAGTCTTATCTCCCTGAAGTTGCAGTGGAGCAGACTGAAAATAGTTAATCCCATCTCCCTGACGTTGCAGTGGAGTAGATTAAAATGATGAATCCTATACCTCTGAAGCTGCAGTAGGTCGGATTGAATTTACCATAGAAAGTTCATCTTCCTAAAGTTGCGATGGAAGCGGATCCAAAAACAAATCTTATCTTTACGAAGTTGCGGTGAAGCGATTGAAGCCACCAACCTTATCTCCCGAAGTTGCAATGGAGCGAGTTGAAGTCGAAGTCTTATCTCCCCGAAGTTGCGATAGAAGCGCATCAAGACGCTTAATCCTATCTCCTTGAAGTTGCAGTGGAGCAGACTAAAGACAGTTAATCCCATCTCCCTGAAGTTGCAGTGAAGTGGATTAAAATGATGAATCCTATACCTCTGAAGTTACAGTAGGTCGGATTGAATTTACCATAGAAAGTCTCATCTTCCTGAAGTTGCAGCGGAGCAGACTGAAGATAACGAATCTTATTTCCCTGAAGTTGCAGTGGAACAAATTAAAGCTACAAATTATCACAGATCTTATCTCTCTGAAGATGCAGTAGAGCAGATCAAAATAGATCTTATCTTGTTAAAGTTGTAGGAAGCAGATCGAAGATATTAGTCTGGTGTCCCTGAAGTTGCAGCGGAGCAGGCTAAAGATAGCAGATCTTATCTTCCTGAAGTTGCAGGAAGCAGATCGAAGATACTAGCTTGCCTCCCTGAAGTTGCAGTGGAGTAGACTGAAGACAACTGATCTTATCTTCCTAAATTTGCAGGAAGCAGATCGAGGATATTAGCCTGCTTTCCTGAGATTGCAGCGAAGGAGATCGAAGATACTAGTTTGACCTATTTGAGTTTGCAGTGGAGTAGACTAAAGATAGTAAATCTCGTCTTCCTGAAGTTGCAGTGAAGGAGATTGAAGATACAGCCATTTGACAAGACCGGGCAAAATGGATCCTTTTATAGTCTTTGCTCTATTCCCGTTACACGACAATGAGCAAAGAGGGGCAGCTGTAACAACCTATTTGTGCCCGGGCCCAAACAAACAAAAACAAAACAAAAACAAAATAAAAATCAATGTCCAGTTTTATTTTACAGTTTGTTTACAAAACTAATAACCCAGTGGCCCAATACTAACCCACTACCCGAGGCCCAATTACACCCAAAACAAAGACCCAAACCTACACGGCCCAAAAGGGCCCAACACTAAATCAGAAACCAAGGGTTTCTGAAACCCTAGGTTTCCCTCGCGCCGCAAGCACCCAGCGCAGCCCCGACACCAGCCTTTCCTCGTGCCGCAATCAGTGCGCAGATAGTGCTCTGTCGCTGGATTCCTCGTCGTTGACCTGCAAAAAAGGAAAGAACACAACAGCAAAATGGAAAGAAAATGTCAATAAACAAATAGGACAGAATCTTTTCTTTTCTTTTTTTCATTACTTTCAGGGCTATAAAAACCCCAAATACAATCTGTAAAACGAATAATATATGCATATATACAAAGAAAAACAGACAAGCAAAGGTTTTTTCTTTCGTTATTTTTTTTCTTTTCTTTTGAATCTGTGTTTCTTTTTTAATTTTTTTCTTTTTCTTTTTTACAAATATTAAAGTTTATAATAATATAAAAAAAAAGAGAAGAAAAAAAATACCTTTTTTTCGAAGTTCGACCGCCGCGCACGGAGGCGGGTCGCGCCGGAGCCTCACCGGAAATCACCTGGGTAGAGAATTCTGGAGAGCCCCTCTTTTTTTTTTTTAAAACAGAATGGAACTGAATTTTTTTTCAAGAAATTTGGCCTTATATACGGATTGAAAACGGCATCGTTTTGCTTAAGGCCTTTAAATGCCAAAACAACATCGTTTTGCTCTTAACCGACCCGACCAGCCTTAGGATCCGCGTGTTTTCTATGGAAGGGCTAATTGCACTTTTAGCCCTTCTGCTTTTTTATTGATTTACGATCACGTTTTTTTATTTACAATTTGGCCCTACATTTTATTTCGACATCAATTGGGTCCCTTCTGAAGCGCAACGTTTTGGAGGGAGGAGAAATTTTCCCCTTTAGTCCCTCCATGTTATTCGCGCATTCAAATAGGTCCCCTTTTTATTTTTATTTTTTAGATTTGCCCCAAAATTTTATTTTTTTAATTTAATTTCGCCCTTTTTCTTTTCCTTTATTATTTTGCTATTATTATTACTTTTGTTATAGCTATTATGTTGTTATTAATAATACTTTTATTTTACTATTATTTTTATTATCATTATCGTTACTATTAATATTATTATTACTACTATTATTATTAATTTACTATTGTAATTATTATTTTAATATTAATACCACTATATTTTTTATTTTTTATTTTTTATTTCTTATTAATTTTTATAATTATTATTATATTCATTAGTATTATTTTTTTATTATCATTACTATTTTTATATATATAAATTATTGTTGTTATTATTATTATTATTATTTCTATTTATCAACATTATTATTGTTATTTTTATTATTTTTATTACTACTAATATTATTTTTATTTTTTACTATTTGTTTATCAACATCTTTTATTATCATTATTATTGTGTTTGTGTTACTATTATCCTTATTTTATTATTATTTTTCTTATTATGTTATATAGTATTTATTTATTTATTAGTTCACCATTAGCTTCCATTTTTGCTATTGTTTTATGATATTTTTTCGTAATTTACTTTACATTTCTTCATAAAATCATATCACTTTTTCACCCGATTTTCAAAATACGCAAATGCTTTGCGTTTTAAGATTCAAATGAAATTGTACCCTAACTCATTGGGTCTCGATTTTTCTCATCGAATCTAAAGAACCGGTTATTTTCCTTCTAAAATTAAGGCACATGGGCTAAATAAAAAAATTATGCTCGGGAATTCAAAAATGTTGTGTCCTAACGCATTGGATGTGACATTTCGTCATCTCGAGATAAGGATTTTGAAAAACAAGGCAATGTTTCGTGTTTGGAAGTTTAGGAAATCATGCCCTAAAGTGTTGGGTTTCTATTTTCCGTTCGTCCAAATGACTAAATATCCTTTTAAGATTTTGACCGTGTTTTCTTAACTTCCAAAATAAGGCAATATTTCATATTTGGAAATTCGAGGAATCGTGCCCTAACGTGCTGGGTTTCAGTTTTTTTTGTTTGGCCAAATAACGAAATACCCTTTTAAAATTGCAATGCATGAACTTTGGAAATCATGAAATGATCTTGGTGTCAAGGGTTTGAAACATCGCATCCTAACGTGCCGGATGTGATATTTCATTCTTTTGGAACAAGAGAATTTCGATATCTAATTCGAATTATCCAAACATTTTCTAAAGGATCCGTATTTTAAAATCATTTCTAATTTTTGACATTAGGACATTAATTAATCAATTAGGTACCAATTTTTGGGCATTACGAGGGTGCTAATCCTTCCTCATGCATAACTGACTCCCGAGCCCATTTTCTCGAATTTTGTAGACCAAAATCATTATAAATCAAAATGTTTTTTAAATTGTACTGGCCAATTTTGGCCCAGGTCAGAAATAGAAATTAAAATCAAATAATCCAAATAAAACAGCCCCCCCCAAAAAAAGGTCCAACAAACCAAATTAAACCAACCCAAAATTAACAGCCCACTTTACAAAACAAAACCCCAAACCTAACAGACCCAAGTAGCCAAATTAAGGTTTCAGTAGAGCTGAAACCCTAAGTGCCGCCGCTATCCCATCACCAGCACAAAATGCGCACCTGCCCTCTGCCAAGCCGACCTCTCTTCCGCCTCCGTTGACCCTTCGTCATAGGCCTGCAAACAGAAAAAAAAGCAGACAGCAAACCGAAGCATTTTTATCTTTTTTTGGCTATAAAAAGCCTTGTACCAGACATTGTAATGGACACACAGAGACAATTTATTGAATTGAAAACAAAAGCAGAAATATTAATCTCAGAGAACAAAAAAAGGAACTTGAGAAGGTTGATTCCATTTTTTCTTACTGTTATTAACTACTGCTTTCATTTATATTTTTAGTTTTTTTATTTTAATATTTTTAAGAGCTAAAACGAAAAAGAAAAGGAAATGAACTCACTTGAACCCCGGAATCACGTCGTCGGAGTCTCCTCTCCGTCGCTGAAACTAGATCGAATGCAAAAAGGAGGTTTTCTTTGTTCTTCTTTCGGTCTTTCGGAGCCCGAAGCCATGGCCTTCGAAAGGGAGCTTCAAAACGGGCACAAAGGCCCATCCCTACGCTTATTTGACCACCGGACTGGTGGTGGCGAGGCGCGACGGGCTGCTGAAGGGATCCCAACCGTCGGACAGATAGGAGGATGAAAGGGAGAGAGGAAAATTTTAAAGTTTTAACCTTTTTTTTTCTTTCTTTTTTGAACTTTGAATGAAATAAAACAAAAAATGAGTTTTAAGACACTCAAAGAAACGACGCCGTTTGGATATAAGAGAAACCGTGCATATCCTTTAAAAACAGATATTTGCGCGACGAGTCCCTCACTCTTGTGATGCTTTTGATCGAATCCCATTCTGCCCTTTTTTTGTCTTTTTAAATTTTGCCCCGTTATTTTGTTCCATTTTCAATTTGATCCGTGCTTGGGCCAGTTGAAGCGTCGTGCATTCAAGGGCTGGGTTATTCACCCATTCAGTCCCCTATAAGTTTGCGCACATTACGTTATGGTCCCTGTCCCTTTTCTGCTTTAATTCATTGTAATTTAATCCCTGTTTTTTATTTTGATTTCAGTATAGCCCTTACTTATTTATTTTGTTATAATTTTTACCTTTAACTTTATTTATATTCCGATTTTGTTCTAAATTTGTTTAATTTCAATTCATTTTCACAAATTTGCCATTTATTTATTTTAAAACTTTTATATTATCTATTTCAAACCCTTTTTTATTCATTATCTGTTTCTAAATTTATGTATTATTTATTTCTTAAATTTATACATATGTTATCCATTTTAAATTTTATATATATTAAACTATTTTATGTGTTATTTATTTTAATTTTTATTAGCAACATATATCTTTTAATCTTCCTTTGACATCAATCAAGTTCTTTTATTTTATTCTTGTATTTTATTTGTTTAGCTATTTATTACTCTTTGGTTTCTTCATTTATTTACTTTGTTATTCCCATGTTGTTTGTTTTATTTATTCGCTTATTCTATTCATATTATTGTCATTCATTTATGTAATATTTTTGTTCCATAATTGTTACTATTTTCATATTCTGCCATCATATTGTGCATTAAATCTCACGTTTATCCAACTTAGATCGTCATATTTTATTCCAAATAAAATAAATGTACGCTTTTAATTGTTTCACTTGCTAAGTATTCAAAAAAAAAAAAACGAAAAGCTTTCAAAATAAGGCAATATTCTATGATTGGAAATTCGAGAAATCGTGCCCTAACGTGCTGGGTTTCGTTTTTTCGTTTGGCCAAATCATCGATTATCCTTTTGATATTTTCAATGCATGAGTCTCGGGAAACATGAGATGACTTTGATTACGAGAGATTAAAATATCGTGTCCTAACGTGTTGGATGTGATGTTTATATTCTTTCGGAACAAAGAAATCTCAAATTTTAACTCGAACATCTATATTCATTTTTAGTTTGACACTATACTATTAAAAAAAATACATTTTGTAAAATTACTATATTTCATCCAAAAGTTTTTTTATAAGGCAATGTTTGTATTTAGAAATTCGGGGAATAATGCCCTAACGTACTGGGTTTCGATTTTCCATTTGACTAAATAACTAAACATCCTTTTAATAAATTTCGTAAATCACAAGATGACTTTGATTACGAAGGTTTGAAATATCGTATCCTAACGTGCTGGATGTGATGTTTGTATTCTTTCGGAAAAAAGAAATCTCAAATTTTAACCCAAATTGTTCACGTTTTTAGAGAAATCATATTTTTTAAAATCATTTTCAAAATTTCAAATTTTCGACATTAAGACGTTAAATAATCAATTAGGTACCAAGTTTGGGCGTGACGAGGGTGCTAACCCTTCCTCGCACGTAACCGACTCCCGAACCCAATTTCTCAAAACTTCGTAGACCAAGAACACTGTTTTAATAAATCAAAATATTTTATTAAAAAAAAGGTGACCCGATCACACCAAATAAAGATCGGTGGCGACTCTTTAAGTTTTTCGTTTTCATTTTCAAAAATCCAAGTCGACCCCGTTTTCAAAAAAAAATGGTTACGACATAAATGATCAATTTCAAGGTGACCCGATCACACCTAAGCAAAAAAAGATCGGTGGCGACTCCATTTTCCTTTTTAAGGTCGGCCCGTTTTCCCAAACAAAGCTTAAAAATGGTTTCGACAAAACTATTTGGAGGTGATGAGTTTGTTTAAAAAAAGGAAAGAAGAAGAAAATGGTATTATTGAGAAATTAAAACTTTAAAAAAAATGAGAAATTAAATAAAACAATACATTCCAAAAAAAAAATAGTGAAGTATTGGCTCATGAAATACTTTATAATTTTTTTGAAGTATTATTTTATTTTTTAAGAATTTTTTTATATTTTCATATAAAATTTTAAGATAAAATTTGATAGAATATATAAACAGGTTGAATTTGTTATTAGACCAATAAAAAATTTGATTTTGAATAATTTAGTGATCAAAATTAAAAAAAAAAATCAATAACAAAAATAGAACGCAAGCAATACTTTAGTGACCATTTCTATAATTTACCCAAAATTTTAAAAAGAAATTCATTAATTTTATCGAAACAAATCAATTCATTTAAAAAATTTTGAAAACTTATCTTTCTTCTCCACGAAACACATCCAAATCTAATTTATCATTATTACGGGAAAATGTTACAAATGGGGTTCGATAGCAGCTATTAGAACAATGCCAAAATCTAACTATTGTAGTGTAAATCAACCGGGCTCAATACCGGAGTTCATAAATTATTGTAGCTGTTGTAAGCCTCGATAAAAAACATCATTGAAGCTATGCAATTCTTCTTGAGAAAGTGCTAACCCAAATTCAACCCCACCTTCCTCCTCTCTGCTCTCAGCCATGGAAATGGATCCTAATGAACCAATGTGACCCACCTCTGTTTTTCTGGGTCTTCCCCACCCAAAATCAATCTCATAAACACCAAATTTGGGTGATGCAGCTATGCTTATAAAATGGGTTTCAGGTTTTAATATTTCTTTCTGCTTTGACAACCATTTCTCTGCCTCTCTTAATGCTCCCACCTCCTCCAATTCCATTACTTGTCTCCCAATGGCCTTTGCAGCCACAATAACTCCTTTCTCTTTCACCAGTTCAGTCTTTTTAGCGGTTGCAAAACGTGGCTCAATGCAGTTCCCGAAGTATGTTGCAGGCAATTTCAGGTGGTGTCTGCAGTCTGCTGAGAAAACTATATGAGAATCGCCTGATGGTGAAGGATGTTTGGTTTCATTTTCTTGTAATTTGTTCAAACAAACCCACATGTAAGCACATGTTACTACAAAAGTTGAAATCCTTAATTTCTCCGATTCGTTTTCCTCCATCAACTTTGTTGTAACCCAGTTTTTCAGTAACTCAACTTGGGATCGTTTGATGACAAAAGTGACCCGAAGTTTGTTAGTGGGAAGGGTATCCAACTCCTCCGTACCCCATTTATCCTTCACGAATGTAGATGCAAGCAGCCCCTGAGGATCTTTGATCAAATCACGGTTGAAATCAGGTGGTGGAAAATTGTTGAGAAAACTGGAATCCCCTTGGGATCTATTAAGAAATGCCCATGATTTCATGAAGTGAATAAAAGCTCTACCGTCAGCTACAACATGGTTAAACGTAACACCTAATGCAATCCCTGCGTTGGGAAACACAGTAACCTGAATAGCCATGAGAGACTTCTCCAACTTCTTCATTCCATTTCCATTTGTGCTCGTATTTGCAGGCAGCAATTTCGGGAGAAGAACCTGGAACTCCTCAACACGTCGTCCATGATCGCCGATAAGATGGCCGAAATCTATCGTCGACTCTTTAGCAATAAAGCAAACGGAATTGCTGTCTTTGAAGTGAATATAAGGCAATTGAGGCGGTGGAGGCAACACAAGATTGCCCGCAAAGGGAAAGAAATGTTGAAGAGCTAGGGAGAGAGATGATTTGAGATTGGGAACAACGGTTTGCATGAAATAGGAAGTAGGGTAAGGGAAATCATAGAAAAAAAGGCGTTGCATGGGAGGAAAACCAAACCAGTATATATCCAAGAACGTAAGAGGAAGAGTCGAAGCATTAAGAACCGATCCATGCGGGAGGAACACCAAGCTATCTTCAAGAACTTTCATGGTGCAATGATCTGCAGATAAGAGGAGCTTAAATAGAAGTTGTGCTTTGCCTTCGCTAAAATCGGGTTGATTCTAATTAAAATTTCAATGTTACGTTTATAGGGTTTAGACTTTGAGAGTTTTAAAGTTCATAAATCCTATGTATGGATTTTGTAACTCGGAGGGACAATTTCTGGGCTTCTAGAATCATCGAAATAAAAGTTTAAACAATTAGTTGGGAAAGACAAATTTAGAAAAGTCGAGGCGACAATTATGGCATCTAATAGTATTAACATTGACTGCAATTTTTCCAAAGAGCGATCAGCTGTGTCGCTTGTTAATGCTAATTGGTTTGAATTTAGGTGGATTTATCAGCTGTGTCGCTTGTTAATGATATATAATTGGTTCGAATTTAAGTGGATTTATTAGCTGTGTCGCTTGTTAATGATAATTGGTTTGAATTTAGGTTACACTTTAAATTTACTTAATTTATTCTTATTATTATGACTTTTTTAACACATAAAAATTCAAACTAAGAGATAAGTCGGCAAAAATGAAATGGAAAGGCTGCCACACATAAAGATGTTTTTAAAAGGTTTTGTTTAAGTGGTAAAAAATTAATAGATGTTATTGATTTTTTAAATAAAAAAATAAAAAAAATTATCATAATAAATATATTTTATATAAAATATATAAATTTATTTTATTAATTTTTTTAATTAGATTAATGTAATATTAATTTAATTATTCAGGATATATATAAATATCCTAAAATAAAAGGGTATCATTACGCGACTTAAAACCCACAATTTCAAAAACGTTATAACAATAGAGATATCAAGGGATTTACGTATTTAAACCATCTCAAATATTTTTTGTGTTATCTACAATTAATTAACTATAAAAGTTGCCAACACCTTGGTTGAAATAGCAAGCTCAAGATTATTAGACTAATTTAACGATGATTTTTAATTATGGTAATTAAATTTTATTCGGTTAAGTTTGGATTAAGTTTGAATTTTATATTATATTTTTACTTTTAAGTGAATTTTATATTTTATTATTATTTCAAATAATAATGATAGCCATTATTTATAATTTATTAATAAAAAACGAAGAAGAAAAGAGATTTCCAGTAGCCTAATTTTTTTTTTTTGTTCAATCTTCCCAGAGCGTAAATTGCGTGTGAGACTTGTTCAAGGTTACCATTTCAGACTTTGATTTCCAAGTTTAGGTGTACTTTTCTTTGACCCCACACACTTTATGTTTTGTGGTTTTTGTGTGTGGTCTTTATACCACGCTATCATATTTTCGTCATTTCATTGTTGATCTATTGTTTCATCATTGTTAGATCATGTGTATTTTATTGTTATACCCATCTGCATTACAACCTGTAAGTATAGAAAATGCTTGAATAGCAAATTTACCATCATCAATCTCGAAGATCACTTGTGAACTCACCACTTCGGGTTGACTACTCAGACAACAAATGGCCTAATTTTCATTAGAAACATGAAGTCGTTTGGTCACTAAATATCAAATGGGTTTAACTGTCTTGTCCCATTAGAGTCAGAAAGAATGAAAGAATTTTTCCTATCACAAACATCTTCGTCCCATTGAAAACATTCCTCCCACACGTTCCATAATAAAAGATAGATGATAAATCCAACGTATTAATACTATATTACAGAGGATCTCTACCTATAAACACCCCCAAGAATAATGAAAAGATAATCAACTCTAAAAGAATACTAAACTTACACTCTGTCAATCCTCTTTAACTACTAGCCCTCATGTTTTATTCACCACCATTCTCCATAACCTTTGACACTCCACCTTAATTGAATGAACCGGTGTTTATAACAGCCACTCTACTTTCTTTTCACGTGTACTATATTAACAATTATTATTTATCATCATTAATATGAGGTTGTAATATCTTTATTGGTAGGTGGTTGTAATATTCACGGGTGAAGTTAAAGATTTTATTTGGTGTAAAACTAGAAGTAAAGTTATAACAATTGTAAAATTGGAATATATACTTATTCATTGTATATCTTTATTGGTTTGTAGTTCATATCTATATTATTTTCGAGCTATGTGAATTATCAATTTGCAAGAAATTATAATATAATTAAAATATGAATGAATTTATTTAATATTATAATTTAAAACATAAATCATATTAATTTAGAAGTAAAATAAGTAATATCTAGTTTGTACTAAAATTAATTTGATATGTGTCGAAATCACTAAAAATAATTCCTACAATAAAATAACTCTAAATAGTAGTAAATAGTAGTCGAGTCGAGTCCACGGGAATTGGATATTATAACCATCTTTCGTGTTTTTCTTATGAACAGAATTTCGGTCGAGCCGATAATCGTGCCCACGACTCCAAACGAACCCGCTAAAAAATAAATTAAATAAATTAGGGGAGTTGGCAATGTCTAGAAATTAAATAATTAAGATAGTAGAAATAAGCAATTAAATAGATCGAAAGTAAAATTAAATTAGAAAATGAATTTGAGTTTTGATAATAGAAAAAGTAAGCATTAGCCCTAGACTCTGTGAATTCCGATCTCTAAATCGATCCTCGAAAATTAGTCTTCTCCTCCAAACAATAAGCTTGGTTATACCGGCTAAGAACGTCTTAACTGCCAATTCTTCCTCTCGTAGTTGGTTCCGGTACGACCTGCAAACCAACCATTACTGATTATCTAGCCGAGATACACGCGTTCCAGATTCAAGATTCTGGCAGACTTGCACTCTGAAGAACCCAACTCGGATTAACGACCTCAATCGCGCGGGACATTTAAGCCCAATCACTCTCCCCCTTGATTTGTTCTAGCAGATCTGAAAACATCATGGCAGACTCGTTTCCCCAACTGTTCGCAAACATGACTCCAACCTAACGCGCTTTTTGATTTGAAATTGAGTTAACTTTAAGGGATGAATTTGTCAATCCCGATACTTAAAGAAAATAGTGAATACCGATTGGAAGGATTTTTAATACGGATACGTATCTCACGATTCTTGATTGGAAAGAGTATCGGCCTAAAGCTAAGTTAGAATTTAGTGAAACATGAAATTAATCATGCTTTATAGGTTATGAAATGTTATTTGAAGATAATGGAAAAAGATGGAAGGGGAAAGGCTTGGAAAACAATTGTGCCAAAAATTGAATTGGAATCAGAAATTGGAAAATGCCTGCACACTTTCACGCAAAATAATAAAGAAGAATAAATTGATTTTCTAATCAATTTCTAGGCAAATTTAGGTGTATTTTCAAGCTACCACAAATGCCCTATTTATATACAAATGATTTACTAAATTTGACCTAACTACCTACTACACAAAATCAGAATTAAATAAAAATAAAAATCAAATCGAATTTTCTTCTAATTTTAGCTTTGCAAGGTCAAAAGAAATCTGATAAGTCCTTAACTATTTCCAAGTTTCTGATTCGGCCCCACTTTATTGACTGTGTTGCAAATTAATCCTTTTTTGCTCGTTTTTTACTCATAGCATCCCAATTGCAATCCTGACAGGATTAAAATATAAAATCACTAATTTAGCAGGGATCAATTTAAGAATTAACCGATTTAAACACAAAAATCATGCAAATTTAACATGTTATCCAATCCCCCTTACTTAGCTCATGCTTATCCTCAAGCATATTGTACTTTCATACATTAGAAATTATGCAATAACTTATTAGAAATCAAGCCTCTTTCCCACATCCATGATCAACGTAAACAATATAGGCAAAAATTAAATAAGTGCTCAAATTATCTAGTTTGATCAACAAGTGTCCATAAAATTGAAACATGTAAATTAAATCATTTCACTAAATTGAGTTTGAACCAAAATTTGCAAGGTATTATTCTCAATTAATCATGTAGTAATATATATTTTTTTTTTTATTTTGGACGTAGTCAAACCTTTTTACGCGAACTAGGATGACAACCCAAGCACCCTACCCCGGTTACTCAGTTCAAACGGTCTCCTTTTTTTTTAGTAGCTCAGTTAGAGGAATGTTTACAAGTTTTCGATTCGTCACTCAAACTTTTTTATGCGAGATGAGATGACAACCCAAGTACCTCATCCCAGTTACTAAATTCAGTCACTTTGCCGAAATCTTCACTCATAACTTGAGCCTTAATTTATTTATTTACATTTTATTTTATTTATTTATTTACAAGAAAATATAATATTTTTTCCAAACAATCAACTTTCATGAAAAATCTAATTACATATATCAACATTAAAACACACATGTCAATTAATCTAGATATTTGAACACTTTAATTCAAAAATTACCCAACTGTCCAATTTGACTAAGTAATGAGATTAGAGGCTCAATGTCAAATAAATTATCGAATAAATCCAGCATAAGGTTGGACATATGCAAAAGAGAAACATGCAACAAAAGACAATCAACCATATATACGTACCATTTCAATCCCCCCCACCTAATCTATGCTTGTCCTCAAGCATGTTTTATATGCAATAAAGTATAGTAATTCAAACAACAAGCAAATAGAAAGGTTAAGAACACTCTCCATGTGTTTCTAATGATGTTGTCGGCATTGGGGTTTTTATTTGAGTTAGGGATGTTGAGTTTCGTTTGTAGGGAAATAAATGTCAACACTTAACACGGCGTGCCCACACCATCATCAGTACCCGATTTTCAAAAAATTGACAACCTCCATTATATTCTTGAAAGTATCACATTAACTGGATTAAATAAAGATTTATTTATTTTATTTCCAACCTAAATCCTAATAAATCTTAAAATTAAATAAATGAAAATAAATTTGGGTTGCCTCCCAAAAAGCGCTTTCTTTTAACATCATTAGCTCCATGACCTTAAATGTTATCTGTTTGGCTCATTGAGGATTAATCTTTCCATCTCGTGTGCTTGGGTGTTCTTGTAGAAAGGTTTCGACCTTTGCCCATTGTCCTTGAAGCCCTTCCCAGATTCCCCTATCATTAGTGGAATATGGCGTCTTTGAGCTTCACTTTCAAGTTTGCATTTTCCTCTGTCGAAATCCTTGTACGTTCTAGAAACGGTTCGAGATCTAATTTTGAAGTTTTCATGCGAATGACAGCTTCATGTATTGGTTTTTTTTATCGTCAATAATTCTTTTGCTTAACATCAAGATCTATATTCCTACAAGGCACAATTTGTAACTTATCACTGGCATGCCCCAAATCCTCATAAACATTAAACCTAACCACTTCTCCGTCAAATTCCATGGTGAGTGTTCCACTCCAAACATCAATTTTCGTTCGCGCGGTACTCAAGAATGGTCTCCCAAGAAGTATGTTAGAAAAATTGGCCGAGTTGTCATCCTCCATGTTGATAATGTAGAAGTCTGCAAGAAATATCATTTTGTTTACCTTAACAAGAACGTCCTTCAGCACTTCTTAACAAGAACGTCCTTCAGCACTTCTTCCAGATGCACTACAGATCTATCTGCAAGCTGAATAATTACACATATGTCCTTCAAATAACCCACATTAAGCAGTTTATAAATTGACAAAGGCATAACATTAATTGATGCACCTAAGTCACACATGGTTTTTTTAATATCGACACTACCTATCTTGCAAGATATGGAAAACATACATTGGTATTTACATTTAGGTGGTGCAACAACCCGAACCTGTATCCGTTGCCAGAGTAGGGTTACGAGGTATTACCAATCAATGGACATCATTTAACATACATAACTCATACATTTATGCATTCATACTCAAATACCATTCAATCACAAACGTATTATCCCTTATAGGGGCCTACGAGGCCTTAAACATGCTTTAGAAGTGATTCGAGACTAAACCGATAACATATGAAATTTTGGAAACTTAGAAAAAATTTCAACCATACAGGGGTCACACGTCCGTGTGAACAGGCCGTGTGCCTCACGTGGCTCCAGACACACCCGTGTTTTAGGCCGTGTGGAAATAGGGCATACATACTGACTTGGGTCACACGACCAACCACACACCTGTGTGTCTAACTCGTGTGCCCTTCGAAATGGCCACACATGCCCGTGTGCCAGGCCGTGTGCCAATTAGGGGGTATACTGACTTGTACTACACGGCTAGTCACATGCCCGTGTGTGAGACCGTGTGGAGCATACTGATTTTAATTCAATTTCAACACCAGGGGACACACGACCGTGTAACATGACTGCGTGTCACACATGGCTAAGACACACGCCCGTGTCTCTGCCCGTGTGGACAAAAATAGGTCATTTGCAATGCCAATTTGCCACCCCAACTTCAATGTACCTACACAAGGAAAAATGGTACCATTTCATCATACAATTAGGCAGCCAAAATCATCAACCAAATGCACAATTCATACCATTATAATTTCATCTATTCCAAATCTCAAATCACTACCATTTACTTAGCCAAATACATGCCAAAACAATATCAAACAATATGGTTCCTTTACCGTAATTCACATAACCATTTTAACTTCTATAATGTCTTGGTTATAACCATGCCAAAACAAGCCAAAATAAGCCATCACTCATGGCTATATATATATACAAACCAAAACATATACATTTACAAGCCGTTTCTAATAGCCAAACACACATCAATATTAACATCATTTACAAGCCAAATCTCATGGCTATGATCACAACCAAAATACCACATCTAGCCTATACATGCCATATGCCGTGAATGTATAATTCAAAAGCACCAACTTAGACGTTTGATAGTGCGATGATGTTCCCAAAGACTCCCGGATTCGAGTTAGCCTTGATTCATTATAAAACATAGAAAAATAACATGAAGTTAGCTTCATAGCTTAGTAAGCTCGTATGTGAATAACTTAATTCATCAAATAAATGCAAATCAGCCAATTATGCATGAAAAAACTATATACACATTAACTATAAACCTTTCTCATGTCTCAAAACATGATCAAATACAAACTCATCGAACTTTCACTATTTAATACTCTAATAGGTTCTGCACGTACCTGTATCGCCTCGTACTAACCTCTTTCTCAACCACATTATTCGTTTACCCATTGAACCATTCGAAATAGAAATCAGATACTCAAGAATCTAGTACGATAAGTACCTATACCATGGCCTGTAGCCAAATCAAGGTAATCTTTCCCCCTACATTATATAAGTTTGAGTAGGGGTCATATCGCCTTTGAAGCGGTACTGGAAAGGTCTCGAAAACTTTTTCTTGTTCTGTCAAATCCTAATGTAATATTAGACATGAGTTCGTCAGGTGGTCTAGCTTAGCGTAAATTTTGCGCAGCCATGCTGGGCCCGTTTTATCTTTAAGTAATTTTTAAACAATGTTAGTCAGCTTATCAATTTTATCTTCTACAGATAGAGAACTTAACCCATGAACCCGTATCGTGGGTTTTGTAGCTGATCAAAATTGCTGAGAGTGAAGCCATTGTCAAAATCAACTTTCTCGGTCTCTGAGGCGTCATATTAACAAGTGCCCTCACTTGTAGTATATATGTAACACCCCTAACCTGTAACCATCGCCGGAATAGGGTTAGGAGGCATTACTGGATAAATCAGAACTTTTACGATCATTTCACAAAGATAATATATAACATCATCATAACATAGCAAATCATATACATAGTGTCCCTTTAAAAGGTCTACAAGACCTTAAAAATGCATTGGAAAAGGGTCGGGACTAAACCAAGCACATACAATTTTTTTCGAAAACTTAACATTTTTCAAAGTTACAGGGGTCACACGCCCGTGTGGGTAGGCCGTGTGCCTCACACGGCCTCAGACACACCCGTGTGTCCAAGCCGTGGCAAAACAGGGCATACATACTGACTTGTCCCCACGGCCAAAGACACGCCCGTGTGTTTAACCCGTGGTCGACAATGACTTATTTCACACGGCCAGTCACACACCCGTGTGTCCAGCTCGTGTGCGAGTCTGACTTGTTTCATTTTACAAACTTAAGAGACACGGTCGAGCCACACTCCCGTGTGCTCAACAGTGTGGGCAAATATAGGCCCTTTGCAAGGCCAATTTGCCACCCACACTTTGGGTTACACCTACAAGCATTAAACCAATCCAAAATCATACCTCCAATGTATTCAAGACATACTAAAACATGCAATTTTACTTCTTAACAACATTATTCACTTCATATACAAAATCTAATTCAATCATACTAGTTCAAAAACTCCAACATCACAATAAAGACATATAAATCATTCATCATATTAATCCAATTCAATTAATAGCAATTCTTATCATATCATTTCCCAAATCAACCATAAAAATTACCATAAATTGACCATTTCATTAGACCAACCATGAACTTACCATACCAAATTATGCATCATGAAGCATAAACTACTCATTCATAAACATATTTATTATCAAACCATATCACATGGCTATATCTACACAACTCAAAACATCATCCAAATACTCTAGTCTATACATGCCATACTTCAATATATATAACTTCAAAAGGTACCAAAAGTTAGTTCAATAGTGTGGTGATGATCCTCGATGATCCCCGAGCTTCTCGTAGCTTTGACAATCTATAAAATAAATGAATAAGAACACACACAAAGTAAGCTTTCATAGATTAGTAAGTCATAAACAAATAATGAACAATTAAACATTTGTATTTAAAACAACTAACCAAAATCACATATATATTAACCAATACACAATTTATAGGTTTACAACTCAAATATTATCACATTTACAATATCCAAATATATATAACAACTTTCAAACTCACATATATTATAAGCACATATAAATTTATATTTTACCGTTCTCAATTCATGTATCCATCATAATCAAATACTTACCTTGTTCTCATATACATATTACAAAGCATGTAACATCCTGAATTTTTGGGCCTATGCATTTAATGGGTGGATATTTTTAATGTGTTAATTTAAGTGTTAGGGGTCCAAATTGGGCTCAGGCTTAGGTAGAGGCCTTGATTAAAATTATCTGTTTGGGCATTATAGGGTTTAAAAGGTAGTATCTATGTTTAAAATACCAAAGTGGGCTTGTGGCCCAATCTTAGGAGGTGACGCCACACAAGGGAGTAAGGGGCCCAAATTTAAGTTTCATGGAGCCTAATTCTTTTAATTTAAGTTAGCTAAATTCTTTTCTCTTCTTCTCTGAGTAAAAGCCGAAAACTCCTAAAGTTCCATCTTCTTCTTCATTCTCTGCAAAAGCCAAAATCTCTAAGCCTAATCCCTCATCTTCACTTTGATTCAAAAGCCAAAACTCTTTCTATTCTTTTTCTTCCTAGCCGAAATCTTCAAGTCTCTTCCTTGTTTTCTTTTCTTCTTCTCTTTTCCTATCAGAAACCGAAACTCTTCACTCAAGTATTTTAAAAGCCAAAGACACATCAGCCTTCTCTTGTTCATACTTTTTTTGGGATTTTCCTAAAAGCTGAAATCCCTAGATATTATCTCCTGTGATTGCTGAATTGCTTCTATGGTGCCTACTTGTGTCGAAATCTAAAGGGAACTCTAGTGGAGTCAATCACATAGATCTCTAAGTTATAGATCTGTAGCACTCGAATCGTGTTACTTTCGAGATTTCAAGGTAATAAGATCTATTAGTTTCAACGTGTAAATTCGGGATTTACTAACCCTTGGCTGAATATAGGAGAGGCCCTATTTTCACATCTTTCCGGCTTTTTGAGCAAAGTTGTAGATCGGTCTAGCAAGGGTATCGACATTAATTAGGTGTGTAACTTCTCACACCATTAGATTGAATGCTATTATGTATATATATAAGTACAAATCTGCTATACTCTGTTAAATGCCGAAATCTCGGCATAACGTTTGAAAACCCGAGAAGGGTAAAGGCTAAATATCAGGTTAGTGTTTTCTGCCATTCTTCAGTGAATGTTTCTGTTAAAAAGATATGTTTTGCATGTCTATTTCTATGTATGCTCGGGGTTGGGTGATTGATAAAAAGGGGAAGTGATCTGTTCTGGTGGCTTATGCCATTTCAGCCTGGTGACTCTGTCACAACTCTGTTTCTAGTGGCTTTTGCCATTTCAGCCTGGTGACTCTGTCACAACTCTATTTCTGGTGGCTTTTGCCATTTCAGCCTGGTGACTCTGTCGCAACTTTGACGATGAGTAGCATGACTGCCATCAATGGCGTGTAGCGGTGTGGGTTGATTGTAGAAATCCCCAATGGTGTGATTGGCAGGTAAGGCTGGCGTTTAGCGGATGGAAACCTAGGACTTGGGTTGGGCTTTGTATAATTTCTGTTATATTATATTCTGTTATATATTCTATGGGGCTAAGGCCCAAAATCTAATGGTGCACGAGGGTTGGACACTGAGTCTCGCGACTCACCCTATTATTTTAACAATTTCAGGTGACACTTAGCGCATCAGACCGGGCTGGAGAAGAGAGCAAGGTGGCCATGCAAAAGAACATTTGGGATCAACATAAAGACTTTAGTTTATTATTTTATTTTTTATTTAATGGGTTTAAAATCTCGTTGTAATAAGGCGATGAGCCACTAGACTATTATTTATGTTTTTGGGTTTAAGTTGGGTTTAATTATTAGACATTTTAATTTTTATGATTAAAATTACGCTAAGACATGTACAAGTTGGATTTTAATTAAAATTCACCAAAGCAATTTATAACTTTATATCTTATATGACTTAATAAATTATTAAGTTTCCGGTATTAATGATTAAACCTAGAAATCATTTTCCAAAATGCGACATGTTTTGCAAAATCACTCAAGTGACATGCTAGATCCGGTTGTAGTGTTTGGGACGGGTTGGGGTGTTACAAATTGGTATCAGAGCCCGATTTAAAACTCGGCTTTGGGGGTTTTTGGGCTCAAAACGTTTTCTAAAAATAGGTTTTTTGAAACATATATATTTATAAATCATACAGGAGGGTTTTTCTCGGCATGGCACCTGCGTCTCCGGCCCAAGTCTGCCAGGTAAGTATTCTGAACTCACTGTGTGTTATATATGTATGTGGGCTTTATGGGACGTAGACTATTTGAATTATAACTTGATGGACTTTAGGCTTAGTTCAAACAACTCTCTAAATCCATAAGACTTAATCCAACCAAACAAACCTGTAAACAAGTCGCGGGATTAGGGTGTGGCAACAGGCATACGCATGTCTAGGATTGGATTCAGGGAGAGCTTGGTATTTAAGTAGTCCTAGTGACTTACCTCCTCTTCGCTGCAATCCTACCTGGTGCGTAGTGACTGTTCACCCTAGCCGCGATGATTTGTTGACGGGCCAAAATCCATAACTAAAACCCGAAAGGGACCAGCCACCCTATTTTCACAAAATTGATAAAATATCCTTATTTTGAAAATTACCAAAATACCTATGATTTGCAAATATACCCCCAGATTTACAGAAATACCCTGATTTACAAAGTCAACGGTTTCTTAAAAAAAACCATACAACACACAACATCAATCAAAAACCACAAACACTTGAATGCCACTATTATTCTTTTGAAATCAAACTCTTTAAGATACCCCTGTTTAAAAAAAAAAACCTTAGTTTCGTAAAATTTTTGAAAATATTTTTGATTTGTAAAAACTACCCAAATTGCCTCTGATTTGTAAAATAACCAAAATGCCCCCGGATTTTAAAATTACCGAAATACCCCCGGATTTTAAAATTATCGAAATACCCTAGATTACAAAATTACCAAAATACCCTTATTTCATGAAATCAACAAGGAACTCTATTTTGAAAATTACAAAAATACCCCTGTAGGATAAAATTACGAAAATACCCCTGGGTAGTGGAAAAACGAGAATACCCCTATGTATTGAGTGTGGATGTATGGATGTTGTCTGTATGTTGATTGTTGAATGTATGCAGTTTATAGAACTAGGAAAGGTGAACTTGAGACTGAATTGCGAATTTGAAAGAACCACTCTTAAAACTACTAATCATAAGACTATTCGTTGATAATCAGTGGAAGAAAACCAGTAATTCATAAAAAATTTTAGTCAGATAAACGCGAACCGATAGCATGAGTACAAGGGGACGAGGACGCTCTAGATGTGAATACCGGTGCGTACTCTACCATAGTGTACTAAGTGTTTATTTTGGGTTTAGAATTGGAGTGCGCAGCGAAAGCATGGTAGTGAGACTTAGGTAGTACGATTAATAGTTAGTTAGAAATTTCGAGGACGAAATTTCTTTAAGGGGGTAGAACTATAACATCCTGAATTTTTGGGCCTATGCGTTTAATGGGTAGATATGTTTAATGTGTTAATTTAAGTGTTAGGGGTCCAAATTGGGCTCAGGCTTAGGTAGAGGCCTTGATTAAAATTATCTATTTGGGCATTATATGGTTTAAAAGGTAGTATCTATGTTTAAAATATCAAAGTGGGCTTGTGGCCCAATCTTAGGAGGTGACGCCACACAAGAGAGTAAGGGGCCCAAATTTAAGTTTCATGGAGCCCAATTCTTTTAATTTAAGTTAGCTAAATTTTGGGCATTAGGATTAGGTGAAGTGGATGGCAACAAGGCTAAAATTTAGGGATTTTAATGTTTAAATTATGTGGATAATAAGCAGATAAAGGCTATTATTTAGGAATTTATTTTATATGGATAATAAGTAGATAAAGGCTAAAATTTAGGGATTTTAATGATTAAAATATGTGGATAATATGCTGATAAAGGAGGGAGGAGTTAGAGATAATTAAGTCTCTTTTAGATGAGCTAGTAGATTCAGATAAAGGAAAAAAGATAGGATTTATCTGCAAGGTTAGGTAAGTGCCAAAATTTCTATAAATAGGGGGAATATCTCTTCAATTTCGGCATTTGGGTTTTTCTCTCATTCTTTTCTCTTCTTCTCTGAGTAAAAGCCGAAAACTCCTAAAGTTCTATCTTCTTCTTCATTCTCTGCAAAAGCCGAAATCTCTAAGCCTAATCCCTCATCTTCACTTTGATTCAAAAGCCGAAACTCTTTCTATTCTTTTTCTTCTTAGCCGAAATCTTCAAGTCTCTTCCTTGTTTTCTTTTCTTCTTCTCTTTTCCTGTCAGAAACCGAAACTCTTCACTCAAGTATTTTAAAAGCCAAAGACACGCCAACCTTCTCTTGTTCATACTTTTTTCGGGATTTTTCGAAAAGCCGAAATCCCTAGATCTCATCTCCTGTGATTGCCGAATTGCTTCTATAGTGCCTACTTGTGCCGAAATCTGAAGGGAACTTTAGTGGAGTCAATCGCATAGATCTCTAAGTTATAGATCGGTAGCACTCGAATCGTGTTACTTTCGAGATTTCAAGGTAAGAAGATCTATTAGTTTCAACGTGTAAATTCGGGATTTACTAACCCTTGGCCGAATATAGGAGAGGCCCTATTTTCACATCTTTCCGGCTTTTTGAGCAAAGTTGTAGATCAGTCTAGCAAGGGTATCGACATTAATCAGGTGTGTAACTTCTCACACCATTAGATTGAATGCTATTATGTATATATATAAGTATAAATCTGCTATACTCTATTAAATGCCGAAATCCCGGCATAACGTTTGAAAACCCGAGAAGGGTAAAGGCTAAATATCAGGTCAGTGTTTTCTGCCATTCTTCAGTGAATGTTTCTGTTAAAAAGATATGTTTTGCATGTCTATTTCTATGTATGCTCGGGGTTGGGTGATTGATAAAAAGGGGAAGTGATCTGTTCTGATGGCTTATGCCATTTCATCCTGGTGACTCTGTCACAACTCTGTTTCTGGTGGCTTTTTCCATTTCAGCCTGGTGACTCTGTCACAACTCTGTTTATGGTGGCTTTTGCCATTTCAGCTTGGTGACTCTGTCACAACTTTGACGATGAGCAGCATGGCTGCCATCAATGGCGTGTAGCGGTGTGGGTTGATTGTAGAAATCCCCAATGGTGTGACTGGCATATAAGGGTGGCGTTTAGCGGATGGAAACCTAGGACTTGGGTTGGGCTTTGCATAATTTCTGTTATATTATATTCTATTATATATTCTGTGGGGCTAAGGCCCAAATTCTAATGGTGTACGAGAGTTGCACACTGAGTCTCGCGACTCACCCTATTATTTTAACAATTTCAGGTGACACTTAGCGCATCGGACCGGGCTGGAGAGGAGAGCAAGGTGGCCATGCAAAAGAACATTTAGGATTCAGCAAAAAGACTTTAGTTTATTATTTTATATTTTTATTTAATGGGTTTAAAATCTCGTTGTAATAAGGCCGTGGGCCACTAGACTATTATTTATGTTTTTGGGTTTAAGTTGGGTTTAATTATTAGACATTTTAATTTTTATGATTAAAATTAAGCTAAGACATGTACAAGATTTTTGGATTTTAATTAAAATTCACCAAGGCAATTTATAACTTCATATCTTATATGACTTAATAAATTATTAAGTTTTCGGTATAATGATTAAACCTAGAAATCATTTTCCAAAATGCGACATGTTTTTCAAAATCACTCAAGTGACATACCAGATCCGGTTGTAGTGTTTGGGCCGGGTTTGGGGTGTTACAAAGCATGTACTTGAATCTTTTAGTTCATTTTCAAATATGATCTTATATTTGTAATGCCCGTTGAACCATTCAGAATTAATAAGGATACTCGGATAGTCGGAAAGCTCGTACAATGACAACGTCCCAGACCCAGACAGGGTCTTACATGAATCAAATACGATGCCAATGTCCCAAACATGGTCTTACACGTAAACACAAGTCGATGCCAACGTCCCAGAAGTGGTCTTACACGAAAACACATATCGAAATCCTATGTCATGACATATGTATCCTAACTATTCCTAAGGTTTATATGGGCTTTCGGACGTCTTATCTCGATCATTACAGGCTCGTAATATTGCCCCATGCTCAATTCATATCAGCATAATCATTAACATAAATAATAATTTAATTCGATACTAATAAAATAGATACAATAGGTTCCAACAACATTTATTTACTTATGAACTTACCACGGATAACGACGGATGAAATCGATTACTCAACTACTTTTGACTTCCCCCGATCTAATTTCGATTTCTTTCGTTCTTGATCTAAATGAATTCAAATTTAACTAATTTAATCACACATCCATTCAATTTAATCCACAAACACATATTTAGGCCTTTTTACAATTAAGCCCTTAAAATTTGCATTTTTCACAATTTAGTCCTTATTTCACAAAACACAAAATACACATAATTTCACTATTTCATACTCAGGTCGAATATTCCTCATGCTCATACAAGTCCATACACTTTATTTATTTCACATTTTAGTCCCTCAAAATATTATTTTCACAATTTAGCCCAAATTACTCAAATTCATCAAAAATCCAAAAACAAAACATATTAATCTATCACATATATTTTATTTTCCATCATCAAACAACAAAAATCACAAGCTATCATCAATGGCAAAACACAAAATCATCATGAAATTCAAAAATTAGAGTATGAGCTTCGTAGTACTTTAAGCAACGATCACAAAAACAAAAAAATTATCAAAAATCAATCAAAAACACATACCCAATTGAATCATGCAAGAGCTGAACTTAATGAAGATTGAAAGGCTATTTCCTTTCTTTATTTTCGGTGGTGAAAGATGATAATGGAATGCATTTTATGTTTTATTTTAATTTACATAACTTTTTATCTCTTTTACATATTTAACCTTTAACAAAAACATATAATAACATAGTAATGGATGATTATTAATGTCCATTCTCACTATCCATGCTTTATTTATAACATAAGGACTTCACATGTATAAATACATAGCATATAGATGCTTTTAACACTTGGCATGCTAATTTTGCATTTTACACGATTAAGTCCTTTTATCAAATTAAGCACACAAACCTTAAAATTAAACCATGAATTTTTCACACATATTAATTCACAAATTATAAACACAAAAAATAATATTAAAATTTTTGTTCACTCAGATTTGTGGTCCTGAAACCACTATTTCGACTAGGGTCTAGACCCGTCTGTTACAATTCTCCCTCTTTAGGGATTTTCGTCCTGGAAAATCTTACCAGCGAAAAGGTTTGGCAACGTTCTCTCATAGCATCTTCGGGCTCCCACGTCACTTCTCCAATCCCGTGTCTGCCATAAGACTTTCACTAAAGAAATTTTCTTATTTCTCAATTCTGTCACTTTACGATCTAAAATCCGAATCAGTTCTTCTTCGTATGTCATATCGGATCGAATCTCAATTTCAGATGGAGATATTACATGTGATGGATCAGATCGATGGTAACAACAGTCTGTAAGCGACCAGTCCAATACGTTCTATTATCTCATACGACCCAATGAATCTCGGACTCAATTTGCATTTACGACCAAATCGAAGTATTTTCTTCCACGGCGATACTTTCAAAACACTTTATCCCCGATCTAAAATTCAATATCTTTTCGTTTCAAGTCTGCATACGATTTCTGACGATCTCACGTAGCTTTCAGACTTTCACGAATCACTTTCACTTTCTATTCAGTCTCTCTGATCAAATCGACCCCGTGTATCTTATTCTCACTGAGCTTAGTCCAATACAACGGTGTTTGACATTTGTGACCGTACAAAGCCTCATAAGGTGCCATTTTGATACTCAATTGAAAGTTATCCTCAAGAATGCAACATCTTAACATATCCTCAAGTATCGTTCCCACGTACCTTCAAACTCAAGAATGCAACATCTTAACATATCCCCAAGTATCTGTATGATTCGTTTGGACTGACCATCTATCTGCAGATGGAAAGCATTACTAAAGTTTAGTTTCGTACCTAGCGCATCTTGCAGTTTCTTCCAAAACTGCGATCTGAACCTCAGATCTCTATCTGAAACAATAGAAATAGGTACTCCGTGCAATCTCACAATTTGATAAATATACAACTCAGCAAGTTTATCAAGTGAATAATCTGTACGAACCGAAACAAAATGAGCCGATTTAGTCAATCTATCCACAATAACCCAGATTGCATCTTTCTTACTCGATGGCAAAGGCAAACCCAATACAAAATCCATCGTGATTCTGTCCCATTTTTACTTGGGTATAATAATTGGCTGAAGTAACCCAGACGGTACCTGATGCTCGGCTTTAACTTGCTGATAGATTAAACATTTTGAAACAAAGTCAGAGATGTCTCATTTCATTCCATACCACCAGTAAAGTTGTTTCAAATCATTATACATTTTTTTGCTACCCAGATAAACTGATAATCGACTTCTATGAGCTTCATTCAAAATCATCTGTATCAACTCTGAATTCCTCAGAACACAAATTCGATTTTTGAACCTCAAGCAACCTTCAGTATCAACCCAAAACTCTGAATCAATATTCACATCACATTGTGCCCATTTTGCTATCAATTCATTATCAACTTTCTGCTCCTCACAAATTTGCAGAATAAATAACGGTTTCGCTTTCAATTCAACTACTAACGAACCATCATCTGATAAGGTCAACTGAGTATTCATCGCTCGTAAAGCAAACAACGATTTCTGACTCAAAGCATCAACAACAACATTAGCCTTCTCTGGATGACAGTCAATCACAAGCTCATAATCTTTTAACAACTCTAACCATCTTCATTGTTGTAAATTTAGATCTTTCAGAGTCATCAAATCTTTTAAACTTTTATGATCGGAATAAACCTGACATTTTTCACCAAACAGATAGTGGTGCCATATTTTCAACCCAAACACAATAGCTGCCAATTCCAGATCATGTGTCGGATAGTTCTTTTCGTATGACTTTAACTGTCTCGAGGCATAAGCTATGACTTTGCCTTCCTACATCAAAATACAACCCAAACCATTCAATGATGCATCACTATATATCACAAATTCTTTACTGGATTCTGGTTGTACTAGCACTCTTCAGTCAACAAAACTTTCAACTTATCGAAACTTTTCTGGCACTTTTCTGACCACTCGAACTTAACATCTTTTTGAAGGAGTCAAGTCATCGGGGTTGCAATCATAAAGAAGCCTTTCACAAATCGTCTATAATATCCCTCTAATCCAGAAAATTGTGAACTTTCAATACATTTCTCGAAGGTTTCCAATCTAAAATTGCTAAAATCTTGCTCGGATCAACCCGAATGCCCAATGCTGATACAATATGTCCCCAAAAAACTGACTTCTCGTAACCAAAACTCACATTTACTGAATTTCGCATACAATTGCTTATCACGCAAATTCTGTAGAACTAATCTCAGATGTTCAGCATGTTCAGATTCATCACGGGAATAGATCAATATGTCATCTATGAACACAACACGAATCGATCTAAATATTGTCTGAAAATTTGATTTATCAAATCCATAAAAATAGTAGGTGCATTAGTAAGTCCGAAAGGCATAACTAGAAACTCATAGTGTTCATACCTCATTCAAAAAGTAGTTTTCGACACATTAGAGTCTTTAACTCGTAACTGATAGTAACCCAATCTCGAATCTATTTTAGAAAACACAGTAGCCTCTTCAACTGATCAAATAAGTCATCAATTTGTGGTAAAGGATATTTATTCTTTATAGTCACCTTATTGAGCTGTCGATAATCGATACACATTCTCATAGTTTCGTTTTTCTTTTTCACGAACAAAACCAGTACACCCTAGAGAGAAAAACTTGGTCGTGCGAAGCTTCTATCAGTCAATTCTTATAACTGAGCTTTAAATTCTTTTAATTCAGTTGATGCCATTCTGTATGTAGCTATTGATACCGGAGTCGTCCTGGGCACTAGCTCAATACCAAACTCTACCTCTCGAATAGGTGGCAAACCTGGTAACTCTTCAGGAAACACATCTGGATACTCATATACAACGAGTACAGATTCAATCTTCTTTTCTGTCACTTTAGAGTCAAACACATAAGCAAAGTAAGCTTCACAACCCTTTCTCACATATTTCTAAGCTAACATTGAAGATATCACTGCCGGTAAACCATTTAGATCATTAGACTCAATCCGAATAATCTCATCATTCTGACATTGTAAATTAATAGTCTTCCGTTTGCAACTCACAATAGCATCGTACAAAGTTAACCAATCCATACCCAAAATTATATCAAACTCGTCAAATGGCAACAACATCAAGTCAACCATGAAACATGAATCTCGAATCATCAACGGACAATTCTTGCACACTTTGTCAACCAAAACACATCGGCCTAAGGGGTTCAATACTCTAATCATAAACTCAGTAGACTCTATAGGCAAAGTCTTACTGGATATTAAAGTCTCACATACATTAGAATGACTCGAACCAGGATCAATTAATGCAACAACACTAGTATCATAGAGAGTGAAAGTACAAGTAATAACATCTAGAGATGAAGCTTCTTCGCGGGCGCAAATAGAATCTGACAGGTGCACGAGCCTCAGATCTAACAGTTGTGTTTTTAGTTCCTCTCTGACTGCTACTCACATTACCCATGTTTCTGGGTGGTTTACCTCGAGCTGCCGTATTACTCGATCTAACATTCTGTACTGTGTTTTTCTCAGCCAATTCAGGGCATTCACGAATGAAATGATCTAATGATCCACATTTGAAACAGGCCCGATCATTCAATCTACAACTATCGGGATGTCGTTTACCATAATATTTGCACTCCGGTTGATTTGATCTGACATTACCAACACTAGCTATTGAAGTAGTTCTCGAACTTACAACTGGTCTATCTCGATCCCGTCTAGAATAACCTGTAGTAGCCTTTGAACGGCTAGAATCATCTCGAAATTTTTTTGATGCCGATTGGAAAAACTTAATGAGAATCTCTTACGTGCATCTCTAGCTTCATAGTCAACTTTTCTTTTCTCTTTCCAGAGCTCTTCAGCTTTGCAGACTCGTTCAACAAGTACAAAAAACTCTTTTATTTCAAGAATCCCTACTAATAGCTTGATATCTTCATACAGCCCATCTTCGATTCTTTTACACATTATTGCTTCAGTCGAAACACACTCTCAAGCATATCTACTCAGTCTTACAAATTCCCGCTCATATTCTATTACAGTCATATGACCAGCTCAGGAAATTCTTTGCGCTTCTGATTAATGAATCTCTGACTGATGTATTTCTTACAGAATTTAGTCTGAAAGAACTCTCAAGTAACCCGTTCTCTCAGAACTACAGATATCAGTGTATTTCACTAATGATACGTGAAATCTCAAAGAAAAAATACAACATATTTGATGCGCTCATTAGGTGTACAGGATAGCTCATTAAACACACGGATCGTATTATCAAGCCAAAATTCAGCTTGCTCAGCATCATCATCAACAGTGGCTCTGAATTCTTCGGCCTCGTGTTTCTTGATTCTATCAACTGGTGGCTTATTCATTCATACTGGATCAACAACTTGTGGCAGAACAGGTATTTGAGGAGGAACAACTTTTGTGAAAGGTGTTACCATGAAAACACCTAAATCGGACTTATTTGTAAATGTTGTACATGAGTAATAAATGCATGAAATAATTGGTTTTGTGAGTTGTTGTAAGAGAAATAAATGTTCAGCTAGGCTTGTTTAATGAGGAAATTTGATGAAAAATGATTTACGAGCCTAGGGGCAAAATCATAATTTTGCCGTAGCATAGGGGCAAAATGGTCATTTTTGCTTTAAATAAGAGATTATGATGTATCATGAATTATAAAATGAGTAAATGAGTAAATTATATTATTATAGATCAAGAAGAGAGCGAAAACAACCTTGACCGAGGAAAAGGCAAGGTTACGGACTAAACCGTTGATCAATACATTTTGCACTGAGGTAAGTTTATGTGTAAACGATACATCTTGAATATATATGTTATTTCTTATTGGTGCATTGTATGAATGAGATCATTTATGATTGAGATGGATTGGACTCGATAGATAATGAGTAATTCCTGTATAAACCTTGAAATAGATCTGTAAGTACGGAAAAATATCTGTAGAATGGGCTGTGTGCGATACCACTGTAATTATTCTTTTGGTGGGCTGTGTGCGATACCACCTTATTACTAAATCACGATGGGCTGTGTGCGATACCATTGTTTATATTATCATTTGGTGGGCTATGTGCGATACCATTGTAAATATTCTTGTTGGTGGGCTATGTGCGATACCATTGTAAATATTCTTATTGGTGGGCTATGTGTGATACCACCCTATTATAGATTAATGTTGGGTTGTGTGCAAAACCACCGAGTATTTGGTATTATTTTGAATGGTTTATTGAGAAATTGTTTAAGTATATGTTTCATTTGATGTTGTTGTGATGAGTGCAGGGATTGTGTGCTAATAAATGTGAACATTATAATTGTTATATGGTTGGAATGTGGTAAGAGATGAAATGAGTAAGCATGATTATGACATGTGGATTGTTCTTGCTTAGTATGAAAAGTATTAATTGATTTGTATATGTTGTGATGCTTATTGTTTACATGTAAACTTACTAAGCTTAAAGCTTACCTCCTCTCTTTTCCCTTGTTTTATAATGTCAAAGAGCCGGTTCGGGATACGTAATTAATTAGAAGATCACCCACACTATCCAATCATCTCGGTATATCTAGACTTAGCATTTTGAGTATTGTATGTATAGGGGCTAGACTAGGTGAAATGTTTTGTTATTTTTGGCCAAGTATGTTGGCTTCTTCAAGGATGAACTTTTGTAAATTGCCATAGTTAATGGCTTATTGTTATCAATATATGAAAAGATGAGGCTATTCATGAATGTGTATAATGCATGATTGAGTTACTTGGTAAATGGTTGAATGTGATTATGGATGCATGAGTTGGGATGATAAAAAGAGCTTGGCAAATAGCCTTGTTCTTGTCCACACGGGTTGGCACACGGGCGTGTGTCTAGGCCGTATGTGACACACGGTCAGTCCCATGGGTGTGTGACCAGGCCGTGCGTCCCCTGTATGTTAGTGTTGCAAGTCAATGTCGACCACGGGCTAGACACACAGGCATGTGCCTAGGCAGTATGCCCCATATATGGTTGCTGACGTCACAAATAGAATACCCAGGTTTTTATACTTGGGTGAGGACACAGACGTGTCTAGGCCGTATGGAGCACAAGGGCCAAGAACACGGGCGTGTGTACGGCCGTGTGAAAACCCCTGTGGTTCGAAATGAAAATAAATTCTATACGGGCTAGGGACATGGACGTGTATGACCACACGGCCTGCCCACATGGGCGTGTCCAATTTCACACGGGTGTGTAGCCCTATTAAGGCAAAATTTTTCTAAGTATTCAAAAGTTTCTAGTTTGATTCTGAGACCCTCTGTTGGCATGTTTAAGGCCTCGTAGGCTCATAATAAGGAAATTATGAATGTGAATAAGGAGTTTTAAGTTAGAATGAAAGTTTTATATCCTAAAGTTGTATGTTCAAGTAAGTTAAGTCTGGTAATGCCTCGTACCTGATTCCGGAGTTGAATACGAGTAAGGGTTGTTACATTTAATAGTATCAGAGCTATAGTTTAGTCAGTTCTTGGACTTTCGTAGCGTGTGTAAGAGTCTAGCTATACATGCCATAAATGTATATTGATAGTGTGGTGACTTCTGACAATTCTAAACTTTGTTTTTATATAGTAAATAGATCCCGATCGAGCAACTGCTGATGACGCTGCTAGTAACGCATCGACTCCCACGCAAGGGACTATGCTTGTAGAAAGTAGACCCGAGACTTTGGGTCAAGGAGAAGAGGCACGGGAGGTCTTTCTCTAAATGATGAGTAATTCGTATACGGAGTATGTACGAGCGAACCCTAATGCTCAACCTTCTCCACCCTCTCCTATACCTCAACCAGTTCCTGTGGCTCCTCAAGGTATAGATTTAGTGAGAATGACCAAGTCCCCAGTAGATAAGATTCAGAAGCAAGGGGCCGAGGAATTCAGAGCTAATGTAGACGATGACCCCGAGAGGGCGAAGTTCTGGCTTGAGAACTCAATGAGGGTATTTGATGAACTCTCTTGCATACCTTAGGAGAGCCTAAAATGCACCGTGTCATTGCTGAAAGATTCGACATATCACTGGTGGAAAACGTTGACATCGGTGGTTTCAAGGGAGAGAGTGACGTGGGACTTCTTTTTGGAAGAGTTCTGAAAGAAGTACAGAAGTCAGAGATTTCTGGATCAGAAATGGAAGGAATTCCTTGAATTAAAGCAAGGAAAAATGACTGTGGCAGAATATGAGCGCGAGTTTGTTAGGCTCAGCATGTATGCACAAGAATGTGTGACTACAGAAGTTATCTTGTGCAAGAGGTTTGAAGATGGGCTGAATGAGGATATCAGACTTTTAGTTGGGATTTTGGAGTTAAAAGAATTTGTGGGGTTGGTTGATAGGGCCTGCAAGGACGAGGAACTGAATAAAGAACAGAGGAAAGCCATAAGTGAGGCCCGAGATGCAAGAAAAAGGCCAACGAGTAAATCATACCAAACTCAATCAAAGAGGTCTAAGGAGATGAACCCTCGGGCAACTGCGTCAGTTGGATATTCATACCGAGGTCGAGGTAATACATACTCGGGCTCGAGAGTTCAAGCCACCTCAATGGCAAGTATGGGCAATCCAAAGTCTAATAAATCGGAGTGTCCAAATTGTGGTAGGCAGCACACTGGGAGTGCTGGGGAAATAACCGAAATTGTTACAAGTGTGGTTCACCCAACCATTTCATCCAGAATTGTCCAGAGAGGGATGAGAAGGAAAGAAAGCAAGAAGTGAGATCAAAAAATGTATCTTCGAGGGGTAGATTGCAAAAGAACCCGGGAGGAGGGACTAGTAGTAGAGGTGCGCCTCTACACTCTATTGTGAGACCGGAGGTTCGAGCACCTGCAAAGACTTATGTCATTCGCACTAGCGATGAGGCATCATCTCCAGATGTGATAACGAGTACTTTTTCTCTTCATGATGTCTTCGTTATTGCCTTGATTGATCTGGGTCTACCCATTCTTACATTTGCATGAAATTGGCATTTAGCATGAGTATGATTGTTGAGTCTATAGAATTTATAGTAAAGGTGTCAAACCCATTAGGCAAACATGTGTTAGTTAACAAGGTGTGTAGGAATTGTCCTTTGATAATTAGAGGTCATTGTTTTCCTGAAAATCTCATGTTGTTGTTGTTTGATAAATTTGACTTGATTCTTGGTATGGATTGGTTGACTGCTCATAATGTTTTAGTGAACTGTGTTAGTAAGTTTATTGAATTGAAATGTGAAGATGGAGATGTCATTCGGGTTGAATCAGGTAGATCGGATAGTTTGTCTATGATAATTTCATCTATGGTAGCTAAGAAATACTTGAGGAAAGGATGCGAGTCCTATCTCGCCTTTGTGCTGAATACTCAAGAGTCAGAGGTAAAGATTGAATCAGTGCCAGTGGTATGCGAGTATCCAGATATATTTCCGGAAGAGTTACCCGGATTGCCTCCAGTTAGAGAGGTCGAGTTTGGGATTGAGTTAGTTCCGGGTATAGCACCTATTTCGGTTGCTCCGTATAGGATAGCACCATTAGAGTTGAAAGAATTGAAAGTTCAGTTGCAAGAGTTAACGGATAAGGGTTTTGCAAGACCATGCTATTCACCGTGAGGTGCTCCGGTACTTTTCGTAAAGAAGAAAGATGGGTCGATAAGATTGTGCATAGACTACAGACAACTCAACAAGGTGACAGTGAAGAATAAGTATCCTTTACCAAGGATAGATGATTTATTTGACCAATTGAAGGGAGCTACGGTGTTCTCTAAGATAGACCTAAGGTCTGGCTATTATCGATTGAGGGTTAAGGAGCAAGATGTGCCGAAAACTACATTTCGAACTAGGTATGGCCATTATGAGTTTCTTGTCATGCCATTTGGCTTAATGAATGCTCCTGCTATTTTTATGGATTTAATGAACCGTGTCTTTCGATTGTATTTGGATAAATTTGTGGTCGTTTTTATTGACGACATATTAATTTATTCCCGGGATGAGAGTGAGCATGTAGATCATCTGAAAATTGTTTTGCATACTTTAAGAGACAAGCAGTTGTATGCTAAATTCAGCAAGAGTGAGTTTTGGCTCTGAGAGATCGGATTCTTAGGACACATTCTGTCTGGTGATGGCATAAGAATAGATCCGAGTAAGATCTCGGCTATTGTGGAGTGGAAACCACCAAGAAACGCGTCAGAAATTAGAAGCTTTTTGGGTCTAGTGGGGTACCACAGACGGTTCATAAATGGATTCTCCATGATTGCTACCCCAATGATGAAACTGTTGCATAAGGATGTTAAGTTTGAATAGACTGAGAAATGTCAACAAAGTTTCGAAAGATTGAAAGCATTATTGACTGAGGCGCCGATTTTAGTACAACCTGAGTTGGGGAAAGAGTTTGTGGTTTACAGTGATGCATCATTAAATGGGCTTGGCTGTGTATTGATGCAAGAGGGCAAGGTAGCAGCTTACGCTTCGAGACAGTTAAAACATCATGAGAAGAATTATCCAACTCACAACTTAGAGTTGGCTGCGATCGTTTTCGCTTTGAAGATTTGGCGTCATTATTTATATGGTGCGAAGTGTCAAATCTTCATCGATCATAAGAGTTTGAAGTACTTGATGGACCAATAGGATCTGAATTTGTGACAACGACGGTGGCTCGAATTATTGAAGGATTATGAGCTAGTATTTGAATATCATCCAGGGAAAGTGAATATAGTTGCGGATGCCTTAAACAGAAAATCCCTGTATGCTTTGAGGGCTATGAGTACGAGCTTAGCATTGTTTGATGATTGCGCTATATTGGCCGAATTGAGGGCGAGACCATTATTTATTCAGCCGATATGTGAAGCTCAGAGAAATGACAGTGAGATGAAAGCTAAGATAGCTCAGTGCGAATCGAAAAATGACTCTGATTTTCGAGTGAGTTCAGATGGTTGTTTGATGTTTCATGATAGGATTTGTGTACCTAAGGATGATGAGTTGATCCGGAAAATTTTACAGGAAGCACATAATGGTTACTTGTCGGTACATCTGAGCAGTATGAAAATGTACAACGATTTGAAGAAATTCTATTGGTGGCCGGGCATGAAAAGAGACATCTCCGAGTTTGTTACCATATGTTTAATTTGTTAACAAGTGAAAGCCGAGCTCTAAGTACCCTCGAGATTACTTCAGCCGGTGATGGTTCCCGAATGGAAATGGGATCGAATCATCATGGATTTTGTTACGGGGTTACCTAGGACTCCTAAAAAGAAAGATGATGTGTGGGTTATTGTTGATAGATTAACGAAGTCGGCTCACTTTATACCAGTGCGCATAGATTATTCACTTGATAAGTTGGCCGAGCTGTATATGGCTGAAGTGGTGAGATCACATGGAGTGCCTGTATCTATTATCTCGGATCGAGATCCGAGATTTACTTTGAGATTTTGGAAGAAGTTACAAGAAGCCTTGGGCACAAGGTTGAACTTTAGTACGATGTTCCATCCTCAAACCGATGGCCAATCTGAATGAGTGATTCAAGTTCTTGAGGATATGCTCTGATGCTGTGTGTTAGAATTCGAAGGTAGCTGGGAAAAATACCTACCTTTGGTTGAGTTTGCCTATAACAACAGTTATCAGTCGAGTATACGTATGGCACCGTACGAAGCTTTTTATGGTCGCAAGTGTTGGACTCCCTTGTATTGGACCGAGCTTAGTGAGAAGCAAATTTACGGGGTTGATCTAGTTAAGGAGACCGAGGAGAAAGTAAAAGTGACCCTTGATAGTCTGAAAGCTGCTTTGGACCGAGAAAAGTCATACACGAATTTAAAAAGGAAAGAAATTGAATTTCAAGTGGGCGACAAAGTATTTCATAGGGCAAATTGAGATTTGGTCGAAAGGGCAAATTGAGTCCACGACTCATAGGGCCGTATGAGATTATCGAAAGGATTGGGCTAGTAGCATAACAGTTGACTTTGTCGGTAGAGTTAGAGAAAATATACAACGTATTTCATGTGTTGATGTTGCGATGATATCGTTTCGATGCTTCGCATCTGATCCCTCCAACGGAAATTGAGATACGATTGGACATGACTTATGAAGAGAAGCCAGTTAAGATATTGTCTCAGGAGCTTAAACAGTTGAGGAATAAGAGTATAGCTTTAGTAAAAGTGTTATGGCAAAAACACAGTGTGGAAGAAGCTACGTGGGGATCGGAAGAAGCCATGAGAGAACAATATCCAAACCTTTTTACTGGTAAGATTTTCGAGGACGAAAATCTCTAAAGGGGGAGAGTTGTAATAGCCCAATTTTGGGGCTAGTCGGAACAGTGGTTTAGGGACCACTAATCTGAGGTTGAAGAAAATTATTTTAACATTCTTTTATGTGTTATGGCATAATTATATGGATGTATAAAAATTTTGGTTCTTAAATTTTAGCAATCGTATGCTTAATTGAGAAAAAGGACTAAATCGCATAAATTGCGAAAGTTCTATTATGCAAGGTAGAGGTGTCTAATAGCCATAGAATATTAAATTGAAGGTCCTTAAAGATTAATTAGGCCAATAGGAGTGTGTTGGCTGGCCAAGGAAATCAATGGAGACAAGAGCATTAAATGAGTCAAAAATTTGGTGATATTAGGTGACTAAAATGAATAAAATAAGATAAAAAAAAAGAGAAAGCTATCATCTTTTTCATTTCTCTTCTTCTTCCACCGAAATTTTCACCAAGAAATAGGGGTTTTGAAGTTCAAACTTTCAGCCAAGATATCCTCTAGCAAGTATGTGATTTTAGAGGCCTTTCTTGATAATTTTTGTACTTTTAGAACCCCTAAAGGTTAAGCTAGCTAATGAGGGGACTAATTTTCAATATGGTTGAAAGTTTAGGGGCTTGAAATGAGAGTTTTTATATTGTTTGCGGAGTTTTTATGAAAGAAAATGAATGTTAGTGAGTTAAGGAACAACTTTTGTGAAAGGTGTTACCATGAAAACACCTAAATAAGACTTATTTGTAAATGTTGTACATGAGTAATAAATGAATGAAATAGTTGGTTTTGTGAGTTGTTGTAAGAGAAATAAATGTTCATCTAGGCTTGTTTAATGAGGAAATGTGATGAAAAATGATTTACGAGCCTAGGGGAAAAATCGTAATTTTACCGTAGCACAGGGGCAAAATGGTCATTTTTGCTTAAGTAAGAGATTATGATGTATCATGAATTATAAAATGATTGATGGTTTGTGTTCCTCGTAGGTACATCCAGTTATGCAATGTGAGACAAGTGGAGGCGTTGCGAATCCTGAGTACCCATCCTACGGACAGGGATTGGAGAGCGAACAAATGAACTATATGGGTAACAATTTCCGATCTCAAAATAACCCTTATAGTAATACTTATAATCCAGGTTGGAAGAATCACCCCAATTTTTCATGGGGTGGTCAAGGAAATGAAAGACAACAGCCACCCTAAAACTTCCAACAACAGCCTCACCCACAGGAAAAGAAGCCGAACCTTGAGGAGATGCTGACAAAATTCATAGCAGTTTCAGAAACACGTTTCCAAAATACTGAGACAACACTTAAAAATCAACAAGCATCGATTCAAAGGATCAAAAACCAGTTAGGGCAACTTGCTAAGCTGATCTCTGAAAGACCACAAGGAAGCCTACCAAGCAACACTGAAACTAACCCAAAGGAGCAACTTCAAGCCATAACAGCTCAAGATAGTGAAAGGTTAGACGAGCCCAATTTCAGGCAAGAGAATTCGGTAGAAGAAGGTAAGGTTGAGGTAAGTAATAAAAAACCAAAACCGATAATCAAAGAATACCAACCTCGCATACCATATCCCGAAGCAATAAAGAGAGACGACACAGAAGAACAGTTCGGTAAGTTTCTTAAACTTTTAAAGAAATTACATATTAACTTACCGTTACTTGAAGCTCTTTCGCAGATGCCAGATTCTAGGAAATTTTTAAAGAAGCTTTTGACGAACAAACAAAGGATAGATGAGGAATCGCATACGGAGCTAAATGCAGTGTGCTCAGCAATGTTGCAAAACAAGCTACCCCAGAAATTAAAAGATCCAGGGAGTTTTACAATTCCATGTTTAATTGTAGATTATCTATTGATAATGTGTTAGCTGGTTTAGGGGCAAGCATAAATGTCATGCCTTACAAAATGTTTAAACAACTAGGTCTAGGGAAACCCAAACAAACTAGGATGATGATTCAATTAGCTGATAAAACTGTTAGAATTCCTAGGGGTATAATCGAAGATGTACTCGTAAAAATTGATAAATTTGTATTCTCCGTAGACTTTGTCGTTTTAGACATGGATGAGGACAACACAATCCCCTTAATTTTAGGAAGACCATTTTTAGCAACTGCCATGACTAAAATTGATGTCGACGCAGGTGAACTCATACTCTATGTAGGTCACGAGACAGTCACTCTTCAAGCTCTCGATTCGGCTAGGACATCGAATAATCAAGGTGAGAACATAAATTCTATTCATAACCATTCGGTTAAACCTTTTTTTCAGGGAGTACCACAAAAGAACACAACTGAACCCGATCCTAGACCCCATGCCAACAAAAAAATAACTCAAGAGGAACGAATGTTTCAGATCGATGAACTAGACCAATGGAAGACGCATTTCATGGAAAAACTAAGGATATACGAAACAGAATCAAAGCCACTTTATGGGACAGAAAAATTCAAAGTCGGAGATCAGGTATTGTTAGATAAAGCACACCCACGAATATCTCCTCCTGATCCTAATACAAACAAAGAAATCCCTTTTAAGGTAATCAATGTTTTCCCATATGGAACAGTCGAGGTAAGTAATCCTATATTCGGCACTTTCAAAATAAATGCTTTCAAAATAAATGCTACTCGGCTTGAACTATATACTGTTAGTAAGACAGATAGCATGAGAAAGGATGTTCAACTCTTCAAACCACCATAAATATGTGAATGAGAGGTAAGTCTAGCTTAAGACTATAAACAAGCGTTTCTCGGGAGGCAACCCGAGCACTAACTCTATTAACTTTTACATTCCTTTATTTTTATTTTTATTTTTATTTCAACTTCAGCATCTAACTATAAGCTAACCAAAAGTGCAGATTTTCATTCCACACGGCCTTGCACACGGCCGTGGCCGTGTGGACACCATGAATCTCCGTACTGACAGGGCAGAGATGGTACGAGTTAGAACGAATCATATCTTCGAGTCACGGACTCTAACTACCACGCCATGGTTGTGCGATGCGGCCGTGGCCGACACTGTTAGATCATACACGGGTGTGGCGACCTGAACATGGGCGTGGGAAAAGTAAACGAAGCACAACATGGCTGTGCGATACGGCCGTGTGACACAACACACCCATGGTACACGGGCGTGGGGATGTACCAGACCTGAAAATTCTATTTAAGCCCCCCTTTCTTCTTATCTACTCCCCATCTCCTTTCTTCCATCCCATTCTTCAGATCTCTCCCTCCCCATACTTTTCTTCTTTAGTTATTCCCCAAACCCTTGAGGTACACCACATCTATGTCGAAAAAGTGGAAGGATCCAAGCACAGTCCCTCTGTGGAGATCGATCTACATAAGTTCATACCAGCCGCTTCATCTACTCGACAAGCTAAGGATATTTGAGGCCATTTAGTTTTTCTTTTTCTTTTCTCGTTTTCTTTATTTTCCTTATCTTTACTTCTCTTCTGCTAAATTTAGTTTATCTTATTTTAGTTTATTGGTTTTAGGTTCTAAAGGCTGCTAGGGAATCACCACGACCATGACCATAGCCACCCCATAGGAACCTTAGAAATCACACCCACCTTGCGAACCATCTAACAATAAGGACTCTTCGGTCCATTCATCTTTTCTTTTAATTTTATTTTACTTTCTATTCTCTTTCTCTTTATCTTTCTTTTCTTTAAATATATATTTAGTATATTTTGAATTATTATAATTATTTCCTGGTTAATTCTCTACGAGCTTCCCAATTTCTTCATCTAGTGTAGAGCTCGGAAGCAGCCACCACACCTCGAGACTCCCAACTTAAGGAAACCATCCAAATTCAGGAAGTTTCATCTCTTCCTTTCTCTTAAATTTCATATATATCTTTGTACATTGAGGGCAATGTACATCTTAAGTGTGGGGGGTGAATATTTATTTTGAGAAAGTGCTTAACTTTCTTTATTATTCTCAAATCCCTGAATTATGCCATGAATGATATCTTGTCTTTAAGTAATTTTCTCATATTACTAATTAGAATGAAATTCCCTGTGATTCATGATTTTCTTTGATATGTTTCGGAATAAGTCATTGATAATTGTGCAGTGATGATTTAAACTTTAGGAGACTAGAGAATCAAGCATGATAAGTCTATTTTCAAAAATTAAAATTCTGTTAGATTGTCTAGCTGAATCTAATTATTACCTTGAAGTTTGAAATTTACAAGATTGATATCAAATACCCATAATTTTTGTGAGATTTTGAGCCTTATAGAGCATATATTCTTTTTCGTGCTCACTTTTTTATTATGAGTGTGTCAACATTGATTTGTTATTCTAGAACTTGCATCGATTATACATGTCGAGACCACACCTTGGATTTGATATACAGAGATGATAAAGGCACCTAGGTTTTAACCCACTTACTCCACTAAATGCCTACCTTCATAATTAACCCCTAGTGAACCCCCTTTGATCCGAACAACCCTTTTTATTGACTCACCCACTAATATTAACCCAAAACCCTTTGTATTTGTTATTACCATTCCTTTTGACTACCTTTTTGTTGAGATTTGATTTGATCAGTTGCCTAACTATGATCTTAATTTCAGTAATAAATTCATCCTTTATTATGTATTTGATTTGTTCTTAAAAAAAATCGAAGTATATTCATTATTAGTTATGTGATTAAATGAGCTTATATGTTTAAATTCCAATTGCTGAAGAAGAAGCTCGTACTATTAGTATTAGTATTACAAGTTTTCAATTGATGTAATTATTTATTAGTAGTTCATTATTTATGGTTAGGTAATTTGTTAATTCAATCTCGATTCTAACCTTCTAATTCAGCCTTTATCCACACCTTTAACCCAAGCCCCATTACAACCCTGTTAAAGACCTTTTGATTTGTGTATCATCTCATTTTACAGTGGTGAAGATTTGATTTTCAGGCAAGCTTATGGGATTAACTTTTCATGTTCGACTTTTGAGTGCTTAATTTTGAACCTTAAACACTTTGAGTGATTTGAGTGAATCTGTAGTGAGGATGTCAACTCTTATCAATTTCAAATAAGAGATAATTATTTAGGTAAAGGGAAACGCCTATGTTTTCGTGCTATAAATGTATGACTTTGATTGTTTGAATCTTTAGGACCCTTTGAGTTAAATTATCAATGTATGAATTATCTTTAAATTATGATGAAACATTATTGATGAATATTATGAATCGAGGAAGTTCATTTTAATTATGAGTTGAAAATTTTGCTTGAGGACAAGCAAAAGCTTAAGTGTGGAGGTATTTGATAAACCATACTAGTAACATATTTTAAGCCCACATTTAGCATGCTTTTGGATGATTTAAGCCTTGAATTGTATAAATTGGTGCTCTTAATCCTTTGTTTTCACTTTTTATACTCAGAAAAGCATCAGAGGATGAAAAAAATGAGAAACGGGCCCAAAACGGAGTAAATGGGCCATATCACGATATCAACATGGCCTGGGCCCAAGCTACACGGTCGTGCCTCATCAAACAGACTCGAACACAGCCTGGCCACGAATCACACGAGCATGTGCCATGGGTGTGTCCCTAATGTGAGAAAGAAGAGTTTCATTCGAATTAGGATACTTAGACGTAAAGAAAGCCATTCCAAAAGCCTATATAAACATCCTAGAGGCCAACCTTCAAGAGGCGTCCAGCTAGGCCAAGGAGCCGAGCCAGAGAAGCCAGAATTGTGGAATTTACTTGAAGAAAGCCAGTTGATTAATCTCAAGAAGTCGAAGTTATACTCAAGACGGAGGATCTCTCCTTTAATTCCTTAAGGGGGTTTTAGAGTTTTCTTATGTTTTGTTATATCTTTTCTTCTGAGATGTATTCTTTTATAATTATGAACTAAACCCTCATATACCTGAGGGAGAGGAAACCTAAGATGAATCTTGTCATCGTTTGCTGAACTATATGATAAATACTTGATTTGTTCTTAATTATGTGTTCTTAATTCTTGTTTTGATATTTTTGGGATATTGATTCAAGTATTGATGTGCTTAGGTGGTGGATCAAAAGTCCCTACCTAAGAATAGATCTAGCATAGTTAAGCGGAGTTGCTCGTGCGCCTAGAAATAGGGTGACGAAAATCTGCCAGATTAGGGTCAAACCTAATATGAGAGTCCATAGATCGAGTTAATGCAATTCTAGGGGTTTTAATTAGAAAGAGATTTCAATTAATCAACCTAGGGTTAGACGTTAGTAGCCTCAACGGAGGTATTAATATAACTTAGGAAATCCTACGGATCAAGTTAAGTGAATAAATCGTCTGGTTCAGAGTTAGATAACAAGTGAAGTCTAGGTGGATTCTTCCTCGGGTGTTGTCTTAATCAATTGGTTTTTCTCACAAGTTATTTTTCCCAATTCATTCTCTTTGTCTTTGCATCTTTAGCTTAGTTGTTAGTTAATTTTAGATTAGATAAAAATTCCTTTAATTCTTAGGCTAGATAATAAAAAGAAAGTTAGTATTAGTACTTCAGGTACCTTTGGGTTTGACAATCCGGTCTTGCCACTAACTATGTTACTGTTCGATAGGTGCGATTGCCTCAATCGTTGTCATAGTTAGTTTCTAGGCTCGATCATTCTTTTTTATAAATTTTTAAGACTCTGACACACGATCAGCGTGTCTAGGCCGTGTAGAGCACACGGGCCAAGAACACGGGCATGTGTCCGGCCGTGTGAAAACCCCTGTTGGTTAGAAATGAAAATAAATTCTATACGGGCTAGGGACATGGTCGTGTGTGATGACACACTTTTGAAGCCCATTCCCCCCTCTTCTTTTGAATAACACATATGATTTCATTGGCACCAATGTATTCCTTTTCCCATGGCCTTTTTGCAACCAAAATTTAGCGAAAATGTTTCCTAATTCCCCATATAAACATTCCGGTAGAAGAAAGCATGACATAGCATAAGTTGGTATTGCCTGGACCTCTGATTTAATGAAGCCTCCTTGCCCCCATGTAATAGTAGCCTTGTACTCCATCCTTCAATTCACAAATATCTTTTAGATTTTGAAAGAACTTTTTATTCCGTCTTCCGACCATATTAGGGAGTTCTAAGTATTTTTCCAGATTTGTTGAGCTTCTTACACCTAATAATGTCGAGATATCTTCTTTTTTCCCCTTTGTTGTGTTTGAGCTATAGAAGATCATTGATTTATTAAAATTCACACATTGGCCTGAACATCATTCGTATTCCTTCATAATTTCTTTCAATATCAACGCTCCTCTATTTATGCTTCACCGAACAGAATACAATCATCTGCGAAAAGTAAGTGTGATATCTTCGGTCCCCTTCTGCTAGCTTTTGCTCCTTTTAACAAGCCCTCTTCATTGCCAGTCTCATCAAAGAAGAAAGCCCCTCACTACATACCAAAAAAAGGAAAAGACTAAGTGGATTGCCTTGTCGGAGCCCTCTAGTAGGTCAAAATTTTTTTCGCCTTCTCCTATTAATTTTTACTGCATAAGAAACTGTGGAGATACATTTCATAATTAGTTCCACTCATTCCCCTGCAAAGCCCATTCGTAGCATTACTTCCTTTAGAAAACCCCATTCAACTCTATCGTAAGTTTTTCTCATATCTAGCTTCACTGCCATATATCCTTTTTTCCCGATACGCTTCTGACAAAAAGTGTACAGAATTTCATAGGCTAAAATTACATTGTCAGAAATTAATCTTTCGGGGACAAAAGCACTTTGGGTAGTGTCAATACATCTCTGAATGACTTCTTCAAGGCGATTTGCTATTGTTTTCGCCACAATTTTGTAAATAACCGTGCACAAACTAATAGGTCTAAAATTAACAAGACTTGTGCGGTTTATAAGTTTTGGGATAAGCACAATATTTGTTAAGTTAAGAGAGTCAAAACCCTTACCATCATTCAAAATTCCCAAACAGAAATTTTTGACATATTTACCTACAATGTGCTAGAATCTTTGAAAAAATAATGCCAAAAAATCGTCAGAGCCTAGTGCTTTTTAGTAGGCCCCATTCCTTTCAAAGTCGAATGAACCTCTTCTGTCGTATAAGATATCAGAGGAGATATTGATTTCAATACTCGTTAGTAGGTGGGATAAATCCCAAATTCCATTAGACAAAAATAAATTCTAAAAAATAAAGTAGCAGCCTCGTTGATCTCTGTTTCGTCAGTAATTTCTCCTCTTTCATCTGATTCCAACCTAGATATAGTGTTAATTCGTCTACGAACTAGAGCATACTTATGAAAAAGGCAGAATTCTTATCCCCTAATTAAAGCCAATTGGCCCGTGCCCTTTGTTCCCAATACATTTCACCTTTATCAATCTCCATATTAAGTTGAATTTTGGTATCAATAAGCTTTGCCATCATATCTTCATCCCTCTCTTTCGCCATTAGATTTTCAAGTTCCTTTGTGAGCTTTCTCTTTAATCCCTCTCGACCTTTTTTAATTGTGCATGCCTATCTCTTCAATCTGAACTGCAACCTTTCAAGTTTTTCAATTAGTGTGCCTATTGATGACTCCCAAGATTCCTTGATTTCTTGTTCAGTATACTCTGTCATGGTCTACCACGCCGTAAATTTAAACCTTGGGATCCCCATACAAGTATTTCCACTGTTTGTATTAAGAAGGAGTGTATAATGGTCCTATATTGAATGAGTTAAGTGTTGAATGTTGCCCTTTGGAAAAAGATGCATCCATTCTTCATTCGTAACTCCCTTATCAAGTCTATCCTTAATGTTTGTTTCTGGTAGATTCCCCCTTTCCCATGTAAACCAAACCCCCAAATACCCTATATCCACTAACTGGTATTCCTCTAAAGCCTCACAGAAGGCCTCCATTCTTTTCTTCTCCCTCGATATACCTCCAATTTTTTCAAAGGAATACATGATTTCATTAAAATCACCACTTACAAACCAAGGGTGGTTTTGTTCTTAACCCAGTTTCCTTAATAGATTCCACGAAACTTTCTTGTTGTTTACATAAGATGAACTATAAAACCTCGTAAATCTCCATTCTTCATTGACTTTTTCCTCTTTCATCATCACATCAATATGCCTTTTTGAGAAACTTCTTAAGCTAACCATAATATCCCCTTTCCATGCCAAACATAGCCCACCTCGAGAACCTTCTAATTCAACGTCAATCCCATTCATAAAACCACATCTCCTTCTGACGTTTTCCATATGTTTCTCATCAATTTTTTTCTCCATTAAGAAGACCTTTTGGGGGTTATACTGCTTCAGCAAATACCACGCCCTCCGTAGTACCTGTGGACTTCCCAATCCACGGACATTCCAACATATAGTTTTCATTGTGTCTGGTTAGATTGCCTTTTGGCATTCGCTGATCCATAAAAGTTGGGAATACAAATTTGTTTCGATTTTTCTACCGATACAACTGAGGAAGATTCGATTTATATGCCTTTTCCTTCACATTTCATTCTTTTTGCTTTGTTTTCGCAAGGATTTCCTGTACAACATTCTTCGATTTCTAATTCTGTAGATTTCCTCTTCCTCATTTTGCTATCTTTATTACTTTGACTTGTCAAGACCACTGGACCAACTTTTTTCCATCTTGTCTTCTTAACTCAATTTGATTTATCTTCCAACATATTATTTCTTTCAATTACCCTTTCATTTTTCTTCATTGTAGACCCTTCCTCCTACTTCTTCTCCATCTCCTCCAATCTTGTTGATTGTAATTTATCTTGTCAACTCCAAACCATAGTATTCCCATCTTTTGGTTGTTTAATAAACTCAGTTAGCATCTTCATGACCCCTATATAAGAGCATTGAGTCATCATCTTTTTTGAGAGGGCATTAAATTTCATACTCTACTTCCCAATTAAATTTTATTTATCTTTTAATGCTAAAGAGTATGGTGGATTGTCTCTAATTTTGTTTTTTTCTGTAAGAGTTAGCCAAAGACAGTCTTTGAAACCATACCCCATTCTTCCACATCCAAAGCAGAAAATCGATAACTTCTCATATTTAAAGGAGATCCACGATTTCCGTTGATTATCAATTGAGACAAAAATACCTCTGCGGAGGGGTTTCTGCATATCCAATTTGATTCTAAGACGACACAAATCTCCATTGATTTTAGATTTGTCGAATTCTGGTAAACATTGTCCAATCTTAATCCAAAATGGGGAAGACTTAAATCAGATCTGACTTCTTTCCATCTATTTAACCAACCGATCAAATAGCACAAGATTTTTCCAAAACAACCATGGTTGCCCCTCCATAACTGTCTCTAGATCTTTTTCAGTATCAAACACAATTAAAAAAAGGTTTTGCCCTACCAATTGAATCTCAAATTTTTTCCTCGTCTTCTAGATTCTTTTCATCTATGCCCTAAAACTGTCCGAATTATAGGATTTTTCTATCCATATTTTGCAAAGAAGAGTTGGTTTCACGTTTGGTACCACCATCGAACACTTAACCGATAATTGGATGAGCTCTTCTGCCAGAAGGGAGATCTCATCGCCTTCACCCTATCGCCGCCACCGCTTTCCTCCATCCCAAGCCGCAGTAGTTACTGCTTTCGCTAGGATTCTAAGCAAAACACTCTTGGCTAATTTGATTAGATTCTATTTGTCTATGATACAACAATGATTTTAAATTATTAAAAAAGTTGAAATCTATTTTTAAATTATTTTTATGTAATGTTACAAGATTAATTTAATGATTGTAAAAACTTGAGAGGGGCAAAAACAATTTTACTAACATTAACTTACATAATCTAAAGCTTAAGAATGATCTTAAAATTTTGAGGGGGATTGGGGTCCTTGCCTACCCTCTATGCCCCTAATAGTACTTATATATATGTGTGTGTATGTATGTATCAAGTTTGGAGTTCTAAAGTTATCTATGCTTGAGTTGATGATATATATGTAAATATATTTACATATTTACATATATTTACATATATGTACATGTACGACCCAATTTTTGCCCGGGCCTGCTAAAGCCCAATAAGACTAAAAATCGGAGCCCATTTTACAACCCAATTCCCAAAATCAGATAACCCAATGACCAAACCAAATTTCAAATGCCCAAACCCAATTACAAAAAACTACACTCCCCAAAGCAGTAACCCAATTCAGAAACCAAATTCAAAAGCGCAAACCGAATTAGCCCAAACACCTACAACAAAAAAACCTAACCCAAATTTTCCCCTAACCCAAGTGGCGCCGCTCTGGGCACTTGTCTACCTTCTGACCAGAAGTCACATCCACCGCCACTGGTCTCCACCGCCAGCCACTTCCGCCGAGTACCTGCAAGCATTAAACGAGAAAACACTAGAAAGCAAAAGTGTGTAAAAATTTAGGCTATAAAAGCCTATTGAAATTTCTTTGTAAGGACCAATTTTTTGGATTATCAATAGAAAGAAAAAGATTCAAACAAGAACAGAAAATCATAGAATACAAGGCATCGACTAAACACTAAGAAACCATCAAAAAAATCAAGAACAGAAGCCACAAGAGGTGATATTTCTTTATCACTTTCGAAAATCCCTTTTCTTTTTCTCTCTTTTTTAAACATATGCATATATACTTATAGTTTTAAATAGCATAAAAAATAATTAAAAAAATAAAAATTTTACCTCTTTGGGGCTCCGACCGCCGTGCATGGCGGTGCCGGCAACAGAGCCCGCGGCAGAGGACGATCGGAATGGCGCCGGAGAGTAGACCCCTGCAGAGAAAAAGAAAGGTTAAAAAGTTTTTAAAAGGAAGCGGGCAGGTGAAAATGATTGTTTTTGAAAATTTTTTGCCTTAAATAGGCCTTCAAAACGACGTCGTTTTGGGGCTGGCTTTAAACGCCCAAAACGACGTCATTTTGGCCAAACCCGTGCACGGACCCGACTCGCCTCAGGATCCGCGTGTTTTTGCTTTTGGGTCTAATTACCCATTTGGTCCCTCCGCCCTTTTAGGATTCTACAATCAGGTTTTCACTTTTTTAAAATTCGGCCCAATAATTTCATGCTGGTTCCACTTTAGTCCATAGTGCAACGCAGCGCAGCAAGGCCTGGGAAATTTATCCATTCGATCCTCTTTATTTCGCGTGCGTTTCAATTTAGTCTCCCTATTATTTATTTTATATAATTTGTCCCTAAGCTTCCGTTTTAAATCCAATTTGGCCTTTTTTTATTATTTTGCAATTTTTATTATTATTACTGTTATTTAATATTTTTATTTTCATTGCTATTAATTATTTAATACTATTATTATTTTTTTATTATTACTATACTACTATTATTATTAAGTATTACTATTATTATTTTCTATTATTACCATTGTCATTATTATTTTTTTATATATCATTAATCATTTTAACCTTATTATTACATTTAAAATTATATTATGTTGTATTATTTTCATCTTATTATTACTACTACTATGTATTATTATTACTATTTTTTATAAACATAATCTTTCTTACTTCGATTATTATTATTTCTTACTTTATTGTTTTTTATTTTACTACCTTATTATTATTCTTATTATTTATTATCTGTATACGTATATATACCTTTTCTTTATCATTTTGTTTATCGATTGTTATTATTATTATTATTATTATTATTATTATTATAATATTTACTATATTTACATCCATATTTGTTTTCTTAGTCTTGTACTATATTATTAAACAAAATACATTTTGTAAAATTATCATATTTCATTTAAAGGTTTTTAAAATAAAGGCAATGTTTTGTATTTAGAAATTCGAAGAATAGTGCCCTAACGTGCTGGGTTTCGATTTTCCGTTTGACTAAATAATTAAATATCCTTTTGACAAACTTCATAATCATGAGATGACTTTGAATACGAGAGATTAAAATATCGTGTCCTAACATGTTGAATGTGATGTTTATATCCTTTCGAAACAAAGGAATCTCAAATTTTAACGCGAATATCTACATTTATTTTTTAGTTTAACACTATACTATTAAATAAAAATACATTTTGTAAAATTACTTTATTTCATCTAAAGGTTTTTATATAAGGCAATGTTTGTATTTAGAAATTCGGGGAATAGTGCCCTAACGTACTGGGTTTCGATTTTCCGTTTGACTAAATAACTAAATATCCTTTTAATAAATTTCGTAAATCATGAGATGACTTTGATTACGAGGGTTTAAAATATCGTGTCCTAACGTGCTGGATGTGATGTTTGTATCCTCTCGGAAGAAAGAAATCTCAAATTTTAACCCAAATTGTTCACGTTTTTTAAAAGAGATCATATTTTTAAAATATTTGTCAAATTTTTAACTTTCGACATTGAGACACTAATTAATCAATTTGATACCAATTTTTGGCGTGACGAGGGTGCTAACCCTTCCTCGTACGTAACCGACTCCCGAACCCATTTTCTCAAATTCCATAGTCCAAAAAATACCGTTTTAGTAAATCAAAATGTTTTATTAAAACAAAGGTGATCCGATCACACCTAATAAAGATCGGTGGTGACTCCTGTCTTTTTTGTTTTCAAAACCTTAGTCGATTCCCATTTTTCCAAAAAAAAATGGTTAAGACAGTACATATTTATAAATATATATTTACCATGCATTTATGCAGTTATTTGTTCTAATATTGTCATCAATATTGCATAAAATCAAAAAACCTTGCCAAAAGTAACTCGATTTTCATGATTTTCTTCAAAATCCGACAAGAAAGATTTGTTACCAATCAGGTGGTGAGAATGTCTACTATCAAGATACCATACACAATAAAATAGTGAATTCCAGGGATTGATAAGATACAAGCATATGTCTCTAATCATTTTTACTCTAAATAAATTTCTACTATCATTGAGTAGTGCTTGAGACAGTAGGCACTGATGTTATTGTTTGCTTCCATCTTAGATCATGCAACATTGTGAAGTATCATGGTCTAATATTCCCAGGTAAACCACAATAATGACAAATAATTCTATGATTAACATTCTCATTTTTCTTTGCATGGATCACGATAATTTTCCTCGAACATTTACCATGATAATCCTAATTTGTGGTTTTAACAAAAAAAACAATTAGACTCTAAGCCATAAGTTTTCCCTTTATCTTAATGTATCCCAAACCATTCTTTCCAGGGTACTTTCTAGGAGTAGTAGGAAAATCATCCACCTTTTCACTACTAGTGTTGAACTTCTTAAGATAGATTGCGTAGCAAAAAGAACCTTTTGCAAAGTATCAATATGAGCATGCTTATCATTGAAATTTTTTTTTTTTTTTTTTTACCTTCATCTGCTTAATCAACACTTGATTTTCTTCCTTATGATGATTGTTCTCTTCCATCAGTTCAACATTCACATCACACATTTGTTTTTATTTCTCTAGCATTGTCTTGTATGTTTGTAGGCATTCAACATTAGATTCTCCTTCAAAGTCATCATCAGTGGTTGATTCAATTGAAATACGGGTACTGGATTTTTTAGTAAAGGTCATATAATTACTCAAGTGTTTCGCATCATAATCTAAACTACTTGAGGAATCACCATCCCTTCTAGTAACACATAAAGGCTACTTCTTTTTTTCTTTATAATGTTTGCACACTCAATCTAGATAGGTCCAAAATCATGGAACTCATAGAACTGAATGCCCTTTCTTTTTCTCTTTAGCATATTCTTCCTTGATAACCACTCCTTTAGCTTTGCTTTTGGGATATTTTTGGATAGTTTCCAACTTTTTTTTGTATTTCTTGGATTGTTTCTAGAAAGCTTTGTTGAAGTTTTGAGTTAACAAAGATATTTGATCTTATAAGTCTTCAATAGTAATGGCATTTTTAGTTGGAACTATTCTTGTCACTAGTAATGTGACACCCTACACCCGACCTAGTTGTCAAGCCCGAGTACATGACACTACATTATGTTGCCAGAGCAACTCAAACTAATTTGATATCATTCCATTAGTAACAAGGTAATCAATTAAGGAAATTGCAAGTTATTTAATCAACCACATAAGTAAGCTTAATTAATGATGGTCAATCTTTTTTTAATGCATGTAGGGGTTGTACGAGGCCCCAAATGGAGTTGAGATTTGAATTATAACTCTAAGTATCAAAATTCAAAAATGTGTCTTGAGACTCTCAAGACCGAACTCCATGTCCTGAGATAGGCATCCCCTAATTCACTACTTTTACTTTAATGTGGACGTGTCTCAAGACATTAGGATCAATATCTCGAAACAAAACCCTTCATGCTTTGAGACTAGTTTCGAGATAAACATCTCATGTTTTCTTAATTTAGCTTCAATGTTTGATTGTCTCAAGATAAGGAGGTTCTTTTCTTGAGACTTGAAACATGACAAATCTATTTAGCTTCGATTTTCCCTTGTTTTGAGACATAGGCCATTCTATCTCGATACCTAAATTGTATTATCTTAATACTTACATGGTTAGTCTTAAAACCTAAGCTAATGAAATGCACCAATTGGTAAAATTTTCTCTTGAGATCTCAAGACATGTTTTTGTTGCCTCAAGACACTAACATAGAAATTCTTAAAGATGAACATTTTAAAGCATACAACTTACTACCAATTCCACACATAGCATATACCAATTCATAAGCATGCATTTTAACTTACCAAATCAAGCATTGAAAATTTCTCATAAAACACAATAGGACCTATCACCAAAAACCATCCAAATAAACATTAAAACATAATACCCAACCTAGGTTGTAACACCCCAAACCCGGTCAACACACCACGACCGAATCTGGTACGTTACGGAGTGAAAACATTTTAAAATCATAAGTTTGTAGGATAAATAATTTAAAGAAGACTTTTGTTTTGTTTTAGGGTTTAGAAAACTCAAAAATAATTGATGTTGAAGTTGTTCTAGTAGTTGTCGCAATACTTGGAAAAACTCATGATTAAAACCCATTTGTGATTTCCAATTTTAGAAAACATTGGATACTTATTAAAACTGAACGCGATAAGTAAAATCAAGTTTAGAACCATTTGCCTTTAAAGTGATTTGAAAATTTGAGCTATAAAAACATCTAAGTTACCTTATTATTTTGTGAACTTTGTTACCTGATGGTAACGTTTGAAAACACGAAGAGATATAGTTTAGAAAACATTGCTTTTTACCGGTTAATTTTATCAAGTCCATAAATCCAACATATGTAAAATATAGGCAGAATAAAAGCAAGTAATAACAAAAAACCCAAAATAAACTTAGCGGCCTTATTACAAAACCAAAACCAAATTTAAGGAAAATTACTAAAATTGAAATAGTAGTTTAAAATCAAAACCAACTAAGATGCATGGCCACCTCGAGTCCTCCCCGGCTCCATATCCGCGATCTATGCCTCATCTGCAAAATGTAAGGGAAGGGGTGAGTCACCTAGACTCAGTGTATAAATCCCCAACCCGATAATTTAACCACTTACACAGATCATTAGCAAAACATGCAAATCATACAACCCCATAACCTAAACCATCCGATCTCCTTTATCTACCCCGTGTGGTCAAAACCACTGGTGGTCAAAACCACTGGTGACTGAAGTTACAAATATATATCGATGTGGTCAAAACCACTGGTGACCGTAGTCACAAATCAAGTGATGGGGCCAACCCATCGTGTGGTCAAAACCACTGATGACAATCCCGTAATATATCATGTGGGGCCAACCCACTATGGTACCAAACCACTAGGACGAGTCACAATATCCATATGTGGTCAAAACCACTGGTGACCGTAGTCACAAATATCAATCGTGTGGTCAAAACCACTGGTGGTCAAAACCATTGGGACTTAGTCACAGATAATAATAATAATGTGGTCAAAACCACTGGTGACCATAGTCACAAATCAAATGATGGGGCCAACCCATCTTGTGGTCAAAACCACTGGTGACAGTCCAAATAAATCATCCCCCTCCTCTCATCAAACCCATCACCATGTTTATAACATTCATGGCATAGTATCGAAAGATCATGCAAATAACATTTAACATAGCATTTAACAATACCATGGTAATGTATATCAAAACCACATAACAGGGGACTTACCCGGAGTCCATGCTCATGCCCACAAGGCAAAATCACTGATTCAATAGTTATAACGGTAACATAATAAGCATATTATACTATTAAAGTGTGTAAGCGTTTACACACCTGACTATATGTAGATCTAATGTGAAATCCCGAAACTACGCGATACTACGAGATCCCGAAACTTATACCCTCACTGCACCTACAATCGGCCAACATCACCCTTTAGATCTGAAGCCATTCGGCTTACTCACAAAATCCCGAAAATATGCCGTAAGAATGTAGTACTTTACCTTAATGCCGATTTGGTTTCCTACCAAATCCCGAAGCCACACAATGAACCCCCCCGCAATCGGCCACACACTGCTGCACATAAACGATTTCGGCTTGAACAAAGTTGAAAGAAGAGGAAGTGATCCAAAGGTGGTTTCGGCTTGAACCAAATAAGAAGAAGAGGAAGAAGTGAGTATATGATTTTGGCAAGAAGCAAATTCGGCTAACAATGGAAGAACCGAAAGGAGAGAAAGATGACTACTTGTGTTTCGGCTTTTCAAAAGAAACAAAACTTGGTTCGGCCAAGCACCCAAGTTGCCTAAATTAAGAGAAAGAAGAACATTTTGGGTGTTTTGGTTCTAACCATAAAATGCAAAAAGGAAAAACTATCTAAGCTAGCCGAACACCCCCCTTAAACCACTATAGACATTCGGCCACACTAAGAACTCCCTAAAACTGAGAGCACCCCTCAAGAATTCGGCTACACACACAACACTTGCCGTCCCCTTCTTTTCTCCTTGAATTCCTCTCATCCACTCATTCAAACAAATTTGAATGAGGCAAACACCAAATTTTCCTTTCTTCCATCCATTGCAAATTGGTTGACTCAATCTACATCTATCCATGAGAGTCCTACCTGAGTACACCTCTACTTGCCTGTGGCATCAAAAATAATGAGCAGAAAGGGATTTCTGCAGCTCGAACCAAGGTCCCCCTTACTCCCTGTGGCGTCACCTCCCTTGTGCTTAAGTGGCGCCTCCTTGCCACTTTTCCAACTGATTTCTTGTGTCAAAATTCCCCAATAAATTCCCTTAACCCCTACCTCACCTAGCCCCCTATTCCCCCGTACTAAAAAGAAATTTTTCGCCCTAGCTCAGGCCTAACCCAGGGTTATAACTAGACCCCAGAACATGACAAATGGACATAATAGACAATTCATCACATGCAACGCAAGCAAAATACAGAACCCCGATTTAAGGATGTTACAGTTCTACCTCCTTTAAAAATAATTTTGACCTCGAAATTACCTGATCAGAAGAGTTGAGGGTATTGCTGTCGCATTACATCCTCTGGTTCCCACGTGGCCTCCTCCGTACCATTATTCCCCCATAATACTTTCACCAAAGGAACTTACTTCCTACGCAGGACTTTGACATCCCAATCTAAGATCCGTACCGACTCCTCCTCGAAAGACAAATCAGGGCTCACCTCTATCTCCTCAACTGGTACTACATGTGACGGATCTGAGCAATAGCGCTTAAGCATAGAAATATGAAAAACATCGTGGATCTGACTTAGCTCTGCTGGTAACTCGAGCTGATAAGCTACCGGTCCCACTCGCCTCAACACTGTATATGGCCCGATGAACCTAGGGCTTAGCTTGCCCTTCCGACCAAATCTCAACACTTTCTTCCAGGGCGACACCTTCAGAAAGACCTTATCACCCACTGCATACTCAATATCCCTGCGCTTAAGATCAGCGTAAGACTTCTGCCTGTCTGACGCTTCCTTAAGACGAGCCCGAATCACCTTAACCTTATCTTCTGTTTCTGCCACTAACTCTGAACCCAACATCTGTCGTTCATCCAGTTCTGTCCAACACGTAGGAGTACGACATTTTTGTCCATAAAGTGCCTCATATGGCGCCATCTGAATACTTGCTTGATAACTATTGTTATAAGCAAACTCTGCCAAAGGTAGGTACTCCTCCCAACTACCACTGAAATCCAGAACACAGCCCCTTAACATATCTTCCAGAATCTAAATTACCCTTTCAGATTGTCCATCAGACTGTGGATGAAAAGCAGTGCTAAAATCCAACCTTGTACCCAATGCCTGAGGCAAAGCTTTCCAGAACCTCGACGTAAACTTGGGATCCCTATCCGAGATAATGGACACATGCACTCCGTGCAACCGTACTATCTCCGCCACATACAACTTGGCTAACTTTTGAAGCGAATAATCAACCCTTACCGGTATGAAATGACCTGATTTAGTCAAACGATCCACAATTACCCAAACTGAATCCTTTTTACTAGGCGTAAGGGGAAGCCCACTGACGAAATCCATCGTAATCCTTTCCCACTTCTACTGTGGGATCTTTATCGGCTGCAACAGCCCTGATGGCAACTGATCTCAGCCTTAACCTGCTGACATGTCAAACATTTGCCCACAAACTCTGTTACTTCCCGTTTAAGACCTGGCCACCAGAACTATTCCCTTAAATCACGGTACATCTTACTGCCTCCAGGATGCAGAGCGTATGGGCTGCTATGAGCTTCTTGAAGAATTCGCTGTCTCAACTCGACATCCTTAGGCATACATACCTTCCCTTGAAAACATATTACTCCATAACTATCCAAGTCGTAACCCTCAGATTCACCATTCTGTACTTGTAACCTCCGAGCACTCAAAACCTCATCTGTCAGCTGTTTCTCCTTAACCTGATCAATCCAAGACGGCTTTACTTGCAATTCTGCCAAAAGACTCCCATCTTCATAAAGACTAAGGTGAGCAAACATCGCTCGCAAGTCCGCTACCACCTTACGGCTCAACGCATCAGCTACTACGTTAGCCTTAATCGGATGATACTCAATCGAGCAGTCGTAGTCCTTCAATAATTCAATCCACCTTCGCTGCCTCAAATTTAAATCCTTCTGAGTCAAGAGGTACTTCATACTCTTATAATCCGTATACACTATCGACTTCTCCCCATACAAGTAATGCCTCCAAATCTTCAAGGCAAAAACCACTGCAACCAATTCCAAGTCGTGTGTCGGATAGTTACCCTCATGAGGCCTCAACTGTCGAGATGCATAAGCAACCACTTTTTCATCTTGCATCAGCACACACCCTAAGCCAGTATGCGATGCATCACAATAAACCGTGAATTTCTTCCCTGCCTCAGGTTGAATCAAAACCGGAGCTTCAGTCAAAATCTTCTTCAACTTATCAAAACTCTCTTGTTGTTTCTCAGTCCACACAAACGGAACCCCTTTTCTTAACAGCTTAGTCAATGGTGCTGCAATCAAGGAAAACCCTTCTACAAACCTTCTGTATTATCCTGCCAAACCCAGAAAACTCCGAATCTCTACAACCGACTTAGGTGGTTTCCAATCCAACACCGCCTCAATCTTTTGAGGATCCACCCTAATTCCCTCAGCTGATACAACATGACCCAAGAAAGTTACCTCCTTAAGCCAGAACTCACACTTATTAAACTTGGCGTACAACTGCTTTTCCCTTAGAACCTGTAGAACCACTCGAAGATGCGCGTCATGTTCCTCTTCCGATTTTGAGTACACTAAAATGTCGTCTATAAACACTACGACGAACCGATCCAAATACGGCTGAAACACCCGATTTATCATGTCCATGAATGCTGTCGGTGCATTAGTCAAACCAAAAGGCATTACCAGAAACTCGTAGTGCCCATACTGAGTACGAAATGCTATCTTATGAATATCAGCTTCCTTCACTTTGAGCTGATAATACCCTGACCTAAGGTCGATCTTAGAGAAAATTGAGGCATCCTTGAGTTGATCAAACCAGTCATCAATCCTGGGCAACGGATACTTGTTTTTGATTGTCAACTTGTTCAGCTGGCGGTAGTCTATACACATCCGCATTGGTCTATCCTTCTTCTTAACAAAAAGCACTAGTGCTCCCCAAGGTGATACACTCAGTCGGATGAAGCCTCTATCCAACAATTCCTGAATCTGAGCCTTCAACTCCACCAATTCTTTCGGCGCCATCCTATATGAAGCAATAGATACTGGCGCGGTTCTGGGTAACAAGTCTATACCGAACTCAACCTCGTGGTCATGAGGTAGACCCGGGAGTTCCTCTGGAAAAACATCAGCAAATTCCCCTACGGTTCGGACATTCCCTACAGTTGCATCCTTAGCTTCCAAAGTACAGATATGCACCATAAATGCTTCACAACCCTTCCTGACCATTTTCTCAGCCTTCAGTGCAGAGACAACATTAGATAAGTAATCTCTCCTATTACCTATCATCACCACCTCTTCACCTTCCATGGTTTTCAACACCATGCGCTTAGCTGCGCAATCCAAACTAGCTTGATGCTTTACTAGCCAATCCATCCTGAGAATCAGATCAAACTCCCCAAATGGCAGTTCCATCAAGTCAGCCAGAAACACGACCCCTTGAAGTTTTAGGGGTACATCCCTATATAGTTTACTTACTTCTACAGAGTGACCTAGAGGGCTTATCACAGTCATCTTCCTAGAAGTAATCTCAGAATCTAAGTTCATGGTTTCCACTATGCTGCTAGCAACATACGAGTGTGTCGAACCAACATCAATTAAAGCATTATAAGGTACTCTAAAAATTAAGAACGTACCGATTATGACGTCTGGCGCGTCGCCCTCCTCCCGACGCCTCCCAGCGTAGACCAACCCAGGGTGTCTCGCCTCTGTACCACCTGCTCCTCTGCTCGGTGCTCCACGGCCTCTACCAGAGCCATTACCTCCCCTGCCTGAACCACGGCCCCTCTGTGGCTGCTGATTATCCCTCCTAAACTGTGTACGGTTCTAATCCTTAGACTGCAGTCTAGCTGATCTTTGTGGACAATCTCTAACTCGATGCCCCATCGAGCCACACTCAAAGCATCCCCTGTTACCAGTCCAACATTCTCCCGTATGAGACTTTCCACACCGAGCACACCGTGGCGGCCACTGAGTGCTAGCAGCAGCAGGCCTAGCAGCTTGATTTGGCCCACTATATCTAACCCTTTTCTGCTGATTCCCAGAAAACCTAGATGATCCAGAACACCTTTTATTCCAACCCCTATCCTGATTCCGCCTTACAGACTGTTTTACCCCTTCAGCAACCTTAGCTTTCTCAACTAGAACGGCAAACTCTCGTTCCTGCTGTGGGGCAATTATCATCCGCAGCTTGTCTCTCAACCCATCCTCAAATCTGACACAGCGCTCATGCTTGGTGCCCACAATACCCCGTGCATACTGACTCAACCGAAGGAATTCTGCCTCATACTTTGCTACAGTCTTATTACCCTGCACAAATTCAAGAATGCACTACACTGTGCATCAACATAACTATCCCCTATGTACTTTCTCTGATAAGCTGCCGTAAAGAATTCCCAAGTGAGGTCATCTGCCATCGCTCCCTCCTAACTGTGAGCCACCACTGATATGACTCATCTCGCAGCAGATATACTATGCCCTTTAGCTTTTCCTCAGCTGAAAAATCCAGGTCATCCATGATGCGTTTCGTAGCCTCCAACCAATATTCCGCTGTACTAGGTGCCCCACCAGATACACCTCTAAATACCTCTGCACCATTAGCCTTGAGTCGCTGGGTCACCGATTTCTGAGCTCCTGTTCCAACACCTGCACTTGCAACCCTTTCTAGCACCCGCGCAATCTGACTGTGACAACTGCGTCATTACCACCGTCGATCCGTCGATATTCCGCGCCATACCGTGGCGACGGTGGTACCTCATTTTCCAACCCATGTCTGGACCTTACTGGTTCCGAGACCGTCATCCTACCCCTACCTCGTCCACGAGTGTTACGCCCATGTCCACGTGCACTCATGTCTACCGATATATTCGAGCTGATTAAAAGTTTTATGCGTTAGACTTTTATTCCACTGTCTATTTAAGCACAGTCTTATGAAAAGTTTTAGTAAAGGATTGTTTTCGCGAGTACATATCATCCTATAGTTCATATCTCTAAAGTAGTTCCTACTACTACTCAGTCATGTCATTATCATAATCATATAATCAACAAACAATAGTTTGGGGTACTTACCTGGGTGGATTGGTGCCGGAGACTCGGTGCCATGCTTTCCATCACTATACTTTTCCCATAAAAGCTTTTCACAATCCTTTTTAAAACATTTTTGGGCCTCGGGCCCACAGCCGAACTGTTGAAACTGGCTCTGATACCACAATTGTAACACCCCAAACCCGGTCAACACACCACGACCGAATCTAGTATGTTACGGAGTGAAAACATTTTAAAATCATAAGTTTGCCGGATAGATAATTTAAAGAAGACTCTTATTTTGTTTTAGGGTTTAGAAAACTCAAAAATAATTGATGCTAAAGTTGTTCTAGTAGTTGTCGCAATACTTGGAAAAACTCATGATTAAAACCCATTTGTGATTTCCGATTTTAGAAAACATTGGATACTTATTAAAACTAAACGCGATAAGTAAAATCAAGTTTAGAACCATTTGCCTTTAAAGTGATTTGAAAATTTGAGTTATAAAAACATCCAAGTTACCTTATTATTTTGTGAACTTTGTTACCCGATTGGTAACGTTTGAAAACTCGAAGAGATATAGTTTAGAAAACATTACTTTTTACCGGTTAATTTTATCAAGTCCATAAATCCAACATATGTAAAATATAGGCAGAATAAAAGCAAGTCATAACAAAAAACCCAAAATAAACTTAGCGGCCTTATTACAAAACCAAAACCAAATTTAAGGAAAATTACTAAAATTAAAATAGCAGTTTAAAATCAAAACCAACTAAGATGCATGGCCACCTCGAGTCCTCCCCGGCTCCATATCCGCGATCTATGCCTCATCTGCAAAATGTAAGGGAAGGGGTGAGTCACCTAGACTCAGTGTATAAATCCCCAACCCGATAATTTAACCACTTACACAGATCATTAGCAAAACATGCAAATCATGCAACCCCATAACCTAAACTATCCGATCTCCTTTATCTATCCCGTGTGGTCAAAACCACTGGTGACCGAAGTCATAAATATATATCGGTGTGGTCAAAACCACTGGTGACCGTAGTCACAAATCAAATGATGGGGCAAACCCATCGTGTGGTCAAAACCACTGATGACAATCCCGTAATATATCATGTGGGGCCAACCCACTGTGGTACCAAACCACTGGGACGAGTCACAATATCCATATGTGGTCAAAACCACTGGTGACCGTAGTCACAAATATCAATCGTGTGGTCAAAACCACTGGTGGTCAAAACCATTGGGACTTAGTCTTCAGATAATAATAATAATGTGGTCAAAACCACTGGTGACAGTTCAAATAAATCATCCCCCTCCTCTCATCAAACCCATCATCATGTTTATAACATTCATGGCATAGTATCGAATGATCATGCAAATAACATTTAACATAGCATTTAACAATACCATGGTAATGTATATCAAAACCACATAACAGGGGACTTACCCGGAGTCCATGCTCATGCCCACAAGGCAAAATCACTGATTCAATAGTTATAAGTAACATAATAAACATATTATACTAATAAAGTGTGTAAGCGTTTACACACCTGACTATATGTAGATCTAATACGAAATCTCGAAACAACACGATACTACGAGATCCCGAAACGTATGCCCTCACTGCACCTACAATCGGCCAACATCACCCTTTAGATCTGAAGCCATTCGGCTTACTCACAAAATCCCAAAAATGTGCCGCAAGAAGGTAGTAGTTTACCTTAATGCCGATTTGGTTTCCTACCAAATCCCGAAGCCACACAATGAACCCCCCCGCAATTGGCTACACACTGCTGCACATAAACGATTAGCCTTCGGCTTTTGAACGAATAAGGAATAGATCTAAACGTTGAACCCTTACCTTAAAGATAGATTCGGCTGATCAAACACCAATGTTCGGCACCCCTAAATGACCATAAATAGAATTTTAACACTTAGATCTATAAGGGAAAAGAAAATAGAAGGGAAGTGGGTTTCGGCATTACCCACGTTGCTCAAGAAAAGAAAACGAATAGGAAGTTCACTTACCAGAGTTTTGGCTATGATCCACAAAGAAGAGTAGATTCGGCACTTGCCAATGGGGACTGAGTAGATTCGGCACTTGCCAATGGGGACTAGATCTAGTGAAAAGAGAAGGAGAAAAAGTCTAAGGATATTCGGCCAAAGCTCTTGATGAAACCAAAAGGAAGACAACCAAGCTTTCAGCTTTCTAAAACAATAAGAAAGATGAAAGAAGATGGGATTAAGATTCGGCTTTTGAAGGTGTTAAAGATAAAGAGGAAAGATGAGATGGAAGAGAAGGGATTCGGCAAAGAGAGGGTGGTAGAAGTTTCGGCACAAGGTATTTTGAAAGAGAGAAGAGGGGGTGTCGAATGGAAGTGGGATTATTGATTTCGGCTTGAACAAAGTTGAAAGAAGAGGAAGTGATCCAAAGGTGGTTTCGGCTTGAACCAAATAAGAAGAAGAGGAAAAAGTAAGTATATGATTTTGGCAAGAAGCAAATTCGGTTAACAATGGAAGAACCGAAAGGAGAGGGAGATGACTACTTGTGTTTCGGCTTTTCAAAAGAAACAAAACTTGGTTCGGCCAGCACCCAAGTTGCCGAAATTACGAGAAAGAAGAACACTTTGGGTGTTTTGGTTCTAAGCACAAAACGCAAAAAGGAAAAACTATCTAAGCTAGCCGAACACCCCCCTTAAACCACAGACATTCGGCCACACTAAGAACTCTCCAAAACCGATAGCACCCCTCAAGAATTCGGCTACACACACAACACTTGCCGTCCCCTTCTTTTCTCCTTGAATTCCTCTCATCTACTCATTCAAACAAATTTGAATGAGTCAAACACCAAATTTTCCTCCCTTCCATCCATTTCAAATTGGTTGACTCAATCCACATCTATCCATGAGAGTCCCACCTGAGTACACCTCTGCTTGCCTGTGGCGTCAAAAATAATGAGCAGAAAGGGATTTCTGTAGCTCGAACCAAGGTCCCCCTTGCTTCTTGTGGCGTCACCTCTCTTGTGCTTAAGTGGCGCCTCCTTGCCACTTTTCTAACTGATTTCTTGTGTCAAAATTCCTCAATAAATTCTCTTAACCCCTACCTCACCTAGCTCCCTCTTCCCCCGTACTAAAAAGAAATTTTTAGCCCTAGCTCAGGCCTAACCCAGGGTTATAACTAGACCCCAGAACATGACAAATGAACATAATAGACAATTCATCACATGCAACACAAGCAAAATGCAGAACCCCGATTTAAGGATGTTACATAGGTACATGCCATAAACTAAATACATACAAAGTAAGCACAAATTTGGTCCGAGATGAGCCTGTAACACCCTTTACTCTACCCGATCATCGGGTCCAAGCTACAACGTGTCACATTTGTTTTCGGAGCAACAATGATCCAAATAAATACAATTCAATCCGTTTAACAACAAATAACAACATTATAAGAATATAATATGATAACTAAACGAACTTACGAAAGTTTTAATTGTTAACCCAAGGTTAAAACAGGACTAATTTGAAAATTTACAAAGCATGTCAAGTGGGTATGTGATATATTAGGCTTCGTATCAAGATTCCAAAGATAGTAGCCAAACTTCCAATTTAATCAGATGGGTGTCGTGATATCCAAGGTATGGTATTGCAATTTCAAAGACAGTAGCCAAGCTTCCCAACTTGACGATCATATTGCAAAGTTTTCCAAAATGGAACAGAGTTGATATCGTGATAAGGAAGGTACAGAATTGCGATATCGAGGATAGTCCATGCCCTACCACAAATTGTAATGATAATTTAGGTACTTTTCGACATTTAACTAGCTTGTTTTTAAGCCATTTTGCCCTTAATTATTGCATTTTCACATTTCTTATCTTAGATTCAAATTATTGCCAAATAAGCATTTTTATGCAATATTTCAAGTTAGTTGACGTATTGGGCCAATACAGGCCTTAAGATGGTTTTAACGCTTTAATTGAGTGAGCAGGATGCCTATTTTTCAGGCCCAAAAGTATCAAGAACAATAGTCGAGTCGCAACACAAGCTTCCGGTGTCGCAACACAATTGAACCAAATCAAGAATTCATATTCAAAGTTGTGTGCCTTGACACGCACTAGGATGTGTCACGGCACATGTCTGATAAAAGGCAGAAATTAAGCAAAGGTGATTTTGTACGTACAATAAATATTTAGTGCAATTTAGTCTTGTAATTGACCTAATTAGGGTTGCTAACTTTGCTTATAAATAGAAGGTTTATGCTCAAGTAGAAAGAGCTTTGAAAAAAAAAGTCATTTTAGGGTTTTAGTTTAGCAGTTTAGGATTTTAACTTAGTTTTATTTTATTTCAAAAACAGTTTTATTTTTTGTTATTCGACTTGGATTTGATTTTAGTCCAAGTCTTCATTATTAAGTATTTTCATAATTTTCTTTTATGTTTCTTTTGCAAACAACAAGATCTCAATCATTTTTAAAGGATTTCACGGACCAGAGCACATCCAGTTCATCAAACAGACAACTTCTATTTCTTTCCCTTTTACTTTAGTTTATGTTTTTGCATAATTAATTTGATTGTGAAAAAAATGGTTGTTGTGTCGATTAGTGGCTAATTCTTTTAGGGAGATTAATGAGTAGACGTGTGAGTGATTAACGGAAGAACGAGGGTTTTTTTTACGAATTAGTTGCTATAAATTCATGTTTTCTTAAACCCTAGGATTGATGACCCTAGGAAGTAGTCTAGGTTAAATAGATTTGACAGCGAGTTTGTGGAGTAAATCATGCTTTATCCCGGTCAAGAAAGTGAGGTCAGAAGATAACTAAGTAATAGTCAATTAGCTAGGTAGTAAAGGCCAGAAGGTGATACTGTCTAGTTAATAACTAATTCCCTAATAGAACCCAAATTCTGAAGTTAATTACAACCACTAAAGCGAATTAATATTCTATTTGTTATTTGAGTGTTTTTCGCTTGTAAACTTTATTTGCGTAGTTTAGTTTTTATTTTTTGACCTTGATCTTTAGGTTTAATTATCGTAATATAGTTTTTAGTGACTATTATTTATACCTACTGCTATAGACAATATTTTTAGATTTAATCCAACCTCTCTTAGGCATGATCCACAGAGTACTTTCAGTACCCAATTGTACATTTACTATATTACAATATGACTCGTATACTTGCGAATACCGTTTCTATATTTCCATATCTTTTTGTTGTAGTATTTCTAGTCAAATTGTAACATCCCAAAATTAGGGGTTTGTGGTTTTTTCATAATTGCATGTTGTGCTTGCTCAGCGGGTTATTCGAGGGTGTTTAGGGGTACTAGGGAGGTCTGGGTTCGAGTCCAAGCCCTGGAAAAATTTTGGTTTTTAGGCCTTTAATGGAGAGGGCTGTTGGAAGCAGGACTTATGTAAATTAAAGTGTGTTTTACTAAGTTGAGCACATGGTGGAGTGGTGTGGCGTCAAGAAGAGAGCTTGGAGGGAAGGGGTTCGAATCCCACAGTTGGCAATTGGATGCTTTCATTTTGTGACTTGAGAGAGCAAGAGGTTGTGTTGGAATCAAATACTGATGGAGAAGGGTTTGAATTGGTCGAAGTTATTGGGTGAATTCGAATGGGAGCTGGAGAGTGAGTTAAGGAGGAAAATGTGGAAGTGGTGGGTGTGTAGAGGTGTTGGCCGAATGTAGGGAAGTGTTTGGGGAAATTCGGCCAAAGGTTAGTAGTGTAGGGAGTGCATTTTCGGCTGAGGTTGTGAGAGTGTGCCGAATCCCCTTTTCCTTCTTGTAAGTTTTGCATTATTTCGAGTCTTTTTCTGCTCTTCTGACTTCTACCAAATTCACTGTGCTTTCATCTCTTTTTCTTCTTCCTGCATTTCTTCTGCTAAATACCGTTTTAGGTATTCTTTTTCTACCATTTGGGTTCATACATTTGCTTCTTTCTTTTCTTGACTTCTTGCCGAATTCATTCTGCTTCTCCCCAATTCTTCATTCATTTGTGGTAGCCGTTTATTGCACCATTGAGCCTCTCTTCTTTCACCTTCCTATATTCGTCCACCGTTATTCCGAAGTGCTACTCATTGTTACCGAATCCTTCCTTCCCATTCGGCTCATCCCTGGTCAAAGGTAAGGTTTGCTCTTCTTTTAATTTCTTTCTTTCCTCTCTTTGCTCTGCTAAAGCCGAAACTCTTACCTTGACTTTCATTGTCTAGGCCGAATCTACTTACCCCACTTCATCTCGAATCCCTTTGTTTTCTGTGGTGAGGGCCGAAACTTCTTGTGGGGCATCTACCATTTTTGTAGTGTTTTGGTAAGGGGTAATGAGACTAATAGTTCTTGTAACCCGATTATGGTTAGATCGCTCATGTTTATTCAAGCAGATTTCGGTCTCTCTTTTTCTCTGTGGGGGGCCGAATGTTGGTTGGATGCTAACCTTTTTGATGCTTCAATTATTTTCTTTTAGGAACTCGTTGCGGTAGCCAAGGAGCAAGGCCGAATATTGATACTCTATAAGGGGGTCACGTCTTGTGGTAAGTGATTCTGGTTGTGTAGTAAATTTCGAGATTATGAATTTTTGAGAATTTGGGATTAATTCTTGATTATTGTTATCTTAGGGGAAACGAGGAGTAGTTCTTTTGACAATCCAAATTACAAATCAGGTGTGTAATCTCACACCATTGTTGTGATAATGTGATGTTCTGTGATTTGGGCATAAGCCAAAATGCCGAAAAGCCAGAGTATTGACAACCGAGGCACTCGAGCGTGCGAGCGCTCATAGTGATAAATCGAGCCACTAATGATGACGGTGGATCGTTGAGAGTGTCACGAGTACTCTCGCGAAACTGAGGCCGTAACAGGCCTTATCGAGCCGTAACATGAGCAAAACCGATGGAAAATTACCGAATAATTGATGAGACTGCGAAGTCTGAAAAATTGAGACTGAAAACGAGCAGAATGGGCCACACGAGCGTGTGGGCCCGATTGGGCAAAAATTGGGCTTTAGGCCCAACTACACTATTTTGACCAAAAAGTGATTCTGTGTCGCTCGAGGCGACAGTTGGCCTCCGGAAGGGCTGTTAAATGGTAAATTACTGAAATACCCTCGATGGGTAAAATTATCGAAATACCCCCAAAGGGGTAAAAATTATCGTTATACCTTCGATTGTGGTTAAAATTGTGTATGTGATATATATATATATATATATATATATATATATATATATATGTTTATAAATGTGTTACACTGCATTCATACCATGTTGCATGGGTTGGGCTTGATGATTGGAGGAAGAGTTGTTTTAAGTGGCTCTGCCACATACCGTTTTAGTGGCTATGCCACATATCGTTTTGGTGGCGCGTTTGGCGGGTGGGTTGACTTGATCCCCACATGGTGCGATTGGTTGGTACGGGTGGTCTAATGGTTGGATTGGATTGGGCTGCATTTTTTTGTTTGCATTATCATGATTGTAGGGCTTAGGCCCAGACCGATACTGTAAGGGCTCAGGCCCAGATAGTGACCGTTATAGGGGATTACACACTGAGTTCTCGTAACTCACCTCTTTCTTTTAACCGTGCAGGTAATCCCCGGCGTTTGAGGATTTGGAGCTGTGGAGGACTCGGAGGTGGCCATACGTCGGATATGCTTCTTAACGAAACTTAATAAATTTGGTTTTAATTTATTTTATATTATTAATTTTAGGTTAATATTTGGTGTAATAAGGCCAATGGAAATTTTTTCTTTTTAAACTTCCATTTGATAATTCTGCTAGTTATGAATTGTTAAACGATTAAACATTGGTTTTTAAAGCAATAACAACTATTTTCAAAATATCACGTTTTCAAAATTCTTTAAGTCAGACTGCTGCAACAAACAAAGCTTTCGAAAACAATAACATCTTTACAAGAATACACTTTAAGCAAATCTTGTTTTTTTTTTTACAAACAACGAAATTCGGAGTTTCCAAAAAGGGTACAAAGTTTTTAACGAACGCATAGCTTTTGAACAACCTTTTGATGTGACATGCTAGATCCGGCCATAATGTCTAGGCCGAGTTTGGGGTGTTACACAAACATTCGCACATTTGGTGGCGATCAGTCCACTAAGTCCTACATTTGGCAAAATGTATATTTTTTATACCAATTTCATAATTCTAATTCAACCATTTAGTTATGCATTCAATACACCAAACACACCAACATAAGTCATTTACTTATAGATAATGAAACCATTTCAATATGAATCCATTCTATACATCTCATGTAAATAATCAATACCATGACATATTCAACCTTCCAACCATTCACTTACCATTTTACCTACTTACCATCTTTACAATACATAATAACCTATTCAAGTTTAAGGTCATTACTGAACACATTAAGCATGGCATTTCACACACCATCAAGTGTCGTACTAACCTCATTATATATACAAAGTATCCAAATAGTCATTTTCACTCATAATTCACATAAGCATAAAATGTATCAAAATGACTCAATTAGGTACATGCCACTTTAAATTACAACAAAAAGCATACAAACTTTGTTGAGTCAAGGATTAGTATTTAGATGTTGAAACTCTACTCGAACTATCGAGAATCTATTAGACCTGCGCACGGAGAAAACAAAATCATACATTAAGCGAACCGCTCAGTGATAATTCTACAATTCAAATCAATATAACAAATTCTTGTAAATGCATATGCTCAAATCATAATCTAAATTATGCCAATTCATGAAAATACTATCACTTTCATATATCTATGCTTATATTTGTAGCACCTTCGAGTTCGATGGATCGTCCGACGACCCATGATGTTACCAACAAATTAAAACATTTTAGGGATTTTAAAAGAAATAGAAGGATTTATTAATTTTTTTATAAAACAACAAACATGCTATGCTCACCAATTCAGCAAATTGTAACTTTTGGTGAATGGATATCAAACCAAAACAATTCAAGAAAACGTAACGTTCGAGATAGTTGTAACATAAATTTAGATGTTGGCGTATGCCAAATTGAAATGGTTCGTACAAAACAGCATTTGCGGATACAATAAAGTTCAATGAATACATCATTTTTCAATGTTAAGGTACTAGAACAAAACTCTACCCCTACAAATATATACATGTTACACAAAAAGAAAATAAATGGCTCACAAATAAGCCACTTCTGGCTGAGTCTTTCAGGTACACTTGTACTTAATGTTCTATATTTGGGAGAAAAGAAACGAAGTAAGTTCAGAGAGAACTTAATGAGTTCCAACAAGTAATAACCTTTAAAATCAAGGTTAGATAGGATAAATATACCACAAAAATAAGACTAAATACTTGATTAAACCCAAAGTACGATCATTTAAATCTTACACCAAACTTTGGAAGATTCACAACTTAATATTATTACTTTGCAATGGCGGACACTATCTACCTCTAAGCACATTACTCTAATAGAAACTAAACATGTTATCCATAGTTCACGTGGGGACTCTTCTATGACTTTTCATGCAAGGTCTCACGTAAAACATACCTATTTATAAATAGTTCATGAACCCTTCCTTGTGCTAGCTTTTGATTGAACCACACTCTTTAGAGCCATTTCATGATATTTCCCTATAAGGCCAATATGCATTTATCCACCCGAACCTCCTCAAATCCTACTTATTAATTCGAACACTTGCACATTCTCGCATAAGGCTAGGTTCATTCGCCAATCTTGATTTGCATTTCTCATGTCATACCATAGGCAAATCACATATCATTTTTTTATCTCCGGACATCTCTCCTATCACATCCATGTTTTCCTCCATAACCCCCCTCTTCCACCATCACGGATACGGAGCTTGTGCACTAAGGAAGGAGTATCCACTTTAAACATGCATGTAATTTCTTTTAAGTTTCATGTCTGAACTGTATTATCACAAAAACATACATGCAACGCAACCTCCATTTTATAAGACCGACCTGCTACAAATCCCAACTACACTCGATATCTATCATATCACTTGGATAGATGATTTTTCGTAATTTGATATGACAACTTAGGCTCTCTCGGTATACTTAAAAAGCTTATTCTCAAGCAAAGTAACGTCTTTTTTGTAGTTTTTTGTAATTTTTACATTTTAGTTAATAAGTGTAAGTGTCTTATTTTTACTCATTTTAAGACGCAAATTGTCCAATAGTGCAAATGGGGGGCCTAACGTGTGGTTGAGTGATAAGGATGTACTGGAGGCTAAAAATGAGCGAAAATGACACCAAAAGAGAAGGTATTGTGATATCCAAACCTTGGAATTGCGACACCTCCAACAAACCCGAGATTGGAGACCACCGTTTAGTGGAATCACGATATCCTCTTCAGGTATCACGATATCCACCTACCAAGAAGCACCCCAAGTTCGAGACTGTCTGAGGCATCGCGATATCCTCTTCCTTGGTATCATGATACCGATATCGCGAGAGGACAAACTTGGACAAAAAAGGTAGTCTTTGTCCACCCAAAGCACCAATCATTGAAGGCTCGTTCAATGGTATTTTGGGCAACAAAATAGGGTCAGAATGTTGCTTTATCAGCCAAAATTTGGCTAAGAGAAAAAGGAGGTCACAATACCTTAGTTTAGGCTTAGTTTTCTCTAAGTTTTCTTTTAGCTTTTCTTATTCTTTTTCTAGGGTTTTTTATTTTCATTTCCTTAGCTGTAGATTTTACATTTTCTAGCAACTTTTCTTTTTTTTTTAGTTGTTTTTAATGTTAGTTAAGTTAGTTGACACTATAATTTAGGTTTATTTGCATCTTCTCCACCAACGTTTTCAGCTTCGCACAAAAATATACATGTTACTAAGCATTCAAAAATAATCTAGCTTATCTCTTTGTGTTTATACAACGAACTCTTTATTATGAGATTCACCATTTTTATGCAAACGATAGCCTTAAAAACATGAATCTTTAATTTTCTTGTTTAGATCTTTGAAAATTTGTATTAAAAACATCTAATAAAAATTTAATACATAAGAAAATAATAGGTTTACCTCTAATTCGAAATCCTCCATGAATTAGAACCAATAAAAATTTAATACATAAGAAAATAATAGGTTTACCTCTAATTCGAAATCTTCCATGAATTAGTACCGATTGAGCAAAAACGAACTAAGTTTAATACATAAGAAAATAATAGGTTTAGGTGAGAAATTAGAGAAGAAAAAGTGATTTTTTTTTTGAAATATTGAAAGAATAGGGGGTGTTTGGATGCCAAGAAAATCTAAAAAAAAAATGCAGAAAATTTGAGAGAAAAATTTCAATACTAGATGTAACTACTTTTTATAATGAAAGAAGTTGGGAGGGAAACAAAACTAAAAAAAAAAAAATGGACAATGGTTCCTATTTTTCAATACATATTTTTTTTAAAAAAAAAGTGCTATTTATCATTTAAGTCATATCCTATTTTTCCCTTGTTCTAATAACTCCTCTTTTTAATTACTAGCCTTGATTTACACATTTAACATCTACTTTAACCACTATTCGTAATTAGTTTCTATTAAACTTTACTAATGCCTTGATTATTAATACCATTATAATTAAATTTAATTATTATACTTTTTACTATTATTAACTAATTATTTATTTTTTCCTATTTTAATTTCTATGACACAAAATTTAATTTTTTTCTCATAGTTCAACAAGTCGTGGTGAGTTATAGGTGAATATATTTATATGTCGTATTTTAACATAAATTACAAGATCTAGAGAATCGATGTGAGGCTGGCGAACCCCCACTTATGGTATGTGAACCTTGACTTCTTCCTTATGCAAATTCTTGCAATTTTGATTAAATCATTTATATACACTATGCGATTTTAATGGTCAAAATGCATGAACTTATAATATATAGACATGGGCTTTATTTTATATACCGTATATATATTAGGGGGTGTTATATAGATGAAGCTGGTAATATACATATATATGTGTGCGCTTGGGTGTTATATAAATAATATATATGTGAGTGGGGTTGTAATATACATACATATATATATACACGTGGGTGGTTATACATATATTATATATATGCATGGCTTTATTTTATATAATATATATATTAATGGATTTTGGTGTTATAATATATATATTCATGGTTCTATTGTATACAATATATATAATTATGGTTATGGTTTTATATAATATATAAATTTATGTGACTTTTAATGTATGCTTAAAATTTGAAGTGACGGAGGTCACAAAATAAATATGTATATATAATATATATTCGTATATGATTTTGTAATATTTACGAACAGATATAAGAATAAATAATATAATGTGGACTCTTATAACATATAAATTTTATCGATGATGCATATCTATACATGCACAAACCCGTAAGTGAATTGTGAGATTTATTATATTGCGAGCTTTGATTAGTGCAAAATTATATTATTGTGAAATGCTAAGTGCGAGCTCAACAGTAATGCGAGCCAGTTATATTGTGAAATAAAATGTGATTAAATAGATATGTTGGCAATGTGAACACTTGAAATCGTTAGATATCATTGACATGCCACAGGATTGTAAGTACTCACCCTTTTTATTATGTATTGGGCATTATGGCTGCCTGAAGAGAGATAAGGGAATGTCGAGCATAGTTCTATTCACCGTAGATAGCGTGGTGTGCTTGGAGAGTGTGAGCATACATACTACACTTACATGGAAGTAGCGTACGACTTTATGAGTCATGTGGTGTGTTTTGGAGATCTGTTTATCCAATGAGTATATAATTTGACTATGTTTCATATTCACAAATTGCTAATATATCATTGTGTTAAGTATAAAAATTGTGTTATATGTGAATTGTTAAAATATGTTTAAATCCTAACATGCCTGGTGTGTATATATTTGTGTTGTATGCATGTGTACTCATTGAGCTTTCCCAAGCTCACCCCCTTACTTTACCTTGCAGATAAATAGTTCCCGAGTTAGCGAGGAGGGTGGCAAATCAGTGATCCACCGTAAGGCATTTTCTTTGAGTATGTGTGTTGAGCTTTTAAACTCCGAAGTGAAGGCAATGTGGGTTGTTCCAAGGGTTTAGTACGAGTATTAGATTTAAAATTTTTAAATAAATTTCTCACAGGTTGTAAACGGACATTATGGACTATTTTCTTTTTGGTATTTTTGAATTTTATAACTGCTTACTTGATTGTTGGTTTAGATGGTTTTAATTACTTGCTTAATGTGATGTTCTAAATGTAACACCCCTTACCCATATTCGAAGCCGGAACCGGATTTGAGGCATTACCTAACTTGACTTGCTTAAACATATCACATTGGGCTATAAAATTTCTTTTTACCATAAAGAGTTTTCATATAAACCCATATCCTACTCATTCTCGACCTACGAGGCCCTAAACATACTTCCGAGAGGTTTCAGAATTTAAACCGGGAACTTTTACGAACTTAGAAAATTCTTCATCAAAATAGGGGCCACACGCCCGTGTTGTCCTAGGGACACGCCTGTGTGCCCCTAAGACATGCCAGTGTCTTTAACCCGTGGTCGACACTGACTTATTTCACAAGGTTAGGCATACGCCTGTGTCCCTCACACGACCTCGACACGCCTGTGTCTTAGCCCGTGTGCCAAAACCTTAGCATTCTGTTTATGACGTCATCACCTCACGAAGGTCACATGTCCAAGGCACACGCTCTTGTCCTTTGACCGTGTGTTGAATTAAAATCCACATTTAAAGTGCAGACTTCACACGGCCTGGGCACACGTCCATGTCCAAGGCCGTACCTCCCACATGGCTGAGACACACGGCCGTGTCTCTGCCCATGTGTTTACTACTGAGCATACTGACTTGCAAGTCTAACATGCAAGGGGGTACATGGCTGATCAACACGCCCATAGGGCTGACCATGTGTCTCACACGGCCTAGACACACGCTTGTGCATCTACCGGTGTGGACATTAAAAATGCTATATTCCAAGCCAAATGCCACCCTGCATAGCAAACATACTTATTCCAACTTATCTCAACACAACTAATAACCCAAAGGCACATCCAAGAACTCAATTCAAAACATTCACACAAGCATAAACTTCATAAATTCATCTTCATTAAACATAAAAGTTTTCCAAGTATTGGCCCAACTTTAATGACCATATACAAAATGACTTTAATAACATACATAGCCAACACTTTGGCTAACAATTACGACCTAAAAAAATACCCAAGTCCTATACATGCCATACTCAAAATAAGTCTAAATTATTATACTAAAGTGATGTCGATAGTCTGATTTCCGAACTCCGACGTTCCACGTTCCTCCAGTTATCTTGGCAATACTACAAGGAAAAAGGGCAATAAAAAGGGGTAAGTATAAAGCTTAGTAAGTTTGCATGGAAATAAATAGCAACAATAAGCTCATGATAAAATCCATCCATGATAATAATTAACCATACACAAGGTTATTGGCTACTTGCCATACTTACTCATACTTGCCCTTATTTACCATGCCACATGTCGTAATTATTTCTTCGTGAATCGTTCACGAGTACCTGTATACACTCATTCACATGTTTTTAGTACTAATCTTATTTCTATTTCCAAACTCAACTATTTATCCCATTAATCACTAGGGATGCTCAAAGACGCATTTTCATCATCATTAATATAAGTACAAACACTACAGCAAAACAGACTTTTAGCGGCGTTTTAAAGAAAAACACCGCAAATATTATACATTAGCGGCGTTTGAAGGAAACCGCCGCTAAAAAATGAGTAATAGCGGCGTTTATTTAAAAAACGCCGCTAAAAATGATATATAGTGGCGTTTATTGCTCAAACGCCGCTAAAAGTCCGACCTTTAGCGGCGCTTCTTCAAAAACGCCACTAAAATACCAACCTTTAGCGGCGCTTTGGCAAAAACGCCGCTAAAAGTTTGACCTTTAGCGGCGCTTCCGGAAAAACGCCGCTAAATGTTTGACCTTTAGCGGCGCTTCCGGGAAAACGCCGCTAAAAGTCCGACCTTTAGCGGCGCTTGAGGAAAAACGCCGCTAAAAATCCGATCTTTAGCGGCGCTTCCTGAAAAACGCCGCTAAAAGACCAACCTTTAGCGGTGCTTTTTGAAAAACGCCGCTAGAAGTCTGGGCATTAGCGGCGCTTCTAGAGAAACGCCGCTAAAAGTCACCGCAAATAATTTTAAAGTTTTTTTGGATATATATGACTGATTGTTTTTAAATATATATATTAAATAATTTCTTATATAATTGTAAAAGAGATAACATTAATTTTAATACATTAAAATTATGATTCTAGTTTAAATTATTTAAGAGAAAAATATTTGTTAAAAATGAAAAAAATTATTAAATAATTTCTTATATAATCGTAAAAGAGATAGTATTAATTTTAAAATATTGAATATTAATTCTCATGATTGTTTAGGGTTTATGGTTTAACATATATAGTTTAGGGTGTAAGGTTTAGGAGTTACTATTTTAATGTTTAGGGATTATGGTTTATGATTTGCGGTTTAAGGTTGTGTTAGGGTTTTATGGGTTAAAAGTTAGGGTTAATGGGTTTAAAGGTAAATGGTTAAGGGTTCGGGGTTAATATGTTAAGGGTTAGTGGTTAGGAGTTAAGGTTTAGGGTTAGAGTTAGGGGTTTAGAGGGAAATGGTTAATGGGTCAGGGTTTTAGGTTTAGGGTTCATGGTTTATGGTTTATGGGATTAGGGTTAAGGGAAATGATTAATGTGTTAGGTTTCTGAGTTTAGGGTTTATGGTTTAAGTTTAGGATTTTAGGGTTTAGGGTATTGGCTATATAACCCAAAAATCCCGAAACCAAAATCCCTCATGAGGGATTTATGGTTAATGTGTTAGCTATTAAAATATATGTTTTGTATTACACCAACATTGGCCACATGGATTCCCAAAAAGTTGGTATCGGATTATGGTTGAAGGTTTGCAGTTTAGAGTTTAGGGTTCGAGTTGTATGGTTTAAGATTTATGGTTTGGGGTCTTGAGTTTAAGGTTTAGGTTTTGGTGTTAGTGGTTTAGGGTATAATACGTAGGGCTCAGGGTTAATGATTTAGGGATTAATCTTGGATTTTTTAAAATATAAATTAAAATAAGATAAATGTAAATTATTATTTTAAAAATATATATTTCAAAATGGGTTAAATCCCAAAAGCATACATGAACAATGGTTTAGTGTATAATTGTATACATGAACTTTAATTTGATCCAGATCTTGTAAAATATTAACACAATTATTGATATAATTAACATCATTTTTTATTTATCTATTGCATACATAAAAATTTATATTTATTCAATATAAAAATATATTGATGTATTTATATTTTAAAACAATGTGTATGATTAAATCAAAATTAAAGTTTCAACTATATATTTAAACCACAATTAGAATTTCACATCTAGAATTACACATTAAACTAAATTTCATATATAATTCTGAGATGTATCTATATCAAAATTTAAGTGTATACATATAATTAAATGCCATTTATATAAAAATCTAAACAACTAATGCAGACCATACTTAAAAGAATAATATTGATGTAAAAAGAAATTAATCCTAAAAGAGTTGATAATAGTAATTAAATTTTTAAAATTTAATAATAAAAAATTTAAAACTTAAAAATTTAAAACTTAAAACTTAAAAATTTAATATTTAATATTTTAGTTAAAAAATTTAATACTCAAAATATAATAAAAATAAAAATTTTAAAAAATAATAATATCAATACAAAAATTTTGAAAAAAAATAAAAAATAAAAATAAAAAAATAAAAATATGCAATAGTGGCGTTTTAAACGCCACAAAAAATGGAGCTATTATAATAAAAACGCCACAAAGTAAAAAACCCTAGAGTAGATACAAAAATCAAATAAGTTTAAGCTAAATCCCTCCAGAAAACCCACAGACAAACCAAATGCCCTCCCTTTCTTTCTCTTTCCAAACCTGCCTCAGGCACGTCAATTTCTTACCCCAAAAAGGTTCCTCTCTAACCCGTACTTCTCATCTCTTTTCAGAATTCAGATTGACCCCAAAAAGGTTCCTTTCTAACCCTAACTTCTCATCTCTTCATTTCGTGATTCTCTTTCTCCCCCACTGTTTCCCTGCTCGATAACACATGTTGATTCTATTTTATTAACGGCTTTCTAGGATTTTATTTGGGATTTTGTCGGAGCACTGAATACCTTCCTTTTCTTGGTATATTCCCCTCTTTGGCGTAACTTTTTCTTCTTCTTCTTCAGTGAAATGGAGATGAGGAGATCTGAAATTTTGTGGATGGTATTTTATTTTCTTCTTTGAATGATCTAGCGCTACCAGGGTTTTATGACATTGATGAGATTTGGATCTAATGCATTTGATTCTTTTTTCTTGTTTCCACACTTTCTGGTACAGTTTTATAAATGGTTCTCGGATCTTGAATCAGCCCTGAGGTCTGACGTTAGTAGCAATTTGGGAGATTTTGATTTGGATTTCGCCATTCGGGATTCTGGATAGGTGACTCTTTCTCTCACTGTTACCTTCAATTTTTTTCTAAGACTAATATTTTACTACTAATTATTTACTGTTCTCCCTTTTTAATTCTTTATTATTAGCAGTGTTTATGCATTAATTATATGATTATAGAAAACATTTCATTTTTTGCTTCTTGGAGGTTAGATTGTCCATTGACAGTGGATTCTAAGCAAAGTCTCGTTTCAGATTATATTCAAAGAAAAAAAAAAGTTACCTCGGTTCTTGTTCATCCAACAGTTCGACAGCAACAACAACAACAACAACAACCAAAAAGTTATGGATTAAACCAAGCACTGAACTGAATTGAATTGAATTGTGCTCTGTGTTGGAGTTGAAGATGGATAGAAGGAGTTGGCTATGGAGAAGAAAGTCGATGAGAAGAGTCCAAAGTGTAAACTGATAGTTCAGAGGTTCCATTTCATCTTTTTCTCAAAGATTCTCTGATGAGCAGGTATATATCTTTTTTCTTTACGTGGTTTTCTTTGTCATTGTCAATTTATTTGGAAATATTAATATCCTGCAAATTTGTTGAATGGATTCTTCAATTGTGTTGTAAGTATGTCCCTTCTTTGTATTTTGATGGACTTGTATGAAATAAAATTGTTTATTATTTATTTATACCTGAATGCGACTACTGTGATAAGTTAAAAACTTATATCTCTTCTATATGAAGTGGGACCATATACTACAATTAGATCCCCCCTCAGAGAGGTAATTAACATTTTTAAACATTTGATATACTTGGAGAAACAAGTGATGGTATAAGTGAATCGATGATCCTCAAACAAGAAATTCAAAAGCAAAGCAGACCTTGTTATTAATAGGACGATTTGTGAGACAGAGTTATACATATATGGAAAGGTTATGGTTATACAATTCTTAAAAACTTGATGGATTTACAAGCTAGAACTTACTTTAGGTATTTAACCAATGTCTTCGTTTTAATGTCTCTTAAAAGATTTACTTATTGAGCAATCAAATTTTACACCATTTTGCGACGATTGTGAGAGGATGTTGTTTGAGAAACTAGAAGAGCAAATCGATTCTTGAAGTTCTTGCTAGTGGTGGAAAGGTTTGGAACTTTCTGTTGCTATTTGGTGCTAAACCAATTTGGAAATGTTAATATGAACAATTGCTGTGATATTTTAAGCTGGAAAATAACTCAAATTTTTAAAATTTTGTACTTTATTTTTTTTCATTTCAAAGTCTGACGTGGATATTTTGTATGTTTCATTGGTGACTTATAGCTTACCATCATACTTGAAAATCTCATCCACAACTGAATCTAAGTCAGGAATCTTCTTGATCTTGTATAGGTTGCAAGTGATGCTCCTCTTTGGGCTGCAATCGGAGGTTCAGACGTGGAGCGACTTCCATCAGCTTCTACATGCTATAACACTCTCAAGGTACAATTATAGGGATGGATGCTCTCCTGTTTAATAATTACTATGTTAAAAGGCTCCATAACAACATCAAACTTTAACACAAGTGATTTTTTTTATCATCTCATATCTGTGTTTTCTTGCTCTATTGGATGGTTACAGCTTCCAACATACAAGGATGGTTTTCATTTTAATTGACCCTCCGTTTAATTTACATAAAAAAATTATTAACTTTGTTGATACGACACACGTGTGGATATCATGCAACAATTAATTAATCTTTTTAAAATTTAAAAAATTAAAAATTATAAAAATTGTATATTTTTATTTTTTTAATTTTAAAAAATTAATTAATTGTTGGTGTGGCATACAAGCAAAATTAACAAAAATTAAATTTTTTCCATTTATGTTTAGGTGATTTAACAAATAACGCAAATTCAAAGCATCAAAGAGACAAAAATTATATATATATATTGTAAAATTGGACTGTAAATAAGAAGAGAGACAAACAGAGTTATGCATTTTACAGTTTTACATTTTTGATTAATATTTTATATATTAATAAACTAAAAAGATTTATATATTTACTTTTAAGTATATTTGGTTAGCTGGAATAAAAAAAATCTAAAAATATAATTGTAGGTGGCCGTCAGGCAATTCATTGGTTCGGTGAGCAAGGTGGACTATTTGACCATGCGCAATGGCTTTATCAACGTAAGTAATTTGCTGGCCTACATCATCTAATAATTTGATTAGCAAATTGCTCAGCTGGTGAGTTCAACTTTAATCACCAAATATTAATGGTTAATGCAGGCACATTTTGCAGCTAACACAAAATTTGACTTCCATAAAAATACATCAAAAGATCCATGGAAGACGATTTCAAAGTCGTCGTCGGTATCAGGTCTATTTAAAACCACTTTAAATTTAAATTAGCTTTATATTGCTACTCTGAAATTTATTGGTTGTTGGTTTTTGGGATGTTGCAGCACACTTCTGTGGGCATTTGCTATCATCTTCTTGCTTCTAAACGTTTACAGTTTGTAATTCTACCCCTTTCGGATTAGCATATCATAAATTAATAAATGGAGTATTTATAATATAATATACGTGGTGCATGTAGAATGACAAACTCTCACCTGGTTGTCTTTAGTCCCACTGACTGTAAGCCACCCACATCCTTAATTAAACTTTATGTTATGGATTGAGAAATAAAAGTAGAAAGATTTGGTGAATTGTTATGCATCTCCCTTTTCCTTGGCATGTAGCAAATTGTTAGTCAACTCTTCCACAAGCTCAGTTGCATATGGTTTTTTTTAATTGTGAAGGAGGATCATAAGTTCTATAAAATCTTCATTCAATGCTATAATATGTGAGATCTTATTTTATATTCTATTTATTTCTAGACTTGTTAGAATAAATCTTCCTCCTGGGCATTAGGACTGAAAGTAAAGCAGTAGTTTTTGTACTTAAATTATAAAATTTTCCTCGCAAATTGGAAAAGACAAGAAATAATAGTATTGTGTGTTTTAATTGTTTTTACAGAAGAAGATTCTGACATCTAATCCTTATCCTTCGTTTAGGTAGTTCCATTCCATTGGTGGTTAAACATTTGATTTTGCATCAATAAACATTTTAGACTTATGTTTGGTCTCACTATGGATAATGGCATATGCATATGATATAAGACTAACATGTTTGTATAGAATATGACTAACATGCTAAAACTTAATGTTCATGCATTCCGTCATTCAAAGAAAAATTGTCCCACGAGCACCTTTGATCTTTATTTTCTTTGTTACAATTCTCTTAGTATTATTTACTCTCTGATGTAGGAGCCAATGATTAACACATACGCCAACTTTAGAAATGTTCTTCCCCGTATTAAAAGACTTGGGTACAATGCTGTTCAGATCATGGCTATTCAAGAGCACTCCTATTATGCTAACTTCGGGTATTACGTCCATCGTAATGTGCTTGTTATTAGGAGCATTTTTATAATTTTAGGCAAATCTCACATGCTTGTTATTAGAATTTTAGGCAAATCTCACATGCTTGTTATTAGATGGAATTATAGAAATATGTATTCTTCTAAAATTTTCATTTTAATGTCTTCAAATTAAATTATACATTTTTAAATTAGATTTTTGGTGTTTTTATAATATATCATTTTTTTTATTTTTATTGACTTTTAGCGGCGTTTTTAAAAGCGCCGCTAAAAGTATAATAATTTTTTTTATTTTTCATTACTTTTAGTGGCGTTTTTCAAGAAAAGCGCCGCTAAAAGAATAATAATTTTTTTTATTTTTCGTAACTTTTAGCGGCGTTTGTAGGAAAAGCGCCGCTAAAGGTCAGAACATTTAGCGGCGTTTGTGGGAAAAACGCCGCTACAAGTCGCCACATTTAGCGGCGTTTGTGTGAACAGCGCTGCTACAAGTCATGTTTTTAGCGGCGTTTGTAGAAAAAGCGCCGCTAAAAGTCATGTTTGTAGCGGCGCTAAAAGTCGCGACCTTTAGCGGCGTTTGTGTGAAGAGCGCCGCTAAAAGTCATGGTTTTTAGCGGCGCCTCATTTACCGGCGTTTTTTGTGGCGTTTTTCAAAGCGCCGCAAGCTCTATTAGTGGCGCTTAAAAAGACCGCTAAAGGCTTAAAAAAACGCCGCTAAAGTCTGTTTTGCTGTAGTGAAAGCCAATGCCACACCCCAGATGTGGTCTTACATAGGGTCACCTTTGAGTGCCGATGCTATATCTCGAATATGGTCATATACGATTCTCATATTCATTACCGAAGCCATATCCCGGATATGGTCTTATACGGGATCTCAATTCGGTGTCGACGCCATGTCTTGGACATGGTCTTATACGAGACCTCAATTCGGTGCCGAGGCCATGTCCCGGACATGGTCTTATATTGGACCTTATCCATTTCATGTCTCGATGATAGCATTTTTACATTCATTATAGTCCACTAGGACTTCAACATCTCAACTTACTCATTTTGGTAGAACATCATGTATCAATATAATACCAAATATTCTCAAACGTGCTAACATAACGTTGAATTTATCACATACAAACTTACCTCGATTTCAAAATAAGCTAAATCGTTGATCTAGTCCAAGACTTTATTCTTTCCCCGATCGAGGTGGATTCTTGATTCTTCTTGCTCTATAATAGCAAATTAGCTCGTTTCAATCATCACATTAATAAAAGCATTTTAATAATCATGCTTTGGTAAAATTACTATTTTGCCCTTAGACTTTGCAAAATGACCTTTTTACCCCTAGGCTCGGAAATAAATTCTAATCAAATTTCTACCTTCTACAAGCCTAGGTGAACATTTATTCCTCTTATGGCTATCATCAAAACCTAACATTTCATACATTTACTACAAACTTTATAATCTTTACAACAAGATCCATTTAAGTTTTTTCATGGCGACACCCTAAAGTTGTTTATCTAACAAATAAGACTCATTTTCTTTCATAAAAATGCTGCAAACAACATAAAAGCTCTCATGTCAAAACCCTAAACTTTTCATCAAATTGCAAGATAGTCCCCTCTTTAGAAAGCTTAAGTTTTAGGGGTCCCAAAAGTACAATTTTTATTAAGAAATGATCACTAGAATACTTACTAGCAAGGAGAGAAGCTTGCTGAAATTTTGAGTTCTAAAACCCCTTAGTTTTCTGCCAATTTTTGGTGGAGAAGAAGAGAGAAAAAGATGATATCTTCTTTTTCTTTATTTTAATATAAAACACCAATTTAGTCCACCTAATATCAACAACTTTGACCAATTTGACAATGTTTGTCTCTTATGGCCGGCCACTCTAATTCTTGGGGGTCTAATTGCCTTTTAAAGACCTCCAATTAATGTTCTTTAGCTATTGAACACCTTTAGCTTATAAAATTAAACTTTCGCACTTTATGCGATTTAGTCCTTTTTCACGATTAAGCAAGAAATCGATAAAATTAAAGCACCAAAATTTTCATACACTTATACCATCACACTCTAACTCATAAAAAATCATGGAAATGATTTTCTCTAACCTCATATTAGTGATCCCGATATCACTGTTTCGACCAGCCCTTAAATCGGGCTGTTAGACTAAATTAGGGTCGAACCGTCCCGGTCAGAATTAAGTCCTAGCATTAGTGGTACCAGAGCCAGATTTACAAAAACCTGGGCAGAGTCATAGTTTTCGACAAATTAGCATTTTTAAAAATATAAATATGTTGATTTTAAAAGTAAAAAAAATGGAAATGTTTAAACCTTTTTGACAAAAATAACCTTGTATGAAAAGTAGTTGTAAATAAGACAGGAACAGAAACACATTGCCTTCTTTGAAAGTGTTTTCTTGAAAAATTTCCTTGGATCACTTGCCACTTCTCACTTTCTCGCTTTATTTAAATTTATGAAAATAGTGGATAGAGATGCCTCCTAGATGCGGACGTCTAGCTGTTAATGTGCCAGTGGAACCACCTCCGGGGCAAGTTGAACCTGGAATTGGTTTCAAGCCCTTAGTTCAATCGATGATTAGGGTGTTTTAGAGTATAGCTAGTAGGAACTCTGTCCCAACTATTAGAGGGTTACCACTCGAACGACTCCGAGCTTTGGGTGGTAAAGAATTTTGGGGAGCTAATCCGATCATTTTTGAATATTGGTTGGAAAGTGTTGAAAGGATCCTTAAGTAATGGGATGCTCGGATGAGGAGAAGTTAGGTTGCACCAAATCCTTACTAAACGAAGAAGTTCATCGCTGGTGGAATATGGTAAAGAAAGAGACTGCTACTAATCACCTGACTTGGTAGTTGTTTTTGGAGTCCTTCCAATATAAGTATTTGGGATAGCAGTATTTGGATGCTAGAAAGAGGGAGTTTCTGGATCTGGTCCAATGTAGTATATCTGTGGCTAAGTATGAGTCCGAGTTTGTACAGCTTAGCCAATATGCTCTAGAGATGATGTTTTTTGAGAAGGAAAGGTGTAAGAGGTTCTAATTTAAGCTAAATCAGGAAATTCGAGTATATCTAGTAGCATAGAGCATTGAGGCCTTCGATGATTTGGAAGAGAAGGCTAAAGCAGTAGAAGAGACACTGATTGAGCCATCAAGACCAGTTGTATCGAAGTTTAGGAAGAAGGGTTCCAATCGGTCAGGATCGTCGGAAAGGCCAGGCAAAGGAGGCCGTGATTTTCGGAAGTCTGATAGGGGTGCTCGATAAGACTCTCAACCAAGCCAGACTAGACCACAGAGCACCACAGTAGTTCTTAAGGATGGATCAGGTGACGCAGCGACTTGTGAGCACTGTTGATGTCGGCACTCAAAAGTGTGTTGGAAAGTGTCGGGGGCGTGCCTACGTTGTGGGTCAATGAAGCATCGGGTATGGGACTACCCAAAGAGAGTTGAGTTGGCCTAGACAACCGCACCTATTAGAGACCGATGGGTTACAAGACAATTGCCTATACAGTAGTTGCACCGACTAAGTCTGTTGCACTCGCTCGTGTTTACACTGTGAGGGAGCCGCATGATCGCGAGATGGTGGGTGTGATTACAGGTACATTCATATGCGATCCTTTTCTTTATTTTTGTTAGTATATTCGAGTTCCATCCACTCGTATATTGAGAGTGATATGGCTGGTAGCTGGGGATTCAATTTGGGTGATTATTAATCAGTTCTCGACGAGTGCGTATTTTCTGGCAGTGTGTACTAATTACTCGATGGAGAGATTAGCTAAGTTGTTCGTGGCAAAAATTGTTCGACTTCATGGTGTACTGGTTTTGATCAATTTTGATAGAGATCTATGTTTTACCTCGAGATTTTGGAGGAGAGTTCGAAGTTTAACTTTAGTACGACTTATCATCCTCAGTCAGATGGTCAGTTGGAACGAGTAATTCAAATACTTATGGAAATGTAGCAAAAGTACTGATCTGACCCGTAGCATATTGTTCCGATAGAGGAGATTGAGGTTCGACCTGATCTTACCTATGAGGAGGAACCGATCGAGATCCTATCTCATGAGGTTAAGGTGTTGCGTAACAAGACCATACATTTAGTAAAGGTTTTGTGGTGTAATCACAAGACTGAAGAGGCTACTAGAGAAATCGATGAGGCAATGAGACGTCAATCTTCTTATAAATTCAGTTAGGGTAATTTTGAGGACGAAATTCTTGTTAGAATGGGAGAGTTGTCACATCCCGGAAATTCGGTTAGTAGATTTGGACATTAGATTATGGGTTTGAGAGAAAAATCTGATTTTGTGTCATAGGAATGAAAATAGGATAAAATAAATAATTAGTTAATAATAGTAATAATAATAATTAAATTAAATTATAATGGTATTAATAATCGAGGCATTAGTAAAGTTTAATAGAGAGTATTTTGGAATAATGGTTAAAATAGAGATTAAATGTGTAAATTAAGGCTAGTAATTAAAAAGGAGAGTTATTAGAATAAGGGAAAAATAGGAGAGAACTTCAAGGAAAATAGCCCATTTTTCTAAAAATCTGTTGGCTATAAAAAGCCACCCACTTCCATTTCTTTTTTTAGTTTTGTTTCCATCCCAACTTTCTTTCATTTTAAAAATTAGATAGATTTAGTATTGAAATTTTTCTCTCAAATTTTCTGCATTTTTTTAGATTTTTTTTGGCACCTAAACACTCCTTATTCTTTCAATTTTTAAGAAAATTACTTCTCTAATTTTTCATCTAAACTTAATTCGTGGAGGATTTTGAATTAGAGGTAAACTTATTGTTTTCTTATGTATTAAATTTTCATGAGATGTTTTTAATTCGAATTTTCATGAATCTAAGTAAGAAAATTAAATATTCATGGTTTTAAGGCTATCTTTTACATAAAAGTGGTGAATCTCATAATAAAGAGTTAAGAGATGTTTTTAAAATGATTTCTAGTATATTTTGACGAGATTAAGAAGCTTACAAATTCTATTTAATAAAAGCTTTAAGTAATTGCATGCATTAAATGATTTTCTTTTGAGAATGAGGATGAACAATGTTTTTTTCCGAAAAAATATTAATTAAAGAAACTGAGAAAGGTTAGAGATCTTGATCTATAATTAGGCACAAGTTAGGGGGTTAGGAGGTAGAAATTAAGGATCTAGTTAAATTAAAAAGAAGAAATTAAACGAAATAGATTGTAGAAATAAGTCGAATAAGTATGTGTAAGTGAAGAACCGTTGTATGAACACAAATAGATAAGCTAGATTATATTTTAATGCTTATTAATATGTATATTTTTGTGCGAAGCTGAAAATATTAGTGGAGCCTCAACAAACCGAGATAAAGGCAATCATAAAGTTATCTAGTTCAACGAGCTGTGGTGAGTTATAGGTGAGTGCATTTGTATATCGTATTTTAACATGAATTACGAGATATAGAGAGTCGAAGTGAGGCTGACGAACCCCCACTTATGGTATGCGAACCTTCACTTCTTCCTTGTACAAATCCTTACAATTTTAGTTGAATCATTGAATATATACACAGTGCGATTTGAAGGGTCAATATACATGAACTTATTATAAATATATATACACATCGGCTTTATTTTGTATACAATATATATTAGTTAGTGTTATATATATAATATATATATAATATATAAATGGGGGAGCTGGATATATATATATATATGTGCGCGCTTTGGTGCTATATAAATAATATATGTGAGTGGGGTTGTAATATACATATACACACGTAGGTGGTTATCTGAGGAACGACGATGGTGGAGTAATGACTTAAAGTACATCATAAGTACAGTCAAATAGAGCAACGTACAATCATTTTTCAGAGAAATTACTTTCATAAACACATTTAAGCTTCAAAAATATAGTTACTGTTTTAAAAGTTCAATTTTAACTAAACAAAAGATTTCCTCCTGGAGAAAGCACTTTCATTCTTGGTTTATGCTCACTATTGAAGAATAAATAAAATGTCTATATTTATAATCTAGAAAACTTATCCATTTTTGTAATAAAATGTTTATCCATTTTTTAAATGATTCTTTAAACCCTGCAATCTTCAAGAGCCGTTGTTGTAAATGAGATATTATAGCTTTAGGTTTCCTTCCTTTAAACTCTCATAACTTGTATACAACACCTTGATATGTGAATTTTTTTCGTGTTTTTGTTGTTTTAAACGCAAAACCATTAGGTATATGTCATGGGTCGCGTTTGGGGTGACCATTAGTGTGCACCGAATGCACAGGGAGGAGCGCCACCTTCTCCTCCCTTAAGTTGCACTCTTCGGCTGTGGAAAACCCAACGCGTGAAGCCCACACGCCGCCAAAAGATTCTGCAGCCTTCCTTCCGTGCCAGCGCTTGAGGGCGCATAGGAGGTCCTCTGTTCGTTCCTCAGGTGTCAACTCATCTATCTAGCAATAACCCAGCCCTTAAGTTTCGAGTTGGTGACTGTTTTGGCGTGGAATTTTGTGCTTAAATTATTTTGTTCCTTCGTTAATCGGATTGGAGGGATGGCGATAGAACCGAAAGTCATTGGAAGCGTGATGATTCCAATGATGTCGAGAATTAAATGGGACCAATTATCTAGATTGGAGCAAAACAGTTCCATCTATTTACGAAGCATTGATAAAGACGATAACTTGACCAATGAACCTACTACCGATGATACCAAATAAGTGTGGTTGCGATTATTTTTGCAAATTCGAAATTCTACAGATGATTTCTTTGATTAAGAATTGTGGGAAAGGGAATATTTCTCCTATGTCAAGTGTTCTACCATACAAAGAAAAAAGAAGAGTCCTAGCAACTTCAAAATTAAAAGATGTCTATTTTTTCCGTTCAACGACTTCATCTTGGGAAGAAACATCAACTTGATATTTAAAATGCCTTCTTACATAGTGATCTTCATAAGGAGGTTTACACAGAGCAACCAGGGAAGCGTGAGAAGGTATGTTGAGTTCGAAAACAGAGTTCTCGTGTTTGGTTTGGTAGATTCAATGAGATAGTGCAAGAATTTGGGTTAAAATAGAGTAGTTGGAATCACACCATATTTTATAAACATTTCGAGGGAGGTATTGTTTTATTGTCGGTGATACTTTTATTACTAGAAATGATAGTGCGGGTATTTTGTCTTTGAATTCTTTTCTTTAAACCACAAAAGGTTTGGGGCAGTTGAAGTATTTCTTCGGCCTTGAGGTTACAAGGAGCAAGAAGGGTATTTTCTTATCAAATATATATACACACACACACTTGGTTAGCTAAAACCAAAAAGTTAGGGTCTAAGCAACTTAAACGAAAGAAGATAGTGACTTATTTCAAGATCTTGAGAGGAATATGAGATTGGTTGATATTTACATTACCGCTTGGCAGTGTACATAACGATCTTACAATAACTCATCCAAATATCGCATACTCTGTTGGTATTATGAGTTATTTCAGGTTTTCTCCAACAGTGGGGGGGGGGGGGTTTGGAATCCGATTCGATTCGAAAAAATCGATAAAAAATTTAAATTTTGAATTAAATATTTCGAGTTATTTGAGTTAATTTAGTTATTTGGAACAACTCAAATAAAAAATTAAATTTTTCGGTTTAACTCAAATATGAATTACACAATTCAAGTTATCCGAAAATTTGAATAAAAAAGACAAAATTATGTCGTTTTAACAAATATTTACCTATTAAGTTAAAAGTTAAAACCATTATATTGTTTATGTAGTTAAATAATCTTGTACTTCGTCCACTAGTTAAATAATAGATCCATGTAAACGCATCGTTGAGTATAAATAATAAGATTCATTAACTCGACTCAAATTTTTTTGACTCAATTGGATTCGGTTTGAAAAAAATTCAAATTGAATTCGGTTGCTAAAATAGGATTCGTCAACTTGACTAACTCAAAATTTTTTTGACTCGATCGAATACTCACTCCTACTTGAAACAATTTTTTTATGACTTGAAGGAAACTTCAAGACAAGATTTAGTATATAAGAATTATTAACCCATTTATGTTAAGTGTTTTCAAGAAAGGAACAAAACTAAATATCATTTAAGATCTCAAAATAACACATGTAACATTATTTTTTTAGACAAAAGTAGTGAAGAAACACACAGTTGAGAGATTTGAGATCTAATTTCCTAACCTGTTGACAAACATCACAAGTACTTCCAAATATCTTGGGTTCAATAGAAAATAATGATTTAGAAGGAAAAGACATTATACATCCTTAACTACAAATACGGGTATCCGATTTATTAGAAAACAAGTTGTGGAGACAGCAACAATCCAAAAATATTTCGAAACCTTCATTTGGGAAAAAAAAAACATAAAAGAGCTATTTTCTGTTCAGCGAATCCATTTTAAGGAGTATCAACACATGAAGATTAATAAATAATACCATTTCTAATCACATAATCTTTAAATAAATTGGAAAAATATTCTTTTGTGTTATTTCTTTATAATATACATGCTATAACATTGAATTGAGTTTTTATTTCAGCATAAAAAATAGAAAACAACTCAAAACGATTTTTCATAAAATATAACCAAATAACATGAGAATAATCATCCATAAAAGTAACAAAATATCGAAACCAACTTTAGATAGAATATGACAAGGACCCCATATATCGGAATGAACTAACTCAAAAGAAAATTCAGTTCGTTTTTTAACTCTAGAGATTAAAGAAAGATGATGATATTTGACAAATTGACACGACTCACCATCTAATGATAACACACTTTTATGCAATCTCTTTAATGATGAAAAGGTAAGATGGCCCAATGGATCTCCACACCTTTATATCAAGAGCATAGAGATCTCCAGATTCATGATCTTTACCAATAATCTACTTCATTGTAAGATCTTAAAAAAGACAATGATGGAGAGAAAATGAAAAAGAACAATTTAAGGCACAAGTAAGTTTCTTAACAAAGATTAGCTTAAACGATAAATCAAGCAAACATAATACTGAAGACAAAGGAATGGATGAGTCAGTTCATGTCTTCTCCAACAATCAAACAGTGAGAGGCCTTCTCCAACAGTCAAACATTGGGGGCCTCGAAAAAAAAATCTTGGTTACTTGAAGGGAACTCCAGGATGAGGTTTGGTACATAAGAATCATGGACACACTAACTTTGAGTGTTTCTCATATGCAGATTGGACGGGCTCAAAGACTGACAGGAGATCTACAACGGGATATTCTGTCTTTGTTGGAGGAAACTTAATTTCATGGAAAAGTGCATAATCAAAATAAAGAGCTATGATAATTTGTGTGGGAGATTATGAGTGTATCAACTATTAAGTGATTTCAAAATTACTTTGCCGGTAAAATTGTGGTGTCACAATCAAGTAATTCTTTATATATCCTTCAATCCAACATTTCATGAACAAAGTATATTAAGGTTGATTGTTATTTTATTCGTAAAAAGATTCAACAAAAATTCATCTCTACAGACTATGTTAAAACCGAAAAACAAGTAAGAGATATCTTCACAAAAGCTTTTAATGTTAAGTTAATTATATTTGTAACAAGCTGGGCATGACTAATATCTATGCCCCATCTTGAGGGAGAGTTGTAAATGAGATATTATAGGCTTTTTAGAGTTTGTATTAACTTAGGTTTCCTTTCTTAATTATATATATATATATATATATATAAAATGATATAAAACTTAAGTGGTTGTAATCCATTTCGTAATTTTTTATACGATTAATATTTTAACAATCCAATGGTCATATTTCATACTCCATTCATGTAAACCATATATGTCAAGTTTGACTTAAAATTTTTTAACAGTTCATTTTATATATATTAAAAAAAACTTTCAATTGTCAAATATAGACAATATTTTATATCAATATGCTAGAAATATCAAATCAATTTAAAAATTTATATATATGACAAGAACAAATATCTTGATAAATTCATAGAATGAATTATTAAAATATTAATTGTATAAAAAATTATAGAAAAATGTAAAACCTTATAAATTTTATACTAATATAAATAAATCTATTGAATAATAGAATACTTATTTTTCCCCTATCATATTTTTTATTATATTTTGTCAATTTTAATATAGGGATAAGTTGGCAACTTGTTAACAAAACTAATGTTGAAGTACATTCAGTTCCATATTTGCATTGCTCGAATTTTTTTTTAATAACCATACTTCACATTCATGTTCAGTACACTTGAACATATTTGAATATGGGTGTCAAAATATATAACCCTCAAACATATTTGAATATGGATGAAAATATATAATCCTCAAATGACCCTTTAAATACATGAGAAAACTTAAAAACAATTCAACATACTAATGTCAAACACATAGTCATGTCCAATGCTCACACCACAGCTCCAAACTGTGGCAATTTGTTATACAAGTGCCCTTTCTTAAGTTCAAGGTAGATGTACAAAGGAATTCTTGTTTGGTATTACAAATATGTGAAATTACATGCCAAAATACAAGAAATGACATTCTAGGCCTCTACTTGAAAACAAAAACATGAACATTGATTGGTCACGTGAAACCGCTTTTTGATCAACAAAACAAATAGAATTCATCAATAAAATAGTCAACATAAAATATGGGTTTAACTAGCCAAGTGACTGGGAGAGTTGTTAAACATACTGTGCCACATATATGCCCTAGAAAGCACCATTTCAAGCTCTTGATACGTCCAGTTGTGAGTTGGAAGGTGTTGAAGGAACATCACCAATTCCTGAAAATCAAGCTTCTGAAGTGTTTCTGACCACTGAAATTATAGAACAAATCAATCATCGATTAGCTTTAGTAATCATCAAGAAAATGAATATCATAAAGAAGAAAAGTTAACAAAGGCACTAATGTAGGGGGAAAAAATCAGTTGAAAGTTTGCAAATCACAGCAGCAAAGGTCATCAGCAGAGCCCGTAAGGAATAAAATGAGAAAATCGAACAATGCAAGAAAAAGAAAAAAAAGAATAGGGAAGTCATAGCAATCCTGGAAAGCAATCATCGATCCATTTAAGATAAAACAAGCTCTTATGCCCTATTAAGAAGGCCAGAACAGATGCTGGCTTTCAGTTTCAGTGTCATTGATCCGATAGCTACACCTTTGGTGATTGTTATGTTTTTGATCAAATATTCATTCATTTCTTTCGGATAAGAAAAAGTGTAAGTGAAGAAGACAAATAAGACACATCTTGTTATTTGAACAATTATTGTAGTTATATCTCCTTAAGATTCCAGAAATGCACAGTCAAAGATGAAGTGAATTATATCAGCAGAAAGGAAGCATGGCTCACCGTTAAAAGAAAACTGGCAAATATGTACACAAGAAAATCTGGGAGTGCATCTCCTTCAGCAAGATATGTGTCCCATAGACGGGTTACTAGATGGAAAGGAATCTGTTAAATGAAAATAATTAAAAAGAAAAGCTAATAGAGCCACAAGAAAAATTAAAAGGGCTACCAGTTTGTCAATCAAACATAAAAAATTATTAGACAGTTTAAGTATTGGATTGGATAGTAAGATTAAACCTTACCTCACGTATCAGTAGGCAGTTGAACCAGCGAAAAGCAAATTGAAGAAATTCAAGTCCTTGGTCTTCCACATGTCTAGAAACAGATTCTGGTACAAGTTAACAGAGTGGTTAATATGAGAAAGAAATTAGACCGTACAGAAAGGAAACAAAATTTTTAAGTTATGTTGCACCGACTCTTCATTTTTCTTCAAATGCCTGTGTCAAATGCATATATGGATATGGGGATATGAGTATGACCCTCCAAGGATTCTCCAAATACATGAAAAAATCAGAAAAAATTCAACATTCGCATGTCAAACAAAGACCCATATCCAACACTCATATCCGAGTCCGAGTACCAGATTTTAAGTAGATAAAGAAATTACACAACATAAAGACATGCATGCTCAAACACACACAAACTCACTAAAACCTATTCCCTTTCTCTATATCAGTAAGAAAATAGGGGGGCCTGCACAAACACATCCTTTAGCTTTCTATATAACCATTACTAAAATATCTGCACATAAATGAAAGCTTAAATTTCCTACAAGGTGGTTAAGTTCATGAATAAAAAAGAATGCCAGGGAGAGAACTGATTGCCCCTAAAGAGTTTACCATCAATTCGCCTAACCAATTCCTTCAGCTTAAATACAAGCCTCTGGATTCCCGGTTGAGCAAATGTGTAATGGTCTTGCATGCCATCAAGCAACTGTGACAAGCACCAATAACAGTCGGCTTCTATGTTGGAGATGTTCGTTGAAGATAATTCAGAGATTGACCAACTATCTATGCTCCCGTCTAAGTACTCTGATAAGAAGACAACTAGAAAGGGTGTAACTAGATCATTTATCCCCTGCACATATCCACTAGCAGGATGCCGAATGGCCCTATACATGAAGTTGAAGAAAAACATCATTACCCCGTAACAACAAATGGGATCTCACAGCATCTTGATTCCAAACATTACGTGTTATAAGAAGTCATTAATAAATTTGAACTCGCTAATGTAAATAATTTCTTACCATGTATAAAGAATGCGCTCCAAGGATTTTTGAACTTGTGCTTGCTGAAAGAAGGCAACATCAGGTACCGTTCTAGGACAATCAACAGCAATCTAATGAACAGAATAAAGGCAATTGTTAGTAATCGGGCATAGAAGGCTGATATCAGAATTGGGGAATTCAGTATGTGCTAAAGGTACCTGGCGAAGCATATTGATCTCATCATCTGAACGTTCAGTATCTGGAATGTCATAAAATTGAGCAACACAATCAAGATATTCAAGGCGTTTCCTCCTTAGAACTCCCTCCCTTCTATCTGAATTAGGTGGTGCATATCCCTGTTGTCAGTTCATACTTTAATTTCAAACAAGCAACCAAAATATAATTAAGATAACCATGCCTATTAAATTACTCATTAGTTAAGCATGAATATAAAATATTAGACATATATGTTCTTCCATGCATGCTCTAAACAGTGGCCTGATTGGTTTCATTAATTGGAATAGAAAGGCATGAAGCTATGCAACAAAGAGAAAACCAACTCCCTTAAGAGACATCGCATTCCAGAATAACAAACTAAAACCAATACCTCCTAAAAAAGAAGCATTTGACATAAAAGGCATGCTTGGTTGAGTAGAAAAGTGGAAAGAGGGACTGGAAAAGCATAAAGAAAATAAATTTTGGGAGTGCCTAGTAAGAAAGAGAATTAAGCGGAAAGAAAATAAGAGAAATGACCACTTTCAAAAGTGGAATGATAAGAGGAGAGAAATGAGAGAGGTGTAAGTTATTTCAAAATTATGGATTTTTCAAAAGTTTTATTTTCTTTCCTCCCATATTTCAACTCTACCAAGCAATGAATGGAAAGAAAATTACTTTTTCTTTTTCTTTTTTTCATCTTTTCTACCAAGCACATCAATGGAAAGAAAAAATATATATTTTCTATGTTTCTATTTTTTCTATTCCTTCAATTTCCATCTTTCCAATTTTCTTTCCACTCTACCAAGCAAAGCCTAAAAGCAGCCTAGTGTCTTGGGATCATTTTACAGTAGCAATTTATCAGACTAGGATGCAGCAATTTGTTATAAAACTTCAAAAGCACAACTCTTGAGGATTATACAGGGATTGTTTCTTTAAAGGATTCACAAAATGGATCATTAATGGTGGCAACTGGCAAGTATAAGAAAATCATTAGTATCATTTCAACCCTAATGGGACAACATAAGAAATAGCAGCCTTTGCAGAAAAGAAGATGATATACAGTGCCAGTCCTCCAAGTGCCTAAAACTAATAGTTTCATTAGATCATCAAGCATACCAGAAGAAGTCTCCATACATCAGGACGCATGTAAGGTGGAACACCACTCCAAGCTAATTCACGTAATCTCTCTGCACAAGGAAATCATGATCAAGTCAAACTATAATTCTACTAATAAAAAGTTTGTTAAACTAGAGGTCGGAAAAGTAAGGGAACGGAAAAGACTAGGTTCTCTATCAAACTCAGAAAGTGACAATGTGCAGCATGAAAATATTCGCTATACAATTAACACGGATAAAAGTGCATATAGGATAACATAAATCAGACTCAGTAGGGCATACATTAGAATGCAGAATGAAGATGTCTAGCCAATGCAGAATTTTGTTTCTTTCTGATATGATGGGAAAAGTGGGCATATAAACACCAAAGCAATATTTTGTTTCTCTCTAATATGATAAGAAAATTGAACATATGTGATTTCATATCTTGTTGGTACTAGTAATATGTGAATCCTATTGTTTAAATGCAACAGAAACCGAATTTGTTTACAGTATCTGTTGCTGTGACTGTTTCAAGAAAGGAAATAGTTTCGAACAATTTTTAGCAATATAAACACCATAATGGGTCAAAACATGCAAGAGAAAGGAGAATACACTTTGATAAAGGAGCGTGTACAGTGTCATCAACATTTAGATTTAGCATCTATAGATTACAAGCAGTCCCAAAAGTATTATTAACATGTACAGAACTACATATACTAATAGCATCATGCTATCACAAACTTTATATATCTCTTAATGTCATCATGCCATCTCCAATTGACAACAAACAAGCAGGTGTCTACTTTTGAATCATCTTCTCTACTACATAACATATTTTGCAATAAAAAATTAAGAACATTTAGCTCTATTTTTTGAGCTAGACAAAGCAGCTGTAGAGCTTACTTCAACTTCGCATTATATTATTTCTAGAATGGCTCTACTCAAGTAACACCACTCGTAAAAGTTTCAGCAGAGTTACAGACTCTAAATCATCCTGAAGCAACAAAATAGACATAGTACCTACTACGATCATTTGCCCTGAGAGCTCTTTAGTGAACTTCAAAACCCTTGCAGAATCTGTAGATCTTGCACCCATCACAGACTTGACTTCTCTAGCAGAGGTCTCAATGTTTGAGGCTGAAGATCTTAACTTATTAACAGTTGCATTACTATCTGAGTTATTAGTATTTCTGACCCCTCCCTATATGAAACAAAAGTTTTTCAGTTAATAACCTTACCAATTTTTAAAGAACTTCAAAAAGACGCACTAGTAATACAATAATTATTTTTGGTACTGTAGTAATAGAATAACTATCACACAAAATAGATATTCTCTCTCAACATCACCTCCATGTATTTGTCCGCGTCATTACTCCTTGCAGCGTCATTCTGAGAATAGCTTCTTTGATAACTGGGAGATTGATGCTGTATGCCTGAATTGTCGAATAATTCCAACCTGCTAGTCAATAATACTTTACCAGGAATGCTGCGACCCTTAAGCAACCTTAATAAAAGGCAAAATAGAAAATTATTATTTGCATTCAAGGCAATAATTGTGAGAGAAGTAAGCTCATGAAGCAAAGAAAAAATGGGTGAACACTCCACAGACACAACAGTGGACTAGTTACGCAATATATAAATAAATATTCAGATAAAGGTATGTTCTAAATTGAAAATAATGGTAAACACAATATTTGCATTTGAATTAAAAAAAGAGAGAGAGAGAGTAGAAAACAACATGAATTTCCTAACACTAATAAAAGCCACATGGAGGAGCAAATAAAGGTGACATAACAAGATAGGCCGACCTTACCGAAGAGGAAACTTTTTTTAGTTCGATCTCTTTATGAATTACACTCAAGAGAGATTCCCATTAAGCAAAACAACATTGCAGCCAATTGGTATTAAGAAATCCAAGCTCATTAATCAGCATATCAAGAAACACAAGGTAACATCCTTTATTAATTTGCCAAGTGCATAACCGCCTTTATTATCAGGAAAAACCAAGCTAACGAAATGGAATAACCTTTTCTTAACCCTTGTAACAAGGTCATAATCAAATTAGACTATACGCCAAAATCAAGGCATTTTGAGATAAAAAAGGATATTAAACACACAGAATTATCATCTATGATAAATAGAAACTGTGATAATGCCATCAAGCAGAACTCGAGAGATCTGAATTTAATGCCCGAAAGGACCTTAAATCTAAGTACAAAACTCAACAATTCATACCCAATAAACAGAAACGGAAATATTCGACAAATCAAAGTTTCTCCTTGAAGAGGAAAATTCTTCTATATGACTAAGGAACTTGAATTGACATTCGAAAGATCCGAACATATCCCTCAAAAGGGTATCTAAATCCAATGACAAAAAACACAAGAAGAATCCAGATTCAAAATCATTGAGAAAAAAGAGAGAGAGAGGGAGAGAAAACAAAAACAGAGAATTAAAGGAAGACAGGAAGAAAGAGGAATGGGGAAATTGAATAAAGTTAAAAGGAGGTACCCTTGGACATTTCTGAGGGTTTGGTTGAATCTGGAATCAAGGCTTTCTTTCTTAGGCTGGTGATCTTCCCCCTGGGTGTTGTTGTTCATGGTTTTGTTGTTAAGCGTTGCTATGGAAAGAGCATGCTCTGTTTTTCTGTTTTTCCTTCGTTTATGGCTCTCTTTTTCACTTTTACTACTAATTCTTCTTGTTTGTTGCTCCTTTTTCTTCTTTGAATCTCATGTTTTTCCCCATGAACAGAAGCTCCAGAAAACATGCAGCACTAACATTACCTAACATTCATTAACATCAAATATAATATTCTCCCCCAAAAAAAAAACCAACAAATAATCTATATTGAATGGAATTAATTATAATATCTAAATCCAACAAAAACATAATACATATTTATGAGATTCAGTTTACACTGTCCAATTTCATCTATTCAATATAGTAATATATTTCTCTTTTTATTGCAATTTTTGCATATAAGTCTCTGACGATTAACCAATAACCTATAGAACCCATCACTTGGTTCAAATCTCCAGGAAGGAAGTAGTAAACTTTTATTTGGGCCCTCATTGTCATGGGTTGGGCTATGCCATTGCCAAGCCCAGAGCAATAGCCATCTTTAACTTTAGTAATCTATATATAGTTTTAGACTGGGCATTAGTTTGTTTGTTGTTTTTTGTTTTTTTTTTTGTTTGGGGTTGAAAATGGAGGCAAGCTTTGCTAGAGAAAACACAGCCAGTTAATCAACTGCTTCCATTTTGTAGTATTCCATACTATATATTTATTATACACACTTCGATTTCAACAAGCATTTCATATATTGAGATTCGAATTTCAGATATGTTAAACCACACCTTTAAAAATTATTACATAAATCAATAAATCTGGATAGGATAAATGCCCTTTGCTACCCCTCTTTTAAGAATTTCTATTGCTCCCCCTTAACATTTACAAACCTATATAAAAACATATATCTTAATTTATTAATTACAATCCATGCTCATATCTTCTAAGCCCTCTTTTTTTGCCTTTCTTGAACTCAAAGCAGTTATAACCATTCAAGAATCAAGATCCAAGTACAGCATCCTTGAGCTGAGAAGACATTTATTTTGGAACACCATGGAAACCAAATGGAGTAACACATCAATGTGAAAAAAGGCTTCTTTCAGATAATTACATCTTCCATTGTAAGAACTAGAAGCTGGATAGAGTTCAAGGAACCATTATGAAGGCTGGTGATTGCATATTAGCTATTAGCTTCCCCCCAAAAAGCAATTGCTGCCACCAGAACTGCCAATAGCACATGGCACATCACGAACTTGAAACTTCACGTTATGTGTTCCGACATACTCCATAACTTCCAGACACTCCTGTAAATCCGAGTCGCTAACCAACATTACCCATTCCTCTTCATCATCTAAATACTTGAGTTGGAATGTCCCAGTTTGAAGTTTAAACCTTCTTGCAATTTCTTCATATAGTTCAAAGCACCCAGCAGATGGCTCGAACTTAAAACGGACAGTATCATCTTTATAGGTAGCTTTTACAGTAATTTTTGAGCTGCTATCAACACAGATTGTCTTCATTTCAAAATTCTTTGCCTCATCAAAACTTTGAGAGCTTGATGAACTTCCATGTGACATTGAACCAGAGCCATCTGAGGAGTCTGTCATACTTGAATAAGTTGGTTGGTGGTTGTGTTCAGCATTCCCATCATCAGCCTCCATTCTGATATTGATCTCATCATTAGCATTTTCTGGACAAGTCCGATCTGCAGTGCGAACACTAGCTTCATGGAACGATCCTGCATCTAGAGAAACTGACTTAGAGTCATCATCACAATCAATACAAGGGACACCAGATTGCTTTACTTCTTCACAGGTACTCGGAACAAGCACACTCCTTGCAGCCATGTTGTTGTTTCCACCGAACGAACACTCATCTTCTTCCAATTTAACAACCGAATTTTCTTCATCAGGGCAAGATTCTAGTGATGCTGCTGATGATTTCTCCAGATCCAAAGGTTCAGAAATTCGGATGGGAAGGTTCTTATTGGAGAGCACTAGTGTTTTCTGGGTATCCACTTCTTGCATGACAGTACTTGCTGCAATAAACTCTCCTGTGGTTGGATCAAATTTCAATCCTCCTTGTACAGAGTCAAGAACAGTTTGTATTTTTCTTAATGATCTATTCACTTTGTTAATCTTGCGAGAGGGCCATCTTGGGATCCCAAGTTGTCTGCAAATCCTTTTCAGTGTAGTGGGGCAAACTACAAGGAGAATAGAATCAAAGGTCAATCAAGATTAAATTACCTTGGTATGAACCAGATTCACCCTACTGCTTGAAAATGATATTCTTCTAACACTTGCATATGTCCATTAGACCACTGTTAATAACTATTTTCTAGAGCATATAGACTCAACTATAGAATACAAGTTCTAGTATCACAAGGTCTTAATAAATAAACAACACTTCAGCCATAATTTAATTCAAAGAATCTCTTATCTATAAAAATATTAAGCTCAAATACTACTTTATACAATATCTTAGGTTTTTGGAGGTTTTCAATGTCAATGTTACTCTTGCTCTTTTTTTTTTCTTGAAGTGTCTGTGTCCAATGCATATCATATTTGAACATGAGTATAGGAATATGACCCTTCAAGGATCCTCTAAATACAAAGGAAAAACATAGAAAATTTGAGCATACCTTTGGTGGACATATATATATATCTAACACTCATACCTAGGTCCAAAACATAGCTAAAGGTTATTAAAACTTAGAATCTTGTCCATCTACCCACTTTCAGAAGAAGACAAGATTGAAAAGTAAGTTGTTAAAATAATAATACTGAACCATATGAAAAGTAAATTGTTAAAATAATAACACTGAACCATATCAAAAATCTTCTAAGAAGCTTATGTATTTAAAGAGGCTAAAAATGCAATCTCACAGAATTATCAACTTATATTTAATGCTTCTATATAAAGAAAGTCTTTCTGCAAAAGTAAGATGAGCATAAAAACATAAAAACTTTTACTGAAACATGACCAGAACCAACAATATAGTAACCTTATGGTGCATATAAACGAGTAACATCAAGGCTTACCACCAAGGCTTTTTGCAGCATCCTTCAGACTCCCTGAGAAATACGGCTGAAGAACACTCAAGGTCACATTCTTTTCTGCTGTACTTCTCTTCTTCTCCATCTGCCTACGTGGTCCACTCATTGCCTATAAATATGTACTAAGATATTACTTAACCACATAAGATTGTCCACAACAGCCACTAAGATATTGAACATCACAGGTACTAAATAAAGAAAATAAGTTGAATATACATACATAAAAGAACTCATACAAATTAATCATAGTAAATGATATTAAAACAGGAAACTTGACCGCATTTTTATTCCTTCAATAAGAGCTTGAAGACTTCCTAAGCTCAAGGTCAGTATAAAAAGGCAAGCTCATGAGACATGCTAATAGCACTAGCTTAACATATTGCCGATGCTTCAATTTCAATGAGACAGCCACTCTTTGTTACTAGTAAACATAAGTATCTTATTACAGGAAAAAGATAGTATCTTATTTTACATTTAACTCAACATGTATCAGAAAAATGGATTTCAAATCATGAAGTTCCTTTGTCTCAATGCATCATTCAAATAAAATTTCCAGACTTCTTTCATTCACATACAATCAACGAAGGATCCCTTTCATGTGTTTCACAAGTCATGTACTGAAGTCATTGATCAAAAGGTAAAGAACATTCAACACGGCACCTGTTCACGAGGATCGTCAGCTTCCTTTCCATCACTTTTTGCATTAGATACATGCAAGGGAACTCTATCATTAGAGTTCATTTCACTATCGGCAGATAATTCTGTTTCCGAGACCCTCCTAGATATAGACAACAAGGGGGAGTCTGAGAGTTTTCCCCTCTGAACCTCAATTTTTGACCCTTCATCGATTTCCACATCCGAAACTGTTCTCAAACTCCTACAGATTCGTTGCATGGTACCTGAGAGGTTATTCAGCAAGAGTTGCTGTTCTGAACTTCCTTTTAAGTTAATTGGAAGAAAAAGCTCCAGTATATAATCATCATCACCAGTGTAGGTGCTCCTCAACCTGATTGCAACCACAGCATTCAGGTTACATTTGCGTGCATGATGAACAAGCGGATAATCACTAATGTCATACGTCTTCACATCGGTAGAGAAGAATGGATGATTGGACCGAAGCACTTTTCCAGCTATGCCTTTTCCTTCTTCAAGATAGTGTTCCATACATGCATGCACAAAATCCTGCATCCCTCTTTCATTAACATAACAGGCTGTAGTTTCAACACATAAGACGCGCTTCCTGTCCCGACGTCTATTACCCTCTCCACCACCTACTTTTAAAATTTCATCCACAGCTTCCTCAGTGTAATAACAAGGAATCCATGTTAGAGCCAACGGCAATCTATGCGCATGACACACAGCACGTAAAACATCAGTTATTTCTGCTAAAGCAGTTCTCTGACTCCCTGATAGGCACTGAGGAAAAAGATTTAAAAAAGAGACCTTAGAGAAAAGGTACATTACCAAACTATTTATTCAGTTAACCAGGAAGAGAAAAAACCAGTTCTTGTATATATATATATATATATATACACCTTTATATATACACACACACACAATTCAACATAATAAAAAAAACCGCCTTTTCTGTAACTGCTGAAGTGAAATGCATACAAAGTTTTAATGTACCTGAGGAAGAGGTTGACGAGGAGCAATGGTTCGTAAATTAACGGCCTGCACATGATAGGGTACAAGATAAATTTTATGATATCAGCCATAACATATATGATATTCCTTGCTTTTATAGTTTATGTCTGTGTGGACGTCATATTTATCAAGTTTGTTTTCTTTTCTAAAAGTGAAAATATGATATTAAGTAGATAACATATACTATCAAAACCTTTCAGCTTTGAACAATAGCACGGCGCCCAAAGGTTGAATCTTAATGTTAGCTATAAATTTTATCTTACATTTTTAAAATTGTTAAACCAACTTTTAGCATTAATAATGCCAAACCCACCCATGCAAGAGAACAGAAGAAGTTTTCTGTCATTAACTAAGCTCCAGAGTTTCCATTTACAAACATGATAGTATTCAGAGAACGCTGTGCAAGAGTTTCTAGCAGAAAATATATTCTTGTTCAGCAGTAAAAGAGTTATTTTAAAATAATATGTGAAGACAGTAATATTTTGTTTTAAAAAGCTGAAAATATGGCTTAGCAAGAGATGTAGAATCGACAAAACAACTCTGGCAAATTATTAGTCAGTATATTTTACCTTCTTGTTACTCTTCTTCATGTCATCCATAAAAAAGGAGTTTAAGTTTAAATGAGTTATGGATAGCCAAGTGAGTAATATGGGTATGTTTGGAGAGTTACAGGGAACAGAAAACAGAAGTTCAGACCTATGTTACACAGGCTCGGGTGTTACTGTGGAGTACATGTATGTGTCTAACACTAGTTTTTCTAAGTTCTACCATATACTTGCAGGATATTTGGAAATTCATCTCCCCATGCTCATGTCCGGATATGCGTTGGAAACGGGGATTTCATACATTTCAGAAAAATTGAAGAGCTAACATAGGTTCAGAACCAAAAACACAAACTTTCAATTACAGAAGTATAAATAATAGATACTAACCTGGAGTGCAAGGGAGACAGTTTTCATATCTGAATCAAAATTGGGTTTCTCTTTCATAGTGACAAGTTCCAGCACAGCACAACAAGACATCTCGGGAGGTTCAAAAATTGGCAAGGCGATGGAACCACGGACTTTGTAATTGACTGCATGTGTAAGCCGCAAGTACTCACCCTTACTGTAATGGATGACATCGGAAGTCCACTCAGGAACTCTAGAGATAAAAACACGACCAGGAAGACCAGGGAAAGAACCCGGTTTTTTTTCTGCAGAGAATATATATGTCCTCGAAACTTCACGATAACCTGAAAGCATCTGGTCAAGCAAATAGGGCTGTTCAGAAGTCGTCAGCATATACTGATCTCCATGCTTAATTGGAACCCAAACTTGTGCCAAAATGCCCCCTCCAGAAGACTCCTTAAGCAACGACAGTGCTCTAAGCATCTTCTCATCAAGTGATGGTCCAGTTGGCCCAGAAACCAATGAATTAGGCAAATTTGAAGAACCCAATTCTGCATCAGAAGGAACCACTGGATTACCAATGTGTGCACTTGTTTGCTGGAACACCATTTTGTCCCCACAGTTATAAGAACTATCCATGCCATTCAATGCATCAGCAGCTTCAACAAAGGTACCAGAACTTTGTCCTGTAATAGGTAACAAATCGAAAGAGGCATACGGCAAGGATGGAAAGGAGGATAAACTAAAGGAAGCGAACATCTGATCTGTAGCCGAAGGGCTATTAAACCACCCAGCATAAGAATCAAAGTTCATGAGCTCTGAAAAGTTAAAAGGATCCTCTGAAAGTGAATTCTTTGTACTTCCAGTGCCACCAAAACCCTCCATCTGAGCTCTTGGAGGAACCGAACTATTATTGCCCTTTTCTTTAGATGAAAAGGGGGATTCCATTTTTTTCATAAAACAAACTAAACAACCCCACTTTTCAGCTCAAATCAGCAAATGCTAGAGCTCTATGGAAAAGCTTCCACTTAGCCTAACACTTTTATCTTAAACAGTTAAACCCAAATCTGCTTCCCAAACCCCAGGAATTTCCCCCGATCAACTTCATGTATCCTTCCACCATTTCAAAACTAAACTCAATTGTGTCAAAAAACAGAGTAACACAAAGCCAAACTGCTACTAACCTGGAGAACCCACAAAGAAATATTAAACTTCATCTCTATGCTATAAATATATATATGTATATATATAGCATATATATGTATAATTGTATATAATCCAAAAATGGGTGCACATATATAATACACACATTTTCCTTTTTTCTTTTCAAAGGCACGTAAACAATTATAGTTCGTAATAGTAGTGATATAATGCTCGGAGTGGGGGAAAAGATAAAAACCAAAATCTCAAGCCCCCGCCAATCACTACAAGAGAAGTCCACTGCTCTCAATCAACATTAACCCACAAAACCCACCTCAGATTCATCTTCTTATACACAAATATATCAAAAATTCTAAATGAAAACGTACATATGCTGATAAAAAGAAATAAAAAATTAATAAACTTCGATAAGAAATTTCCAAAATTGGCACCTCTTTTTCCTTTTATTAGATTCAACTGAAATGAATTGGACAAGAAATGGAAGACCAATACTTTTTTATCCTTTACCTATAAAATCTGAATATCCTTGAAATTCTGTAAATAAATAATAATAAAAACCCAGAAATCTAGAGGGAGAAGTTACTATAAAAGGGAATCTTGGTATCTGGAATAAGGGATTATTAAGGTGTGGAAGAGAAAAAGAGGTAGTTCCTCGACACTTACTAAAAATGGAAAGTTTTCTTTGGATTGGTCGTTCTTTTTGGAGCAGTTAACTATGAGAACTGAATACCTGTAGATGCATCTGATGTCTGAAAATCTTGTATTTTTTCTCTCTCCTTTTTTTTTTTCATATTTTTGATTCGGGAAAAATGGAAAACATGAATGATCAATCCTATTCTATTTGGGTAAATTATATTAGTTGTCACTTAAATTTCTTTTTGACACTTAATTATAAAAAATTATAAAATAATCACTCAATTATTAATAAATTTCTTTTTTTAGTCACTCAACTATGAAAAGTTATAAAATTTTTACTCTAACTATTTAATTTTATCTTTTTTATTATTATTCGCGAACTAACAATTACAATTTATAAAATTAATATAATAGTAATTTAATCTTCAAAATTTTTAATTTATATGATAAATATAATACGCTAAATATGATACAATTATAGAGACGAATAATATACGAAAAAAACTAACAAACCAAATGAACATACACATATATCAAGTTTTTATAACACAAATTATTAACTTACCGAAATTTTATATAAATATAAAACAACTTACATGTAATTAAAATATAAAATATAAATATAAGTACCAGCTTTATATATTTTTTTATAAATTATTTTTTTCACCAAGTCCTACTCAAATATTGGAAGTACATTTAAGTATTATGAGGCTAGAATTTAAGGTTGCCAAATCGCGCAGTTTTAAACGATTTCTTTACTTTAAATATGTCTAAGTCAGTCTAACATTCAAAAACTCAGAATTCTCCTAAAAATTCTCAAAGACACCGAAAAATATAGCGGAAACGAACTCGAAACAAAAGTGCATCGAAAGAATTTAAAAAACCATAAGAAAGCAATGCACACCAAGTGTTTGAGTAAATATTCTCAAATATATTCTTTAACTATCAATAGGGTGAATACAAATGAAGAGGGAAGCCTCTATTTATAGTTGAACTCCCCCAAATCCAACAGTATAGATTGAGTTACATCGACAGGCAAGATTAGAGTCTATTTATAATTGAGAGTCCTAAGGGATTTAAACTCTATACATATTTATCTCTTAGGCTTTACATTAATTACCTTGGTAACTCTAGTTTTACACTGGGACACCAAGGCTTCAAGTAGATGGGCTTTTACATGGGTTCCACAAATCGAGCCAATTTATGTGGGTCAAATGAGCCTCATTTAATAAGTTGACCTCCATGGGACGTTATGTGCACAATGGTCACGAGCTTTGATCGGCAGCCAGTGGCATTCCCCCCCCATTCTTGCGACACCCTCGTTGTGTCCTTAGGATAAAACTGGTTTGACTCGCCTTGGAACTTTCTCAATGCCTCGGCTAATTCCTGACTAACCTCTCTGTCAGGTAGTCCCGCCCCTCAAAACACTTTCCTTGACTTCCTTTATCTCCTAACTCGAACTATTCCCCTTATTGGTACTTCTCGTTCGCAAGAGCCCTGTAACACCCCCTCGCTCGACTCGATCGTCAGGTCCGAGCTATGAAATGCTACTTTTGTTGCCGGAGCAACTATAGTCAATCAAGCAACATAAAATCATTTATACATATAATCAAGATTTAATCACATTCAAAATTATGTTAAACAATCAATAACGGGTCTTAGTCAAGCTTACGAAAGCTCTTTTGTCAACCCGAGCACGAAATAAGACCAAAATGTAAAGTTTTAAAAATTTAGGGCCAACGTCGTGATGTCACCTCTTCCACACCATGATGTCGCCAAAAAGATTATCACATCGTGACTTGAGGCCACTCAACATCGCGACGTGACTCACTGTCAGTCAACGTTGTGACGAGGTAGGTTGGTCGTCAGGGCGTGGGCTCTGTTTTTAGTAATAATAATAATAAAGAACCATTTGATACCTATTTCAAAGTTTCCAATCAAACCTATCAAATTTGTTCATCAAATACCAACTTCATTTGAACCAAAACATATCAAAAACATGCCAAATAATTCAACCAACTATGTTTAAGTTTCCATCAAAATATTCACTACATATACATCATTTAAACCTAAACAATTCAATGTCAAATACCACATAATAACCAAGTCATCTCATACCAGCTTTACTTATGCCAAACCACCTTAAAATATGCCATTTAATATTCCATACATATCTCAAGCATATCAATCAAAATATACCAATTCAACTAGGCATCACCAATGCCAAATCATGCATTTCTAAATATGTCACACCCAATTCCTATTAAAATCTAAAATTAAAAAAGACTGGGAATTAATGGAAAAAGATAGTAAGTTCAGCGGACCCTATTGGGAAGCCTAGAAACTTTAGTGGCTAAATGGTAAATAATTAGGTTTCAATTCTGGTTCGGTTAAGTTGGAACTGACTAGTTCCTTAGTGGGAGACAAAATGATTAGTGGTGGATGGTTTTGGAGACTGTGGTGACCATGCGTGAGAGGGGCATATATATGTGTGTGAGAAGGATTATTTTGGAGGCAAAATTCTTTTCAATTCTGTTTTGATTTTCTTCTTCTCTGCATTTTTTTCTTCGGTTGCTCCAAAGAAGAGGAAGTTAAGTAAAGTCCTACATGGGACAATGATCATGAGGTTCGAGTCCGGGAAGTAGGGAATCTAGTGAGTTGGTAAGCTTTTCAATCTCTTTAAATTTGTGGAATTGAGAAAAAAAAAAGAAAAAAAGAGAGGAGATCTCTAAAACCTTTTAGCAAGCCTCTGTACAATACTGAATTCTGGATTTTAAAGTTTGAATATCTTCAGTTTAATTAATTTATGGGTTGTTGTGCTTAGCTTTCAGGACGAAGGAGACTCTAGTATCTAGAAAAGCTACAATGATGAGAACGAAAGATAACAGGTAAGTTTCTTTGCTCCATCTTTAGATGTTGGTAAGTATTATGTTGTATGCATGTTCTACTTATATGTCTACTATGAGTTCTATAGTTGTATATGAATGTGGTGAATGAAACACTTATGCATGCCTAAGGCTATGAGAATTCAAGAATGTCTACAAGTATGATCTTTGGTCTGTATGATAGAACGAGTATGTAGAGTACTTCATAATATAGTGGTACTGATTGTAATGATGTGTATGTTATGTATGACTATTAAATGGGAGTACGGAGGGAAAAAATGGCAAGGTAGTTTAAGATAGGAAATCAAGCGTAATGGAGGAATGGGCGAAATGAAATGGGAATTTGATAAAGTTGGCAACATTATGAAAGTGGTTATCTACAGGCTCTACAGAGCGACACCATGGAAATGGTTATCTATAGGCTCTACGGAGCAACACCTTGGAAGAGGTTTGCTGAATCATCAGAGTCAAAAGTCCATGGTTAGCCATGACACGATCCAGCGGTGATCAGGTACACCCTGTGGCTAATTAAGTCCGCCAAAATGGCATACAAGGAAGCCTGCCAGATCATATAGATGAAAACTGAAGTATGACTAACATGGCGATGAGTCTAACATATCGATTATGGGTATGTAGAAGCGTTGGAAAACATGTTGATAAGAAGCCTAGCTAAGACACGATGGCATGAGAAATTATGATAGTATTTTGCATGAGGATATATGTGGAATCAGGGAATTTCTTTTAGAACTCCTATTAATAAATATCCGCAAATAAGGGTCTATTAAAGGAGATAGACATGCCAGTATAGATTATGAGATGATCTTTAGATCTTACCCATAAGTGTGTATTGACAACCGGGTCGCTAGAGAAAAAGGAAAGTCTGCCACGGACTATCATGTGGACCACCAAGGAATATCTTGAGTGGAATATCCACCAGGGAATTACAAAAGGAAGAGGATGCCTGTAGGACCACCTAGTGTTGGGATGTCTGTAAAGGACTATCTATGGAAGTCAACCAAGGATAATATAAGGAAGAAATATCCCGATGGGGGACCATCCGTTGCTGGGAACATCTAGTCAAGCGATCCAAAATGGAAAAACCAGTGAGACTATCCTACAAGTACCACACCGCAAGAGAAAAGTAGAACTACCAATAAAGTATTATATTCATGAGCCACATCCAGGACGAGACTCCCTTCGAAGGAGAGTAATTACACAAGTTGAGCTACAAAAGAATAAATGCATGATTAATATGGTAAGTAGAATATGGTTTTAACAAAAGATAAATGAAGCAAGGTAAGAATCCGTCGTTTGACGAAACATTAGAAAGTATACCAAAACTAATCGAAGATCTGCGTATTTGTTTACATGACTATCTTGGGATGAGTCAAACCAGCAGGTTAAATAGAAGCCTAAGCAAAACTTGACGGGACAGGCCTAAAAAGGGGGCTTTTTTGTCATACAAGGAGATTAATTATGTGTACAAATTCTCATCTACCCAAAACTTTTGGGAGTCTTTAATGAATACTACTACACAGGATCTCACTAAGTTCAAATGGGACCGAGTGATTTACCTTGAATGCAGGGTCAAAGAATGACTCCAGAATGGTACAAAGGACCAAGCTACACACCACCAAGTCTAGGCAGATGGCGTTGTAATTGTATCATGCAGTAGAGGGGCGCCCTTAGAAGTTACGCCTCAGGGGTTGGATTGGCTAAATTATACCAATTTTTTCTTAGTTTCATGACATAGTGAGTATAGATGTATACAGGTCTAGTAAGGCAAACTGTTGTAATATCTTTTATACTTGTATTATAGAGAATTTATTTGATGTTTAAGTTTTGAATCATACTGTCAATTTAGATAATGTTGTATGTTAAATAAAGGTTTAAAATTTTGGCGTAGATTACATTCATAAATAAATTAAGTTAGAAAGGTTGTTAAGTTATGCAGTTTAATTGTGACATTTGGTATATGGACCCGACAATTGAGTCAAGTATAGGGTGTTACAAAATCACATACCAAGACCAATATCCAAATATCATAAATCGAGTTCAATACCATTTTCAACTCATAAAGACTTATATACATCAACGATTACATCAAAACACTTATATACATGCCATAATCATTGACACAAGATGACCAAATAGCTACCGAATTGAGGATAGTATGAGCTTTGAGACGATCTAAATTGACATATTTCGTAAGGTAACAATCTACAAGGTAAGGCAAAACAAACTAGGTAAGCATATAGAATGCTTAGTAAGTTCATATGAAATTTACATTACTTACATTAATCAATTCAACAAGCTAAATTATCAATCACAGTGGCCTTCAATATAGCTTTCCTTGACATACATCAATGCAACTAATACATATCATTATATACAACCAAATAAGCTAATCAATTTGCATATCAAGAACATTAAGCAAAAATTCATATAACACATCTCAAATTGAATGCATATGCAATCTATTTCTAAATCATTTCAAGTTTCCACTTCCATTAGATTAAAATTTTTCCCAAGGGAACTATAGTAAAATGGACTCGGATACCCAGGAATATTTTTCTCACACAAGCTGACATATATCAAGGTTGGTCACACAAACTGATATTTTAATGAAATTGCTCACACAAGCTAACATTGTACCGAAGTCACCCATCTGTGTTGGAAAAAATCTGGTCTGAAAACGATTCTTGCATAGCGAAAAATTAAAAATTTGAAAACTGATCTGGTTTGTAATATTTATAGTAATAAACATTAAATCAAAATCATAGTGTTTTCAGATAAACAAATCCTTGACATTTTTCAGCTTTAAACCAAATTATCTTCTCTACTAATCTCGTACCACGAACTACTTCGAGTGTGGGCTCGAACCAATCGAATTAAAACACCGAACTGGAAAACGTTTTCTTTACTTTTGGGGTGAAAACAAAAATTCTCTTTTCTTTAATAGAAATTGGTAGAATTGTTATTCGGGAAAATATATTTAATAGTTGAGAATAAATTCTCTCTATTTTTCAGCAGAGTAACAATCTCTCAAAGTTGTGCCAATAGCTCTACCGATGCCATCTATTTATAAGAAGAGAAGGTAGAACCTTTGTTGAGTTGTAGTGGTTTATTTCAAATAGAAAAACAACTTCCTACTTAGAGTGAAAGTATGGTAGACAACCCACCCCAATATTTCTACTAGGGTTGTCGCCCATTTCATGTTACATGAGGGAATTTTTGGCCTCTCTCATATCAGGTCCAATTACGAGTAATTCTCGAACTTTTTGACCCAATACTTTGTAATTTGATCCAACTCGATTCTGTTTTTATATTTCCCAAAATAAACTTCAATATTTTATATTAAATAATTTTCTCATCCCAATTTTACCCCCAGTATAATTATGATGATTTTACCTTTGGTAAGATTTCGAGAAAATATATTTAATATTTCACCACTCAACATGTTCATTATGACCAAATGGTTTATTTTTATTTTTATTTTTAGGATTTATAATAGCACAAAAACTAAACTCATTCTTCCGATCATTTCTGAGTAATCCATGTACATTTGCAAATATATCACTTCTCATTTTTATTTCCATTTAGAGAAACCTACATTCATTTTCAAATGATTCCATTTCTCCATTTCAGAGAAAATCATAATCATTCCTGAATGTTTCCTATTTCTTTATTTCTATTCATTCCGTTCATTTCAATTCAAACACACAATTCATTTCTAGTTTCAACGAGCTAGTGGAAGGACCAATTGAACATATGCAATTAGTGCTCAAATGATTTATAATTACGCTTCGAATTTTTGCTTATTAATTATAAACTCATTTAGTTACGAATTCATCCCACTATAGTGTTGGGAAAAAATTCGGTTTGAAAACAGTTTCCTTGCACAGCGAAAAATTAAAATTTTGAAAACTAACCCGGTTTGTGATATTTATAACAATAAACCTTAACCAAATTCGTATCTGTGTTTTTGGATAAGCGGGTCCTTAATGTTTTTCGACTTTCAACTAAACGATTTTCTCCACTATTCTCGTTCCACGAACTGCTTCGAGTGCGTGCTCGAACCAGTTAAATCAAAACACAGAACTAGAAAAAGTTTTCCTCTTGGGGTGAGAACGAAATTCTCTCTTCTTTAATAGAAACCGGTAAAATTTTTATTCTGAAAAAATATGTTTATAAGTTGAGAATAAATTCTTTCTATTTTTCAACAGAATACAATCTCTAAAAAGTTATGTTAATAACTCTACTGGTGCCATCTATTTATAAGAAGAGAAGGTAGAACCCTTGTAGAGTTGTAGATGTTTATTTTAAATAGAAAAACAACATCCTAGTTAAAGTAAGAGAGGGATGAATGGCTCACCCTTGTATTTCTACTAGGGTTGTCACCCCATTCATATTATATGAGAGGTTTTGGGCCTCTATCACATCGGGTCCAATTATGAGTACTTCCTAGGCCTTTTTTACCAAGTACCTTGTAATATGATCCAACCCGATTTAATTTTTCTATTTCCAAAAATAAACTTCAATATTTACATATTCAATAATTTTCTCATCCCAATTTTACTCTAGTAAATTTTTAACAATTTTATCCAGGTAAATTTTTGAGAAAATTCGTTCAATATGTCGCAACTCAATATGTTCACTGTGATCGAATGGTTTGTTTTCATTTTTGGGCTTCAAAACAGTCCAAAAACATAAATTTATTCTTCCATCATTTTTAAGTAATCATATATAGGATTGCAAGTTTACATTTTCATTTCCATTTTTGTAAACCTACATTTATTTCCAAATGACCATTTCTCTATTCTGGAGAAAACCATAATCATTCTTAAATGTTTCTCATTTCTCTTTTCCTATTCATTCTGTTCATTTCTATTCAAACACGCAATTTATTTATGGTTTCAACAAGCTAGTGGAGGGATCGATTGGACATATGTAGTTGAGGCTCAAATGATTTATAGTTATGTTTCGGTTTTTCGCCTATTAATTATAAACTCATTTAGTCACGAAGTCATCCCACTATAGTATTGTGACTGAGTTCTCCCCAATGACATACCATTACGAAAGTAACTACTCAATGCTCATCCAAATGACCTTGTCATAAGTGTGTTACCCTTATAGGATATCATTGATCTCTTTGGGATAATATTCGTCCTCCGAATATGATCCTATTTTATCTCATGGTAACCATTATATCTTTCTTCATGAAAAGTCAATTACTATCAAATAGTGATCAAGTTATACATCACAAAGATGGGCGATCCGTAGCCACGTATACTTTTTATCAACCATGTAATGCCAATGAGAGGATATCATTTACCTATGTTTTGGGCTATGAATTCCACTGTTGTGAATGATGTACATACTACAGAAGTCGTACATCCAATACACCAACTTTTGGTTCTTTATCTATTTGAACTCAGGTTTTTACTTACATCAAAATGTACGAGTCACGCATACATTGTCTACTATCCACTCAAGATTTAGGTATGCCACACTATGAACTTCATAAGTGAATGAATCCATAAATAGATCCAAGATCTATTCTACTTAGGTCTTATTCGATGTACTGTCAGTCTAATCAGTTACATCTATGTCTCTATTTCTGGGAGTCATCTGCTCTGATGCCCAAGATAAGGCATCTTCCCAATTGGACTTGATAGACGACATATTAGTCTTCCAATCAGTTTGCTTATTTCTGATTAGACTAAGGACATATTTAGGTTCATCTACTAATATAAGTTGTCTTTTTGTATTAGATCTGACGACGTAATACTACTTAATATTAGTTAAACATTAGACAACCAATAAGCAACATTTGCTTCCTTTTTGCTTTATGTGCAAAAATCATGTGAGGATAATATATAAAATATTAATGTAATTCATGAATAATTTTATTAGTCAATCTGTTTGAAAAATTACAAGTGTGCTTAGACAAAAATACGACACTTAGGGCACCAGATCTAATAGGCTCGCTAAACCAATGATACATATAACCTGAGAATCTGGAAAAAAAAATGTTAGATCTCGTAACATGTAAATATCTGATCAATTACGTACATAACTCTAATGGCATACCATACGTATCCTAATTTTATTAAGTTCACACGGGCACCGTTGTCATATACATATCATTAACAAATCCTGTACCAATTTATATATTTCATTACAAATCTTGTAAACATTCAACATTCATATTGGTACTCCGTACGTTTTCATAATAGCCAATATTTCCATGATTTTCAATTCAATCCATTTTAAGCCAAATATGTCAAACTCACTAAATTCACTAATCTAAACACATAAATGAAATAAAACACAATTCAACATAATATTAAATAAAGTAGTAAGTTCCATATGAACTTACCTGATCAAAACACCAAAGAAGCAGAATCTTTAGGGACTAATTAACAATTTTGGCTTTTTTATTATATCTAATTTGATCCAATTATTGATCTATTCAATTATTTCATTCAATCCATCAATATCAAACAATTATACATTATATCATGATATGAATGAACCTATGAAACTTTATTTTTTGATACCAAGTTTTACATTTTATTTAATTTAATCCCTAAAACCAAAATAGCCAAACTTTCAATTTTGAGCTTTAGTTTGAAAATCAACCTCAATTATATTCATTACAGACCCTCTGTTATCTATTATTACTAAAATTTCACACTTTATTCACTTTAGTCCTTACGTACAAAACTAACAACCAAACATTACAATTTATTCCTTTTTCATAATCTAAACTTAAAATCTATCAATTTAACGCCAATTTCTTCAAGAAATCAACAACAAAAACTTTCAAAAACTTTAACAATTTTACAAATTTCTACATGGGCTAGCTAAATCAAGCTCCTATAACCTCAAAAACATTAAAAATACAAGAAAATGACTTGAACTCACATACCAATCAAGGGTCAAATGTTAAGGTTTCGAAAGTTTTCTTTAAGCTACAACAATTGTGGTAGACGATTCTTTGTGGAAGAAAAAGAGAAATATTTTCATTCATTCCACCAACTTTAATTTATACCAAAATTAAGGTAATTAATTTAATTAAATAAACATAAGATTAATATTAATCATACTTAAGAAATATAAACACAATTGGCCACTTTAAATTATCCAAAATGGTTTATTTGCAATTTTAGATCCTTAGTTAATTGCAATTTAAATCCCTAAACCTTTGGCAAATTAAAAACTTATAGCGATAAGACTTTTACAATTTAGTCTATGTACCCTAATTAAGCAATTAATAGAAAAAATTGGAGGACCAAACATTTATATTTTTTTATACCAACTCTGTAAATATTCATATTTAATATTTATGGACCAGGTTTACGAAATTGGGGTTCTGAAATCGCCTTTTCCGGCACCACTAAAAATCAGGTTGTTACAAGCCCACAACTTTTACTTGTCCACATTGTGACTTGCCTCGATTGAGATTTCCTTGACCAACACAACTAGGCTTCGACATGCCCACATTGAAAATCGAGTTAAACTTGGGTATTCTCGCCAATTCTGGTCTGTAAGCTGCTCGGCTTACTCGCTTCAGAACTCTAAAATGGCTCTGTGTCCTTGCCAAGCCAACAATAAGTCAAAATGAAAAACACTAGACAAGTGTTTGAGATGTACCTCGCTCATTGCATTTACTCGTTTTAACTACTCGGCTTACATCACTACTTTACCCACAAAGTTTGATGCACAACCCACCTCTTTCATAGGTGGTAGCGCCATTAATGACTCAACAGGCTTCATATAGGTTTTTTGTGCCTCTATCATTTCCAAAGGGGTCATTGTAGCACACAGGTCTATCAAGTCAATATTCCTACCACACAAAACACCCTTAGCTAGTTGGATTGCTGACAATACCTTGGTTCCACCCTTCTCATCACAACTTAACGACACTACACATTGTCATTGACGAGTATCCAAAATGCATATGCAATTGAAAAAAGGAACCAACAGAGTATTAATCTGATCAATGAAATTCAAGCCAAGAACAAAGTCATAATCATCTAAGTGAATTACCTCAAAGTCTTCCTTGCTTTTCCACTTACCTATTTATAGCTCAACTCTTTATGTCACTCCCACAGTTAGAACATCTTTGGAATTTATTATCTTGATATTTTTGGTCAATTTGCTAACTGAGAGACCAAGTTTACCCTTGGCTTTCTCTGATATAAACAAATAAAATGCCCCATATCGATAAAAGCACTCATTATTTGGTTTGTGATGTTGATGTCCACAAATATTAATCATTTCTACTTGTGATCCTTCTTCTTCTTAGAAGAATTGAGTATCATTGATCCAAGCTTCAATACATTATTCTCAACAAGCTCCGCATCTTTTTTATTACTTGTGGATATCTTGAATCGCTCTAGGCTGTGATAGAACGCACTCTCTCTAATCCTCTTGGCTACGACAAAATGCACGATTGAAGCAAGCCTTATTGATGCTATATATGTCTCATCGTCCCTTTTTATGACAGAAAGCATGAATAATTTCAAATAGTCTTTCACAATATGCGAACTTTCACAAAGGAAGCATCTTACTGGCCCATTTAGTTTGTTATTGGCTTTCACTACCTATTGTGTAGTTTCTCATTACCACTACTTTCGTTACTATTTTTAACTTGCCCTTCTTTATCTCCCCCACCATTTCCCTTCTCCTTATGATCTAAGGGCTCGAACCTGTTTTTCCGCAGAACAAGCTCAAATAAAGATTCCACTACAGTCATTACTTTGGAAAGTTCCTTGACTCCTCGATGTTACAACTCTTTCTTTGCCCAAGGCTTTAGCCCATCCATAAAGGAGAAAAATGTCTCATTCTCACCCAAATTAGAAATCTGAAGCATGAGTTCCTTGAACTCCTTCACATACTCCCTAACTGTGTGTTCTTGCGTAAGTCGGTGCAACTTAGCTCGAGTCTCATCATCGGCATACTCTGGGTAAAACTGCCCCTCGAATTCTCTATGAAACTCCTCTTAAGTCCCAATAACGACACCACCTCATCTCTTATCTGTAGACTTATGACACCTGTAACACCCTTAACCCGTATCCATCGTCGGACTAGGGTTATGAGGTATTACTGGTCGAAACATAACATTTACACCATCATGGCTCACACATCATCATATCATAGTTAATCAATAACACAAAGTCCCTTTAGAAGGTCTACGATGTCTTAAATATGCTTTAGAGAAGGTTCAGGACTAAATGGTCTATTACAGAAACTTTGCTGAACTTAGAAAATTTTTCTTTCCAAAACAGGGCACACGCCCATGTGGCTAGGCCGTGTGCCTCACACGGTCATGCCTTAGACCATGTCTTAGCCCATGGACAATACTGATTTGAGTTACACTGTAACATCCTAAAATTGGGGTTATTCGTGTTTGCATTATTTTGCTTGAGTTTGAATTGCTGTGATATTATTTATGGAATGATAAGACATAATTAGGGGTCTTGAGTTGACTCGGGATAGTGGAAAATTTTATTTGGAAACTTTAAAGGTTGGAAGCCTTAGAGAGTAGGGGTTACAAGAATAAATGAAGGCGTATCTAACACTAAAAAGGCCTTGGAAAAGTGGCAAAAGGAAGGCCACTTAGGAGCTGGAGTTGACGCCATCAAGGAGCAAGGGGGAGCCTTGGTTCGAGTCACAAAAATCCCCTTTTTGGCACTTTATTTGGACAGCACAGAGAGAGAGAAAAGGGCTCAATTTTAAATCTCAGGATAATGATGAGATTATGAGGATTTTCTTTTTAATTAATTAGATATTATTGGATTAATACTAAAAGGGTGGCAAGAGAGAATTTAGGCCTTGGAATAATTCAAATTATTTTGAATTGGTTTAAACTATTGGCCAAGAGGAATTGTAGGAGTTTAGCCGAAATTTGAACTCTTCAAGGGAAGAGTGGACGGCAAGCAGGAGGGGGGTGCCGAATGCCTATAAAAGCATCAACTTATCACTTTGTTTTCTTTTTCCATTTTTGCTATTGACCGAATTCCCCACACCTCCAAAGCTCATCTATTTCTTTTCTTCAAAACCCCTATAATTTTTCCTTCTCTTTCCAAACTGTAGCGAATCTGCTTTCCACCTGTGTATCGAATCTCTCTTCTTTCTTTGAAACCCTATCTTAGCCGAATATTAGAGTAGGATAGATCTCCTTGGATTTTCCTTGGCAAACGATTTGAGAAGGTAAGTGTTTTGGGCGAATACCTATTGTTCTTCTCACTTATATTCTGTCGACTTTTACAAGGGTAAAGTGCTGATTTCGGCAGGAAAGACTCCTAAACACTTTTGGTAATCGATTTCTTCTAGGTACTCCGGGATCGTGAAGCAGTCGACCCAAGTCCCTAATCTTTAGTGTTCGGTTTTGGTAAGTGATGGTAAGATCTATTTTAGTAAGTTATTAGTTAGTGATTAAAAGCCGAAGGCTATTAACATGTGGTTGCCGATTATAGAAGGTGAAGCAGGATCACATCTCGTGTGTTGGAGTTAGTACTCAAAGGGCGTTAGGTAAGGCTTTTGGGTTAAATATTAACCCTTTGGATATTTTGGTTTGGCCGAATGGCCTAGGACACTAAAACTTGTGCTTGATCGAATATAGGGGCAAGGAGGTCTTGTGTGGTCGATTGATTCTTCGGGATCTAGGAATTACGATAGTAACAGGTGTGTAAGAACTCACTACACACTTTATTAATTTACATGATTATTGCTGTTGTATTCACCTTTGTGGTAGTGTTTTGCTTATGGCTAAGCATGGATTTCGGGTAAGTCCCCTAACTTGTGATTGTTGATATATGATTTGCATGCCATCACATGATGCTAAATGTTATGCCATGGTATATGATAATTGATATATAAGCATGTAATGGTGGGATTGATGAGAGGAGGGGGATGAATTATGGACTGCCATCAGTGGTTTTGACCACAAGATGGGTTGGCCCCATCAGATTATTTGTGACCTATGGTCATCAGTGGTTTTGGCCACAACGATTGATTATTGCGACTAAGTCCCAGTGGTTTGGTACCACCAGTGGTTTTGACCATATTGGATAGATTGTGACCTATGGTCATCAGTGGTTTTGACCACACGATGGGTTGGCCCCATCATTTAAATTGTGACTTTAAGTCATCAGTGGTTTTTACCACACGGGGTAGAAAAGGAATATGGATGGTTAGTTGGGTTGCATGAGCATGTTTATTAATAAATTGTGTATGAGATGTATTTTCCGGGTGGGGGATTTACACACTGAGTCTTGGTGACACACCCCCTTCCCTTAACATTTTGCAGATGAGTAGATCGCGGAAATAGAGCCGGAGGGACTCGAGGTGGCAATGCAGTGGAATTTTATTAGACGAACTTGGATTTTATTTTATTTATTTTAAATGTTGGTTTATTTTGTAATAAGGCCTCCTAGATATATTTTTATTATTTTACATTTGGATGAATATGTTTAACACTATTTTATTTAATATTAAATTAAATACACATGTTTCCTCAAAAATTAAATCGCGAAATGTTTTAATGTGCCATCCGCACACTGAACTCAACAATCTGTTTGATGATTATTTTTAAAATAAACCTAAGTATGATTTTATACACCACAACCTGCTTTAAACTTCAAAGACTATCTTTTACCAAAAACTCAAATCGGTTTTAAGAAATTTTACAAAGCATTTTCTCTGTAGCACTCCAAGTCCTGGCCGTAGTGTTTGGGGCGGGTTTGGGTTGTTACAAAATTGGTATCGAGCCAGTTCAAAGCTTCAAAGTGTGGGGGCCCCAAGGCCCAAAATGTTTTGTTTTATGTTAGTAGGCATTATTGGAATGATTTGAAATGTTTTTGGGTTTTGAACAAAGATGGCCCGAGTCTCCACACCGATCCGCCTGTAAGTGTTCCTAACTTTTGTATGAATTATTTTCTGTAGAAGGGTAGGAAGCATGGAACGTAGAATAGACTAGGACAAAACATAAGCCTTAATGAACTAAACCAACCTATGACTTAGTCACTGAGCTAGGTGTGTGTAACCCCATGCACGCGCATGTCTAGGAGTGGATCCTAAAGAGCACGGTATTTAAGCGAGCCTCGTGACTCACCTCCTCTTCGCAGTATCCTACAGTGCGTAGCTTCGCTTCACCCCAAACTCAGAGGGCTCAGTGGTGTGGTAACCTCTGTGCGCATGTCTAGAAAGGTCTCGGTGGGAGCTTGGTATTTAAGCAGTCCGCGTGACTCACCTCCTCTTCACTCGAATCCTGCTTGGTGCGTAGCTTTGGGTTCACCCTGACCAAGATGGCTCGGTAATAGGCTAAACATAATGACCAAAACCCAGAAGGGAACTAGCCATGTTTTTCAAAAAAAAGAAGAAAACAACAAACCCTAGTGTTTTCAAAACTCTTAAAATCACTCCTTCAAATTTGAGAACAACCATTTTTACAACATTTTCCTAAAAACTTGATTTGTGAAAAATTACAAAAAATGGCCTTAGGGGTAAAAAATTACCAAAATACCCTTAGTTCATAAAACATCAACTCAATGGTTTTGTCCAAAAATTTCTTTATTTCATAAAAATCCAAAAACCATACTTTGCAAATTATCAAAAAATACTTTGGTTTTGGAAAATTACGGAAATGCCCTCAACTTGCAAAATTACCGAAATGACCCTGAGTTCTAAAATTTTTTGCAACATTATTCTTTAAAAAGGGGAACTCTCAAAAAGGAACCTTCAAAGTCTTACAACTGTTAACATATCCCTGATTTACTAAATTTACAAAACTGCCCCTGACTGACAAAATTACTGAAATACCCTTGGTTTCCAAAACGATGCTATATCTTTAAATTTTACAAATTTTCGGAAACACCCTCCAGTTTTGGAAATTTCAAAGTGACTTGCTTTATTAAAGTTTTAAATTTTCTTTTATTACGAAAATACCCCTGTAGGAAAATAACGAAAATACCCCCGGGATAGAAATGGACAGAATTGCCCAAGGAGTGAATAAGTATGGAAAGTATTAGGGAATGGATGTACTCTTCGGTGTGAACTAGGATAAAAGACTTGAAACCTTGTTTGCTCGAAAGAATCCCTAATTAAAACTTTCTCCATAAAATTTCTTCGCGGATAACCAAGCGAAACAAGTACTAATCCATAAAATTTTCTTAATCAGATTAAAAGCGCAGTAGTTAGAATGAGCTCTAGAGGACGTGGACGCCGTGGACGCGGTAGGGGTAGGATGACCGTGTCAGAACCCGTTAGGTCGGGTCAGGGTTCTGAAAATGAAGTACCACCGCCACCACCACCTCCAACCTTTTTAGAAATGAGGAGCGCGGATCGCACCGGTGGTGAGCAAGATCGCAAGTCGCTTTTTGCGAGTCCTGAGAGATGGTTGCTGGTGCTAGTGGAGGTATGGAAGCTCGGAAGTCTGTACCCGAGCGACTTCGATCCAACAGAGCTGAAGTATTCTGGGGTGTGTCGGGCGTGGCACCCAGTGCAGCGGAATACTGGCTAGAATCAACTGAAATGATCATGAACGATCTTGACCTGATTGATGAGGAGAAGCTGAAAGGATGAAGCATATCAATGGTGGCTTACGGTTCGGGATGGTGCTACGGCGGATGATCTGACTTGGGAGTATTTCAAAACTACCTACCAGAAGAAGTATGTGGGCACCAACTATATTGATGCTCAGAGGAAAGCCTTTTTGGGATTAGTACAAGGAAATAAGTCGGTATCTGAGTATGAAGCGAAATTCTTGAGACTGAGCCGCTATGCTCGGGGAGTTGCGTCATCTGAACATGAACGGTGTGTCCGCTTTGAGGACGGACTTAGAGATGAGCTGAGGATGATGATAGCTCCACATCAGGAACGGGAGTTCGCTGTCCTAGTAGAGAAATCAAAGGTTGCTGAATGGGTTAGGCAGTCGGTTAAAGGGAATCAGGATCAGAATTGGAATAAGAGGAGCTCCGGACCTTCAAAGTTTTCTCGTAATCAGTAAAAGAGGACAAGGTTTGGTGTGTCGGATCAAGCTGTTAGGCCTGCTACTGCCAATACCCAATGGCCGTCACAGTGTACTAGGTGTGGCAAGCCTCACAAGGGGAAGTGTTGGATTGGTAATCGAGGATGCTTCGAATGTGGGTCTATGGAGCATCGAGTTAGGGACTGTCTGAAGAAAGCAGCTAGATCGAGATCCAAGGTCGTGGAGTCGCACCGAATGAAGGATAACCAACAGCCTCAGAAGGGTCGTGGTAATGGTAGAGGAAGCGATGGATCTAATCGAGGTCGCGGAATTCAAGGCAGAGGGGCAGGCAATACTGAGGCTAGACAACCTGGGTTAGTCTATGCCGCGAGGCGTCAAGAGGAGGGCGACGCACCGGATGTCATAACCGGTATGTTCTTGATCTTTGATGTGCCTTATAATACCTTGATAGACATTGGCTCAACCCATTCGTACATTGCTAGTAGTGTAGTGGAAACTTTGCATCTAGACCACGAGCTCACTTCTAAGAATGAATGACGCACTAAGCCCCCAGGTCACTCTGTAGAAGTAAGTAGACTTTATAGGGACGTACACTTCAGAACTCCAAGGGGTCGTATTTTTGGTGACTTGATGGAATTATCATTTCGGAGTTCGATCTAATCCTCGGGATGGATCAAGCTAGTAAAGTATCAAAGCTAGCTCGGATTGCGCGACTAAGCGCCTAGCGTTGAAGATCGAGAAGGTGATGAGGTGGTGATGATAGGTAAAAGGAGAGATTGCCTATCCAACGTGGTGTCCGCCTTGAAGGTCAAAAGATGGTCGAGAAAAGGGTGTGAAGCATATGTGGTTCGAATATGTGCCTTAGAGGCTAAGGAGTCGCAGCTGGGAAGGTTCGAACAGTAGGGAATTCGCCGATGTGTTCCCGGAAGAACTTCCGGTCCGCCTCCGGATCGGGAAGTTGAATTCAAATAGACTTGTTACGGAACGCACTGTGTCTCTAGCATAGCATCAGCATCGAATGGCACCAAAGGAATTGGTGGAGCAAAAGGCTCAAATTCGGGAGCTCTTGGATGAAGAGGTTTATTCGACCAAGTATATCTCCGTGGGAGCACCGCAAGTCTTCGTTAAGAAGAAAGATGGTTCAATGCGGATGTGCATCGACTACCGCCAACTGAACAAGTTAACGATCAAGAACAAGTATCCGTTGCCTCGGATTGACGACTTGTTCGATCAACTGAAGGGTGCCTCGGTGTTTTCGAAGATAGATCTTAGGTCGGGTTATCATCAACTTAAGGTGAAGGAGGTTGATGTTCACAAGACGGCATTTCGAACTCGGTATGGGCATTACGAGTTTCTAGTGATGCCATTTGGATTGACCAACGCGCCGGCAGCATTCATGGATTTAATGAATAGGGTATTTCAGCAGTACTTGGATCAATTTGTCGTGGTGTTCATAGACGACATATTGGTTTATTCTAAGACGGAGGAGGAACATGATATGCATTTGCGTATAGTTCTACAAGTGCTAAGGAGAAGCGATTATATGCCAAATTCGGTAGTGTGCGAATTTTGGCTTAGGGAGGTGGCTTTCTTAGGTCACGTAGTATCGGCGGAAGGGATTAGAGTGGACCCTCGCAAGGTGGAAGCGGTGTTGGATTGGAAACCGCCTAGGTCAGTGGCAGAAATTCAGAGTTTTCTGGGTCTAGCAGGGTACTATCGAAGGTTTGCAGAAAGGTTCTTCTTAATTGCAGCACCGTTGACTAAGTTACTAAGGAAAGGTGTTCCATTTGTATGGTCGGAAAAACAGCAAGGAAGCTTTGACAAGCTAAGGAAGATTTTGACGGAAGCTCCGGTTTTGGTACAGCCCGAGGCAGGGAAGTTATTTACAGTCTATTGTGATGCATCCTATACTAGTTTGGGATGTGTGTTGATGCAAGAAGGGAATGTAGTAGCCTATGCATCCCGTCAGTTAAGATCGCATGAGGTTAACTACCCAACGCACGACTTGGAGTTAGCAGCAGTTGTCTTCGCTCTGAAAATATGGAGACATTACTTGTATGGGGAGAAGTCGATAGTCTGCACGGATCACAAAAGTTTGAGGTATCTTCGACTCGTAAGGATCTAAACCTCGAGACAAATACGATGGATTGAATTGTTAAAGGACTACGATCGCTCAATTGAGTACCATCCGGTAAGGCTAACGTGGTGGTACGCGCGTGAGCCTAAAGGTCGTGACGGACTTAAGAGCGATGTTTGCTCGTTTGAGCCTATATAACGATGGAAGTCTTTTGGCGGAACTTCAAGTTAAGCCAACTTGGATCGAGGAGGTTAAGGAAAAGCAGTTAGTGGACGAAGGGTTGAATGCCAAGAGCGTGCAACTTCAAGATGGTGGTTTGGAAGGTGCGGTTTGTCTAGTGAGGAGTGCTATGTTTTCAAGGGCGAGCTTGTATGCCGAAGGATGTAGAATTGAGGCGGAGGATTCTCCAAGATGCACATAGCAGCCCGTACGCTATGCATCCGGGAGGAAGCAAGATGTATGGAGAGTTGCGAAAACAGTTCTGGTGGTCGGGGTTGAAACGTGAGATAACTGAATTCGTGGGTAAGTGTTTGACGTGTCAGCAGGTGAAGGCTGAACACCAGTTGCCATCAGGGTTACTACAACCAGTGAAGATCCTCCGTGGAAATGGGAGAGGATCACTATGGAATTTCGTCAGTGGACTACCCCTTACGCCCAGCAAGAAGGACGCAGTTTGGGTGATTGTGGACCGCCTGACTAAATCGGCTCACTTCATACCTGCGTAGGGTGGATTTTCTCTTCGCTTCTAGCTAAAAGTATGTGTCGAGATAGTAAGATTGCATGGTGTGCTGGTATCGATTATCTCGGATAGGGATCCGAGGTTCACGTCAAGGTTCTGGAAAGCGTTGCATCAAGCTTTGGGTACACGATTGGATTTCAATCTGACTTTCCATCCACAAATCGACGGACCCGATCGGAAAGGGTGATACTGAGATCTTAGAGGATATGTTAAGAGGATGCGTTTTGGATTTCAGTGGTAGTTGGGAGGAGTATCTACCATTGGCGGAATTCGCTTATAACAATAGTTATCAAGCGAGTATTCGAGATGGCTCCATATGAAGCACTATACTGACGGAAATGCCATACTCCTACGTGTTGGACTGAGTTGGGTGAGCGACAAAGTTTTGGGTCCGAATTGGTAACTGAACCGAGGATAAAGTCAAAGTAATTTGGACTCGCCTCTTAAGGAAGCGTCGAGATAGGCGAGAAGTCTTATGCGGACCTAAAGCGCAAGGAAATGGAGTATGCTGTAGGAGATAAAGTCTTTCTGAAGGTGTCGCCTTGGAAAAAGGTATTGAGATTTGGGCGAAAAGGGAAGCTAAGCCCAAGATTTATCGGCCCATATACAGTGTTAAAGCAAGTAGGACCGGTAGCTTATCAGCTTGAGTTGCCGGCAGAACTGAATCAAATCCATGACGTCTTTCATATGTCGATGCTTAGGCGATATCGGTCAGATCCATCGCACATTGTGCTAGTGGCAGAGATTGAGGTAAACTTGGACTTATCATTTGAAGAAGAACCAGTTCAGATCGTAGATCGAGATGTCAAGGTTCTACGTAGGAAGTCAGTACCCTTGGTGAAAGTGCTATGGCGGAACCATGGTGTAGAAGAAGCTACGTGGGAACCCAAGGATGTAATGCGACAGCAATACCCCCATCTCTTCTGATCAGGTAATTTCGAGGCCAAAATTATTTTAAGGAGGGTAGAACTGTAACATCCTAAAATTGGGGTTATTCGTGTTTGCATTATTTTGCCTAAGTTTGAATTTCTGTGATATTATTTATGGAATGATAAGCCTTAATTAGGGGTCTTGAGTTGACTCGGGATAGTGGAAAATTTTATTTGGAAACTTTAAAGGTTGGAAGCCTTAGAGAGTAGGGGTTACAAGAATAAATGAAGGCTTATCTAACACTAAAAAGGCCTTGGAAAAGTGGCAAAAGAAAGGCCACTTAGGAGCTGGAGTTGACGCCATCAAGGAGCAAGGGGGAGCCTTAGTTCGAGTCACAAAAATCCCCTTTTTGGCACTTTATTTGGACGGCACAGAGAGAGAGAAAAGGGCTCAATTTTAAATCTCAGGATAATGATGAGATTATGAGGATTTTCTTTTTAATTAATTAGATATTATTGGATTAATACTAAAAGGGTGGCAAGAGAGAATTTAGGCCTTAGAATAATTCAAATTATTTTGAATTGGTTTAAACTATTGGCCAAGAGGAATTGTAGGAGTTTAGCCGAAATTTGAACTCTTCAGGGGAAGAGTGGGCTGCAAAGCGGGGAGGAGGGGTGCCGAATGCCTATAAAAGCATCAACTTATCACCTTGTTTTCTTTTTCCATTTTTGCTATTGGCCGAATTCCCCACACCTCCAAAGCTCATCTATTTCTTTTCTTCAAAACCCCAATAATTTTTCCTTCTCTTTCCAAACTGTAGCCGAATCTGCTTTCCACCTGTGTGCCGAATCTCTCTTCTTTCTTTGAAACCCATCTTAGCCGAATATTAGAGTAGGATAGATCTCCTCGGATCTTCCTTGGCAAACGATTTGAGAAGGTAAGTGTTTTGGCCGAATACCTATTGTTCTTCTCACTTATATTCTATCGACTTTTACAAGGGTAAAGTGCTGATTTCGGCAGGAAAGGCTCCTAAACACTTTTGGTAATCGATTTCTTCTAGGTACTTCGGGATCGTGAAGCAGTCGACCCAAGTCCCTAATCTTTAGTGTTCAGTTTTGGTAAGTGATGGTAAGATCTATTTTAGTAAGTTATTAGTTAGTGATTAAAAGCCGAAGGCTATTAACATGTGGTTGCCGATTGTAGAAGGTGAAGCAGAATCACATCTCGTGTGTTGGAGTTAGTACTCAAAGGGCGTTAGGTAAGGCTTTTGGGTTAAATATTAACCCTTTGGATATTTTGGTTTGGCCGAATGGCCTAGGACACTAAAACTTGTGCTTGGCCGAATATAGGGGCAAGGAGGTCTTGTGTGGTCGATTGATTCTTCGGGATCTAGGAATTACGATAGTAACAGGTGTGTAAGAACTCACTACACACTTTATTAATTTACATGATTATTGCTGTTGTATTCACCTTTGTGGTAGTGCTTTGCTTATGGCTAAGCATGGATTTCAGGTAAGTCCCCTAACTTGTGATTGTTGATATATGATTTGCATGCCATCACATGATGCTAAATGTTATGCCATGGTATATGATAATTGATATATAAGCATGTGATGGTGGGATTGATGAGAGGAGGGGGATGAATTATGGACTGTCGTCAGTGGTTTTGACCACAAGATGGGTTGGCCCCATCAGATTATTTGTGACCTATGGTCATCAGTGGTTTTGACCACAACGATTGATTATTGCGACTAAGTCTCAGTGGTTTGGTACCACCAGTGGTTTTGACCACATTGGATAGATTGTGACCTATGGTCATCAGTGGTTTTGACCACACGATGGGTTGGCCCCATCATTTAAATTGTGACTTTAAGTCATCAGTGGTTTTGACCACACGGGGTAGAAAAGGAGTATGGATGGTTAGTTGGGTTGCATGAGCATGTTTATTAATAAATTATATATGAGATGTATTTTCCGGGTGGGGGATTTACATACTGAGTCTTGGTGACTCACCCCTTTCCCTTAACATTTTGCAGATGAGTAGATCGCGGAAATGGAGCCGGAGGGACTCGAGGTGGCCATGCAGTGGAATTTTATTAGACGAACTTGGATTTTATTTTATTTATTTTAAATGTTGGTTTATTTTGTAATAAGGCCTCCTAGATATATTTTTATTATTTTACGTTTGGATGAATATGTTTAACACTATTTTATTTAATATTAAATTAAATACACATGTTTCCTCAAAAATTAAATCGCGAAATGTTTTAATGTGCCATCGGGCACACCTGAACCTGTAACAATCTGTTTTGATGATTATTTTTAAAATAAACCTAAGTATGATTTTATACACCACAACTGTTTTAAACTTAAGCACTATCTTTTACCGAAAACTCAAATCGGTTTTAAGAAATTTTACAAAGCATTTTCTCTGTAGCAGTCCAAGTTCGGTCGTAGTGTTTAGGCCAGGTTTGGGTTGTTACACACACGGCCTGTCACGCGCCTGTGTGTTGGCCCGTGTACAACCCTGACTTAAATCTCATGGCCTGTCACACACCCGTGTGTCTGGCCCGTGTGCAAGACTGACTTGATTCAAATTGGGACAGTGAAGGACACGGTCACGACACACGCCCGTGTGCTCACCTATGTGAATAATTATAGGCCATTTACAAGGCCAAATTGCCACCCAATTTGGGTCTTCCCTATATGTTCAATTCCAACATCAAATAACATACAAATCATTCACCATCTCAAATACCAAATCAAGTATAAAACATACCATAATGGCCATTCACACAAGACCATATATGCACATCACATACACCACTTTCACATAGCAAAACATATACAAAAATCATTCCATTATCAAGCCATATCAGATGGAAAGATTTATACATCTCAAAACATTCCACAATCTCACTAGCCTATACATGCCATATACCATAAATACAACTTCTAAAAGGTACCAAATTGATGTTCGATAGTGCTGACGATCCCCAGATCAGAGCTAACTTTAATGATACTGTAAAACAGAGAAAGACTTCACACAGTAAACTTTAAAGCTTAGTAAGTTCGTAATATAACACAATTAACTCAACAATTCAAATTCAATATACAAAATTAACTATCACTTAGTTCAATTCACATCACTACTCAATCTCACCTATAGCTATTACTCACTTTCATACCACATCTATAGGTTCATGTACAAGCATTTATAATGCTACTCAATCCAACTCTTTTCATCATTCATTCACATAATCATCCATCTATCTTATACATAATACCATCAACCACATAGGTTTTGTACATACCTATACCATCACGTATTTATCTATCACATTTACCACTCAATGCTCGATGCCATAATTTATTCGATCCTCTTTAAATGTTCGATGAACTCGCACACTTAGTACCAATTAATTAGCCGAAGCTATAATAATATCACACACTTAGTGCCATCACATTAAATCAAATTTGTCTGGGTATCGCACACGTAGTGCCAAATAATATGGTCGATGCTTTCTTTATCTCGCACACTTAGTGCCATTCATCACAGTAACTATTCTATTTACGCACACTTAATGCCACATATCTTCTAACTCACAGTTCACATTACCAAACCCCGCAATCACATTTCCATTCATTTCATCATATATGCACATTGTTTAAACAATATGTATTATACACGAACTTACCTCGGATGTAGAAACAACGACACTAGTCGATCAATCGAGCACTTTGTTTTTGCCTCGATCTAGGTCTGAATCTCTCTTTTGTTGATCTATATAATATCAAATTCAACTCATTCAATCACATTTTCATCCAAAACTATTCACAAACACATAGTTAGGGCATTTTACACTTTAGCCGTTATAATTTCACACTTTAGCATTTTAGTCCTTATTTCACAAATACATCAAATTCACAAAATCCAATTTAATCCATGCTTAGCATATAGTGACCCGATAGTCGAGTAACCGAAAAATATATTTTCGGTCTCTGTTTTCATAAAACTAAAACGTAAATATTTATTAAAAAATATTTACGAAGTTAGTTATGTGCCTAATTGGGTTGTATTTAAGTGAACTTGACTTAATTAGAAGTATTTGGGAAAAAGGATTAGATTGAAATAGGTGTGAAAGTTTAATTAAAGATTAAAGAAAATAAAAAGGACTAAATATTAATTATATATAGATTTTTTTAGTTTAAAACGTGTATATATATATATAAAATAAATATTAATTATAAAGTATATTATTATATTATTATATTTTATTATTATATATATAAACAGACTAAAGGAAAAAGAATAGAAAGATATAGAAACAGAGAAGCAAAACGAAACAGAGAGCAGGGGAAAGAAAGAAAAAGAGAGAAAAGAAAGAAGAAAAGGGGAAATTAAAAGTTTGAAGCTTGGAAGTTTAATAGGTAAGTTAATTTAGCCCTTTTCTTTTAATTTTGATGTTTTATAAGTTTTAGGACAAAGTTTTGATGAATTTAAGTTGAGGTTTTTGGAGTTTTAAAGTTTTTAAACAAAACATATGATGAACAAAAAGATGAATTAGTGGTTTAATTGAAGGAATTTGAAGTTAAAATTGGGTAAAGAATTTAATTGTAAAATAAGCTATAAGAAAACTGTTTTGAGACAGCAGCAGTAGAGTAAATTTGAAAAATCACTAAAAATGGTATAAGTGGAATTAGAAGCTGAGTGAGATATGAAATTAAAGCTTATTGAGTATATTTTCATATGAAAGAAACAGGGAAAGAAAAGGAATTCTGTATTTTGAAATATTTAGATTTTTGTAAGACTGGTTCAAAGTGATTTCGAGATCCCCTGTTCTGACTTCAAAAAATCATAAAAAATTATAAAAAAATAATTAGAGGCTTAAATTTATATTTTTAGAATCTTGAATGAGTCTATTTTCAATAGAAACAAACGAGAACATCATATGAATCCTATACGAGGAGATAATTATTTGTTAGTGAAGAAGGGTCAGAACTATCAGACAGCAGAACATGTGTGATTTTAAAGAATAAACTGTATTTGTTGGCTTAACCAAAAATTATGAAAATTTTATGATAAGAATATATGTGAGTCTAGTTTCAGGGAAAATTAGTGGATCATAAATTTGAATTCTGTAGCTCAAGATGTAAATAATTTAGTGACTTTGATACAAATGGACAGTTTTGAATAAATTTATGAGTGAAGGATTAAATTGAAATGTGAACTAAGGTAAGAAAGGATGAATTTATTATATTATACATGTTTATTTTTATTAAATATTATAAGAAATTTATTTGATTATTTTTAACATATAAATGTTATATGTTTATATGAAATTGAAGAAAAAGAAAAGGAAGGAGAGGACCGAATTGAAGGAAAAGGAAAAGAGAAGGTTAAGGAGTGAAGGAAGAAGAACTTATATCACCTCAACCTTTTGTAGTAAGTACTACAAGAATTTTAAATTATTTTTATTTATTTATTTTTTTCCGAAATATTTATATAAAGTATTTAAATGTATGAGATTCAGCTTTAATGCCCAAGTAGACGGAATTTAGAACTACTAGGATATTAGTGGCATGCCATTAAGGAACTTTAATGCGCTCTCTGATATTAGCACGTTGGTGCTCTCTGATATTAGCACGTTGGTACTATCTGATTATTAGCACATTGGTGCTTTCTGTTCACTTGTGCATCATAATGCACCTCTTTATTTGTTCTGTATATTCGGTGTGTTCTATAAAGTCTACTTTGGGCTAAGAATGTGAAATGAGAACAAAAGTGAATCACTGATGTGTTAAGGTAAGTTTAATACCTTACAAAAGATAAGTTAAATTTATTTAAAGTAATGCATAGTTGAAATGACTTATATGTGAGTAGATATGCAATAATTGATTGATTTTAAAATATTCTGTTATGATTGCTTATTTAATTATTCTTGTAGTGCTTACTAAGCCTTCACCGGCTTAACGCGTTCATTTTTAACGCGTAGGTACAATTAGACTAGAAGAGAAGTCCAACTAGAAGATCTCTCATCTCATCACATCCTCAAGGACTACAAAAGTAGGTACTATATTTTGTGTTAAATTGGCATGTACATATGCAGTTCAAAGGCATTCCTATATGATAGGGACTAAAATGTAGACTCTTGAAATTCTATCTATTTTGAGTTACTTGAAGTATTTTGATATATATATATATGGAATGAATTAGTAAACAATAAATAAGTTTGTAAAAATGGTTGGTAAGTTAATTTATTATATACAAATGTTTTAATTAAATAATATCTAGCCATAACCGTTTTGGCACCAAATGTAATAGTCTTATACCGGGTTTGCATAATTGAACCGGGTATAGGGGTATTACATAGCCGAATTACCATAGTTCCCCGAGCAATCCATATTTCACATTTATTTCACATTTCAACACAAATTTTTCACATTTCTCAATTAAATCCCAAAAATGCATTTTTACTCCAAATCACTTTAGAAAATATGTATATAAATCATCAAACACTTAGTTTTCATCATCAAACATCACAAAGCTCACAAAATCAACAATGGTATAACTCAAAATCATCATCAATTTCATGAATTAAAACATGGGCTAGCGAGTACTCAAAGCAACTATCACAAAAACATAGAAATCATCAAAAAACGAGCTAAAACTGTACCTGAATCAAGCTAGGAGTGTGCCGAAATCATGGAAGCTTCAAACCCTTATTTTCTTTCTCAATTTCGGCAATATAGATGGAAGATGATGAATAAAATGATTTTGGTTTTATTTATTATAACTTATTAAACATTTTACCAAAATAACCTTAATAAAAATCCATCAAATATCATGATATTATGCCCATTAATTCCATTCATTAACCATGTGGTCTAATAACAACATAAGGACCCCACATTTAATAAGACATAGCATTTAAGCACTTTTAACTATTAGCACACAACCTTTGCATTTTACGCGATTAAGTCTTTTTTTACAAATCAACACACAGACGATAAAATTTTCACACAGAACTTTCACACATACTTTATCACATGCCATAAACATCAAAAATATTATAAAATTATTTCTCTGACCTTGAATTTGTGGTCCCGAAACCACTATTCCAACTAGGGTCTAAATCAGGCTGTTACAACACCACCATAACAAAACGACATCAGTAAAATACATGACATCAATATTTACTTTGGTAGCATCATTCATGATGCCTTTGGCATAAAAGTATTGCTTTGTTCCCCACAAGAAATTATCCACATCCTTTGTGGACCTCTTCCCGTTGAACTCTTTCAGCTTCGAGACATCTACATTAGGCTTAAGTGCCATAGTCAACACCTCATTGCCCAAAGCAGCTTTATAAATATTGATATCCTCAATATATTTCTTCAATGCCAACACTATAGCCTCGAGAGAATCCTCCTTCTCAATTAGCTCACCCACAATGATATTAAAGACTTCTTACATTGCATCTATATTATCACTGAGGGCTTCTACTATTTGGTCCTTGAGCTGATCTTGCCTTGGTTCCAGCTTAGTGGTACACCGATCAACTTCTTCGAAGGTATTTTTCACATCACCCATGGAGACCTCAAGTTTGACCACTAACAACATATCCTTTGATCAGCTAGCTTTTCTGGCTTTCCTACGGGTCTCCATTGGCTCAACCTACTTATCTACTCCTTTCGACATCTCAATCGGTACCTTCAAAACATTATCTTTGATACCAATTGTCATGGGGATAGAACTTAAGTCTAGCAAACTACACGGCCTTAGGCAATTTCTTTGCTTCAAATTTGCCTAAGTCGGCCTACCACTCAAAAAGTGAGAATTCTCTTGAAAATTCTCTAAGGCACCAAAAATTATAGCAGAAGTGGACTCAAAATGAAAGAGCAACGAGAGAATTGAAAAAACCATAAGAAAGTAATGCACATCAAGTGTTTGAGTAAATGCTCTCAAATATATTCTCTAACTGTCAATTGGATGAACACAAATGAAAGGGGAGGCATCTATTTATAGTTGAGTTGCCCCAAATCCAACGGTGTAGATTGATGTACATCGACGGTCAAGATTAGAGCCTATCTATAATTGAGAGTCCTAAGGGATTTAAACTCTATACATCTTTATCCGTTAGGACTTACATTAATTACCCTGGTAACTCTAGTTTTACATTGGGCCACTAAGGCTTCAAATAATTGGGCTTCTCCATGAGTTCCATGAATCGGGTTAGTTCATGTGGGTCAAATGAGCCTCATTTAATAAGTTGACCTCTGTGGGACGTTCTGTGCACTATGATCATGGGTTTTGATCCGCGGCCCATGACATAAGTGTTATTTTATATATCCTAGTGTAACTCAACATGTGAGGACTTGGTGAATTCTTTCGATGAAAGAAATGGACTTGATGAGTTCGTAAAGTTATACATGTAAATTGCTCAAAGTATGAAAATTGACTTATATGATTAAATTTGATATGAAAATATTTTATAAGGAAAAAGTGTATTGCTTTATGTATTTGTTATACCATCTTCATAGACACCCACCCAAAAAGTATATTTGTCAAGCGACGTGCCTCCACCTCAGGTACTATTCACCTACTACCATTGCCAAAAATCTTATATTGACAAGACAACTATTATCTATCACTAGTCCAACTTATAACATCACATCACTATCCTACAAAATCATGTCATCACCTTCATACAACAAGGTGGCTAGTCTACCATCTCTCTCTTCTCTCTCTCTTAAATTATTTTTCATTGGCGACTAAAGCAATTAAATGGCTGAAATTTGTGATATTAAATTTTCTCAAATGGTTAGCTTTGATTTGATAACATTATAAACTAATGCTTTATGTATTTTTTTACTCGATAAAGGGTAAAACCGTAAAAAGAATCATTAATAAGTTATGCGCTCCAATAGCTTGAGTGTGATACCAAAATTGATCAAATTGTAAAAGGATTAATTTCAAAATTGACTCCCCAATTATACTTTTTTTCCACTTAGATGTTTAAAGGTTTTTTTTTTTGTCAAAAATGATATCCAAAGTATAATTTCATTGTACAAATTACCCCAATTGTTAGCTCCATTAAAATATTCCATTAACAGATTATATTATGATACGTGGTAACTTTTTTTACCTTAAAAAATCTAATGTTTTTAACTTTGTATTCAATATATATAATTACAATTAATTATAACAAATTATAATAAGTCTCTATGAATTTTTTTTTCTTTTTTCTCAAGAATGACTCCTTGCTTCCTTCATTTTTTTCTTTATTTTCTTATTTATTTTTTTTCTTTTTTTTCATCTTTCACATTTTTTATTTTCAATTTCATTTTCACATCTTTCCATATTTTTTTAAATTTTCTTTTCTTCTTATTTTTCTTTCGCCTTCTCTTCTTTTCCACAACCCTAGACATAGAACATCTCTTCTCCACAAGCAACCTCAACAAGCTTTCCATTTGCCATTATTTTCTTCAATTCAACATGTATTTTTTGTTACCTTGTTACTATTTTTTTATCCTTATATCAAAATATGTATGTCGGAAATTTAATTTCCAAAATAATATTTTAGAGGTATCTCTATGCTCATGGATGTCGAGTTCCCTTATTGTTTACGACAATTATTGCATGATTTGTTTGTCTAAGAATTTGTCCATGATGAAATGACCATATTGTAACTTTGATATCCTTTGATGTCGAGGTCCATTTGAATATTTATTTTAGGGTTCTCTCAAAAATCTTGTATTTAGTTGTTACAAAATTTGACTTGATGTAACAGGATCTCAATATCCATACGTATCAAGTTCAAGCTTTATTTTAAAAATTGACCTCAACATTTATAGGCATTAAACGAGCCTCATTTTTTGCCCAAACCTATATTTCGGGCCTATATTTTTACCCTAACCCTCCCATTTTTTGGGTAGGCCGCCGGGCTGGGCCGGATAGCCCAACCCAAGATCACCTCTAGTTCCCATAGTTGAATTATATTATATGTATGTTCTAAGAAAGTTGTGTTATTACTTTTTATTGCTATTGTAGTAAGTTAGCATTAATATTGGTTGGATATATTATTTTCACTGAGGATAGCGTCTTGTTTCAACTAGAAGCTACTTTTAACATGACGTTCAACATTGATGTTATCTTGGAGAACATGAAAAGGGAGGATTTTTAGAAAAACTCAAGTTGAGCGTACTAAGTGAATATCCAATTTGAAGTACAGATTTTTGAGATCTAGTAGAAAAAATTGTATGTAGTATGCAATTGATCGTAATGATGATAAAGATGTGGAAATAATAGTCCTAAGATACCGAAAAATGGCTATGTTGTAGTTAGGGATGAGTATTCGATCGAGTCAAGTTGAATCGAGTTAAAAAATTTCGATTTAGTCGATTTGACGAATCCTAATTTAGAAACCGAACTCAATTTGAATTTTTTTCGAATCAGATCGAATCGAGTCAAAAAATTTCGAGTCAAGTCGAGTCGAGTTAACGAATCCTATTATTTATACTCAATATTGCGTTTACATGAACCGATTATTTAACTAGTAAATGAAGTATAAAATTATTTAACTATGTCAACAATATAATAGTTTTGTCTTTTAATTTAATGTGTAAACATTTATCAAAACAATATAGTTTTGTCTTTTAACTTAATGATTTTGACTTTTAACTTTAGAAAATATAAACATTTATCAAAATGACGTAGTTTTGCCTTTTCTTATTCGGATTTTTGGATAACTCAAATTGTGTAATTCATATTCGAGTTAAATCCAAAAACTTAATTTTTTATTCGAGTTGATCCAAATAACTTGATTAACTCAAATAACTCAAACTATTTAATTCAAAATTTGAAAATTTTATCGAATTTTTTGAATCGAATCTGTGAAAAAATATAACGTCGGTATAATGACAAATATATTGCAAAGAAAAGAGAAATAAAATAAAGAACACACAAATTTTACGTGGAAAACCCTTTCGGGAAAAAACCACGGGCAAAGGAGAAGAAAAATTCACTATGTCGAATTCGAACCAATTACAAGAGGAATAGACCATGTCTATTTATAGGCTTGTAGAGCCATATTCTAATAGGAGTGCAGTAAAAAAGAAAACTCCTTATTCTAATCAATATCAAATAGATGGAGTTTGATAAGGTTTAAAAACCTTATTTAAAATAAAATAAAAGAAGTGTAATTCTATAGGGATTCTTCTTTTATTTTCTTTTACCATGTATTTTATTTAAATAAGGATTCGGGTCACTTAATTCTAACAATCTCCACCTTGACACAAATTCTCAATAAACAAGTTCTTCATCGCGAACTCTTAACGAACAAGTTCTCCACCTCTTCCATAAAATCCCTTAAGGGTTTAACTTCAACAATGAACACCAACCAAGTCTAAGCAATGCTCAAACTTGGTTATAGGAAGTGACTTAGTCATCATATCTGCAGGATTTTCATGAGTAGTAATTTTGCTCACAACTATATCACCACGAGCAATAATATCACGAACAAAACGATACCGAACATCAATGTGTTTTGTTCTCTTATGAAACATTTGATCTTTTGTAAGGAAGATGGCACTTTGACTGTCACAAAATACTGTGCTAATTTGAAGGTCTTCATTGAGCTCACTAAAGAGTCCCTTCAACCAAATAGCTTCTTTACAAGCCTCAGTAATCGCCATATACTCAGCTTCAGTGGTAGACAAAGCGACTGTAGTTTGCTAAGTAGCTTTCCAACTGATTGCACAACCTCCTATTGAAAAGACATAACCAGTGAGAGATCTTCTTCTATCAAGGTCTTCAGCAAAATCAGCATCAATATACCCAATGACTCTACCTCTATTTCTTCCAAACTATAAGCAAACATCAGTAGTACCTCGTAAGTATCTTAAAATCTACTGAACTGCTTTCTAATGTTCTTTATCGGGATTCGCCATGTATCTACTAACTGCACTGACTGCATATGATAAATCTGGACGTGAACAAACCATAGCATACATGAGAGATCCCACTGCACTAGAATATGGAACATGTGACATGTACTCAATCTCATCATCTGATTGTGGAGACAAAGCCGATGAAAGTCTGAAATGGGCTGCTAAAGGAATACTAACAGGCTTAACACTTTGCATATTGAACCTGCAAAGAACTTTCTCAATGTACCCCTTCTGACTTAGGTACAATTTACTTGTTTTTCTATCTCTAAGAATCTCCATACCAAGTATCTTCTTTGCTGGTCCCAAATCTTTCATCTCAAATTCTTTACTTAGTTGGGCTTTGACCTTTCTTATCTCTACTTTATCTTTTGCTACTATCAACATGTCATCAACATAAAGAAGTAGATACACAAAAGAACTATCACTGTTTTTCTTAAAGTAGACACAGCTGTCAAAACTACTTCTTTTAAAATCATGAGAAGTCATAAAGGAATCAAACCTCTTTTACCATCGTCTTGGTGGATCGTTTCAAATCAGAAAGAGACTTTTTCAAAGAAGCAAACATAGTCCTCTTTTCCCGAGATCAGAAAACCCTCTGGTTGTTGCATGTAAATATCCTCCTCAAGTTCTCCATGCAAAAATGCAGTTTTTACATCTAACTGCTCAAGCTCCAAATCATGCATGGCCACAATACCAAGCAAAGCTCGAATCGAACTATGCTTCACAACTGGGGAGAACACATCTGTGAAGTCCACTCCTGGAATTTGACTGTAACCCTTTGCAACAAGCCTTGCTTTATATCTGGGTTCTTCAACTCCCGGAGTCCCTTCTTTCTTTTTAAACACCCATTTACAACGAACAGCCTTTTTACCTTTAGGAAGTTTCACAAGATCTCATGTTTTATTTTTGTGGAGTGATTCCATCTCCTCTTGCGTAGCAAACATTCACTTTTCTGAATCTTCACAGCTAACTGCCTCAGAATAATTAGACGGGTCTTGGTTTCATCTATATCTTCAGCCATATTTAAGGCATAAGCAACTAGATCAGCCTCGGTATACTTCTTTGGAGGTTTAATTTCTCTTCTAGTTCTATTTTTGGTGATAGAGTATTGTGGTGAAGAAGCAACTCTATTCTCAATTTTTATACTGGCTTGAGGAGTCAACTCTGTATTAATCTGATGCTCGACATGCTTTTGATTTTTTTTATTGGAAGAGCCTTTAAGAGATAAGTTAGGTAGCATAGCAGTTTCATCAAAAACAACATCTCTGCTAATCATAACTTTTCTATTTTCAGGACACCATAACTTATACCCTTTTACACCAACTTTATAACAAAAAAAACACATTTAATAGATCTCGGTTCCAATTTTCCATTATCAATACGAGCATACACAGGACACCCAAAGATCTTTAAATCAAAATAATTAGTAGGATTACCTGACCATACCTCTTGTGGAGTCTTTTTCTTAAAGGCAATGGATGGAGATCGGTTGATCAAAAAACATGCAGTAGAGGTTGCTTCAGCCCAAAACGACTTTGGTAAGTTGGCATTTGACAACATACATTGAACCTTCTCCATGATCGTTCTGTTCATTCGTTCTGCAACGCCATTTTGCTGTGGAGTATGACGAACTGTCAAGTGTCTCACGATCCCTTCTGACTTGCACAGTTTATTAAACTCATCAGAACAAAACTCTAAGCCATTATCTATGTGGAGGTATTTTATTTGTTTTCCCGTATGTTTTTCAATCATAGTTTTCCAAGACTTAAATGCGGAAAACATATCACTTTTCTGCTTCAGGAAGAATGCCCAAACTTTTCTGGAAAAATCATCAATAAAAGTTAGCATATAATTAGCTCCACCTCTCGAAGGCACTCTTGATGGCCCCTACAGATCAGAATGAATATACTCCAACGTTCCCTTCGTGTTATGGATTCCTCTGGTGAATCGAACTCTCTTTTTCTTCCCAAAAACGCAATGCTCACAGAACTTCGGTTTGCAAATTCCTTGCCCATCAAGAAGTCCTCTTTTGCTCAATTCTGCCATGCCATTCTCACTCATATGCCCTAGGCGCATATGCCAAAGTTTAGTAATATCATCATCTGACAAGGAAGAGGGAGCGACAGCACCAATAACAGTAGAACCCTACAAAACATATAACTTGGCAGTCTTTCTCTGCCCTTTCATCACAACGAGGGAACCTTTGGAAATCTTCAAAATCCCACTTTCAGCTGTGTATTTGTACCCTTTTGAATTAAGAGTACTTAACGAAATTAAATTTCTCTTCAATTCTGGAACATGACATATGTCACTAAGTGTTCTCACAACTCCATCAAACATCTTAACTTTAATTGTTCCAATACCTGCGATTTTACATGCAGCATTATTTCCCATCAAAACAACACCTTCAGACACTGTTTCGTAATTTGTAAACCAATCCCGATTGGGACACATATGGAAGGTGCAACCTGAATCAAGTATCCACTCCTCGCTCACTTTGGAATTGTTAACTGAAGCGACTAGAAGTTCACCATCGCTGTAGTCTTCTACAAAACCAGCTTCACCAGAATTTTCTGGTTGTTTTCCCTTTTGATTCGCAGCCTCCCTATTAATCTTGTTCTGTAGCTTATAGCACTCAGATTTAATGTGCCCTTTCTTCTTGTAGAAGTTGCACGTTTTACCTCTGTTTGAAGACTTCAATCTACCCTTAGATTTACCGCGAGGATTCCATTCCTGTGTCCTTCCACGACCATCATCATCATTCCGATCTTGTCTCCCACGAACAATGAGACCCTCTCCCTGAGAGTCGGGTTTAACCACAAGATGCTTCATCTTATCATACGAGGTTAAAGAATCATAAACCTCATCAACTGTGAGAGACTCACGGCTATATAAAATCGTGTCTCTGAAGGTTAAATAAGACGGGGACAACGAACAAAGTAGAATCAACCCTAGATCTTCCTTATCATACTGAACCTCCATGGCCTCCAAGTTTGAGAGAATTTCTTTAAACACTGTTAAGTGTTCGTGCACAGACGCACCTTCCTCCAAACGATGAGCATAAAGACATTGCTTCATATGCAACTTGCTGGTTAGAGTTTTCGACATACATATTTGTTCTAACCTCTTCCATAATGCAGCGGCGGTCTTCTTCTTCATCACATCCTGCAAAATTTCGTTAGACAAATGCAGATGTAACTTTGTTAATGCCTTTCGATCTTTGCGCTTCTTCTCTTCCTCTATCAATGTCGAAGGCATCTTATCTACCCCTAGCAGGGCTTCCTCTAAATCCATCTGTGCAAGAACTGCCTGCATCTTTATCTGCCACAACGCAAATCTGGTGTTGCGATCCAACAGCGAAATTTCATACTTCAAAGACGACATTACCGTGGTCGAGATGAAAAACCCGGAAGCTGTGATACCAATTTGTGAAAAAATATAACGTCGGTATAATGACAAATATATTGCAAAGAAAAGAGAAATAAAATAAAGAACACACAAATTTTACGTGGAAAACCCTTTCGGGAAAAAACCACGGGCAAAGGAGAAGAAAAATTCATTATGTCGAATTCAAACCAATTACAAGAGGAATAGACCATGTCTATTTATAGGCTTGTAGAGCCATATTCTAATAGGAGTGTAGTAAAAAAGAAAACTCCTTATTCTAATCAATATCAAATAGATGGAGTTTAATAAGGTTTAAAAACCTTATTTAAAATAAAATAAAAGAAGTGTAATTCTATAGGGATTCTTCTTTTATTTTCTTTTACCATGTATTTTATTTAAATAAGGATTCGGGTCACTTAATTCTAACAGAATCGAATTTTGCTCACCCCTAAATATAGTGGGTCTATTAGTGGAGCTCGAAGATCTTTCTGTTAGTGGTTATAGTATTTCAAATTATGTAGGCACATCATTAGTCCTAATGCCAACATATTACTAAGAAATTTCCTCAATTACAAAGTGCTAGTGGTGATTTCATCGAAATCAAAGTCTTAGCCCTAGCCGAAGCTATTGAAGACAAATATTACAATAATCCCAACCTAGAATACAATCCAACAAATCCTATCCGAGTGAGTCGCAATCTTCCTACATATTAGTCACCAAGCTATTACCGAACCCTCAAGCTCAACATTCATAGGAATAAATTTCTTTAATATGCCGATGAAATGTTCAATTTAAAATTTCCTTTGATAGAAGAGATTGGTAGCTCGCTACCGACCAACTATTTCTATCAAAAGAAGTTATAGTCAGAAGAATAAAATACTACAACATCATAAAATAGGATTAAAATATTAATTGAGTTGTCAAACTAGATCAAAGACGGCAAATGAGTGATCAATGCCCATTAACAACTGATCAACATCAATCAATGACTAGTCAAGAATAAATCAATGGTCAATGATCGATCAACAATCAATTGCCTCATCAACTTAACATTGAAAAAGGCATACACATGACATTTCTTCATTGGTTGCATGGGCCACTTTTTTTTAATATAGTTAACTTTTAGACTAAAATCTATAATAAAAAAATAATTTATGTACTAAAATGAGACCAAAAAAAGTTTTAAGTACCAAAATAAAAAAAAATACAATTCAAGGACCAGAATGTAATATAAACCTTCTTAAAACACTATGATATTGCTTTTTAAAAAAAATCAATTACAATTTAATTCTAAACAAAAAAATTTAATTTTACATATCCATAAAAACTTTAAAAATATTAATTCTCTAGATGATAATTTTTAAAAAATAAATTCAATTTAGTTTTATTAGTATAGGTTAAATTAATTAATCAGATGGAACTGTTCACCTATGTTTTGTGGTCTTCTTACATGAAAGGATTGCAATCCATCAAAAGTGATCCCCCCTTTTCTTGGTTTTTCTATTTTGTGGTTAGAAATAATTTGCATTTTAATCGCAAAAAGAGTTTGGAAAATAAGTGGGAACCGAACCATTATCCCTTCGTTTGTGGAGCCTCCCACTCTTTCAATCTAACCTGTTATATAACTTCACAAAGGTATTTTAGTATTTTTATAGGTTAATTTTTTACATTAATTCCATCATTTTTTAAAGTTAAATTATGACACTAATTCCACGAAGGTCTATATATATATATTTAATTAATGCAATAATATATGGGGTAATTTACATTAATAGTCACTTAATTATACTTCTTTTAGTCACTAAACAATGAAAAATTATAAAATGATCACCTAAATATTCAATTTTATCTTTTTTGGTCACTAGCGATCTAACATAAAAATTAGAAACACCCAAAAATCTACACTAGTTGAGTGACCAAAAAAGACAAAATTGAATAGTTAAGTGATCATTTTATAACATTTCATAGTTAAGTGACAAAAAAGATAAATACTAATAGTAGGGTGACTATTTTGCAACTTTTCTTATTTGTATAATAATAATAAAAACCATAATTGGGTAACTATTATTGTAGTTTACCCTAATATATATTAAAAAAATTGGAAGAATAATTAATGTTAAATATAATTAAAAATTATTAATTGGAATAAAATTTTCATAAAATGAGAAATAAACAAAACATATACTTACTACTAATATATAGGAGCGAGCAAAAGTTGGTCTACTTACGATCTCTTTGGATGAACAGTGAAATTAGATACTGCGGTAGTGACATTGGATACCATCAGGGATGAAACTAGAAAATAGTTGGGAGGGTTAGATTTTAGTTATTTATTTGTATAAGAGCTAAAATACAATTTAACTATTTTAGTTATTTATATTTTTGATATTTTTTAAAAGCCCAATGCCCAAAATTGAACCTTTTACATTTTAGAGGGGCAAGTCTTGTGCCCGGCATCATTCTTGGATATAATAACAATGAAAATGAATGTTTAAATGTGTTTAAATGTAAACACAATGATGACAGAATGGTGTAAGTAAAAAATTACCATTAAATTCATCGTATTAAATTATTTATATATGAATATTTTTAATTATTGTTACTTATAAAATTAAAAAAAAAAGAAATAAAATAAATCTATGTAAAATAATAATTTTATTACTAAAATGATAGTAATATATCATAATATTTTTATTATTGATGTTTTATTTAATGATTATTTACATAATCTAATTACAATGTAAAATTTTAATAATGCTATTTTATAAGTTTATATAAATATTTTAGTTAAATAAATAATTGTTTTATAATTATTTAAAATTATTCATTTAAATGAAATAGGTAATGATTAGAGCTCCATGGGCTGGGTGGCTTACCCGGCCAAGCCCAACTTAGTTTGGGTGTACTTGGACAAGCTAATTTTTAAATATTTTATTTAATTTTAATTTTAAAATATATGAATATGAATATGAATATTAATATAAATATAAATTATTATTTTTAAATAGTAATATAAGTTTTTTGTGCGGACGTATGGTGCCATATCAGGGTTTGAAATTTTTTTTAATGAAAAAGCCATAAAAATATATTAAGATTATTAAAAGGATATTTTAGAAAATAAAATGGGGACGTTAATGTCAAAAAGGAAATTTCAGGGATCACTGAAGCTCTTACTTTTAACCAAATTTTAGGACATCAGTTGCCTAAACTCACCATAATGGTGTTATCCAAATTCCTTATACCAGATAAAGTATGTTTGATTGTTGAAAAGCTCTTAAACACACTCAACTAATTTTGGTATTGTTAATTCAGTTGGTTCCATTAATAAAATCTATAATTGGATTGGTTTTAATATATATTATTTTTTTATTTTAAATATATTTATATTATTATAAACTAAGAGAATTATAGAATGAATATCATAAAAGAATAAAAGAAAATTGAAAAAAAATATTCAACTTTCACTTGAGATAAAGAAAGCTTATATTTGTCCTCTATTTATAAGGTCTCAATCACCGTAAGTTACAAAAAAAGGATTCCGACACCTTATAAATTCTTTAGAGGTTACAAGAGTTATAAGAGTTACAAGAGAATGGTTTTTGGGGTTTTGGGAATCATATGGACATCCATTTATAAATGGATTTACAACATTTCCCTTTGGATGTCCTTTAACAAAAATAGGCCTCGTTAAAATCTTATAAGAAAAAATCCCGTGGAATAAAAATCTAATAAAGGAAAATGAGTATACAACCTTCTATTACAAGTTGTCTCATTAAAAACATTTACTAGGAAAACTCAGTGGGACAAAACCTTAATTAAAGAAAAAGATTACAACGTGTTTTAGACTCTTTGTAGCCTCCCTAACTAGGCCTAGATGTTAGACCCAAATTTGGAAGGTTACATTAGCCACCGAAGCGACCTAGTGAGTTGTTGAAGTTTTTAAAACATTCATTTTTAAGATATTTAATTTATCTTAGAAGAAAAACTTAGTTAATTACTGATTTATTTATTACTCAAATTTTTAATTATACTTTAGCAGAGGAAAAGTGATGTATGCTTATGATTTTAATAAAGCTGGGGTTCGTGTATACTATTTAGTAATCATAATTGATATCCTAAAATTAAATCAAATGTCACGCAAGCTATAAATAAAAACAACCATCCTAATGCCTATTGCCATGGTTCGAAATAAAATAATACAATCTCTGAATAATAAAAAGTCAAATAATAAGTAAAAATATTATAGTAAATAAGCTAAGCCCAAACCCTCCAGATGTCACGTCCGCATCCTAACCTGGTGGGTTATCTGTAATGATGAAAATATAATGGGGAGTGAGTTATGACGCTTAGTGTGAGTTCAATCATAAGAGAATCAGTACAAAATGTCGGTAGAACATATTAAATAATATCGCATAAAAGAATCACAATCAAACAACAGTTCAGAGTATTAGTTTTTCAATTTAACTATCGTTAAGATCAGAAAACTCACAATAGAAATTTCAGAATGTTGATTCCTCAACCATACATACATATGTATATAAGTCATCTTAGAATTTCCAATTTTGTATGCATATGTTTTCATAGATGTCATACAGTTTCAGTTTTAATAGAAAATATCCTACCCCACCACTACACACCAAAATGGGAGTTCCCTTAAATTCCAACCTCTAACACACCGGGTTGTGTCTATAAACTGTCAATGGTTGTGGACACACAACAAAAATCCCTACAGATAGAATCTGCTTCTAGCTGTGGGTACATAACAAATGTATCGCAGTGGAAATCTGCTTATGAATGTGATTTACATAGATACACAACAAGTACTCGCAGATGGAATCTACCTTTAGCTGTGAATACACAACAAATATTTCTACAGATAAACTATCAAACTTCCTCCGTTCACATCGTCTCACCCCATGCAATGCAACGTGGCATACTTAATACAGATCATTATGGTAGCAATTAATATGCTTATAACATAGCAATTTAGAATCAATAGTCATGTTTTTCATGAGTTCGGTTTAACAACAACATAAGGCATGTTATACGATTAATAAAAAAAACAGATAAAATAAACATATGTATTTTTCACTATTTATGCAAATATATAAATATTATACTAATTCAGTCAATCAGATTATGGGTTTTAATTATCGAGGACTTAATTGAATAAAATAAATTATTAAAATAGTTTAGAAACCATTGAGGGACTAAACTAAACAAATCATAAAATTTTAGGGCAGAACTATAAAATATGATAAACATGGGACACATGGCTGCGTGGCCGGACCGTGTGGAACACCCTGGACCGTGTGGAGGGGTTACACGGCTGTATAGCTAGGCCATGTGACAAATTGTGGTCCTTGTGGTTCAAGAACTAGCCTAAGGTTTCAAGGGAGGCATGGTCGTGTGGCCCACAGGCCCGTATGGCCCTACCTTCAGCACGATTTTTCCTCGATTCACTTGTAAAAGAACATACATGTCTTCGGGATCTCGACCGATGTTTCTCGTGTTCAAGTCTAGTCTGGGGTACCTAAATTAGATCCTTCAAACGATATTTACGCAATAATTAATAATGGATTTCATGATTTTATCAAGATTAATGGAAGATTCGATAAAAATCGAGAAAGATTGTTTTATCGATTGCAAGATTATCAGTAGGCAGAAATTTTGTAGAACTTCAAGATCAAGTATTGATATTGAAGCTTACTTACCAATTCTTGGTTAGGATTAAGAACGTTTCTAATGGCGATTATGAAACAGGTTGAAAAACAACTTAAATCAAGAATAGATTTTGATTTGGAAAGAAATAATAGTTTCAGCAATGAAAAGAAAATAATTTGGAAAGAAAAATATAAAGAAAAAAGGGAAAGAAGAAATAGGGGAAATAAGGCTAAAATTCAATTTAATCTGGAAAAAAAACTATAGTTCAATTGCAATTAGGACAGAATTTCCAACTAATAACATAGAATTCTTTCAATATATCGACCTCATAGTTCCTTAATAAATCAATGAAACAGTTTAGATAAGAACCTAATGTAATATTCTATAGCTTCCCCCATAAACACCAAACAGCAGCAGCCTTAACACATCTTAAAAGAGCATACATCTTATTTCTGAACAAGATTGCAGGCCAAGCTACATTGAACCCCCTGATCCAAGAGCCAAGTATTAGTTGGCATGTTTTGGGACAAGGAAGATGTAACACCCCTTACCTGTATTAAACGCCAGAATAGGGTACGGGGTGTTACATTTAGTGGTACCAGAGCAATGGTTTAGTCAATTCTCGGACTAACGTAGCATATGTGAGTCTAGCTATACATGCCATATTACTACCTGTGATAGTGTGATACCTCCGACACTGATGAAATTGTTTTGTTGAGGCAGAAATGCTTTCCAATTGAGCTATTTTTGAAAATGCTGAAAGTGATAATAAGATATTTGAAAATGTGTTTGTGATTAGTCGAAACTTGGAAAGGTATGAATAAGAGTTCATGATATATATGTGATGATGTACAAAATGAAATGAAAGTTTATATTGTGATAAGCTCATTCATGTTTGTTTGGCATTCATATGATGTTATGTGTCTAACTTGTTTGATTAAGTGAATGCAATAAGTAAACTTACTCAAAATTATGGAATGTATGTTTAAGTGCACTTGTTTGAATAAAGATGATCGGAAAGTTCGTGTAACATAAATATGTATGTTAATTAGCTTGAAGCGAATTATATGATTGTGAAGATATCATGTTGATGATGAATGCTAAGTTATATGTGTATATTTATGAGAGTCGAGTTAGAGGCTTTACGACCCCACCCCCTTACCAATGTGGTATTTTATAACAAAATTTCATGAGATTTAAGTTGAATGAGCTCACAAGTGAGAGACTAAAGAGTTCAGTAATGGAATAACTAATAATGTGGTCAGAGTTGAGAATAGTTTGGCAAGTGAATACAATTCTGGAAAAGATGTCATGTTATTCTAAAGATCATTTGGATTTCGCAATGTCACGGTTAAAGAAAACGTTAATCTCGGCTAAGCAACTCATTCAGGTGTGATGTCTAAAGTATGTATTTGCTGGAATTTCTTCCGGATTGATTTTCGTTAATAATAATACGGGCTTAGTGATGACAGAATTAGTCAGAGAAATGATATTTGAATCATAAAGATGTCAGAGTGTAACAGTTGTAATTGAGTAGATTATAATGATCTCTCCTGGGTATTTGATATATTCATTTATCCTCAGAGATATATGATATTGTTCGTTTTCTGATGAAATTCTTATCGTATGAGAATACTAGATGATTCTAATGTTAAATGAAAGCGTTGTTGGTCTGGCTGGTTGATGAGCAGCATTTCTTATCTCTCTCTTTGGGATTCTATTCTATTATGTTTGGAATAAAAGTTGTTGGTGAAAATTTATGTGAAGCTATTCTTCTGTTTCTACTGAATGTTGTTTTATTTTATGTATATACATTTGGAAAAAAATATTATCCCTGTTACAATTGAATCCAGAGCGTATAAGCATTGTTTTTCTTCTGGTTTCTCTAAGAAATCATCAAGATCTTTATTATTTTCTTATGAGTTATGTTCTTGGACTTCCAGTATGGTATCGCATCTAGGATTTCTTTATCTCAATTTTCTTATCATCCTTATTTCGTAAATTATCAATCATAGCTCATCTTTAAAGTGTGTTCTTTGGCTTGTGATAACTATGTCTATTATGTTTGTATTTCTGGTTCAATCATAGGAAAGTGGTGATTCTGGTTTTAGGATTTCTCTAATTTTCGTGAAAGGAATTGACATCGGCAAAGATATAGATAGTGGAAGCTCAAGCTCAAATTGTACGATGGTTTTCTTTTATCAGGTAAGTTTGATTAAGGTCAATGAGTTCAATCAGGATATTTTGTTTCCTTAAGCTAATGCAGTTGTAAAGATCTTTGACTAGCATATGAGGAAAATTTTGAAAGATTGTATGTTTGAGTTGTTTTAACAGCATGAAGAAGGGAGTATTTTGATATGATATTATTCGATAGTTGAGATTGACTCAATTATTTTTATCTGAGTGAGCTGATCAGTTGAAAGGTAATTTGAGTTATATGTATTTAAGTTTATCCTCAAGTAAGAAGATAAAATCTTGTACATTCATGGGTAAATTGATGAACAGTCTGACTGAAAAATTTATATTCAAAAAGGTGTGATACAGAGACATACCTATTAGATCGGTTCTAATCGGATGATATTATTATGAGTTACAACTGTTCTGATTGATAAAGTTATCACATTTGTGAAAGTTTGAATTGTCTGTTGAGTGTTAGCAAAGTTGAAAATAGTTGAAGGTAATGTTAACCAAAGCACTGATTCTGGGTTCAGTTTAAATTAAGTAAAGGATTAGAATGTGTTTTAATACAAGAATGTAAAGTGATAGTTTATGCTTTCAGACGGTTAAAGTTACATGAAAGGAACTGTCTGACGGGTGATTTAGAGTCGACCACCTTTTATATCTCTGTTGAGAATTTGATGACATCGGTTGTCCGACGAAAAATGCCATATGTTTCCTGATCCCAAGAGTTTAAAGTATCTAATGTCACAGAAGGATCTGAATTTAAAACAGCATAGATGGCTTGAACAATTGAAAGATTATGAGCAGTCATCGATTAACCTTTGGGAAAACAGATATAGTTACAAATGCTTGAATGGAAAACCTTTGATTATTTTGTGAGTATTGGATACATGACTAATCTTATTTGATGACGGTATGAATCTAGCTAAATTAGAAGCTAAAACGATGTTTTCTTTGCAAGATTGAGAACCTCAGGAATGTGATAGTGAGTGGTAAACTAAACGAGTACAATGTGAGACAACTTTTGATTCTTAATTTTAGGTCAGACTTGATGACTGTTACCATTATTTCGAGATGAATTTGCGCACTGAATAATTTAGAGCTTATGCAGAAAATTTTGTATGAAGCTCAGTAGTAGCTTGTTTGCTCATTCAAAGAGTAATAAAATGTACAGTTACTTGAAATAGATGTCCTGGTGATCGGGTATGTAACATGATAGATTAGTTGAGTTATATGTTTCAGAGACTATCTGATCAGAAATCGTACAGAAAGTAAAAGTAATTTGTGGTAGTTTAGAATCCACTTCAGATTGTTAGAAAACGTATGTGAATTTGAAACATTGGGATATGAAATTCCCGTTCAGCGATAGCATGTTTCCGAAAGTATTACCTTGGAAAAAGATTCAAATTATGTTTTTTGTATCTATGTTGCGATGGTATCGATTGGACTCTTTGAATATGAATTCTCCGATAGAGATTAAAATTCAGCCGACGTGTTGTATAACGAAGAATTTATCAGAATTTTGACATGAGAGATTAAAAAGGTTGAGAAATAAAAGCATAACCTTAGTGAGGGTTCTTTGGAAGTGTCACGAGATAGAGGAGTCTATGTGGAAGTCAAACTTATTTTTCGATAAGATTTTCGGGGACGAAAATCCCTAAAGGGGGGAGAGTTGTAACAGCCCGATTTTGGGTCTGGTCGGAATAGTGGTTTCGGGACCACAAATCTAACGCAGTAAAATTTATTTTTATTATATTTTCATGGTTTATAGTTTTATGGAATGATTTCATGAAAATTTCTTTCAAAAATTTTGACGTTTGGGCACTCAATTTAATCAAAAGGACTAAATTGTAATAAGTACAAAATGTGAGTTCTATGGGTTAAAGGTGTCTAATTGCTATGAATTTTAAATTTGAGGTCCTTAAATGGTAATTGGACCATTGGTTAAGTTAGTGGACAAAAATGGACATGACTAGGCATGTTTCCAAAGTTTTTCATTAAGGGTATTTTAGTAATTTGGTAATTAAAACGAATTAAAAAGCCAAAATAAAGCCAAAATTTATCCATCTTCTTCCTCATGGCCGAAACTCACAAGGGGGAAGCCATAGCTAGGGTTTGGCCACTTCCAAGCTTGATTGTAAGTCCGTTCTTGCCCCATTATTAATGCTCTTTACATTTTTGAAGTCATTGTAACTCTATCTATCTATTTCTACCACTAATTTGAAGAGATGTCAAAGTCTAAAATTTTACCCATGTTGAACATGTATGTATTTTGATGTTTGATGATAGAAAATGCATGTTTATTGTTTGTTAAACGACTTTTGCTAAGTGATTTTCGGTAAAAATGTCAAAAAGGACTTATTTTTAAAATTCTATAAAATGAGTAGTAAAATTGTGATTAAATGGAAAATGTGGGCTGTTATGAGTATGAAAATGGTTCGGCTAGGCTTTGGTTTTTAAGAAATTGAATGAAATTCATTTTATGAGCTTAGGGACTAAGTGCAAAATGTCACCAGTTTAGGGGCAAAAATGTGATTTTGGAATGATTTGAATAGTATAATGATTAAATAAGTAAAATGTGATATTATAGATCAAGAAAAATGAGGTTCGGGATTAGAACAGGAAAAAACAAGTATTTGACGGTTAGGTCCTTTTTGCCGTTTTTATCCCGAGGTAAGTTCATATGTTAATAATGCAACATTATTATTGTATTTATAATGTTTTGATAATGCATAAATTTTATGATTGACTCTATGGATGTAACTGACGAAGTTTCAACAAGAGAAAAATCCCGGTTGAACATTAAGAATAGATAGGATACAAATGTCATGACATTAGGGTTACTGAGATAACGTGTAAGACCATATCTGGGATATGGAATCGATATGAGACTTCGTGTAAGACCATAGCTGGGCTATTGGCATCGATACGAGATTACATGTAAGACCATATCAAGGATATGGCATTGGTATGGTACTGTGTGTACAAGATTCCCAAGTATCTTTTAGTATTCCAAATGGTTCAACGGGAAATTCATCGGGTATGCCAAAGAAGAGAAAGAGTATGTAAGTATTACGAATTGGTACATGTATGTACGTAAAGTTTATAAGCATTGACTTAATGAAATTGTGAGTTCATGATTCCACGAGGATGTTTTAGTGCAAACCTTGTGATTATTGGTCTATACTTGTAATGTATGAAACACATGGTAAATTCGATTGACGATTATGTGATTGGCTTTCAGGCCAAATTGAGTTATGATATGGCATGTTTTATTTACACAAATTGTGATTTATCGGATATGAGAAAAAGGAAAGATTGGCATAATTTTTTATTAAAATGGTTATGGAAGTATAGAAAATGAAAGTTTAGACAATTGAAAGACATTAAGTCATATGCTCAGAAATATAAGTACAACTAATTTTATATGCATGTTTACTATGAGGTTTGAAATGATTTGTCATTGCTGTAATATGTTACAAAGGAGAAATTATGGTTGTGAGGCTAATGCCAAGTTATGTTAAGTTATGCTAATAAGGTGATAGAGTAAACATTATGACTGGATAAAATTATAACTGTGAGATTCATAGCAATTCGTATTTTATTGTATTTAAATTGTGGGACTTGATAAAAGATTTGTAAGAGTTGCTTATTATTTTCGTACGGACTTACTAAGCTATATAGCTTACCCCCCTCCTTTCCTATGTCTTATAGGGTTATTAAGCTAGCTCGAGTTGGAGATCGTCGGAGATCCTATCACACTATCAAGCTATCATTTTGGGTATAAATGAATTCAAGCATTTTGAGTCTATGGCATGTATAGGGACTAGGTCAATTTGTTATAAAAGTCATTATTAATTGGGTCATATGTGTTGGCTTGTAATTGTTAATGCTTCATCTTATATATAGCCATGAATGATGGCTTATGCTGATTATAAGTTTATCCATGTGTTAATGCCCTCTTGTGAAAGTGAAGTTAGTATGTTTTTAATGGGCTAAGTATGATGTTTTAAACATGATAAATGATGGTATAATAATGACATGTTATTGTCTTGGTTGTGGTTGTTTGGTTGCTCTTACATGCTTGAAATTGTGCCATGTGATGTTCTGTAGAAGTATGCAAGTGAGGGTGACAAAGTGGCTTGGTAAATAGCCTTGTTTTTGTCCACACGGGTAGACACACGGGCGTCTGTCTAGGCCGTGTGTGACACACGGTCAGTGCCATGGGCGTGTGAACAGGCCATATGTCCCCTGCACCTTAATTTTTGCTAAACAGAATGTCCAGAATTGAGCACACAGGCAGAAACATGGGCGTGTGTTTCAGCCGTGTGTGCTACACGGCCTAGCACACGGGCATGTGGCACAAGTCAGAGAGCACCCTAATTTGGACACGGTTTGAAGCACGGGTGTGTCCCTTAGACCACACGGGCGTGTGAGCCCTGTAACATGAAAAATTTTCTAAGGTTCTCAGTTTAGTCCCGAACCACTTCTAAAGCATGTTTTGGGCCTCATAGGCTCATTTTAGAGACGATATGAATGTGTGTGAAAAGTTTTAATTTGGATGGAAATTTAAGTCTCGGTTTTGTATGATTGCTTGTGTATAAGTTCGGTAATGCCTCGTACCCTATTTCGGCTTTGAATACGGGTAAGGGGTGTTACAGAGGATGATACTCAGGTTGTCTGGGAGTGGGCGAAAACTTTGGGGGATGATTTCAGGATCCATAATTTATTGCATGCCCCGATGAACCCTAGGCCCCCTGGGCCCCATAGGTGGACCAAGCCTCTGAATAAGGCCATTAAGATTAATGTCGATGCGGCGATTTTTGACTCAGTTGTAGGCAGTGGGATTATTGCGAGGGATCATGATAGTTTTGTGTTAGGGGGCTTTGCAATCTTTTTGGACCATAAGATGGATATTGAATGGGTTGAGGCGAAACCTTAAGGGACGACATTATGTGGGCTTGAAACAACAATGTTGCAAAGGCTGTGTTCGAGATTGATTGTGCAAGTTTAGTTAATTGGTTTAAGTATCGATGGGAGAACATTTCAATATTTGGTTTTCAATTGAAGGAAATCTTTGGATTGTTGGAGTCTTTTATCGATGTTAAGATTGAGTGGGTTGCTCGTTCGAGCAATAGAGTGGCTGATAAACTTTGTAAACTTGCTATTAACAAACGATGTACCTTTCCTTTTAACATGGAGTATCCGAGCGATATCCATAGACTTTTACTTGCTGATGCTTGTTAATTCGAGATAGCAGCCTTTGGTCCATTTTTTATAATATAAAAAAAAAGTATTAGTCGGCAAAAATTTCCGCAACGCCCTCCAAATAAACTCCTTCACTTTGGGAGGAATAGAAAGCTTCCACACTGACTTCCAATTCACCTCTATCAAACAATCTTGACTATTCCGATATTATATGCAACGTGGTAACCTTACTGTATGCCCTCCCTTCCTATCAAAGTTCCAAATTAGCTTATCTCTAACCCCCATAAATAGGAACAGGGATTGAAGCTATAGCTTTTACCTCGTGCACATAGAACAAATCAAAAAGCTTCTGCATATCCCACCCCTCGCCATTTGGAAGCATTAGATCCTTAAGTCCCTCCTCTACTCTAGCGCCCCACCTCTCCAGCGGGTATTTGTAGTCCCTCGGCAACCACAGATTAGACCAAACCAGAATATTATCAACTGTCCCTACTCTCCACCTAACCCCTGCTTCAAGAACTTGTCTCGCTTTAAAGATACCTCTCCAAGTAAAGCTCGGGTTAGACCCCAATCGAGTCGATAAAAAATCCACATTCGGAAAGTATCAAGCCTTGAAAATGCTATAAAACAAAGTACCCGTAGCGAACAACAAGCGCCAACCTTGCTTAGAGAGAAGCGCAAGATTAAAACAATGTAAATGACGAAAACCCATACCTCCTTCCGCATTTTTTCCACACATTCGATCCCAGCTAAGCCAATGGATTCCCTTCCGTCGTTGTACCCCACCAAAACAAATTCAACATTCTTTGCAGCTCCTCACAAAGAGACGTCGGTAGCATGAAAACACTCATGCAGTATGAAGGGATACCTTGGGCCACCGATTTTCAGATTAGTGGAAAAAAGTGCAGTCACTTATTTTATTGTATATAAAAAAAGATGTATAGAATAAGTTGGCATTGAATGTTTTGTTTGAAAATTAACATTCCATGTGTTAGCTTAATATTAAGACAAACTTCATGCAACCATCTTATCCACATAAGCCAACGCTCCTATTTTGCTTCAAAACCCTGCTATAGTATTTACTAATTTCTTATCTCGTATATATTAAATTTATTTTAACTTTTTTTTTAAAAAAATTGTTCATTTTCACGAATGATATAAAATAACATAGCTTGGCTACAGTATACAATATTGTATATTATTTAACTCATCAATTAATTAGATCAATGAAATCTTCTTGATAAATCTTTATAATGTTTTATTCATTTCAAGCTTTTTTACATTCTTTTTATTAATTTTAAGTTGCTCATTGTGCAATGTATTGTACGTGTTAACCTCACACTATAGTTGAATGATCACTCTTTCATCGAATTCATTCTTTAAATCTTTAGTGAATGTTTTCCTTCCATTATCTTAATGTAAAAAATAGAGGATAGTATTAGGGATTAATAATGCAAATAAGAAAAAAAGTGTATTGAGGAGTTATTAATTTAGAATTTGTAATTAATATAATAATACATTGTAACGGCCTAATTTTCAGTGGTGTCGAAAATGGTGATATGAGATCACTAAATCCGGCAAGTAAGATTAAATAAGATAGTAATTTAATATTTATGAGTCAAGTGAGAATTTAGAAGAATTTGTGGATTGGTGAATTTAGTGAATTAAAAGAATTTATTAGGTCAAATGGGTCAAAAACGAGGTATCGAGACCTCGAATTTGAAAATCGAGCCATAAATATTTTTAGAAATATTTATGGAGTGTTATTAAGTTAGTATTAAAATTTGGTTGAGAAATTTAAATGTTTGGGTAGCCAATTTAATAAAAAGGACTAAATTGTAACAAATGCAAAATTGCTAGAAGAATTAAATAGCTCAAGTGTTAAAAGAAAGAGGATTTATAGGGAAATTAACCCAAATGTGAAAAGGCTGGACGGCAAGTGGAAGAAAATCATCACAAAGATAAGGATAATAAGGGCAAAATTGGAATTTTGTAATTTTAATATGTTATTAAGATAAGATTGAAAGTAATCTAGAGTAATCTTCACAATAATCTCAGCCAAAAACATCAGAGGAGTTCTGGAGAAAGCTTGTTTTCATACTATTACATCCTGTGAGTTTGATTCATGCTTTTTCTTGATAATTTTTATTTTTTTATGACTTTTACAACTAGATCCACTTATAGAATTCATTAGTTTTTGATTTGGTGGGTAAAATTAAAAGTTACCCTGAGAAATGGAAGTTTATGATGAATTATTATGAAATTTAAATTCTAATTTCATATTAAGGTGGTTTTATTAAGTGATTTTGATAGGAAATGATATTTAGGACCTAATTGTGAAAAAGTTGTGAATTAGAGGTTGGTGTTGAAATTCAGAATATCAAAGGTTTTGAAATAGTTTGTAATGATAGAATAAAGTGTTGATTGAGAAAAATTAGTTCAATTGATGGCTGAATTGAGCAAGGACTAAATTGTAAAAACTGTATATTTTGGGGTAAAAGTGTAATTTCGAAATTTGAAGAGCATAATTTATGAAGTGAAATAGAAATGAAATATATGCTAATGAGTGAAAATATTTTACATTATAGATCAAGAAACCAAAGAAGAAAGAGGAAAAGAAAAAGTAGCGGAGTAGTCCCTAAATTTCAAAATCTTCTACAAATCAGCCGGGTAAGTTCATATGGTTGAATTTATATGTTTATTGGTGAAAGATTGAATGATATAATGGGCTGTTAAATATGAATTTGCTGTGGGATTGTGAAAAATATGATAAATGAAAAAAAATAAATGACGGTAATTCAAGTTAGGAAAAAAAAACGCAGAATTGAGTACGTTCGTGTCGTGACACGTGATGAATTGACGGATAAGACCATGGTTAATCCATGGCAAATGTGAAATGTAGGTATGGTATCATCCATACTGAGTTGTGAAATGTATGTATGGTATCATCCATACTGAGTTATGAAATGTAGGTATGGTATCATCCATACTGAGTTGTGGAATGTAGGTATGGTATTAACCATACTGAGTTGTGAAACGTGACATTGAGTAACGACGTACTCAAATTTGTAAGTCGTTTCCTAATTTGATAATAAGTGATACAAAAGGTGTGAATCAAATGAAAGAGATTGAATGATCATTAATGTTGAGCTCAACTATGTGAAGTACTTTAATAATGGTTGTGAATGGCAGGAACTTTAGTAAATGTTTTATTATTGTTTTGGAAATATTATGTGTGGTAAGTTACTTTTAAACCAATGAACTTACTAAGCTTCATTAAGCTTACTTGTGTGTGTTTGATATTTTTATGTAGATTGAATTAAAGAGAAGTGGTAGATCGGATCATCACAAAGAAAGCTCACTATCCGAGATCAATTCCGGTAGCTTTTGTTTTATGTTTAAAAATTTATATGGCATGTATAGAGTTTAAATGAGATGGAGTAAAGATGTTATAAACTAGTTATCAATATTGTGCAATGAAACAGTTTTTGAATTCCAGCAGTGACGTGATTTTGAAAAATCACCAAAAATAGAAGAAATGGAATTAGAAAGTGAAGGAGAATATGAATTGAAAGCTCTTTGAGCCTATTTTCATATGAAAGAAATAGAGTAAGCAAATGAAATGGAAATAATGAGATATTTAAATTTTAGTGAAACTGGTTCTGAATGAATTCGTGATCCCCTGTTCTGCCTTTGAAAAATCATTAGAAATTTCACAAAAATAATTGTGGATTAAAATTTATATGTATGAAATCCTGAATGAGTCTAGTTTCAAATGAGCTAAACAATGAGGCCATCTAAGTTCTGTAAAAAGAGTAATTTGATTCGTAGTGAAGAGAGGTCAGAGCAGTTGAACAGTAAAATAGGGGAAACTTAAATGAATAAACTGTACTAATTGGCCACATGAAAAATTATGGAAAAATTATAGTAAAAATATATATGAGTCTAGTTTCAGGGAAAATTAACGGATCTTAATTTGGAGTTCCGTAGCTCCAGATATAAATATTTTAGTGACTATGACGCAGAGGAACAGTTTTAAATTTTATGCCGAATTAGTAGTTAAGTTTTGTAATGCCTCGTGCTTGACTCCGGTAACGGTCTCGGGTAAGGGGTGTTACATACATCATTTTTATTTATGGTACAAAAATAATATTTAAAACTTAATTAGAAAAGTGAGATTCACTTTAAATATAACTAAAATGGAAGTAGTTTGAACTATTTTAGAACTCAATGTTTCCATATATGCTTCTGTTATATTAGATTTATATGTATCAAATAACTTAGTAATTTTTATAAAGGTTAAAATATGTCATAAGTCTATGTACTCGTTACAAATTTAGAACTTAGTCCTTGTGATTTTATTTTTAAGAATTTAGTCTCTCTACTTTTCAGATTTCAAAATACAAGTCCAACTGCTAACACTGCTAAAATTATTTTGTTAAATCCGAGTTCATTAAAAAGTCAATTTTTTAGTTACATTGTTATATAGTGAGTATTTCTTTTTTCTATTTCAAAATGTTGCACTAACAAATTTAACAAAAAAAAAAATTCAATGTGTTGAACCTAAATTTTGAAATCTGAAAACTAGAGTGACTAAATTCTTGAAAATAAAGTACAGGGACTAAATTTCAAATTTATGAAAAATAAAAAAACTTATGACATATTTTTACTTTTTATAAATTTTATTAGCAATTTGGTAGTACATGTAAACATGTTATTTCATATACAAATTTTAAAATAAAAAAACTAAATTATTGTGCAAAAATTGAAATAGACATAGTCTAAGATTATAATAAATGATACTTTTATGTTATTTTATTTGTTAAATAGATAAAACATGAGCAAATTATATAGAAACGTAATATTGTATAATTATAATTTATATTTCAAATACTTTTTCAGTGAAAAATAATAATCTATCATAGTATTTGCATTCAAAGTTTAAAAGAACAAAATTAACGTTTATTTATTGAGAATAATAATTTTATTATTAAAATATTAATGTAAAAAAATTAATTTAATTATGCTGATTTTTTTTAACTGCGTTTATTAGTTAAAAAACCCTCAATAGAAAAAAACAATTAAGCCCTCAACAAATTTTAGCATGCGTTTGAGTCCTTAAAAGATGAAAAATTAACCAATCAAGCCCTCCATTAACTTTGAACATAATTGACCATTATGTTTCTCTGATGTGGCTGAGAGACCAATCGTACGATAAGATGTGACAGCCACATGAACATCATATTGACGTGGCATTATGCCATATCAACAATTATCTTTTAAAAAATAAAAATCATAAAAAATATTTTTAAAAATCACATTTAGAATGAACTTGGACAAATTTGAATATGAACAAGTCCAGGTTCATCATAATTGTGATCTTTTAAATAATTACTATAAAATTACAAAAAATATATAATAAATTATGGAAACCTTATTAAAATTAAAATTAATAAAAATAATTATAAGAAGTTATAAAAACTAATTAAAATGTTTAAAAATGTTTAAAAATTATTAAATATCACGCTTGGAACGAATCTAGATAACTATTTGTCTAGACAACTTCTAGTCCAAGTTCACTCCAGGAGTGGTTTTTAATAATTTTTAAATAAATTTTTTTATTTTAAAAAAATTGATATTTCTTATATTTTTATAATTATTAATAATTTTTAAATAATTTTGTACCAAAAATACTTTTTTATAATATTTTAATAATTATTTAAAAAATCACATCTAGGATGAACTTGGACAAATACTTGTCCATGTTCAAATGAATCTTGACAACTGTTTATCTAGGTTCATCCTAAATGTGATTTTTTTAAATTTTTATTTTATTTTTTGAAAAATATTTGTTGATGTGGCAAAGCATAATGTACAAGTTGTTGCCACGTGTTGTTGCTTGATTGATCTGTTAGCCGTATTAGCGAAACTTAATGACCAAACTTAGTCAGCATTAAAAGTGGGATTTGATTGATTAATTTTTTATCATTTAAGAGTTCAATTGGGTGCTAAATTTTGTTGAAGGCTTGATTGGTTTTTTGATTTTTCACTGAGGGTTTTTTACTAATAAGCCTTATAATTATAATACGTTAAATACTTATATTGGTCTTAAGTGTTTTATTGAATTGGTCTCAAGGATTGATCGAATATCTATTTAATTATAAAATTATTAAAATATTCTCTCATGCATAAAACAAATTATATTTTTATGATGTATTTTTATTATTTTATATAAATTGAACCTAAAACATTGTGTATTATAAGTATGAATTGATTTTTAAGTGAATTTTTAATAAAAATATTTTTATAGAATATTTTTCATTGTATATTATTGTAAGCCTGTAATGTGTGAAATGGTGCAAAACTTTACGATCAATATTTTAACAATCCAATCGTCATATTTCATACTCCATTCATGTAGATCATGGAAGCTAAATTTAATATTTCTAACTATTTATTTTATATAAAAAAAATTCAACTATTAAAGATATATTAATTTAGACAATATTTTAGATCAATATGATAGAGATATCATATTGATTCAAAAATTTACGACAATTACAAATATCTTGATAAATTTAATGGTTCAATTGTTAAAATATTAATCGTATAAAAAATTACAGAAAAGTGTAAAAACCACTTTAATTTTACGCTGGTGTAAATAAACCCCTCCCTTTATATAAATATATGTATTATTTAGCTAATAAGTTATTCAAAATTTGAAATTTGAAATTATAAAATTTACAATTACCCTTATCAACCATTTTTATTTTTATGTTATATATCATTTATTATTTTAGCCATAATATTTTTATATACAAATTATGTATTGCTACTTTTATCTTTGTGTTATTAATTGATTATAAAGTGTTATTATTTATTATGTTAAAAATAAATTATTACTAAACATATTAATAAATTTTTTAATCTAAAGCATTAAAGTATAATTTTACTTAGATATTATAAAATAATTTATGGTACATAATTAATATTGTAGTCTTATGCTATTGGTTATATATTATTATAGCATATTTTAGACAATTCTATTAAAAGAAGATACATGCAATTGTATGTGGTGGAGGGATGAATTTGACAAGCCTCTAACCATGAATATTTCATTCTATTCGCATAAAATTCATTCCCACTCTTAGATGCCATCTCCAACCATCAATATTTCATTCCATTCTCATCTAATTTGTTATCATGACAATCAACAATTGATCACACTGGTACTTGTGTCAATTATTAAAACAATATCTTCTATTGTTATAGTCGTTTTCCCGGATGAAAAATTGATTATATGAATTTACGGTCTCAATCTTTTTAACAATGCGAAAAGTAACTCTAATATCTTAATAAACTTCATCATTGTAGATGCCAAATATAAACCAACACTTTAGGCAATTTATGATTTATTCAAAATATCACAAGAATAATATTTAATTTCGCTAAATTTAAAAAAATGTAAAAAATATATAATAAAAAAATTAATTGGAAAATTTACCATATCACAAACATAGTTTGCTACACATTCTTTCTAAACACCTTAATGCTTGCATTTTCCTCCGAAAAAATAAGTTATTAATAACAAAAATTTTTGAGAGTTTGAAGGGATTTCTTTTTGTAGGAAAGGAAGAGAAATGAGTGGGATATTCATAGGGGAGAAAGTAAATTTCCTTAGACTGTCGATTTTTTATTTTTTTTTTGTATTATATGGGTTAATTGGGTCAACGAATAAATAAATTTTCTAATCAAATTTCATAACCATAAAATCGATATCCACGAGAGTTGAGATTTTGTTAATTTTGTTAATTGTACTTTGTAGTCCTACCCTCTTAATATACAAGACATGTACTCCTATAATGATTTGCCATAACATTGAATTTGACACTTATGAGTGTTATCTTAAAAAGATGTATTTTAAAAAATAATTTTTACAAATTTTTATTTAAATAAATAATAAATAATTACCATATTTAAGTAAAATATTGTTAATTAGGAGTAAATTTTATCAATTTTGAAAATTTTCCTATTATATATTATTTAATTAATTCATTATATTAATGAAAATAGAAACTTTATTATTGCTATTGGCATCAAATCATAAAATATGAATATTTATAGATTTTCTTTACTTTCTATGTTATATTTTAAAAGCATTTTTTTATTAAAATAATCTCGTTTTTAATATTAGCATATGTGTTAATGAAATGGTGTTATTAGGGTAGAGGCTTGAGTCTAAAATCAAAGGTTCGGGTGGCTTCTCCTGTCCGGTTGGTTTAGTTTGATTCAGTTTAGGTCAGGCTTGAATAAAAAGATTTTATCAACAAACCAGCTTATCTCAAATGTAAATAAAATGATTTTTAAAATTTTTACTTAGAACAAATTATAAAATATTAATATAAAAAATATATTTTATTATTTTTAAATAATAATATGAGCTTTTGGATGCATTGAGCTGGCCCGAGCTTTGAATTTTTCTTTTTTTTTAAATTTGACTTCAACTTAACCGATGAACACCTTTAAGGGGGCATTTGGTTGGCCAAATCTTATATTACAGCCTATAATGTTACATAGTGGAATGGGATTACGATGTTTAGATTCTCAATATTTTGGCTATACTGTAATCTTACATTCTTAAACAATGTCAAGATGCCATAATATAGGATGTCACAAAATTACCCATTAATACTATTTTGTGATTTATTGCATTGATTGTTAAGGATATGTTATTACTTAAAAAAAATTTGTTTGTTGAGTGCTATAAGAAAATGAATTTTTTCATAAATTTTGAATTTTGATGTTGAGTTAAACCACAAACTTGAATTTATTTGTTTAACCTTTTCCTTTTAAGGAATTCATTCTCTTCGTTATATTATTTTTACCTTATAAATAAAAACTACTATTAGGTTAAGACTTAGAAGCAGCCACTCTTAGTATTATTTTAATTTTTGTGTTTTATTTTCTTTATAGCTTTCTAAACTCCCTATTCCTAGTCAAAGTAATTTTTGAAGTTTGATTTTATAAAGTTTGCGAGATCTAAGTATTCTTAATCTTTTCTTTGTTCTTTAGTATTTGTATGTCTTTTGGTTTAATTACAATTGTTCAAGTTTGTTAAATATGTGACCACTATTTGACAACTTAGAATAATCACCTTTGTCAATTAGAAATTTAATCAATTGATTGATTCTAATATTTGTGACAAATTGTATAATTGTTTGTAACACCCCTGTAATAGCCAAATTTCGTCGGGCCTATTGAACCGAGCCCATCAAATATTAAACCAATTAAACAAAAAAACCCAATGAAAAATAAAACAGTATAGTCCCTTTACAAGCCAAAACCCAAACCCGCAAAGCCCAAAATTTAAAAACAGGCCCAAAATGTTTCAGGAGCATTTAGGGTTTTGAAACCCTAAAACGATTCAGCGCCGCAAGCTCCCATGTGCCAGCCACCACCCCCGCGTGCTCCAACTTCCACGCGCATCGCTACCGTTTATCCGCCACCACCACTAGTGCCGGTCACACCTTCTCCACTACCACAGGCGCCCCATAACCTGCAAGAAAAGAGACAACAAGCAACCACGAGCAGAAGACAAATAAAAAAAAACTATTGTGTATTTTATTCTCAACTAGTTCTTCAGATTCGGCTATAAAAACCGAACGAAAACCATGTACGAAGGACCCCTTTTTTGGTTTTTTTCAACATCAATCAACAGAATACAAAAGTATTTTTAACCAAGAAAACAATTGCAAACGTCTATAAACAGAGACCAATACAAGTTTACAACAGTGAATCAAAGAAGATCGACAAACAGAGTTTGAAGGTTTATTTTTTTTTTATTTTTTTTATTTCGGAACCATATACGTTAACCCATTTTTACTTATTATTATATTTAAAAAACACATATACATATATATTATATATAAAAAAAAACTCACCTTTTGGTGAATTCCGGCCACCACGTATGGTGGCCAAGCGACAATGTGTCTACGGCGTCGAAAAATCATCCCCCATGCACACCTGCAGAGAGAGAGGAGAGGCTTAGAATTTTTTTTGAAGAACAAAGCTACAAATGATTTTTTTCAAGATTTTGGCCCTTTTATAACCCATCAAAACGACGTCGCTTTGAGGCCACCATTAATGCCCAAAACGACGCGTCGTCTCACCTCCGACCAGCGCATGGACAACCCGACCCAACAGGATCCGCGTGTTTTTCTTTATGGAGGGGCTAATTGCACATTTAGCCCCTCCCCCTTTTTTAGCTTCACAATCAGTTTTTATTATTCGTGACTTTACCCCAAAAATTCGTTTTTGCTTCAATTTAGTCTACATGCGAACGCCACCGTTTTAGTCAATCGGTTTATTTTCAATTTAGGTCCCTTGAACTCACGCGCGCGTCACGATTTAGCCCTTTTCATCTTTATTTTATTCCAAATCAACCCCAAAATCATATTTTTAATCCAATTCGATCCTTTTTAGTATTTTAAAATTATTATTATTATTTACTCATTTAGTATTATTATTATTATTATTATTATTATTATATTAGTATATTGTACATAATGCGTCACTATCATTATTATTTTCTTTTACTTTACCCTTTTTTTTTTTTACCTTTTACTATACTATTATCATTATTGCTATTATTACTATACTCATAGTATTATTATATGGTACATATTTATTATTATCTTTTATATTTTTATTACTATTATATTTATATTAGTATATTATATATATTTCATATCCTTATTATTATTATTATTACATTTACTATTATTATTATTTTAGTATTATTACTATGGTTCCATTATTATATTGTGCATATTTTGGCATTATTATTACTTTACTATTATTATTTGCATTATTATTATATATATTTTACATCACTATCATTTATTACTATATTATTATTGTTTATTATTACTATTATTATTATTATTATTATTAGTCGCATGTATATACTTACTATCATTATTATCACTATACTACTACTTTATTATTTTATTATTCTTCCTATATTACTATTATAGTACTATCGCTCGTATATACACATTACTATTACCATTATCACCATTGTTATTATTATTATTTTATTCTCACGTGCCTTATGAAACTACTATATCACTTATTATTCTCTCGTTATTTGTTTGTTATCCCTCTTAGCATATCGGTTTTATCCAATACAAAATTGATTTCTTTAAGTAAAGGCAACCTTTCGTATTTGGAAATTCGGAAAAATCGTGCCTTAACTTACTAGGTTTCGATTTTCTCGTTTAACCTAAATAGCGAAACATCTTTTAAAATAAAAGGTTTTTTTTAAATAAAAATAAAAGCTTATTTTCGATAATTCGACATGTCGTGTCCTAACTTACTGGATGTGGCATTCCGTTATTTCGAGATAAGATTTTCTAAACGAGGCAATATTCATCTTGGATTCGAGGATTTTTAAAGGAGATCATATTTTTTAAAATCTATTTTCCAATCTTTAACTTTTGACATAAGGACATTAATTGATCAATTTGGTACCAATTTTGGGCGTGATTTAGGGTGCTAACCCTTCCTCGCACGTGTGTAACTCCCGAACCTATTTTCTCAAATTTCCGTAGACCAAAAGCATTGTTTTAGTAAATCAAAATGTTTTGTTAAAACAAAGGTGGTCCGATCACACCTAAAAGATCGGTGGCGACTCCCATTTTTATTTTAAAAACCCAAGTCTGATTCTCGCCCTTTCAAAAAAGGGATGGTTTCGACAGCTTGGCGACTCCACTGGGGAAATATAAGAGAGTCAGGCCACAAAATTGATTACTTTCTGTCCTTTTGTCAAAAATTTGGAAAATCATTTTCAAAAATTATTCCTCTCTTAATTTAAAATAAAAAAAAAACTTAACTTCGAGAGTATGAAGTGTTGCGCCCTAACTTACTGGGTGTGACGTCTCGTTACTCCGAGGTAAGAATTTTCAAAATAGCAATGATCCGAATAGTATCCTATCTCACTCTCAAGAATTTGGCGTGCTGTGTCCTAACTTACTGGATATGGCATCCCGATACTTCGAGATGAGAAGGCTTTTTATTCCAATTCACTTGAGTTTTTTTAAAAAAAAATCATTAAAAATGACCTTTTTCCTCCATTTTCAATGCTATGGGTGCCAAGGTTGCGATAATGTTGATATTTCTGCATTCATATTTGCATGACCATTGCGGTCACACCTTTAAGTGGGAGCGAGAAGCTATGCTTTCGTGAGGTTTTCACCTCCGCATGGGCTAGTGGACTCCGTACCTATGTCTTCGTGAAGTTTTCACTTCCGCATGGCCATAGGGAAATGTATTCCCCTGAATCGAACTCGGTCTATATGAGCCTATAATGGGTGAGGATCGAGGAATCTGCTGATTCAGGTACCTTGAACTTTAGAACTCAACCACATGTAAAGAACCTAGGAACCCACCCCAAGATAAACCATGTCAAACTTTAGTAGTTACCCATATAGGTGTTTTATTATTTCACTCGTCTGGAATTCCAGGGTACTGACTTTTTGTGTTTTACTCTCTTTGTGCATATCATTTCATATTTCAAAGAGGCATCGATTCTCGGTCAGTTTCTGAGTTAGAAAGCTGGTTATGGAAAGCAAATTCCTTGATAAAGTGGAAGACAATGCGGCTGTCCGCGTGTGGTCAGAGCAGTGCCAAATAGAAAGAGGGGATAGCTTGGTCGAGGGGTATGTGTCGGAACTACGGGATTTTACCAATATCAGTGTCATACAGAACGAGCTCCAAGAGTTGAAGGAAATCTGGACTCAGTGGGATAACGAGACGAAGCAGTTGTTCTATGGTACTTACGGTGACCTGCCTTACCTGCTTGACATCAAAATAGATAGGCACCTATTCCGAGCAATGACCCAGTTTTGGAATGTTGCTTATAGCTGTTTTTCCTTTGGGAAGGTGGATTTAGTCCCCACGGTAGAAGAATATACGACCTTGTTACGTTGCCCGAGAATTCAAGTTGACAAAGCCTATTCCAAAGCAATTAACAGCCCAACCTTCGTGAAGAAATTAATGAACATCACCGAAATGAGCGAACAATGGGTCTCAATTAGAATGCAAAAGAAAGCGAAAGGTAAGTGCATACCACGGACATGTTTGAGAGACTTAATCTTGGCGCATCCCGACGCAAAGAAAAGGATTGACGTCTTTGCCACTGTGTGTTTACTGGTCGATAATCTTCCCAAAAGCTCTAAGGCACGTCGACGGCGATCATTGATCTATTCAAATTGACTAGACAAAGGGGTCACGCCTGCCTCGCCATCTTAGCCAAACGTTCGTGTCCCTAAATGCATGTAGGAGAATGGGTGAAGGCAGGTTTATCGGATGCGCGCAGCTATTATTGGCTTGGTTCCATAGTCACTTCTGGAGGGTGGAGAAAGTGTCCTGTCGGTTCATAACAGAGAATTACTCCCCGCTAGAAGAAATAGCAGCTACACCTAGAAGAGAGGATGTGTCCGAAGAAAGTTGGATCGCGCTCTTCCAAAACCTTCAAGAAGGTGATATTGGGTGGAAGGTCCCGTGGTTGATTACCGACCAAATCCTTTATCGTTGTGGAAGCTTCGACTGGGTTCCCTTACTAGGAATTTGGGGCGCCACTGCATATGCCCCCTTGCTGGTCCTGAGACAATATAATTCAAGACAGTTCGTGCCAACAACATATGGGTTGGCTCAATGTGAGTTCTCATACGAAGGAGGGAGCTATAAGAAAAAGGTTAAAAAGATCTCTAGTGCATGGAATCAGATTCATAGAATGAAGAGACTATCCAGAGGCCCAATGACGACATCGGAATATAGAGAATGGAGGGCTAGGCGGATCAATGACAACATCCCTGAGCCAAATCCGGAGAATGTCCGGTCAAGAGAGGAACATTTGCGAGTAGTCCCATCAGAATTGGAGATTGTGAAACGAGATTTTGATAAGATGAGTGCAGAACTTGAAAGAAAAATAGAGAGGTTGGAAGAAGAGAAGATGCTCCTCAAGTTAGACGTGGATGGGCAAAAGTCAGAAACCGAGAAGTTAAGAAGAGAAAAGGAGAAAGTAGAGGAAGACCGAGATGACCTAAAAATGGAATATAAGAAAATGCGTTTGACAATAAAAAACGCTGGATTAAGAAAAACTCCAGAACAATGGCGACGCGAGATCCAAGAGGAAAAAGCCAAAGCTAGTAGCTGGGAGGAAAAGTTTCGGGAAATGCAAACACAAAATGATATTCTGAGAAAGGATGCGGCCGAAAGCCACAAAGAAAAGAAAGGGTTAAGAGCTAAGGTGGCCGAGCTTGGGCGATCCCTACATCACTACCAAAGTCGCAATTCGGAAGATGAACTGAAGTTGAGTCTGGACAAAATCGAAGAAATGAAGGGAAAGATTGAAGGACTAGAGACAACATTACATAGCTGCGAGCTTCGAATTGAACTTTTAGAGGCAAGAGAAAGGCAATGGAAGGAGGAACTTCACCTTTCCCACAAGCAAGTTAGAGATCGAGACTACTTCATAGGCGACGATAATTCAGATTCGGAAGTAGCGGATCACCCGCAAGCCACGCATCTCAAGTGAGATCGTAAGCATGAAATCTGAGCTACAAGGAGATCGTAACGGGAGCCGATTTCTCTACTTAGAAAAATTAAAACTTTAGGCTTGAAGGCCAAAGCATATTTGTAATCCGTTTTATGTAAAGGATCTTGCCTTCTAATAAAGTCTTCTAAAATGAAGTTGATCGAATCGATGCCTTCTTTTTATATTCATGCATTTGCATCGCATCACATTACATGCATTTAAGTTTATAAAAAGAAACTAATTGGTCAAACTTAACGGACAATAAGAGTGAAACTCGGAAAATTCGAACACCCATACGGCACGCGAGCTAAGTCTAAGAAAATGGATCAAAGATATGAGCAATTCTAAAAAGAAATGGCAGAAACACAAGAACAATTGACCCGGATCAAGCAGGATATGACGAACAAGGTGGCGGAGTCCGAGAAAAACTTGATGGCTCAAATGACCCAAATAACCCAACTCACCGAATGGACTTGTGGAGAAAGGAAAAGGCCCTTGGCTATTACAGGGAAGAAAACGAAGGCACTCCTTCAGGGTTCACCCCACCACACGCACCCGAAGGATACCTTCCAAGGCCACCTGTCACAATTAGGCCCCAACAAGGGCAAGATAATATCAGACCACCCGCGAATTTTCAAGCAGGTTCCGGATCCAACCTAGGAGATAACCCTGTTAACTTGGTTGTCCCTGATTTCGATATGATAGAGAAGGAAGAGACAAGAATTGAATCTTCAAACAGTTAGAGGACCGTTGTAAATGGTTGGAGGAGGAAGTCAAGGCTTTGAAAAACGCCAGCCATCGCCTGGGTGTTAAGGCAAAAGAGAGGAGTTTAGTCCCAGGTCTAATCCTCCCGCCAAAGTTCAAAACTCCGGAGTTTGAAAAATATAACGGGACTAGTTGCCCAGAAGCTCACATAACGATGTTCTATCGGAGGATGGCAGGATACGCTGAGAATGATCAACTGTTGATTCACTGCTTTCAAGACAGTCTAGTCGGATCGGTGGCCAAATGGTATAACCAGCTAACCCGTGCTCAAGTTAATTCATGGGAAGATTTGGCACAAGCTTTTACTAAGTAATATGGTCATGTGACGGACATAGCGCCAGATAGAATAACATTGCAAAACATAGAAAAGAAGCCAAATGAGGATTTCAGGCAGTACGCCCAGAGGTGGAGAGAAGTAGCTACACAAGTCCAACCACCCCTCTCGGAGAAAGAAACCGTTAAGCTATTTATCAGTACACTGAGGGCCCCGTTTATCACCCACATGGTGGGGAGCACAACTCAAAGCTTCACAGATATAGTCCTGGCGGGGGAGATGATTGAAAACGCCATAAGAGGTGGAAGGATCGAAGCAGGTGAGGTTACTAGGAGATCCATCCCTAGGAAAAAGGATAATGAAGTGAACAACATGAGTACGTACAATAAAGGATACTCGAAAGCAGTTACCGTTAATTCACCAAAAGTCATGGCTGTCAAGCAGCAAGGGACGACAGTGCAAGAGCCAGGCCCAAGACCAAATTTCGAGAGGCCCCAGTTTACGCCAATTCCGATAACATACAGGGAGATGTATCGACGCCTGTTTGACGCGCATAGTGGCCCCGTATTATCTAACACCATTCACCCCCCATACCCCAAGTGGTACGACCCAAATGCCGAATGCGAATACCACGCAGAGTAACGGGACATTCAATAGAGAATTGCACCGCCTTCAAAAAGGTAGTCAAAAATTTATCAAGATGGGGATTATAGAGCTCGATGATCTACCGGTTCAAAGAACCCATTACCCAACCATGGGGATGGGGCGGTAAACATGATCGGAAAAAATAGAGCAAGAAAGATCAAAGAAGATGTCTCGGATGTGAAGACCCCACTAATAATCGTATGGGGGGAGATGATAAAAAGAGGGCTGATAAAGTCAAGTTTCGAAGGAAGGAGCGAAAAACCTGAAAATTACTGCGCGTTCCACGGAGCCGAAGGGCATAAGATCCAAGACTGCACAGAATTTAGACTATTGGTGCAAGGCTTCATGAACAATAAAGAATTAGAGTTCTATGAAGAAAGCTCAGAGGAAGGGGATATACATGCGACAGAAGGAGAATCGACCCGTCAAAAGGCTAAATTTCCAAAGATCATTATTTCCTGCCCGAGAAACCCAGAAAGTGGAGCTCAAACAATACCTAAGATTATAATCAGGAAGCCCGCATCCTTCCCTTATGAGGATGACAAGAAGGTACCGTGGAACTATAATTGTAACGTGACAGCACCTCGGGCAGAAAGTTCAAACAGCACAGTAAACGAAAACCAAAAGGAAGGGTTCCACACGCGAAGCGGAAGACGCTATGACCCAACAGGCGTCAGAATAAACACGGAAAAATCAAAGGCTATGGCAGTCGAACTAGAAGAAGAACCTAGTACCCTCGTTAATGTACCCGTTAGAGAGGAAGAGGCGAGAGAATTCTTGAAGTTCTTAAAGCATAGTGAGTACAGTGTGGAGGAGCAACTGCATAAGCAACCGGCTCGCATCTCGGTGCTAGCCTTACTGTTGAGTTCGGAGGTACATCGCAAGGCATTGATGAAAGTACTAAATGAGACTTACGTTACCAAAGATATATCTGTCAATAAGCTTGACCGATTAGTGGGCAACATAAGTGCTGATAACTTCATCTCCTTTAGCGACGATGAGATTCCATCTGGGGGCATGGGATCTACCAAGGCCCTGCATATAACTACTCATTGTAAGGGACCCATCCTACCTAGCGTGTTAATTGACAATGGGTCGGCCTTAAATGTCTTACCATTGTCAACTTTGAAAAGGTTGCCAATAGACAGTTCTCATATGAAGACATGCCAAAACATAGTGAGAGCGTTTGATGGCACCGAAAGAAGAGTGATGGGGAGGATAGACATACCATTACAAATCGGGCCGAACACATATGAAGTAGATTTTCTGGTGATGGATATCAATCCCTCATACACTTGCTTATTGGGAAGACCACGGATTCATTCAAAGTGAGGCGATACCTTCATCCTCTCCATCAAAAACTAAAGTTGGTGGCAAATGGTCGATTGGTCACTATCAATGCGAAAGAAGACATCATCGCAATGATTACCAATGACGCGCCATATGTAGAGAGCGGACGAGGAGGCCGTTGAATGCTCTTTTTCGATCTTTAGAGTTCGTTAATCGACATTTGTTCGTGAGGGCTAAAATTCCGGTACCAAGATATCCCGGACCACGAGGATGGGCTCGCAAATGATGATCGATGGGGGCTTTGCTAGGAAGGGGCTAGGCGGATGTCTCGTGGTGAAGTTCAAGTGCTACCTCGAGAAAGAAAAGAGAGACCGTTTTGGCACAGGTTTTAAACCAAATGCCAAATGAGAGGAGAAGGGAAATAGAGAAGAAACAGGAGAGAGAGAAGAGCACGATCGAATGGGGAAGAGGCCATGTGGGAACCAATGACATTCCTCATATATCCCAAACCTTCGTGTGCGGAGGAATAATTCACTTGAGAGAGGTCGTCAAATGGTGGTCCTCACGTCAAACGCCATAGATGAAGGAGAAAGCTGGACCAAGGAACCCGTCGGGCATTCGTCCTTATGAACTTGGGAGTATTTTGAACAATTGGATTGCAGAGGAATTGCACGTAATTTTTAGAAATTCCACGAGTAATGTTCGAGAACGCGCGTTTGTTGTTTTAAGCCTAAGAACAATAAATTCTCTTTTGTGAAACGGGCTAATGTTCAAGAATCTTTATTTGAATGAAATGCATTTTGGTTCATTATCAAAAATATTTCATGTTTCCTCTAGCTGAATTTCTTTTGTTTTCCTTCTTTCCTCATTCATTGCATAAATAATTGTCCCCAAATTCATTCTTCATGCATTTTGGCACCCATTACAGTCCCTAGATATCAATGATGTAAGCGGCGATATTACAGGACCTAGAGGCCCATTTTGAGCATGACATATGTTTAGAAGGATCTCAAGATTTTGAAGGTGACAAAGAATGTGACGTATCCCCGGATCTGTTGAGAATGGTACAAAGAAGAAAAGAAACAAATCCTTTCCCATGACGAGGAAGTAGAGAACATATCCTTAGAAGAAGGAAAGACGGTGAGAATCGGAGCACACATAATCTGAGGAAGCGAAACAAGGCACGTGCATACGATTCTTTGCAAGAATTCAAAGATGTCTTTGCGTGGTCATATCGAGGATATGCCGGGTTTGAGTCTTCGACATTGTAGTGCATCGTCTCCCCCTATAGGAAGAATGTAAGCCGGTCACGACAAAAGCTATGGAGGATGAGGCTCAGACGTAGTTTTGAAGATAAAAGAGGAAGTGAAGAAACAGGTTTGATCTTTGGTTTTCTACAGTGGTCAAATACTCGAGTGGGTGGCCAATATCGTTCTGTCCCCAAAAAGGATGGAAAGGTCCGGATGTGCGTAGACTATAGAGACCTAAATAAAGCCACCCCAAAAGATAATTTCCTTTGCCCCATATAGACACGTTAGTGGATAATCTGCGCGGTACTCGTGGTTCTCTTTTATGGATGGATTTTCCTGATATAATCGGATCGGGATGCACCACGAGGACATGGTGAAAACCACCTTCATAACATTATGGGGCACCTTCCATTTATAAAGTAATGCCATTCGGACTAAAGAATGCGGGGCGACATACCAAAGGGCCATGGTAACCTTATTCCACGACATGATGCACAAAGAGATCGAAGTGTACGTTGACGATATGATCGCTAAATCTCAAGCGAGAGAAGGAACACGTCGAAGTCCTCAAGAAATTGTTCCTAAGATTAAGGAAGTTCCAATTAAAGCTCAACCCAACCAAGTGTACTTTTGGAGTTAGGTCGTGAAAGCTATTTGGGTTTCGTGTAATCGGTGAGAAAGGGATCGAAGTGGACTCGAGATAAAGTCAAAGCCATACAAGATCTCGCCCCACCACGCACTCAAAAAGAAGTCCGAGGTTTTCTTGGAAGATTAAATTACATTGCTCGGTTCATTTCACGATTAACAGAAATGCGACCTATATTCGACTTCTCAAGAAACACAACCAAGGTGTATGGGACGAAGAATGCCGAGAGCTTTTGACAAGGTCAAACAATACTTGTCAACGGCCGGTGCTATCTCCACCAAATCCGAGATAGACCAATCGATCTTGTATCACGCTCGTGTTCGATAATTCCATGGGATGTGTACTTGGTTAACATGACGAGTCAGGAAGGAAAGAAAAGGCGATATACTATCTCAGCAAAAAATTCACCGAGTGTGAAATGAGATATTCGTCGATTGAAAAACTATGTTGCGCCTTGATATGGGCAACCCGAAGGTTAAGGCAGTATATGTTATACCATACGACCTGGTTAATTTCGAAGCTTGACCCGTTGAAATATATGATGGAGTCAACTGCTCTGAATGGGAGGATGGCAAGGTGGCAGATTTTGCTATCTGAATTTGACATAGTCTACGTAAATCAAAAGGCTATAAAAGGGAGCGCTATAGCAGAATTTCTGGCTAGCAGAGCCTCAGAAGATTATGAGCCTTTGAGCTTTGAATTCCCCAATGAAGAATTGATGTATGTGGCAAATGTTGAAGAAATACCATGGAAATTGAACTTTGATGGAGCATCTAATGCCGTGGGAAATGGAATTGGGGCAATCTTGGTGTCTCCTAGTGGTGATTATCATCCGTTCACATGTAGATTGGATTTCGATTGCACAAATAACATGGCAGAATATGAAGCTTGTATCATGGGAATTCGGGCAGCCATCGAGCGGAAGATCAGAGTGTTAGAAGTGTACGGAGATTCTGCACTAGTGGTTTACCAACTCAAAGGTGAATGGGAGACCCGAGACCCTAAACTAATTGAATATCGAAAGATAGTTTTGGGATTGATTGAGGAGTTCGATGACATCACTTTCAATTATCTCCAGCGTGATGAAAACCAGATGGCGGATGCCTTGGCAACTCTGGCTTCTATGAACAAGATAAGCCGGCCAGAAGATATGAAACCCATTCGTATGAGTATTCGCGAAGTCCCAGCTTATTGTTGTAATTTGGAAGAGGAGGAAAAAGATGATCGCCCTTGGTATCAGAATGTCTTGCGATACATAAAAAACCATGAGTACCGGAGCATGCAACGGAGAACGAAAAAGGGCGCTTCGGAGATTGGCCTCGATTATGTCTTAGATGGTGACATCCTATACAAAAAAGGAAAAGATCAAGTGCTGCTTAGGTGTGTAGATGCTGTCGAAGCCAAGCAAATCTTGGAGGAAGTCCATGAGGGCATTTGTGGGACACATGCTAATGGTTTCACAATGGCCAGACAGATTATGAGGTTCGGGTATTATTGGTCTACCATGGAAGGAGATTGCATCAAATATGCCAAGAAATGCCATAAATGTCGATTCTGGGAGATAAGATTCATATACCCCCGTCACCTTTACACGTGATGACATCCCCATGGCCCTTTTCCATGTGGGGCATGGATGTTATTGGACCAATCTCACCGAAGGCTTCCAACGGGCATCGATTTATCTTCGTAGTTATTGATTATTTCACCAAGTGGATAGAGGCTGCGTCTTATGCCAATGTCACAAAATCAGCAGTCAGTAAATTCCTAAAAAAGGAGATCATATGTCGTTATGGAATGCCCGAGAGGATCATATCCGACAACGCATTGAACTCGAACAACAAAGACTATATAGCGAGATGTTTGCGACCAATTCGGTATCAAACACCACAACTCGTCTCCCTACCGCCCAAAAATGAACGGTGCGGTGGAAGCAGCCAATAAAAATATCAAGAAGATAATAGGGAAGATGACCGAGACTTATAAAGATTGGCATGAGAAACTACCATTTGCGCTCTACGCTTACCGAACGTCGGTCAGAACCTCTACTGGGGCAACACCTTTCTCGTTAGTTTATGGGATGGAAGCAGTCCTACCCATCGAAGTGGAAATACCTTCTCTTCGGGTTTTGTCAGAAATAAAACTGGATGAAGCTGAATGGATCCAGGCTCGATACGATCAGCTGAACTTAATCGAAGAGAAGAGGCTGAGGGCTATCCGTCATGGTCAAATGTACCAAAAACGAATGATGCGAGCCTATGATAAAAAAATTCGCCCAAGAGAGTTTAAAGAAGGAGATCTTGTGCTAAAAAAGATCCTTCCCATACAAAAGGACTTCAGGGGAAAATGGATGCCGAATTGGGAGGGACCATATGTGGTAAAAGAAGCTTTCACTGGAGGTGCATTAATTCTGGCTGAAATGGATGGAAAAGTCTTGCCTAATCCAGTGAACTCAGATTCAGTCAAGAAATACTACGCTTAGAGACCAAGGTGAAAACCCGCAAAGGGCGCTTTGGGTCAAAAAAAAAAAAAAAAAAAAAGTACGCATGATTCAAATGACCTTGCGACACGAATTGACAAGAAGTGAAGTTGGGGGCATCAGCAAAATCCTTTGAGTCATCTAACACATGCTAAAGCTCAAAATAGTCTTCATGAAGTTTGTATGTAGAAGCCTAATCAACGATATCAGGACGCTTGACCTTTGTTATCTTTGACATTTTTCGAGACCTGCTCTCTGACAGTTTTCTTGTATTCTCGGACAATTAATTCGACTTTCTTTCGAAATCAATTTATTGCCACATGTTGCATTTAAATAATGAGCGCTTGAACTAATAATTTCACAAAAGAAGTTCCATACATTACTTTGGAAATTTCTGAATAAAACAGGAAACCAAAATAGGACAGTTGTTCAAAATCCCCCAAGCAGGTGACAGGACCGAATGCTTTGAGCGGTTCAGCAATTGTGAGTAAAACATATCTTTTTGGATCATTTAGGGGGTGACTTGATTACGACTTACAGCTCGCGAGCCCCAAGATTACCATAAAAGCCAAGTGTTCAAGAGAATGATATTTCGAGATAAATAAGTGATAACGCCTTTAAAAGAAACCAAACTCATAACATGTTTGCATCGTAGCCCGCCTAAGTAGGAGCATCTGACTCACCATTGAGCATAAGCATGCATCCATTCTACAGGAGGGCAGTGTAGTAAGGTGATGCAAGACAGAAGATCTGGCATTCCTGAGCTTTGCGAAAGTAGATTGAAGACAAGAGATTTGGCATTCCCGAGCTTTGCGGAAGCAAATCGAAGCGAAAGATCTGGCATTCCTGAGCTTTGCAGGAAGCAGATTGAAGACGAAAGATCTGGCATTCCTGAGCTTTGCAGGAAGCAGATTGAAGACGAAAGATCTGGCATTCCTGAGCTTTGCAGGAAGCAGATTGAAGACGAAAGATCTGGCATTCCTGAGCTTTGCGAGAAGCGATTGAAGACGAAAAGATCGGCATTCCCGAGCTTTGCGAGAAGTAGATTGAAGACAAGAGATTTGGCATTCCTGAGCTTTGCAGGAAGCAAATCAAAAGCAGAAGATCTGGCATTCCTGAGCTTTGCAGGAAGCAGATTGAAGACAACCGTCGGCATTCCCGAGCTTTGCGAGAAGCGATTGAAGACAAAAATCTGCTCTCCTAAGCTTTACAGGAGGCGATTGAAGACAAGAAGATTTGGCATTCTTGAGCTTTGCGGAAGCGGTCGAAGATACCAAGTCCAGCGTACCCAATGCTTCAGAAGCAGAAAACAGCAAAGAGTTACAGTGAAGTTTGAAGCAGATTGAGGCCAGTGTCATTTTTCAAGGTCGCGGTGAAGAGAATTAAGGGAACCACGGATCCAAAACGAGGCTACTAAAAAGTTAAGACTCAATGGGCCCCGACAAATTTGGGCTTTCTTTATGTCTTTGCTCTATTCTCGTTACACGACAATGAGCAAAAAGGGGCAGCTGTAATAGCCAAATTTCGTCCGGGCCTATTGAACCGAGCCCATCAAATATTAAACCAATTAAACAAAAAAACCCAATGAAAAATAAAAGCAAGATAGTCCCTTTACAAGCCAAAACCCAAACCCGCAAAAAGCCCAAAATTTAAAAACAGCCCAAAATGTTTGAGAGCATTTAGGGTTTTGAAACCCTAAAACGATTCAGCGCCGCAAGCTCCCATGTGCCAGCCACCACCCCCGCGTGCTCCAACTTCCACGCGCATCGCTACCGTTGTCTGCCACCACCACTAGTGCCGGTCACACCTTCTCCACTACCACAGGCGCCCCATAACCTGCAAGAAAAGAGACAACAAGCAACCACGAGCAGAAGACAAATAAAAAAAAACTATTGTGTATTTTATTCTCAACTAGTTCTTCAGATTCGGCTATAAAAACCGAACGAAAACCATGTACGAAGGACCCCTTTTTTGGTTTTTTTCAACATCAATCAACAGAATACAAAAGTATTTTTAACCAAGAAAACAATTGCAAACGTCTATAAACAGAGACCAATACAAGTTTACAACAGCTGAATCAAAGAAGATCGACAAACAGAGTTTGAAGGTTTATTTTTTTTTTATTTTTTTTATTTCGGAACCATATACGTTAACCCATTTTTACTTATTATTATATTTAAAAAACACATATACATATATATTATATATAAAAAAAAACTCACCTTTTGGTGAATTCCGGCCACCGCGTGCGGTGGCCGGCGACGGTGTCTACGGCGGCCGAAAATCGTCCCCCATGCACACCTGCAGAGAGAGAGGAGAGGCTTAGAATTTTTTTTGAAGAACAGGCTACAAATGATTTTTTTTCAAGATTTTGGCCCTTTTATAACCCATCAAAACGACGTCGTTTTGAGGCCAGCCATTAATGCCCAAAACGACGTCGTCTCACCTCCGACCCGCGCATGGACAACCCGACCCGACAGGATCCGCGTGTTTTTCTTTATGGAGGGGCTAATTGCACATTTAGCCCCTCCCCCTTTTTTAGCTTCACAATCAGTTTTTATTATTCGTGACTTTACCCCAAAAATTCGTTTTTGCTTCAATTTAGTCTACATGCGAACGCCACCGTTTTAGTCAATCGGTTTATTTTCAATTTAGGTCCCTTGAACTCACGCGCGCGTCACGATTTAGCCCTTTTCATCTTTATTTTATTCCAAATCAACCCCAAAATCATATTTTTAATCCAATTCGATCCTTTTTAGTATTTTAAAATTATTATTATTATTTACTCATTTAGTATTATTATTATTATTATTATTATTATTATTATTATTATTATATTAGTATATTGTACATAATGCGTCACTATCATTATTATTTTCTTTTACTTTACCCTTTTTTTTTTTTACCTTTTACTATACTATTATCATTATTGCTATTATTACTATACTCATAGTATTATTATATGGTACATATTTATTATTATACTGTTATATTTTTATTACTATTATATTTATATTAGTATATTATATATATTTCATATCCTTATTATTATTATTATTACATTTACTATTATTATTATTTTAGTATTATTACTATGGTTCTATTATTATATTGTGCATATTTTGGCATTATTATTACTTTACTATTATTACTGCATTATTATTATATATATTTTACATCACTATCATTTATTACTATATTATTATTGTTTATTATTACTATTATTATTATTATTATTATTAGTCGCATGTATATACTTACTATTATTATTATCACTATACTACTACTTTATTATTTTATTATTCTTCCTATATTACTATTATAGTACTATCGCTCGTATATACACATTACTATTACCATTATCACCATTGTTATTATTATTATTTTATTCTCCTGTCTGCTTGCGAAACTACTATATCACTTATTATTCTCTCGTTATTTGTTTGTTATCCCTCTTAGCATATCGGTTTTATCCAATACAAAATTGATTTCTTTCGTAAAGGCAACCTTTCGTATTTGGAAATTCGGAAAAATCGTGCCTTAACTTACTAGGTTTCGATTTTTCTCGTTTAACCTAAATAGCGAAACATCTTTTAAAATAAAAAGTTTTTTTTAAATAAAAATAAAAGCTTATTTTCGATAATTCGACATGTCGTGTCCTAACTTACTGGATGTGGCATTCCGTTATTTCGAGATAAGATTTTCTAAACGAGGCAATATTCATCTTGGATTCGAGGATTTTTAAAGGAGATCATATTTTTTAAAATCTATTTTCCAATCTTTAACTTTTGACATAAGGACATTAATTGATCAATTTGGTACCAATTTTGGGCGTGACGAGGGTGCTAACCCTTCCTCGCACGTAACCGACTCCCGAACCTATTTTCTCAAATTTCCGTAGACCAAAAGCATTGTTTTAGTAAATCAAAATGTTTTGTTAAAACAAAGGTGGTCCGATCACACCTAAAAGATCGGTGGCGACTCCCATTTTTATTTTAAAAACCCAAGTCTGATTCTCGCCCTTTCAAAAAAGGGATGGTTTCGACAACCCCTAACCCACATCCGTCGCCGGAATAAGGTTACAGGATGTTACCGGATTTTACAGAAAAATTATAGATAATTCCACTATTTACTTATGTTCATGTCAAAGCTGTCTACTTAAGTTGTAGTCACTAAATTATTTATATCTAGAGCTACAGAACTCTAAATTAAGATCTTCTTAATGTTTTTGAAACTAGACTCAAATATCTTTCTACCATAAAAATTTCAAAATTTATAATTTAGCCAATAATTACAGTAAAATCTTCAAATTTATCCCTGTTCTGTTGTTTGACAGCTTCGACCTTTCTTCACTAAAAATTAATTATCTCTTAGCACGAGATTTGGATGATATTTCCGTTTGTTTCTATTGAAAATAGACTCATTAATAATTTAAACATATAAATTTAAACCTCTAATTATTTTTTTAAAATTTTTGATGATTTTCCAAAGTCAGAACAGGGGAACCCAAAATCATTCTGACATTGTCTCACAAAATTTATTATATCTCATAATTTACAATTCCGTTGCTTACATCGTTTCTTCTATGAAAAACTATACTCAATAAAATTTAATTTAATGTTTTATTACAACTCTAATTCAATTTTCGCAATTTTTGGTGATTTTTCAAATTTGAACCATTGTTGCTGTTCAGAAACTATTTTAATGCTAACTTTTACTCTTTCATGATTCTTTGTATTAACTTTTATTTAGACATACATAAACATTATACTTTAAGGCACCTGTTTTGCATATTCGACTACTATTTTACCTCTCCTCATTCAATCACATCAACATTATAAGGCAAATCATGCAAATACCACAATACCAAAACGCCAACCAAATAAATGGCTAATATCTACATAACACCTATAGACTAACATTTAATCAAAATAACCTATACTTGCCATTATAACCAAAATCAAGTCATCCATAATTACCGATAGAACCAATGGATAGTGTGATAAGGCTCCGATAAGCTTCCAACCCGTTTGAGCTTCCGATAATCTGTAAGATAGATAAATAAAACAAACATGTAAGCAATGAATGCCTAGTAAGCTCGTATAATCTTTTTAATCATACTAATTTATTTCAATTATAAAACTTTACATATTAAAAATAACTCATTATTGTTACTGTAATACTTATAAACTATTCTCACTAATTCACAAGGTGAACTAATCCATAGTATCACTCATAGACATATACCCTCAAGCTTAGTAAAATTTTATATAACTTTAATTCTTCTACACTTATTTCAAATGCATGTCATTCAGCCATAGTTACAAGTTAGTGCCTTTAACCAAGCCTTTTTCATATTAGACACATAATAAGTCATTTCGTAAGAAATTTCATAATTTAAGCTTTGCCATTCTTTCATGAGCACTAACTTACTTTCACTTAAATACTTACCTTTTCAGTGCTTCAAATAAATAAATATACTACTATTCAATCAATAGCTTGGCACTTGCCTAGTCATCAAGCAACAACAATAGTTAGCGTACTTACACATCTTACATATAAATTCAATATTGATAAACTTATTTTCTCGACATATCACACTTGGGTTTAATACTCATCATCATATACATAATCTTCTTATATCAACATATTGAAGTTAAACACATATTTATATGTCACTTTTCAATATATATTAAATAAATATCATTCCCATGTCACATTTCAATATATATATCAAGTAAATATCATTTTCCAAGACATTTTTCAATATATATCAATTATATATCAATACCGAGTATTTTAGATATAATTTCATAAATATACCATTCATAACACTTTTAATTCTCATATCATACTATTTCAATCTCATAATTGCTATTCAATAGCTTTTCTCATTAGGATGCATAATTTAATTTCAATATCAATATCCATTTCATGAATCCATGATTCATGCAATTTCATGCATTTCAATTGCATATTTCATTTCGTTGTCCATTCCAATCCATATTCAATGTCACTCAATATCAATCAATTGGCTAAATCATTTGTTTACGTCTATTGACCTAATTCGGACTCGGATGGATACACGGATCCAACCAAAACACACCAGTACGGTACTTAGTGCCTCATCGGATAGTTCGAAGCAATAAGTTGACACCCAGTGTCTCATCGGCCATGCCGAAATAAGTTGGTACCCAGCACCTCATCGAATCTATCCAAAGTAATATAATGGCACCCAGTGTCTCATCGACTTGAAGTTGAAGTAACCCTGAACACTTCTAATCCTATGGCATGCCAACTATATCTGACTTAGCCCGACTAGTTAATATGGTTTCAAAATCACTTTTCAATTTCCAATCAATACACATTGCAATTAATCAAATATATTCATAATTCAATACAATTCAATTCATTTTTCAATAACAATCAATATTTATTTCAATTCAGTCAGTCAATATAATCAATATATATATCAACTCAATCAATATAATTTCAATAAATTCATCACTTATTAAATCTATCTGTTTCAATATATCCAATATATCACTATTCCACATACATTCAATTCAATAACAATCAATATTCCTTGTACCGTTATTCTTATCAATTTCGTATGTATTTATTTCGTTAACCATTCATATTTATAAATTTTCCATGTTTTTAACATATTATATAAATAAATACATAATATCATACATCAATTCAATATAAATATCAAATTTCGATCATATGAACTTACCTGGGCCTATTTGTAGAATTTGTAGAAATTTGGGGACTAGTCTGTTAATTTCTCTTTTCCCCGTTTATCTTCGGTTTCTTGATCTATAATATAAAATTACTCATTCATTAGCATCTATTCTATTTCTAATTCACCTTACAATTTATACCCTTCAATTTTCAAAATTACAATTTTACCCCAATTTTTTTTCAATTTTTACAATTTAGTCCCTATGCAATTATCCTATCAATTGAGCTAATTTTCCTTAATTGAAAATTTACCTAATTATTTTAGGCTACTATACAGCCATTAATATTCAGAATTTTAATATCAAACCCTAATTTCTTAACTTTTTCACAATTAGGTCCTAAAATTAATTTCTATTGAAATTACTTGATAAAATCATAATATAACAAAATTAAAACTTCAATTCCATGTTAATTCATCATAAACATCCAGCACTCATCAATGGTAACTTCCAAGATTACCCATAAAATCAAAAACTAATGAATTAGATAGTTGGACCTAATTGCAAAAGTTTTAAAAACACAAAAATTACAAGAAAAGAGCAAGAAATAAACTCACATGGTGCCAAAAATATGAGAAACCAGCTTCTTGGAGACTTCCCATGGCGTTCTGCTGAAAAAAATGAAGAAAATATCTAGATTTCTCATGAAAATTGAATTTTAACTATTAATTTTACTTGTTTTCCAATTTTGCCCCTTGTTCACATTGTTTCCTTGCTTATTTTCTTTGCCCATACTGCCCAGCCCATATATTTTGGGTCTAATTTCCTTTTAAATCCTTCCTTATTAGACACTTAAGCTATTTAGTCACTCTAACAAGTTTTTGCACCTTTTACAATTTAGTCCTTTTTAATTAATTAACTATCAAAACGTTAAAAATTTCTAATGAAACTTTAATAATAACTCAATGACACTCCATAAATATTTATATAAATATTTATAAAAATATTTATGGCTCGGTTTATAAATTCGAGATCTCGATACCTCGTTTTCGACCCAATTTACCTAATAAATTCTTTTAAATCACAAAATTCACTAATTCAAAAATACTTCTAAAATCACACTTGACTAATATATTAATTTATTAAAATTTTGAACTCACTTGTCTGATTTAGTGATCCCGAATCAATGTTTCTGACACCACTGAAAATCAGGCTGTTACATTGTTTGTGTAGTGTTGGCATGCGGTCTAACTTAAATAAACTCTAATTGTGTGTTTGTTGGTTAGAGTTGGGTCTCTTTCATTCTTAATACTATTAATAGATTAAATCCTAAACGATCGTTATAAGATTGTTTGTTAATAAGGAAATTAATTAATGACGATTGTCTTGGTTACCGAGAATATAATAAGAGAGATTACGTTGCTAGGTGATTGTCGATAACTATAAACAATTTATTAAAAAACATTGAAAATTATCTTTGTATTAATAACTAAACCTATGAATAAAACAAAGATTTTGCTTTTAATAGAGTTTTATCATATTGATTTTTTCTCAACTTTTAATTATCGCTTTTTACTAAGTTTTAAATTTAGTCTTCTTCAAATCTTAGTTTTAATTTTAAGTTTAAAAACAAAAAAAAAAAACAAAACAAAACAAAATTATCGTAAGTGCTCTAGATATCTGATGCATGAACTTCTCCATGTTTCTTCATCCTGAATCTTTTTCGAGCAAGATTTTTTTGTGTAGAAGATTCTTGAGCTTCAGAGTCCGCTTCAATACTATAATCTCGTCATTTGACTCCTTGTTCAAACCATTCCTGCTTTTCTGGACCAAATTTGTTTCCTTAGGATGCCCTTTCGGGTTTTCATCCTAAGCCTTCTCTGTTTATCAGGGCGCCTTTTAATTCTCTCTCTCTTTTTTTTTTAAGGCATAATATTTCTTCACGGCATCTGAGTTCACCGGATTTGGTAACTCCTTCCCATCCATTTCAATGAGAATCAAAGCTCCACCTGGGAAAGCTCTCTTTACAACGTATGGTCCTTCCCAATTCGGTGCCCACTTTCCTCGAAAGTCTTTTTGTATCGGGAGAATCTTTCTCAGGACGAGTTCTCCTTCGCGAAATTCTCTTGGACGCACCTTCCTGTCATGGGCGGCGATCATTCTTTTCTGGTACATTTGTCCGTGACAAATTGCTTTCAAGCGTTTTTCTTCAATTAGGTTCAATTGGTCATATCGAGCTCGAACCCATTCCGATTCTTCTAATTTTGACTCCATTAAGACCCGTAAAGAGGGGATCTCAACTTCGATGGGCAGCACAGCCTCCATTCCATAAACCAGAGAGAAGGGAGTTGCCCCCGTAGAGGTCCGCACACATGTGCGATATGCATACAAAGCAAATGGTAGTTTCTCGTGCCAGTCTTTATACGTCTCGGTCATTTTCCCAATAATCCTCTTGATATTTTTGTTAGCGAGCTTCTCTTCGCTCCGCTTCATCTTTGGGCGATAGGGTGAGGAGTTATGATGCTTTATTTGAAATTGCTCGCACACTTCCTTCATCATCTTATTGTTCAGGTTCAAGGCGTTGTCTAAGATGATTCTCTCAGGTAAACCGTATCGACATATGATCTCTTTTTTTAAGAACCTGCATACTGCTGTCCTTGTCACATTAGCAAATGAAGCCGCTTCTATCCATTTTGTGAAGTAATCTATGACCACAAAAATGAATCGATGTCCATTAGAAGCTTTTGGGGAAATTGGCCCTATAACATCCATGCCCCACATAGAAAAGGGCCACGGAGAAGTCATGACATGAAGGGGTGAAGGTGCTGCGTGAATTTTATCGCCATAAACTTGACATTTATGACACTTTCGTGCGTAACTAATGCAATCGCTTTCCATTGTCAACCAGTAATAACCGAGCCTCATAATCTGTCTGGCCATAGTGAAGCCATTGGCGTGCGTTCCACAAACTCCTTCATGGACCTCTTCGAGTATCTTTTTGGCTTCAACAGTATCCACACATCTCAAGAGCATTTGATCTTTCCCCTTTTGTATAGGATGTCCCTATCGAGAACAAATCCTGCTGCCAATTTTCTGATCGTTCTTTTGTCGTTCTCATTTGCTTGCTCGGGATATCTTTGATTCTTGACGTATTCTAAAATATCATGGAACCATGGTTGTCCATCTGCCTCGTTTTCAATGCTAAAACAATGCGCAGGGGTCTCATATATGCTCATCTGGAGAGGCATTATTTCTGTTTCTCGGTTTGCTTTGAACATTGAAGCCAAGGTGGCCAGGGCGTCAGCCAATTGGTTTTCTTCCCGTGGGAGATAACTAAAAGTCACTTCTTCGAATTCTTCAACCAATTCCGCAACAAGATCGCGATATTTGACCAACTTTGAGTCTCTTACTTCCCAATCTCCACGGATTTGGTAAATTACCAATGCTGAATCCCCGGAGACTGCTAAGACCTTGATGTTCTGCTCAATAGCTGCGCGAAGTCCCATGATGCAAGCCTCATATTCCGCTATATTGTTGGTATAGAAGAAATTTAATCTGGCAGTAAAGGGGTAATGATCCCCTTCTGGTGACACTAAGACTGCTCCAATCCCATGCCCCAATGCATTTGACGCGCCATCAAAACTCATTTTCCATGACTTCTCTTTCGACGATTCACATTCTTTTTCCATAACGCATATCAAGTCTTCGTCTGGGAAGTCAAATCTCAACGGCTCGTATTCCTCTGTCGTTCAAGTTGCTAAGAAATCAGCTATTGCGCTCCCTTTAATCGATTTCTGGCTCACGTACACGACGTCATACTCCGATAGTAGGATCTGCCATCGTGCCATTCTTCCTGAGAGTGCAGGCGATTCCATCATGTATTTAATTGGGTCCAGCTTTGAAATCAACCACATCGTATGATACAGCACATATTGTCTAAGTCTCCGAGTTGCCCAGACCAGAACACAACAGAATTTTTCGATTGACAGATATCTTGCTTCATACTCCGTGAATTTTTTACTGAGATAATAGATCGCCTATTCCCTTTTTCCAGACTCATCGTGTTGCCCCAGGACACAACCCATTGAGTTTTCGAACACAGTCAGATATAGTATTAGCGGTCTTCCAGGGGTCGGTAGCATTAGCACCGGGGGACTAGACAAATAGCGCTTTATCTTGTCAAAAGCCTCTTGACATTCCTCGTTCCATTCTCCAGGATTATGTTTTCGAAGGAGTCGAAAAATCGGATCACACCGCTTGGTGAGTTGAGTAATAAATCGAGCGATGTAGTTCAGCCTTCCTAGAAATCCTCTGACTTCCTTTTGTGTGCGCGGGGGCGGTAGTTCTTGTATGGCCTTTATCTTATCCGGATCAACCTCGATACCTTTCTCGTTAATGATGAACCCCAGTAATTTTCCAAAGGTAGCCCCGAAGGTACATTTGGCTGGGTTAAGCTTTAGTTGGAATTTTCTTAGTCTTTCAAACAACTTCCTGAGGTTCTCCACGTGCTCTCTTTCTTCTCGAGATTTGGTGATCATATCATCAACATAAACTTCTATTTCCTTGTGCATCATGTCATGAAACAATATTACCATGGCTCTCTGGTATGTTGCCCCGGTATTCTTTAGTCCGAATGGCATTACCTTATAGCAGAATGTTCCCCACATTGTCGTGAATGTAGTTTTCTCCACATCCTCGGGAGCCACCTTGATTTGATTGTAGCCCGAAAATCCATCCATGAAGGAGAAAAATGAATGCTTTGCCGTGTTATCTACCAATGTATTGATGTGTGGCAATGGGAAATTATCTTTAGGGCTTGCTCGATTTAAATCACGGTAATCCATGCACATTCGTACTTTGCCATCTTTCTTCGGTACTGGGACTATATTAGCCACCCATTCGGGATATCTAGATATTTGCAGGAAGCCAGGATCAAATTGTTTCTTTACTTCTTCCTTTATCTTCAAGAGCATTTCAGGCCTCATCCATCTTAGCTTCTGTTGGATAAGCTTGTATTCTGGTTTCAATGGGAGCCTATGGACCACTACATCTTCATTCAAACCTGGCATATCTTGGTACGACCATGCGAACACGTCTTTGTATTCATCAAGCAAGGCGATTAGATCATGTTTGGTGCCCTCTGACATAGAGGTCCCAACTTTTACCTCTTGCCTTTTTTCTTCGTTTCCTAAATTCACTGTCTCGACAGATTCTCGATGGGGCAGAATCTATTTATCTTCTTATTTTACCATTCTTAGTAAGTCCGGGGAGGAGACATAATCTTCATCGTCTTTTTCAGCCTCGAATTCTCTCACACAAATGGCTTTCTCGAAGTCGATTTTAGGACTTGTAACAGGATTGTTCGCGTCGTTAATATCTGAGCACCTGAAAAGTAGATGAAGAAGAAACTATAGAGGGGCATCAAGGTACCGGATCCTATAAACGTGATATGATGATACGGGATATATAGGGACAGGTTATGAAAAGACCATGCCAAAATGCATCTTTATTCATGTTTCATTTAAAAGCTAAATAGACAACGTAAACTCTCACAACAGATTTCCCCTACAGCTTAGGGGCATACAAAGGTCAGTATTGAGCATTACTTTGGAGGAGCTTTAGAAATTACGAGGAGATCCACGGCAGTCCAGTTGTTCGGAGTGAATCCAGGGGGGCAAGGTCGTATCGCTAAAATATCTTCCACTGCGTTATTCCTTTTGTTAATGACATTTATGCTGAAGTCGTGTAGGCCCCTTTCTACCCATGACATCATGCTTTGTAGATCATCTCTTCCCGGGTATATGATTCCCGCCGATGTAAATGTTTTCGACAAAGGCGGATAAGTTATGGGCTCCCATTCCAATTCCCGACCTGAGGCTTTTGCAATCCTCCTTTCTTGCTCTTTCTGCAACTGTTTCCTTCTTTGCCACGCGTCGAGCTTGAATCCTAAACCCCATCGAGCCTTATGGTGTATTAGTTTTAGTGCTCTGGCCATTCCTTGCCGGTATTTTCCCAACCCCTTCCTCGCTCGGGCTCCTTTCCCCACAGTCAACTTGATTCCCATCTTGGTATTTCTTGACAACTTGGGCGTGGGGACTTTGCTTCCTTCAGCGATAAAAGTAGAATTGATGAATTCGAAGGAAAAGAAGGAACACTCTACTACGTCTTTGTTCACCTCGATGTAGGGTGCATCAGTAGAGATGGACGCAACGATGTCTTCCTCACCAGCGACCATGATCAAGCGATTATCTACGACAAACTTGATCTTTTGGTGGAGAGATGAAGGGACCGCCCCAGCTGAATGGATCCAAGGTCTCCCCAAGAGGCAATTATATGAAGGCGAGATATCCATGACCTGAAATTCTACGTCATATGTACACGGGCCCACGTCTAGAGGAATTTCAATCTTCCTCATGACCTCTCGTCTTGTCCCATTGAATGCTCTTACGGTAGAATGACAAGGCCGCAGATAGGACATATCAACTGGCATCCGGGAAAGCGTGGCTAATGGTATGACATTGAATGCGGATCTATTGTCGATGAGTACACTCGGTACTATGTAACCCTTGCAATAAGTCGTAATATGTAACGCTTTTACAGAGCCCCTTCCATTTGGTGGTATTTCATCATCGCTAAAGGAGATGAAATTGTCTGCATTTAAGTTGTTTGCCCACCTGTCAAGCTTTTCTAGGGATACATTGCTTTCTACGTAAGCTTGATTCAGCATTTTTAGTAAGGCGTTACGATGTGCCTCAGAGTTCAATAGCAGGGATAACACCGAGATTCTTGCCGGCTATTTGTTCAACTGTTCCACGATGTTATATTCGCTATGTTTGATGAACTTCAAGAATTCATGTGCCTCATCCTTACTCACGGGTCTTTTAGGTTCTTGGGCAGATTGTATTTCAACCTCAACTTCGGCTTCATGCATTGGCGCCTTTCCTTTTTGACTCGAGTCGACAACTTTCTTTTTTGGTTCGACCACCTTGGGAGAATAACATCTCCCGCTACGGGTGAAATGCCCCACCTCGCTAACATCACCAGTCGTAGCTTCGGGCATGGTAATGCTGACATCATATTTCCACGGCACCGTCTTGCTGTCCTTGTAAGGGAAGGGAGAAGGTATTTTGATTATCATTTTCGGTTTCACCTCTTCCTTCTTTACTTCGTAGTAGATTATCAAGGGTCGGTCAGCACTATAAGGAGGACCTGATGATTGGCTTTCGGAGGCATATACATCCTTTTCGTCAATCTCTTCCTTCTTGTCACAGATCTCAACCTCCTTATTGTTCATCATACCTTGAAGTAATTCTTTGAATTTCTCACAAGATTGGATATGATGCCCTTCTATGCCGTGAAAAACGCAAAAACTTTGACCTTCCATGCTTTCCTCCTTGAAACTTCTGCCGAGCAAACCCCTTTCAGTCATTATTTCCCACACTTTCCTCAAAGGTGTTTTTATCTCGGAGACACAACTTTTGGCTTGCCACCTATCTTCTTGTGTCACCACACTCACGTTCCCTACGGAATGGTTAGGGAGCGGATTTCCAGCCACATTACCGGTGCCGTCAAATCGTAAAATCCCCGCATCGATAAGACCTTGAACCCTCCTTTTAAAAGCTATACAATTGTCCGTAGAATGCCCTCGTTCCCAAAGATGATACATGCAATTAGCATTAGGGTCGTACCAACACTTTGGGTATGGAGGCTTCAACGGTGCCATGTAATGCAGGGATATTAGTTGCTTTTCCAACAATTTTGGGCACAGTTCCCCGTACGACACGGGAATAGGAGTGAATTGAGGTCTTTTCAGATTGGGTCTTGTTGGCCTCTGTTCATTTTTAGGCTGACTTTGAGAGGGAGTGGTATTTGGCGGGGATGTGGTGAATGGTCTTTGGTTATCGGTGGCATAGACGGGGTAAGGATGGGGTGTTTGATAGTAGAGGTTTTGAGGAGGAAAATAGAAATTTGGAGGTGGGCGGAATTGAGGTCGTGGTTGGATTGGGTACGGATTGGGAGCGTAGTGGTTCCCAGTCCCTACCATGTGGGTTTCAGGCTCTTTCTTCTTTACTGGCCTTTTAGAGCTTTCAGACCCTTCCATCCTTCCGTTCTTGATGCCGTTTTCGATGAGTTCCCCGGATATCACGACATCTGCGAAGTCTTTTGTAGTATTTCCCACTAACTTGTCATAAAACGGTGCCTTCAAAGTGTTAATAAAAAGGACCGTTATCTCATTTTTGGTCAATGGGGGTTCTACTTGAACCGAGACGTCCCTCCACCTTTGAGCATATTGCCTAAAGGTCTCTGATGGCTTCTTTTCCATCATCTGTAGCGTTAGTCGATCAGGTGCTATGTCAGAGACGTGCTTGTATTGCTCACAGAATGCTGTAGCTAAGTCATCCCATGATCGGATCCTCTTTCTGCCTAGCTGATTATACCACCGGAGGGCTGACCCGATCAAGCTCTCTTAGAATCAGTGTATCAACAACTTGTCTTCGTCTTCATGACCAGCCATTTTTCGACAAAACATGGTAAGATGCGCCTTTGGACACCTTGTCCCATCATATTTTTCGAAGTCTGGTGCCTTGAATTTTGGAGGTAAGACCAGACCGGGAACTAAACTAAGCTTTTTGGCGCTCATCACGGAAGAGACTCTAGTTCCCTCTATAGCCCTGAGTCTTTCTTCCAGATCCTTATATTTGTCCTGAGCATCCTGATCTTTCATTCTTAACTTAGCTAGTTCTATAGGATCATCCAAATCTAGAACGATAGGGTCAGCAGGGTTAGCTCCATGGTTTGATGCGAATACTCCTTGCCCCAGATGGGCAGGTGGTGGCACAAGTGGTCGTTCTAGGCCTGTAAATTCCTTTTGAGGCCAACCTCCATGAGGTGGAGTGTATCCTGGGGGATGGTCTTTGCTTTCTTCCCCGGTGCTGGCGATAGGGTCCTTTCCTTTGTTTGTTATCCCATTCATCATCAAAGTTATTTGGGCCATCATATTCCGTTGAGCCTCTATCATCTGGTCTTTCATTTCTTGCTGAAACTTCGTCATCTGCTCTTGCATCTCTTTCTGAAATTGTTCGATTCTTTGGTCCATCGCTTTTGCCTTACGACGAGTGTTGTAGTAATGTATGATAGGTTGGTTTTCGCGCCTTCGTGGTAACTTCACACGATTTTAACCAATTAGGCTCCTTTTTGATGCAAATGATGTGATGTATGCCAATGGATGAAATGCAATGCAAATGCGTGGAATGAATGCAAGAAGAAAAAGGTGTTGATTTGATTTAATCCCATTAGATAAACTTTACTAGAAAACGAATTTCCTTTCATAAAACGGACGATTACATATACGACTTTGCCCAAATGCCTAAATCCTTAACTTTCCTAAGAAGCCAAGCTAAACTTTGGCCTTGCTTTGATCCTGACTCGTACATCAGACTTAACGCATCAGCCCGAACCGCTAAGGTTTGTAAATGATCGGCCACCTCTCGGATTTGAGCCACAGCTTCGCCCATTACATAGTCTCTGTTTCTGATCTGTTCTTGGGAATGGTGGAGCTGCTCCTTCCAATGTTTATTGTTTGCTTCAAGGAGCTCCACTCGGTTTTTGCTATCTTGTAATGCAGTCTCGAGCTCTCCTATCTTTCCTCTCATCTTCTCGACTTTGTTCTGACTGGCTCTTAATTCGACTACTGAGTTACGACTACGGTGCAGACGCAATGATTTTTCTAATTCTACTACTTGGGCGCACAACCTCTCCTTTTCGCTTTGGCTTTCTAACAAGTTCTTTCTCAAAGCGTCCTCTCGTACTCGAGCCTCTTGGAATTTCCTCTCCCACTGATCGGTCTTGGATTTTGCTTCTTTAATTTCTTGCCGTCATTGCTCTGACGTCTTATCTAGGCCAGCAGTTCTGATAGACATGCGCAGCTTCTTGTAGTCCGTCTTTAAGCTATCCAAATCCTCTTCGACCTTGTTCTTTCCTTTTTTAAGTTTCTCAGCCTCGAACTTATGGATGTCAACATCTAATCCCAAATGTATCTTTTCTTCTTCTAGCTGCTCTATCCTCTTACCCAATTCCCGGCTCTTTCTCTCGAAATCTTGCTTGATAATCTCTAATTCAGTCAGGATTACTTGCAGCTGTTCTTCTATTGGTCGAGTATTTTCTTGGATTGGCCTTGGGACATTATCATTGATTCTTTTGGCCTACCATTGATCGTACTCGGGGGTCGCCATGGGCCCTATGGTGAGTCTCTTCATTTTCCGGGTTTGGGTCCATGCATCCGATATTTCGCGAACTCTCTTCTTATAGTTGTCATCTTTGTACGAAAATTCACATTTGGCTAATCCATGTGTCGCAGGTATGAACTGCCTCAATTGATACTGCCTCATAACTAGTAACGGAGCATACCCGATAGCTCCCCATATTCCGAGTAAAGGAACCCAGTCGAACTTTCCACAACGATACAAGATCTCATCAGTGATCATCCATGGAGCCTTCCATTCTACATTTTTGACTTGCAGATTTTGGAGAATCGCCATCCATTTCTCTCCCGATAGGTCGTCCCGCTGTATACTTTGCTAATTCCTCTAGAGGAGAGTAGTTCTCGAAGAAGACTTTGTATGAGGCCTTTTCTCTCTTCCAAAAATGGCAGTGAAACCAAGATAACAACAACTGTGCACAACCTACGAACCTCCCTTCGCCCGCTCTTCGACAAGCGTTCAGTGATCTGAAGGTTTCGGCTAAAATCATGGGGACAGTGTAACTCCCTTATCAAGTTTATCGAACAGGTCTGAAACCGCATCCTCTATATGCCCTAACGCCTTGGAAAAGATGACCAAACCATAGATGCTTAGAGCGAAGACGTCGACCCTCTTCTTCTTATCAGGATGTGCCCGGATCAAGTCCTTTAAGTGTTTCCAAGGAATGCACTTACAATCTCCCTTTTGCTCATTGCTCGCTCATTAGCCTTTTTGAGAATGCCGGTACGTTAGCGAATCTTGAATACGCCTTATCAGTTTGAAATCTTGGGCATCGAAACAAAGCTGTGTACTCCTCTATGGTAGGCACCAAATCCAACTCTCCAAAAGTGAAGCAATCAGAGGCGGGTTCCAAAACTGGGTAATAGCTCGGAGTAGGTACTCGTCTACCTTGATATCAAGCAGATAGGGCAGATCGCCGTAGTTACAGTAGAGTAGTTGTTTGTCCTCGTTTCCCCATGAGTTCCATATTTCCTTTAATTCTCGCAGTTCATTTTGAACCGCGCTGATACGGGTGAAATCCCATAACTCTGATTCATGCCCCACTGTCAGGCTATCCCCTTCTCTTTGTCAGTATTCTTTCTGACCACACCACGAACTACCGCATTATCCTCCACTCTATCGAGAAATCCCCTTTCCATGTTAAGCTTCTCTATTTAGTAACCGAATGTGGATCAACACCTTTTTATGATGAAATGCCATGCAATAAAAACAAAACATGACAGGTTAGTATCAAGTACACAAAAAGAAAACTTAGAATAAACAGGAAATGATCAAACTCCTAATCAAGGTAGCAACTAAGGTTTATACGGTTCTACCTACAACGGGCTTCTAGGTTTCTCTATATGTGGTTCGGTTCTAAAGCAAGGGTACCTAAACGAGCAGATTCCTCGATCCTCACCCATCATAGGCTCATACAGACCGAGTTCAGTTCAGGGGAATACATTTCCCTATGGCTGCACAGAGATAAAAATCTCACGAAGACATAAGTACGGATGTATTTCGAAAGCGATCCACTATCTTGCACGGAGGTAAAAACCTCACGAAAGAGTAGCTTCTCACTCCCACTTAAGGGTGTGACCGCAGTCATGCAATGCAATGCCAAAATATTTCACGAGACTCGACACTATATCACAAACGAATGCATCAAAGAGAAACATGATTTTTCAAAACATTTTTCCAACTTTTCAATCGAAGGGACAAAAATCAATCAATTTAAGGCCTGACTCTCAGAAGGTCCCCAGTGGAGTCGCCAAGCTGTCGTAACCATTTTTTGGCAAAAACGGGAATCGAACTTGGGGTGTTGAAAATAAAGAAAACGGGAGTCGCCACCGACCTTTATTAGGTGTGATCGGATCACCTTTGTTTTAATAAAACATTTGATTTACTAAAACAGTGTTTTTAGGTCCATGAATATTCGAGAAAATAGGTTCGGGAGTCGGTTACGTGCAAGGAAGGATTAGCACCCTCGCAACGCCCAAAATTGGTACCAAATTGATTAATTGATGTCCCAATGTCGAAAGTTTAAAAATTTAGAAACGAATTTAGAACTTTGGGTCTTTTTGGAAATGTTTGAGTCTTCTTAAAATTGAATATTAAGATCTCCTTGTTTCGAAAGTACCAAATATCACATCCAATACGTAGGACACGATAATTTCAATCCTCAAATCCAAGGTCGTCTCTTGATCCCTAAGACTCAATTAAAATAACAAAAGGTTATTCGATTATTTGGTCAAGCAAGAGAACCGAAACCCAACACATAGGGCACGGTCCCTCGAATTTCCAAACACGGAATATTGCCTTATTTTGAAAAATTTTTAGTTTTTAGGGTGAAATTGATGAAAAACTAGGTTATGTTTTAACGAAACGTTATTCAAAACGTGAATAGGGTCATGCGATGAATAATGATGATGTGACACGAATTTGGCATAACGACCACATAATACACGTAATATATATATGACATTGGAGTCAATAATGGTGGAATTAGTAACAATAATAGTGATAAAGTTAGTATGTACAAGTAATGATACAATAATGATAATAGTAATAATGCGAGATATGTACAATATAATAATATAATAATAGTAGTAATAGTAAATATATAATAAAATAATAATATAATAATAATAAAAATAATAATAATAATTAGTAATAATAATAATAATATGCAATGGTATAAAATATGTACAAAAATAATAAGTATAGCAATAATAATATACAATATATGTACAAAGTAATAATATAAATATAGTATAATAAAATAATAAAATAATAATAATAATAATAATAATAATAATTAGTAATATAATAATGATAATAATAATATGCGATGGTATAAAATATGTACAAAAATAATATAAGTATAGCAATAATAATATACAATATATGTACAAAGTAATAATATAAATATAGTAATAATAATACTAATGCACAACATATAAATAAATAATAATAATTTCGAAAATACTAAAAAGGGATCAGATTGCATCAAAAAGGATGATTTTGGGGACAATTCAAAATAAAATAAGGAGGGGAGGGCTTATTTGCAACGCGCGCAAAGAATGGGGGACCATCCAGGAAATTATCCCTACGACCTATGCGCTGCGTTTTGCACAGAACTAAATTGGAACAGGAGAAAATAGATTGGGGCAGATTTAAAAATAATGAAAACTTAATTAAAAAGGTGAAAATTGAGGAGGGACCAAAAGGGCAATTAGACCAATTGATGAAAACACGCAGATCCTGTCGGGTCGGGTAGTCTGTGCGCGGGTCGAAGCTTGAAACGGCGTCGTTTTGGGCCCCTCAAGACGACGCCGTTTCGGAGGCCTATTTAAGGCTAAAAATCTTGAAAAAAATTCATTTGGTCATCTGTTTTTAAAAAAGCTAATCTTTCTTCTTTCTTTTCTCTGCAGGTGCGTGTGGGGAGGGGAATTCCGACGAGAGGGACCACCGTGGCGTCGCCGTGCCGGCCACCGCACGCGGTGGCCGGAAATCGCCAAAGGTAGGTTTTTCTTCTTTTTTATTTTTTATTTTTTATACTTTAAATATATATATATTATGAATAAAAGGATCGAAACAAAAAATATTCAAAATATATTAAAAAGAAAAAAAAAAGAAAATAATACCTTCGAATATTCAAGATCAGACTCCCGTTTTTTTTTGTTTTAATCTTTGTTGTTCTCTTTTATGTTTTTTTGATTCCGTTTTTCACTTGTATTGATTGAAATTAGGGAAAAAAAAAGCCCCCTTTACAGTGTTTTCCTTTAGTTTTTATAACCCAAAATTGAAAGAGAAAGAAAGAAATAAAATAGAACATTCCCCATTTTCTGCCATAGTTGTCTGTTGCTTTGTCTTCTCTTGCAGATTATGGGGAGCCAGTGGAGCGGTTGTGCAGGATTTGCGCAAGTGGGGGTGGCAGACAAACGGTCGTGGGACAAAGTGTGGCATGGTGCTGGCGGCTCCTAGGGTTCCTGGAACCCTAGGTTTCTGAAAAAAAATTTATTTTTCTTTGGGCCATCTAGGCCACTTGTAATTGGGCTTATTGTTTTTTTTTTTAATTGGGTTTTGTGGGTTTGGTTTTAGTGCAATTTGTTTAGTTTTTGGGCTAGGTTTTTAGGTTTGTGGGATAGGACTGTTTTTATTGTTTTTTTTTGGCCTGGTATTGATTTTGTAATTAGGCTCCAGATTTGTTTGGTAAATGGATTGTAATTTTGGACATTTCTTTATTTGGTTAATTTCTGGCTGAATTTTGGGTTGTAAATGGGCCCATGGGCAAAATTGGTTATTACAAAAATCCCCTTTTATTTATGTTATTTGTTATAGTTAAAGAAATACAATTATTACCAACCTCTGTAGATTCAGACCTACTCAACATTAATTGCAAATTTTCATTTATTTGAGTAGGTTTTATTTTTATAAGTCTCAACATCCTATCAAATTTTGGCGTCGCTTGTAATACCCCGAAAATTTCTACAGTAAGATATTATTCTTGATATAGTAAAATAAGGAAATAAAGTGACAAAAAGGGAAAATTTTGAGTTATGACAACATTGAGAAGTATATTATGATATATTAATTCAAGAAAGGACTAAATTGCAAAATTGAGAAAAGTTTTGTTGCCTAAGCGTAAATACTCAAAACTTGAGGGGTTAAAGTGTAAATATGAAAAGTTGAAGGACTGATAGTGCAAATATTTTAATGGTGGAATGATCTAGAAACTAAGGAAAATGGATGAATTAGGACTAAATTGAATAGGTGAAGAATTACGAGGGACTAAATTGTAATTTTTACCGAATTAAATGATGACTCAAGGATGAAATTATAAAAGATTATAAAGGGCAAAATGGACAATTAGAAAGAGAGAGAAATCTAGAAGGTAATGATGATGTTGATGATATTTTAGATTAAAAAAATATTAGTTTATAAATATTTTGATTTTATTTTTAAATGATATTTTATTATTATTTTATTTAGTATATATATATAAGGAAATAAATATGAAGAATCATCATCTTCTTCCCATGCATCCAACGTATGAAGAGAAAGGAAGAAAAGAAAGTTTTGCTTTCTTTACAATTTAGTCCTTTTACCAAAAATTCACCATTTTCACTTAGAAATCAAAAGAATTTTCATAGCTACCAAGAGAGAAAATTATTAAGGAGAGATTCAAGAAATAGAAGTTGGAGGAGAGATAAAATCAAGTTAAAGGTTAAAATCAATAGGACAAGGTAAGAACATCAAGATTTCAATATATTTTTAAGTTTGATATTATTGAAAAAGCATGGAAATGATGTTAATGTAGAGTTTTTTTTTATAAGGTTCTATGTTCTTGATATGCTAGTGAAGGGTATAAGAGAAATTGATGGGAAATATTATAAAGAAAGGGAATAAGGGTGTTATAAACTTGGTAATCAACATTTTGCACTAAAACAGTTTTGGACAACAGTAGTAGTCTAACTTTAAAAAATCACCAAAAATTGTAGAAATTGAATTAGAGGTTGAATAAAATATGAAATTAATTTTATTGACTCTAGTTTTTCATAGAAGAAACGGTGTAAGCAATGGAATTGTAAATTATGAGATATAATAAATTTTGTGAGACAAGGTCAGAATGATTTCGGGTTCCCCTGTTCTGACTTTGGAAAATCATCAAAAATTATCAAAAATAATAATTAGGGGTTTAAATTTATATGTTTAAATTCTTAATGAGTATTTTTTTTCAAGAGAAACAAACAGGAACATCATCCAAATCCCGTACTAAGAGATAATTAATTTTTAGTAAAGAAAGGTCGAAGCTGTCAAACAACAGAACAGAGATAAATTTGAAGATTTTACTGTACTTATTGACTAAATTATAAATTTTTAAATTTTTATGGTAGAAATGTATTTGAATCTGGTTTCAAAAACATCAAGCGGATCTTAATTTGGAATTCTGTAGCTTAAGATATAAATAATTTAGTGACTATGACTCAAGTGGACAGCTTTGAATGAACATTTTAGTAAATAGTAGAATTATAGATAATGTTACTTATAAGCATGTTATATGCATTAAGGATGTGGAATGGAGAGGAGGAGGAAGAAAATATATGAATATTAAGCTAGCATGGGTTTATATTAAAAATGGCTAATTTATATGTTTTAGGCTCAGGTATTAAATTGAATAAAAGTAAAACTTTAGGGGGCAATTTTGTAAAAATGTAAAAAATGACCAAATTGAGGGAAATGAATTGTTTATTGTCTAACTTAATAAATTAAATGAAATTATTAATTTAGATTAAGATTGGGTGAAAAATAGAAAAATGGAAAATTACCAAAATGCCCCTAAATCTTGGTATTTCTGCAATTTAGCTAGGTAAGTTCGCGTAATTTAATTGAGCATGTAAATATGATAAATTGAATGTTGTATTGGATTAAATGTGGAATTTTAGTACGTGAATCTAGTATGAATGATATGAATGTAAGAAATGAACACATGCTTGGAAATATTTGAAAAGGTTAAAATTCCGTGTGAATATTGGATTTCGATGGATAAAGGTGATTTCCCAAATGGAATGAGGTCTTACATTTGTTGCAGAATGGATTTAGCTCGGACGAGTAAACCTATTGACCTCATTATTGAAAAGATTTAGCCCAGATGGGTAATCCTGATACAAGCCTCTCAAACATATGTTGCAATTAGGATTTAGCCTGGACTGGTAATCCTAATTGAGCCCTTTGAGCATATGTTAAAGTCTGGATTTAGCCTGGACTGGTAATCCAGATTAAGCTCTTCAGAGTATTTGTCGCAAAAAGGATTTAGCCTGGACTGGTAATCCTGATATATGATATGTGGCTCGAGAGTGTGCATTACAGACAAGATTTAGCCTGGACTGGTAATCCTACTGTATAATATATGGCTCGAGAGTGTGCCCTGGGAATAAATGCCCTAATGGGTACTCCTAAATATGAATTGACGTGTTATTGATTTGTACACTTTGCGTGTACTACTGGAGTATCCATCGAAATCTCAATAATTCAACGGATATAAACTCTCGAAATGAGAAATATAAGTTTAAATGAATTTATATCTTGAATATTCCAAAAATACATGAAAATGATGATACATGATATATAGAGGTATGAAATAATGCTATATGAACATGGAATTTTTTTGATGAATATGTTCATCTATGATTGTAGATTTGTACACCTTGAATGTACTACCCGTGTAATCATCGATACTTTAATTAATTTAATTGGTAAAATTCATATATGAAACAATATGAATACAAAATGAATTATTACCGTATATGTTTGAAATATATATAATGATTTTTACATGTTATATAGACACATGGTGTGGAAAGTATATGTACATGGAATTTGATTAATGTTAAGTTCGATATGAACTATTACCGAAATAAACATACGTAAAATACATGGAAATTATGGTACATGAAATATTGATATAATGAAATGAATTATATATGTTATTAAAGAATCAATAAGAGAATGATATGTATCATGACATGTACATATATGATTATCTTTGATATGTTGATACAAGGAAATTATGTAAGTTGAGACGAGTATTAAACTCAAATGTGACATGTCGAGAAAATAAGTATATCAATGTTGAATTTATATGAAATATGTGCAAAGTTGTTTGATGCTTAGACAAGTGTCAAGCTGTTGGTTGAATGGTAAAATGTTTATTTATATGATACATTGATTTGGTAAGTATTTAAGTGAAAATATGCTAATGCTCATGAAAGTACGGTAAGGTTAAATTATGCAATTTCTTATGAAATGACTTATCATGTGATCAATTTGAAAAAGGCTTTGGCTAAATGCACTAGCTTGTGGCCATGGTTGAATGATATGTTTATGACTTGAGTGTCATGCATATGAAATAAGTGTAGAAAGTAAAGAAATGCAAATAAAAATAAAGAAACTTGGAAGAGTTAAAGTTATATAAAATCCTACTAAGTTTGAGATAATATGTATAAGTGATACTGTGAAATTATTCACCTTGTGAATTGATATAACTTCATAGATATTGTGGAATCAATAATGGATTATTCTTAAAATGTATAAATTTTATATATGAAAAGAAGTATTATGATCAAAGATTATACGAGCTTACTAAGCATTCATTGCTTACGTTATTGTTTTCATTTACCTTACAGATTATCGGAAGCTCAAATGAGTTGGAAGCTTGTCGGAGTTATGTCACACTATCCATCGATTCTGTTGGTAATTTTGGATAATCTGATTTTGGTTATAATGGCATGTATAGGTTATTTTGATAAAATATTCACCTATATGTGTTTTGGTATTTTGGTATATGCACAGTTTGCTTTATAATGTTGATGTTCTAAAATGTTTGGTTAGTTTGCTGACGAGTTGGGCAAGAAATGAGGCTGAGAAAAATGGCCTATTTCATCCACACGGGCAGAGACATGGGCATTTGTCTCAGCCATGTGTGACACACGGCCAGATGACACAGCCGTGTGACTTCTGCAATATTGAAAAATTTAAAATATTTTTGAAAATTTTTTTGAGTTTTCGGTTTAGTCCCGATATATATTTTGGGCCTCGATGACTCACATAAGAGACATTATGATTAAATTTTATTGATTTCAGGTATGAATTTTATATGAAGTGAAATTTTTGTTATATGATCTGTAAATTCTAGTGTGTTACATCGCTGCTGGGGATCGATGTTGATAATTTTAATTTTCTCTTTTTATTTCTTATTTTTATTTTTAATTATAATTTTTATTTCTTTTTAGCACCCTTAACCTTTGATCATGGTTGCATATTCACAACACTTCAGATTCACACAAGAGTTTCCAAGCAGAGTGAATGAGGTGAATTTGTTCTCTTGAAAACTGTCTCGATAGACTAACTGCAATTGTTCAACATATGGCATTAGGAAATATCCAACATGTTACGGCGTGGTATATGGGCTAATTATGGCCACCAAATCGATTCATGCCCTATACTTCTTGAAGATACAAATGAACATCTCACATCCCAAAAACTGGGTTAGAAGAAATTGGGTTAGTGAACTTAGAGTGGTCACGTTCTGATTTTTTAGTTAAGATTGTGAAATTATATCCAGTGAATTAACTTGGTTTAGAGGTTAAGAGTGTTGCTTGTGTGTATGAGGTTCTGGGTTTCAATACTTTCCCTTGGAATTTTTGTCTTAAACTCTATTCTGGATCATATGGCATAAATAATATTTTTGCTCAATTATGATAAGAATGAACCTATTGGTTTATTAGTAAGGCTTTAGTTTACCTTTTGGTTTTGTGTTCGAATTTTTGTGTCTGCAAACAGGAATAATTTTGCTAATTCTCCTTTATGCCGCCTTTATGTCAGCGTTTGGGTTGTGTTTGAATTCTGAAACCTGATAAGGTGGTTAGTGGGGAGATTTAGTGGGAGTGTGGGTGGTTAATATCTATTTAAAAAAAAAATTGTTTTCCAAAAAATTTTCCTAAGTTACTCTCCACTTTCGCTCACGTTTCTCTCTCAAATTTTCGTATCCACTTTTCCTTTATTTCCCAATTTCTCTATTATCTTTTCAAATTTTCTTTGTTTTTAGCGCTAGACTTTAATGATATGCCTTATCTAGCGACTTATCCACATTTCTGTCTGGTAGCTTAATAGCAATTATAGTGGCTCGACCACATTTATATGTTTTGGCAACTTAGCTGCAATACAGTGGTTCAACCACACATATATTCTGATCCTACAATTTTAACTACAATTCTGGTGGCATTGTCCAAAATTATCTGTTGATGTGATTTGGATGGACGAGTTCTGGGGAACTCTAATTTGGTGTGTAGCGGAGTTTGGGTAAGAAGTTCTCTGAAAAATCTACATTATGTTTTCTGAAAAGTTCTGCATCGGCATAAGCATACATTTTCAGTTTTATTCAATTGATTGTTATAAGGTTTTCTCTGATACTTTAATCTGTTTATTATGATATTTGTGTTCTTTGTTCGAGTTTGGTTATACATTAGGTTTGTTAGCTCATTCTTCTGTAATTGACCATTTTAGGTAATCAGCAAGTTTAGGACCGGACGGCGTACGGGAGCTCAGATTGTTTCTCGGTTAATAAAATCGGATAGTTTACGTTTCTAACTATTTTGGACTGTAGATTTGTTTTTAGACTTTTTTTTTGGGGGTTTTGTTCTATTTGTCGGTTTTTGAGTATTTTAACGTGAAACTGCAAAATCACACAGGTTAATAATTTAAAATACGATTTTCAAAACTAAAACTCTAAAATTTTCCACGGCAAAATTAAGTAACTTGTGTTTTTTTTATTTGTAAATAAATAAATAATTTTAAAGAATGTTTGCCTTAAAGCTGGAAATGATTTATGATTTGCAAAAATTACTACTTTCAAAAACAAGATTTTGAATTTAAATTCTGGGTTTGAAATAAGTGATTCTAGACTTAGGTTCTTCTAAGCAATTGTGAAAGTTTTGTCAAATTTTATATTTTCGAAAATCACACTTGGTTTGATTAAGTCAAAAGTTTTTAAATAGAATAATGTAATTCCTCAAAATCCAGTCATAATGTCTAGGCTAGGTTTGGGTGTTACAGAACGTGCCGATACAGTTGGAGGATTTCTCGGTTGGCCACAACGGAGATATAACCATTATGCCAATATTTACAATCATGAATGGAAGGATTATTCAAATTTTGGCTATGAACCGAGTCCACATGCTCTAATGCAACTGTTGTCTTTAAGGCAAGGTAAGTTTCTTGAGGCTATAGTCGAATCTCTTGCTAATATTTACAATCATGAATGGAAGGATTATTCAAATTTTGGCTATGAACTGAGGCAACATGCTCTGATGCAACTGTTGTCTTTAAGGCAAGGTAAGTCTCTTGAGGATATAGTCGAATCTCTTGCTAATATTGCTCAACTACTTCAATAGGAAACGAGGACAAGTGCTCAAAAACTCACTTAGTTTCAACAATAAACGAATTCGCACTTTCAGAATCTAGAAAATCAAATCAGTCAACTAGCGACTTTGAGTAGATTAGAATATAAAGAAAAAGAAGCTAAACAAGAGGTGGTTTCTCTCAAAGAGTCAACTGTTCAGCCTAATAGCAAAGAACCGAAGTCTTTCATGATAGAACCTCCTTCCGCAAAAAGTTTTGCCAAATCCAAAGAGGACAATAAGGGGATTTTCAAAACTTTTGATAAAGTCAAAGAGAAAATAGAAGATGAAGTCACGAAGGAAGAGGTTAATGATGACATAATAGTGCAAGATGATAGCCATTTTGTTGAGGTTGTGCACTATAATTTTATCTTTACTTCAAATAACTTTAAGCCTCACAAAAAATTGAGAGTTCTAGAATTTCTTTGACGAACTTTTAGTTTTAATGCTCAATTGACTTTTAACTATTTTGCATTTTTTGTAGGTTATGTTAAACAACAATCAACCCTTCAACCCCATCATGCACTTTTATTGTATTGGAATTATAATTGAGTTTGAGAATGGTTGGTTAAAGAAAAGAATGGAATCAACACTCCAAAGTTGTCTCGACTTCCTATTTATGCCTAATGTTCGATCTTACCAAGTCAAACATTAATTGAGCCTTTCAATGGTGAAATAACATTTAAGAATGTCTAGCCAATGACGTTAAATAAAAGCGCTTACGGAGAGGCAACTCTGTGGTTAAATAATATTATTATTCTTTATTTTTAGTTTTATTCCTATTTATTTTATTGTTCGTTTTCATTCCATTGCATGTAGATTGTATCCTTAGGCTGTTAGGTGATCGTCGTCAACTATAGCCAATTTATTAAAAAATAATGAAGATCGCCTTTATATTAATGATCACATCTTTGAACTCAAACAGAGATTTGCTTTGACTAGAGCTTCGTCATATTAATTTTCTCTAAACTTTTAATTATTATTTTTTTTTACTAAGTTTTAAATTTAGTTTCTTCAAATCTTGATTTTAATTTTAGGTTTTCTTTAAAATCAAAACCCCCTTTTATTTTATTTTATTTTGTTTTAGTTAAAGGAATAAAATTATTATGGATCTATGTGGATTTGATCCTACTTACAGCTATCTACAAATTTCATTTATTTAAGTAGATTTTATTTTTGTAGATTCTGACAATCTATCAACAACTTAGTAAAATTTGCTTTTGGGGAATCTTACATTTTATAAACCAATCACAAGAGTTTTACATTCAAACCAAATAAACCAAACAATAAGTAAATAGCACAGTTTCAAATCCCACAACATATTCTACTCAAAAAATCAAATAAAGTAATATTATATTCCACCCATAATCAACACAATCTAAGATTTGGCGAAGCAAATGCACCCTAAGTCTATCCATGCACAAGTGTTAGGTGAGAGTACTTTCTCGTATTACTTGAGTTTAATTCTCACTATGTGTGTATTTAAATTTATTTTGATTTAGGTCTAAATATATTTTAATTTTCAATTCATTATGCATTAATTCAAATTTTAGTTTATCTATGGATAATTATTCGTACTTTGTATTGTACTCATGGTAGTCGATATCGTATCGACTGGTACGTACTGTTTTGGTCCTAAATCAATACCAAGTAGTCTATGTTTCATTTGGGTAAAAAAATTGGTGCATTTCGACAATTTTCATATACTTCGGCTTGTTTCAGTTAATATCAACTTGTACTAGTGCGTACAATTGGTGTAAAATTTTGGCATTTTAAACCAATTTTCAATTTTTATCTTAACCATTTTATTTATTTTATAATTACATTTAAATAAAAAGTAATTAAACTGAATTATGCAACCTAATTAATTATTTTTAAAATCATCTTTAGAGATAAATCTATTTATATGGATATAATTGAAATATGTTTAAATGTATATGTAATATATAATTTATTTTTTATCAAAATAATATAGAATTTATGAAGAAAAAAAAACTAAACTATAAATATATAAAAAAAATATTTAAATATATATAATTTGTAAAAAAAAGCAAAAATTAGATACATAATACAAAAATTATTAAAAAAGTTAATAAATTTGAATCGAAACATGCTGATGGGGTTTGTACGTTATTGACTACATTGATTTACATGTCATGAAATTAAAAAATATATATCGTAGATTTTGAATAGCGATTTTTTTATTAGAAAAATGGAAACCAAACAAAAATAAACTTAAAATAAGAAATCAAACCTGAGGAAAGACCCGAAAGGGAAAAAAATGGAAAAGAGAAAACCGAAAATGCAGAAACATCAGAGAAATGAATTAATAAATTAAAAGAAAAAAAGAAAGAGAAACGAGAACGGTCTTGGTGTTTGTGAAAATGGCGACGGAGGAGAAGCTCCTCCTTCTCTTTCACAAATATCTTTTCTCTTCTTCTCTTGTTTTTTTCACATCTTTATAACGGATTTTAAATGCGTTTTGGAATCGATCAACAATCAAACAAGAGGGATCCAGATCAATCGAACGAAAACGGTTATGAAAACCCAAAATTTATATATGATATTATATCGTCATTGCTTGGAAGTTACTATAAAGAAAGAGGGAGGTTGAATGGTGGTTTAGAAAGAGAAAAGGAAAAAGAAAAGGAAGCGGAGGTGGTAGGTGTTTTTCTAAGTTAAATGTCTTGTAGGGATAAGGAAAATCAATGGAGTTCTGGAAAATCTGCCGCCGCCGCTGCCGGAGCCGTCAATATTCAAAAAGTTGGTTCTGTTGTTCGCGACATTGGAGATCCTTGCCTTTCCCACTCTTCCATCAAGGTTGTTTTTAGCAGTAAGATTATTCCTTTAACATTCTTTGTATACATATCTATATTCTATGAGTTCAATAACAATCAATCGATTTTGTGTCTCATAGAATCGAAATTTAATTCCTATATATTGTTTGTTTCTCATTGAATTATAACTTTTTTTTAAAAAAAAACTTTATTAGGTCTTAGATGCAAACGTTTGGTCAAATGAGATCCTTGTTCAGGAGCTAGGGTTTTCTTTTGTTTATTGTTTTCCTTTTTCTTTTGAAATGAGAAAGGATGTTATTACAATAGTGAAGTATTAAGTGGTTAAATGTTTAGCTTCAATAGTTCAAGGCATTGAGCAAGCGCGAAATAAATAATTAGTGATTGGACCCTTTGTTGAATGGTTAAACCTTTCACAGTTGAATTGTATGTTTATTAAGGGCAAAAGTTTGAATTGCAAGGGAAGGGCAGATGCCGGTCAAATGCAACTAAGCATAGATTATAAAGGAGATTAGCAACTTGGCGTGTCCAAACATTGAATTTTGTGCCCTCAATGGCATAGCTATATATTTAGAATTCATGGTCTCTGAAAATATGAGTTGAGACCACAAAATGTGATTTCAAAGGCATTGCAGTTTTAGAGTCTTAGCAGTGGAAGACCATGAATAACGATTGTTGTCCATGTATTGAAATGTTTCTCTACTGGCTGTCCGCCTTTTCTATTTTAATAATTTCAATAATTAAAGAGTGGCTTCATTGGTTATTGAAAATTTGGTTTCCACAAAAATGTACCTTCCTTGGTTTCCCTTTTCTGATTATGGTGTGGCTATGATAATTTCCCCCCTTTTTCCTTGTTGATAAACTAGATGCTTATGATTTAGGTAGGCAAGATGCTTAAGCTGGAGAAGTGGCAGGCAACTTTTGATAATGAAGGGAAGGTTTCTGGTTTTCAGAAAGTACTCAAGTTGATTATTTTGGGGGTATGTCTTAGTTTCTCTTCTCCTTTTCTTTTTCCAACATTGTGTTCAACTAGATTGTATATATTTTTTGTGCTTTCTTATTGCATTTTTCTGGAATCTGTTGGTATTGCTATTGTACCTGCAGACATGGAATTTCGATTGTGGTCCATGGTGAGATCTTCTGCTCAAGGATTTTCTTTCTTGTCTCTGAAATAAATAATACCAATGTTAAGAGTCTGTCAATCATTATTCTTCATTTCCTGCCAAATTGTTTTTTTTTTTAAATCTTGTCATGTTCAACTTGGCATGCTTATATGCAAATTCCTTTTACTTATTCCCCCAACCTATGGAAATACCTATACTTAATACCTTTCTGAACTATATGGCATTATAATTTTATCAGGGCTTTACCATATGCGATGGTTTTAGGGGGGGTATTAACCTGTCCCAACTCTAATAAGATGTGTCAATTAGTACCTTGTATGATATGGTAATTATATGCATATGTATTTTTTTGTTACTAGTTTCTTGAAGTTTTCCAAGTTTTTGAGTTCTAAAATGTGAAGAGACTAATATGTCTTGAATTAATTTTTGGCTTGGTCAGATGCTTTCTTTAACCTGCTCCATTTCAAATTCTTGTGTGCTTAAATTGTAAGCACATTTGGGTTTGGATTCGAGACATTGCATGATTTACAACCTGCAGAGACCTCTAGGCTTGATGACACCTCCCTTGTTTTGTTTACATCCATGTTGCTTGCTGTACATATTTCTATCTTTTCATCCACTCTGGGTATATTTCTGAACCTTAGTGGTTCTTAGGTAATCTGATATATTCTCCAGTGCTTCTTTAATTAGCCATATTTCTTATATGACATTAAGAGGTAGGAGGTGAAATGTGGCTTTCCACATATCTCCTTTCCCCTTCAAATTTGTATGCATATGCCCGCATTTTTTGCAGTTGGTGCAAAACTTTAACAGCAATTTATCTCGTTGATGTTAGGGGGTTGATCCATCTATAAGACCAGAAGTTTGGGAATTTCTTCTTGGTTGCTATACATTGGGGAGCACTGCAGATCACCGAAGGCAATTAAGGATAGCCCGGAGGTCTAGTCCTGTTCTTTTCCACTTTATATTCTAATAGTCTTTTCCTTGTAAGTGCCTATCTTAGGCTGTTCTGCTTGCATGTCAAAGTAACAGAATATCATTTTCAGTTAAATATTCTAATGTAGTCATACTTACATTTTCAACCATGTTAGCTTTTGATTATCATTATTTTTAATGATTATCTGTACTGTCCATTATTTCTCCTTTTTCTTTTGTTAGCTGATAGACAAATATGCTCAGTCATATGTAGGAAATAGCTATCCAAGCAAATTGAAAGGTGTGATTTGTTAGAGAAGTGTTATCTTTTATGCTATGATTTATTCCATTTAGATTAACTTTTATAGGCTCTTTTTAGAAAGGATTGCAATTTTACCCCTATTGGCTTTTATTATTTAAGGATAATAAAGTTTGTATCCTTATCCACTTCATCGGCTATTGCAAGCTACAAATTCCTTCAAATGCCAATAACTTTACACAGAGAAACATACTTTGGTTTAAAGTGCAGAGAAAAGTGCTCAGATAGCAATGCATTGAGAATACAACAAGAAAGCAGAAAATTAAAGGACAGTGACCAAATTAGGTCCCCGTTTCCTGGATAAAATTACATTAAGGTCATCTATAATTCACTTCAAATTTCTTTACAATCTAAATAAGTTTAGGACCTATCTACAGGTTTGATTAGAACTTTTAGTTCTATGCTTTGGTTAGAAAAATCATATATGTTAGTCTATTTAAGAAATATATCCATAATATGTATTCATTTGGAAAAGTTGATTAAGAATTTTTAGAGATGCGTGCTGTCTATGCATCCAGAGTTCATGACTTGTTTATTTTAATAGTTGAAATTTTCTTTTCAGAAAATTTCTCAATGGTGCTGCGAATTTTGTGTATACAACTATCCTTTGTTCAGCTCAAGGCTCTGTTTTGCTTAATTCTGAATATTTAATAGGTTTATGGAAATTATGCAGGGAACGTTACAAGGACCTTATAAAGCAATGCCAGACTATGCATTCAAGCATAGGAACTGGTTCACTTGCCTATCCTGTAGGTTCAAAAGTTATGGATATGAGGACACCCTCCAAAGAAGCAAAAGTAGAGTGTAGAGAAGCTTCCACTGATGATACTGATAAAAGAGAGAAATATTCTTATCTCGGCAATAACTGTTCTGATAGCTCGTATACTGACCAAAGAGTGAATGTTAGTAATTCTGGTGACCTTACAAGTGTCAGGAGAAATGCTGACAGTGCTGCATACGATTCTTGTTCTTCATCGACTTCTGTTCCATGTGGTCCTTGTTCCTCAAAAAGAGGGGGAGACTGTAATGGGTCAGATTTCATAACTGAAAGTGATTTTGATTTCCCCCCCTTACCGGTAACAGATTTGTTTGAAAAGAGTGAAGATGAGAAAGAATTTGATGCAAATGAGGAAGTGTATTCTGTTCAATATAAATTGATGTTTGAGGATGATAATATGCATAGTTTTCAAATCAATAACAATGCTGATTTAATTATGGAATCAGATGTTTCATCCTCACTATCTAAAAATGTCTCATGTCGATATAACTCTGAAATTGAGTTGGTGACCTATTCTGATGACTATGAGCCAGTCCTCAGACCCAACAGTGTAAGTTATAAAACGGAAACAGTGAACAGATTAAGCATATCAAGTGTCCCAGAAACACCATTTGTAAATGCAACCAGATCACAAGAAGGGGCTGCCCAAGAAGAAAGAGTAAGTGAATGGCTTTGGACTCTGCACCGAATAGGTAACTTACATTATTTACGGTTCAAAACATTTTCCCCTTTCCGTATTCTATTGAATGGATTTTGTTTATTTGTTTTCTTCTTAGCTGACAGGATTCTTATTTTGTCAGTTGTTGATGTGGTGAGAACGGATAGTCATCTCGATTTCTACAAGGATACAAGAAACTTAGCTAGAATGTCTGATATTCTCGCTGTTTATGCATGGGTTGATCCTACAACTGGTTATTGTCAAGGTTTTTGTCTTCTGCTCATAACATGTTTTGCCGGACCTTTCTCTTATTGAATTGCTATTTATCTGTTCCAAAGGTGTGAAGATGCAACTTTAGGTTTTGAGTTTTAAAAATCTAATGCTAACTTTTTTACTTGAATTTTGATCATAGGTATGAGTGACTTGCTGTCTCCTTTTGTTGTGCTCTTTGAGGATAATGCAGATGCATTTTGGTGCTTTGAGATGCTCATTAGGAGAATGGTAATTTAAACTTGGTGAATATGTTTCTCTTGATCATTTAGGTTTTTAATACTTGCACCTCTTTTCCATATGCCTCCAGCGTGAAAATTTTAAGATTGATGGACCAACTGGAGTGATGAAGCAGCTGCAAGCACTGTGGCATATTTTGGAGTTTACAGACAGGGAAATTTTCGCACATCTCTCAAATATAGGTGCTGAAAGCCTTCATTTTGCATTTCCAATGCTGCTTGTTCTATTTCGGCGAGAGTTATCATTCAATGAGTCTCTTCGTATGTGGGAGGTCCGTGCACTTGGTCTCATTTAATGCTATCATGATGTTGCAATCTATGGTACTACTATGCTATAATATATCTAGGAAAAAAAGAAGCATTGTGTTAAAATTTGAAGTGGCATAACTGTCGCCTGATTGAGCACAAAGCTATCAACAGTGAGGTTGAAAGCTTCTAGCACTGATTTTGTTGCCTATTTAGAGCATCGCTGCTACTATTTATCTTTATTTCACTCTTGATTGGGCCCCATATTTCTGGAAATTTTTTATCCCCTTCTTCTTTTGCACCTCTGCAGTTTTCATGAGTCTGCCTATTGTGATATGTCATGGTCGTCTAACCTAGACAACTCCTTCTGTGGACTGATGGTATTTTTAGATGCAGGTCCTGAGTTCAACTTTTGGGGTTTGACTTTTTGAGTACTGCATCTATTAGGGTGCTTTTACATTATAAAGTTAAAAGAATAGCGCAACAGGAAATTACTTAAAATATCCAACAGGATTCCCTTAGCACTGTAAAATGAGAGATCACTGCAAAGCTGTTTGTATAGCATGTAAGACGTGTTATTGGTTTGCATTTTAATTGAATCTCAAAATCTTGAATAACTCCATCTTATTTTATTGTGAAGTTCAAATTCAATGTCTGAGGTGCAGTTAATGAGCATGGTTTCTTTTAAATGGAGCATTAGCCTATTAGAAGTTAAGAAAATAAATTGTATATCTCAAGAGCTTCTCATGATAAGCATGAATTATATTTAGCTTTTCATATTCTTCCCCCTTATTTTTGAGATTTATACTGAGAATATCAACCTCAATATAGATGATGTGGGCAGCTGATTTTGACGAATCTGCCTCCTGCGATTTAGAGGACATTTGTCTAGAAGCATTGGTTGTACAACTTCCTAGGGATTTGGGGGAAGAAACTAGAGAAGAAAACCCAGAAAGTGGAGATGATGGCGTAAAAGGCAGCCTACAATCAAAGCATTCTTTGTCTGAGAATGCTGGATTTAAATCAGCAGCAGCTCATCGTTTTTGTGGTTTGACAAGGAATTTTTTGTCTAAAAATAATCTCCTCCAAATTTGTGGTCTTGTCTCATCAACTAGGAAAGGAGATGACAATTTGCCTGTATTTTGTGTAGCTGCTATTCTTATCATGAACCGTCAAAAAATTATCAAGGAAACCCATTCAATAGATGACATGATAAAGGTAAGTCCCTTAAAATTATTAAGTTATACTATCATCCTGTCTGTCTTTCCACTTACATCACATGATCAGCATTGAGTATCCATTCTATTCACAACCCCTCTCAAGTTGGATTTATTAAATTTACCTAAAGTTGAAAACGTTCTTGTTATGATGCATTGTTTTTATTTTACCCATCTGTAAAAAGAAAAGTAGAAGAGTTTTGGTCCCTTCTACAAGTTGGAAAGAAATTTGAAAACATGCCTGATGGATTTGGTGTTGATCAAAGTGATGCCTCAGCTTTGACATGATGGTTTAACTTTCACTATGTTGCAGCCCTACAAGTAAAATTTGGTGGAGTTAACTCATTGCTTGATTGATTTCCAAGTTGGTTCCATACTGAAATTTTTTAGAAACTACATTTTGTGCTTAAGTGAAATTTAACCTACCAGAGAACTCAGGTTTTTAGTGTAGTGACTGCATACATTTCCATGTTTATGGCCCTTTTATTTCCTGTATAGCCTGTTATTTTTCAAGGCTTTCTCTCTGTTATGCATAGGCCATTAAATTCCAGATGTGTGACAATTTTTTATGGAAGGGTTAATTTCTACGTACAACTTCTCTAAAGTGGAAATGACTGCTATCAATCCTTTTTTTGTATTGTTCTGTTGTAGAAAGAATTTAAAAATGAAAAAGGGGAAGATAATTTAAAAATGAAAAAGGGGAAGATTTCCCTTTCTTTATTTCAATGGCTGGGATGCTTGTTTTAATTTCAATTATTTTTCTTTTTCTTATTGCAGATTTTCAATGATAAGCTTCTGAAAATCCATGTGAAAAGATGTGTAGGTTCTGCAATCAAACTCAGAAAGAAATATTTATACAAGGTTAGTAATTTACAGAATTATGAGTAGAGGCTATGTATGAATTTAACTCACTACTTTCCAATGAATCCTCAAAACTTTTTTTCTTTCTTTGGTCTCTTTTTCTAATGACAAAATGGAGGTGTTCTATATTGGAAAGTCTAATACTGTTATCATGCTTGGACATGTGAAAATGAGTACCCAATTGCCAATGTGACAAGATACGAGTTAATGCATGATACGTAAAACCCATGTCAAGAGAGGGAACAGAAGGCTATAAGGAAGAGGATTGATAGACCTTCCCTTTTACTTGGTTGCCGAGATATAGTCTTTAATGGAGCACAGTGGTTTAATATGACCCATATAGCAAATGCCATATGGGGAAATGTGTAGTGTGTTTTTGGCAATGATTTTTCTTGACTATCACATTGCCTGCATTAGATAGTTTTCTGACAGGATTAATTCTCTTGTTTTAAATCGATTTCTCCTTTTGAATGGATTGGATGAGAATATTAACATGTTGAACTAACATAATGAATTATCTCCATTGCTAAGTTACATTAACCAGGTGGCATATAAAATGTACAAAACTGTAGTAGGCCAAAGGACATGCATGGAATCTATTGTTTTGTTGCTCCATTAACTGTTTCACCTTCACAGTAACCTTTAGTAAATCTAATGTTTTGTTTTAATCAGCTAATCAAGAGCAAAAGTCACGCAGATCGGAAGATTGAGTAACTCTGCAACATTTCTTACTGACTTTCATGGGGGAAGAAGGTGACAGCACTTTGAGCTGGTATTTTCTATCCGGGTTTCTTAGTTTGGACATGGCATGGAAGTTTATGGTGGGTTTTCTATGTTGGCATATAAAGCAAAGAAAGACTCGTCCAATTTTTTCACCGCCATCATCGTCATGTCCGTTCCAAGGTAACTACTGTCCAGTTTCCATTTTGCAGCAGTAGTGTATTTGATGCAAAATGAACCTATAATATTCTTGTAGAAATTGAGTCTAGCGGACTCAGTATTACATGCTGGCACAACTTTTTCCCCTATCCTTCGGGTGACAGTTATTCAAGTCATATATAGTATTTTGGTTTTGTAAATTAATATATATATATTAAATTTATGTATTACTAGGTGAAATCTGGACCTAGTTTTAATTTTATCAAAGACTTGAACTGTTGGTTATCATTGATAGTTTCAGGGAACATCATCCTGTATCTGAGGCATATTGGGAGATGGGTGTAAAATATCACCCTCCAAAAACCATCTAAATACATAAAAAAGAAAATAACTTTTTTAAAAAATTGAATATACCCATATCTGATTTCACACCCGTTTTGAGTAATTTAGGTGTCTGCTAGCAGTGCAATGCACATATGACATACTATTGATTCTCTTTTTGAACTCTCAGTGGAATTAAAATATTTTGCTTCATTTTTTGACACCTTGTTTGTGCTGTAACTTGCACAGTTTTCCTCCTTTTTGGCCCCTCGTGTTGAAGGCACCTAAAAAGAAAAAAGAGAAAGATTGAAAGTGGCTAAGAAGTCCCCGTTTTATCGAGGTTCATACAGATATAGCAATTACAGGGAAATCTCTCCCAGGTTTGGCCAGCATGATCTGTTGGCTTCTTTTTACCATTATAGATTTTAAATACTTTTTTTTGTAAATTTAAATGTTAAGTTGTGCCTCAAAAGTATTTTATTTTCATTTTTATTTTTACACAGAAGGAAAAATATATGTTGTGTAGTTAGATAATGGTTGAACTTTTAGCTTTTCTATAGGATAATTTAGGGTAGGATTGAAGTTATACAATTTAGTTGTGGAAAGAAGAGATTTCTCGATTATGATGTTATTGTTTTTAGCATTTATAGTTATACCGGAACAAGCTGACAAGTGAGGGTAACACAATAGAGTTTAAAGAAGTATAAGCAAGTCCTATATGGAAGCTATTTTTGCCAATTCCATTTGCTTCTATGGACCTTGTTTATCCTTTCTCGAAACATTTATTGTTCCTATTGAGCCAAATACTCCATTATTTTAAGTTTCTTTATGGTTTAGGGTGTGGAGTAGGTTGCAACCAATGTATTTGGATATCTGAGACTCTAAATCCCAATTCCGACCCCAACCATACCGCTGTAGCAAATGATCCAGAGAATTACACATAGGGCAAGATTTATCCGAGTTTGGGTCTCTTTTATCAATAAATGGTTGGCTGGAAGAAGTGGAAGTGTTTGAGTATTTGAATAAAGTTGGAATTTATTGGGAGGGTTTTACTTGAACGAATTTGGAACTCCTTTCCTATCTCGGCAGCCCATTATTCGTAAACCTATCTAAAAATTGGGCCTTGGACAAGATCTTTCCATATTAGGGTTGGCTGCAAGTTGATAACCTCAAGTATATCATTTATTTATATTTAGTTATAAATATATTATTAGCATAGGTTTTTGATATTTTAACCTTCTGTTATGGTAAATTAGGATTTGGGATTGGGGTAAATTTTTGAAAATTTTCTTACCAGATGTCATTTAGAATGTTTGTTTTATGCTTCATAAAAATTATGTTTTTCAAGACTACTTATTAGATGGATAAATTTTACTTTATTCAGTTCCTATAATTTTAGTAAATTTACTCCTCCTTATAGTTCCTATAATTTAAGAAAATTTTAATTTTACTCTAAAGATGCTTCAATCAATATCCTCCTAACTGTTGCAATAATAACAACATCAATTGATATAAGATTCAATAGACAATAAATTCAGTACTTGAATTTTGATTTCATCATACACGAGTCGTTTGTGCGCCACAATAAACAATCAATATTTCATGAACATCTCTAGCTCTATTAATTAATCGATTAAATTTCATAATACATTCATCATAACAACATTTATAAATTAATTAATTTTTATATTTTGGACTGATATCTAATATATTTGACTGATTTAGGTCTAGAATTTACTATTACTAATTTCAATTAACAGGTTAATTACCCAGTTTGAAATTGAAGTAATTGATAATCAAAATTTCCAAAAACTTTTAACGAATCCTCTTTGATCAGTTAATTTGAATAGAACCAAAGAAAGCACACCCCTAGTTATGGCCATCAAACGAATAGATCTGGTGTGGAGGGTCCAAAACCCAATGAGATTCAACTAGGCGGCAACAGCATTTTCTCCGCAGACTAAAGGCTAATGATGGAGGAAGTGGTTCCTTTCCCCCCGAATACAATGATTGGAAGCCAAAGAAAAGGAAAAGGGTCGAAAATTGAAATTATTGTGCCGAGGGAGGAGAAGAAGAGAAGTCGGATCATGACTGCTAACACAAAGGCTGAATCACATTGTCGATGGTGAATAAAGGGGACTTTTCTTTTAAACTAAGAGAAAATGCCCTAGACAGATATCACAGAATAGTTTACTTTTAACCATTTTGATCGGTGGCAAAATCAAATGTATATTTTGATTAGATGTGACAATGAGTCGGGTTTGGGTGGATTATTTCGGGTTTGAGTTTTTTCGACTTCTGTTTTTTTAGGTTCGGGTTTTTTCAAGTTTAAATTTTTTTGCGTTTAGGTTTAATTTTAGTTTGTTTTACGATTGCTAATACCCAGGAGCAAAAGGAGGAATCCGCCCGAGAAGGGGCTAACGTCTGATTAGCTAGTTGGTGAGGCAATAACTTACCAAGGCGATGATCAATTGCTGGACCGAGAGGATGATCAACCACACTGAGACTGAGACACAGCCCAAACTCCTACGGGAGGCAGCATTGGGAAATTTTTCGCAATGGGCAAAAGCCTGATGGAGCAATGCCACTTAGAGGTAGAAGGCCCACGGGTTGTGAACGTCTTTTCCCGGAGAAGAAGCAATGACAGTATTTGGGGAATAAACATAGGCCAACTCTGTGCCAACAGTCGCGATAATACAAAGGATGCAAGCGTTATCTAGAATGATTGGGCACAAAACGCTTGTAGGTGACTTCGATGTAACATAATTTAAATGTTTACATCTCAATATAAGTTATTACTTTGTTATATTTTAAGTAAACTTTTATTGTAATATAATTTTTTAATTAAAATTAAAATTTGTTATTGTTACTTTTTACATAAAAATTGTATAAATTTATTTATTATATAAAATCAATTATGTCAAATAATTTCATTATAAAAACATGACATAGTAGGAGTTAATTATATTGTAAAATATTTGATTAGGTGAACTTGATTATTAAATAATACATTATAATTTATATTATTATTCACTATGAAATAAGAAACTTTTAACAAATGAAATGAGTTTATTTGCATAATGGAAAGATTTTATGTTTTAAAAAAAACTATAACTTGATATTCTATTTTTATTATTAAAGGCATTATAATTTTAATTCATATAAAATCTTGAAAAGATATAATACTAAATAATAAAATATAATAATTATGTAAAAATATATATTACTTAAAATTCTAAAATACATTATACTCTCATGTATTAATATTTAATGACATAAATTATGTTTTTTAAGTATAAAACGTTAAAACTAAACTTTTATTGAGTTTAAAAATTATTTACCCCAACTGATAAAAGTTTAAACCTTACTTTATTATTATCATTATAACTTTTGGTTTTTATAATTTCTCTACTTATTTTAAAATAAATAATGAATTAAATTATCTAATATAAATTTATTCCAAAAACTAAAAGCTAAATTCAATGAAAAAAAACTTGAAAATTAGGTACTAATACCACAGAGTTTCTGGTGTTTGTATAATAATAGTTGTTAGGATAATTCCCATCACCGGCCTAAAGCTCGAATGAATTTGAGCCGGATTACAATAAGCTCGCAAGACATACTCGCTTTCCCACGGGGTTACACGTACAGGCTAAGCTCACATAAGACCCTATGAACATGTGTTTAGTTTAGAAAAGAATACGTATCTATATAAATGAGGCCTATCTGCCTAAGAAATTATGTCAATGAACAATATGCATTTCGTATGAATATACATATAGTACTACATGAAGAATATAAAGAAAAACACTTAACAGTAGTAATATTAATGTCTGAAAAATTAAATAAGAAAAAGATTTGAATAAAAGTAAGAATTAAAGGGAGTATAAAAATATTTAAGGTAGATTAGTAAATGGAGTTGGAATTGTAAGATTCGGAAGTCCAAGGATAAGGGCAATAAATGAGGAAAATAATGAAACAGAAAGTCCAATAATTGGGAATCTGACAACTACGGTATGGGGAGACCCATCACTTAAATCAAGACATTTTTGGAACCTAACCTCATTTACCAATCCTTTTCTTTTGCAACTAACTCTTTGTGGAGACTCGAAGGTGGCAAGAGATTTTGGTGAAACCACTTTTGAGATTATTTTTGGATTTTTAGTTTTTTATTTGGATATTGCTAATTTTTTTAAAATATTTTTAACTACTACTTCAGCACGTAAATATAAGATAAAAACGGTTTTAGTTTTGGTTAACACTGGTAATGTTTTTTCATTGAAAGGTATTTAGTATTGTTATTACAAATGATTGTTGTAGTATTAGTGAATATTTTCCATTTTCTATAAAATGTTTTATAATTTTTACCAAATAGAAACATACAGAAACTCACTCCTTCTTGCAAGCATGAGAAAGGGCAAGATTGTCATTTCATAAAGATAATATATTTCCCCTCAAATTCCGGTCATAGAAAGAATGGAAGTCCCTATGTAATAAAATGAAAAAGAGCTGTTCGTAACTTCAAATCGACACAGATTCCCATTTCCCAAACTGATTTTGATTGATTTTTCCACTTCCCTGTACTTTATCCATCCCATCTTCAGTTTCCCTTTCTTATACAATTCTAACTAAAACCACAATTACAGCTCCCTTCACTCTAATCTATTCATACCCCTACTCTTTTCCTTCTCAATCCTTGAATTTTTCTCTCTTCCTCTTCGCAATTCCTTACCAACCTGGGTTTTGCTTCTTTTCTGGCGGGAACTCTTCAGCTGGCTGGATGGAACCAACTTTCATTTAAAACATTTCTTTTTCTTTTAAATAAAAAAAATTCCTTTTGCTGTAGGAACCAAAGAAAGGTGTGAAAATCGGAAATTTTTTATTTTAAAATTGATGGCGAACCCACCGGGGAACCATCAACAAGAAGCGAATCAAGCGTCATCTTTTAATGGAGCTCACTTGAACAACGGGAATCCTGTACCAGAGACCTCAGGTTCGGGTATGAAGCATAACCCTGGTATTTCCTTGGATTGGACCTTGGAAGAGCAAGCTATCCTCGACGACGGCTTAAAAAAGTGAGTCTTCTTTGCTTTTTTGGTTGCATGGGATTTTGGGGTTTTGATCAAATTCTATTTTTGTGAAATTTCAATTTATAGTTCTAGAAATGTGAACTTTGTTGTTGTATCATTCTTGATTGAATTTATCGTTTCTTTGAACTGGTTGGGAGTGTTTAAATTTATAAAATGGAAGGGAATAGAATAGTTCAGCATCTAATACGCATGGTAACAACTTTCTTGTAAGAGTTTTGATGGGGATTGGGGTCTTTTGAATGTCGGAAATCTTTGTCGGTTGTTCTGGATAATCCAATTGATTTTTTTTCCACATTTTACTGAATGAGCTGGTTATTAGCCTAATTTATTTTTAACTTTCTTCCTTTTGTGGGGATTGGGAGGATTCAAGTTCTAATTCTGATTCTCTTTGTGTGGCATGTCCTTGCAGATATGCGTCAGAGCCAAGCATAATTCGTTATGCAAAAATCGCCCTGCAGTTACAAAATAAGACAGTCCGGGATGTGGCTTTGCGGTGCAGATGGATGACGGTAAGCGTTACTGTTCTCAAAAGTTGATCTAAACTCATCACTTAACTGTCCTGAGTTCTAGAATATATAGGCTCATATATGTAGAACATATTTCTCAAGTGGCTTAAAATGCTGCTGCAACGAGGCAGGCTGTAATCATTGGAGTCGATTTATATTTTGCTGGCTTGATTCCATAATTCTACTCTGTGTTTTATATATAGTGTATATGTGTTTGTGTGTGCGCCTGCATGCACGTGTGATGAGAGAACAATCTGATTTATGCTTTATGCAGAAAAAGGAAAATAGCAAGAGAAGAAAGGAAGAACATAATATAGCCAGGAAAAGTAAAGACAAAAGGGTAAGATTTATGGGTTTCTTTCTTCTGTGTGCTAAACTGTAATTATTTCTGTTTTTCTTTACTCCTATGAGCATGCTCAGTTGTTTAACTCTTAGAATGCAAGATATTAGATATCATTTAAAGGTAAAATATTCTCCCTGTGATACTGACTCGCAGAGAGCATATCTTTATTTAATTTTCTATTCTCTTTCACACGGGCACATCTGGAGAGATGTGAATGACTGCTTCCATTCGCAATGGAAACCTCTCTTGTATATGTAACGTAGTGGAGCAGGGCTCATTGAGCATAAGGAGGTTATTGAGTTGAACATAGGATTTTATATTTTTGTGGTACAGATGTTAGATGGAGATTTAATTGGTTTTTAGACTTGTAATATATTAGATTCAAGCAAAATAACTTCTTTCAAAGTTGCCAATTCATGATAATATTTTGTTGACATAACAATAAATAGGGAAATATTTGTAGTTTATGATTTATGACTGTTTTTTGGACCAAAAGATGCTTAGGAATAGCTTTTGCTTTGTTTTCAGGAAAGAGTTGCTGATCCCACGGCAAAGCCTACTCAGTTTGCAGCTCGACCTAATCTTTCTCGTTATGCACCCCCAATGATTCCTATGGACTATGATGATGGTATTCCATACAGAGGTGGGTGTTATCTTTGACTATTTTTAAGTTGCTCTTAATAGTTCGAGGTTTAGAAGTGTGCTCTATTGGTTTAGATTTGATCTTTGAATCATTTTGATGCTTTCTTGGGTTTTTTTAATTTACTTGATCCCTGCTATGCATATTGTTCTGATTTTAGATGTTCATAGCCTGAGCTATCTGTCAATGCTTTTGTAATTTATGTTGACAAAAGATGTTGAAGTTTTGAAGGATTTGGACAGTGGGGGTGAAGCATTATTTCTGCCTTTTTCTTAGCCTGTGGGGCTTTAGTTGGCAGGTCTTATTTGATTCCCGTTTTATGTTCTGTTATGAGCTTTTAATAAACTACCAATTTCTAATAAAGACAAGAAAGTGAGAAAAGTGAAGAGGAAAATTTGATGTTCTTCCATAGATACATTTTTTGTCACAGAACAGAAGAAAGGGTCCAAGTCATGGCTAAAAATAGTCTAAAAGAGAAGTAAGAAGTAGCCGTAATTTTTTATTGAATATATTCTCTTCTTGATCATTGCAACAAATAAAGCTTGAATTTAGATTTATGGTGCTTGATTAAATTATTTTATGATGTTAAAATTGGAAATTTTAATTTAATGGAAAGCTGCATTATGCTATTTTACAGCTATTGGTGGGGTGACAGGAGAACTTCTAGAGCAGAATGCTCATGCCTTCAATCAAATATCTGCAAATCTTGCAGCTTTTCAGGTGAACTACCGATGTTATGAGTAGATTGTTTTATGTTATCCTTCTATATTTTTGGTGAAAATAATTGGTATTGAGAGGTCCCTTAACCCTATCTTTGGGACATCTTGATTTCTCACTTCTATGAAGTCTGGTATAAAGTATTTTACTAAAGCACGTTAGAAGAAAAAAAAAAAAAATCATCTATGTTAAATACTTTTCCCTGCATATGAAAGCACTCAGAAAGCAGTGCTGGAAAAAGAACTATTTGGTTGGATTCAACCTGGCTCAGTCTTCTAGCTATGACTTCTCATTGTTGTCCAACTTTCATAAGATTCGACGAAATTGAAAGGAGTGCATGATTTCTATGTGGCTAATACAAGTGTCTTGACTGATTCATTTATTTGTTCAACCACTTTATGCTTCTGATGTATTTAAATAAAAGCTTTCGTTATTCTACAGTGAAAGGGTCTGCATCATTATTTTCAAATATTTATGTTATTATTTAAACCCCTTAGTCTATCGGACTCCAATTCAGTTAGAGAAATTATTAAAACGTTATTCCTTAATTAAAATAAATTGCATTATTTGAGGGTATTTTGGTCTTTTTATTTTTAAAAAATAATGATAAGTTTACATGTGTGGGATTTTAATATTATATTTACATTTTAATTGTATTATGCATGCTTTATTGCTTCAATGAATTGTATATCTATACTTAAAATAAACGCTTGACTAGGGAAATATAAAAAAATTGCATGTGGCGGGTAAACTCGTCTTATTTACATTAATAAAATGTTAATTTACCACTAAATCAAAATTTTATTTTAATATATTATTTATAATTTTATTTTATTATGCATACTTTATTAGCTGCATCAGTTGAATATTTATATTTATTATTATTTAAGCCCTTGAATGAGTTGGTGTCACGAGTCAATTAGAAACATTAGAGAAATTATGAAATTGTCTTTTAGTAATTAAAATAAGTTATATTATTGGAGGGTATTTTTGTTTTTTTATTTTTAAAACTATTAAAGAATTTGCATGTGGTTGGATTTAAACAAATGCTATTTACATCAATAAAGCATTAGCTTTACCACTAAATTAAATCTTTATTTTAATATAATATTTACATTTTAATTTTATTATGTGTACTTCATTATCTCTATTGATTGAATATATTAATAATGTTGTTGATTGAGTTGGTGTCCCAAGTCAACTCTATAATAACTCAATATTAATAACAACACCTTGATAAACAATTACAGTGTATTTAATATTTTTAATACGATTTATGTGTTTAAATTTCATTTAACTCTCAATTAAAATTTTTTTCATTTTAATATCTTACATATTTCATGTCTTCTAAGTACGTAGCTTATTCATATGATAGAATTTAGATATTTGTGTATAGCCCTTGTTTAAAAAGTATCTTCATTTAATATCAGCTGTGAGTAGGTGTTTGATGGAAAAGTGAACAGCATTTTTCTGATTGCTTGCTTCAGCTTTATGGGATTCTTGTTTTTATCTTTTTACAGATACAGGAAAATATTGGTCTTCTCTGCCAAACTCGTGACAACATTCTCAAAATCATGAACGAGTAAGCTCCAGCTTTCTATAAATGTTACTTGCTTTCTCTTGTCACATGATCTGCAAAACACCCAATTTACTTGATTAAAATATAATCCAGTTGCCTGAATTGTTATTCAGAAACTTCTCTTTGGCAGTTTGCTTGATCATATTCATGCCCCATTTCCCAAATCCGAATAGAATTGTACTTGCTGCTACCCTCTTATTGTTCACTTTCAAACTTTTAATGAAACAATTAAAGGTGGTTATATGAACCAAGATATTTAAATACATATAAATTATGAATTTTCTAACGAATCTACTGTTAATTATGCTATTGAATTTTTCTCATTGCTTGGTTAGCATTATGGATTCCCAAACTTGGTTATCATATCATACAAGTAATATATATATATATATATATATATTGCAGGTTGAATGACATACCAGATATAATGAAGCAGATGCAAGTACTTCCAGTGAAACTGAACGACGAGCTAGCTAACACCATACTTCCCCCATCATCCCATCCCATGCTTTCATGATGCTCTGCCTCCTGCTTAGTTTCCGATAAACGAGCAGGGGGTTGTGCTTGAGAAAATAACCGCCGATAAGGTCGACCCTCTTTCCATTAAATTTTAAGAATAAACAGTGTTCCCCTCCCTTTTCTTGCACGTGGAAGGCTTAGTATTTTCTTCTTTTGCTTTTGTACTTTCTATAGTTTGTTTGTTAGTTCACGCAGGAGAAGGTGATTTAGGGCTTTGCATGGGGGGGTGGGGTTATATTACATAAAGAAGTAGAGTTCAAATCTTATATTTTATTTCTCTCTGTTTGTATAGTTTTTTTTCTTTTCTATTTTGAAGTTTACAAGTGAATTTTTAAGAGGTTGACATTTAGTTTAAATTTATTTTTTAATAACCACTTAAATTAACATTGTACAAATGTATTATTTACAATTATTAGAATTTTATTTTATTTTTGCAATTAAAAAGATTTGATTTCTGTGAGTCTTTCTAACTTCGTAACTACTGTATAATCATAATTTGATTCTTTAATTCATTCATGTTTTTTTTTTTTAAAAGTCATTTTCGTCCTGCAAAAATTGTTTGCGATATCCTCGTTTAATTTTTAAGATATTTTCATTTTAGTCACTTAAGTGTTAAATCCTCAATGACAGTTAATTGTACATTTCAGATCATGTTTATATATTCATTTTGATCACTCAATTTTTAGATTGTTTTCAATTTAGTTGTCGAATTTTTTTTAAGGTCTTGATCTTGGTAAAAAAGAATACGGATTAAAATTAAAAAATTGTGGAACCTAAAATAATGAACTAAATTATTTTCAAATTTTACTTGTCTATTAATGTTGAGAATTTTAATTTTGAAAATTTAAATTTTAAAAAATCAAAATCAATTAAAAATTTGTTGAACTATTTTTATCTCTTGATAAAGTCAAACCATTTTGTTACCATAATATTAAAATTAATTAATTAATTTTCTTTTTAAGTTTTAAAATTTTATTCTATATTTCAAATTATCCTTAATAAAATCAATTCAAATCCTATTTAATAATTATTTATGAAACTTTAATTTATTTTGATTTTATAATCTCTCAAATTTTCCATGCTAAAGGTAAAAGAAAAAATTCTTGCAATTAACTAAATTAATTACTTTTGGTATTGTTGATTGGCATGGAAGATGAAATTAATTAATTAAATTAATTGCAATGATTTTTTTGCTCTTTTTTTTTTTGGTGAAATCTTTGCTTTTAGTTAAGTAGGGAAGATCCATGATCATGTAATTAAAAGAAATTTGGATCTCGTAAATAATTATTAAAGATGAGTTACTTGATTTGATTTAATTTGAAAATATAAAAATTAAAATTAAAATTAAATTTTAGAAGGAGATAAAATTAATTAATTTTAATATTAAAATGACAAATTGGCTGACATGTTAAGGGATAAAAAAATTTCTACAAATTATTTAATTAGTTTTGATGTTTTAAAATTTAAAATTTTAATATCTAAAAGAAAACTTTTGGCAAATGAATGAATAAGTACAAGACAAATATTTAATACATTATTTTAGTTCTTATCGCTTTTTTTATTTTAATTAATACCTAACAAAGATATTTTTTGATGATCAAAGTAAAAATAAAAATGTAAATATAATATGACGTGTTATTAAAAATATAACGTTTGGTATTAAAAAGTGATAAAAAGGATTTGATGTTGGAGATATTGTTGTCCATTGGCAGTCAGTTTTGAAGGATGTTATAGTTATGCAATGATGTGAAAGGGCAGCCGTTTGATTTGAAATAAAAAGAATTTGACCGTAGTTAGTAAATACTAAATTTCCTTCCTTCAATCAATGTCTACATATGAAGTATACGTTTTAGAAAAGTGGGACCCACGTGTGGATGTTTATGTCACTGCAAATCACTTATGGAATATAATCTTAAACAACTTGAAGGCCGAAAGTGATTTTCACACCTTCATTTCTACGTTAAAGTCACTTGAATTTTATATTTTAACTTTTTAAGAAGATAATTTTGTTTGAATATAATCAAATATAATATTATATTTAACTAGGGGAAGGATCCATTTAAATCGTTTTATACTATTAATATTTTAATAATCATTTAATTTATTGCTATATTTATTTTTTCTAAATTCAAAGTAATATTAGTTTTTTATTATTTTATTATGTATATATATGAACGTAATTCCAAAGTATGTGAAAAGTAAGTATAATGTATATATTGTTGATATAATGATACAACTGGGAGAAATACAAAGGGCAGAGTAGTGGTCGCTGCGAAGGTTGATTCACTCAATCGAGATAAAGAGTCAGAGGTGATAAAGACCGAAGGTAAGGAGAGTGCTAAGGCTCAGAGTTGAAGATATACTAACAGAGTATTGGCTTGATATTTAAGAGGAGTCCCACCTTTTTTCATAGGTGAATGCCTGTGATTACAGAACACGTGTTGGACTTGTCATCTAGCCATCATTACGGAACACATGAGGCAGATATTTTTGATGAGACAAAGATGTCTGTGATGGGACAAATCTTATTATTTGTTCTAACTTGATGGTTACGAGGCAAGTGAACCCATGTGGTGTTTGATGACCAATAGCTTTATGTTCCTAATGAAAGCTTAGGGACTTGGGCGACAGATGATTTATACCTGTTTAGATGGTCGTTCTGATTCATTGTCAATTGACTTATTATTTGAAAACTTTTCTAGCTTGTCACATTCCTCACGTGAATGGGAATATAAGATATATTAAGAAGGATTGTTCATGTATAATCAGAAAAAAAGAGGGATTTTATTTGTAAGATATCTAATGAAACCGTTGCTGGAGTTGAGATCTCATTCAAAGAGAAAGATATCAAATATATGGAGTTTCTTTTTGTATATTATATGGATGATTCGATCTGCAATGACCATGATTGGGAATTGTTTGATCGTCTTTCTCCGAGTAAGAGGCGAAACATAATCAACTTGACTCGGCATAGCTATTCGAAATCTTAGTGAAAGACTGGATTTGTTATCTCATGCTTGCTTTTCATGAAAAAATACCAATTGAAGTGGAGGGTTTCTTCAAACAACAAGTAGCTGGGTCAACTATTCAATCAAATGATATTGAGCATGTTTCCCATTTCTTCTCGAGAGGCAAGTGGGCTATTTCTTTGCAAAATTGTGCTCAATCTCATATGTGGCAATTCCGCGAAGATCTCTTCTTTAGTTGGGGGAAGAATCCGCACGAATCGAATTTTTTGAGGAACATATCGAGAGAGAATTGGAGTTGATTAGAGAATATATAGTTTAATAAATATGCAGAGAAATGTGAATTTAAGGAGGATATATTATAATTAATATTTTCTTTAATTTGAGGCATTACTATACATGATATAAAAATAATATAGAAAGCAAGGAGAGTGGCAACGTGATTATAAAGTAAAAGATATGAAACGAATTTTCATCCTTGTTCACGAACAAGACTAGTGATGTGTTTTTTTCAATCATATAGGAAGGAGAAACAGCTTACGGTATTGGTAGAGTTCCCTCTACGAAGGTGTAGTGTGTCATAATCATAGTTAAAATGAACATATGGATTAGATCAGGAGCATCTCAAAACTGCACCACCTATGCTTTTTATTTTTTATTTTTACACATGTCATAAGTTTATTAGTTACAAAGACTTATTTACTAAACACTCAAAAGTATGGGATTAAAATTCTTTTAATCCACTAAAAAACATCTATATATATATTAAAACTCTTTCTTTGAAACTTTTTCATACCCAATAGTTTGTTTTAACTAAGAAAAAAAATTCAAACTCATTTACCTGAATTAATTAAACAAACAAGCTTAAAACAACAAAGGTGTGATTTTTTTTTAATATTTTGTCAAACGGACAATATTTAAAATTAATTTATTTCAATATGAATCTTAGATGGAAAAGGTCTAAAAAGATAATAATTAATAATTAGAATCTAGTATTTTGCATGGAAATTAAAAATTTTTTTGGTTGAAAAATATGAATTTCATTAAAACTTAAAAAACAGTTATTTTTTTAGATTAATTCCATATATTTGAGTGCTTAATTAAGAAATTTTTGTAGGTGTGTGAAAATAAAAGTAAAAGGCAAAATTTACCTAGAAAAAATTAATAAATTAAGAGTTTATATAATTACAAAATAAGTATAAGGGCCTATTTAAACATAACATAGTAGTTTGAGCTTTTTTGATATAGTAGTTAATAGTTGAAATCCAATTGATAACACTATTAAATTACTTTCGCTAAATTGGATTGCGTGACATTTATAAAAATAAAAGAAAATTGTTCATATGACCAATTATTATATGTGAAAGTAGAATAAGAAAATACAAATGTTGAATATGAGGTTGTAAGAATTTTCAAATTTAAATTTAAATTGTAAAATTCTTCAACACTGTTTCATAGAACTGAAGTGAAAGATGATAATTTTCTTTTGCTCGCATGGCCCCATGTGACTTTAAATTAGCAACACGAACAATTTTAAAAAAAAATTACATAATCTAATTTAACCAAAATCTTTTGACAATATTATTAATTGAACTTCAATTACTAAATAAAAAAAATAACGGGATTAAATTTTTTTACATTTTAAAATAAAAAAATTTAAATATATGAATAGTATATGAGTTAAAAACAAAATTAAATATTGAAATTATTAATGAATATAAGTTTGGGAATTTAAATATAAGTAAAATTTATAAAAGGAGATTTTTTTTTTTGATAGAATAAAAGGAGATATTTAATTGAAGAAAAAAGGGACCAATTTGGGGGGGGGGGGGGCAATAAAGGCTAAGAGGTTAGATAAATTAATAAGCCATCGTTTTAGATTGAGAGCTGGACTTTGGTGCACCCGCATACGTTTTCTTTTCAAAAAGGAGAAAAGGAATTGCAGACGAATGACCACAATCTTGACGGAAAGGCAACCATTTTGACCATTTAATAATAAACTAAACTTGGTTTTTTCTTGACTTTGGCAAAAGACAGAGACAAACCAAATTGTTTTGGTTAAAATCAGTTCCATTTATTTATATATTTGGTACACCCGAGGAGGAGTTGTTTCAGAAGTGGGTTCAGTAATAAAGAACCTTCAAACTCCATGTTTTATTGGAGATTTTAATCAAGCTGTCTCATCTGGCTTTGGGTTATCTCTGTTTTTGAAGCTTACAAAATCTCCAGAATCATTGATGACTTCATTCTAGAAGAGTCCAAGTCTGGGCAAGTTGTGTGTCAAACCAGAAGATTGAATTTTGAAGACGTTCAAATCATAAGCACCCATTCAAGCATTTATAGCAGAAAATTGTTGTTAAGGAGAGCTTTGAAGATTCATCATATTAACTTCTGTAAGTACTTTGAATGAAGTTTTAGCTTTTCTTTTGCCATTGTTACAAGTTGCAGATTGGTAATTGGAACTGCAACTTCAAGTTTCCATCGTATCTTCTAAACCAATCTTCTGTTTTACTGATTCTTTGATGTTAATTCAACTCTTTTACTAAAGGGAGAGTGCAGAGTGTAGAATTGTTCTTTGCTTGCTCACGAGTCATTGCTTTTACGAAAGTTTTGCAAACACTTCATTAGTCTTATACATAACATGATGATGTATCATCATAAATGAGAAAAGATATCTTTCTCTATTCACACTTAAACTAGATGCCCTTTTTTGCTTTTCTTTTGCCAATACCTTGTTATTAAGTGCTTCAAGTTCCCTAGTTTTCCAACTAAACCTCAATGCTCCTTGCTATAAATCTTTGAAAAAGGTTATCATGTACCTTCTTGCTAGTTTCCATTTCTCTTTTCTAATATCTAATATTGCACTCTATGGTAGACAATTCTAGTCATCAATTTTGAAAATTAAACTCAAAATCTTCAAAAACAAGTCTTGTTATTAGGAACTTAATTTCAAGTGTTTTAGTTGTGCTTTAAACTTATTTGAGGGGGTTAGTTCATAGTTCCCTAGAATTTGGTTCGTAAGTCATATTGACTTAATGGGTTAGTTAACATACCAAAAAAATGGGTTCGTTCCAGTTTGGTAGAAAAAAACAACGGCATTAAATTCTTGGATCAAATTTCCAGTCTAAATTCATAATTTGTTTGCTTGTTTGACAGGTTGAAAATGGGCTTCACAAATGGCACAAGATTAATGGTGCCTTTATCGTTGATGGTGCTGATTTTAGCGTTAAATTTCATAGAAATTGGTGGTAGTGCTTCTTCTCCAGGTCAGGCCTAATTAACTGACTTCTCTAATTTCCTTTTTAATTTCATCATATACAACGCAGTGACTTACTATAAACGGATACAAACTTTAAACTTTTTTGGTATAGTGGTTTTTTAATTTCATCATCTCTTGTCTTGCTCTATCTCTCACTCCGATATTGTATAAAAATGCATAATGATTCATTTAGTCCTTAATCTTTACATCATTTATTAATTTAGTTCTTATTTTTTAGTTAAATTAGGCTAATAATTTTTCACAGAGAGTCAAATTGCTTTTTTTATATGAGAATATTGACTACAATATTAATTTTTTTAATAATGTTGGCCTGACATGGCATGGCATCATTTGTTATATGTCACTTCAATAAATAAATAAAAATTTAAAAATTTAATATATATATATAAATAGTTCATAAATTTTTTTTTTAAAAAAAGCATAAAGTTTGTGTTTAAAATTTTAACGTTTTAGTCAGTATTTACATTTAAAAAAACAATTCAATTTCTTTTTTAAAATATTAGATGGTCAAATTTGACTCTTTTAAACAGATTGAGGGTCAAATTTAACTAAAAAAAAGAATAAAAACTAAATTAATAAAATATGTAAACGTTAAAGACTAAAATTATGATTATGCCTAAAAAAAATATTTGATACAAGCCCAAAAATTTATAAGGGTCTGGTCTTGTTATATAAGAAGTTTGTTAAGCTGAAGCAGTTAAATAATTGTATAATATTTATCATAAATTTAAAATAAAAATGATAAATCTATAATTTTTTTAATATTTAATTTTTTGTTGTTGTTGTTGTTTTGTTTTTAATTAGATACAAATTCAAGCAATGAAGATGATACAGTAAGAGTGGATCCATTGGACAATTTCAACAAGTATAGAGGAGGATTTGATATCACTAACAAGCATTATTGGAGTGTAATTCTCTATACCAACCTCCCTTACAATTTCACTTTATTACATTAAATTTTTTATTTATTTTATTTTTTGCAGTCAGTTGTATTTACAGGGATCTATGGATATGCAATCGGACTCTTATGGCTTTTATGTGGAATATTGTACGGGAGCTATCTCTTGGCAACTACTTACTGTTGCAAAAGAAACAGAAAACCCGACACAAAATCTGTCTGTCACAATCAATGTTACTTATGGCCTATTCTCCTAGCCATAATCTTCACAATCCTGGCAGTGTAAGCTCTTCAACTCTCCAAAATGTTCTTCACTTTGATTGAATAATGTCATGTTTTTCTAGCTTCGAAGATTGAAACCAATTCTGGGTTTTGTTTCCACCATTGATGAAAACACTGTTTTTTCTTCAGAGCTGCTTCAGGTTTAGTTCTTGGAGGGACTGTTAGGTTCCATTCTGAAGCAAAAACAGTGGTGGACATTATTATAAGAACAGCAAATGAGGCATCAGATACTATATACAACACTACGGGCGCCATGAAAGAAATGAGGGATAGCTTGGGTGACACTAATGGAACTGGTGAGGCTTCTAGTTTTCTTACAACTACATCTCGGAGATTGGATGTTGAAGCTGACGATATTGCAAGACAGGCTAGAAAAAACAGACGAATGATCGATAGGGGTCTCCAGATAGTGTAATAAATCTCTCTCAAACTTCCCCGACATCTTTGCATTTTTTTACTCAGACTCGAATGTTGATTATTGACCCTTTGTATCTATTTGTTCTTACAGGTTTATAGTAACCACAGTGACTATTTCCTTGAACCTGGTAGCAGTTATTGCTTTGTCTGGTATGTTCACCAATATTTTTGTATCTATGTATTTACTCATGCCGTTATTCTTCTGAAAGTTGAATTTTTTTTCTCTCTTCTGCAGTGACTGGAATTCTGAGAATTCGACGACCACTTTACTGGTAAGAAACTTAAGCATTCATGAAATTAACTCAATTTGTTGTGAATCACTCTGAGCTGAAGATTTTCACTTTTGATCAATTTTCAGGCTAATTGGAATATGTTGGATCTTGACAATTCTATGCTGGTTGTTCTTTGGGATATATTTCGTGTTGGAAAAGTGAGTTCAAGTTTTACTTTGATCTGATTTCCTCAATCTATATGTTATTTTTTCTCGAGTTTTTCCAGGTTGGAATTGAATTGAAAAACTCAAAAGGTAAATGTTTGAATTACAGTTTTTCAGGTGATACATGTACAGCTCTGGAAAATTTCCAAGAAAATCCATACAACAACACTTTGAGTTCGATTCTTCCTTGCGATGAGTTGCTGTCTGCAGAATCAGTCCTGTCTGATGTTAGTGCTGGAATTTATAACCTTGTTAATGAGGTAATTCAATGTCTTTTGTTCTTTTTATTTCATATGTTAGCTGACTTGACACCAAATAACTTGAACTCCGAATAAAAAAAATGGTCCGAACCCAAATCCATGGAACAATTTAACTGACATGATTTCAGGTGAATGCGAACATATCGGAGCTGCGAGCAACAACATATCCGAATCTTGCTCATGTTTGCAACCCTTTCACCGCACCACCGGAATATACATATCAGCCAAATAACTGCCCCGCTAATACGATCAGGATCGGCGACATACCAAAGGTATGCAAAATCCGACATGTTCACTTCCTAGTCTCAGGTTCCCTTTGTTGTTCTTATATCTTACTCTTTTCGAGTTTCTCATGTGATAAACATCTGTAACGGATTTGCATGACTATGTAGATATTGGAAGTATTTACATGTTCGGATGCCAACAATGGAAGCTGTGGAGAGGGACAATTCATATCCAGCAACGATTACAAAACAGTGGAGGCTTACACAAGTTCAGTTCAAAACCTGCTAAATGTATATCCAGGCATGGAAAATCTAGTCCAATGCCAGTCCGTGAAGGACGCATTTTCCGAGATCCTCGGCCACCACTGCAGGCCGTGGAAGCGAGCCGCCCGCATGGCGTGGGGGGCAATGGTGTTTCTCTCAGTCATCATGGTAATTTTGGTTCTCATATGGACGGCGCAAGCTCACCATGATCGACAACTTCATTCCTCAGACATTTCGACCAAACCCCAATCTCAAACAATGGATTCATTGGGATTAGAAGCAAATAATGAAGTGAAAATCAAACATCATGATTCAGTTTAAAAGCAAAAAATGAAATGCAGATTTGAAGATTGTTACTTTGGAAGACAAAGCCGGCAGCAGCTTCCAAGAAACAGTAGTTTTGTACAGGTGAGAGAGATACAACAAAATTAATTAAATTGAAATAAAGATAGAGATAAATTATACGAAATAGGTAAAGGAAAACAGAATACAGGGACCATTTTTTATGGTCTTAGATTGAAGTTTAGATTTTTTTTTATAATATTACAAGAATTACAGTTTTTTGCTTCTTTAATTTAATAGTGTCAAATCTGGGGATCAACCCCTTAAATATAATGTAATATTTACTCGTTGACACTATAAAAAGAACATGTATTCATCTATATTTCTGGGTCAGTATCCTCCTCAATTTTTATTTTATATAGGTTTAAAGAATAATACTTTGCTAACCATATTCAAAGCATCATATGAGTCCAAACAATCAATACTGAATAAACTTTCCCTAAAGTGGTGCATCGTCAAGTTTCAAGGAACACTTAATGAGAATAACGAGTTCCAATTGTTGTTGAGTTTAAACAATAAGTGAAAGTTGAGACAAAACACTGAGAGTTGCTAATAGTAGCCACCTGCCAGACTTCAAAGTAAAGCGACATCTCAAAAAAGAGCCCCAAATCCTCAAGTTGACCGCAGTGAACACAGTCAGTTGGCAAGTTAATCCCTTTGTTTAACAAGGTCGCCTTATAAGGAACAAAACATCGTAAGCAACGACGCACTCTTTAATTTTTGGGGGTTTGGAGCTGCCCTACAAACGCGCGCAAGGACCATCCATGCTACCATAAAAAATGCTCGTAAAGGATTACTATATTTATTGAATTTTTTAGAATTTAAATTAAAATTACAAATTTTATAAATATTAAGGGTTAAATCTATTATTGGACCAATAAAAAAAAACCCTGTCAGTGTTTCTGTCAAATTTCAAATGATTGTTAACATTCAACAATCAAAAAATTTGTTTTCAAATAGTTTAGTGACTAAAATAAAACGCGAGCAATACTTTAGTGACCATTTCTGTACTTTTCTCTAACTATTTTCATTGAAAGTGTTGATCAGAAATTCTTTAAATTAAAAATTAAAGATAATTCAAAATACATCATTTTAAAAAATGTTAATGTTTATAACTATTTTGTTTAGAAAAATATTTTTCAGAATTATTGAACGGGAAAAAATAAATTCGGAAAAAAAATGAAGAAAGATATTGAAATTTGTGAAAAGTGACAAAGTAGATTTAGATAGAAAAGAAATACATTGACCAATTAATATTGAGTTAGGTTGATTGAGAAAAGAGGTATAATAAATATAGAGAAATTTTTTAGATTTTATTTTAAAGCACTATAATGGTCAAACAAAGGTATTTTTATTTTTATTTCTAAAAGCAGCGTTATTTATCTAAATAAACATACAGAAAGTCAATCCAACCCTTAATTTCAACTCTCTTCTAAGTGTCTCTTACATTTTTTTTTTCAAATCTCTTTTACCTTTTATTATACAAATAGTATGGGCAAAAAATTAAATTGAAATTTTTTGTAACATTATCTGTCTTTTTAACTTTAAAAACAAACTATTGTACACGAAATTATCATAAATAAATATGTTCTATTATCAGAATGATATAATATCTTTCACCCAAAAAGAATTTGAAGCCACCAAAATTTAATAATAAGTTATGAGTTTACATCACACTATTTATCATATTCATTTCATTTGTCCAAAAGGATATTTTGAAATTTAAATATTACATTTTTATCATCAAATCTTAATATTTATGATTTCAGATGATTATTAATTCAAATTCAAAATGTTAGGGTGGGTGTGCCTTGCAATTATCGGATTTCAATATCGCAACATCAAAGTCAGTTGGCGATGTCACGACGAGAAACTTCCCAACGTTGCGACGTGGCGACGTGTTCCCCACATAAATCGGGTTTCAACTCTCAGTTAAACCCTGCTATTTTTTTCCAATTAAATTTTGATTACTTTAGGATATTTTAGTATGATTAAACTTCTAATCTTAGCCTATTTAAAGGGAACTTATATCCTTGTTTTAAGAGGCAAATTAATAGGCAATTAAAGATGTAGTACTATAGAGATTTTCTTTTGGGGACGACAAGAAGTAGTTGCAGATGAGTTTTGGTGAGAATTTTCATAGTAACTATGAAGAGAATTTTGTACCCCTTTTGAGAGAACTCTATGAGAGTTAGGGTTTTGTTTTCGGGTTTGCTCTATGAGAGTTAGGACTTTGTCTTTGGGGTTTGGGTTTGTATGTTTAGTACATTTAAGTTTATTTTCTCCATATTATACTCTCGTTTGTTTACTCATTTAGTGAAAAGCCGAAACCTCCTTTGCCCGTGATTTTTATCTTCATTGGAAGAGTTTTTCATGTAAAATTTGTTTTCGATCTTCTCTACCTTTTCTATTTCGTTGTTTATATGGGTCGATCCCTAACAGTTAGTAATATTTAAATGAAAAAAATTACTAACTTTAATTGGAGTAAAACAAAAATTTAACAATATTATAAGGGACTTCCTAGCCAATTTTGAGTAAAAATGATATTGTATCATGTTGATAATAATGCATAATAATATTTAGTAATTTTATGTATAATATGAAGAAAAATTCAATTTTGGATTTTTGTAAAAACTATTTTTAAAAATATTTTTTAATCAAGAAATTCAATCGTATCATGGATGATTAAAGAGAACCAAAAAATGATTTAAATGTTGTCTTGCAACCAACTTGGTGAAAGAGAAGATAAGAAATTTAGAAAATAATAGTATCGCAAAATCTGGCTTTTTTACTTTAATAATATAAAATTTTAAAAAAATATATGAAAATGGTATCCCACCCACATTATTTACCAAAATGGTATGTTGTGGGTGGTGTAGAGGCGGCACCAACCTTGTATTTTCATCCCCAATCATTTGCCCGCTATTAAAAAAATATATATTTTAAGGGTTGAGGGTGGTGTAGAGGCAACACTGCTTAGATGATACAAAATACGAATACAAATACGATGGGGATTTGGTAGTACCGTCCTCACAGGCGGCACCGGTCTATTGCATTTTAAGGTTTCACCAAAAAATAAGGCTTTGTAGCTTATAAATAGTTTTAGGGTGTTGAAAAAAAAGATGTGCTTAGAAGATTTTGTAACAGCCCGATTTTGGGGCTAGTCGGAATGGTGGTTTCAGAATCATTAATTCGAGGTTGGATAAATTAGTTTTAATATTATTTTATGTGTTATGGCATGATTATATGAATGCATGAAAATTTTGGTGCCTTAATTTTAGCGATTGTATGCTTAACTGCGAAAAAGGACTAAATCCCATAAAGTGCGAAAGTTCTATTTTACAAACTAGAGGTGTCTAATAGCTATAGAATATTAAATTAAAGGTCCTTAATATGCAATTAGGCCATTAAGGAAGTGTGGCTGGCCATAGGGACAAGAAAATTAAATGAATCAAAGGTTAGGTGAGTTTTGGTGACTTAATGAATAAAATAAGAGAAAAAATAAGAAAAGAAAAGATATCATCTTTTCTCATTCTCCCGACCACCGAAAATTTCAGCAAGAGGAGGGGTTTAGAAGCTTGGAAATTTTCAGCCACTTCAATCCTTACTAGTAAGTGTTCTTGATGGTTATTTTTGATAATTTTTGTACTTTTGGAACCCCTAAAGCTTAAGCTAGCTAATGAGGGGACTATTTTGCAAAATGGTTGAAAGTTTAGGGACTTTCCATGAGAGTAATTATGTTTTTTTCTGAGTTTTAGGGAAGAAAATGAATCTTGGGTGTTAAATACACAATTGTTGTGAAAGGTGTTTCCATGAAAACACCTAAAAAGGGACCTATTTGTAAAGGTGTAAATTGAGTAGTAAATGCATGGAATGATTGGTATTATGAATTTTTATAAGAGAAGTAAATGTTTAGCTAGGATTTTTTAATGAGGAAATTTGATGAAAAATGATTTACGAGCCTAGGGGTAAAATTGTAATTTTGCCAAAGTATAAGGGCAAAATGGTCATTTTTGCCAAAATAAGAATGTTGTAGTAATTTGATTAATGTGATTGTTTAATGAGCTAAATATGTCATTATAGACCAAGAAGAACGCGAAATCAACCTTTACTGGGGAAAAGGCAAGGTTTCGGACTAAACCGCAAACTAACATATTTTGTATCGAGGTAAGTTTATGTGTAAACGATACATCTCTATTACGCATGTTTTTACCTATTAATGCATTGTGTGGATGTGATTGATTGTTGGTGAGAATTATTGAAATGATAGAAAATGGGAAATTCTCGGATGAACCTTGTAACACCCCAAACTCGGCACAAACACTACGACCGGATCTGGTATGTCACTAAGGAAATTTTATAAAACAAGTCACATTTTGGAAAACAATTAGCATGGATAAATATTTATACCAAAAACTTAATAGTTTATTAAGTTATATAAAATATAAAGTTTTAAAATGCCTTGGTGAAGTTTAAATAGTAACCGAAATTCATAAATGTCTTAGCTTAATTTAAACATAAAATTTAAATGCCCATAAATGAAAGCCCAACATAAAACCAAAACATAAATAATAGTCTAGTGGCCCAAGGCTTTATTACAACGAAATATAAAACCCACTTAAAACAAGTTCCTTAAAAATAGATAAATAAGGTAAAGCCTTTTGCTGGATCCTCGGTACTCTATCTCATGGCCACCTTGCTCTCCTCTCCAGCCCGGTCCGACGCACTAAGTGCTACCTGAAATTGTTAAAATAATAGGGTGAGTCGCTAAACTCAGTGTGCAACCCTCGTGCACCATCAGATTGGGCCTTAGCCCACAGATCAGAATATAGAACATAATATAATAGATAACATACATAAAACCCAACCCAATCATAGGTTTCCAACTGCTACACACCACCATTACCTGCCAATCACACCATTGGGGACTTCTACAATCAACCCACACCGCTACACACCATCGATGGCAGTCATGCTGCAGTTAGCTGCTCATCGTCAGAGTTGTGACAGAGTCACCAGGCTGAAATGGCATAAGCCACCAGAACAGATCACTTCCCCTTTCATCAATCACCCAACCCCAAGCATATACAGATCGACATATAAAACATATCGTTTTTAACAGAAACATTCACTGATGAATGGCAGAAATCACTAACCTGATATTTTGCCTTTACCCTTCTCGGGTTTCCAAACGTTATGCCAGGATTTCGGCATTTAACAGAGTATAGCAGATTTATTACATATATATATTAGCAATAAATCTAATGGTATGAGAAGTTACACATCTAATTAATGCCGATACCCTTGCTAAACCGATTTACAACTTTGCTCGAAAAGCCAGAAAGATATGAAAATAGGGCCTCTCCTATAATCGGCCATGGTTAGTGTTCTACCCAATTTTACACACTAAAATCAATAGATTTCCTTACCTTGAAATCCCGAAAGTACCACGATTCGAGTATTACTGAACTTATGACTTAGAGATCTATGCGATTGACTCCTCTTTAGATCCCAGAATGCCGAAAATAAGAGAGAAATAAGAGATTAGTTTCTAACTAGCCATTTGGCTAGGGACTTTGAAAAGCCAAAAAAAAAAACATTGAAATCCCGAAATCGACACTTACCTATTGTTTCCTTCAAAATTCGGCACAAGCAGACTCCACTGAAGAAAATTTGGCAACTTTAGGAGATGTGATATTAGTGATTTCGGCTTTTAGAAGAACAAAGAATGGGAAAAATATAAGCAAGGAGTGGATAGAGAGATTCGGCCAAGAGAAAAGAGAAAAAGAATGGTGGGGTTTCGGCAATTGAGATCTAAGAAGTTTTGGTTTCTGTCAGAAAAAGAAAAGAGAGAAAAGAGTAAGAATGGAGTAGGAATTTCGGCAGAGAAAAGAAAAAGATGACAAGAACTTAGCCACTAATTTTCAGCACAAAGAATGAAGAAAAGAGTAGGGTTTAAATGCCAGAATTGATGAGCTACCCCCCTATTTATAGAAATTTCGGCACTTACATATCAAAACCCGAAAGTACCCTTCCTGATAACTAAAAAGCAAGCAAATAAAAAGGGAAAATTTGGCACCTATATATACTAAAATAAATAAATAAATAGAATAAACCTACACTCCCTAATCAACTCAAACTTATCACTAATTAAATTCCTTTATTATCTCCAAAATTTATCCTCATCAAAAAGTCCTTTTATTTAGCCAAATATTCAATTTGAATTTCATTCAAATAGCTTCCCCGAAAAGCAGCCATCTTTTGGGCATTTTGGTCCACTTCAAATACCTTCCCCACGCCAGCAGCAAAATAATATATTAGTGTGCCCAAGGCAACTCGAACCCAAGACCTCCAATCACCACCACACGCCCCCTGCCACTGCACCACAACCGTTATTGGGACATATTCCATTCTCAGTTTTTTTTTGAAGTATACTTTCCAGTGACCGAATCATCCAAAGAAATCCAAAAATATTAACCAACACCCAGATTTGAACCAACCTCCGACCTTTTCACTATGAAGCACGTCCCTTGCCACTGCGCCGCCCGTTTCATTTGAGTCATAATTCCTCCCCAATTAATTATCAACCTTTATTCCGTGCTCCAGGTTTACTTAAAAAAAAACAAACATTTAGCGCGCACCGTGGCTAGAACCATGCTCCCTCTACTACTCCTAACGCCTTTACCACTGGGCCAGGCGTTTCCTTGTGTCATAAAATAGCCTTCATACTAACATATTCACAATAAAATTTTTTGCCATACCCAAGACTTGAGCCTTTGACCTCCAAATTATTACGAACGCCCCAAGCCACCAGACCACCTACTTCATTGGGTTATCTTCAACCCAAAAATATTTTAAAAGCCTTCTATCTAAAACACCAACCACTCTTAAGGGTAAAACAAAATTTTTGCTAAATCCCTTGATCGAGCCTAGGACTTTTCCATCATTACCAACCCTTCCTAAATCACTTAAAAATTAAACTAAACATGCAAATCATATTTTTTTTAATCACACTTAATTCATTATTCTTTTTTTTCGATCGACAAGATCCATTCTCTCGACACACGAAACCCATTTATTCTAGGCCCAAATTCAGGATGTTACAAACCTTCGGGATAGAAATATGGATACAGATAAATAATCATAAACATGCAAATATTGGTGGGCTGTGTGCGATACCACCTTGTTAATTATTAACGATGAGCTATGTGTAATACCATCGTAGTTATTATAATTTTGGTGGGACATGTGCGATACCACCATAATTATTATTGTTGGTGGGCTGTGAGCGATACCTCCCTATTATTGATTAATGGTGGGCTGTGAGCGATACCTCCCTATTATTGATTAATGGTGGGCTGTGTAACAGCCTGAATTAGGGGCTAGTTGGAACAGTGGTCTCGAGACTACTAATTCGAGGTTGAAGAAAATTATTTTGATATTATTTTATGTGTTATAAAATGTTTATAAAGATGCATGAGAATTTTGGTGCTATAGTTTTAGCGATTTCAAGCTTAATCGCAAAAAAAGAACTAAATCGCATAAAGTGTGAAATTTCTATTTTATTTGCTAGAGGTACCAAATAGCTATAGAATATTAATTGGACGTCCCTAATGTGCAATTAGGCCTTGTTTTAAGTGTGTTGGTCGGCCATGTGGACAAGGGAGACAAGAGCATTTATTTTGGTCAACATTTGGTGAAATTAGGTGATAAAGATGAATAAAAGAAGCTATCATCTTTCACTATTCATCTCTTCTCTTCCACCGAAAATTGAAAGGAAATAAGGTTTCTTGTAGTTCAAAATTTCAGTAAAACAAATCCCTTACAAGTAAGTGATTTTGGTGGTTTTATTTGATGATTTGTGTACTTTTGGAGCCCCCAAAGCTTAAGCTAGCTAATGAGGGGACTAATTTGCATTATGGTTGAAAGTATAGGGACTTTCCATGAAAAATTTTATGTTGTTTGCTGAGATTTTATGGGAGAAAATGAATGTTAGGGAGATGAGAAACAACTTTTGTGAAAGGTGTTGTCGTGAAAAACACTTAAATGGACTAAGTTGTAAGTGTTGTAATTTGGTAATAAATGCATGAAATAGTTGGATTTGTGAGTAGTTGTAAGAGGATTAAATGTTTAGATAGGCTTGTTTAATAAGAAAATATGATGAAAAGTGATTTACGAGCCTAGAGGTAAAATCGTAATTTTGCCAAAGTATAAGGGCAAAATAGTCATTTTTGCCTGAGTGTAGATTATGATGTATTATGATTTATAAAGTGATTGAATGAGTGAATTTCACTATTATAGATGAAGAAGAGTGCGAAAATAACCTTGATCGAGGAAAAAGGCAAGGTTAAGGACTAGATCGCCAATTAACACATTTTGTATCGAAGTAAGTTCATGTGCTAAATAATGCAACTCTAGGTGAAATATTAATATTTCGATGTTGTATAAGTTGTATGTTTCCCTCCATGTATGTATTAAATACGTTTGACGGGATGTCAAGAAATGAAGTCTTAAATTGAATCTAAGAATGAAGGGAAAGCAAAGGTGATGACACTGTGATAATTAAGGTCCCGTGTAAGACCACATTTGGAATAAAGCCTCGGTGTGAGATTTTGTATAAGACCATGTCAGGGACATGGCATCGATAGGATATGTTTTATAAGACCCTATCGGGAGTATGACGTTGATGTGATACTATGTGTATGAGACTCAAGAGTGTTATTTAGCATTTTGAGTGATTCAACATGTATGTTGACAATGAGAAAGTATGTGGTTGTGCCATGAGAGGTACAGGTATATGATGAAACAATGATAAGTTTATGTGTAAACGATTCATTATGAGTATACATGTTATTAATTAATGGTGTATTGTATGAATGAGATTATTCATGGTTGAGATGAATTGAATTAAATAGAAATTGGATAATCCCTGTATGATTCTAATTATTGATAAATGGTAGGCAATGTGCGATACCACCTTATTGTTCATATACGATAGGCTGTGTGTGATACCATCGTTTACATTATCATTTGGTGGGCTATGTGCGATACCACCTTGTTACTCAATTACGATGGGCTGTGTGTGTTACCATCGTTTATACTATCATTTGGTGGGTTATGTGCGAAACTACTGTAAATATTCTTAATGGTGGGCTATGTGCGATACCACCCTATTATAGATTAGTGGTGGGCTATGTGCGAAACCATCAGGTGTTAGGTTTTATTTCAATGGTTCTTTGAAAAATTGTTTAAGTGTTGTTTTAGGCGACTTTGTGGTGATAAGTGCAGGGAATGTATGCTAATAAATGTGAGCATTAAGCTTGTTATATGGTTTGAACGTGGTAAGAGATGTAATGAGTAAGCATTATGAATGATTGAATGGGTAACCATGAGTTTAAGAGTAAAACTCATTATAATACATTGTGGTTGAGTATAATCAATGAATATCAATAGTTGATTATTTTTTGCATATGAACTTACTAAGCATTAGTTGATTATTATTTGCATATGACCTTACTAAGCATTATTGCTTACTCCTCTTCCTTTCCTATCTCTTATAGGTTAACTAGCTCAGGTTGGAGACCGCCGGAGATGTTTTCACACTATCGAGCAGTCATTTGGGTAGAGGTTTCAAGTCTTTTGAGATATGGCATGTATAGGGACCTTATTTCGATTTAATTAAGTCATTGTTAATGTAGCCAAATGTGTTGGCCTAAAAGAGTTATGGGTTGGTTGTGTATAGCCATGGATGATGGCTCATGTCGATTGTAATAGTGTTATTAATTGTTCTCCCTCGTATATGGGAAGATAGTCTGATTTTCATGATTCAAATGTGATAATTCAAGAGTTATAATTGATGATTTGAGAATGTTGTGTAATGATATGTGAATGTGTGTAAGTGAGGGTGGCTAAATGACTTGGAAAATAGCCTTGAATTGGTCTACACAGGTAGACACACGGGCATGTGTCTAGGCTGTGTGTGACATACAGTTAGTCCCATAGGTGTGTGACTGGGCTGTGTCTCCCCTGCTTGATAGTGTTGCAAGTCAGTGTCGACCACGGGCTAGACACATGGGCGTGTGCCTAGGCCGTGTAACCCTTATAAGGTTGCTGACGTCACAAACAGAATACCCAAGTTTTTACACACGGGTGAGGACACGGGCGTGTTTAGGCCGTGTGGAGTACACGGGCCAAGCACATGGGCGTGTGTCCGGCCGTGTGAAGGCCCTTATAGGTTCAAAATGAAAATAAATCCCACACGGGTTAGGGAGATAGGCGTGTGTGACCATACGGCCTGCCCACACGGGTATGTCCCATTTCACATGGGCGTGTGACCTCTGTTTAGGTGAAAATTCTTAAATGCATAATAGTTTTCGGTTGGGTTTCGAAACCCTCCATATGCATGTTTATGGCCTCGTAGGTCCTTAATGAGAATGATTTGATAGTGAAAGAAATATTTTAAGATGGAATGAAATTCCATGGGCTAAAGTTGTATGACCAAGTGAGTTAAATCCGGTAATGCCTCGTACCCGGTTTCAGCGTAGAATACGGGTAAGGGGTGTTACAGGCTGTATGCAAAACCACCGAGTATCTTGTACCATTCCGAAGGGCTCATCGAGAAACTTGTTTAAGTAAATATTTCATGTGGCTTTGTGGTGTTAAGTGCAGGGTATATGTGCAAGTAAATGTGAGTAATGTATATGATATGTGATTGGGATGTGGTAAGAGTTGAGATGAGTAAGCGTGAATATGAGAATATGAGTTGTTCATACATAATATGTGATGTTTTTGATTAATTAGCATATAATATGATGCTTATTGTTTACATATAGACTTAATAAGCTTAAAGCTTACTCTCTTCTCTTTTCCTTTGTTTTATAGTGTCGAAGAGCCAGCTCGGGATACGGAGATAAGCAAAGGATCACTCACACTATCAACACATCTTGGTATAGTTAGACTTAGAATTTTGAGTATGGCATGTATAGGGACTAGACTTAGTTGAATGTCATATTGTTTTGGCCAAATGTGTTGGCTCAATCAAAGATGAACTCTTTTGTATAAGGCCTTAGTTGATGGCCCTTTCTTATTAATTTATGAGAAGATGAGATTATTCATGAATGTGCAAGATGCATGATTGGTTTACTTAGTTTAATTATGCATGAATGGGTTGAAGGTTTAGTGTGATGTATGTTTGTTTGAGTTGGGGTGATAGAGAGAGCTTGGCAAATAGCCTTGTTCTTGTCCACACGGGTAGACACACGGGCGTGTGTCTAGGCTGTGTGTGACATACAGTCAACCTCATGGGTGTGTGGTTAGGTCGTGTATCCCGATGTATGCTAGGTTTGCAAGTCAGTATGCTCAGTAGTAACCACACGGGTAGAGACACGACCGTGTGTTTCAACCGTGTGGGAGGCACGACCATGAACATGGGCGTATGCCCAGGCCGTGTGAAGTCTGCACTTGAAATTAGGAATTTAATTTGCCACATAGCCAAAGGACATAGGCGTGTGTCTTGGCCGCGTGACATTTATAGGGTGATAATGTTAGAAACAGAATGTCCAGGTTTTTGCACACGGGCCGAGAACACGGACGTGTCAAGGCCGTGTGAGGGACACGGGCCAAGAACACGGGCATGTGTCCAGCCATGTGAAAACCTCTGTAGGTTCGAATTGAGAAATAAATTCACACGGGTGTGGAACACGGGCATGTGATATGCCACACGGGCGTGTCTCTTCCTCTACACGGGCGTGTGGACTGTTTAGTGAAAATTTTCTAAGATTTTTTAGAGAGCTTTAAAGGGGTTCGATTTGATCCCGAACCATTCCTAAGGTGTGATTTGAGCCTTGTAGGCTTGTTTAAGGAGTTTTACGAAAAGGTTTAATTTGGAGTGGAAAGTCAAGTCTCGGTATTGTATAATTGTTGTGTACAAGTCTAGTAATGCCTCGTACCCTGTTCCTGCATCGAATACGAGTAAGGGGTGTTACGGATTTAGCTTAGTTGATAAATAGAAGAGAAAGAAGAGTGTTTTAAAACAAAAAAAGAAACAACAACTTAGTAGTCGAGAATATACAAGAGGAAGAAGAGGGCTTGAAAGGAAAAAAAAAAAAGAAGATAAGGAAATGTTTTAGGGTTTACTTTTTGTGTTTCCAAATTCTTTGCTTTTTAAAAGTATTTTTTTAATTATTTAATTTTTAGTGTAGTATTTATTGTTATTTTTTATTTGTTAATTTTTTTTTTGTTTAAGGAGGAGAGAAAGCAACATCTAAATTGTTATTTAAAGGTAAATTGATTTTTGTAGTTATTTGTTAATTTATTTTGTGATTAATTCTTTTTAGTACTAAATATTTGTTTGATTTTGTAGTTTTATTTGGGTTGAAGGTACGTTTGTAAATATTCTTTTTTGTGGAAAAAATTAATATTTGTTTGGATTTGTGGTATTGTGTTCTTTATTACTTTGATTTGTAATTTTAATTATTTAATTTTTTATAGTATTTTTCTTGAAATTGCATATTGAGAAATTTAATTATTTTTACAAATTTAGTATTAAGGATGGATAATCAATTTTTCATATACGTTTATTTCGATGGAGTAATTTTAACAATAACTGTTGGATGTATATTTGAATGTTGCCAATAAATAGCTATGAGATTTAATAGAAATATCTCAGTTGATGAAATGAAGGAAATAATCAGTGCAAAAATTGTAGACGTTGTGGGAGGAGGATCTCGAAACTATTCTACAAATTTCCAATTTTGTTAGATCCCATCAAGTTCACCGAGATGAAATTTGTAGATGATGATGAAGTGGAGACAATGGTTGCTTTTTATTGCCAGAATCGTAGTCGCCAAACTGATCCGATCCAGTTGTTTGTTGAGTTAGCTGATGTGGAGTCTGCTAAAGATTTCACTCTATTAAGGGAAGAACTTGAAGTACAGGATCTGGTGTACGATGGTTCTGATAGCATTCGTTGATAGGCGAGCAACTGTCCGCGGGATCGACATCAATCTTAATGCTCCACTTGCATCTGAGAACCTTAACCCGGGACCTCGTTTACAAATACATCCAGTGGTGATTGAGACAGATGTAGATGTTGATGATGAATATGATAATAATGATCCTTCTGGTCATGAGGTTGAAGATTTTAGTGATCTTGATCTAGACGAGGTCTCGAATGATATTGATGATGAAGGCACGAATGACGATGGAAATGTTAACGTGTCTTTAGTTGGGAACCCGAATCAAGGCATTATGATAAGCAATGATCCTAGGGCACACATGTCGAACATAGATCTCGATGTGGTGCATGCATTTGAGTTCTCGAAGTACCCCGATACAGTACCTGCTCACCGGTTGACCGTAAAATTCAGACATGAGATTTTTGTGGGCCAAAATTTTGCAACCAATGAGGAGTACGTATTTTCCATTAAGCAGTATATCATGAATTTTTTGGTTGACTAAAAAGTCATTGTGTCTAAACTGACATTGTATATTGGGGAGTGTTGGAGGTCAGTAGAAGACTGCGACTAATGAGTATAAGCCGCATTTATCCAGAAGTCGCAAATGTGGGAGATTCAAAAATTTGTTGGGCCTTACACATGCACTTCAACACGTATGACGCAAGATCACCGTAAACTTGATTCAAAAACTATCTGTACATGCATCATGCCAATGGTAAAGGACATGCTGACCATTTCTGTTTTGGTATTGATTGTCAAAATGCAAGAATGATTCCAGTATCGAGTGTCATATCAGAAAGCATGGATAGCTAAATAAATAGCCATGGAACAATTGTAGGAGATTGGGATGCATCGTACAATGAACTACAAGGGTGGATAGCCGCTATGCAAGAGTACGTGCCAGGAACTGTCATTGAATTAGAGACACAATCTTATTACGGCTCGAATGACCAACTACAACTGGGAAAATTTTTTTTCCATCAGATGTTCTGGATGTTCGATCTATGCATTAGACATTTCCCCATTGAAGCTGATTGTGCAGGTTGATGGGACATGGCTATACAGAAAATATATGTAGATCTTAATCATTGCGGTTGCTGAAGAGGGGAACTGGAACTTGCTCTTGTTAGTATTTGCCATTGTAGACAAAGAGGACATGAAATCATGGGAATTCTTCTTGATAAACTTACGGACATATTTTGTTAGGAACGACAATATTTGCATTATATCTGATAGAGAGAAATGAGTAATTATCGCGATCAGGTGTTCCAGTGTTCCATGGAGATCCGTTTACTGCATCCTACACGTTGCGGCTAACTTCCTCCAAGACTACAAGAATGCAGACTGGTGGAGACAAGTTGTGAAAATAGGTAAAATTTAGTTTCAACATATGCTTTAAATGCTCTTGATACTTCAACATATTAATTCGAGACTATAACTTGTCTTTTCTTAATACATACACAACGTACGAGTTAGAGCCACACTTTTTTAGGCAAAGGATGACCAAACTTAAGGGTGACATGTAAGGTGATATGCATGCTCTTTTTTGAGTGTGGTTGGGATCCATGGCGCCATGACAATGAGCTCAAAGTTTCAATAATGGGGCTTGATATGGTCAAATTACCACAACCAAGTAGAAATGGTTAACTCTGTGTTGAGTTGAACAAGGCATCTTCCAATTTCATCTATTTTCTCAACTAAGTTCTACAGGCTGACAACCTTGATACCAAGAATGGGGCTGAAAAAGTCAACCAGATAGACGCGAGACACAAATTTGTCGAAAAGTTAGGAAGACAATGGATACGAATCGTCGGAGATCGAGGTTGATGGATGTAGAACTATATTCTCGACAGTTTGAAACTTTTCGAGTTACTGATTCCATTGGTTGTCAAACCAGTATCCCACCTAATTCCTACAGAGTTGATCTTTGAAACAGACACTGCAATTGCTAGAGGTTCTAGTCACTTTATTACCCTAGTGCACACGTCATTACTGCTTGTGCTTGCGCCTTGATCAATGTTGAAAAATATATCGATGAGGTGTACACTCTAGAGTGCATATTGTATGTTTGAGGAAACGAGTTCCTCGTCTTACGTGATCTTTTTACATGGGAAGTTCCTCTTCTAACTTTTGAGCTTGTCCTAGACAAAGGGTTACGTAGGAATCCGAAAGGTCACCCACAAGTCACTAGGATCCGTAATGAAATAGACATGAGGGAGAAAACTGACAACAAACTTTGTGGCGTATGCAGAGTAGCTGGTCATACCTGAACTTAATGCTCGTACCAAACCTACCATATTAGACAATCATGGCAATCGAGTAAGAATTGAGCTAATGTACTCCATCTTGAAGTTTCCAATAAAAATTTTATTATGGAATTTTCATTATCAAACCTATCATGATGGATCTTATTTATATTTTGACCTGTATAAAGTTCATTAAAAAAAAAGGTAACACAATTTTACACTAATTCCTTTAGAGGGTTTGGAACTACAAATCAATAACAACAAAATTTGGGAGACACTAATGTAAGTCGATAATTTATTTCTTAGAAATCATCTCATTTAAATTTATAAGAAAAATATCCGAAGATTATTCCAAGAGAATTAAATTAGATATAAGCCTAAAATTTAAGTAATAAAAATTGAGTTAAAATGCCCAAATTTTAATATAATTAAATAAATACAAACTTGACCATTTAAATTACAAAAACCCCTAAAATTGATGGTTCGATGGTGTGGTTTTAGGTGTATATTGTTGTGGTGGTCGATGTTGATGTTGCAGGTGCTCGTGGCAGCCATCGTTATCTTTATTCAGAACATCGTTCACTCAATCCATCGCGAGACCTAGGGGTGTGCTCAACATAGTATCAAAATCATATGCCCCAAACGTTTGCCTGGAAGGAGTGGAGTACTGTGGTGGTAATGGGCTAAATATATCAAACATCGTCAATCTTGGATCTGGGAATCTCCGATTGATATCCATGACCTAACGAGCATGGGAAATAGTTATCAACCCCCAACTTCGGATGATAAGAGCTATCCTCAAACTATGTAGAAGACTGCTCGGGGTCGAGTGTCGACTCGGGTTTTGGTAAAGGCTCCTGCTTGGGTGCAAGATGCGGATGTGGGAGGGGATGGGAGTGTTGCCTAAGTTGTGACATGTGCAAAGGGACTAACATCGATTTCCCACAAAATAAATACAGTTTCCTTTTCTTGAACTGTAACACCCCTAACCCATCTTCGTCGCCGGATTAGAGTTATGGAGCATTACCATTCAACCAAAAATCATTTAACATTATAACATAAAACAAAATAAATTTATTTCAAACCAATCATTCATATGCATTTTGTCCCTAAATCAAGCCTTCGAGGCCGTAAAAATAGCTTAGAAGGAATTTGGGACTAAATCGAAACAAAACATAAGTTTTGTAAAAAAGATGCAAAAATGTGAGAACAGTGGTCACACAGCCGTGTGAAATAACCCAGGCCGTGTAACATTTGAATAAGGGACACACAGCCATATCCCAGCCCATGTCCTCACCCTTGTAACTCACTGAGAAGGGTCACACGGTCGTGTCGCAGGCTGTGTGCCAGGCCATGTAACTCTCTGAGTTGCCACACACGACCGTGTGTTAGGCCGTGTAACTCACTGACTTAAAACATTAAAATTTTACAAATGACACAAGGTTGTGTTACCAGGTGATAATACTCTGGAATGTCATATTTTTATGTATTAATTACATATTTATTTTAAGTATGATCCTACTAATTTGAGCTATTTATGGTTTTTTTATCTTGTAGGGACTAAATTGAAGGCAAAAGGAAATTTAGGGGAAAAAAGCATGAATTTAAAGATAAAATTGGCCAGCATGCGAATAGGAAAGAAGTGGTGTCGAAAATACAAGTGTGGAAGACTTTGGGGGGAAAAATACAAAGAAGAGATTTTTTAAAGACAAGACTCTATTTAAATTTTAGTTATATTAGGATGATTGTTAAAGATTATTATTTAGATTTAATTTTAGCTTTTATCTTTATTTATCTTTTAGAATTTAGTTAGGAATAGATTAGTTTTCTAAGTAGTATAAATAGGGGATGGAGTGACACAAATTTCACTCATCTTTTTTGTAAACACAATCTCTCCCAAAAAGCTTAGCCTTTGTTCCTTTCATTTATTCAATAAAATTCCATTTTTATTTAGTTTATTTCTTTTTCCCCCAAAAAGCATAAATCACTAAATTCATCTAGCCAAAGGTTGTCGAGATTCCCCAAAAGGGTTCATGAGGCTTAGAATCCGCGCTTAGCCTTCTCAACGAGTATTCATCGTTTCTCTGCATTACGGGGCTAACGCTTCTGTCCATGTCCCTTCAAGAATGATATTTTCAACTTGCACAAAGAACGACCACTTTGTATGTTTTGGGAAGGTTGCACAGTCGATTTGTTAGCTTACTACGTTAGTGGTTGTCGAGCCCAAGAGACAAAATGGCGTGGCATTCGCCATTGAGAAGTGATGATCTAGTGTAAGACGGTCCCACAAAAGCGACAATTGACAAGAGTCAGGTTCCTCTCAATCGTAAGTCTAAAATCTAAGTGGAGCTGGTGGTCGTAGGCGTCCTCTTTCATTATAACTGGCTTATTCTGTTCGAGAAGGATCATCTAAAAGCCGAGGATTGGACCCAAGAAGGATCGAGACAACCGGAGGCTAGAATCTCTCCATAAAAAAACTCTCTTTTCTCAACTCAGTTTATCTTTACAATTTTAATTTTAATTTACGCAATTTCAATTCAATCAAACATTTAATTTTGTTTTTTATTTTTTTTCCCAAGTACGCAGGTTTTCTTGGGTACGACTCGGTCCAGGATCTTTAGGAACAGAAACTTGTACAAATCCAATCCCTTAGGAATTGACCTTACTTCCCTTATACTATTCTTTTCGTTATTTTATAAGGATAGGATATTTTTGGTGCTCTCAACGACGCATCAAATTTTGGCACCGTTGGCTGTTGACGGTGAAGGATGGTTTGGTGGTGGCGCGATTCTTGGTTCGAACCATGGTGGTGAAAACATCGGTGATGGGGGGTGGATGAGAAGGTGCGACAGCTGGTGGGTTTCTTTGGGTGAAAAATGGGATAATTTTTAGGGTTCAGGGGTGTATAGGAAGAGTGTTTGACTGTAGGGTAGTTGTTTGGAGGCAGGTTTTAGGTAGCCATGGAGTAGGGATGCGCTATTCCTGGTTGGAATAGGGATAGGATAAAGGCTGTTTCATGCCAATTTTTTTGAGTTGTTCTCATTTTTCTCTTTATTTTTGCTTCGATTTACCTAGACAAAAGAAGAGAAATTAATTATTATCTAAACAAAATAATGAGATAATCAAATAAAATAAATAATAAAAGAAAAGAAAAAGTAGAAGTAAAAATAAAAATAAAAATTAGGTTGCCTCCCATTTAGCGCTTGTTTTACATCACTAGCTTGACGCCCTGAATGGTTCTATGAAGGTTTTAGCTTAATTTTTTCAACCGTGTGGGCTTGAAAATTCTCGTAAAATAGCTTTAACCGTTGGCGATTGGCTGTGAACCGTTTTCTTGATTCTTCACTCTCTATTTCAACTGCACCATGTGTGAATAACTCGGTTACAATAAAAGGCCCTTGCCATCAAGATCGAAGCTTACCTAGGAATAATTTTAACACGGAGTTGTAAAGCAGCACTTTTTGTCCTATCGAGAAATGCTTCCGAGATATTTTCTTGTCATGGAACAATTTTGTCTTGTCTTTATAGATACGAGTATTCTCGTTGGCATCATTACGAATTTCCTCTAATTCTTGGATGTCCAATTTCCTTTCTCTCCGTGCGGGTTTTAATTCCATATTACATTGTCGTACAACCCAGTAAGCTTTAATGTTCCAACTCTACTGGAAGATGGCAAGCCTTGCCAAAAACAAGTAGATATGGGGTCATGCCAATTGGTTCATTATACATTGTCCAATAAGCCCAACGTTCGTCATTTAGCCGAAGAATCCAATCTTTTCAGTTAGGCCGAACTATTTTTTCCAAAATAGTCTTGATTTCCTTGTTTGAGATTTCTGTTTGACCGTTCGTTTGGGGATGGTAGGCTGTAGCTATACGGTGGTGAACTCCGTATTTTTTCATGAGTACCTCCATGACTTTATTGCAAAAATGGGTTCCATGATCGCTGATCAAGGCTCGAAGTGTGCCAAACCTAGAAAAAATAATTCGTTTTAGAAACTCCACCATAGTTTTAGCATTATCATTACGAGTAGGTTTTGCTTCTATCCACTTAGAAACATAGTCTACTGCAAGAATTATATATATTTCTAAATGAGGAAATAAATGAACCCATGAAGTCGATGCCCCACACATAAAAAATTTCACATACATGAATCGAGGATAGGGGCATTTGATTTTGGTTAGTGATGTTATTTGTATGTTGGCATTTATCGCAAGACTTACAGAAATTATATGCGTCTCGAAAAATTGTGGGCCAGTATAGCCCATGCTCCAATACCTTATAAACAGTCCATTTAGGGCCAAAGTGACCTCCACAAGCTTCTGTATGACAAAAAGTAAGGATAGAAGCTCGTCGATTTCTGGAACACAGTGCCTTATTATCTGGTCTGAACAGTGTTTCCACAAGTATGGATCATCCCAAATTAAATATCGAGCTTCCCGTTTGAGCTTGTCCTTCACGGAACGTGCTAACCTAGTAGGTAATGAACCTGTGGCTAGGAGATTTACCATATTCGCATACCATGGGAAATGCGCCTTGGTCGAAAATAAGCTCTCATCAAGGAACTCATCCTTTATAGGAATGTCATCTTAAGGTGTTTTTAACCTACTCAAGTGGTCAGCCACCAAATTTTCGCATCCCTTTTTTCTTGAATCTCGATGTCAAATTCTTGGAGCAGTAAAATCCATCTAATGAGCCTCGATTTTGCTTCTTTTTTTGTGATCAAGTACCTAAGAGCTGCATGGTCAGAAAAAATAATCACTTTAGATCCCAATAAAGAAGACCAAAATTTATCCAAAGCAAATACAATAGCTAAGAGTTATTTTTCCGTGGTGGTGAAGTTGCTTTGTGCAGCATCTAGGGTTTTTGAGGCATAACAAATGACATGGGCTCTTTGTCTATCCTTTTCCCAACATGGCCCTCACATTGCGTATGCTAGCATCGCACATAATTTCAAAAGGGTGATACGACCGTGGCTCGGGCACCCACTAAGGCTACCGAAAATCCGTTGGAGCTACCAAAGGGGCCTATCACTCGTGCTCGTGCTAAAATGTTTAAGAAGGAAGTGCCAGCTCTCGTAGGGAAATTGTGGAGCAATGTCATGGCTGGACAGTGTGGGAACGATGAATCGAGCAAGCCATGCAATGTCCTTCACGTTCAGCTAGCTCAAACTTAGACCAATGAGCTTTTCTTATTTTTTTTACATTTACATGCTTTAATTTGCTGGACTAATTAGCTTTAAATTTGCTGCATTAAAATTAAATAAGATAATAGTTAATTTAGTCACATCCTTTAAATTATGAATTTAATTGAGTTTCAATAAATGAATTTGAATTTAATTTATAATGTTTATTGTGTCTTTTAAAAACAAATAATTAACTTTTCTTAGTGCAAACATGACTTAATGGCTATCGAATATATGGTGCCCACTTTCCCATTAATTTATTTTATTATTATTATTTTTTTAAATATGCTAATAGGTTAATTTATTGTTTTTCAAGGAATCTTCATGGTTGGACGCATGAAAGAAAGCAATTGTGGAAGCTTTGTTTAATGGTTCAATAAGGACAAAATTAATGGGACACTAGTTTAATGGTAGCATCTGGACAAAATTAATGGGCACCAAGGAACATGGAATGGAGACAAACTTTCATGCTTGGACGGCAGAGTGGCTGAATTTGTTGCATGATTTGTGGGATAACATTAAAGAAAGGGGCTGAATTTAGAAGCTAGGCCTAGGTCCATTCGGCTAAGCCATGAAAGAAACTATAAATACTTGTATTCTTCAATGTAAGCGCTTAGAATTTCATGAATGAATTTACCCTTAAATTTGTTGAGAAATTTTCTCTCAAATTTCGTCTAAAGATTTGTTGACTTATCTATCTAGGTAGTGGCGTCAACAGTTTCTTTGTTTATCCGAACTTATCACGTTTTCGTGTGGCGTTCGAAACTTTATACCGAGGTTCCTATCTCTTTAGATAATGGGTCGAGGTCTCATAATTCCTTCCAAATTAACTTAAAGTCTTATAAGTCTCGGGTCAACCTTCATCCGAAGTTTGGTTCATTCTTGACCTTAAGTTACCGATTATCCTATAACCCGACTTGTCCATGTCTTTCATAACCGAGCCTCCTTAATCCATAACCACCTTCTATCGAGCCCTTCCTTGTCTACCTCCCTCTTAAAACCGAATTTTCTAAACCTTTCCGAATCCGAACAAAACCTTCTTGTTTAACGATCGGGCAATCTTACGACTTGGATTCAATTCACGGAACCGGGATCGTATCAAAGGGTAGTTCCAATCTGGTGCTTGTACTATAAGAGCAGAAATCAACTTCTGTTTGAGTGTGTCAAAAGCCTCATTGCATTTTGGGCTGAACTCAAATTTCTTATCTTTCCACAATAATTCGCACAATGGTTAAGTTACTTTTGAGAAGTTCTTTATAAAACGCCTGTAAAACCCTGTATGACCAAGGAAAGAACGTATTTCCCTTACAGTAGAAGGATTTGGAAAAGAATTTATAATGTCATTTTTAGCCTTATCGACCTAAATTCCCTTAGTTGAAACTATATGACCTAGAATCAAACATTTGTCTACCATAAAATGACACTTTTCATAATTCAAGACAACATTAAATTCTATGCACCTATTTAAAATTATTGTGAGGTTTTTAAGGCATTCATCAAAACAATTCCCATACACAGTAAAATCATCCATAAAAACTTCGATAATTTTTTCCACATATTCAGAAAATAAACTCTCAAGGGAAGCTTTCGTCACAAACAGAACCGAACCCGATACAAAACGCAAATACAATGATGTTGCGAAGTGGAAGAGAACTGGAACCAATTCCTGGTAAAAATCTTGGTTAAGATAAAAAAAACCATAAATAACTCAAATTAGTAGGATCGTACTAAAAATAAATATGTAATTAATACAGAAAAATATGTCATTGCAGAGTATTATCACTAGGCCGTGTGTGTCACAAGGTTGTGTGACAGCCCGTGTCCCAGGCCGTGTGAACCCAAAATTTACCTAAAATCAAGCCATCTCAAATCCAATTCATACCTAACCATTCAAACCATTTGGACACACATTCAAGGGATTCAAACACACATAAACATGCCTTTTCAAACATCCTAAATCACTTAACCAATAAGCCATTCAAAGGCACCACAATTGTATCAAACATTATGAATCAAACCAAAGCAATTTGACCATATCTCAAACACACAACCTAGTTCACTTAACTACCATGCATGACCATTTGCAAGCCATCAAAACATATCAAAAGAACCTTATTTACTAGCACTTAAAAGTGACCAGTACGACATAACTTGGTAAGGCATTAAAGTGCACCAAACCAACATAACCTCAAAAGCTTAAACATACCAAAACATACATTACAAAGATCTTATACATGCCATTATTAACCTTGGCAAAAATACACAAAATCTACCAAAATGATCGCTGGATAGTGTGATAGGTCTCAGACAAGCTTCCAATCGGTCGAGCTTCTGATAATCTATAAAACAAAGGAAAGTAACTACATAAGCAACGAGTGCTTAGTAAGCTCGTATAAATTTAAACATAACTTACCATTTCATTTATACAATTCATAGATTAAGCATAAATCATTACCAATGCCATAAGTTTAGTAAAAGCCTATACAACATCATCAAACTCACAAGTTAGTACACTTGTCCATGATACAAATGAAATCAACCATAAGATTTGTAGTTTACCATATATAATCACATCATTTAATTGATCAATGTTATCGTAAGATCATGATTCATTCCATTTGTATACTTACCATTTCATTTCCTTTTCTTACCCGTTGAACCATCTAGAATCGCATCGGATACTCGAGAATACTCACACATATAGTGTGCCTTTCCATATAACCGTAACCTTTCTATTGCTCACATGAGATGTGGAGAATCCACAACAAATGTAGGACCTTAGCCATCAGTAGGACATTCAAGACCAGCACCTGGAACATGAAATCCCTAATAACATGTCATTTGTATCCTAAGAATTCTTTAAGTTAAACTGGGACTCGTTATCTGTCAATTCATCATAACATAGATATATTTATGTATAGTTTCATTTATATAAAACATCATAGCAAATAGGCAATTTATCTAACATTAAAACGATCATAGTTCATACGAACTTACCTCGATAACTAAGGTCATAATAGTAGAGTCGAACTAATCCGAAGCTTTTGCTTTTCCTCAATTTAAGTCCAAATGTGGTTTATCTTGATATAAATAGATTCAATCAATTAAGTACTTCTTGTATTCAATTTAATCCATATTTCATATTTACAAAAAATTATAAAATTTCCCTTAACATTTTAACTTTTTACAATTTAGTCTTTAAGCTCATAACTTGAATATAACTCATTTTAACCTAAATCCAAGTAACGAATGTTACAAGGGACCTTAAACAACTCATAATTAGCAAAAATTCACAATAAAATCCCTAGATTTATACTTTTAACAATTTAATCCTAATTTGTAATTTCATCAAAAATAACTTAACACAACATGTTTATTTTACAACAAAGATTAATAATCTATCAACTAACATCAAAACACATTCAAAAACATCCATGGAAAGTCTCTCAACCTTTAAAAATTTTGCAAATTAACCCCTGGGCTAGCTAGACTAAGCTAAAACGAACTCAAAAACATAAAAAAATCATTAAAAACGGGGCTTGAATTCACTTACATGCAAAATTAGAGCTTGGTCGAATGTTTTAACCTATTCCAATGGTGATTTTCAGTGGAAGTATGAAATGAGGAAGAAAATGTTCATGCTTTCTTTTGTTTATTTTCAACTTAATTACTAAATTACTACTTTACCCTTATTATTAATAAAAAATTTCAATAAAAGCTATCCATATTTTTCCACTAACATTAAGGATGGTTTAAATACTATCTTAGTCCTTTAATTTAAAATTTCATAGCTATTTGAAACCTTTAACTGATAGAACTCAACTTTTACACATTTTAGGATTTAGTCCTTTTTACCTAATTAACCATTTAAACATCAAAATTTCTTAACAAAATTTTAATATGACCTTAATATAATCTTGTAGACATTAAATAAATAAAATAATTCACTCGTTGAAATTGTGGTCTCTAAACCACTGTTTTCGACACCACAGAAAATGAGCTTTAACTTGCTGATAGATCAAACATTTCAATACAAACCTTATTTCCTGTGTAACAGCTCGATTTAGGGGCTAGTCAGAACAATGGTTTCAGAACCACTAATCCGAGGTTAGATAAAATTATTTTAATGTTATTTTATGAGTTATAGCATGATTACATAGGTGCATGAAAATTTTGGTGCTTTAATTCTAGCGATTGCATGCTTAATTTCGAAAAAGGACTAAATCGCATAAAGTGTGAAAGTTCTATTTTACAAGCTAAAGGTGTCTAAAAGCCATAAGATATTAATTGGAGGCCCTTAAAGAGCAATTAAACCCTTAGAAATAGGGTGGCCGGCCATAGGGGATAAGGAGTTGAAAAATAAGTCAAAGTTGGTAGGAATTTGGTGGACTAAATTGATGTTTATAATAAAATAAAGAAAAGAAAAATATCACCTTTTCTCTCCATCTTCTTCACCGAAAATTACCAGAAAAATAGGGGTTTAAGAACTCAAAAATTTCAGCCAAGCTTCTCTCCTTGCAAGTAAGTGATTTTGGTGTCCTTTCTTGATGATATTTGTACTTTTGGAACCCCTAAAGCTTAACCTAGCTAAAGAGGGGACTATTTTGCAAAGAGGTAGAAATTTAGGGTTTTTCCATGTGAGCATTTATGTTGTTTGCTGCATTTTTATGGAAGAAAATGAGTCTTAGTTGTTAGATAAACAACTTTTGTGAAATGTGTTTCCATGAAAACACCTAAAAGAACCTTTTTGTAAAGGTTGAAAAATAGGTGTTAAATGTGTGGAAAAAATGAGAATTGAGAGTTTCTATAAGAGAAATAAATGTTCACCTATGCTCTTTAAAGGAAGAAATTTGATTAGAATTGATTTACGAGCCTAGGGGTAAAATAATCATTTTGTGAAAGCTTAAGGGCAGAATAGTAATTTTGCCAAAATATGATTATTAAGATGTATTGATTAATGTGGCAATTAAATGAGTTAATTTGTTATTATAGATTAAGAAGAATGAGGAATTAACCTTGACCGAGAAAAAGGCAAGGTATCGGACTAAATCGGTAATTTGGCCTATTTTGAAATCGAGGTAAGTTTGTGTGCAATAAATTCAACATCATGTTATTAAGTTTCTAAATGTTTGATATTAGTGATGTTGTATAACATTTCTATGAATTTGAGTAATGATGTTGAATGAGAAAATGATGAGAATTGTGATGTGGAAGCCCCGGCTGGACTTTAATAAATGAGAGAATAATATCATCAAGACTTGAGAAGGGTAAGGTCCCATATAAGACCATGTCTGGGACATGGCCTCGGCACCAAATTGAGATCCCGTATAAGACCATATCTGGGATATGGCATCGGCATCGAATATGAGAATCATATAAGACTATATCTGGGATATGGCATCGACAATCAATATGAGATCCTGTATAAGACCATATCTAGGATACAGCATCGACATCTAGAGGTGACCCCATGTAAGACCATATCTGGGATATGGCATTGGCGTCGTATATATGTGAATGATGATGATTATGTATCTTCAAGTATATTCAAGAAATTCAATGGGTAAATAGCTAAGTTTATATTAGAGATGAGATTAGTGTTAAAGCTATGTGATGAAGTGATACAGATACATGTAAGTAATTTACGAGAAATGTTTACAATATGAGACATGATATGAAATTGGTAAGAGTAAGCATTAGTAAGTTATGGCAATGTGTTTAAGACTTTGTGTTTTATTCAATGCAATGCCCCTTTATGTTACTGTTTACTTCATGCATACTTACTAAGCTTTATGCTTACCCCTCTCATTTCTCTTTTCCTTGTAGTATTGCCAAGCTAGCTCAGGAATTCGTGGAACGTGTCAGAGTTCGGAAATCACACTATCAACTTCTCTTTGGTATAACAAAGTTGGATTTATTTTGAGTATGGCATGTATAGGACTTGATTATTTTGTTATGTCATATTTGTTAGCCAAGGTGTTGGCTATTAATGTTATTCAATACATTTTGTAAATGGTCATTGGAATTTGACCAACTTTTGACAAGTTTATATATTCAATGATGATGAAATTCATGAAGTGTATGCTTGGGTGGATGTCTCAATTATGAATCCCTAGAAGTGCCTTGTGGACATGATAAATGTTGAGTTGAATGAGTATAAGTATGGTTGCTATGTAGGGTGGCATTCAGCTTGGTAGATAGCCTTACAAATGTCCACACGGGAAGACACACGTGCGTGTGTCTAGGCTGTGTGTGACACATGGTTAGCCCCATGGGCGTGTTGATAGGCCTTGTGTCCCCATTGCATGCTAGGTTGGCAAGTCAGAATACCCAGTAGTAAACACGCGGGCTGAGACACGACCGTGCGTCTCGACCGTGTGGGAGACACGGCCTAAGGCACGGGCATGTGCCCAGGCCGTGTGAAGTCTGGACCTGAAATTAGGAATTTAACTCGACAACAGTCTAAGGACACGAGCGTGTGCCTTAGTCGTGTGACCTGATTGAGATGATAACGTCATAAACAGAGGTTTTCACACACGGGCGAAGACACGGGCATGTCATGGCGGCGGTGTGAGGACACGCCATATAAGCGGCGTGTGTCGTGTGTCGTGAAGAAAACCCTTGTAGGTTCGAAATGGAAAATAAATCCACACGTGTGTGGAACACGAGCATGTGATATGCCACACGGGCGTGTGGCCCTGTTTTGTGTCAAATTTTTTCTAAGTGTTCAAAAGTTTCCAGTTTGGTTCCGAATCATCCGGGTGCAAGTTTAGGGTCTCGTAGACCTATAATAATGACATTATGGTCTTGAATGAAAAGTTTTAATTTGGAATGAAGTTCTTAAGGATCGATATTGTATGATTGAGTAAGTTAAGTACGGTAATGCCTTATACCCGGTTTAGGTGTCGAATACGGGTAAGGGGTGTTACATCCTGTTGAAAGGTTTAGTTAATGCCTAAGCCCCGCCCATGAAACCTTGAAATGCAGAGAAGGGTCTAATCACTTGGTGCCGCCTGTCATGAAGGCACCATTAAATTCCCACCAAATTCGTATTTTGTACCGTATATAAGTGCCGCCTATACACCACCCTCAACCCTTAAATATTGTTTTTTTTTTTAAATAGCAGGCTAATGATTGGCGATGAAAATACAAGGTTGGTGCTGCCTCTACACCACCCACAATATACCATTTTGGTAAATAATGTGGGTGGGATATCATTTTCGTATTTTTTTTATTTTTATATTATTAAAATAAAAAAGTGGCGATATCTTGAAAAAAATTTATATTTATTTTTTCATTATTGTTTGAATAAGAAAATTAAAAGATTTATATAAAAAATGAAAGAGAGAGGTTAAATTAAGGGTTGAGTTGACTTTTCATGTTTTTAAAAATAGGAATAATACTTTTATTTGAGAATTAACCCTATGGAAAAAAAACTCAAAAGTTTAAAGACACAAACCATTTTCCTTAAATATAACAGTGAGCATTTAATAGAAATGAAGCGGACATTCATTCGGTTGTTGATTTTAGCAGAGTCCATAGGCAAAGCAAGTCTTGGTAATTAATGGCGGAATCATTGCAGCATGAAGGTAATAGAAGATAACTTGGTGTTTCCGCCCTATGCACATGGATCAGACGTATCTTCCTCTTACGTTGTTTGAAATAATATAGAGTGGTTGGTTCTTCTCCCATGTCTATGATTTCTTTTTACCCTTCCTTCGTCGGATTTCATGCCCAACCTCAAATCATCTCTCTCGTTCCTTCTGCAACATTTCTTCCTCAAATCACCGACAGCAGATTTCGGCCATCTTATTGGCGACCATGGACGACATGAAAGCTCACAATTGGTTCATTTGGGTCGCTTTCCTTGGCTGAAGTCTGAGAGTAGAGAAGAGGAAGGTGGGGTTGAATTTGAGTTAGACTTTCCTAACATGAATTGTATCGCTTCAATGCTGTTTTTCAACAAGTCTTACAACAGCTATAATCGACTATTGATTCAACTGGCGATTCACATAACTATCTTTAAAAGTTGGTATCGCTAAAAGTGGGTGTTCCCATGGTAAAAATACGAGGGAATCCCTTAGGGATGAACTGTATTTCGACCTCTCTATTAAAAAATTGGAGAAATTAATCGTTTACCTTTTGAAACATGTAAATTAGTCCCTTTATTAAATTCCATAAGTTTAATGATGATTTGAAACGTTAATTTAAATGATTAATTACTAAATTGGTCTTTGAACTATAGCTAAAATATCACTTTGATTTTTTGTAAATTCTTCTAAACAATAATCCTAAAAATTAAAAATATATATTAAATATTCATGATGTATAATCCCCGTAATAAAATTTCGATTATCCATTTCCACATCCCTTAGCTATTATAAACTTTCTCATTTGAAGATCTTATTGTTTAATACCCTAACTAAACAAGGACTCCATGGGTTTTGAAATTATATATTTTAACATGATTTTTAATATTTTTTAATAATTTTGATAATTTATATTTATTTTAAAGATTTTTAATTTTTTTAGAATTATTGTTAAGAATTTTTTTTTAAAATCAAAATGATATTTTAGCTATAGTTTAGGGACCAAATTAGTAATTAACCATTTAAATTAACATTCCACGTCATCATTTAACAAACAAAACTTAATGGAGGGGCTAATTTACACGTTTTGAAATGTATAAGGGCTAATTTACCCATTTTTCAGTAGAGGGGTCGAAATGCAATCTACCCCTAAGTACAGGGCCTACCCTAATACTTTTACCATGTTCTCTTACCATCATGTCGAGAAATTCGGGGTGGTAGACGTTATTTTTTGAGTCATCATTGTCGGACAATCCAGGGTGATGAAATAATTTATCTAAGATAACCATTGTTGTTGGGCTATCCGAGATGGTAATAAATTGTCTAGCGTCATCGTTGCCGAGCAACCCAAGGTGATAGATCCATGTATCCGTTCTGAGTTCATGTTAGTTAATAGGGTTATCAATGAACAAAGAGTTTAAGAGTTTAAGCGATATGTTGGTTAATAGGGTTATTAATGAATGCTAATGAATTGAAAATGAGCCCAAGGGCTAATGGATCAAGATTGAGCTTACAGACTTGGAAATGGTTCTTATGATACTTGAAATTGAGTAAATATGATTGATAAGAAATTGCAATTATGCTTGTGACATATTGATGAGTTATTTATGTGGAAAAAAGATAGAACCAAGAATGCAAATGAATGAGCTAGTATCATCATGTACTTGAGTAGGTAATTGGGACATGTATAAGTATGTTAGTTAAAACTTGAAGTAGTTGAGATGTATGGCATGAAATTGTGTATGAAATAAACTTGAATAAATTGTATCTATTGTATATTCATTTTTATGTTAACTTGAATCATAGTTTACCATTAAGCAATTTGCTTAGAGTACGGTTACTTTTCCGTGCGCAGGTTAGTAGATTATCGAGCTAGCAGCTAGTAGATCTCAGCATCTAGAGAATGATCCCTCGACTCAACAATCTTTGTAAATCCCGTTTTGATTTTAGGCTGACATGTACCTAGTAAATTTTTGAATTGCTTTAAAGTTATTAAGACTTTTGGGATTTGGTATTTTATGATATGTACATATGCTTGCCTATATGTCTATAATGTCCTATGAAATCTTGCTTATATGCTCTTATTTATAAATTGATGTAATGTTAATGCCTTATGGGAAATTTAATAGTCATGTGTAAAACTAGTATGAAATGCATAGTGAGATAACCTAAATGATGCTTAGGCACATTATTTATTAAAATATGGAAGTGCATTGTTGAAGTTAGTAAATGGTATATATGGATTTCTTATGAATTAATAAGGTTTGAAGTATTTACTTAAAGAGGCTATATGATTGAGGGTGGTAAAGAGGCTATATGATTGAGGGTGGTGAATGAATGTATGTGTGTATATTTTCATGACATTGGATTTGGTATAGACTTATATAAATGATAGGGAAGGTTGATATGCTTGATGAGTGATTGAAATGGTGTGAGTTTGATTGTATTTTGAACACATTGTGGCATAATTTTGGGTTTGGATTTGGGATGAATTAAGTACCAAACGCACGTTTTGGAAATTGGCTATGACTTAACAATACCTTGGGTATGGTATTGGTACTTAGCATTTTACAAGAAATTTTTCGAGAAATAAAATTTCAAAAAGGTATCGATACCGGACTAAAGTAGTGATACTTCACATTAGAGTATCGATACTTTACAAGGGTATTGATACAATTGTTTTTTTTTTCTTTTTGTTAATTTTTGGCAAAATATTGAACCTTACAAGGGTATTGATACAATTCTTTTCTTATACAATGATGTAGAAAACCCAAAAAGATCTTTAATGAAAGAAAATGCATAAAAAAAAGAGTCAAATCTTCACTTTCATACAATGATAGAGAGATTCCTAAATCACAAAAAAAAACACTTTTTGAAGAGTGAAAAAGTATTTGAGATCAATTTGTAGATTTATTCAACTGAAATTTTTTGGCTCGTTTTCTTTTGTCCTCTCTTTTCTTTGCTTGAGCACCAAAAACATTGTTGTTTCTTTTAAATCGATTCTTTGTTGTTTAACTTGATTCAAACGTCAACACCATTTTATTATCCGAACCTTTAATTCCATTAACATTTCAGTAACAAAGAAAATTTATAAAATGAAAACACCCCAAAAACAAAAGGTGAAGAAAGAAGAAGACTGAAAGCTTGAAGATGGTAGAAGCAGTTGAAGCTTGAATATGATAAAGGGTGGAAGCTTTCTACAAGTAAACAATCGATTTTTTTTTGTGTGTGTTTGGTTGATGAGAAAATGGAAGAAAATCTTGTAAAAATTATTTGATAAGAAGAAAATATAAGAAAATCGATAAAATTAACACTATTATATTGACAGTTGAGGTAAAATAAACAGATATATATGTGGCAAGTTGTGATTGTGTTGGGGTTAAGAGCAATGAGCAAGCAAGTTTAGCTGAGACTTAAGTAGCAAGGCTCGAGACTTGCAGAAGAAACAAAACAGAAATTCAAACAAAAAACAAAAGCAAAGCAAAGAAGAGTATGTGGAAGAAAAATATTAAGATTTCATTCTGTGGAAGAAAAGTATTAAGATTTCATTCCAAGAATAATGGCATAATGCCAATACATAAAACCAATCATTTAGCTTGTCAAAATCAGTACATGGTAACCTAACTAATACCTACTACCACTAATACATTGAAACTTGAAAAACTAAGCTTGTACACATGAACAAAGCTGAATTAACAGCTCAATCACAATCAAATTACAGCAAACATTAACCTAACATAGTTCAAAATGAACTAAATTACATTACATCAACTAATGGTTACAAAATGAACAAAACATAAACAACTGCACTTGCTTCAGCAGCTTCTGCATGGCTCGAACTGCATGGCATGTCTCTTGATTGCTTCTGGTGCTACATGCTGGCCAAACTTCAACGCTCCTCCTTGGTTAGCATGTTGCAAATTCCCATTTCAGCTCTCAAGTGTAAGAATCTTGAAACATTAAGGGCTTTTGTCAAAATGTCAGCTAGTTGCTCTTCAGAACTGCAATGAACCAGTTTTACTTCATGAGCTTGCTTCATTTCCCTAACAACATGAAGTTTAATGTTGAAGTGCTTTGTTCTTCCATGAAAAATAGGATTCTTTGCAATTGCAACAGTAGATTGATTATCGCACATTATCTATGTTGCTTCCCTTTGTTCAAGATTCAAATCAGCCAAGATCTTTCTAAGCCAAATGGCTTGATTGACAGCTCTAGCAGCTGCCACATATTCAGCCTCAGCATTTGACTGAGCAACTACATTTTTCTTCTTCGAACTCCAGCAAAAGATAGCTGAACCAACGGTGAAAACATACCCTGAGGTGCTCTTCATGTCATCCATCGAACCAACCCAGTCACTATCAGTGTAGCCAACCAATTTCAAGTTTTCAACCTTGCTAAACAGCATCCCATAGCTCAGAGTACCTTTGATGTACCTGAGAACTCTCTTGGTAGCTTTGAAGTGACTTGCATTGCAACAATGCATAAATCTTGAGAGCAAACTCATAGCATACATTATGTCTGGCCTGGTGGCAGTCAAGTATAGCAAACAACCAACTAGGCTCCTATAGGTTGATTCACATACCTTCTCAAAAACTCCTTAGCTTGATAGCTTTTCTCCAACAACAACTGGTGTGCTTGTTACTTTACAATTCTACATTGAGAATTTGTTTAAGATCTTCATAGCAAAAGCTCTCTGACTTAAAAAAAAACCCTTCTTGTGTTTGTGTTACTTCCATGCCTAGGAAGTAGGACATCAGCCCCAAGTCAGACATTTCAAACACTTGTTGTATTTTGGCTTTGAAATCAACCAACATTGCTTGGTCTCCTCCTATCACCAACAGGTCATCAACATAAAAGGACACAATGAGCTGAGTTTGCACTCCTTCCCTTTTAACATACAGTGTTGGCTCACTAATGCTCCTTTCAAATCCCAAACTGACCAAGTAGCCATCAATTCTGCTGTACCAGGCCCTCCTTGGTGTTTATTTCAAGGCATACAAGGCTTTGTTCAATTTGTACACCATTTCTTCCTTACCAGCCACTTTGAAACCTTGAGGTTGCTCAACATAAATCTCTTCTTCAAGGAATCCATTTAGGAAGGCTGACTTCACATCAAGCTGGTGGATTTTCCACTTCATTTGAGCTGCGAAGGCAACTAGCAGCCTAATGGTGTCAAGCCTGGCCATTGGTGCAAATGTCTCTAGGTAGTCTATGCCATATTTCTAGCTGAACCCTTTTACAACTAGCCTAGCTTTAAGCTTGTTCAAGCGCCCATCAGCATTGTGCTTGGCTCGATAGACCCATTTTACCCCCATGATCTTTCTATTGACTAGTTTCTGAACTAATTCCCAAGTCTGGTTCTTCTCAATCATATTGATTTCATCAACCATGGCTTGTTTCCAGCCTTGCTGAACTTCAGCCTCTTCAAAACAACTTGGTTCTACCTTAGCCACATGAGTTCTTTCATAGATCTCAGCTAATGGTCTTGTGCCCCTAATTGGTTCATCATCAATGTCTATTTCAAGACCATTCTATTCAGCCTCAGTTTGGTCTACCATAAACTCTTCAGAAACAACTTCCGGTTCATTCTTTTCCCAATTCCAGCTTGATTTCTCATCGAACACCACATCTCTACTCACAATCACCTTGTTTTCTGAAGGATCCAAGATCCTATAGCCTTTCTTAACTGTGTTGTAGCCTACTAGAACACCAGGTTGAGCCTTCTTGGTTAACTTGTCCCTCTTCACTGCTGGAACATGTGCATAACATATGCAACCAAAGATCCTCAGATGAGCCAATGATGGTTTAAATCCAAACCAGGCCTCGAATGGAGTCTTCTGAGATAATGCCTTGGTTGGAAGCCTATTTTGGAGATACACAGCAGTGTTAACTGCCTCAGCCCACAAGGTTTTGGGCAAATTCTTTTCAAACATCAGGCACCTGGCCATGTCCATCAAGCTTCTATTCTTTCTTTCACTAACACCATTCTGTTGAGGTGTATAGGTGTTGGTGAGCTAGTGTTTGATGCCTGCTTCATCACAAAAGGCTTGAAACCAAGATGAGGTGTACTCAGTTCCATTGTCTGACCTTAGAGGCTTGAGCTTACAACTTGCTTCAGTTTCTACAGCAGCCTTGAACTTCCAGAACACTGAGGCCACTTCTGATTTCTGCTTCAAGAAATAAATCCAGCAAAATCTCAAGTGATCATCAATAAACAGAATGAAATACCTTCTCCCATTCAATAACTGATTCTTTATGGAACCACAAACATCAGTGTGTACAAGCCACAGCCTTTCTAAGGCTCTCCAAGCCTTGTTTGAAGGAAAGGGTAACCTGGCCTCCTTTCCTAGTTGACCTACTTCACAGACCTCCTCCTTTTCAACTAAATTGATGAAATTCTCAACCAGATCTTCTTTGGTTAGCTGATCCATTGATCTGTAGTTGGCATGACCAAGCCTTTGGTGCCAAAGCTTGGATTCATTTAAGGAGATTGTATAAGCTGAGTCTGAGTCATTTTTCCAGTCAACAACAAAAACTTTTATCAGCCATAGTGACTGACATGAGTCTAGATCCATTTGGATCACTAATTTGGCACTCCTTACTTTTGAACACAACTAAATAGCCTTTCTAGCAACTGAACTATGCTGAGCAGATTTTTGTCAATCTCAGGCACCAACAACACATTCGAAACAAGCTTGTTACCTTGATGAAGTGGCCATTACCTACTTTCACCTTTATTTTAAAACTTCTATCAATTGTCTTGAAAATGGCAGCATTTGGTGTCGTGTGTTGGTGCAACCACTGTCAATGAGCCATTCCTTTGTGGACTTTTCTTTTGCAGCTGAGCATGAAACTGTAAAAACTTGCTCTTCAAACTCACTGCCTTTTTCTGCTACTCGAGCTTCAACCTTTGGCTGTTGAGGTTGATTCTGCCTTGGTTTGCCTTTTCTTTTGCAAACTTTTTCAACATGGCCCATTTTCCTGCAGTATTGGCACTACACATCTGGTCTGAACCAGCAATTGGCTTCTGGATGACCAGGTCTTTTGCAATGCCTGCAAGGTTGATCCCTTCTTCTAGCAACATCTGACTTAGGCTTATCTCTCCAAGTCCTTTTGCCTTTGAAGGCAGTTGTGCTCGAAGCAGGTTTGGTTTTGGCTTGGAAGGCACCTTCTTGGTGCTCCTCCAGTCTGCTGGCTCTTCTTTTCTCTTGTGCATAAAGAGCATTGATCAGCTTTGTCAATGAGATGCTGGTCAGGTCCCTTGAGTCTTCTAGGGAGGATATTTTTGCCTTATACCTCTCAGGTAAGGTAGAGATCACTTTCTCCACTATTCTTGCTTCATTGAACTGCTCTCCAAGGAGCCTTATGCTGTTTACCACAGCCATAATCCTATCTAAATACTGTTTAATAGTTTCTTCCTCCTTCATCTTCAAGTTCTCGAAATCCCTTCTCAAATTCAGTAGTTGTTACTGCCTTGTTCTTTCAGATCCTTGGAACTCCTCTTTTAATTTGTCCTAGGTCTACTTTGGTGACTCACAGGCCATGATCCTTGTGAAGATCACATCTGACACACAATTTTGTATGCAAGACATGGCTTTATGCCTCTTTGTTCTTTCATCGGCATGCTGCCTGATCTGAGCCACTGTTGGATTGGCTCTAAGAGACGCTGGCTTAGCATATGAGTTGACCACCTCCCATAGGTTAAATGCTTACAGATAGGTCTTCATTTTGACCACTCATATGTGAAAACTCTCTCCATTAAAGACTGGTGGTGCAGCTGGTGAAAAGCCTGATGAAGCCATCGTTTTGAATGTTGAGCTATAACAGGTCCACTGAGATTGTAGCTCTAGATACCAATTGTTGGGGTTAAGAACAATGAGCAAGCAAGTTCAGCTGAGACTTGAGTAGCAAGGCTCGAGACTTGTAGAAGAAACAAAACAGAAATTCAAACAAAAAACAAAAGCAAAGCAAAGAAAAGGAGTATGTGGAAGAAAAATAATAAGATTTCATTCCAAATGAATAATGGCATAATACCAATACATAAAACCAAGCATTTAACTTGTCAAAATCAGTATATGGTAACCTAACCAATACCTACTACCACTAATACATTGAAACTTGAAAAACTAAGCTTGTATACATGAACAAAGCTGAATTAACAACTCAATCACAATCAAATTACAGCAAACATTAACCTAACATAGTTCAAAATGAATTAAATTACATTACATCAACTAATGGTTACAAAATGAACAAAACATAAGCAGTTGCACTTGCTTCAGCAGTTTTTGCATGGCTCGAACTGCATGGCATGTCTCTTGACTGCTTTTGGTGCTACATGTTGACCAAACTTCAACAGATTGGCTAAGGCTTAGTTTGGATGGGCGGTGTGTTTACCTCCAGTGAGGTTAAAAACAGTGGTGGGGGTGAGATTGGACACTGTAGCAGTGAGATTAGAAACAGCGGTGGAGTGTGTGTTTGGATTCAAACGCAGCTGTAGCGATGAGGTGAAAATAAAAAATGACTATTAAGGACATCAGATTAGAATTGATATATAATAGAAGTTTTTAAATTATTTTACTTATATAAAATTATTAAAATATGTGAATTTATAAATTCATTTAATAAAATATTAAAATGTATCTTCCAATATTTTATTATAAATATTTTAATGAATTATATAATCAATTTAAATTATTTATTAGATAAAATGAAAATTATTTTTAATTTTTTATAATTAAATATTCTTTTATAATAATTGTAAATATTATTTTCGCAAATAGTAACATTATACTTGGATCATATTTTGAAGTATCTAAACGAATGATTTTTAATAAAAAATATATATATAGTAACGTAAGACATAACAAGTTTCATTATTACTAGAAATTAGGTTATGATACAAAATTGTTTTTACAAATATTGATTCATTAAACTATTTGCAATGGTTTCCCTTAACATTGCAATTTCAAGGTCACTTTCACTGTTAGAAGAACTCGATTCAGCTCTATCAAAATGGCCTGAAGAGATTGGCATGTCAGGTATATTCTCAAATTGTCAAAAATCCTCATCATTTGACCAAGCATGTCTTCGAATGTAATTATGCAAAACCATTGTTGCAATAACTATTAAAACTTGCTTGTCCAATGAATAGCTTGGAATATCTCTTAATATTGGCCATTTTTTTTTCCACACTCCAAATGTTCGTTCAATCACAGAGCGTAACGAAGAATGGACATGATTAAAGATTTCTTTTTTTCCAGATGCTCGATGATTACCTCAATGAAAGTTAGGTAAATGATATTGTTCCCCCCTATATGGACCTAGAAAACCTGCCATTTGCAGATATCCTGAATCCACAAGATAATATTTTCCTACAAAAAAGTAAAACATAATATCAAGTTTAAAAATAAATTAAAAATTTTAATATTGTTTTTATGTAAAGATTAATTAAAAAGTTAAAGTTCAACCTGGTGGAGCTCTAAGTGCTTGCAAAAAAATTCTACTGTCATGTGCTGTTCCTTCCCAACCAGGAAATGCAAAAATAAAGCACATGTTGAAGTCACAAACTGCTATAATATTTTGAGTTGTTTTACCTTTCCGTCCGATATAAGGTATTTGACAAGAAAGCGAAATGCATGCTTTTATGTGTATTCCATCTATGGCCCCAATACAATCCTTTAAAATAAATACAAGTAATGAGATAAAAGTTAGAAATAATTTATATTTTAAAAATATAAAGATTGTGTAAATTTTACCTTAAAGTGAGGCCAATATCTTGTATCATGTCGAATATGGTTCGGTACTTCCTCAAATTGACCTTCAGTGGGTTTAATCGTGTCTATTCCTATTCGAGCAAATATATGTAACATATCAGTAAAAATTCAACTAACAGTTTCCCCAGATCGTTAAAACCGCTCTGCTGCATTTGAATTTGATTCTCTATTTCTAAGAATATACAATGATAATGCTAACTTCTCCATCGCAGATACCTTCCCATGCTTTAAGCCATAATTTGTTTGCAAATCATGCAACAAGCTGTGAAATGTATTTTTTGGCATCCTAAAACTATTCATGCAATGATCATCATGCCCATTTAATATTTCGTCCACCCACATTTGACCTGTATAATTTGAATCCATACACGGTTGCTTAACACTTGTTCTTGGTGTTTCATGGTGTACGAATACACTGCTTAACACTTGTTCTTCCTCTTCATGATAATTGTTGTGCTCAACTTGTGTAACAATTGTGGCTATTATTCATTGAGCTTCTTCACTTAATTCAGGGGTATCATAATTCATATAAAAAATATTATACATATTGTTAAATTCATCCATAACCTGAAAAAGTAATCAAATGAAAATAAATTAATAACTTGTGACATTCTATACAACACAAAAAATTAAATAAAAGCATAGCATAAAAATACCAAACATAAAAAATATCATACATTTAGATCATACATTAGGTTTACATATAAAAAAGTAGATCATACATTAGGTTCACATATAAAAAATAGATCATACATTAGTTTTGCATATAAAAAAGTAGATCATACATTAGTTTTACATATAAAAAAGTAGTATAGTTATATTACAATAATAATTCTAAGGAGCTTATGGTGGAGGTGGTGGATGGTATGGTTGGAAGGGAAATGAGGATGTTGCTACCAAGGATGAAAATGATGCAATTGGATTTTGTTCAGCATACTCACGTCGAAGCCACCAAACCTTAACATCTGGATCTAAGTTCAAAAACACTTATCGTTTCACCGGTATTTGGAACATTTTGATGGAAAAATAGTACAGTTCATCTTTTTTTGGAATTTCATCTCCCAAATCACGCAAAGCATCCATTGCATTTGAAATAGTATATTGAGAGTAAGGAAAAATAATTTCATTCACTGGCTTCCTTGGACTAGCCATACTCTCACACAATTTCTAAATATGAGTAGCTAATGAATTTCTTGATAATTTTCTACTTGAACTTGATTTTTTTTCCTTTACCGTGTACAACCCCCAGTATTTCCTTTCTTCGATTAGGAGTTTCATGAGAAGGGTTTGATGGTACCTCATTAGGAGGGATACCTTCATTCTCATTACTATTTTCATCTGAATCACTAAATCCCTCATTAGGTGTATCATCTCCCATAGGAACCCCACTTGGAAGAACACCAGACGAAGGTGCCCATGCATTCTCTCTAGTGGCTAACATGCCACCAAACATTTGCCACATTAAATCATTCAATCGTGGTTCAATTCATTTCTTCTTAAATCCTTTAAAATCAGGACTTTCCTACATAACATATTAAATGTTAAATGTTAAATGTTATACTCAGATTTTTATATTTGTAAATTATTAATTTCAATAAACATTATGTATTAAAATAATGATAAAGTTAACACTAACCTGTATTTTTTCAGCCCACCATTCTTCGGTAGCATCGACCGTCTTTTTAGATGGACACCATCCAATACCAGTAGATTCCTTAAGCAACTCCCTCCATAACCTCCATTCCTTTTTTAATGTATCCTGCTTATTTTTCAATTGAGGTTTTCCATAATTTTTTTGTGTTTTTGCTTGAAAAAGAGCAACGACATTTTCCCATCCTTTTGAGTTTAGATGAGTTGTCGGTCTATTACCAGCATTGACTTCATTCATGCAAAGTTCACAAATATCAACGTCAGCTCATCATCCCAAACAGCTTTTGTTGCTAAGGTACTTTCTCCCTCCACAAATTTTCGTGTCTTTACCATCTATTATTATTATTTTGATTTTAAATGTCAACCGACATAAAACCATAAATATGTAATTAGATATAATAATATAGTTTCATAAAAGATTAAGAATAACACATCACAAAAAGATGAAAGCCATAAGATGAACAATAAAGAAAAAAATTCTCAAAAATCCATGGTAAACAATAACGAGGATATAGAAAGGATAATTGATTATGACTATCTTTTCAAAAGTGTAAGCAAACTTGAGCAGTTTGGTTTTTCTTAGCAACACTAGTCATCAAATTTTTACTTTAGTCTAAAAAAAAGCATGCATTTAATCACTCAAGGTTATGGCATCAATCTCATAGTATAACTAATTATTTAAGATGGTAGTAATTTCAACTAATATACGATGACAGTGCACAAATAAGAAAGTGGAGTTTACAAGTAGGCATTATTAGCCCATATTTTTGACACATTTCATAAATCTAGCTTTAAACAGTAAATTGAAAAATATATTTTATATAATTTTAAATTTAAAAACACATTTCTATGACATTTATACATTTTTAAAAATACATTTATATAATTTTAATTACAATTATATAGTGTAAAATTTCAAAATTATGAATTTGGAATAAGATTTTTACTTTACAAAAATGAAAATAAATATTTAATAGATAATTCTTTTAATATTATGAATATGGTTAATGAAATTCTAATAATTTATTTTTAAACTTAGTACATATAGGACAAAAAAACTTTTCTATGGCATAGTTCCAGTATTTTAATTTATTTTTCTTATAACTTTAAAGTATATTTTTTAAATATAATATGAAGGTTAAATAACATAAGTGACTAAAATGTTACAATGTGATAACGTAATTAAGCTATTATTTATTAAAAATATAAGAAATAGGTACGATCTTGAAACAATTTAAAATAATTAAAAAGAAATTTAATTTAATGATCAAAATAAATTTAAATTTTCAATAATTAAAAAAATTATTATTAAATTTATTTAAAGTTTTAAAATTACATTAATTTATTTAACCTTCATATTATATTTAAAAAATATACTTTAAAGTTATAAGAAAAATAAATTAAAATACTGGAACTATGTCATAGAAAAGTTTTTTTTCCTATATGTACAAAGTTTAAAAATAAATTATTAGAATTTCATTAAATATATTTATATTAAAAGAATTATCTATTAAATATTTATTTTCATTTTTGTAAAGTAGAAATCTTATTCTAAATTCATAATTTTGAGATTTTACACTATTTAATTGTAATTAAATTTATATAAATGTGTTTTCAAAAAATGTATAAATAATTGAAATTTAAAATCAATTTAAACAGTAAATTGAAATTTAAAAACACATTTAATCACATTTTTTGCAGTGTGGTGGAAGCATCATTTCATCACATTTCTTTTTCTTTCATTGTTAGTTGATTTTATTTTATTATAAATTTGAAGAAGCCCTTGTGTTTTCGATCTCTTTCTTGAGGAATGAAATTTGAAGAATAACTCATGGTAATTAAAAGATATCCTAAATCAGTTGCAATCTTAGACAAGCTCTTCTTTCAATAAAAGAATGCATGTTCTGACTTCATTTCTTATGTTTTGTGGAAGTATATCGAATTTTTAAGTTCAGTAATGAAGGCTACAAGATTACCATATTTTTTTCTCCTACTGAAAAATAAGAGCCAAATCAGACCATCAAAGGCTGCTTGATAGGTTTGGCTTGACATTATCTTTTATCTTGGTCTGTTTCATCTGTTTCTCTTTTGATTATTTTTGGGTTGCTTTGCTTTCATATCTTAATTTTCATATTATGAGAATTAACATTCCAGAATATGACAAAATTCTAGGATGCAGTTCCAGGATCAGTAATTGGAAGAAAACCCTTGACCATTGATAAAAGCACTTTTGCATATCAAGCAACTAGGGTAGTATTACTAGTTTCATGCTTGTTACGTGGTATATCAAAGACTAAATATCACTCACTTAGAACCTTATGCGTTACTAGATACTACTTGGTTAAAATACGATCTATCTTGTTTTATCTGCCCATTGCTTTCTCTTTGAATGTTATAGTCTCCCCCCCCTTTTATTTTTCTGGTAGTCCTGATCAAGAGCCATAAAATTAACAGTGCTACAAGCAAATCACAGTGCAAACTCTAAATTAACAGCTCTAGGTAAAATAAGAATCAAGTTTAGTTCCTCACCCTGTCCCCTCTACTGATATTCCTTTTGCATTATGTTTTAAGAAAAGTAACTAACAAAGTCCATTAATATAAATCTCACCAATCTAGTTACCTCAGTTCGTTTAGCTCCAAACTAGCCCAGAGAACATGTTGATGTATTGATGGATTATAAGATATAAGCCAAGTATGACATAAACTTTAGAAAATATATCATCAGTAGAAAGATGTAGTTATAAAGAAATAGTGATACCAATAAGTAAACCACTTCCAACTCACACACCACAAACATGACCACTGCCCCTGTGATTCACCACAAACATGACTACTCTTCAACTCCTCTAATAATAAACAACATCATTGCCTCAGTTTTAGAAATTTCTAAATTATGGAGCATGCAAATTGAGAATGACTCTTGAATTTAATCAAGAAAAGAAATACCTCTTTGGGATGATTCAGATATCGATAGTTTCTCAAAATAAAAAAAAAAGGAGGCGTTTCAAAGGTCTCTTATTGATTTCCAGCCCTACAACAGACAACACGAGTATTCATTAGAGTTTCAAAATTGCATTTTAATTTATAATGGAAGCAAAAGGAAACATAAAAAAGGGTAAAGAAATGAAAGAATGAAAAGAAATTACATACATAAAGCATCAAGAAGAAACAAAGAGACTTTGCGCCAAAAACAGAAATGGCAGCATTGCTACAAAGGTGAGCATATGTAGGGTGATCATGAATTAATTTCAACAGATAACATTCACCTCTAGTCTATTATAGGAAATTAGAAAGCAACTACACCTTCTGTTACTTTTTCTATCCATGCCCCAAACTCTTCAGCAATGAAAATCATAACATTTCATTTCATCTTCAGATATCATATAGTGACAAAACCTGCAATGCCCTTAGAGGTCGGAACTCAATAATTCTAAGATGGTGCGACTATTTAGTTTCATTGATAACCTTTTCACATAATCTACTGCCATTAACATCAATAGTCAAAAGGACTAACAAATCATAATAAAAATAATAGTAATAATAATAACAACTGCGACAAAGAAGAGTGGAAGAAGCCAGAACTAGAGATAACAAGAAATTAATGAAAATACCTTCAAAAAGCAGCCACAACCAAGAACAAAGCAAAAAAGAGGGGAGAAATCAGTATTTTACTTCTCAAATATGAAAAAGAAAATGGATGTTTCGTTCCCAAAAATAATAGTAATAATAATAACAACTGCGACAAAGAAGAGTAGAAGAAGCCAAAACTAGAGATAACAAGAAATTAATAAAAATACCTTCAAAAAGCAACTACAATCAAGAACAAAGCAAAAAAGAGGGGAGAAATCAGTGTTTTACTTCTCAAATATGAAAAAGAAAATGGCTGTTCCCAAATCTGAAAACAAATAAGTTTGGGAAAAAAATTAATTTAAGTTTCAAGGATAAAATGGTAAAATAATAACTAAAAGTATGGGTATTTTTGTCTCTTAAAAATACCTACTATCCCACTGGGTTTAATTGTTCTTTGAAACCCCAACCACTTTTCAAAGATATCGGTGTGGTTTAAATCAATTTTCATCGGATCGTGTCTTTGTTGAACCAAACAAAGATATCGATGAGTTTAGCGACCCCAACCGCACCACAATCGATGTTAATGACTAAACCAAAGGAGCCCTAAATTTTGTTTAACGGGACTAACAGTTGGGGTAAAATAGGTAACAGTTTAATAGTTTAAGTACCAATTCTAACAAAAAAATAAGTTTAAGTCCCAACTTAGAAAAACTAGTATAGTTTAATTACCATTTTTATTGTTTAAGTCTATTTTAATTATTGGAAGTGATATATTAAATGGTTGAATTTTAGTTAATTCAAGTTGTGTCTTATTGGTAGAGTGCCATCTTTCTCTATTAAGAAAAATGGTTGAATTTTAGTAAAAGAAAGACTGAATTTGAAGCTTGTACCTTTTGAAAACCATTGGAATTTCCTTCACGTCTTACCCGATCAAACCATGTGGAATCAATCGAAATCCTTTGAATGTGAGAAATATTAGGCCAATCCGCACCAATATCCCTTTGGCATCTTTCCCTTAACTGCGGACAAGTAGAAATTTTCAAATGTTTCAAAGAGGTGAGGCGATGCATCCCTTCTGGCATTGAAGTCAAGTTAAAACATCTTTCAATCCTCAAATCCCAAAGTGAAGTTAGGTTTTGCAGAAACTCATCTGGTAGAGAATCTAGCTCTTCCATGTCTTTAAGCCACAGAGTTTCCAATTTGCAAAAAGGAGTAAAAATTGAACAAGAAGATGGTGCTAATTTTGACGTTGCACTCTTCATCTTTATTGTAGGTTGGATCAATGGTTTCCACCTGGTTTCTTTCAAATACAACGTTTCGGTTGAAGGAAACAATGGCATAGAAGTTAGATTAGGACACATGTAGATATGTAATTCTGACAGGCAAGGAAAGCAAGGCAGCTGTGCATTTGAAGCTTCTCCAACATCACCTGGTCTCCACCATCCTTTAAGATTTGGGCAATCTCTTATCCACGGTTCTGCCAAGGACGGAAAAAATATTGTTGTTGGTTTTGCAGAAAACAACTCCTTTTGCATTTCAGTCTCCGAAACATTTTCCAAAGCTACCAATCTTGAAAGCTTCAAAAGTTTGAGGGAAGAGAGGCGATGCAATGGTGGTAGATGCTTGCATTTAGTACAATTTTTTAACGTTAGTTGAGTTACATTCATCATGGTCATGGATGACAACCAGCTGGAAAGTTTGGTTCCTGCATTCCCTTCCACCTTCAATATCTCCAGATTTGTGGGTGGTTGGAGGCATTCCAAAACCATTTCATCTTCTCTCCTAGTCCATCTCCATCTGCTCCACTTAAATTCTAAAGATTTCAAGTTCAGTTTATCTTTCAAGTAAGTAGACCCGAGCTGTGGGATACTAGCATTTTCTAAACATGAAACACTAAGTTCTCCTTTGAGGTTGTTCAACCCTTGCAATTCCCTTAACCCGCAAACTTCCTTACCTTTCTTCTTCCCCACAACAAACTTGCATAATGTTTGTAGACAAGTTAGTTTCCCCAGCCCCCGCGGCATGTAACACAAATTAGTACATTGTCTAATATTTTGATGCATGAGGCTTACTAATCTACTTGTTTTCCTTGGTAAATTTTCAAAACTCCAACACCCAAAAAGATCTACCGTCTGCAAATTTTGAAGCCTGCATAAAGAACCAAGTAATTTTCTAATGTCACGATTTCAAGAAAGATCAAGGTCCCTTAAATGCTTCAATTCACCAATGGAATGCGGCAACTTCTTAATAGCCAAGAAACTCAAATCCAAATGCCGTAGATACTTGAAATTAGAAATGAGTGCACTGCAAGTGGATAGACCCCTGTGCCCACCTTTTATTTGATTAAATGATAGATCCATTTGCCCACTATTGATTTGAATAAATGACCTTACTCTAGTTGCTTTGAGCAAGGTGGTTGAATTCCATGAGAGAAATATAATCTATCTTCAAATGAAGCATGACGAGTTCTTTCATTTACATTTTTGCTTCCAAACTTGCAACACAACACTCAGTTGCAGCAACAGAGCATGCAAGATCATGCATTGTGAAGCACTCTACATTTCCTGAATCTTCATCTTCTTCATCAACTTAAAAAAAATCTCCAAAGCAGATCTTTGAAATACTCATGACCAACATCTTCTAGATCATCATCATTTCCACTTGTTGGTTGGATAAACCCTTGGGCCAGCCAATATCTGATCAGCCTTTTCACCCCAAACTTAGTATACTTGGGGATTAAAGAGCAATAAGCGAAACATTGTTTCAAATGTGGTGGAAGATGATCATAACTCCACTTCAAAATTGGTAGAATACCACTCTCTGGTCGAGCTATATATTTATGTACATTGTCCTTCACCTTAACCCATTCCGCTTCTGCTTTTTTATATAATACCCTTCCTATTGCCCTTAAGGCAAGAGGAACCCCTCCACACTTGTCTGCAATCTCCATCCCGATTCCTTTTAAGCGTGAATCATTAGATTCCAAGCTTTCTTCTTTACACGCCATTTGCTTCAACAGAGACCAGGATTCACTTCTTGACAAACCTCGAAGCAAATGTGACGAAACGGTGCCTGTGATTCGTGCAACCGCTTCACTACGTGTAGTGACAACAATCCAACTTCCCTTGGCACCATCTAAGAGCAAAGTTTTCAAGCTAAGCCACTTTTCAAGGTCGTCATTCCACACATCATCAAGAACTAGCAAGTAGTTCTTTCCATCAATGTTGTCTCGAAGACGATTTTGCAGTGTTTGCATCTGAAGTTCCTTATCAGGTTTGCTTTCAGTTGTAGCCTCGATGATGCTTTGCACAATGACTTTTAACTCAAACTTCTCCGAGACACAGACCCACATTTTTAGCTCAAAATGCTTCGCCACTTTTTCATCATTGAACAGCATTTTAACTAATGTGGTCTTTCCTAACCCTCCGATTCCAACAATAGGAACAATTGAGACATTTTCTTTAGCTTTGGATTCGAGCAGTAGTTTCACAATTTTCTTTTTATCATAATCTATTCCAATTATTTCTTGTGCACGCACAAAGGAATGTGTTTGGTCCCTTTCCCTAACTTCAATTGGTGGCTCTAGGGGGTGGTTAGTGAGGTGAAAATTGGCTCTATCAGCTACAATGGCATCTAGTCTCTAAGGGCTTTAACTTCAAGACCCATCTTGAGACTATAAGTAAGTTGGTTTGATTTGGAGAAGAAAAGGCGTACCTCTTTCACCGTGTCATTGCCTGCTACTAATTTCCACCGAAGATGTTGGGATTTTTGACAGCAGCAAAAAAGAAAACAAAGCAGAGGAAGAAATACAGAACATAGAACAAGGAAGCAAGAAGAATTTACTTGCTCACGAACGTGCAGCAAGGGAGCTATGGCTGATAGCTCATGTTTGCTCAATCATTCAATAAGAAAAACAATACATTTATAGTCAAATACAACACCAAATACTACCTACTACCACTAAATACATAGAAACTTGAAGTGTTAACTTGTAAACATAGCATTGCAGATTTTTCAGTCAATCAACACCTAATTACATCAAAACAATACCAACTTAGTTCATTTTCAACTAAGTAACTAAACAAAAACCTTGCTGTTACAGCAAACATTAGTGCTGCAGCAAAAATGTGCAAGCTGCATGCACTTAACCAAAATATAACAGCAGCATGGTTGGCCATTTCCAACAGAAGAGCTTCAGTAGATAAATCGTCCAACAAATCTTCCACATCGTAAAGCACATCCTTGATCTTCTTGAGCCACAGAGTTAGTTGATGATTGTTATGGTTGCGATGATCTTCGGCATCACGTAGCACTGCTCTGATAACTGAAGCAGTTTTGGAGAGCTTACTGATTTCGTCCTTGAAACCCCATGCCACTCCAAGCTCTTGTGCTCAGGGATTTAAATTGCGGTCGCGGGCGCGTTTTTTGGTCGCGTTGCGTTTATCGCGGTTGCGGACATAACTATTATTGTGAATTTTTTTTTAAATTCGCACAACTTATTATAAAACATAATAGTGGTCTCGGCAGTAGCGGTTTCGTGCCGCTATGCCAGTATCAGACCGCTATTTAAATCCCTGCTTGTGATGCTAACGATGCCAGGCCCTCCACCACATCTCCAGCAAGATTGAACAGAATGCCCTCTGCCATTTCTAATATTACTTCCTTCGCTGCAGGAAATACTAAAGAAAGGTGTGGTGCAAGAAATATGATGAGAAGATAGTAAAGTCAACTCGTATTATACCACGTTGTTTTATATAAACTATGGAAACTCGTCGCAGCATGCATCGGGATTTGAGATTGCAAAAGAACAAGGGAGAATTTCATTTTGAAGCATAGGGATTGATGTAACTAGTGTTGGCGTTAGATGGTCTGATAATGTGATTTCTATGATTAACCAACAAACTCTCAATCAATTAAATTGTTAAAAATGCTGATTTGATTACCCCACCTATTCATTTTCTCAGACAATAGAATTTCTCTACGTGGATTCTCATGGGGAGTAATTCAAGTTAAGGAATCTTTCATCCAGTCAAAAGACGGCTTTTTTTTTTTTTCTTTTTTATCCTGGTTTATAATTTTGATTGAAAACTTTTGATTTGATTTAATTTTCATATATAATTAATATGGTTATCAGCTTAAAATCATTTTACATTTATTTATTATAGGTATAATGGTAAATTTAGTACTTAACATTTACATGTTTTGTTAATTTAGTCATATTTTTTTTTAAACTAAATTTGTCTATGAACTTTTCAAAAAGAGTAAAATAATTTTTTCGTTAATTAAAACATCAATTTTTTTTAACAATGTTGGCATGATAACATGATATTGGCATGCCATTATTTATCTTATATGCCACATCAATAATTAATTTTAAAATTATAAAAATATTCAAAAAATCAAAATTAAAAAAGGAATTATAAAAAAATCATAAAAATACAAATGGGTCATATTTATAAATTTAACATTTTAGCTAGTATTTTCATTTAAAAAACAACTCATTTGAAAGTTTGATGGTCAAATTTGATTCTTTTTAAAGGTTGACTCGGTCAAATTTAGCTAAAAAGAGAATAAAGATCAAATTGATAAAAATATATATAAACATTGAGAGCTAAATTTAAAATTATGCTGAGTTTTTTTTTTTAAATATATAATTAAATATTAAATGTTCAGAATTATAGTTGAATTAGGTAAGTTACACGAAGTACATAGTAGACGAACAAAGTTGTAGAGTAAAATAGAAGGGATTTATTTGAGAATTGAGTAAGGCCTTATAGTGGTTATAATCAATAGAGAAGGCCCAATAAAGTAATTTAGTAAGGTCTTTAAATGCTAATAAACCATAATTGAAAATTAGGATCATGGCCATTAATTCTTATCATGTTAAAATTATAAATTTAGTTAAATTATGACTTCTTTTTCTTCATCTATCGCCGAAACTAGAAAGAAAGAAATTGGGAAGTTTCATGCTTTTTTATTCTTTCCATTGCCGTGAGCCATATTTAAGCATAGGTTAGGAGAGGAAACTTTGCATCTTAAACTTCCATTACCATGAGCCTAATCTAAGAGTTACTAAAGAAGACGCCGGTACATCGAGAAACACAGATAAAAAACATGAAATCGTTGATAATTAGTGATATTTTAGTTTGTATTATATTTTAATAGATAACTACTTATAATTGATTATTAATGATTCCAAATATAAATTGAAGTCCAATTTTGAGTGATACATGATGAAATGTATGTAAAATTGTAAATGTGCTACCGTTTTATGATAATGTCATATTATCTTACTTAAAATGTGTTTGATGACTCATTGATAATGTTTGATCGTGTTGGCTCATTTGAATCAAGAGAAATGGCATGTTATTGAATAGGTAGATAAATATAAACAAAGGGTATTGACGATGGATATGATTTGAGATATGTTTGAAATATAGATACGGAATTACATTGTGATATCATCTATATTAGAAATGATTTTATATATGTTCAATACGTGTATATATGAATTGATGTTGATGTTGTAATGTTATATATATTATAATGTGATTTAATAATGATTAATAAAGAATAATGCCTTATTAATAGTTTCAGATAGAGTTATGGATATAGTTGGCATGTCATAGGGTTGGTTTGATAGGTGGGACTTTCAGCATTTTATGCGTGTTATCTTCAACGTTTTATGCATGTTATATTTGATTCAACACTTTATGTGTGTTATATTAGTGTGTTGGTGGATTGATTAGTGTATCCATACTCAAATCCAAATTAGTTAATAAGGGCTAAAATGATAATTGATGTGACTAAAATGTGAAATAATATATTAAGTATAAGTATTATTGAAATGGGAATATAACAACAATATGATATATGACTTTGACATGATTAAACAAATGCAAATACCCTAGTGGTGCATCACAACTTCGTATATGTAAGCAAATATTACATTGATACGGATATGGTTACGTGATAAATGACCATAGAATATCTTGAGGTTTTAATGGCTCACATGAATATATGTTTATATGAACATTGATAATGAAATGGTTTTGATTAATATGTATATTCATATTATTTAGCTTATTAATTTGATTTCTAATATATTATAATTGAATTCGAGTTACGTTAGCATCACTGAGTATTTAATACTCAACGTACGACAATGTTTGTTTCCATGCGTAGGTCTCAGACGAGATTTTAGTAAACCAAAGTTATAAAGCATCCAAGGCTAGTAGCTCAGCTTAACTCATACCTAAGGTGATCTTATATGGTTTAATTGTTATATTTGGTGCCCTGAGTGTAATATATTCATTTGTAAACTTGTAATTTTTTTCAAACAGATTGGTAAATAAAAAAAAAAGTCATTTATTACATTAATATACTTTGTATGATTGTCCTCTTAAGGTTTTTGCACACAAAGCAAAATGAAAGCAAATGTTGCTAATTGGCTATCTAATGTTTAAACTAATATTAAGCGGTATTATGTGGTCGTATCATAATACAGAAAGACAACTTATATTAGTAGATGAACCTAAACATGTCATTAGTCTAATCGAAAATGAACAAACCAATTAAAAGACTAATATGTTGTCTATCAAGTTCAATTGGGGAGATACTTTGTCTTGGGAATCGGAGCGGATGACTCCCAGAAGATAGAGACATAGATGTGAATGACTGGACTGATAGTACATCGGACTGGACCCAAGAAAAATAGATCCTGAATCCGTTTATGAGTTTATTCACTTGTGATGTTCATAGTGTGGCGTACCTAAATCCTGAGTGGATGACGGACTATGTATGTGTGACTCGTATACTTTGATGTAAGTAAAAGCCTGAGTTTGAATAGATAAGGAACCAAAAGCTGATGCATTAGATGTATGACTTCTATAGCATGTAACGTCATTCACAACAGTGGAATTCATAGTCTGACACATGTTCAAATGATATCCTCTCATTGGCATTACATGGTTGATGAAAAGTAAATGTGGCCACGGGTCGTTCGTCTTTGTGATGGATGACTTGATTATTATTTGATAGTAATTGACTTTTCATGAAGGAAGATTTAATGGTTACTATAAGATAAAATAGGATCATATTGGAAGAACGGATATTATCCTAAAGAGATTAAGATATCATATGATGTAATATCCTATGATGTAACACATTTATGACAAGGCCATTAGATGACCACTGATCGAGTCACAATACTATAATGGAATAACTTTGTCACTAAATAAGTTTATAATTAATAAGCGAAAAGTTGGAACCTAATTATAAATCATTTGAGTCTTAATTGCGTATGTCCAATTGGTTCATCAGCTAGCTTGTTGAAACTAAAAATAAATTGCATGTTGAATCAGATGAACATAAATGAATAGAAATGGTGAAATAAAGAAATATGAACATTTGGAAATGGTTATAGTTTCTCCAAAATGAAAATGAAAATGGAGAAATAGAATCATTTGGAAATGAATGTGATTTTCTTCAAAATGAAAATGACTTGAAAAATAAATTTATATTTTTCAAAATAAATGAAGTTCGAAAATGGAAATAAATCAGTTGGTCATGGTGAACCGTTGCAGAAATATTAAATATATTTTCCAACAGATTTTTTACGGTAAAGTCGACATGATTTTAATGAAATTAGAATTGGATTGAGAAAATTATTTAATTAGAAATATATTGAAGTTTATTTTTGGGAAATAAAAAACAAATATTGGGTTGGATCAAATTATGAAATATTAGGTTAAAAGCCCGAGAAATACTCATAATTAGACCAAATATGGAAGAGGCTCAAAAGCCCTTATGTTATAAGGTAGGACGGCAAAACCTAGTATTATTAACTAGGGTTGTCGCCCCCTACATCCTAGTTAGACTAGAAGTTCATTTTTCTAGTTAAAATAAACTTCTACAATTCAACAAAGGTTCTACATTCTCTCCTTATAAATAGATGGCACCTGTAAGGCCTTTTACACAACTTTTAAATACTATTATTCTACTCGAAAATAGAGAGACTTTTATTATCTAAGAATTAAATATATTTTCCGGAATAATGATTATGCCACTTTCTGTTTGAGAAGAGAACTCTCGTTTTCATCCCAAAAAGAAGGAAAACTATTTCTAGTTATGTGTTTGATTTGAATCGTTCAAATTTATACTCGAAGCAATTCGTGGTACGAGAAAAGCGGAAAAGTTCGTTTGGTTGAAAGCTAGGAATTTAAGGATCCGTCTATCCGAAAACATAGGTGCGAATTCGGTGTAGGTTTTATTGCTATAAATATCACAAATCGGGTCGATTTTTAAAATTTTTATTTTCTGTTGTGCAATAAAACCGTTTTCGAACCGAAATTTTTCCAACAATTGGTATTAGAGCGTCAGGTTGTGCTATGTTTATAGTGTAAATCGAGACCAAAATTCTCTCTTCTTCATGTATGATTATATTTGATAAGATGTGACATTTTTTTGTAATTGTATGCATGTTCAGGGAAATGTATGCGAATGAATTCATGATATTATTTTATTATTATGGATGATAAAGTAAATATACCAAAATTTTGCAATAAAAAAATACTCATTTGGTAGTAATATAACTAAAAAATTGGCATTGTAATATACATGAATTTAGCAAAATAATTTTAACACAATTAATAGTTGAACTTAAATTTTGAAATCTAAAAAAGTAAAGGAACTAAACTTTTAAAAATAAAAATATAAAGACTAAATTTCAAAATTTTCGAGAGGCATATTCTTCTTAAAAACTAGTTATGTATGTGATAATTAATAAATTTGTGTACGAAAAATAAGTAACATATGATATAGGTATAGAAAATGATGTGATAATACAAATATTTTAAAATCTATGTATGTATGTAACCCTTTAAATTAACACAAATACATTGGGAACATTTTAATAGGGTTGTGATTTTACTAAGAAGGTTGCCAAATTGATTTTGAATTTTGATATTCACTCCATCCATTATGAAATTTATTCATCAAGTCAAGACCTTAATCATCCATAACGTTCATGTGACCCGCCAAAACAACTCAACCAAAAAAATCAATACCACAATAAATTTCCCAGAACACGTAATATATGTACTTTTATTTAGAGGAGAGAATCCAAACAACATAACTTCCATCCACGAAAAACATTTCAGAACTAGTCTGATAGATTTTCATCTGATTTCAGTATCCACTAATTTTGCACAAAAACAAAGAATATATATTATTCATATAATAAGTTTGTCAAAATGTGGCCTAAAAGTAATGAGAAAAATCTGGGAGGGAACTGTACCATATGACAAAATGATGTATAAATTGAAACCACTAATGAACAAAATTTAAAAAACTTGAAAAGGTCGAGTTGAGGGCATTCAACTACAACCAGCTCTGTAATCTGCCAAAACCTCAAGAGAGAAGATAAGCAAATTGTCAGTTCATCACAACTACAAAAAAATCCTAGTTATGTTGATGAAACCATGCTTACCTAAAGGTTTGAAGTAGATCTAGCAACACTTTTGAAGCTTTTTTCCATTGATGCTCATTGTGCAATATTTTGATTTCAGGCAAAAACATGGCCACTGCTCGTCGATTTATAGTACGAAGAAGAATTGCAGACGATTGGTCATTTTTGAGATGCAGGTGCAGTTTCACTCAATGATGAGCCTAATCGAAGCATAAGAGGATACACAGGACTGAACTCCTTGTCTCCCCTAACCCTAACTTTTGTAGCATAATCATCTAGAGTTGCCTTGATTCCTTTCCAGATCTGATCTTCCCCTTGAGAATCCAGCCACAATGAATATTGCAAATGAGTAAGCTTGTTCCTCTGGAGTGGTGATTGCAAGTCGTCAGGGCCACGGGAATAAAGATGATGAAGTATAACACTTGGAGGTAAATCTTGGAGAAGAGGAGATGCTCCTAGTTGAGACGTTTCCAAGAAGATAAGCGGTCGGAATGCTCTAAGAGCTCGGTATGGCGCACCTAGTTGTTCTACAGGGAACAAATTCTGGCCAACAGCTAATTCTAGCTCAGCCATGTCTCTGGCCATTCTCAGCTTGCCTGATTCTGAAAGGGGTCTGACAAGAGAAGCATGCCTGATAAAGAGTATCAAAACCCTTGAAGCCATGCTCCTAACAAGCCTCGTGCATATGGTTTCTGTTCCTGCAGTTGTTGCGTTGGCTGAAGATGGCAACAGCCTTGATAAGAACTCACGACGGAAGTGAAGAATGCACTTTTGCAACTCCTCCATGTAAGGCGAAGCATTGTTGTCCATAGCAGCATCCATGCCAAGGGCAGAAAAGTTCTGGTCATGGATTTGCAAGATGCAAGACTCCAGACGATCAATCATTGCCTGGAACAAGGATGTTATAGAATCACAAGCAACGCCATATATTGCACCAAGTGAAGGTGACAATACATCTGCAGCTATAGTTGGAAGCCCCATAATCATAGAAGTTACGCGAGTATGAATTTCTTGTAGATGCTGACATAATGCAAAATTCTTGACCTGAGCTGCCGTAGCAGGACCAGATACTTGGCGTGCTTCAGGACCAGTGGATATCTGCCAGTACAAAACGTAACATACACATTATTTATATGTGTGTTTTCATTGTGAAATTTATGTACTATATACACATTATTTATATGTGTGTTTTCATTGTGAAATTTATGTACTAGGTAACACAGGCACACAGTTCTACTAGTTGATATACTCCTACAAGACCTGTAAAGACTTGGGTTTTGAGGAAAGAAAACCTTGAGAAATTAAAAAATGGGATTAAACCTATCACTAACAATCAAATCAAGTCCATGATTACATCAAATAGTGTTCGAGAAAATGCTAAAGGCTTATTATGCATTACTATCACTTAATGCCAATGATATATGCCTAAACAAATTACCACACAAAACAGAGAATTTTGTATTTGTAAGACACAGAAGACATGACATACAGTCAGAAAAGCTGAAAAAAGAAAGGGAAATGTTTTAACCAGTTAGCTTCAGTAGATAGATCACCGTAGTATTGCATAAAACATTATTGGCAGAAACACATTGTATGCTATATATATTTCTCAAGTTCAGACTTTAGAAGTAATAATATCAAATAGCATTGTAACTTTTAGTGATTTTTATTTATTTGATGATATGAAATTTAAACATTGCCCCATTTAGTTAGGTCATGAATTGCAAAATAAGATGCAATAAAATCACATTGGGACTGTATTTTCCAAATATAACAAACTACTTCCTATGACACTGCAGGGATGAAATACTAACAACAAGTTCTTAGGCATAAACTTGTTGTATATATAAACCATAGCAGATTTAGCTAAGGCAATGAGGCAGTAACCTCCTTCATCCTCCTCTGTCCTGGTACCAATTCCAAATCAAGGCTATAATGTATTTAGTATATGCTAATGATAATTTCTCACATAACAGATATTCTATTCAGTAAAGACAAAAAGATTTTGCACACAGGAGAAACGGGATACCAGATATTCAGCTCGTTCTGCGATCAGCAGCAAAACTTTACTAATTTCACGCAGCACAAGAAGTGTTAATCGAGCATCCAACTGCACAGCTTCGATCTCTTCCTGAATGCGAGAAAGAATTCTAGAGATCTGTTCCTTGGAGGGAACACTACCACGGCTGGAGACTGGAAAAACAGAATTAACAATATCTGACAGCCGGCTTAAGCAGCTACCTAAGAAAGCCATCTGGAATGTTTCAATAGCTGCAACCATTTGGGCTTTTCCTTCTAAAGTTATTGCTGGTAACACCCCCTTGACATCAGTGTCACGCGAAATTCCATCAAGAAGGTTTTCCATCATAGAGTAGAGCTTCGGATAACCATTTGTGAATATCTCTTTGACAAAACTTGATGCAGTAAAAGCAGACTTCATTTGAGTAGCAAAAGCCTTAACAAGAGCTTCCCAAACTCGATCAGTTAGCATGGGATCGCCCTCCTACACGGAACAGCATAAATAATTACAGTCAGGCAGAGAACAGCAGTTTCATGATGTGCCAATTCCTGTGTTGTTATGACTCATTCTTTTTCATGAACGTAGAGATATAAACATAGAAAGACTTGGAAAAAAAAAAACAGAACATACCCATGTAGGACTCATAATAGTATCTAACTCTAAAGTAGTCTAATTCAATTATGAATAGAATTACCAAGACAGAGAACAAAAATGAAATGAAATGGGGGGGTTACCTTAATGACTTCATCAAGCAGCAAGACATGTGTAAAAGGGTCTCTCTTCTTAGACAAAACCCTCTGCAAATGCCAAATTGCGACCATTATAGAATGCAACTGATCCATACAACTTCCCATCCTCTGCCACAACGCCTCTCTTGCCTTCCCACTGCCCCCAATCTGTGGCGTTCCACTCCCTCTAATACCTCCAGGACCAAATCCGCCACCTCCACCACCAGCTGAAATGGCCTTCATATCCAACGCCACACTCACACTCTTCACACCCATTCCCTTATATTTACTCACCAATTGCTCCACCGTCGCTCTCAACTCCCCAAGATTGTAAAACACTTGCAACCCAGTTCCCACTTCAGCCTGATTCAACCCTTCCATCCCCTTTTCCAAAACTTTCATAGCTTCACTTCTTAACTTAGTCCCTATCTCTTTGACCGCATTGATTTCCTCGTCGATCATATCAATACCGCCAAGATCATATTCCTCGCACAAGGTCAAGATATCATTATGCAACTGAGCAGCCTTAGCAAGATCCAACTTATCAGGCTCAGCTTCAGCAGAAGCCATAAGGTCCCGTAGCTTTTTGGAAAGGCGAATAGCACGTATGGAGTGGGAGAGAAGCTCGGAAGTCCTATGCAAATTGGAGAGCTGGACAGTTTTGGAGAGGATTGAATTATGGGGTTCAGAGAGCTCAGATCGGACACGGCGAACCGAAGATTGAAGAGAAGAAATGGAGGATCTAAGAGTGGAGAGGGAAATCTCAGCGTTGTTAAGAGAAGATAACTGTGTGAGGAGGAGAGGGTGGTTGGAAAGGACGTGGGAACGGATTTGGGAATCGAGTTGGCGGATGGCTTGGAGGAGGTGTTCGGCGGTGGAGGCAGGGGATCCGGAGGACAGTGCGGCGGAGGAGAAGGAGATGGAAGAAAAAGAAGGGGAAAGGAAGGGGGAAAGGATTGGATCTTTGGCGAAAGAGTCAAGAATGGAAGATGGGGGAGGAGGAGGAAGAGGAGAAGCGGCGGTGGAAGAAGCAGGAGGGGGTTTGAAAGTGGAGAGACGGTGGAGAGGGGAGGAGGACGTGGTGGTGGGGGATCTTTGGAGTGCGGCTGGAGAAACCATTTTCTTTTTTCTGGGGAGGTGGATCTATGAAATGAGAAAGGAAATTTAGGAATGGATGGCAGGAAAATGCAGAATCAGAGTGAAAAACAAGGGCCGGCGAAAGGAATCTCCGTTGGCAGTGGCCAAGACACCACTTTCATGTAAAACGAGTCGTTTCTTTCTTAAGTAGGCTGACAAAACAAAACAAAATTACTTATCATATTCCTAACCATTTTACCCATTCATTCTTTTTTATTTACTCCCAATAAAATTACAATTATTTTCAATAAATCCCTATTTTTTTCTCCATCCATACTGTGCATGGTACGTATTAGACATGGATCTTAACTTCAATCTCCTTCAAATTGCCACTTATTCTTCTTGTTTTCACTTTACAAGTAATCTCACCATTCAAACAACCTCATTTATATTAGTATATATATTGGGTTCATTATTGACCCAGTTTGAGCAAAAATCTTGTAGGATGCTAATTCTCACTACATCAAACCATTCATTCTTATATTGCTCTACGGTGTTATTTATCATATCACTTGAAAAACTTTCTTTTTGTGTTTTTCTTCATTTTTTATCTCAAACCAAAATTAACAATTAACATACCCGTTGGTCCAACCTTCAATGTCTGGGAAAGTAGGTAATTTTTTTAGATTTTTTTTTGTTTTACAAATAAATTTAAATATTACTGAACTAAAGGTTAATGAATACATGATTTACCGAAATATGATGAATTATTGTTTGAAATTTTCAATCGGGATGTCACCATATATATTTTATTTCATATGAGGTGTTTGCTTCTTAATATGAATAAAGAGGGGAGTCAAATAAGGTAGTGAAGAGTGATGACAAGCTCTGAAATAATCTAAATAGAGAGTGGTAAAACAAAGAAAGAAAGAAAAACTTTAGAATAATTACAGAAAGGATCTTAAGCTTTAGTCAAAAGTAAAAAAAAAGTCACGTGTCATCTCTCAATTGGCTAATGCGACACATTAGCAATCCATTAGTGGATTAATGAAAATTTTAACGAAAGTGACTAGTTCAAACAATTATCTTAATTAGAATGACTAAATTAAAAAAAAATTTAAAGTGATCAATTTTTAAATGCCAAAAAAAAATATTTACAAGACTAGACCGATTGAATGAAAAATGACAGGAATGGGCCAATTTTTAAAAAACGATTCCACCTGGAAGCTTTTTCAGGTGATACGCATAAAAGTGCTTTCAACAAGAGCTATTTTTCCCTGATCTTTTCAATGTCGCTTTTTATATGGTTAGGGTTTTGTTTATTTAGAGAAGAGTTTAGTGGTTTTTTGAGATTTTTAATTAACTATTTTGTAATAATTTTTTGAGATGTTAAATAATAATTTGATTCAAAATTAAAAAAACATCGTATTTTTACACCAATCATATATTCAATTCCCAAAATATTGAATTGGATTCATAATCAAAACTCAGTCTATTTTGTATTAGGAAAAATATTTTAGGAAAATGTTAAGGTAATTTAAATAAAATTGAAAGAGAAAAAAAATTAGAGAATTTAAGTGGATTTTGAGAGGAATTTGAGAGAGAATTGATAATGTGAGAGAGAGTTGAGATTGAATTGGAAAAAAATGGAATGGGGAGTGTAGGATTTTTTTTTTTATCAGGGGGGGACAACGGCTAATTAAATAGCCATTAAAAGTAGGTGACCGTTAGGGGAAAAGAGCTTCCTGTTGAAAGTGCTTTTGCTAACTTAATGGTTTGTTAACTTGGCAGAAAGAGATTCCTGCTGGAAGCGCTTTTGCTGAAAAATGGCAAAAAAAGCTTCCAGCTGGAAGTACTTTTCTACGTATCACTTAAAAAAGCTCCTAACTGGAAGCATTTTACAAAAATTAACCAATTCCTGACATTTTTCATTCAATTGACCTAGTCCCGTAAATATTTTATTTTTTTGACATTTAATGAAAAATTAATCTTAGTTTAGAATGAATTTGAATGTAGTTTACTCGTTTCGCATTTTCTCAAGTCATGTAAAACTATTATTCTTTGTATCTTTATCGAGTTAAGGAAACCAAAGAAAAATGAGATAACTGAAAATAATATAAATTCAAACCGAAGATTCGATAACAAAAAGCCAATTTGTACATCTCATGAAAGATGAAACAGCTAACGCTAACAATGGATGATCGAGGGGGAAAAAACCAATTTACAGAGCAACGAAGCGAAGTCATTATCATCGATGCAAAATGGCAAGAATCAACTTCACTTTCTCAAATACAAAACCCTAGTCGGTAAAAACGAACGTCGACGACGGTGAATAAGCGCGGTCATTTCGGACACAACAAATTTACCTACACAATCCAAACAAGCCTTTTGTCACGTTGCAGATTTAAGAAACAAATTGAAATTAATTTGGATTTTATGAAGCATCAGTGAACCAACCAGATAACAATTAAACTCATGAAGCATGGGTTAAATAGGACAATGGATTTTAAGGGTTTGAATTATCAGATCGTAGAGCAGCCAACGCTCGAATTTGAAGGAAACAACAGAAGTAAATGGGTTGATAACGATATTTTATTTTATTTCTTTTGACTATGAATATGGGCATTTTCAATCAACAATCACCAAGTCGCTTTGGGTGTTCAAAAGTTAAGATGTCCGCACATACCAAGAATTGATTTAGACACTTGCAAGCTTTGGATTCGGATATTGATTATATGCCTTCGTTCACATGTTTGGATATATATGTGAAGCACTAGCGTAGAATAAGGTACTTCGAAAAGTTGGATTAACATACTCGATGAGAAAGAATCAATCAGAAGGGAAGGAAACGTGTGTACTTCATACATACATAAACACAACATAAACCCTTTTTCTCTTTTAAACATTCAACCCTTTCCCATCAAACCAAAGCTCAACCCTGTTTATCATTTTTATATATTTCCAATCCTCATTCTGACCATCAGTATTTGACATCCTTGAGACCAAAAGTCTCTCATGATCTTGGAGAAGCTATTTATCTAAACCCGATCGAATGAGTTGCAACTGTATAGAATGAAATCAATTCATGTTTACGAAACGTCGTATTTCCAATGTTTTTAAGATTAAAACACAACAATAAACAACTTCCTTCTAACCTCACTTATCTAAATCTTTATACACTTGTATCACCAACAGAGTTTCATGCCGGTTAATCTATCAAGTAGGTTGAGTTTTGGAAGAATCTATGTTACCTTGACTCTAATTACCGGGTACGGCTATGCTCATTTTTTTCTAAATTCCTCCATACATCGGGGATCATATCCCGTACCTATATTGGAATATGTGTTGGACATGGATAAGGATGAGTCCAGGTAAAATAATATTTACATTTTTACCATTTCAACATAGTCTTTCAAATTTAATAAATACAAAGTAAAATTACAAATTTAAATCCCATAATACTTACAGTTCAAGAATTCTAAGTTTCATCCTATTGTCTAGTGATAAGTGCAGAAACTTCAAAATCAATGCAACAGTAAGATTATAATATTACATGAAATGCATATGTATATACCTTGGTAAGGCTTGCAAACAAAAGAATAACTCAACTAATATATATATACCGATTTGCAGATAAATACATATGTAAAGAAGATAAAACAGTGGGAGAAAAAAAGGGCTAAAAACAACTAAATAAAGATCAATTTCATGCAACCAAAACAGTTAAGAAAAAACAATTTAACATCAAACATGTAGAGCAGAATAGCGCTGAGCAAGGAAAACTGAGAAACCAAACCGGATTTTTTATTATTTAATTTTAAATTTTATGATCTAAAAATAAATATTTTATATTTTAAATAGTGAAAATAACTTGAAGTTTTAATATCAAAAATTAATTTTCAACAAATACTATATAAGAGTTATTGATTATTTTTATTTACTTGAACTTTTTTTTTCCTGGAAATATTTATGGAAAAGATTTGAAAGCACTATCAAATAATGTCCAAAAGTTATAAAACAAAACTCATTTTGTTAAAATAAATCCAAAAACCCAGTTCCAAAAACTAGTATAAAAAACCAAGAATCGAGCTGAATTGTCAAACCTTGATTTAGCTATAAAATAATCACTGTTGTACCTATTCTAAGTACTAAAACTACAGAAACCATCTGCAATAATAAGGCATCAATAATAGGTTCATGGCTGACATGGGAAAGGCTAAGAAGAATGTGATGCATATGTATGATACTGTGTAGTAAGGTGCCAAATACAGTTCAAACAAAAGCAAAGAGTCAATTTAACATTCTGCGAGAGCATTGAAAGTAAAAGAAACTTCAACCTGAAACCTAATTAGATTACATGATTCCTTAGCACTAGCTACAAAGGAATCAGCTTCAAACACCTTATGATGATGTCTATAGGATACAATGGCTGATGTAAATAAGCCACCATGGAAATAACCTCTTCAAATGCAGAAATCAGATTAAGTAAACTCACATATCATTTTTGTCACAAACAAGACTATAACATACTTAAATACCTTGGAACACTTCAACAAACAAACAAAAATTTCCAAGCACCTCATTACATCACATAACATTCAAAAATTCCAGCATTTATGCCGCTTTTGCTATTCTCGAAATAGTAAAAGGTCTGACAAACCCCACACATACTTGCCATATGCACTACCACTAATATTTCTAAGTTCTAAACCCACAAGGTTTTACTTATATGAAATGTTTAGAATGCATATGCAGTGATCTAAAAGGATAGCAATGGTCGACTAACAACTAGCATCACACAAACAAACAAAATCAAGACGATTCCCTAAATTAACTACTTAAGCACGTAACAATTCAAGAAAAAGTTATGGCAAGAAAACTTACCTAGACTGAAGGAGCATCACAGTTAACTCCCAGTCCCTTGTCCATCAGGAGTATTTGTCTGCTGCTGTTGCTGTTGCTGTTGCTGCTGCTGAATCTGGAGGAGCAAGCTAGCAGCAAATTGCAAAGTTGACTGGTATCGCTGATTCTTATCAACCTCCACATCTGATGTGCCCTGACCAGATCCAGAAAGCACGGATTGCAGTGGCTGTGCTTGACTAGGAAGCTCCGGATTTTTTCTGTCAGCTTGCATCACATTTTGAGGGTGGGAAACATTAGCACCATGAACCTGATTAGACAAAACATTAGGATTGCTTGGCTGCTGAAGAGCTGGTGCACCGTACAACCCAGAAGTATCAGTTGCATGCATCATTCCATAGACTTTCAGTATACCGGGAGGAACTTCAGGCTGATACTGCTGGCTAATAGGGGCAGAGAATCCACCACGATCACTTTGAGATGGGGTATTGAAATTATTCAATGGCATTGATGACACAGCACCTTGCTGTGGCAAGCTAATGACAGACTCCTGAAACTGAGTGTTGCCAAGGGCCTTTTGGGCAGAAGAATGGATGGGTGTACCCGATATAGAGGAGTAATGCTGAACTGGTGACAATGGTACCGATGGATTAAAGTGTTGGAAAGATGGGGCTGCAGGCTCAGAAGCTTGCTTGTCCTGGTTCAAAATTTGTGCAGAAGCTCCTTTAGGTGCTACTGAATGAGCAGATGAAGACTGCGTAGTTGACGTCATTAATGGAGGTTGAACACCTCCTACAGCAGCAGACTGCGAGGTTGTTGGGAGAAAGCAGGCTAGCGAAGCAATCAGATCAGGTGTTAAAGCAACACCAGTTTGTGACAGTGCTGCCGAACTATTGGGTGGTTGACTTGGCATGGTAGCTTGCCCAAGTGGTCTTACAGGAGGTTTGGAGTCCTCGTGCAGAACCCTTCTATATTCGATCTGCTGAGGCAGTTCTTCCTTCAAGTGACTATAATCGGGCTGAGAAAGAAGAGGTGGATTCGGTAGCGGTGGTGCAGCATTCGGTACCTGTGGAGCCAACTTTAAAACAACACCATAGAGCCGTTCAGGTCCTAAAACATTTAGAACCTTTGTTAAGAATTCAGATGGAGGAACCAAAAATAATGTAGTCCCATCATCGAACTTAGCAACACCAGCTCTGTTTTTTGAGCCAAGGTAGCGAAGGAATTCAGTGTACGATGCAAAATCGTCTTCACTGTCTGGTAAGAAGAAAACAATATCGAAACCAATAGCCTCACGATAGTGTTTTGCAAGCATATCCAATCCTGTTCTGGCTGAACAGTTAACAACTTCAGGACTGAAGAAAACAGGAAATTCAGTAAGTGACAACTTATCTTATACCAGACTACAAGGAAATCAAACAAATACAAAAGGGAAACACTCAAATCTAACACACTTTGAGGAAGCCAGCCTTCGAAATAGAGGACTGTATTAGGCAATGCCTCAACCACAGAAACAGAGAAAATTCCTTAGCAAATATGAAACTTCACTCAAACCCTGAGAAACTAAAGGTGTTGGTGACCAGTAAATGTCAAAATTGCACCTAAGATGTAAAATGGCCTTTAAAAAATCCAAGAGGAATTAAGTTATCCAATAAATTACAAGTGGCACAAAATTATTCCAAAAAGGCAATCCAACTTTAAGCTACTTTATTTTTTTTCAGTTGATGTGTATCTGATGTGTCTGAATATCTACTAAATTCCCCCTTTTTCAAATTTCAATAGAATTTTACTCAGACTCGGGTGTGAGTGGTTAGATATGGATACATATATGACACAGGTATGTTCACTTTTTAAGTACGTTATTCCATGTGTGTGGAGGGTCCTTGGAAGGTCATGTCTCCATAAAGTCAGTATATGAATCAGACACGAGTATCAGACACAGCTACTTCAAGTAAAATGAACAGTCTGAGTAACATAGAATAGGATACTAACAATAGGTATAAAGTAAAAAAATAAATGCACATGTCCAACAAACATTCTATAAAAAGATCCATCAGGTAAAAACCACCATATGCTATGTTGAAACATTCAAAACTGAAAGCAAATCACATTTGATATCTACATGGATCAAACAAGGAATCGAGCCTTTTCTTTACACAATGGAAAATCCACAAAGCTGGTGAAGTACCAAGAAAAAAATAACACTTACATTTCTGTCTCCAACCCCTTTCCAATGGGAACACATCGAGCATGACAAACAGGCGTTCCACCCTTAGCAATAATGCCTCTCCATATGTAATCACTATCAGGAGGGGACAGTCCAGGTCCACCAGCAGTGGCCATTCCAGGAGTTGGACTTACACGACCCTTCCCCTGGACATTCACAAATGGACCTGAAGCACCCCCACCAATCACTGGTGCAAGATCATCTACAGGCATGGCAGCCTCTATCCTCGAACGTTTTGCATCTCTCTGAAATTGGTTCACGTCATAAACATCCCATGAACCAGATGCTTGTCTTGGTGAAGGCCTAAAACCCTGAGCAGAAGGAACAGGAGGAGATAGCCTTCTCCGATTATGCTGTGCAGACAAATCATTGTATTCTTGACCTGAAAGCAAAGGATCATAGCTACCTTGATGACTAAAAGACCTGATCGGCACATTTGATCCAAAAATGCCACTAGATGGTAATGATCCAGAGACCGTATTTGGTAGTAATGGATGATTTTGACCAATAATGTCCATTTGTGAAGGCCTAAATGGATGGTCACCAAACAGCATGCCAGGCCTTGGCCCCTTTATGCCTGAATCAAAGCCATATTCTTTCCCAGGTGCAAGTTCACTACTTGAGAACATAATAGTGATCCTTGGATCATTAAATAAACGACCCTGTAAACCCTCCTTCGCACGGCAAGCTTCCTCCACACTCCTAAACTCCACAAAGGCATAGTGTCTTGAAGGGAAGCTTTTCATTTTCTCGATCTCACCAAAGAGTATCATGGCATTATGAAGCATTTGTTCATCAATTTGCACAGAGGGAGGATAACCTACCCACAAAACTTTGCTAGGCTGACCATCAACTTTTCGGCCACCTAATTGAGAATACTGCAAAAATTATTCAACATATTAGAATGCAAAAATATTAAAGTCAGGTCGCATAGGAAAAATGAAGAACATTATGCAAAATCTAGACCAAAAGCTTTTTGGTTTAGAACTCACTGGTCTTTTTGCAATGGAATGGACATCAGAAGACGCCATCCTACCAGAAAAAGTCCCATCTCTAAGGTCATGAGAATTAGGCCATTGCTCCTGTCAAAAGGATCGATGAGAATATTCATTCAGCATAACAACTAGCAGCACATTAAAGTATTCAAAATGAGTGTTTCAAGATACATGGAAGGAACAGGAAACTGGTTCGAGATGCATTAAGCACAGGAAAAAGTCCAGGAATATTGAGTCCTCATTTTTCTTGATGTAACCCGTGTTAGAAACATATCAAAACATAGTTATAGGGATATGGCCTTCCAACTCCCTCAAAATACATGAAAAAAACTTAAGAAAAATTTGAACACGCCCGTCATAGGCACATACTTAAATCTAACACTCTCACACAACTCCAAGCAACATAAGGTAGCTCCAAAAGTTAATAGCAGACGTAAAATTCCAAATTCAGGTACTTACTCTTCTTGAAGGGTGGGATCTCAAAAAATCAACACGTATCTGTTCACCACCTATTCGCTTCCCCTTCATGCTTATCATGGCCTGGGAAGCATCTTCCATTCTAAAATATTCAACAAATGCGGTATTACGATCTCTAAGGAACTTGAAATCTTCAATTTTACCAAACTTTCGAAACTCTTCTTCCAATTCTTCCCTCGAAATAGTTTGGCTAATTCCACCAACCCATAGATTCTTACAAGGTTTTGCCTGACGAATTTCACAACAAACCCCAAAAAAGTACAAAGGTTAGACATGGTTTCTTACATAAGGCAGGACAATGTGGGAGGGAAAAACACATTAAAAATATTGGAGGAATATAAATCATAAAATTGCAGAGATAAATTACAATCTATTCATCTCTAATACTAACATCCAATTGCTTAATTTTATATAATTGCAAATTTGATCTACTATTCGTTCTACTGCAAATTATGGCATCCTACCATCCTTCAAGTTAAGAGAAAAAAGCAAGGAAGAAAAAGAGACCACTTTCTACATGAAATAATTTTAATCTCTTTCAAGTCAGCTGCATTTAACAAACAACGAAGAAAGAAAGAGGCAGGCTCTAGGACCGTGTTGCAGCGAGTTGTAATTTATATAGAATGTACTCTCTTTCAAGTCAGCCATAATTGAAGTGGTCTCTTTCTAGATGAACAAAAGAGACCACTTTCTACATGAACAATTTCTACTCTTTTTCAAGTCAGCCATATTTAACAAACCCAAACCAGCTTGGGACCAAGGCTTAGTTGAGGTGAGTTTAACTTACTGTCTTCTTCAACCCTAAAATGATATTTTGATCAAAATGCATCAATAGATATTTTTCTCAACCTCCAGAATGAAAAAGGGATATATGGTTGTAAAGTTCACATAATCTTTTCAATTAATAACCTAGGCAATAACTTTGTTAAACTCCTTTTAATCACCTAGTTTGTTTAATTTCCACCGAACTAAGATCAATTAGCATCCATCATACAAGAAAATTGCAAAAGCAGTGGTGGAGGCACAAAAGCTCATGAAACCAATTTGATCAAACTCCATATTATACAAATATGACTACCAACCTTAAAGCTTCATTCTTTGATCAAAATGTTTTGCATGGAATGGTAACGAAAATCAATTAAAAAAATCAAATCAGTTTTAAAGGAAAATTATAAATTGTTAAATGCCTTGACCCTATATTGCTCTGGATTTTCATTTTCTTTTAAGTACCCATATATAACATCCTTGTTTACATATTCGAACATGAGTACAAAGATAAAATCCTCCTAAGGAGATTAAAAAATTTAACAGAACAAATTGAATATACTGGTATCAAATATACATCTCACACTCACACATAACCGACCTTGTGTATCAAGAAAAGAACTTTGTTCAATTGAATTAGGTTAGCTGATAATTTTATTTCTCAGAGGTTTCTTGTTATTGATACAAAAGGCTTCCTTTATTGATAAGTCATTAATTGGTAGTTTTGCCTCTCATGATTGGACCAACGTTGTGAAAAACAAGATAGGAGGGAACCCTGATTATATTTTCCAATCATTGGTCCACATTGTCTGCCAATTAACCCATCAACGGTGGGATTGATTTGACGGGAAGATTTTATTTTAAGTTCAAAGTTGGAATTCCATTATTTTCAAACATTTTCCTAATTCTACCTCTAAAAAAACAAAATTTTGCTTGATCAAAACTCAGACTTCGAATCCGAGAGCGAAAACGAAAAACCTGAACATTTTACAAGTATAATTCCAAGGTACAAACTTGTTTAGAGTGATGAAATTATAAAACCTACAGCAGCAACGGCATCCATTGTGTCTATATTGAGAGATTGATAGCAGGAAATATAATTCATCCATCGTGTAAGATTTTTTGCTGTTTGCTATAAAGTAACAAAGTTCGATGTTTTGGTCTTCTAATTGTACATTTTTTTTCTCTTCACTTTTGACGAAAATCAAATTATATTACAACAACCAAATTTTTGTTGCAAATCTTCATCATTACTCCACTTTCAACCCTTAAATCCGTAGATTTTGAAAGCCTTTAGCCGTTGCGAAGATATCCCAGTTCCATGATAGATAAAATTATCAAAATATCACGATCTCTAGACCTAATTTGGCTTCCACCATCTATGACCAAATTAACTCTTGATTCATTTTTAATTGGTAAAAAATTTATAACAGATTGAGCTAGCATTAGTTTCATGTTTTTGGCTGCATTTAAGTTCCAGAATATACTTGGAGTTTTCATGAGAAATGGGCAAATAGTTTGTGAAAAAATTTGTGCAAAAAAAGTAAATATACGAATTTGGAAGACCAAAAACATCGATTTGTCCTCTGTTTCCTTCAAAATATAAACAGGAATAATTATACAAAAATTGCGAAAAGGATGAAAAACCTAACGAGACGGAAAAGAAAAGAACAACGAAACGAACCGGTCGAGCGAACTCAATCTTGATTTGGTTTCCGTGCAAGGTGGCTCCTTGGAGAGCGTCCTTCGCCGCCTTCGCATCCTCCACGCTCTTAAAGTAGACAAAAGCGTAGCTCCTAGAAGAGTATGTGGTGACGCTATCGAGTGCGCCGAATTTGTTGAACAACTCCATCAGATCCGAATCAACCGTCTCGCCCGACAGATTTCCGACCCACAAATGGTTCGACGGGGTTGCGGATTCCACCGATTCTTTCCCTAGCTTATGTAGATTCATCGGCGGCCCCATTGTAGCTTTAAGAATTTATTAGAGAGAGGCAGAGAGAGGGAGATATAAAACCCTAAAGTGTTAGAAAATCGACTAAAAATTAATTTGAAAAAGAACCATGTAAACAAGGAGAGATTTGGGGAAGTATATTTAACGACAGGCAAGGATAAAGGATAGGGCTATCTGGAACGCTGTCGTTTGGAAGCAGAGAGCCGCCCCACGTCGTTTTGTTTTTATAGGATTGTTAATTCCTCCCCTTATTGTTGTTTTGTTATGTTACAGGGGTGCAAGCCAAGTTGGAGCTCCACTTAAAATTTAGAGTTTAATTTATCATTTCACTTCAGCTTCGTATAAAATTGAGTTATTCCATCTCGAGTTGAATTAAATTTATTTATCAATTTTTATACTCGATTCAATAATTAAGTTTAAGATTAATAATATATATTAAGGATAATAATATATTTTAATAAAATAAAAATATAAAAAGTACGATAATGATCAATCGATAGTTTGAGCTCAGTCTGATAATTATCGAATCGAAGTTCAATTTCTTTCAAGTCAAACAAAAATAGCTTGTGAGAACCAGTGTCTCATTTATAGCCCTAGGCAGAGGCAAACATGAAGGTGGAGGCAAAGCCTTGGCTCTCCCAAAATATGAAAATTTTCAATTTAATCCTCTTATAAATAAAAAAAATTATAAATTAATATATAGTGAAATTACACTTTACCCCTCAAAATAAAAAATTTTCAATTCAATCCTCTTGTAAATAAAGAAATTATAAATTAATATATAATAAAATTACACTTTAGCACCCCTAAAATAAAAAAATTCTATTTAGTCCATTCAAAAATGATAAAATTATAAATTAATACATAATAAACTTATATTTTGATCCATGAAAAAATTATAAATAAACTCCGACCCTTGTTAAAAAAAATTTGGATTCGCCTCTGCCCTTAGGGTAAATTACATTAGTAGTTACCCAACTATAAAGGTTTCTTTTTAGAAGTAACCTAAATTTTTTGATTAATTACAAAAATGACCTAACTTAAAAATAATGTACGTAAATAACTTGATTTCTACCGTGCTTGTCGGTGCTGCTAGACACATCGGCGACATCGCTCCCCAACATCGACCAATGATTGCATTTAAAAATAACAATTTTTAATGGTGCCGCTAATTTACTGGGGTGTGATTATATAAAACATTTAGGATCTTGATGAAACAATTACCCTTTAGATTGGCTGAAAAAAAGGGGTGCCCTGAAGGCACTAAATTAAATGATTTTCAACTTTTGTTCTATTTGCATGTTAGGTCTGTTCCTTTTTTAAATTAAATTTAAATAGCCCTTAAAAATATAAGAATAACAAAAATAAACATTTCTTATTTTTTATTTTTTTAAAAATAATAAACTTAAAAAATTATATAAAATTCTTATTTAAATTACCCAAATACATCCCTTAAAAAATTTCCTCAAGTTTATCTAAATGTAAACATTTTCAATTCGTTCCCTAGCCTATTTGAATTTAGATAAACTTGAGCAAATTTTTGGGGGATATATTTGGGTAATTTAAATAAGAATTTTTTTATAGTTTTTATAGTTTACTATTTTTAAAAAAAATTTAATTACTCTTATATTTTTAAGGGTTATTTAAATTTAATTTCAAAAGGAAACAAACCTAAAATGCAAATATATCAAATTTTGAAAGCTTTTAATTTGATGGCACATATTTTTTCAGTTAATCTAAAAAGGGTAATTGCTTCATCAGGTCCCTGAACGTTTTATATAATCACACTTCAGTTCGATGCCGCTAATTTATCTGGTGGCACCCAAAAAAAATTTTAAAAAGGCTAATGATTGCTCAACAATGACGGCACCAGCGTGTACTGTAGGAAACGAGTCATTTTCATACAATATTTTGCATATGATCATTTTCGTAATTAATCAATTCTTTTGGGTCAATTTTGAAAAAAGCCAACTATAAAAATTTTTTGGTCATCCAAATATGAAAAGTTAGGAAATATCACCCAACTATTATTAAATATCTTTTTGGTCACCAAACTACGAAAAGTTACAAAACGGTTACCCAACTATTCAATTTGTCTTTTTTGATCACCAACTGGCTAATGGTGATAGCTTTTAAATTTTATATAATAACAACTTTAACCCTCAATATTTATACATTATGTAATTTGGTCTTCTCTGTATTGTTGTTTTTCTTTGTGACCCTTTCACCTAATTTATCAACTAAATTTTATTGAAATATACAAAAAAATGGAAACACCCAAAAATCCAAGATAATAATTTTCATATTCTTTTAAATTTAACCCTCAAAGTAAAATTACAAAAAAAAAAAAAGAAGAAGAAGAAGAAGAAAATTACACGATGTGTAAATGTTGAGGATTAAACTTTTTTAGAATCAATACTAAATTGACCTAATTTATATATGTTGAGGGTTAAAGTTGTTATTCCAATTTTAAAAGTTATCATCGTTAGTCAATTTGTGACAAAATAAAATAAAATTGAATAGTTGGGTGACAATTTTGTAACCTTTCAAATAGTTATGTGACAAAAAAAAAGAAATTTATTAATAATTAGGTGACTTGTGGCACCCCAAATACGGCCGGAATGAACCGACTTGAATCCGAAATGTCAGATTAGTCACTTACATGACCTCCTTACCGATCACCAATCACACTAGAAACCACCGAAACCATCGATCACACCACACAAATGCATACATAATCATCAATTATTAAGTAACATAACCATAAAAAGGAAACCTAAAACATGCTTTTCTAGTAAAAATCATCAAATAACATTTAGGGGTAAAATTGCCATTTAGCACGTCGTACAAAACAATTATAGAACATTAGTTAAGCATACATCAGTTATAATGTTTTACTCGAGACAATTTTTGAAAGAATTAGCTAAAATCGACAAGTAAAACTCATTTGAATTTAAAGACAAATTTTAAGGACCAAATCGTAAATTTAGCAAAATATCCGGAAAACCTTTTTCCAAATTTAAGGATAAATTTTTTAAATTAAACATATGACACTTAATCATGTAAAATTTTAAGACATTTCATAATATTTAAGGACTCTAATTTGATTGTATAAAAGTTAGGACTAAATTGCAAAGATAATAAAACAAACCCAAAACGATAGCCTGCCGCATCATGATGACACGATTACTCATATCAAAATGCCATCTAGAAGTAGGCTATCGTCCCTACAATGAAATAAACGGCATCCCAACAACGATCCATCGTTGCAACGTCGATTGTCGTTGCGACATCGTTTGCAATTTCTGCAAAAAAAAAAAAAAAACACAGCAACTTGCATATGACAATTTGACACCAAACTAGACATGCCATTTTGTGATTTTATGCCAAATTCTCTATTCTAATGTATCATATGGAATACATAGATCATACAAAACATGCTTAATTACATTAAATCATTTAGAAACCTAACTTAACAACCTAGGTAAATTGTAACAGCCCGGGTTAGACCCTAGTCGGAATAGTGGTGTTTACAGTATTATTTTTGGTGTTTACAGTATGTGAATTAATATGTGTGAAAATTTCGTGTGAAAATTTTACCGTTTGAGTACTCAATTTGTGAAAAAAGACTAAATCGCGTAAAGTGTAAAATTAAGGTCTTACTTGTTAAAAACACTTTATAGCTATGAAATTGAAATATGGGAGTACTTGCATGTTAATTAGTCCTTTATTGACATAGTGGAGGTTGATGGCTTGGTAGTTTTGAAATTATTAAATGTTTTAAAGGTTAAATGGTAATTAGGTAATTAAAGTTAATAATAATAAAACAAAAGCCAAATTTTCCTTCCATTCATCTTCTTTAGTCGAATGTTACAAGAAGAATAGCCATTTTTGAGGGTTTTATTCGACCAAGCTTTAAAGTTCAATTAAGGTACGATTTTTGTTCCGTTTTTAATTATTTCTACGTTTTTAAGCTCGTTGCAGCTTAATCTAGCTAGCTTGTATTTCCGTTTTTGAAACTTTTATAGATTTTGAATGATCCCATTGTTGAATGCTTGGTTGTTTAGATGTTTTATGATAGATTATTAAAGTTTGAAGCTAGATTAACAAGTTTTATAAAGTGATTTTTGACAAAAATGTCAATTAAGGATTAAATTGAGAAAAGTGTAAAATTCATGGTTAAATATGGGAATAAAATTAAAAAATGGGCTGCTAGTAGTATGGGTAGAATTCGGCCTAACATGGATTAGTGAAATTTTGTGTATTTTGTGTTATTTTGAAATAAGGACTAAATTGAGAAAAATACGAATTGTTAGGGGCTAAAATACAAATTGCCCATTTATATGTTCTTGAATGAAAATTGAATGAAATTTTGAATAAGTAAGTTAATTTTGATATTAATTAGATTGGAAAAAATGGAAATCGGATTTGGATCAGGAAATCAGAAGTTATCGATTAGTCGTTCTGGTTCGTTCGCGTCCGTACGAGGGAAGTTCATAAGTAAATAAATGTTGTTAAATTTGAATATATATATATATGTTATATGTGCTGAATTGATTTTTAATAAATATATGTGTATATGCCGAATTGAATTTAGAGTTGGAGACCTAGTTACGAGCTTGAATTGATAGAATTACGACGTTCGAAAAGCCCCATACGAACCATAGGAATAGTTAGGATACATATGTCATGACATAGGATTCCGATATGTATTATCGTGTAAGACCACGTCTGGGACGTTGGCATCGATTTGAGATTTACGTGTAAGACCATGTCTGGGACATCGACATCATATTTGATTTCGTGTAAGACCCTGTCTGGGACAATGGCATCGATATTGATTACATGTAAGACCATGTCTAGTACGTTGGCATTGTATGAGTTTTCTGAGCTATCCAAGTATCTTATTTGATTCTGAACGATTCAACGGGCATTCCAAGAAATAAATTAGTATATGAATGTGCATCCGAATCAGGTATGTTCCGATGAATATAAATTTGAGCAATGAAAGTGAGTATGATTATGATTATTTGTTATATGATTTATGTGAAAATGAGATGTGGATATTAGCAAGTGAACTATGAACAAATGAATCATATAAGAAATGTAGAATTGTAATTGTGTTTTTGCCATATATGATTCAGGTACAAATGATTTGTATATAAAATTCTGTATGAAATGTGAATATGATTAAAATGATGATACATATGAAATATATGATAATGAATGATGTGTTATATATGCTCGTTAAATGAAATTATGGTTCTATGTTTCGGACATGAGAATTATGAAACACGGAACATGGTTTTGATGTGTGATTTGTTATGGTTATTCGGGCTTGGAAGTGTATAAAAAGAAATTGATATATTTTTATGAATGAACTGTAATAAATGACCATGATTCGGTTGGTATGAAATTGTGAAAGCTTAATATATGAATTTGAACACATGGTTTATATGTCCATCCATAATTAAACCTAGTGAAGTTACCTAATGTGGTCTTAAGAAATTACGATTATGATGAATGTTTATGTGGTTGAGATTTGTTAAATTCCGCCTAGTTAAATTGAATTATAAACATTATTGAAATGATTTATTTGATTATGGCTTACTAAGCTTTCAAAGCTTACTCCGTGTGTTTTTCCTATGTTTATAGAGTTTCAAAGACTTGCTCGGGTTGGAAGTCGTGGGAGATCTCACCACACTATCCAGTATTCGTTTCGGTAAATAAATGTTTTGAGATTGGGTTATGTGGCATGTATAGGCTAGTTTTGATATATTTGGTTTTGAAATTTGTATATATATATATAGCCATTCGAAAATGGCTTGATTATGATGTTAATAGTTGTGTATCCGACCATGTCTTAAGTTTAATTTGGAAGTATGTTTCTTGGTAAATATGTTTGTAATGTTGGTTATATGATTTGGCAATGAGATATGGTAAGTATGATGTATAATCGGCTTTGTAGTTAACTCATTTTGGAAGTATGAAAAGTGGTATAGTTTAGCTTGGCAATAAGGTAAAGTGATGAATATATATATTTGATTGAGTATTGGTTATGTTGATTCGATTTGAAATGGCAAAGTATACACATTTATTATGCTTGAATGGTTTGGTTTTTAGTTACGGTTCATGATGGAAAATGATGATTATATTTTGAGTATGTTTGATGGACATTTGAATAGCTAAAAGTGACATAGTCGTTTTGATATTAGGTTATGAGATAGCATGTTTAGCTTAAAATGTAAGTGATGGAAATGTTATGACTTATTAAGATTAAATTGATGATCGAATAAGTGTTTATTGGAATAGTTGGACATATGAGGTTTAAACATGATAATTTGCATGCGAAATAGGTATGCTTGAATTGTCATTTGTGTTCAAAAGGGTCAACTTTTATTTTAATAAAATGGTTAATGATATTATGTTAACTTACGCATGTACTAGTAAAGTACAAGACCATATTTTATTATATGGTAATGTTTGATAATGTCTCATGTGTAGATGTTATTTAGGTCATAAGGTTATATGGTTTGGCTCTTGGACTTATAAAGCATATGTAATATGTTTTGATATTTACATATATATATTAGTTGGTTCGAATATGGAATTTATGATACGGTAAACATGGCTTTGTGATATGTTAGTTTATTTTGGAATGTGAATTGATAAATGATATTGATTAGATAAATTATTAAATATGTTCTGTATTTGTGAAAGAGTTAAATAAGCATGATTTGATGTGGCAAATTGGCCTTGAAAATGGCTTATATACTTGCCCATACGGTTGAGCACATGGGCGTGTGTCTCGACCGTGTCTCTCAAAGTTGCAATTCAAAGCAAGTCAAAAAGCCACACGGGTTGGACACACGGCGTGTCTTGTGGTCGTGTGGACAAGTTAGTATATATGCCCTATTTTGCCACGGCCTAACCACATAGACATGTGACCTCTGTAACTTTGAAAAATGTTTAAATTTTTGGAAAATTTTATATGTGCTCGGGTTAGTCCCGACCCATTTCCAATGCTTGTTTAAGGTCTCGTAGACCTTTAAAAGGGACTCTATGTATATGATTTGCTATGATATGATGATGGTGCATTGTATGTTTGTAAAATGATCGTAAAAGTTTCGATATGTCTGGTAATGCCTCTTAACCCTATTCCGGCGATGGTTACAGGTTAGGGGTGTTACATAAATAACTATGCTAGCATGAAATCCTTAAGTCACAATTCAATTACTTAGCATACCAAATTTAGTATTTCATGCATTTCTAATAGAGCAATGATGGTTCATTTCATACCAATTGATCATTTTAAACATGTCTAAAGCATACCAGTCTAATCATCATATTAATCATCCAACCATTCTTATGCATTTTAAACACGTAGGCATAAACATCACATAACATGAATTCCAAACATAATTTCCAATCATCCAAACAATCACAAAACAATTATAAAATCCTTTTACACCATCAACAAAAATAAAGTCTAAATCTCTTACAAAACAGTCCCACATTGCCATCTTTTTGCTAGTTGAAAAACTAAATCACATACTCAAATATAATGCCTTAGATGGATCATTTGCTTGCGCACTTCCCCTCTTTAAAAAGCTACTTATTTGCAAAAATGTTCATAAAAGGAGTGTGAGCTTAACTAGCTCAGTGAGTGTTCAAAGATGCCACAACAAGCTACAATATTAAGGTTAATGGTAAGCATACTATCACATTATTACATGGCATAGCACAAGCATCATCCCTAGCATTTTTTAATGATATATTAGCATTTAGTGTCCATGAAACATGTATAAAACATAAAGCATTAGATACACGGATCTCCAAACACAACCAAGGACTCAGAGTCTAGCATATCCTATGAAGTGTAGCACATGGCTAACACTCTCCAAACACACCAAACATATCTCAGTGAATTGAGTTATGCTCAACACTCCCTTATCCCTCAAACATGTCCCGAGGTCTCATCACTCAAGCATAAACATATAATCATGAGTAGTCACAATCTTATGACATGTCAACCATATCCAATGATTTCAAGAGGTCACAATGCTAACATATTCATTTTAAACACATACACTTATTATTTTATGCACACTTTCACATATTATTTAACTCATGTTCATATCACATTATCAAATCTCATATAATGCACTTTCAAGTGCTCTCAAAATACTTAAAAAGCCATATCATATAGATCTCATATAGTGTGCATAAAATCAGCAAGACTCATATCATATGTAGTCAAAACACATAACATTTTCATTGACATTTCATGATAAACCAGATAGCATAACTCAACTCATAAAAATGATTTTGCAAAACGATAATAAATTGAATAAAGATACTTATGCTCAGAACTTAGGATAGGTGTTTAGGCTAACCTAAGCTTCCTAATAACTCATTGAATTGTGCCTAGAAGTACCAATTATGATCACTTATCGTATTGCTTTCGCCCGAATGTCAAACGCTAGAGAAACTTCTCTTTGCCCTTTGCCTTGTTTGTAGAAGCTCCTGATTGATCCGACACTTTGCATACATAATAAATACATTACACACTTATTATTTACAGCCTTAATCGCATTCAAACCATAGCAAAATCGCAGATCTACAATGTAACATCCTGAATTTTTGGGCCTATGCGTTTAATGGGTGGATATGTTTAATGTATTAATTTAAGTGTTAGGGGTCCAAATTGGGCTCAGGCTTAGGTAGAGGCCTTGATTAAAATTATTTGTTTGGGCATTATAGGGTTTAAAAGGTAGTATCTATGTTTAAAATACCAGAGTGGGCTTGTGGCCCAATCTTAGGAGGTGACGCCACACAAGGGGGTAAGGGGCCCAAATTTAAGTTTCATGGAGCCCAATTCTTTTAATTTAAGTTAGCTAAATTTTGGGCATTAGGATTAGGTGGAGTGGATGGCAACAAGGCTAAAATTTAGGGGTTTTAATGTTTAAAATATGTGGATAATAAGCAGATAAAGGCTATTATTTAGGAATTTATTTTATGTGGATAATAAGCAGATAAAGGCTAAAATTTAGGGATTTTAATGATTAAAATATGTGGATAATATGCTGATAAAGGAGGGAGGAGTTAGAGATAATTAAGTCTCCTTTAGATGAGCTAGTAGATTAAGATAAAGGAGAAAAGATAGGATTTATCTGCAATGTTAGGTAAGTGCCGAAATTTCTATAAATAGGGGGAATATCTCTTCAATTTCGGCATTTGGGTTTTTCTCTCATTCTTTTCACTTCTTCTCTGAGTAAAAGCCGAAAACTCCTAAAGTTCCATCTTCTTCTTCATTCTCTGCAAAAGCAGAAATCTCTAAGCCTAATCCATCATCTTCACTTTGATTCAAAAGCCGAAACTCTTTCCATTCTTTTTCTTCCTAGCCGAAATCTTCAAGTCTCTTCCTTGTTTTCTTTTCTTCTTCTCTTTTCCTGTCAGAAACCGAAACTCTTCACTCAAGTATTTTAAAAGCCAAAGACACATCAGCCTTCTCTTGTTCATACTTTTTCCAAGATTTTCCTAAAAGCCGAAATCCCTAGATCTCATCTCTTGTGATTGCCTATGAAGGGAACTTTAGTGGAGTCAATCACATAGATCTCTAAGTTATAGATCGGTAGCACTCAAATCGTGTTACTTTCGAGATTTCAAGATAAGAAGATCTATTAGTTTCAACATGTAAATTCGGGATTTACTAACCCTTGGCCGAATATAGGAGAGGCCCTATTTTCACATCTTTCTGGCTTTTTGAGCAAAGTTGTAGATCGGTCTAGCAAGGGTATCGACATTAATCAGGTGTGTAACTTCCCACACCATTAGATTGTTTGCTAATATATATATTTACGTAATAAATCTGCTATACTCTGTTAAATGCTGAAATCCCGGCATAACGTTTGAAAACCCGAGAAGGGTAAAGGCTAAATATCAGGTTAGTGATTTCGCCATTCCTCGATGAATGTTTCGTTAAAAACGATATGTTTTATATGTTGATTTTTATATATGCTTGGGGTTGGGTGATTGATGAAAGGGGAAGTGATCTGTTCTGGTGGCTTATGCCATTTCAGCCTGGTGACTCTGTCACAACTCTATTTCTGGTGGCTTTTGCCATTTCAGCCTGGTGACTCTGTCACAACTTTGACGATAAGCAGCATGACTGCCATCAATGGCGTGTAGCGGTGTGGGTTGATTGTAGAAATCCCCAATGGTGTGGTCGGCGGTAAGGGTGGCGTGTAGCGGATGGAAACCTAGGATTGGGTTGGGTTTTTATGTATGTTATCTTTTATATTATGTTCTATATTCGATGCAGGGCTAAGGCCCACCGATGGTGCACGAGGGTTGCACATTGAGTCTCGCGACTCACCCTTTTAATTTAACATTTTCGTGTAGCACCTAGTGCAACGGACCGGCCGAGAAAAGCGCAAGGTGGCCATGCGAGAGAGTATTTGGATTCAGCAAAAAGACTTTAGTATTTTATTTTATATTTTTATTTAATGGGTTTTAAACCTCGTTGTAATAAGGCCATGGGCCATTAGACTATTATTTATGTTTTTGGGTTTAAGTTGGGTTTAATTATTAGACATTTTAATTTTTATGATTAAAATTAAGCTAAGACATGTACAAGATTTTTGGATTTTAATTAAAATTCACCAAGGCAATTTATAACTTTATATCTTATATGACTTAATAAATTATTAAGTTTTCGATATTAATGATTAAACCTAGAAATTGTTTTCCAAAACGCGACACGTTTTGTAAAATCACTCAAGTGACATACCAGATCCGGTTGTAGCGTTTGGGCCGGGTTTGGGGTGTTACATATAATCTCTTTTCTCAATACCGAAAGCTAACTTGTTTTTATCGAAATAAGAGGTTTTATCACTTAATTTTCATTTTTAATCCACAAATTTTTTTTCCAAACATCCTAAATGTAATGTAATTACAAATCTAAGCCATAAATTTCATCTAATTATTTGAATTTTTCTACAAAACTTAGCTTTCAAGAACATTTTATAAGAGGGAAAACATTCTATTCATAAAATTTCTTTAACAATCTATAAAATTAACTTTACAAACCTTTTAATTAGTTCAAAATAAGTCTAAAATTAATCTAAAACAACAAGTTTACTTGATATTTTATATTTCACCATTTTAAACCATGTTTTGATTAGATAGCATTAAATCTATCAAAATCTCATTATAATAAATTAAAATTCGATTTGAAATAACAACATGCTTAATTTTGACTATAAAAATAAAAAAATTACCTCAATTTTAAAAAACTATGACTTGTAGATCCTAATTCAATGATGAGCATGAGAAGAGATTGAAGATATCGATGAAAGAAACATGGATTTTCTTTAAAATTGGGAGTTGACTAGCTGTTTGAGAGGTTAGAAAATCTAGGCTTTTTTATTAAAATAACGCAAAAAAATTAATTAATTATCAAAATGACCCACCTTTTTAATTAAATACGAAAATAACTCAAAATCTACAGTAAAAGTTGGTGGAGCCAAATTATATGGCGCCACCAACTTGCCACGTCAGCAAGGGGCATAAAAAAATAATTTTTTGGTGGAGCCATGTTGAATGGCGCCACCTATATAAAATATAAGGGAAATACTGCAAAATTTGGAAAATTGGGGGGCTTTTAAAACAATTTTCCATTTTGGTTGGAGCCATTTTAAATGGCGTCACCACCTGATACCCTTTGCCCGTTTCAGTGTTTTTTTTAACTTTTGTCTTTTTCTTTCTTTTTTTTTTTACTTTTTTGAAGTTTTATATTTTTTTATTTTATTTGTTTATTTATTTTTATTATTAATTTTAAAAAATTTGAAATGTTTATAATATATATTTTTTAAAATTTTAAATATTATTTTTAAATTATTTTTTAAATTTTAGATATATATTTTTTAAATTATTTTTTATAAATTTTAAAAATATATTTTTCAAATTAATTTTTTTAAATTTTAAATATTAACCATATTTTTAATAATATAAAACATTTAAAATTTTTAAATACAATTTTTTAAATACATTTAAAAAATCATAATTTAAAAAATTATGAAAAGATGGGGGCTTTTAAAACAATTTCACATTTCTGGTGGAGCCATTTTAAATGGCGCCACCACCTGCCACATTCTGCCCTTTTCTTTTTTTTTTTTTAATTTTTTTTAAATTTTGTCTTTTTCTTTTCTTTTTTCTTTTTTAAAGTTTCATATTATTTTCTTATATTATTTTTTTTATTTAATTTATATATTTTTAAATTATTTTTTTAACTTTAGATATATATTTTTAAAATTATTTTTTATATTTTAAATGTATATTTTTCAAATTATTTTTGAAATTATTAGTTTTATAATATTTGAAATGTATGTTTAATATTTTATTAATTTTACATTAAGATTTTTTAATTTTTTTAAAGATATTTAAACTTTTTTAAAATTTTATATAAAAATTTTATTTAAAAATATACATTAAAAAGTAAAAGTTTGAATTAAAAAATAAATAAATATATATAATAACTAGTCACATCATGTCAGTTATGTGACTATTAATAAATTTAAATATAAATATAAAAAAAAGAAAATTGTGTTATATATATATGGGTGGGGCTTGGTCCCGCTTGGATGGATGAATGAAGTAAAAACGTTATTTTAAGGGAGAAAAAAAGGTAAGTTTTATAAAATTTTATTTTGTTTTTTTATATTTTATAGTTAATGTAATATAATAAATAATTGTATTGTATTTATGTTTTTTTATATTATACAGATATCAAAATGTCTTCTAGAGCAAATAAGGATCACACTTCATCGATGATCGACGAAACAGTAAAATTAATTATAAATGAAATAAAAAATTGTTTTAGTTTCTAGTTTTTTCGTGCTAATTGCTACTCTATTGAACGTGTTTTGACTACTTTAAAATACTTATCTCTATTTAGTTGTTATTATTCCTTTTTAACTGCTTTAAAAATATTTTTTTAATATATTTAAAATTTTAAAAGGAAAAAGGAGTGGGCAACTTCACAACTCCAAAATAATTATAATATGTTTAATTATTTATAGTAAAAGAATATTATAATTTAATAAAATTTATTTCAAAATTAAAATTTTAACATAATCAAATAAAAATTTTAAAAATCTCGATGTAGTAGGGTTATAATGTTAGTATATTCAATATCTAAAACTGTAATATCCTAAATATAGGCCTGTGCATTTATATGTGGCACTTGATTAATCTGTAATTTAAGAAGTTGAGGTTGACTGAGGCCTTGATTAAATATTTGGATTAGGATTTAGATTAATGTTCTGGGTAATTTAAGTAATATTTTGGGCTTTAAAAATTTGGGTTAGGTGGCTAATAAATGGTGTTAGCTCATAATTTAAGTAGATAGTTAAATAAGTGACAAGCTGGGCTTGTGGCCCAAAGATCTGAGGAGTTTAAGTGGGCATAAGGTGGCGTCATAAGGGGGGAGGAGTTTGGGCCAAGTGAGGGCTACTTAGAGCCCAAGTTTTGGGTCAAAAATTCTAAGACTTAGGAACCTTAGGAGTGGACGGCACACTAGCTACAAAATAGGGATTTTAATTCTTTTATTTTATTGATAAATAGAAAGATAATGAAGAGAAAGATGAGGGCTATTTTTGAGGAGATAAGGGATTAAGATAAAAGCTATCGATGACAAAGAGAGTTGGTAAAAATCCAACTCGGGAAGGGAGCATTGCCAAAATCTATATAAGCCAAGTGATCATCCATGCTTTCATTCTTTTTCTTCCTCACCTAGTTGAATTTCTCTTCTTCTTTTCTCTCAAAACCTTTTCTTTACCGCAACTCTCCAAACACAGTTACTTTCCCCTCTTCTCTTCTCAAAGCCGAATTTACAAGTGAAATCTCTGTTTCCTGAAGGTGCACCGTAAGTTGTATACTCCTCTTTAATCCGGTGAGTTTCGGGATTTCTCCTTTTTCTATGATTCCTTTATTTTTATCAAGCTCCTAATTCAAATCATTATTTTAAAGGCCCTGTCGATTATACTCTTTATCCCTAAAAGCCGAATCTGTTCCATTAAAGCCGATTTGGTGGAAAAGCCGAAGGTAGGGAGGTGACGTTTCTTAGGGATTTTCGGGATTAGACAAATAAGGTTCTACGTTAAGGATAATAGATCTTCGCGGTAACAGGTGTGTAATACTTCCCCATCATCTAGATCTAATCATAAAATGCATGATCATAAGATTTATATGTTTTGATAATTACCGACATCTCGATTTATTGATGAAAGCCCAAGGAGGGTAAAAGCGGTTCACCAGGTTAGTAAATAATCTGTTTATATGTTATAAGTAAAATGCTTGTATGTGATTGCATGGGTTGGGTTGATGAAAGGAGGAAGTTATACGTTATATGTGTAGAGGCTTTACCGTGATCTGATGTAGAGGCTAATGCCGTGAATTGTTATACGGGCTTCGACCATTATATGTTATAAAGGCTTCGGCCATCATATGTGGATGAGCAGCATGACTGCCATCATGGTGGGTAGCGGTGTGGGTCGATTGTAGAAATCCCTAATGGTGTGTACGGTTGGTACGGGGGCGTGTAGCGGGTGGAAATCTAGGCAAACGGGTTGGGCCTTGCATATTATTTGTTATAAATTTTTATTATGAGTATTAAACTGTTTACTTTGTTTAACGGGCTTAAGGCCCAAAATCTAGTGGTGCATGAGGGTTGCACACTGAGTCTCGCGACTCACCCTTTTAATTAACATTTCAGGTGATACCTAGTGCTTCGGACCGGGCTGGAGAGGAACGCAAGGTGGCCATGCAGAAGAATATGTGGATTTAGCAAAAAGACTCAAGTCATTATTTTATATTTTTAATTGGTGGATTTTAAAATTTCGTTGTAATAAGGCCATGGGCCACTAGTTTATATTTTGTTTTATTTTTGGGCTTTAATTACTTTTAGTTATTTAATTTTTTTATTTTAATTAAACTAAGGCATGTAATTAAGTTTGGCTTTATTTTACAAAGGCATATTCTATATGAATTATATTTGGGCTATTCGGAAAAATACGACATGTTTGACAAAAATTTTCTTAGTGACATACTAGATCCGGTCGTAGCAATTGGGCCAGGTTTGGGGTGTTACAAAAACTATTTATAATTCCTCTTAAATTTTAACCTTAAATAGAAAAAAAAAACTTCAATACACTTAAATTTATAATAATCCAAATAACAATCCAAGTACAAAGAGCATAAATATGCGATAAAAAATGTTGTTAAATTCCACAACTTAAACCTTTAGAACTAAACTTCATTTCAACATGTTATTATTACTAATAGTATCCAATTAAAAATAAATATAAGAAGGCAGAGAATGTAGTTATTATAATATCTTATTAAAAATTAATATAAGAAGGTAGAGAATGTTGTTATATAGTTGTCTTTAGTTTTAATGCTTAACTATGATTAGGACATAATAATCACATTTGATTTCTACGTGTTATTATTAATATTTTATGACAAATGTTCATTCTATTATTAATATATTATTACTTATTTAATTTAACTTAAATAAAAAAATACTTAGAATGGCTACATTGGTATAGTATAAGTGTGATGTTTTTGTTTTCTCAACCTTTCAATTTTACTCTTCAATATATTTTTTTACGTTTAAATTATATAGATAATTGCTTTATCATATTTTATAAAAAATTTACCATATAGGATGGTTATCAGGTTTTGAGGTTGCATTGTCATTTTCCCAAGTACGATCCGGACGAGCGGATCATGCCATACTTACGGTTGGTGGGATTTGGGGACGTCGCGTTGATCTGGAGGTTTGACCTGAGGCCGAACTTAATATTCGCCTTGGTTGAGCGGTGGTGTACGGAGACCCACACCTTCATTATGCCGTGTGGGGAGTGCACTATCACATTAGAAGACGTCGCTATGCAACTTGAGTTACGAATTGACGGTATTGTGGTCACGGGTCGAAGCAAAGTGTTGGAACCTTCAGTAGTATGCCACAGACTGCTTGGACGGTCCCCTAGTGACGGGAAACAAAATTTCACATGCTTGACATTGGCATGGTTGAGAGCAAATTTTAAGCGGTTATCGAGCATTGCCACTGAGCAGGAGGTGATGTGTGCTGCTCAAGCCTATATTATGCAGCTGATTGGGGGGTACTTATGTCGAACAACATGTCTAATAGAGTCCACTTAAAGTACTTGCCTCTATTGGAGGATTTTTCTCGTGCCAGTAGTTACAGTTGGGGATCAGCAGCATTGGCCGCATTGTACTATGAGCTTTGTCGAGCAATAAAACATGGGGTTAGTAATATGGCTAGTTGTCTGGGTCTACTGCAGTCTTGGGCTTTATACAGGATGCTGTTTCTAGCGGCTGTTAGGCACCAACCATATTCGTGGCCACTTATAAATTGGTAAAAACAAAATTATACTTAACATTTAACGACTCATAAGTGTGGATAATATTTTTCAAAGTTTAACTGCCAACGTACTTGTTTCAATTTCAGATGGGTGACGTCTCTGGGAATTGGTGCGAGCCAAACATTATTCATTTACAGTCAAATGATAGAGGCATACGCTGGAGAGAAAGTAATATATATTAATATAGTTTAAGTAACGTTTATTTAACTTATCCACTTATAGTATGTGATGTAAATTGACTCATTATGTTATATTGTGTAGTTCTTGTAGATGCCGTATTCTGCACTGAACATTGCAACCCTTATTTCTCAGAGGGTTCACGCTGAAGCCCATATGTGGTGCACTAACACACCGGTGCTTAACTTCTCAACAGTTGAGTGGTACAACGGTGATCGAGTTATGCGACAATTTGGGTGTAGACAATTTGTGCCGGTCGAGCCACAACAATTTGCTGGTGTCCACGGTAAGACCATGAATAGGAGACATACATTAGATTGGAGCGTGGAACATTAGTGTTATGTAGCACTATGGAATACTCGGTACGACAGGCGACTTGAGATGCACTCCTGCATGTTTGACTTCAGTCCCTCGACTGAATATATGCAGTGGTACATGAATCGATGGGGCATTTATTTATATGGTGGACAACTTATGATAGTACCGGGTCACGACTACAGACATGGAAATCAACCTATGGGGGAGGTAGAGGATCAACATATGGCGGAGCCCGACTCGGAGGAACAACTTTTCAACACATCAGACCAATGGGTTGGCGCTTTTTGTGATGAGCCCCAAAGCAGTTCATATCACTCGAACATGGGTGGTTCGAGTTCATATCACCCGGACATGGGTGGTTCGAGTTCATATCACCCAGACATAGGCGGTTCGAGTTCATATCACCCAAACATAGGCGGTTCGAGTTCATATTACTCAGATATAGGCGGTTTGAGTCCATTTCACCCATAGCAACCACCGACATCATTTGATATGTTTGGTAATAACATGTACTCCACCCCACTCAGGCTACGATCGACCCAACTGCCAATCTTCCTGATATGTACAATACACCACAACGTCCACCCCGTCCACGAAGGCCTATAAACCGTTATAGCCCGAATGATGATACCACTCCTGGTTCTTTCCAATTTTAAGTTATGTAAATTTCAAGTGTTATGTCATGTTTGTTGTATTGGTTTAAGGTTTCACAACTTATATATTCGGCTTTTTTTTATATAATTTATTATAATATCTTTTAAAGTATTAAAAGTTGCAACTATTAATTTTAAATAAAATTTTAACACTAAATAATACAAACTTTATTTCTAAATGGTCATAAAATGCAAACATCAGGAACAACATTTAATTTCTTTCAGATCGTGAAGATTGGCCAGTGTAGACATTTCCATAGAGACATTTGCTCCGATTGTGGCCAACTATTCTACATATGGTGTAATGATTTGGATCGACTTGTTCTCTTATATCCATTTTGTTTCGAATCCTCATTGTTTTCGGTCTACCTTTGACTCTCCTACGTAGTGACCGATCTGGCAACATATCGAATGCAGGCGGTTGCACTTCCCATGTCGATATATCCCTTAATACGAGGAACTCGTTACCCCAAATACGCAACGTACGTTCAAGTGTGTACACATCGTCGATATATTGTTCGACATTCAAACTATAGATAGCACAACCTGCAACCACATGCGCACACAGGTCCCGTAGTGTTTGGAACATCCCGCACTCACACTGCCTGTTTTAGAGATCAACTCCATAGGATCGTGGCAGGATCCCTGATCGACGACTGATATACTCTGTTACTCGAAAAGTTTCCAAATTTCGAGAATATAGTTCTACATTCATCAATCTAGCCCTTTTAGTGTTATCTTTCATGGCATCTTTGATTTTTTTTGACGTACACGTGTCCTGCCTCTAACTATTTTGCTTGTTTCAACCTCATTTTTGGCATTAAGGTTGCTAACCTGTAAAATGTGGCTGAAAAAAACCGCTGAAATTGGCAAGTGACGCGTAGGCCTTAAGACGGAGTTAACGACCTCAACAAGGTTAGTTGTCATATGACTATAACGGTACCCCTCGTCAAAACATTGAGCCCATTGCCACGGCTCTATACTACCCAACCACTGTTTAAGAGAAGGTTTAGACCCTGCCATATCAGTCTCTAACCTCGCCAACTTATGTCTGAATCGGTGTGCTTCCAGCTCGTATCTTATGTATATATTTCGATAAAATACGTTAAAATTAGGAAATAGACTCGAAATAATTACAAATACGAATTTAAATACGATATTTTTACCCATGTTCACAATTCATTTGCGCCAGTCTTTGTTCTTATACTCATTGTGGAAGTTGACAGCGATGTGACAAATACAATAGACAGACCTCCACGGAACTTCCGATTGCCGAATTGCAACAACAAGACCCTTCGATCTGTCGAATATAATGCAAATGTTGTCTTGCCTGACAACATGTCTTTGTAAATTTCGAATGAAATATGCCCATGATTCAGAGTTCTCTGATTTTACGATGGCAATAGCGATTGGTAGTACATTTCCATTACCGTCTTGTGCAACCGCAATCAGAAGTATCTACGTGTATTTTCCATAAAGCCATGTTCCATCAACTCGCACTAGCGGTTTTTAGTGAGAGAAGGCCTTAACACATGGATCGAAAGTCTAGAACTGTCGATGAAAACCTCTTTTTCCCAGTTCCAATTGTCCATTAGAGCCTCTATAAGGCAACGTTTGCAAGTCCACGACAGCTCCTAGGACGTACTCCACCATTGCTGAAATCCAACCCTGAAGTTCATTGTATGACTCATCCCAGTCGCCGTACAATTGTTGCATGGCCATTTGTTTCGCCCACCACGCTTTCCTATATGACACTCTGTACTGAAATCGAGCTTGCATGTCTGCAATCAATGTCGACACAGGAATGATTGGGCTATCTTTCATTAGTGGCATGATGCAGTTACAAATACTTTTGGCATCCAATTTTCAGTGGTCTTGAGACATACGTGCGACAGTACATGTATGATGCCCTTCTAATTTTTGTATTTGCCACTGTTAAGTCCTCTGTATAAATGCAGCACGAACTCGCCAACCACACCTATCGTCGGCTCTCCAACATTCCCTAACATATAATGTTGGTATAGATTTGGCAACCTTGTAATCAATCGACAATTTCATGCTGTATTGTTTAATGGCAAACATACAATCCACCTTGTTCTCGAACTGTTGCCCAACAAACAACTCCTCCAACTGTGAATTTGACGCCAATCTATGAGCAGGTACTATATCGGCCTATTCAGGGAACTCGGATGCATGCACTGCATCTGGATCTACGTTTAACATGTCGCCCCCAGGTTCATTTCGTAAAATAATGCCATGACTCAGGTTACTGAATGAAGGGCCGTGAACATCTTCAACCTCCTCCGGGCCTTCATCATCGATATCGTCCGGAACCTCATCAACATCGGGGCCACTAAAATCTTCAACGTCTTGATCAGAATCTTCACCATTATTGGTCATTTATCTGACATTTGCCTCTGTGCTTATTATCACCTCCGGGTGTATTTGTAGACAGGGACCGAGGGTAAGGTTGTTGTATGAAATCCCACCATAATTAGGAATTTCGGGTATCTGCGATGTTCCACCGCATTCTAATTGGTCTGTCCATCCAACATTAAGATCAAAGTCAAATTCGTGATGTTTACTTATTGGACTAACATTCTCAACAGGCTCTAAGTCTGCTAACTCAGCAAATAATTCAACTGGTTGGGGATTCTCACTCCCAGTCGACCACTATATTTCCATCATAGTGCCCAAGTCATCATCATCTAATAGCTGCATCGCACAAAATTTGAATGGATCTGTAGAGATTGGAAACTTGTAAAATAATTTGGACATTGCCCTTCCCCAACGGATAGCTATTTTCGCACTGATCTTCCTTTTCATTTTTGCTAGCTTCACATTTTTTTTGAATCGCAAACCTACTCTTTGCCGACCTTGAAATACACAACCAATATCACCTTCTACAATTTCACAATAAAAAACAATATACACCAAAAACACCTCATTATTCATTTTTAACAGATTTTTTGAACTTTCCTACTGAACACAACAATTACACCATTCTATATATAGAAGAGGACCAAGAGGTGGAGCCATAAAGAATGACTCCACCAAAATACTGTGATTTTTTGGAGTATAGGGAGCCTTATAGCAATTTTACCATTTCCTGGTGGAGCCAAATAATTTGGCGCTACCAGTTTTCGAGTCTGACAGCCAAGTTGTTTTTTTTAGCTTTTTTTTTTATAAAAAAAGTTTTGACTTTAATTTTTATTTTTATTTTTTATTTTTTAAGTCCTTATTTATTTTATTTATTTTAAAAAACTTGAAATGTATTTTTTTAAAAATGTTTTATAATATATATTTTTTATAAATATTAAAAATATATATTTGAAATTATTTTTTTAAATTTTAACTATTATTTTTTAAATATTAAATATATTTTTTAATATTATAAAACATTTAAAGATATGAGCTTTCAAATTTATTATTAATTTTATAATATTTTTATTTATTTTTAAAAATATTTAACCTTTTTTTAAAATTTTTATAAAAATTTTATTTAAAAATTTTAAATGTTTAAATGTTTTATATTATTAAAAAATAAAAACAAGTAATAAATTTGAAAGATCATATCTTTAAAATATTTAAATATTTTATATTATTAAAAATATGGTTAATATTTAAAAATAATACTTAAAATTTAAAAAATTAATTTGAAAAATATACATTTAAAATTTATAAAAAATAATTTCAAAAATATATATCTAAAATTTAAAAAAAATCTAAAAAGATATTTAAAAATATATTACAGAACATTTCAAATATACATTACAAAATTTTTAAAATTAATAATAAAAAATAAATAAATTAAATAAAAAAATATAAAACTTCAAATAAAATAAGAAAAAAATTAAAAAATCTTAATTTAAAAAGTTCTATGTAAAATTAATAAAATATTAAACATACATTTTAAATATTATAAAACTAATAATTTCAAAAATAATTTGAAAAATATACATTTAAAATTTTAAAATATATATTATAAAACATTTTAAATATACATTACAAATTTTTTAAAATTAATAATATAAATTAAATAAACAAAATAAAATAAGAAAATAATATAAAACTTCAAAAAAAATTAAAGGAAAGACAAAATTTAAGAAAAAAGTTAAAAAAACAAAGGTAAATTGCATGTGTCAGGACTGGTGGCCCATTTTGAAATGGCTCCACGAGAAAATAAGAAATTATTTTTAAGGCCCCTAAAACTTTTCAAAAAATTTAAAAAAAGTTAAAAAAAAAAATTAAACATGCATGGTGTCAGTCTGGTGGCGCCATTTAAAATGGCTCCACCAGAAATGAGAAATTATTTTAAAAGCCCCCATCTTTTCATAATTTTTTAAATTATGATTTTTTATATGTATTTAAAAAATTGTATTTCAAAATTTTAAATGTTTTATATTAAAAATATGGTTAATATTTAAAAAATAGTATTTAAAATTTAAAAAAATTAATTTGAAAAATATATATTTAAAATTTATAAAAAATAATTTCAAAAATATATATCTAAAATTTAAAAATAATATTTAAAATTTTAAAAAATATATATTATAAACATTTCAAATATACATTTCAAATTTTTTAAAATTAATAATAATAAATAAATAAAATAAAATAAGAAAAAAATATAAAACTTCAAAAAAGTAAAAAAAAGAAAAAAGAAAAAGACAAAATTTTAAAAAAAAAGTTTAAAAAAAAATGAAAAGGGCAAAGAGTGTCAGGTGGTGGCGCCATTTAACATGGCTCCAATAAAAATGGGAAATATTTTAAAAGCCCCCAATTTTCCAAATTTTGCAGTATTTCCCTTGTTTTTTATACATGTGACGCCATTCAACATGACTCCACCAAAAAATTATTTTTTATGCCCCTTGCTGACGTGGCAAGTTGGTGGCGCTATATAATTTGGCTCCACCAACTTTTACTGTAGATTTTGGATTATTTTCGTATTTAATTAAAAAGGTGGGTCATTTTGATAATTAATTAATTTTTTTGAGTTATTTTAATAAAAAACCCAAAAATCTAAGGTGTTTGACTAATTGGAGAGAAAAGCTTAGATTAGGAATTTTAAAAGATGATGGATGGAAGTGACGGGTTGTTGCTTAACTAGCCAACCAATTTTTAAAAATTGGGCAATTCCCCTTTTAATCACTTTGGATTTTCACCCTTTTTTAAATTAGTCCTAATTTAATTAAAAACCAATTTATTTAATTATTTTCAAATCTGGTTTCATATTTAAAATCTTTTTTAGACTAATTAATAATGAAATGTTTAATTTTAATTTCCTTATCTAAATTTTAGCATCGATTATTATTTTAGAATTTTTACCTAATTATTACTATGAACCTAATTCCAACATCCGGTCCATTAACATGATTTTACTAACTTAATTTTTGGGATATGTCATGACTACTAGTGTAGTGTACCGTTGTTTGCCAAGGCTTGTGCTTTCAAAAAAATGATGTCATGATTTGCTTAGAGAATAGGTTAGAGCATTGGTTGGGTATCTAGATGACATGAGTTCAGATTTCGTCATCTCTTTTCTCTTCCTCAATATTATAATGATAAGAGATCAACAATCATGCTAACCAAATTAAGATAGGAGTGAGCAAAATTCGATTCGATTAAAAAAACTTGATAAAAAATTCAAATTTTGAATAAAATAGTTCGAGTTATTCGAGTTAATCGAGTTATTCGAATCAACTCGAATAAAAAATCAAAATTTTCAGTTTAACTCGAATAGGAATTACACAATCCAAGTTATCAGAAAATTTTTATGAGAAAAGGCAAAACTATGCCGTTTTGATAAATGTTTACATTTTCTAAAGTTAAAAGTCAAAAGTCAAAACCATTAAGTTAAAAGACAAAATTACGTCATTTTGATAAATGTTTACCCATAACGTTAAAATGCAAAACCATTATATTTATGTAGTTAAATAATATTATATTTCACCTACTAGTTAAATAATCGGTTCATGTAAACGCAACATAGTATAAATAATAAGATTCATTAACTCGACTCGAAATTTTTTGACCCGATTTGATTCGAATAATTTCAAATTGAGTTCGGTTACTAAAATATGATTCGTCAACTCGACTAACTTTAAAATATTTTGACTCGATTCAACTTGACTCGATCGAATGCTCACCTCTAAGTTGAGCCATACCATCTCTTTAATTAAGGCATTGTGTATTAATATGTTTATTATATTGAAATTTGAGATTTAATTTTTTTTTATATTTTTAAAGTTATAATCATAATTAATACACATCCAATCAACCATGATATGAAATATATCCTAAATTATATTAGAATAGCTATAGAAAAAAACCTACACATAATGAAATTGCACATCCAAATCAACCATAATCCAAAAATACCTAGAATCAAATTAAAATAATTTTGGAGAAAACCCACACAGCGTGGATTTAAGAGCTCATACATTAGTTGCACATAATGGAACTTGAACTGATGCTCTTAATGTCTCAAGGCTTTAGCCCTTATCAACAATGTTAAAGTTTTGTAGGTAATTTTTTTTATTTTAATTTGTCATTTGGGATGAGTTATGCTATGTTTGGACTAACTTATGTATGCATTCATAATATATATTGTTGTTCAAAGTCTAATTTTGTTCAAAAATATTAACCTCAAAGTTTATCCATATTTGTAAATTGTTAATTAAAGTCTATTTAAATTTGATTGAGTCTTAATTCGGTTGGCATTGATATTATTGTCAGTGTACAAGGATGTAGGTTTGAGTACGCTAAAACGCATTTATCATCCTATTTATTATGCGGGCATCTTCTTCACTAGGAGAACCTTTACACTATTGTTTGCCTTGATATTCAACATTCCCTTTCCCTCTTTAAGGCTCCTAGCGGCAGGGTTCTTATGACTTTCAAGGAGGTTATCCTTTGTGCCATAGTAAGGTTTGGATATGAAATAAGGCAAGATTCCCGTCTGTGCCCTATTCTTCCACAAGAGAAGCAAACCCTTGTCAATACCTTCATATTGTAGCATTTGTTTCCTTCCTTGGATCACTATGAACTATCTAAGGGGATCCTCAATATTGACTTGAATACAAAACCTAGAAACTTTCCCCTACTCACGAAACTAGTTGCATTATCGACTCAAAGAAAAGATGACCCATGCTCTGGGCAACTTTAGCTTGTATCTCCTATTCATAGTATTCTATGGGAAGCTCTGGCAGGCTTACCCAAACAACCACCCAATTAAAAGAGGCCTCCAAGGCTCTAAAGTTGGGTTTCAATTTCCTCATGGTGAGGAAGCTATAAAGCTGAAATATTTGAGATAACTTTAAGCTTTTAATATGAAATATCGAAAAACAAATGTTTTAAGTATTGTTCTACCTTGAAAAAAGGTATTCTTTCTAGTACACTCAGCATGTGTTACCGATGCAGATACGTATGTGCATGTATCCCTGACTCGCTTTAAAATGAACCATTACTTAGAAGTGACAGACTTTACGTGCACCTATGACTACTTCTCTAGGAAAATAATTGCTATGACCCGGTACTACATATGATCCTTCAAGAACCTTCCAAGTACATGAATAAATTTAGAAAAAAATTAAACATACCCACGCCGGCCGCAACACTCATGCCTAAATCTGAGCAATATAGGTTTGATGCAAGTCAGTGATGGAACTAAAAAACTACTAGAGCATGATCCGGCTATTTCCACTCCTTTACTGGAGCGGGAACATTTTCTTGATGCAATACATTGTCGTGTTGAGAAAATGACGAGATGGAAGCTGGTAGTTTCCTTAATAACAATCCTTTTAACTCCACCATACCACAGAAGGTAAGAATCCTTAATGCATCAATCTCTGCTTCATATTGATCATAAACAAAAAATGCAGTGAAGGCAAAAACCAGTACTGCATTACGGATTATTTTTTATGTCAATACCCACAATTAAACCAAAGGAAATTCTCATTTATTAGTGGAAGTAATTGTTAGTTTTTTCCTCACCGATGCCAAAAAGCACAGCCACGGAATAAGCCTGTATCGACTTGAAGAGATAAATGGAAATCACAACCTGAACAAGTTACATGCATAAGTGAGAAATTCAATGAAAATGAAGAAAAGCTTGGATAGGTAAACCAAAATTCACCATAGAACTTAGTATTATGCCCATAATTGTTCATTGTATGGACTCATGAATAGTTTGTACAGATTAATCAAAAGTTGTGTATTTTCCTATTTGGCAAGTTTGATACGAGTCAAAATGTGCAACAAATCCACATTGAATTTTGGGCAAAGTTTATGCATGTAAGCTAGGTTGCTACTCTTCATTATTATTTTTTAGGTATTTGTATCTGATACATATCTAAACATGAGAAGAAGATATGATTCTCTAAGGGCCTCTAAATACATGAAAGAACTTCAAAAAAATTGAATATATCCATGTTAGATACATACTCATACTCGACACTCACACACACCCAAATAGCATAGTAGCTAATAAAAGAATCTAATCCTGCAAAAGAATCTAATCCTGGATTTAAAGGTCCAACAAAAGCAAAACCTTATATGGGGCGTCCTGGATTTGAACCTGGGAAAGTGCAACTTCAGATACCAATATCTGAGAAATTATGAGTATCCAAAGAGTACAATACCGATTATAAGCATGACATGGTGCTACGTAGAAAATGAGACTATCTAGTCAATCGGTCATGACAACATTCATACGTTTCATGTGTATCTTAGGTCGTGATTTAAAATTTTAGACCATATAAATACAACCAATAACTTTGGAAACATAAGTTTACCAGAATGCACCTGGAAACAAGATCTAACCCGAACGAGGATTTCAAGAGAACAAGTATAATAAAAAGTTCTAGATTGGAGATTTCATATTCTGCATGTTCTAGAATAAAAGCCCTTAAAACAAATAAACACTAAAAAATGCATGAAACCGTTGAAAGAACTGCCATCAAAATACATACCCTGAAAAACTTGCTCCAATCCTCTCCCTTCGCCAACGATTTGATTCTACGTACTCCTTTATTCCATGTATGTGCTATGGATCTCATTGCCTGTTGAGCTTCTGATTCTGTGACTTTGAAACGAGACGAAGGTATCTCTTGAACAGCAAAACCACATCTGTTTCAAAGGCAGTTATAACTGAGAGACATTTATATATGCATATTTGTGAGTGCGCATTTGATTGAAAAACATATTTAATAAAAAAATTACAAAATTCAACAGGTTACCGAAGGAAAAGTAAAACTTTCAGTTTATAAGTTGATAATGGGAGTGTAAATACTTAGGAGAGAAAAATGTTCTGGTATGTCAAGTGCTCTATACCATGTACACAACTAAACCACATTCTTTAATTGTTTTAGGGGGGAAAGTCACGGTATCTAATATTCTGGTTTTATTGTATGGGAAGAAAGCCTGATTTAGTCATATTGACAGAAATGGTAAAAGTGCACAAAGGGAAACATGAAAAGTACTGCATAGCATCTATTTAACTATAAAAACTCAAGAAAAAAACAACAAATCTCCCTTCTCATCCCCTTAACTCTGATGGCCCATGCGAAATTGGAGCATAAGGAAATTTCTACATTACTCAGATTCGGGTGTGAGCATCACAGATGAGTCGGACCCCAGTACCCTTAAGAAAAATGAAGAGCCAGAGCAATTTAGCCAAAACAGTGGAATGGAAAGAAAGATATGTCCGAGAAAAAGATAATATTAATAGAAGAGTTTGGTATAAAACATGGACAGTGGGAAAAAAAAAGGATGAAATGGGAAAACCAAATTGGGAATGAGGACTGAGCTACTGCTTAAAGTTCCAGATAAACTCAGTCAATGTGTAAAAATGGGGCTCAGATGAACTTCAGCAAATTGAGGGTGCTGTTAGAAGGCCCAATGAAATGCCATCAGACAACCTAGCATATTATTACCAATACTCACATCTTTGATGATAAAATGCCATGTCCATAAAGAGCGACTATAACTAGAAGCAGAAGGTCGGCTAAAGATGATGCAAAAGTTCTTCCACAGAGAAAGAACCAGCAATATACCAAAACCAGAGTAAAGAAGCATGCAAATGTTCTCCTTTCATCTCTCCACAGCAAGATGTCTGCAACTGAAACAAAGTAATTTAAGGTCATTATATAGTTGCATTATCAAGCCTCGATTATTTACAGTAGCATATTTGGATGCATCCAAGGAAAAGATGCTGAGTCAAAGCGTAATGTCTTTAAGTTTTTAATTTGATTGTACAGTTTGCCACGAAATGTTGGCTTAGGCTTCAGGCTAAAGTCAACATGGACTGTATAGCAGCCTGTTGGTTACAATTACAAACCCAAAAACCTTCATCAACATTTGAAGGAAGAAAGAATTGAATTTCAACTATTCCTCCCATAGTACAAGCTTATTACATAGCATGCATCAGAAAGCACCTGGACTTTGAAAGTTAGGTATAATACTGGTGACCTAAATAGTAATCAGAAGAAATAAATAGTTCCAACATTAAAATACACTAATAAATTGAACATGTGCTCAATCATTGAAAGAAAACCACTTGAAATTCTTTGGCCAAACATAAACTTCAGAGAAAATGCCTATTGAATGCTATTATGAAGTTCTGCATAAAAAAAAATCAAAAAATAGACTACCTATCCCGCTGCCCAGCATCTTCTCTGCTTTGGATTGTTCATTAAAATTTCCGTATTTCGTATAAAATGAGTCATTGGCTAAATGAGAGAATGATTGAATTGTTAACTTGATACCATCCTGTATTATCAGCAACAAGAAAAAAAAAAAAACGTCAAACTTTCAGATAGGAAAAAAGCTAGAGTCTCTGTGCAGGATCTTGAAAAACTATTTCCAGGTAATCAGAAAATGAGAAGTAACAGTGTTCGAATCAAACACTTCTATGTGCTAAATTCAATCAGCTAGAGCTTGAACCTAACAGTAATTATCTCTTAAGGTGGGACGGAATGTAAGAAGAGTGGAAACCGCATAACAGAGAATGAAAATGGTCTTCTGCTTATCAACTAGGAAGAACGAGGATAACTGTATGAGGACAAAAGATTTTACTGGATTCCGCTAGAAAACCTACTCTGAATGGCTATATTTTGCTTTTTTTAATTTCACGAAGCGACAAGAATACCCAATTCTACAAAATTCCATTCTTCCTATCAGTTCTGTTCCAGGAAATAGGCGAAATTAACCTCACTCCATTTACCTTGCCATCAAAAACAATCCATCTGTCCTTCACAAGGGATATAGTAAGGAACTAGAACAAGAAAGCACTACCATTATTACCTATTTGCATTACAGCTTATCAGAAAAATAAATGGAAGCCAAGAATGTTTAATTGACTGTAGAAATCAACTGATGAGTTATAATCTGGTCAATGTTTCAGAAGTAGAAACAAAGAGTAATGCTTCAACTCTATAAAGAAGTACATTATGGAAATAAAATACCGAGAGACGAAAAGGAAATACAAAATCAGAAAAAGAAATTGAATGCAATATATACATACATTGGCCAATCAACTGATAATAAAAATTCTAGTTTTGTAGAACTCTCAGCATAAATTATGAAAAAATAGGCTAACAGAAGATCAAGAAAATATTCTATATAATATAGTAGTGCTAAAAGAATGGACAGATGATGGGTACATTATTTAGTAGAAAAGAATGCATTTACATTAAAAGAAAGATGACAGAAACATACCTTCATGGAGACAACAGGTGAGTATCCAAGATGATTTTGAGCTGCAGAGCAGTCAAAAGTTCTGGTGCGTGAAGCTAGTTGAATCATGTAGTGAGGTGATACGCTGTAATTGTACAATTTGTCATTTCTACATTGATGAAGTGAGACAATACATGAAACCATCCAAGTAGGAACCTTTATGTAAGGTCTGCAATACAATTGACAACTTCAGTTAGGCAAAAAATCATTAAAAGACTCGCACAATCAAAACAAAGGGAAAGATTATTTTTATTGCTTCAGCAACCAATGCAGCAGAAAGACAAAATCACACAAATTTTTACTAAAGCAACTGGAATTCAGAGAAGGAAATCAAACAGGATGGTAAAACAAATAACAACAGATTTTGTATACCATAACAGTAGATATCATCTGCAATCCACTGCTAAACAAGAAAGAAGATTATTCCTATGTAAAGATCCTTGCTGCTAATGGTATGGCAAAATTCAGCAGCACCTTGTGCTGGTGAATGATACATCATGCTTCACTTATTATGAAAATCAGGAGGCTTTACCTTTGATACCCTAAGCCTCCAAGTATGAGAGACACAAATTCCCAGAACATTATCGGCTCGAGATTTGTGATGAAAAAAGCCTGCATATTGGGAACATCTCCCTTATACAAAGATTCAATATAAATTAAAATATGAGAGAATTTTGCATATCTAATGACACTTTTAAGGAGAACCTTTCCAGCCACAGATACCACCCGAGAATCTAGAGTTTCTGCAGCACAGATATGAGCATGAGCAACATTCTCCGTATAGGTAAAGTCAGACATATTTTCACCGCATCCTGTAATAAACTGAAAATAAGAAACCCAGTCAATGTAAAGAGAATTAAATAGAAATATTCCACGTTGCATCATAACATAAAATAGACATTTTTTTCTTTTTTTGAAAAGAGCAAGAGAAATAATAGAATTTTACAAACAGATATCCTCCTTCACCAAAAGCATAACAACTAAGGTTCTTATGTGAGATAAATCCAAAATTGAAAAGTTAGGATAAAAATGAGAGGTTCTTACAGGTAAGCTGTTGTATTTCTGTTTCAGCTACTATTGATAATAATCAGGAAGTTTCCAGATAAAAAAGATAGTAGTAAAACTACAGCTCTAGATAAAGTTATATTGTTGAGACAGTACACAAACCTTTGCTAAACCAGCTTTGGCTAGATTCACTAGCAAAGGCACAAACCGTGTATCACCTGGTCCAAAGACATTGCTAGGCCGAAGTACACATGTTAGAAGACCATCAATATTGTTTGCTAACCTGATTAGTCCTTCCGCTTGAAACTTAAGGTCAATCAGCATATCCTTAAACTGTATTGGTACGTTGATAAAATAAAGGACAGTTAGCAAACAACAAATAACAACCAAATTCCAAAGTGTTTCATCAGATTGCAGCAATATAAAACATACTTTCCCCGGGCAAATGAAAGACAAATCACCATCAAGTATATCCCGTGATCCATCAAAAACAATATCTGCAGAACTGTTGTATACAAGTCGTCTAACTTTACATTCCCGGCATGCATTAATGACATTTTTTGCACCTGAATACATGATCTCCATAAGGGTATCAATTAGAAATATAATATATAATTACAAAGCTAGAATATCAAATGAGAGGGGAAAAACCACCAAAAGAGGGGGGGAAAGATCCATTACCTTGAACTATGATCATGTAACAATTATAGAAATCACGTATGTCTAAATCAGTTGGCTCCATGTAAAATACAACATCTGCACCTTTAGTTACTGCAAGTGGTGCATTGTCAACACGGAGTCAATTTCTCAAACATTCTCAATGTTGTAAGGAAATTTTAAAACTGAAAATAAGACTAAAGATATTATATTATGAATTCAACGTATTTCCTCATCATATCAGTATCTTTCAGTTTCCTAACACAGAGAATTCAGAAACTACTATATTTTAGCTAATCTTCTTGCAACCAAACAATTACCAATTCCATAAGTCCATCATTGGTAAGTTTGTAAAGGAAAAATAACTAAAAAGGATTTCTCAGGAACAAAATATCGGTACCATAGACCTTAATTTTCCGTTCATTCCAGCTAACTAAATCATCCGGTAAGACATCTTTGCTAGCATTTTCCATTTTATTTTTAATTTTTAATAAAAAGATAGTTAAAACAAAAAGTTCTTCATTTCAATTAAGAAAGGACAATGTAAAACTAGTAAAACTGGAAAGTTTGTTTTTCCAAAGAAAAAAAAAATGTGTTTGAATTTAAAAGCAAACAACATTTTTGCAAATGTAGCAAAAGAAAGGCTATTTCTTTTAGTTACTAAAACACAAGACTTCACCTGTTTGGACTAAGGGTGAGTTTAGCATTACTTTTCGGAAGCATTTTAGAGACAAAAAGCATTTTTGAAATAAAAACAATGTTAAACAAAATGTTTTTAAATTTTACAAAAGTGCTTTTAAGAGAAAAAAAAAACTTCGAAAAAACACTTTTTTTGTCAGCAGAAGTAGAAAATTTTAACTTTGATTAAAAGTTTTTTTTTTTTTTACTAAAAACATTTTTGAAAATCAATGCTAAACAAGTTATAATTATAATTTAATTAGTGTTACTTTTTTTTGACCATTTTCATTTTAAATAAACTATGAATATGCTTTTACTTTATCGCAACGTCATTAGAAAGCAAAAGGCAACGATCAACTAAACCTTTAAAAAAAAAAAATTAACTCTTGGCAAAATTTAAGTAAATTCAAACATAATGATTAGCGCAGACTGGTCTCTCAGCTAAAATAAACTTAAAATCACCCTAAATTCGAAAATATATAAAAAAAAAAAAAGATAACTGATCAAGTATGAAATGCTTATACATAAAGAGGTCTATATTCGCATATTGAACGTACATTTGTTTACATACATTCATACGTATAATATACGAATCATTTTATTTTCAAAAAATATATGAATCATTTTGCTTTTACCTATAATGATTTGAGATGTGTCGCGAACGTCGACATGGCAAAAGGAGGCTTGACCTGAGCAAAGAGCATTGGAGAGGAGAGAGTCGGAAACGGAAGGATCGGTGAGCAGTGAGTGAGAAGATGAATCGGCGACTCGGACGATCCAACCTCCGAGTTGCAGCAGCCTGGCAACGAGCGATCTCCCTAAGAATCCTCGGCCTCCGAGAACGACGCACGTCCTCTTCTCGGTGGCCACGTCATTCGCCGTCGTCTTCACCACCATCGTAGGGATCGCCAATGTGTTCGATTGGTATGCGGTGGATTACAATTATGGGCGTCGTTAACTAACGCGGGGAACCGTTGCATTAATTTCTTTTTCCTTGGCCTTCCTTGTTCCGAAACAAAATAAAAAATATATATCTAATAAAGCATATATATGTAGGAGAAGAGGGGGGAAGTAAAAGATAGTAGATAAAATGGATCGTGGGGGTTGGGGTCCAGTAATCGGTGGCGCCTTCAGGTGAAAACTACAACTCCAACTGAATGTTATTTTGTCTTTTTTATTTATTTGCCGCATTTTTTTAAGGAGAAAATTTCTTCTTTTTTTTTTAAAAAATAATTTTTATTTTGATATAATATATAACATGATTTAGATTTGGTGAAATCAAACCCTGGAGTTGTTTTTTCTCTCAAAAATGTCTTGAATTTAAATTATTTTCGAGTAAATATAATTGCATCAAAATAAAATTTAATTAACATATATATTATAATTTATATATAAGTATTTATTCTAAAATATAAAATATATTATCACTTAATATTAAAATCAATTAATTAAGTCTTATCTTAGAAAATAATATTGTTGTTATAATAATTAAGAAAACGTAGATTCGAGTATATTTAAATATATTTAATCTTCCGATTTAAGAATTAAAGGTATAAGTAGTTTAAAACTTGTATGAGTAACTTGTGTTGCATGCCTAAATGCTCCCTATAAACTGTTATCCTGATTGTGGAAGGTTTGTTGGACATTTTGGTGGAGAAAAGACTTATGGTCTGGTGGAAGACTTTTTATTGGCCAAAAATTGTGAAAATATGTTGTTAGAGTTGCGGAGAAATGCAACACATGTCAACAAACCAATATGAAAGCTCATAATACAAGTTTGTAGACACCTCTTCCAACACTCAACTTACCTTGGGAAGATGTGAGTATGGAGGTTCTCTTGGGACTTCCTAGAACAAAAAGGAGTTACGATTCCATCGTGGTGGTGGTGAATCGATTGTCAAAGATGGTTCATTTTCTTTTATGTCATAAAGCTATGGATGCTACTCACATTGATGATTTGTATTTTAAGGAAATTGTTTGACTTTATGAAATTTCAAAAAGTATTGTGTCAATTAGAGATGCGAAGTTTCTTAGTCATATTTGAAGAATTTCGAGGAAGTTGGCTACTACTCTAAAATTCAGCACTTCATACCACTCTCAAATCAATTGTCAAGCTGAAGTGGTGAATCATAACTTGGGATAGAGAGTGAGCAAAACTTGAATCGACTTGAATTCTTTTTTTTTTTTTTTTAATTTTGAGTGAATCAAATCGAGTTATTTGAGTTATTCGATTTTTCGAGTCAACTCGACTAAGTAATTCGATTAATAGATTGGTGTTTATATCCCTTTGGTCCTTGTCAATTTCGAAAAATAGTAAATTGATCTCTATTAAAAAAAATACAAAATAATTTTCAAAAGGTCAAAATATTTAACAAAATTTCAAAATTTTATAATTTTTTAAAAATTATAAAAAGATAAAAATTCTACAAAAATCAAAAGAATATGTGAAAATGTTTAAATTTTTTATAAAAAATCCAGAATAATAATTTGAGGACCTAAACAAGTAAATTACAAATTCAAGTTTATTGTAACGACTCAGTTTTCAATGGTATTGGAAAATGCAATTTCAGAACTCCATTTCTGTAAACCGAGTCCGTAAAAATTAAATATGAAAATTTACAAGGATAGCATAAAAATATATTAAAGATTGATACAGTAATTTTGCTAAATAAATAAATAATTAAGGCTCAGGGATTAAATTATAAAGTTCCAATTGCTTTTTAATTGACAAACGACGTGAGGATTAATACAACAATTAGTCAAAGGTCCTAAATAAAAAAAATTGGACCATCTTTAAATAGGAGAAAGTGAATGATGAAGGTAAAATCCACTAAAGTTGATTAAAGTTAGATTAAATCATGATTATGCTAATTAAATTAGTTTAATTAAACTTTAATAAAACTATATAAACCAAGTTTGTGGGAAAACATTTGAAATCCATCCTTTATCTTCATCTCTTTGTCATCCATAAGAAGAAAAACCTAAGGGAGCTTAAGAACCATTCGACCATGATTTGGAAGGTAAATTTAAGGTTTTTTTTTTTTTTTCCTTATAATTTTTATAGATTTGAGCTCATGGAAGCTTAATTTGGCTAACCCATGTACCAATTTGTGAAATTGTTAAAATTTCGTAAAGTTGTCATTGTTTAATTCTTGAAGAATTAGACTTGAAATTGATAGATTTTAAGCTTAGAATATGAAAACGACTAGATTGTAAAGTTAATTTAGCTTGTTTGTTAACTTTGTTACATTAATGACCAAATTAAATAAATGTAAAATTTGTCATGAAATTATGGTTCCGTTTGTTTCACTGAAAATGACTTCCGGAAAATGAGTTCTAGAAAATGGTTTACTTTTCTAGAAAAGCTAATATTTTCTGGTGTTTGGATGAATCTGTATAAAATATTTTATGTTGCTTGGTAGACTTCTTAAAAATATTTTATAAAAATTGTTTTCAATTAAACAAACATACATTTGAGATTTTCTTATTTTTTTCATTGTTTAATTGAATTTATTTTTATCTATAATTTTATATTTTACATCGTTTTTGCATATATTAAAAATATTATGTTAAATTCATATTCATTGTAATGTCATTTTTTAATTACATGACTACTAAGTGAGTATTTATTATTTAAAAATGTGACATCAACAAAATTGACAAAAAAATTAACGATGTCAACAATTGGACTTGATTTTCAAATTTGAAAAGTAAAGGGACTAAATTCTTGAAAATAAAAGTACAAAGACTAAATTACAAATATGTGAACTGTACATAGACTTATGATATATTTTAACCTTTATACTACAAAACATTTATTATTAATATATTTATAATTGTAATAAATATTTATTAGTAAAATATTAATATTGAATATTTTCAATAATATGTGAATAATATTATTTAAAATTATTATTTTTAAAATTTATTATTAAAATAAAATTGAAATATTAAATAATTTATTAAAAAATTAATTATATTAATTATATTAATAATTTATTATATGACTAAATATAAATAATTAAATATGTATGTTTAATAATATTGAAAAATATAATATTTTAAATATTTTAAAAATAAAAATAAAAATTATTATTAATATAATAATATTAAGCTTGATTTAAGTTAATTTCTATATAAAAATAAAATTATTTATAGATGAGCTCTTTTCCAGAAAATGCCTTACGCTTTTTAAAAGGATAAGTCATTTTACAGGAAAAATGGCTTATTTTACCTTGACTTGTAAGTTATTTTCCGTTGGCCAAACTATTTTCTGTGAAACAAACACAGCAAAATGCAGAAAACATTTTCCGTAAAACCTTTTACATGTAAACAAACGAACCTTATATGTTAGAAAAAGATAATATAAGGTCCCTAATGAGAATATATGAAAACATATTTTAATCCAAAGCTAGGAATTGAAAGTTATGCTTATTCTGAATTCAAGTACTGAATTGAATAAAAAATAAAATATAAGGGGAATCAAAAAAATATAATTATATGAAATCATTCATATCATGATAAAGTATGAAAATGTTTGGTATTGATTGGTGATATTGTAATACCCCTTACCCCTATCCGTCGCCGGATCAGGGTACGAGGCATTACAACAATCTTATACACTTCTCCGATACAAACAATTCAATTATACATTAAAACCATTCATAGTCACACTCTATGTCCCTATTATGGGCTTACGAGGCCCAGAACAATCATTAAAGTTGGTTCGGGACTAAACCGGAACTTTTCGGCATTTAGAATTTTTTTTTACAAAAACAGGGTCACACGCCCGTGCGGTGGCCCTGTCCTACCCCTCGGCAGAGACATACGACCGTGTCTCTAGCCCATGTGGCATACATTAGGCTATTTTTTAAACCTTTTGTATGCTTAACTCTTTGTACTAATATACATTATATTGGTCTTTGTTATACCTTTAGCTAATTCTAACTTAACCACATCAAGACATTTCTCCATGCATGCATAAAATAGGTTTACTTACCTATAGGTAGTATGAGCCACACCTTATGGCTCTATTCAATGAAGCAATATAAGCCTAAACATTTGGCTAATTCATAATAATACATACAACCAATAACTAATTCTCTATACATGCCATTCACTTGAAAATAATTAGGAATTGTCGTGATTCCAACTTGACAAAATGATAGTGTGATGATACCTCCAACGATCTCCAACCCCGAGCCAACTTGACAACCCTTAGAGAAATGGGAAAATGGTGTAAGCTTTATAGCTTAGTAAGATGGCATATAATAATAAACAATCTATTTAACAATACTATCCCATTCCTCAATAGATATGCTTAAGAAAATAGAATCATTATTCACATGATTTCACCTTTTACTCAAGATCAACTAAGGCTGTTTTCCTGAGTCACAGTCACTAATTTAATTATTTCATAAGCTACAGAACTTGAAATTAAGTTTTGTAAATTTTATCTGAAATTAGACTCATATACCTTCTTTCCATAAAATTTCCAGAATTTTTGGTATGGCCAATCAATACCAGATTATTCTTAAAGTTTCCCTTATTTCACCATTCGATGGTTCTGACCTATCTTTATAAAAACTCAATTATCTCATTTTAAAAAATTCAAATAATGTTATAGTTTATTCCAATAAAAAATAGACTCATTAAGGATTTTAAGAATATAAACTATGCTCCTTGATTATTTTTTTACAATTTTTAATAATTTTTCTAAGACAAAACAGGGGATCACGAAGTCATTTAGAACCAGTCTCACTAAAATTTAAATATCTCATAAAGTATAATTCATTTTCTCACACCATTTTCTTTTGATGAAAATAGACTCAATGAGATTTAATTTCATATCTTATTCAATTATTAATTCAATTCTTACCATTTTTGGTGATATTTCAAAAATACACAACTGCAGCTGTCCAGTACTGTCTTAATGCTAATTTCACTTTTTCATGATTTTCACGTATTCACTTTCATTTTTTTTACACATATGCACAAAAACATAGTATAACTTAGCATATAACTATCACTTGATCATAGGCACATCTCACTCATTTGCATCCTTACAATTGATGCATCATAACCCAAACACTTTATTCAACATATAAATCATACAATAGCAATTTCATACACATACCCGTATTATTTGTTCATACGATTTCCTACTTAATTTCATACCTGCACTTCACTTATACAAACGATTTCATATTCACACTTACACATATAAATGCATCAATCACAATGTTCACTTGCACATTATTATCACATGATTAAATCCTTTTTACATTCAATCACTTTTCATTATATCAATTCAATACCCGTTGAACCCTATGGAATACTAAAGGATACACTAAATAAGGCATCAAGTGCCACACTGTAATATAGCCGAAACTATCACTATAACGTAGCCGAAGCTATCACTGAATTGTAGCCGAAGTTACCACTGTAATGTAGCTGAAGCTACCACTGAATTGTAGCCGAAGCTACCACTGATCACTTATCACTTAAGTTTCCTAGGGTTCAATCGGGATTTTTCACACTTGTTAACACTTAAGCGACATTCACTTAATCATTTGTCTCATGATAACACTAATTCACAATTTTCTCATAATATTCATAATCATAGAATTCACATTTAAGTACAATATTTCAATGCACTTCCATGTACCATAGACATATTTTAAATCAATTTATAAACTTGGCACATTAAACATTTAATTCAACATAATTCAATTAATTCACTAATTTAGCTTTCAAATATAAATTACAACATTATTGCATTATCATTAAGACACCAACTTACCTCGAATGCCGAAACGGCTAATTTTCCCGACTTAGCCCACAACTTTGTTCTTCCCCGATCTTAGTCCAAATTTCATAATTTCTTGATCTAACATATCAAATAATACTCATTTAACACATTTTATCAACACACTAATCAATTCAATTCACATATCAAATTTTGGCAAATTTACAATTTTGCCCCCTAACTTTTCAAAAATTACACTTTTACCCCTAAACTCGTAAAATAATTTTTATTCAATTTTCTTACCTTTCATTATATGCTGAACATTTTTCTCTTCTATGGAAACTTCAAATTCTCACTAATTCACACACTTATGAGTAATTTATAACTTTTACAATTTAACCCCTTTTATATGATTTCATCGAAAAATCATCTAATAAAACTCGTTTCTCTAATCATAGACATGCATAATCTACCATAATTCATCAAAATACACAATTATTCAACATGATTCAATTTTTAAAATTAAACTCTAGCTCAAAATAATGGTAGAAATAGTTAAACCAAGTTACCGGGATTTCAAAAATACGATGAACATTAAAAACGGGGCTCAGAAACACTTACTATGAAGCTTGAAAAGCTTGAAACCCTTAGCCATGGAGTCTAGAAATTTTCGGCAGCAACATGAAGATGATGAGCAGATTTTTTTCTTGTATTTTGTCTTTTTATTCATTTAAAACACTAAATAACTAAAATACCCTTAAGGCTTTTCTTTCAATTTTGTCCTATTCATGCCCATTTTTGTCCATCAAGTTATCCAATGGTCTAATTACCTTTTAAGGACCTCAAATTTTAAAACACATAATAAATAAACACCTCCAAGATATAGAACTCAACTTTTGCACTTTTTACAATTTAGTCCTTTTGACTAAATTTAGTGCCCAAACGTCGAAATTTTCGAACGAATTTTTACGAAATCTTTTCGTAAAATTGTAGACCATAAAAATATAATAAGAATAAAATTTTCCTCGTCGAATTTGTGGTCTCGAACCACTGTTCCGACTAGACCCAAATTTGGGTTGTTACAGATATAAAATAATTGTATATATCAAGAATTGGATCGAAGTGAAAATAATCGGGGAAAAACTAAAATTGTGAATTAGTCCCTGAAGTATCCTCTCTTTTCACATTTTGAACAGGTAAGTTCATGTGGAACCTACTAGTTTGTTTTATGTTGCATATGCTTTTGTGTTTGATTTCATATATATATACAAATGTTAAATATAATTAGATTCCTAGCGAATTTGGCATATAGGGCTAATTATGGATTGAATTGAAATCTCATGTGAGTATTGGTTATTAAGAAATAGTACATGGCACAAATGTGAAACTTGATTGATTACATGGCATGTAAATGAACTATGTGATCATGTATAGGGATTGGTAATGACATATATGTGGAAATGATGTTCGTGTGAACTTAGTAAAATGTTAGGATACATTTGACATGTTAATAGGGTTATACGTCACTTGATCAGGGATTTTCCAAGTTATAACGTGGTCTAACATTTGTTGCAGAATCTCAGGTTATATGTGATCTAGGTTTAGCTCGAACGGATAACCTGATATAAGTTAGCTTGTGTGAGCAACCCTGATATAATGTCAGCTTGTGTGAGCAACTTAATCACCCGTGTATCCGAGTTTTTTTTACTATAGTTCCATCAGGAAATATTCAATTAAATTGTAATGGAAAACTTGAAAGTGAATTGGAAATGAAATAGTATATGCTTATATCTTGACATATGACATGTGATTTCCTTAAGGTTAGTGATATTACTTATGATATGTAAACATAACATACTTGATTGGAAATGTTGATATGTGTCTAGTTGTGTCATTATGTGCCAATGATAGCCATGTTAAATGCCAAATGATTAGTAGATATTATACTTTTAAAGATCAAGGTAAGTATGGTATTTCCAGTTTGAACTTACTAAGCATTGGTATGCTTACTCTAGTTGTTTTTCCTTCTCCAGTAGATCGACACATTGTGAAACTTGCCGAGTCAAATCAGCAGTGGAGCTCGCACTATCAAAATATGGTAGATATGTTCATTTTGATTCTAGACATTGTGGTATGTAAATAAAGACCTTTGTTGTGTAAATGGTTAAATTAGAGTTAATATCTTTGTGAAAATGTGATAATGGTTGAACTTATATAATAGGTTTGGTATGTGATCAAATTTATACATGTTTTGGTCTTGTGTTGATGCTTGTATGTATAATAGTATTAATTAGTAGGTTTTGGCATGTTAAAGGTTATAAGTATGATGGTTGGATTAGCTAAGTTGATAAATGGTGGATTTGAATGTTAACTATAATATGAGTTTGAATGTATACTTGTCTGATTCATATTAGAGTCATTTAAGTGGTAAGCTTTTAAATTGTACAAATATGGTATTTTAAGTTGGTAAATGATGTGTTTTGAATATATTTAGTTGGATTGAATTTGAAAATTCCTTCTAGTTGATTGATTGAATTGTATAAGTTTGAATGGTTTTTAGATGTTTACATACTTGGATTGGTTTAAATGGGCATGTTTAATAGCATTACTCTTGTAAATGGTTGGTAAATATAATGTGGAGGTTGGTTTGAAAGCAAATGAATATGTAACAAAGTGCTAAGTTGCCAATACAGGGCAAAGTCGTGACCTCGACATTTTGACGTCGCAACATGGGTTGACAGTGAGTGAAGTCACGACCTTGGAGGTTATGAAGCTGTGACATCGATCCCAAACTTTGAAAACTTTACAATTTGATCATAAACTACCCTTGGATTAACAAAAGGGCTTTCGTAAGCTTGTGTGGGGCTCAAGAATGATTTATATTCAATTGCATGTATGAATGATCGTTTAATGATTAAATGATGTTAGTTTCACTGGTAATGATCGTGACATTTTATAACTTGGACTTGGCAATCAGGTCGGGTATGTGGTGTTACATTTATCATACTAAAGTATTCTATTTTTCTCTTGTTTTGTTTTGAAAGAGTTCTAAAATATACATGGCTTCAAATTTATGTGCTTTAATATGGAATTAGTTATATTGTAACACAATTTTTTTGGCATGTTTAACTTTTTTAATTTAACTAGAACAATTTCATTCGATTCGATTTGAATTTTATTTTACTTGTCTCGATTTGAAAAAATTTCAAATCGAGTTAAAATGATAAAATAGGACATGTCAACTCGACTAGCTCAAAATGTTTTTCACTCGATTTGATCAAACGCTCACCCCCAGCTTGGGAAACATCCTTAAGAGCTTGATTGAGAATAATCTCAATGAATGACATTTACTTTTGCACAAGTTGAATTTGCTTATAATTCTTCCAAAAGTTGAAAAACTCAATTCAACCCCTTTGATGTTGTTTATGAGATGAATCTATTAAGTCCATTCGAGTTGAATTATCTTCCAGTAAAGAAAGAATTCAATGAGGAAGCTGATAAGAGGTTAAGCTTTTGAAGAAGCAACATGAGGAAGTAAGGCAAAATATTCTGAAGCATAATGAATAGTATAAAAATCAAGCAAAGAAGCATCAAAGGCGAGTTGCTTTTAAAGAAAGAGATTAGTGTAGATTCATTTGAGGAAAGAAAGATTTCCAAGCAAAATAAAGTCTAAGTTACAACCTAGGGCTGAAGGACCCTTTAGAATTCTTAAAAGGGATGGAGAAAATGCCTATAAGATTACCCTTCCAAAAGATTTTGCTGTTTCCTTCACCTTTAATATTTTAGATTTAACACCTTATCATGATGTTCTTCTAGAAGATGATGATCAATTCTCCCAACTAAAAGGGATTGATGCAGGAGCATCTATCGAGTAACTAGCTACTATGGGCCAAATTGAAAATATTTTGGGCTTTGAAATAGGGATGAGTAAAACTTGATTTGATTTGACAAAATCAATTTTTTTTTTTCAAATTTCGAGTTAATCGAATCGAGTTGTTCTAATTATTCGAGTAAACTCGGATAAGTAATTCAAGATAAGTAATTCAAGTTTCGAGTTCGAGTTAGGTTGAACTTTACAATTCGAATAACTCGAATAACGAATTGGTGTAAATACCCTTTTGGTCCCTGTTAGTTTTGAAAATGAACAAATTGGTTTCTCTATCAACAAAAATTACAAAAAATTCTAAATAATTTTCAAAAATTTAAAATATTTATAAAAATTCCAAAATTTATATCTTTAAAAAAATATAAAAAAATTAAAAGATTCTAAAGAATATTTAAAGAAATTTAAAATTTTAAAAGTTCTCTAAAATAATAATTTTAGGGAACTAAATAAGTTAATTAATGGTTCAAGTTTATTTTATTATTATTATTTTGTTTTGAAAAAGTTTTCAAATATATATAGTTTAAAATTTATGTGCTCTAACATGTAATTAGTTATACTCTAACAAGATTTTAATTTGACATATTTAATTTTTTAAATTAACTCGAAAAATTCCACTCGATTCAACTCGACTCGAATTTCATTTCACTTGATTCGATTCGGAAAAAAATTAAAATCAAGTTAAGATGATAAAATAGGACTTGTCAACTCGATTAACTCAAAATAATTTTTATTCAATTCGATCGAATGCTCACTCCTACTTTAAAAGCTTAATGAACAACAACATAGTAACCTAATTCAGGTAAAAGATTCTTTTGAACTCATTTAATAAATTCTATGCTTTCATTAAATAAGTATGAGAAATGAATTAAGAATTAATGCATGAATGAATGAATGTGCATTAAGTACATTTCTTTAGTTAATTAAAGCATGAATTTTGAAATCATACATGAATTAAGGGTTAGATACATGTATTTGGTCCTTAATCATTAATGTAATTATTAAAACAAATACTTAGCCTTTAAATTTTTTATGTTTTGGGATGTCCCAAATAACCTATATAAAGGTTAACAATGAAATATATATAATCAAAACTTGTTCTTTCGACAACTTTCTTTGTTTACTTGTTCTTGGTGGATTTCCACAACAATTAAACATCCTTAAACACTTCCTATTTCTGTGAGGTAATTGAGAGTGGTGATATTTTATATTTTTTAATCTTCAATCAATGTGTTAGTGTTGAAATTATCATTTTAAATTTAAAAGGTTTTTAAAATGCGACGGTTTATAAAAAGTCTTCTCGGATCATATCGTACCAGTTGAGTCTATTATTGTTGGATTCCTTTTGTACTCAAATTTGTTTCTCTATCACACTTGTTAATGTTAACTGAAAGAATATGGTATAGAGTTGATAACAAGAGCAAGAGACCGATAAAAAACAAGAAAAAAGAGTCACAAATGAAGAAGATGAGTGAACGACGAGGAAGAAAAAGGAATAGTTGGGTTTTCTTTCTTTATTCTACTTTTTTCAAGCTTACATCATTAAACGTGAAATGGGCTATTTATAGCCAATCAATTTCTCGAATTGATCAAGTGAAACATCAATCAATCACAACAGTAATAATTATCCGATACTCGATTGTAATAATTATCCAATACTCAATTGCAACAATAAAATTGAAATAACATAATGTTATTAGAGAGGACAGAAATAAAATTGTAATTTTTACGATAGTAAAAATATAATTTTACCATTTTAATAGCCTCTATCTTTATAATTTTAAAAGGATTAAATTAAATTTATATCATTTTTAGAGGGCTAAAGTGTAATTTTATCTTCACTAATTTAAAATTTTAAAAATGCTCATTGCTAGCCCCTGGTTTCACCCCTGCTATCAGCTCTTCTGACCCCACATGAAGATTGTGAACGAACATAAAGCTTATCATTAAGTTGTTGGATAGTTTTAAGTGTTTCTATTCAAGAAAAATTTTGCGAATTAAACGTAAAAACACCATTTTTCTCAATCCTTATAATGACACTTTAGAAGTTTAAGCGATCATGCCATTGTTTAGGGTAAGCAAGATTCTAAGGAAGAGTGTTGTTGATGATGATGAAGATGTTGATGGAGAATAATGGTTTTTAGCTTGTTAAACATTGAAGAATCAACAGGTGGAATTTTAATGAAGGAAAAAGAGAAGATAAACAAGAGAAAAAAGAAAAAAGAAAGTTAGATTTGAAAGGAAGAGAAAAGAAAAAATAATAAAAATTATAGATAACAGCCACATCACTCTTCCGTAAAATTGTTAATGAGTAATGACACAATGATTAAAACGTTATAAATTAATAACATTAGTGACTAAAATGTAACAATTTAAAATTTAATAACCAAAATATAATTTAAGTCATACATAAAAGACTATTTTTGTAGTTTATCCTTTTTATTTTATAACTATTATTAAATCGAAAAGGATAAACTACACACAAGATCACTAAATTATTAGTAAGTGTATTTTGGTTACTCAACTTTAAAAGTTACAAAATGGTAATTGAACTATTTGAAAGTTTTTATTGAAGTCACTAAACTATTAAATTTTGTAAAAAAGTTCGGTTAGTGAACTCTAAGCAACGATTTGGTGATCGGTGTGGTAGATTAATATTCATCAATGAGTAGAAAAACATACGTTAGATTTAAGTTGATTTGACGATGAATGGAAATTGAAAAATAAAACTTTTTGAATTTTGGATCGTAGTTTTATAATGTTCAAAATTATTGCATAAAAAAAACTTAAACTATAGCGATTGGTGTAGGTGTTGAAAATAAAAAAAACTATACAACAATAATTTTAATGGTTTAGTGACTTAAATAAAAATTTTTAAATAATTTAACGAAGATTATAAGTTTTTGAAATTAAATGATTAATAAAAAAGATAACTAATTTACTGACCTTAAACGAAAATAGATGATGTAACCGGTGTAACCACTGGTTTAATTTTCAGAAATAACGGACACTGAAACGGTGCGTTTGAGGGAGGTATAATACAAATGATTCGGTGCGAGTGTTATATACCCTAACAGCTCTGTAGATAACAAGAAAACTCAGCCCCAGAAACCTCGAAGTAGAGCAATTAGCTAATGGGCACTCTCCTGAAGTGCTACAAACCTCTCTTCTCCATCCGATTTTCTTCGTTTCCCAACTCACTCCAGTCGGTCCAACTCAGGACTCACTCTTTCAATAACCCAAAACGTAGAAATCTAATCCGTCGTTGTTTCAGCTCGTTGAGTCCATCATCACAGCCGTTAATCAATGGCACAACATTGGACAAAATGGACGGCAATCGACAACCTGGCAGTCCATCATCGGAGCTGTGGCTGCACAATACGATGAGTAAAAAGAAAGAATTGTTTAAGCCCAAAGTTGAAGATAAAGTGGGGATGTACGTTTGCGGTGTCACCGCTTACGATCTCAGCCACATTGGGCATGCTCGTGTCTATGTAACTTTCGATGTTCTTTACAGGTCTTCCTGCTCTGTCTTTCCAAATTGATTTAGTAAAACTTTCAATTCTATTGTGATTGGATTGAGACCATGAGTACTAATTAGAAATTTGATTTTTTTAATGATTTGAAATTGTGGAATTAGGCAGATATCTTAAGCATTTGGGCTATGAAGTTTGCTATGTTCGGAATTTCACCGATGTTGATGACAAGGTCAGTTTACACACGCTACATGTATTTGTATGTATATCACACACTCACATAGCACTTTGTACTTTTTAGCTTCAAATTTTTGCCCTTTGACAAATTCTGAGGTTGGCTTGTTTTAGTGTGTGTGTATGATTGTTGAATGTAGTGTCTGTAAACCTTAAGTTTGAGTTTGTTACTTTTACTATTCCTTTATTAAAATGCTTTTGAAAGAATGAAGGTAAAGGTAAAATTGTTTATTTTAACATAATTATTCTATAGAAAGGTAAACTTATTTGTTTTTTAAGTTTAAAATGTTGCTTGCTTTTATATTTGGATGTTTTTCAGTAAAAGTAATATGAAAAGGGTTTTTCAATTTTTAGAGGGCATTCCATTTCTATGGTAGATATTTTTAAGTAACAAATGCGTTTAGATTTTTGTTGTTATTGCTAATTTGCATGACAAAAGTTCATGTGATTTTTCATCTTGAATTGCCACTGCTTGCAAAAACATCTTTAAAGTTATTTTCTTTTCCTTCACCTTTATATTTGAATGCCGACTGTTTTCTTTTAATTGATATGACAGGATAGCTGAGTCTGCACTTTCTAAAATTCTGTAGATAATTGCTAGAGCAAATGAATTGGCGGAGGATCCGATCAGTTTGAGCAGACGATACTGTGATGAGTTCATTCAAGATATGGTGCATCTTCAATGTCTGCCCCCCTCTGTTGAACCTCGTGTGTCAGATCACATGCCTCATATCATTGACATGATCAAGCAGGTAGTTTCTGGACTAATGATTGATTGATTGTAGGTTTTCTTACTCATTGGCAATTAATTTTTTTTCTTTGGCATGGTATACTGGTAACTCTTGCAGAAGTTGTTATCTGTAATAATTTTACATTGCATTGTTTGCATATTGCCTTATGACAGGTGTCCTTGAAACACTCAAAAGTGCTGGGAATAATGTAAATACTCAGTAATACATCTTGTTTTAAATTCATGGTGTAACATTGTTTGTATAGCAGTATCGAACATAATTCATAATTTTGTTATCATTTCATGTTCTTTATGTTAGTTATTTGCTAATTTTTAAGAAAGAAGGAAGTTTTCTAGGGAAGGAGGGATAAAAAATCGTGTATGTTATATTTTTGGAATGTGAATCTTACATTTGTTATAGATTAGAACCTTTGTTTGTAACATAAGTACTACAATTGACCTGTTTCACCAATGCCTCACAATCTCAATTAGACATTTTTACTTAACACCAAGTTCCGTTTGAGTTATGCTTTAGCTGAATTTTCTTTTAATCTACAATTGACCTTGAACAGATTGTTGATAACGGGTATGCCTACAGAGTTGAAGGTGATATTTTCTTCTCGGTGGAAAACTTTCCAGAGTATGGCCAGTTATCTGGTCGGAAATTAGAAGATAATCGAGCTGGGGAGCGTGTTGCTGTTGACTCAAGGAAGAGAAATCCAGCTGATTTTGCATTATGGAAGGCAAGCTTTATAAGAAATAATATGATTTGTGTCATGCATTTATAATATACTATCATCAGAAGTGGAAAATACGTTCTATCACATAACGTACCTGACTCTGCGTAGATTAAGATGTAGTTTCACTTCATTATTTGCACCCAACCAGGTATGGATAAATTGTGAACTTTGGGAGATTGATACTCAACCTACGTTGTTAAAGAGTAGGACGGATCAAGCAGCCCATGGTATCCTAAATGGTACTTGTAAATTTTGGTGGGACTAAAGATGTTAAATGGTTTCATGCCATGAGATAATAAGTAAATATTACGTCGAAATGCAATTTTTTCTTGTTTTTATTCTAAATTTCAGTTTTGCGAAATTGGTATATCCCAAAAACATCTTCAAGGTTGGTATCTAAAAAATCTTTGGCAGTACATGCTTAAGAATTATAATCAACTAGTGATTCAATTGAGCCTAATTATTATTCTTTATCTTGAATTTATGTCAACTTTGCCAATTTTATACTTTAGATGGGAATCCTGTATGTTATACTTATGCTTACCACCAAGCTCACTTTGTTATAATTTTCAACTTGACATAGTATTTTTCTTTTCTTTAATATCATTTGAATTTTTGCAGTCCGCAAAAGAAGGGGAGCCCTTTTGGGAGAGTCCATGGGGGCCGGGAAGACCTGGATGGCATATTGAGTGCAGTGCCATGAGTGCTGCTTATTTGGGTTACTCTTTTGATATACATGGTGGAGGGATGGACCTTGTGTTTCCTCACCATGAAAATGAAATTGCTCAAAGTTGTGCTGCATGTAAACAGAGCAATGTAAGCTACTGGATACACAATGGCTTTGTCACTGTTGACTCTGAGAAAATGTCCAAATCGCTAGGAAACTTCTTCACAATTAGGGAGGTAGGTTTGTGGTGATCTTCTTTGGCACTTACTATTTTCCTTTAAGTAAATAATAACTTTGTTAGAATCCTTATGTTGCTAGCCTTTTCTCAGGTTATAGATCTTTATCATCCATTGGCTTTGAGACTTTTCTTAATGGGAACCCACTATCGATCTCCAATTAACTACTCTGATGTGCTACTTGAAAGTGCTTCAGAACGTATTTTCTACATTTATCAGGTAGCACAGTCTCTTCTTTGCTCTCTATGCATGCATGTGTGTATTTAAGTGTGCAAAAATATAAGCTGTACAAGTTGTTGGACCAATGAATCTTGTCAATCATATTCCTTCCCTGAGTGGTTTTTTATTGCTGTCTAGTTTAATCTGCCACAGTTTATACAGCTAGTGTTGCTTTGTCTTTTAGTTTCTGATACAGCTTTTCCTTTTGGAGATGCATAAATTTCAGAACTGATACAGGCAGCAACTTCATTAAAACTGATGTTGAATGATCTGCAACAATTGGCTTATGTACAAAACTACACTGGGAACTAGTTTAGCATCTTTGATATGATCCATTCTGTTGATTACTATTTGATGAAAGCTTATTTTCTGCTCTGTCATTTGTAATGTTTTCCAATTGGCTGCAGACACTACACGATTGTGAAAATGTTCTGAGCCAGCATGACAAAGGGCTTCAGGAGTCCATTCCGCCTGGGACTTTGAATGTCATCAACAAGTTCCATAACGACTTTTCGACTTCCATGTCTGATGATCTCCATACTCCAGTTGTTTTGGCAGCATTATCTGACCCATTGAAAACCATCAATGATCTACTACATACTCGTAAGGTATCAGGTTTTAAGGTGATTAATTTTGTGCATTTATGTTCAATTTCAAACAGCTTATCTGTAGTTTAACCATAAGCAAAGCATGGCCCCAAACACAGAATCATAAATTACTATCCACAACCTGAGCCATTCCAGGGATGAATGGAAGATGAACCCATACTGAACTGTTGAGTCCTTCTGAATTAGGGGCCAGTTATTCTTTAGAATTGATATAAGGAATCCTTTCAGGGGAAGAAGCAGGCAATGCGGATAGAATCGGTGGCTGCTTTAGAAAATATAATTAGGAATGTTCTAAGTGTGCTGGGGCTGATGCCAACAAGTTACTCTGAGGTAAAGACTGCTTTCAATAAAGTAGAATCTTCTTCTGTTAGCCAATCAGTTTACACAATTTCACATGGATGTTGTTGATGCAATTCCTTTATGTAACCATATGCTCTTGGCCTATATTTTGAATCTGCAGGCACTGCAGCAGCTGAGAGAAATGGCACTGAAGCGGGCGAAGTTAACCGAAGACAAAATTTTGCAGAAAATAGAGGAAAGAAGCGAGGCGAGAAAGAACAAAGACTACGAAAAATCAGATGCAATTAGAAAAGATTTAGCTGTTGTTGGAATTGCTCTTATGGATTCTCCAGACGGGACAAGTTGGAGGCCCGCCATTCCACTACCATTGCAGGAGCAGCAAGTGGCTGCAACGTAAAAAGAAAAACAAAATCACTTTTGGTGCAAGTTTGTCACAATTTATACCGTATTTATTTATTTATTTATTTTTGTCAGGCAACATTCCGGGGAGATGAAAATATTAAAAAAAAAAAAAGTCATTTACTTGTAACTTTTTAAGATTGTTTGGAATAAAAAAGAGTAGATTAGTAGTGCACAAAATAAATGACATATATTTTCTTCTTTAAATATATATTCTTTTAATGTTTTATTATACCATTATAAAAAAAAAAAATTACCAATCCTAAAGTTTAAAAACTCCATTATTATGTTTTTCTTTCACTTGTATTATAAAACACATTTGGAGAAAATGTATCCTTTTTATACCTGATTACGACATAATTGTCTGTTTGATGAGATGAAAGACGTGCTTGCATAATTAAAAATGATAGGGCTTTTACATGTAGATATAAAAATTAAGGGTAATCAATCTAGTTAGTCATTTTTACAGTGTTTTTGTTTTGGTAATAAACTATTAAAATTTTTAATTCAATTAATAAATTTTTCGAATTTGTTTTTTAGTTACTTTGTTATTAAATCTGAAACAGCTGGATGATGTGATGTTTATTTCTCAAACAAACTACATAATGGTCGCTCCATTATGGGAGTTTCTATTTTGATCCCGCAATAATAAAAGTTTTTTGATTTAATCGTTAAATTTTTGAAATTAGATTTTGTAGTCACCTTGCCATTAAGTTGATAATGGAAGTTCGACTTTTATTGGTCTAATAACAAATTTAGCCTTTCAATATTTATACCTTCTATCAATTTAGTCCTAATTTAAAAATAAATAAATTTAACCTTCGATATTTATAAAATTTATCAGTTTAATACTAATTATGGGCCTTTTCCCCCTCTACCTATCAACAATAACTACTTAAACAGATTAACTACTTCCAATTAATCAGTTCATTCTTCTATTAGTTAGTTATTCTATTGTTATTGCCTTGTTATTTTAATCAATGTATAAAAGCACACTCATTGTACCTCAAATGTCATGAATCAAAGATTCTTCTACTTTATTTCTTGTTTCTGTTATGGTATCAGAGCAGGTTTTTTCTCTTTTCTTGCTTCCAGCGATGGAATCTGTAGGTTCCTTAAATTTTACAACAGGGAGGTGTTTTAATCCTGTTGCGTTCACTACTCAGAAGGTAACAACTCTTGTTGATGACAACATTTTTTTTGGCTTGGAAGCAACATGTGTTGCTTGTCCTCAAAACTCATTATCTGCAACAATACATTGGTGGCTCTGTCCCTGTCCCACCTCGCACGATCAATGATGCCACTAGTCATTTGGTTGAAAATCCAACATTTGCTCAGTATGAACAGCAAGACTCGACACTCTCGGCTTGGCTACTCTCCACTGTGAGTACGTCTTTCCACAATCAGTTGATTGGCAGTTTATCGTCGATGTTTACTCTTTGGGAAGCGCTGACCAAAATCTTTGGCACACAATCTACCACCAAAGGTATGCGGTATCATTCCCTTTTACATAACTTCAAGAAAGTTGATCTTTCCATGTCTGCTTATTTGGCTGGAATTAAGCATATTTACGATTGTTTGGAGAGTTGCTGTCATTGTGTTTCCATGAAAGAGCATCAATCGACCATTATAAATGGACTTCCACCGGAATTTAACCATGCCATTTCTATTATCACCACTAGTCGAGCTTCGTTTGATCTTTAGGGTATCACAACGGCTTTATTGGATGTTGACGCCCGTCAACAGGCTCACCTTTCTTAGGTGACGATCTCGGCTAATCTTGCTCTGGCTGGTAGATCCTCAATGCCGTCTCTTCTTGTACTAGTAAAACTCCTTAGTCTTTTAGATCCGACTGTGCACCTATTTTTTCTTGCAACCGCGGGAATGCTTGTTTTGAGGGTCCGTCGACATTACAATGCCAAATTTGTGACAAGATCGGCCACATGGCTCGTCGTTGCTTTTACTTTTACGATTCTTCTTATCATGATGATAACCCTGAGGTTTCTCATTTCGGATCAGGTTTGGTGCATTCTACTAGATCCTCAAGTCCTGTTGGTTTTGTGTTTTCTTCAGCCCATATATGTTACTTGGATCAAGGCTTTTTTATGAGTTCTAGGTTTGAGACACATGTTCCTTACTCTGGCACACATCAAACCGATTTTCCTTCTAATATATCGTCTGCAGGAGATCAACACCTTATGCAAGCAGTTACTTGCTCCACACCTACTACTTCTTATGTAGTTGGTGACTCGACGTGGTATCCTGACAGCGGCGCCACTACTCACCTCAATAATGATCCTCTTAGTTTGCGAGTTGTCACCCATACAGTGGTTCTAGTCAAGTAATTGTTGGCAATGACAACTCTACCTCCATCTCTCATGTTGGTGAGTCTTCTCTCTATTCTGGTTCTCATCAGTTACCCATCAAGAATTTGTTGTATGTTCCTGCCATTCACAAGAACTTTTTTATCTGTGTCAAAATTTGTGAAAGATACCAAGGTTTTCTTTGAATTTCATCATTCCTGTTGTTATGTAAAGGACCTGGTCACGCACAGGATTTTGCTTCAAGGCCCTGAGGTGAATGGTCTTTATCGATTGCTCCCATCAATTCCTAACAACATTGCTTTTACTGCTTCCAATAACATAGCTCCTAAGGCTCGTATGCAAGCTGGAGCACCAACTACAGATGATGATTCTTCAAATTTTATGAGTTCCATGTCCGATTTAAAACTCACCCGATGGCATCAACGCCTTGGTCATCCCTTTTATGTTGTATTACATAATGTGTTACATGTTAGAAAATCAGGTTTGAAAAACACAGCAGAAAATAAATTTAGAGAAATAAAATTTTAATCTTTTTTTTTTTCAAAATAAGATCTTGGGTTGTGATATTTAAAGTAATAAACACTTAATCAAAATTGTACCTTTTCGATTTGTCTAGAATGAGCGCTTCGACTGAGTAGTCTTCTCTGTTATCTTCAAGCTCATGTCTGCCAAGTGTGAGCTTGCTTCAAATTAGAAAATTTTTCAGAAAAATTACAAGTGAGGTAATTTTGTAATTTTTCTAAACTTTTGGGTCAAGTTATAAATTAGAAAAATATCTCTAGAAATATTTTAAAAATAATCTTTTCAGAGAATTTTTTCTCTACAACTTTCTCTTGAATTCAAAATTAAATTTAATATTAAATCTTATTAAAATAATAGAATATTTATCTACAAGATAAATATTGAATTAAATTTAATATTAAAGTAATCACTTTAATATTAAATTAATAAAATACTATAAAGATAAGTATTAAATTAAATTTAATACTAAACTATTAAAATAATATTATTTGTTTGAATAGTTAATTTGAAATCAAATTCTCTGGTAGAGTCTCAGTAAGAGTGTAACCACTACTCAACCACTGAAGACCAACCGCCACCGGCCACCAGAATGCCGACGGCACTGTCGTGTCCAGTTATGCAAGTGCGATACCTTTACAGCACCCTAAGCCGGTTCGGCTACTGCTAGTTCGGCCTGAGTCTAGCCACCGACTGGATCGTCGGTCTGGTTTCACATATTGGGCTCGGTTCGAATAGTGTTTTGGTCTTGGTCTCGATTTTGGGCTCCTAGGCCCAATTTACGATCTCAAGTCCAATTTTCAAGTTCAATTACCCATTAGGTTAATTGTTTGACTTGAAAATTAATTTTTAAAAATATAATATTAATTTTAATTAATTTGATTAATTTAATTTTACTTGATAAAAAATCAATTTTTCCAAAAATCACTTATATTTTCCAAATTAATTTTTCAATGAATTTTTTTAATCAAATTCTCTAGTTGAACAATTCTCATGACCACCTAATTTAATTCCACATCGAATAAATCGACTCAATTAAATTATTACCAAAGCTGTAGAATTTTCTTCTACTTCAAATGTAGTCCAATCGAGCTTTTGTTGAGTTAGCGGAGGGACCGATCGAACATATACAATTAGGCTCTAGTAATTGCAATTATGTCCAGAAGCATCGTTTCAATAATTCACAATTACTTAATCATGGAGTCAATCCATAAGAAGTACCATCATTGAAAACTCATTATTGTATACTCTTTACGAAAGCAATTCATCCTATTGCTTTGTCCAATGACCTTGCCATGTTTGTGTTAAATCCATTCACTCAATACAATCCTATTTTATCTCATTGTCACCATTGTGTCTTCTTAATGATTAATATGACCACTGTTAACAAATGACTGTAAAAAATTGCTCGTTCGAAAACAAACAAACTGTGACCACGTTCCATATTTATCAATCCACACAATGCTAGTGAGAGGATATCATTAACTCTTTAGTTGAGCTATGAATTCCATTATTGTTAGTAAAGCCATGCCACACACAAGTCATGTACCCAACATACCGGCTATGGGCTCGATCATCTTTAGAGCATAAGTCTTTACTTATATCAAAACACATGAGTTACATAAGCATGATCAGTGACATACGCATGATCGAGTCCATACGAATGATGCACATGCTCGATATGTAACTGATGGAGCTCAAAACTAACTATTATTTTGACAAAGGCAAGCGCACCTATCGAACAGTAGTATAGTTGTGGTGAGTCCGGAATATCGTATCCTCAAGGACCAAGAGTACTAGTATTAACTATCTTTTTATTATCTAACTTAATAATTAAGGGAATTTGGTTTTTAATCTAAAGTTAACTAACTAATTTATTTAACTATGAAAGTGACGGAGAGCGAATTGGGGAAAATACTTTTGGACAAATTATATGAGATAGGCAATACCTAAGGAAGAATCCACCTAGACTTCACTTATTACTTTTGATTTATGCGATTTATTCACTTGGCTTAATCCGTAGAAATCTCTGAGTTATATTAATACCTCATTCAAGACTACTAACAACTGACTCTAGATTGATTAATTGAAATCTCTTTCTAATTAAAACCCCTATTGTCGCATTAACTCGATTTATGGATTCCCTTATTAGGTTTGACCCTAATCCGGCAGATTTTCGTCGCCCTATTTCTAGGGTTGTAATCAACTCCACTTAATTGTGTTGATCTACTCTTAAACAGGGACTTTTGCTCTACTGAATAAGCACATTCAATTTTGAATAAATAACTTGAATTATCAAAACAAAGATAAGAACTCACAATTAAGAATAAGTACAAGTATTTATCTTATAAATCAAATAATAATAAGATCTGTCTTAGGTTTCTTTCCCTTAGGTATTTGAGGAATTTAGTTCATACTAAAAGAGGGAAATATCATAAAAGAGGAAAAACAACAAAACATAAGAAAACCCAAAAACTTCTAAAGAACTTGATGGGAGATCCTCCGTCTCGATGGAGATCATTCTCCTAAGCTATTCCCGATGGCTGTCTTGGAGTATTTTCTCCTTCGACTTGGCGTCTATTCGACGTCATGTCGAACTCTATTCGATCACTAGTCGACGTTTTCTTTTAGGTTGCCCCCTAGGGTGTTTATATAGGCTTCGAGATGCCTTTCTTGGCTCACAAGTATCCTATTCCAATAGAATTCATTCTTATTTCGGCAGGGACACGCCCGTGTGACACGCCCGTGGTCGATAGCCCAGGCCGTGTTCGATCCGGCTTACTACACATGGTCATACGGTCCGTCCGTGTGCGGTGGTCCAGGCCGTGTAGGCCCATTTTGTCCCTTTTCGGCCCGTTTCCCGTTCTTTTCGACTCCTAAGCCCTCCTGAGTATAAAACATGAAATTTAAAGGATTAGGAGCATCGAATTCATTAAATCTAATGAATATTCATCCAAAATTAAGCCAAGCATGGGGTTAAAATATGTGTAAATTATGGTTTATCAGTAACTTATATCAAAGCACATGAGTTACATATGCATGATCAGTGACATACGCATGATCATGAGCATTATTCACAAATGGATTCATAATTAATTCATCTTGGGTCCAGTCCAATGCATCATTCTACCACTGAATATAACTATATCTCTACCTGTGGAGTCAACTGCTCCAATAGTCAAGACTAGTTATCTCCCTAATTGGAATTGTAGACGACATAATAATCATTCTCAATATTTGAATCAAATGCTCACTTTGATTCTTTTACAAGATTACAGACTCATTTAGATATCTACTGAAGTAAGTTGTCTTTCTCGTAATGTAAACGTTCTTACAATGCCATTTATCTTTAGTTTAAACTTAAATAATTAATGAGCTAATATTTGTTTATCATAATTTTGCTATGCATGCAAAATATGAAAGACAAAAAGTACAAAAGACATAATAGTGAAATGTGAAATTAAGTTTATTTATTTAGTCATCCTTCAAATCAGTAGAAAATAGTTACATGTTTACTACAATATGGACACATTTCCCAACATTACGGTCATGTAATATTAATGTGCCTTGTACTAATGAGTTTGCTTCTATATGTAATGTGTGTGCTCTTGGAAAGAGTCACAAATTGTCAATCTCTCCAACTACATCTACATGTTCTGCTCTACTTGATCTTGTTATTACTAATCTATGGGGCCTTACTCCTTGTTTTTCAATTGGTTTTCAATATTATATCTTATTTGTGGATGCTTACTCAAGATATTCTTGGATATATTTTCTCAAAAATAAAATTGATGCCTTGTCTGCATTTCTCTCTTTCAAACAACATGTTGAGTTACAGTTAGAGACTAAAATCAAACAACTTCATAGTGATGGTAGAAGTGAAGCTTTGATCTAACTCTTCAAAAATTTGGCATCAGGCATTGCTACTCGTGTCCTCATACTTCTGAACAAAATGGTATGGTAGAGCATCGTTATAGACAGATAGTAAAAATCAGATTGATGTTGCTTGCCTAGACATCATTACCACTGTCATTTTGGGTTAATGCTTTCACTTCAGTAGTGTATCTAACGAATGATTTGCCTACCAAGTCCCTAGATGGCATATCACCTATAAAGAAATTAGTCAATCTGAAATCAGATTACAAGTTTCTCAAAGTTTTTGGGTGTTTATGTTAACCTTTCACACGACCTTTCAATCGTCATAAATTTCAATTAAGATCTACATCGTGTACATTTCTTGGCTATGCAGCAAATTACAAAAGCTATAAGTGTCTTGCCAAGAACGATCATGTTTATATCTCAAGGCATGTGAAATTTGATGAAGGTGTGTTTCCTTATGCCAAATACACCTCTCAAGCTACAACCAATCTTTTGCCTTCTTCAATTGATGAAGCACTAGTCTCCTCACTACCTGTCATAATGTTGCAGTCTCCTACTATGTCAGTTGCCCCACCAACACCTGTAATTCCTCCAGACATGTGTGCTAATAGTCACCCCTCATTGCAATCTTCATTATCTCGTAATGAAAGCCCTTCAAGCTCAACGTCTTCAAGCCCTCCTCCTGACAATATTTATCCTATGGTTACTGTAAACTTTAAATTATATAGTTTTTTTTATAGCTATTTATATCACCTTTTTACTTAGAATTTATGTTGATCCCAAGTATTTGGATATTTAATTAGGTGATTTTAGTTCATATTTAGATATTGGGCATGCTTTTATTAAAGTGTGTAACTTTATGAAATTAAACATTAATTTTACATAATTTTACTATTTTATGTTACATTTTAATTTTTGCTTAATTTGCTGCAGTTGAACCATTAAATTAATTAATGTGGTAGTCCATAAAAAAACACATACATGCGAGCTAAAATCCATCTCATTTGGACGACTTGATGATGAATTGGGCTCAGAAATATTGCTTTGATCCAGCTTGAAAATGGTTGCTAAAGAGAATTAAATTGCTTTTTAATTGGGTCACCAAAATCGTCCAACAAGGGGAAGAGAAGCCCAAATTCGACAAGCCATTAAGAGCAACTCAAATTAGCTTTGAGATAATTAAATAGAAGGCCCTTACACTTGTGAATAAATAAAAAAATCAGCCCCTAACTTGAGCCTTGATTTTCGTCCAACCCATGCCATGGATCAAGGGAGAATCGGTCATCAAATCAAATAACCAACAACCTCCTATCCCATATTTCATGGCCGGCCAAGCAAGAGAGAAATCTAAGAGATCTCCATGCTATTTTTCGCCAACTCCCTAGCCATTCCTCTATTATAAATAACACCCTTCATATATCATTTCAATCATCTTACATTCATCCATCAACTCACATTCCTCTTATCTTTCTTTCATCTCTTTCAAAAAATAAGCCCTCAATTTCCCTTATCCCCTTAAGCTAGCATTTTCTTTGAGAAAAACTCTCTTCGTCGGCCACCTTGAAGAGCATTTTGCGAAGGATCCATCATGAGAATCGAAGGAAGCCACCACGATCGGTCTTCGAAGAATCACAGAAATCATCAAGAGTTTCTTCTTTCCTATTCTTTAATTTTGTTATTTTTTATTCAACATGTTTACAAATTGTTGTGATGTTTTTCAATTGACAATGGTGACTTAATTTTGTTAAACATGATGAAAATGAATTGAGTCAAGTGTTGTAATTGTTTCAGCTTATTCATGTTATTGTTGTTGAACTTGTGAAATTGTTGCTAAACCATCACTCTTTATTTTATTTCATCTCATTTGTATTTAGGTTAATTTACATCTAGTTAATTAATTTAATTTTAACATCTATCACTTCAAAATTATTGTGTTTTCTTTACCAACTTGTAAATTTATAATTTTGCAATTATTTGATTAACAGATACAGTCCCTGTGGAGACGATAACTTTTTTACTTACTTATTACTTGATAACGACTACGTATACTTGCACAAACCTACGTGTTACAGTTACCAGGAGCAAGGTTGGCATTTTTAAAATGAAGGCATACACTGTGATTACCACCATTAGCCCCACTGAAACCTCCAACATCCATGAAGCCAAGAGTATTACATCCTTGTATAATGTAGTGTATGATGAATTATATGTCTTGGCTCGCAATGGTACATGGGCCTTAGTGTCTCCCCTTTCTAACAGGTCACTTGTCGGATTTAAATGGATTTTCAAGAACAAGAAGAATTTAGATGGTAGAGTGGCTCGAAAAAAGGTATGTCTTGTAGCTTAAGCTTTCTCACAAGCTGTAGGTATGGAATATCATGAAACTTTTAGTCCAATGGTGAAAGCAAACACTGTTATAACAATTCTATGTTTGGTTGTATCCAACAAATGGTGGCTCCAACAGGTGGATGTCAACAATGCCTTTTTGAATGGGGTCTCACGAAAGAAATTTATATGAAACAGCCTTCTGGGTTTGAATTTATTGATGAAAAGTGTAATTTACTGGCTTGCAAACTCAAGAAGGCACTCTACGGCCTTAAACAAGCTCTTAGAGCTTGATCTAGAAGCTTCATGATTTCTTAATTCACTAGTTACGTTTCTAGTCATCCAAAGCAAATTCCACTTCTTTTTTTTTAAAAAATACCCACTCTAGTAATAATTTGTTTTTACTCATATATGTGGATGATATCATTCTCACATGAGATTCCAACACACATCGAAGCAATCATTTAGTCTTTGCATACTAAAAGACCTGTGAGATATTAGTTATTTTCTCGGTCTAAAAGTAACACGACACAGTGATAATGTGCATATTTCTTAACATAAGTATGCACAAGATCTGTTAGACAAGGCAACAATGGGGCAAGCAAAGCCAATGGCCACGCCTATGGTTCACCCCTTCAAGATGGCACCCAATATCGACAAATAATTAGAGGGCTTCAATACCTATGTTTAACGAGACCAAGCATTTTTTTGTTGTTAATAAGGTGAGTCAATGCATGCACTTACCACATAATGTGCACTAGATAGCAGTAAAATGAATTTTGAGGTATATACTAGGGACACTAGATTATGGATTGGTATTTCAACCTTCAATGGTAACTTTGATAGGGTTCTTTGACACTGATTGGGCGAGTTCTCTTGAAGATTAAAAGTACTTTTGGGTTCCATGTCTATCTTGGTAACAACTTGGTTGGTTGGTCATAAAAAAAACAAGGGGTTGTTTCTCGATCAATAACAGAAGCTGAGTATATGAGTTTGGAAAATTATATTTCAATGGTTACATGGTTTCAATCTTACTAAATGAAGTAGGGGAACCATTATAGTGTGTTCCAGTTATTTGTGTGATAACTCAAGCATCGTCTCACTAGTTGCAAATCTAGTAATACATGCCCGGGTCAAAGATGTGGAGCTTGATTTACATTTTGTTTGAGATAAGATATTAAGTGAAGCTTCAGGTAAATCATGTACCTAGGAATGATCAGGTGGTTGATGTGCTGACAAAGCCACTAACCATTGGTGCCTTTTCTTGATTTCACTACAGGTTGAATGTTGTTTCTTTTGAAGTTTTTCAACAAGGAAACGCAGAGAGAATATCAACAGTAACTACTTAAATAGATTAACTACTTCCAGTTAATTAGTTCATTCTTCTATTAGTTAGTTATCTTCTATTAGTTAGCTATTCCCTTGTTATTATAATCAGTGTATAAAAACACACTAATTGTACCTCGAATGTCATGAATCAAAGATTATTCTTCTCTATTTCTTGTTTCTATTTTTTGAGGATCGACCCAATTAAGCAACGATCAAGTAAAAATAGCGAAAAAAACTAAGAAATTGAACACACAAATTTAACGTGGAAAAATCCCTCCAAAAGGGATAAAAAAACCATGGGTAAAGATATTTTTACTATAATGGCAAAAGAACAAAGAGTACAAAAGATGGAGATAAAAACTAAACCTCGAAACACGAAAACAAAGAATCTTCAAAACGTAAACACAAAATTCTCCAAAAGTGTTATGAGTTCTAATCTTTAATGGGTGTGTTTTCTAATATTGTAAAAGAGCCAATTTATAGGCTAAATTCGTAGGTTAAATAATAATAAAATAATCTAGACTAATCAGAGTTCGACTGAAACAAATAAATAGAGTTTAATTGGAGAGTATCTCTCAAATTTGATTGAAATGTGAGTCATAATCAACAAATCTCCACCTTGACTCGTATTTCCACAACGCCATCTTTGTCAAAGCCCGCCACGAGCCTATCTTGAAATATGCAGAGGATTAACTGAGTCGAATCTGTGCTTAGAAGCTGGAAGACTTCTAGCCTTTAACTTGTGCACTACCAAATCAAAACTAACTCGGGTCTGATTTTCACGAATATAGTGCACTAACTTTTCAAAACCTATATCCAAAAGAAAACCTCTCTTCAAAGAAATGGTCATACTTTTTTCCCCTCTATGACCAAGTTGCCTCTGCTCTAAACGAGTTGACTTCGACTCCATAACAGACGAGGGACGTCCGGTTTCACCGGTCATTGTAGAACCTTTCAGAACATAAAGATTGTCAGTCCTTTTATCTTTTATCAAAAGAGAGCTCCACGAGACACCTTAATGCCATTCGACTTGATATTGATTATGCATCCTTTCAAGTCTAAAATACTTAATAAGATGAGATTCTTTCATAAATCAGGTACATACCTAACATCTGAGAGTGTCCTAATCGTCCCATCGTGCATCCTAATTTTAACAGTACCAATACTGATTACCTTATAGGATGAATCATTTCCCATGCGCACAACTCCACCTTCAACCGAACTGTATGTGGAGAACCATTCTCTGTTGGGACACATGTGGAAAGAATATCCCAGATCTAGGATCCACTTAGACGTAAGCTCGGAGCTATCACTCGTTGACACTAACAAGAAATCATCACCATTTTCATCGACCAAATTAGCACCAGCTATATTCTTTGTTACTCTTAGCAGCCATTTTATTTCGTAGTTTATAACAATCTGCTTTGACGTGATCTAACTTCTTACAATAGCGACACCTTTTGTCTCGCTTCTTTGATGCTACCGAAGCGGAAGCTTGCCTATCTACCTTGCTATCTGAACCAAACTCATTGTCGAGTTTGTCTTTACTCAACAAATGACCCTTCACATCCTCGAACGAGAGTTTGTTTTTGCCATAAATCAGGGTCTCCTTGAAATACTTATATGGAAAGGGTAAAGAGCACAATAATAGCATAACTTGATCTTCATCATCAATCTTAACCTCAACATTCTTTAAATCATTCAAAAGAGTGATAAATTAACTAATGTGATCTCTAATAAGCTCACTCTCGTTCATGCGAAACACATATAAATGTTGTTTCAACATTAAATGGTTAGCTAGAGGCTTTGTCCCATAAATAGTTTCTAACCTTTTTCACAAGGCAGATGAGGTTTTCTCCATCAATATCTCCTGCAATACTCTATTCACGAGGCACAATTGGATTGCAGATAGGGCCTTTTCATCAAGCTTTTTCCATTTTGTTTGATCTAGATTCTCAGGCTTTTTGCTAGTAACGACCTTTTTCAAGTCTGTCTGAACTAGAATTGCCACAGATTGAAATTTGTGATACCATTGAACTTCTCAATGTCAAACATTATTGCTTCCATCTCTGAACGGTTTGATCTACAAAAATTGAACTGGCTCTGTTACCACTTGTTGGGGATCGATCCGATTAAGCAACGAACAAGTAAAAAATAGCGAAAGAAATTAAGAAATTGAACACACAAATTTAACGTGGAAAAACCCCTCCAAAGAGGATAAAAAACCACGGGCAAATGTAATTTTACTATAATGGAAAATGAACGAAGAGTACAAAAGATGGAGATAAAAACTAAACCCTGAAACCCAAAAACAAAGAACCCTCAAAACATAAACACAAAATTCTCCAAAAGTGTTATGAGTTCTAATCTTTAATGGGTGTATTTTCTAAGGTTGTAAAAGAGCCTATTTATAGGCTAAATTCGTAAGTCAAATAATAATAAAATAATCTAGACTAATCAGAGTTCGACTGAAACAAATAAACTGAGTTTAACTGGTAGATTTTCTCTCAAATTTGACTGAAATATGAGTAATACTCAACACTATTACTACCTATTCTTTTATGTTCTTAATTGATGATATTCAACAGAAATACTCAAAGGTTTTCCAGTTTCTCATGCTAAAATGTTTTTAGTTTTTGATTCCAGAAAGATCATAAGTTGTCAAAATTTTTTAAAATACTTTTTTATGTTAAAATAGTGGTTCTCCAGTACAAAATAAAACTCAAAAATTTCTGGCATTAAATAAAAAAAATATAAAAAATAACTTTCTAACCCAAATACTAGTAAGAATTTTTAAGGCTAAATATATTAGTTTTTTAATAATTAAGACTAAATTGATAGGATGTATAAAATTTGAAGGGCAAAAAATAAAAGTCACATCAAACTTCCATTATCAAGTTAATGACATGGTAACTAAAAAATCTAATTTCAAAAGCTTTAATGATTAAATAAAAAAAATTATAATTGTGTGATCAAAATAGAAACACTCTCATTGTTGAATGATCATTAATGTAGTTTATTGGAAAAATAAACGGTCACGTCAACTTAATGACATAGTGACAAAAAAAAAAATCAAAAAGTTTATTGATTAAATTGAAAATTTTTATAATTAGTTGACCAAAATAGAAACATTGTAAAAGCACAGGGTGTGTTTGGTTTCAGAAAATATTTTCATTTATAATTTTTATTTTCTATTTTTTGAAAATTGGAAAATATGTTTGATAAATGAAAATAGAAACTTGTTTTGAATAATAAAAATAGTGAAAACGAGTTTGGTATGTATTTTTTTAAAATAGAAATGAAAAAAAATTAAATTAAAATGATTTGCAAAAAAAAAAAATGTGATCAAATAATAAAATTTTAAGATTATAAAAATAAAAAATTGTTTCTAAAAAGATTCGAAAGCTTAAAACATCCATTGTTTTAAACTTTTTCCATTTTTCAAAATATTTTTATTAAAAACAATAGAAGCATATTTTTTTTTTAATTCTCTAATTTAATTTTTTTTTGAATAAAAGACGACCACAAGGGTCCGAGCATATTACTACGTAATATCCCTAATAACAGCATCATGAATTTCCAAAGAGTAATCCATGTCAGAAAACCAACTCTTAGCCTCACTACGCATAATAGAACAAATTAAATGAGCCACACTATTACAAGATCTATGTGACCAAACTAACTTGACTGAGTTAAACAGTCTAAAAGCTTCTTTGCACTTTTGTACTCTACTGCCTATGATAATGATGTCTTTATCCTCCATATTCAAAATGTTGACCAGTCCTGCATTATCAGTTTCAAAAGTCACATTACCCAAAAGATTTAACTGTACCGCACCATCAATACTTCTTTCTAAAGCTGTACATTCAGCTTCTTGGATTGACACTCTGCCTTCTTTGAAGCCTCCCCCACCCTCCAGCACAAAACCATCACCATCTCTAATAATAAAACCATATCCCATTCTGTTATCATTAATTGTTGCATCAAAGTTAATCTTAAGAGTATTTTTTGCCGGTTTTTCCCACTTCTTTGTATCCCCATTCTGAGCTAATATTGGAGGATTCACTGGGTTGTAGATTCGAAAGTCGTTGCTCAGCGTCTTTGCCTTCTCCCATATGCTTTGCGGGCTATCAACTTTGCCTTTGAAAACCAACTGGTTCCTACTATTCCAGCAGTTCCACAGCGTAGTGATGAAATCGGACATAGCCTTACTGTCGAGAATTCTCATTAAATCTTCCATCCAGTCGATGCATCTATCATACTATTTTTCGTTACTGTTAAGATCCTACCCTCCTATGTTTAGAACCTTCTGAGTAAAAGTGCGATCCCGCAGAGCATGGATAAGAGTCTCAGCATTAGCACCACATCTGGGGCAACTTACAATAAAATCACTTCTAATAGAAGCAATATTTACATTAGTGGGGAGGATTTCATGACCAACTCTCCAAGCGAATACTCTAATTTTTGGGAGCATATTAAGCTTCCAAATGGTTTTCCAGTAGCATCTATGCGGACCATAGCCCAAGTCTTTTAACAACAACCAAGAATAAGCCAATTTTGAGGTAAAAACACCATGCGGATTGTGGAACCAAATCATTCTATCGCTTTGGTCAGCATTTCCAATAGGAATATCACATATACTATCCCCCCAGTCTTTACCATATAACCTTTGAAGCTTCTCGACATTCCAGCTTTTATCATGCTCCTTCCAAAGGTCTTTAACACTTTCATCACCCGAGGAAAGCGTGTTAGGGATTATAGTACCGCCATTAAGGCCTTTCAAACCCCAATTATCTTTCCTAATGTTAATGGTTTCGCCATTTCCTATTTGCCACCCAAAACCATTCTTCAGCAGATTCGCAGCAGTCGCTATACTAGACCAAGTATAGGAAGCCCTATTTACTTTTTTAGCATTAAAAATGTTACCATCGGGAAATTATTTTGACGATAAAACTTTAAAGAAGAGGGTGTCTTTTTTGTTTATAAGTATCCAAACTTGACGACCAAGAAGAGCAATGTTAAACAGTCTCATGTTACGTAAACCAATCCCACCCATTCCCATAGGCTGACATAGAGTTCTCCAAGAGAGCATTGACCAAAATTTGCCTCTTTCCTTACAGCCCACCAACCTCTACTAAGCCTCGATTGTATATCCTTTAACACCCCACTTGGAGCAAGAAAGATAGACATTACATACGTGGGAATGGCCTGGAGCACAGCTTTGACAATAATCTCTTTACCACCATATGATAAAAGTCTTTTAGTCCAGCTATTTAATCTGCAAGACATTCTATTAATAATATCAGTAAAAGCCTCTCTTTTCTTTTTGCCAATAGGGAGAGGCAAACCTAAGTATTTATCTAACTTGTCCACTACCTTCATTCTAAGAATATTATTACAAGAACTTTTCATATCACTGGGGGTGTTAGAACTAAACAGAATCATAGACTTATCAAAGTTGATCACTTGGCCAGACATATGAGAAAAGCTCCTAATGATATCCATAAAACACTCTAATTCTCTTTTCTTATTCCTAACAAATAAAAGAGCATCATCAGCAAAGAAAAGGTGGTCTATCCTGGGGCCGTGCACACTAGCTCTAATTCCTTTTATCAAATCGTTATTCTGAGCTTGAATAAGCTTCCTAGAAAAAGCTTCCATACAAAGTAAAAACGATATGGGGATAGAGGATCCCCTTGACAAAACGAACACACCCCATAATTTGGCGATCCATTGAGTTGCAAATCCCATGCGTCGCATCACTTCTTCGATGAAGCTCCATTCCACATAGTCGTATGCTTTACTCATGTCTAGCTTGATAACACAACCTTTATTAGCATTGTAACGAGTGTTTTGGTGATAATGAAGAAATTCATGAGCAATAAGAATATTATCATGGATCATCCTTCCCGATACAAAAGCACTTTGGTTGTAGCTAATGCAATTTGGGAGTATAACCTTCAACCTGTTAGCCAACACTTTAGCAATGATTTTATAAATGTACCTGCAAAGACTTATTGGCCTAAAGTTAGTAAAATCACAATGGTATCTATTTTTAGGGATTAAAATAATAACAGTTTCATTAAGAGAGGCAATATCTCCTTGGCCATTGAGAATGTTCAAACAGAAACGCATAGTATCAGTCCCTACAGTATCCCAGTGCTGTTTGAAAAAATTCCTAGATAATCCATCAATTTCAGGAGCTTTTCTAGGATCCATCTACTTGATAGCATTTTTAATATCTTCCTCATTGAACTCCCTTATGAGCCAGTCATTGTTTTCTCTGGGAACACACTCATCCAAAGAACTCAAATTCGATTGGGTAATATCATTACCGTTAGACCGAAATAAATCTGAAAAGTAGTTTCTTGTAGCATCACAAATATCCTTACTATCCGTTATCCAAGTCCCATTATCAACTTTAAACTTCTCAATTCTATTATTTTTAAGCCTTCCAGTAGCTTTTGCATGAAAGTACTTAGTATTTCTGTCACCTTCCTTGAGCCATTGAACCCTTGATCGTTGTACCTAGTACCTTTCTTCCCTTTCATAAAGAAATTTTAGTCTACGCCTATACTCCCTTAGCAGCCTTACACTATTATCTTTACTTGTCGAGTCAATGATCTTATTAATATTATTCTCCAGCTTACTAATCTCTCTCTTAGTTTTCCAGTAATTTTGCTTTTGCCAGCTCCCCAGATAATCCCGAATTCTATCTAACTTATTCTCGTAATTGCTCTCTTCTTGCCCCCATCCCTCATTGATAATCTTCTTTACCTCATTCTCTGACGCCCAACACTCTTCATAACGAAACCTGAGACGATTATCACAAGGGTGGTCCATGGGTTTGCGGCCATTCAAATCTAGAAGAATAGCGTCGTGGTCAGACTGAGACTGTCGAATGACACTAGAAGCAATAAAAGGAAAATTCTCCACCGTAGACACAGACGTAAGGAACCTATCGAGTCTCTCCTTTATTAACCTATTCCCTTCTCTATTGTTTTCCCATGTAAACCACCCTCTATCCGGCTTTATGTCAACAAGCTCCAAATTATCGACAATATCTCTGAAGTCATTCATTAAGACCTGAGTAATCCATCGACCCCCTTCCTTCCCTGCTTCATTCAGCATTGTGTTGAAGTCTCCTCCTACCACCCAATCTTCGTTTACTTTAGCGCCCACTCTTCGAAGCATGTTCCATGAATTAATACGATCATTAGGGTTTGCATGGCCATAGTAGCCCGTAACCCTAATAGTGCTGGAGTTTCTAAGCTTAACAATTGAGTCGATATGATGCTTAGAGAAACTTTGTATAGCGACATCAAGCTCCTCTTTCCACATTAAAGCAAGGCCTCCACTCCTACCTTCAGAATTAACGGCAAGCCCATTTTGCATCCTACATCTAGTTTGCACTTTTTGAAACTCAGTAGCATTCATCTTTGTTTCACATAGAAAGATAATATCAGGTCTATTGGCAGCCAAAATTTGCCTGAGCTCCCGAATTGTCGCGGGAGACCCCAACCCACGACAATTCTAGCTGAGAAACTTCATTGTTCCTGGCGGGGCTGTTCTCCAGCCACCGCCTTTAAAGGTGTAGAGCCATGCAGCAACTTTCTACGTACGAATCTATTTAGGCTTGTTTCATGTAATTCCCCATTAAAACCTTCTATTCTTTTCCTTTTCGATTTTGTTTTCTCTATACTATCACGTCCATTCTTCTTGCTTCTTTTTTCTTGTGGAGTGCTCAGTTCTGAATCATCCTCCATGTTTTTTGCTTGTTCCTTATCCACTGCTTCGTTTATAGTAATCATCTTTAAATCCCGACAATATTTCCTATATGACTTTCTATTGATCTCTGTATCATCTCTTATCAACTCAATGTCGTTTCTCATCAATCCATTGTTTTGAGTTGTAGTTCTTACTGGAACTCTTAACTAGTTACCATATTGAAATATATTATCATCGCTCTCATTGTTTATCTTTTTCTTCTTGCATTTTTGTGTCGTATGCCCAATCAAACCATATATGTAACAGAATCTTGGTAACCTTTCATATTGTAGAGCACATACAAGCTCTTCCTCCTCCTGATCAATATAACGAACTACCCTACGTATCGGCTTTTCTATATCAATGTTAATACGGATATGCATATATTTTGTCCATCCTCCATCTCTGTCTCTCTAGCCTATAGCTAAAACTTCCCCTATTGCATTACCAATCTCCATTGCCATATCGCTATCCATGTACTCCACTGGTATATTGGATATTCTAACCCAAAAAGGTGAATGACTAAAGCCGTACTCGTCCATCATTTTATCTTTGTTATAAGGGACCATATTAAATAAACATTGGTCGAACAACCACGGAGCTAGATTAAGGATTCTTTTTCTATCTTCTTCGTTGCTGAATTTTACCAGTATACCACCTTCTTTAATCGTAACAAAATTTACCTCCTTCTTTGTATACCATATTGATTTAAAAACTCTGTACATTGCTTCTCTATTCACTTTCTCCTCAGTTACCAATGGCCCAATGTTCGTAACCTTTTGAGATATCCATTTTAACCTTCTTGCTGACTACCTTTTTTGTTTCTTCCTCCGAGAAACTTAATCTTTCTAACATCGTACTAATATCTTCTTCCATCTTAACCCCAACAAGGGACTAAAGAATTCTCCAAGAAAGTACTATCTTGACACAAGAAACCACCACCACAACCCAGAACGGCAACAAAAACGAAAACCAAGAAGACTAAGAAGAAACCTCCACCAAAAGCTTAAAGAAGCAGCCGAAAAGAAAACCTATGCTTAAAAGATACAACAACGCTAAAGAAACTCGTAAAGAAAAAAAGATTAGTAAAAGATAAACAAAAGAAAATTTCAATAAAATCTTGTATATTCTACACCTGCCTTCTTTCTTTGTTTTTTCATAGACGACGTGAAGAAAACTTGCATGAAATATGAAGAAAAAACAAAAAACCAATGCAACTAACGAAAAGATATAAAAAACCAATAAAACCTGCACCACGAAGAATAACTCTCACGTCAACTGTAACCTTGATTTGATGTGAGAGAATGGACCCTGCCACCACTGACAAGCCAGAAGACAAGATTGAAACTCCACCATTGCCTAAAACCACCCCACCTTCAATGATGGGACTCACTAATCAAAGAAACTCTAACCATCCAATTATTCATTGAGAGAGAATAAAGATGGATTTTTCTCAACTGCACGCAATGCTTCTAATTTAATGTTCATATAATTTGCATGTTTTGGATTTTCATGAATAAAATAATTATACTATATATAACTGACATTCATGTAATTAATTGAATTGTATAAATTAATTCGATTTAAATTTGATTTACAAAATTATTTAAAAATAAATTTTAATGAACTAATAAATATTAATTTAATATTTTTTACTTTTGCTATTTTTATCTAAAATGTTTTACTAACACAAAATATCTAAAGATTAAATTTGAGAATAATCATGGTTTATCACATTCAATTGTTGAATAATTTATAAACATGTTTCTTTCACCCAATAATATGTAACAGAATTAGTCATTTACTTTTTGTAAAATTGATACATTAATCATCTATAAATTCATACATTTTTATAAGATTTTTAAACAATTGACTTCTGGGGCTATTTTACCAATTTAACCTAAAATAATTTAATATTTACAAAAAGACCCAAGTTTAAAAACAATCACCAAAATGACTTGAAATGAACAGTAGAATGGGGTTTTGGGAATCCAATGGCCAGCACTACCTAGTGTTTCGGCCCCATTATTGCCTGATGATTGTGTCATACTTTAAAAAAATTATTTTTTTTTACTTTGGGAACCCAATGGCCGACACCATAGTTTTTTTTTTAAATCGTATCATACTGGTATACAAAAATATCAATATTTAAAAAAAAATTGGTGCTAGCCATGTAATGTCCGGAAAATAGCCCCATGGAAACCTCCAACATCCATGAAGCCAAGAGTATTACATCCTTGTATAATGTAGTGTATGATGAATTGTATGTCTTGGCTCGCAATGGTACATGGGCCTTAGTGTGTCTCCCCTTTCTAACAGGTCACTTGTCGGGTTTAAATGGATTTTCAAGAACAAGAAGAATCTAGATGGTAGAGTGGCTCGAAAAAAGGTATGCCTTGTAGCTTAAGCTTTCTCACAAGCTGTAGGTATGGACTATCATGAAACTTTTAGTCCAATGGTGAAAGCAAACACTGTTATAACTATTCTATGTTTGGTTGTATCCAACAAATGGTGGCTCCAATAGGTGGATGTCAACAATGCCTTTTTGAATAGGGGTCTCACTAAAGAAATTTATATGAAACAGCCTTCTGGGTTCGAATTTATTGATGAAAAGGGTAATTTATTGGCTTGCAAACTCAAGAAGGCACTTTACGGCCTTAAACAAGCTCTTAGAGCTTGATCCAGAAGCTTTATGACTTCTTAATTCACTAGTTACGTTTCTAGTCATCCAAAGCAAATTCCACTTCTTTTTTTTTTAAAAAATACCCCCTCTAGTAACAATTTGGGTTAGATTGGTAAAATAGCCGACTTCTTGTGTTTTCAATTTCTTTTTTAGATTGAGAAGGAAAAAGATAAAAAAAAAATTATAAATTACACTATTAGTTACTTAATTATTAGTTTTTTTTTTATTACTCAACTATGAAAAATTATAAAATAGTCAATCAACTATCTCTTTTTATGTAACCAACCAATAATCGCTAGATGGCTAATGGGAAGATCAGGTAGCAGCTTTTAAAACCAACATAATAATACATTTAGCCCTCAATATTTACACATTTACTAATTTAATCTTAATTTCTAAAATTTTAACCCTAAATGATTATACATTTCCTAGTTTTATCTTATTTTTTACACGAAAATATAACTCAATATACTGTGTAAATTAGAATTAAAAATAAATAAATATTTTTATAAATAAATGAATGAGTGGTGAAGCTTCTTGAGTTTGTCAAAGACGGTAATAAAGATAAAAATAACAAGAGTCGGTTGAACTAATGTCAACCAATTTAAGTGCAAATCTTATAAACTCAGTAAAGAGTGAATTGATGAAGATCAAATTATCTCAACTGTCAATGTTCAATCCAACATAGAAGAACCAAAGTATTAAGAGAAAACAACGAAAAAAAGTGAAATTTATGATTTTAGATATTTCTATTTTTGGTATATTTTCAATCTAGCTTATAATTTTTTTAAATTTTTTCAGTTGAAAGAGTTAAAAAAAAAAAAGAGAGAGCAAAACTATTAAAAGATCAAGTTACATAATGAGTAAAGGTTGAGAGATTTTTTAGAATTAAGATTATAATGTATAAATTTTTATAATTAAAATTGTAATTATAAAATTTTGAAAACTATGGTATTATTTTTTGGTTAGCGATATAAAAGTTGGTAATAAAAAAAAAAAGACTAATTAAATGATATTTTGTAATATTGATAACTAGAAAAAACATACTCGGTGAGGGCCCGTCTAGTTTAACTTTGGTTTCCCGCCCAAAACAGGCAGTTAAGAAACCGTTTTTTGTTGTTCAATTCTCCACGATATGAAGTCGGAACTTGATCAACCTGCCCCTCAAAATTCAAATATTTGCAGTTCCTCCAAAACCTCTCAATGCCTGCAACCTTTTTCCTTATCTTCTTCCTCTTCATGGTGGCTTCTCAGTCGACATGGTTCCCTAATTACCCACATTATCCACACTTGTTTTCCGCTCAGGAACGTTTCAGAAATCGCGGTGATAGGCTTTCCAAACCTTTAATCGGAGATAGTGGAAGAATTTATGCTTGTTCTGAGGATATGTTATTAGCATTTGAAAACAATGGCTCCATAGCTTGGTTTTTACCTTTGGGTTTCGAATGCAACGTGTCTAAAGCCCCAGTTCATGGTGGCAGAGGAAAGGTAATAATTGAGAAAAAATCTTCACTAATTTAAAACGGTTCTTTTATTTTCTTTTTCTGGAATGCAGTGATTGTTTATCTCGTCAAATATTGGCAGATATATTTGATTGCAGAAAACAGGGTACTCCTGATCAATATAATGAAAATTGGAACTTCAGAACCTGCGGTTCAAGTTTTGTTTGATCCTGGACCAGGTCAACGAGGAGATGAAATTGTTGGGATTGCAGTAAGTACGTTGTGTTCATCTGTGATCATCAATGTCAAAAATCGGGGTTTGTTTGCCTATTTGATGCGGGGACAACTACTTTGGAGTGTTGGACCAGTGATAGATCAGTATGGTTACAGGCAAGGTTGCTGGAAAAATGTTTCGGATTGTTATTTTGCTTCAGCCCCAGTGATTGATCAATGCGAAGCTAGTGTTTATGTAAGGTCTGCTCACCTATAATCTACAAACAATAATCTCATCTTTTGATGGTAATTTCTTCTAAGCTAAAATGGTTTGAACATGCAGTATGATGTAAAAATGCATAAGCATTTTAAGACTACCAACTCTTTGATGAAATTCCGGACCTCCTAATATAAGACTGTAGCTTGCCTCCTAGGATGATGTTTTCATGTTTTTGCATATGCAGATCTCAAATACTGAAGGGGAACTTTATTCTCTGTCGATTCGAAGTCCACAGTTTAAATGGATTCAGGACTTAAGTTCATTTGATAAGCTTTACACTATTACACCAGGAAATAATGGCCTCTTATATGTTACTGTACCGGTTAAGTCTCTTATTTTGGCACTAGACGTTTCTTCAGGGAATGTTCTTTGGCAGACCAGTATCGGACAACTGAGTTCTGCAGAATCTTCACCCGTGGTTGATTCTTATGGTCAAGTTTTACTTCTTTCCCTACTAATTTATGTTATCATAGTTCCTTTTGTTGCTTCTAACTTCATAATTGAAAACAACAGGTTGGGTGACAATTGGTTCATTGGATGGATTTTTATACTCATTTTCTCCTACTGGCACTCTCAAGAAATTTCCTAAAGCAGCTGTATTAGATTCCGTGATCCAATTTAGTATTTTCCTCGACTGTTCTGGATATGCAGTATATTTCTGTCAGACAGAAATGGAGGAAAAGGTTATCCATATGAACGACCAATTCGCTCATGTCTCTGCAATGAAACCGAAAAGCTCAATCTTTACGTTGATTGTTCCATCTACTGGCAAAATCTACTGGTCTGAAAGCAATCATGGTGATTTATATCTTTCTTTTAATCATCATTATTTCAATTGTTTAGTGGATTTACATTCTTAGTGTCTTTTTATGGTTGATTTTATCAGGCCCTTTTTTATCTTCATTGTCTCAGAGTGATCTGCAGAACTTTGTAGTAGATGAGGGTATGCTTCTGGCTTTTGTCACTGCTTCGAGTAAGATTCTTCGACTTGCTCTTGTAACTTGCTTCTTTCAGTTCATACATATCTTACTTCCATGGCTTTTAAAACCAATATTTTCATGTGAACATCATCTTTGTCACTGAGATGCGAGTGCCGTATATAAGATATTGGTATGTTAACTTTTTCTAGTTTTTTTTTTTATGTATTTAGAGTATATCCCATACCTATGTTTAGAACTCCATGTATGTGTTAGATACATGCATTATGCATTAGACATGAATATTTTAAGAAAAATAACTAAATAAGAGCAGTATGATAGATAACTATTACGATTCATTTTAATATAAGAAAACTTCATTTTTCTAGTTTTTCCATAAATTTAAAATATCATATCTTATACTTATGTCTGGATATGCACCAAGACACAAAATTAATAATTCATTTAATCAAAACCATTACCATGGCTCTAAATGTTTAGTGCTCTCATAGATGGAACTTAATCATTCAAAAAAGTGTGATGTAATGCTTCTTTAACTATATAAACACATACCTAGGATTTTATGAACTGAATAGCTTAAATTGTTTAGAAATTTAATAAATCGATGGTGTCATTAAACTTAGTATTCTGGATTTTCAGAGATTGGCAACCAGCTATCTTGTCGCAGCAAGGGTAATTCTTCGTATTGAACACCTTGTCATGTTTTCTGTTTCTTTAATTAGTGATTTGACACAGATCTCTGAACCTGTCATCAGCTCTGAAGCTTGCATCCAGCTGCTCCCAAGGAACACGCAAGCGCCAAAGTGTCTACACCGGTAAGAATCGGCAATTTCTGACCCAAAATGAAAAATACATGTATCAAAATTTATATAATAAAAACATGAATATATTATATGTTAAACTCGATTATGATATGATATGTAATTTAAATACGATATCAATTTTAACTAATAAAAACATGAATATATTATATATTAAACTTGATTATGATATGAGATATGATATAAATACAATATCAATTTTAACTCTAGAATCTAAAAAGAGCTACATTGTCGCTTCACTTCCAGGTAATAGAAGTTCCATATTTCTCTTGTTGTTATTGGAGTCCATAATCCTGGTAGTTTTAGCTGTAGTCGTGCGGTTCTGTTGTGTCTTCTGGAGGAAAAAGAAGCTTCAAGATCAAGACCTTGGACGCTTTCTAGAAAAACGGGTAAGTTTTAATCTTAGTTCGTCTCAAACTTGTTTCTTATCTATGTTATTTGGATTCATGTTGAGTGTCATCAAGTTTTATTTTCAAGTTTTTCATGTTTGTGGAAAATTCTCAATGCCCATATTTGAAAGTGGACCGTAGGAAACATGATAGATTAATGCCAAATATTATAGATCAGTATGTTACTGAGATAGAGCAGAAAGATAGTAGAGAATGCAAAGATATACAGGTTGATAAAAGAGTACTTATCGACTGCGCCAAAAATAACCATCCTAAACAGAAACTCAGTTATGAACCTGGATTTTAACTCAGTGGTCGGTCGGCAGTTTGAATTTGAACATCAACATTCCATAAATCTGGAGTTTGCATTTGAACATCTACAATCATATCCATCTTTTAATTGATAAAATAAGAAGTTAACAGTATATAAACTAAATGCTTTTCTGTTTGGTCCTTTCAGAGATCTCTTCAACTTAAGAAGAAAGCATTTGATAGAACAATTACAGAGCTTGAGCATAAGGCTACTGAGGAAACAGTAGCCACTGAAGAAACAATGGAAGAACTTGGCAAACTGGTTCGAGAAAGGCAAGGCATCGAGAGAAAGCTCTCCACAACCTACAGTTTAGGCAGAGATGAAAGAGTTTCAAATCCAAAGTCTGTTCTTCCATTATATACAGGAAGAACGAGCTTTTCATTCCAAAGGGCAAAGAAAGGAAGTGTTACTATTTTCCACACATTAAGCAATACATCTTCTGAAGGAAGCAGCGGTGAGATAGAATATGTTTCAGATTCTGAAGTAGAAGAGGAGCCTGTTGTCAAGGGAAAGGGAAAGGCAGCCATTGAAGATGAAAGTTCAAGTAATGATGAACAGCTTGGGATAAAATATCAAAGAAGCCCATCAGAACCAGCTTCAAGCTCTAAAGGGTATACGGAATCTTTGTTTGTTGAGCAAGAATCTGGGGAAGAAAATTTTCAAGATGAGGGAAAGGGGGTGAAAACCGTGCCAAGTAGTAGCAGAAGCATTTGGTTAAAGAGAAGGACCTTTTCTTCATTAAACTGAAAACTAGAGTGTAATTAATGTTAATTACACAGCTGAGCCTTGAACAAAGTTTCTATAAATTCAGACAAGTCCAACTTTATGAGTCTCTTTTTTAGGTTAAAACTTGCAAGTTACACTAAGAAAATATTACTGAAAAAAAAAAAACCCATAAATTTACAAGCCAGGAACATGACCTGCATTTGCTTATGATATAATAAAAACAGGAAGCAAAATGTTGGTAAAATATTTTATTACCAAAAAGCAAAAAAGAAGAGATTTGATTAGCAGATTTAATTTTCAAAAAACTTGGAAAAATTAAGGGGAAAAAAATGAAGCATATGGACATGGAAGTGGTAAACATTGGTGCTGTTTGATCATTTCGGAAATGGAAGAGCAACCATGACTTCAGCTATACACAAACAGGAATGAAGTATCATATATGTATCTATGTATGTAAGTAATCCTAGAAATTATCCTTAGCTCTGCGTATGATACCCAAGGCTTCTGCCTCATTTGCTGTCACCGGAATTCTTAATGCTTTCCGGATTTCTGCACTTGATGTCCGGAGGAATGGATTGCATTCCTTCTCCATCTTTAATGTACTAGGAACCTGAAACACCACGTTAATGGTCAACTTATCCTTGAATGTTCAAGATACACCCATCTCAAACACTAAACCCTTAATCAGACCACACACAAGTATCAGACATGGATGCTTTAAGGGAAATGAAGAGTCCGGATAACATAACTGACCAGCGTAGTTTTACAGTCAAACTTCGAAAGATTCTATAAATCAGTAACAAAAGAAGCAAATTTCAGAAATTACCGTGGGCAATCCCTTGTTGCGAAGGTGAGCTACATGGGTTGCATAAGCCTGAAGTGCATCATTCTTGGGATCTATAGACAAAGCAAATTTCGAATTACTCTGCCAAAATGGGTACATATAATGTTAGAGCACATCAAATTCAAAGGCTAGGAAAGTTAAGTGATTAGGGTAAAAAAATAGACTAACCAAAGTATATTCATGACCAGAGTAGATATTTGTATCATCAGGTAGTGACATGATCCGCTGAAGGGAAGAAAGCATCTGCTGGATAGAAGTTCAGTTGTTATGATAGTATCAAAAACAATGAAGGTTTGCCAGATTATAAAAGGATCAATGATATATGCTACCAGAAATCTACATTTGTTTGGTTTTAATTTAACTCGATGAACCTTCAGTTAGTATAAAATGAAACTAATGTCCCAAATCGTACAATGACCCGTGCAAGTGTAGAAGTAACAAAAAAGAAGACCCCACAATGTCAAACGATAATTTCAGTTGACATGTTCACATGCACCCCATTTCCGGTGGAAATTATAAGGAAAAACTGTGCATAGAGATGATTGAACTACCACTTCACTGAACAATTAATCTACCATTAGTACTTCAACTTTTTCTCTGAAAAAGATGAGTAAGAAAGTCAAAGCAAAACTAATAAGAACAAATGACAGGCAATTTTTAAAAGTTTTTTAACTTCTAAACCTCAAAATTTCATTTCACTAGTAAATAACATGAGCCGGTTTGAACTTTGTATCCTATTTTCCCTAACAATAAATTTGCATCACTTTGATAGCTGAATCCCATTTTCTCCACAAAGTAACTTATTTACCATATGTTTGCATTTAAAACTTGCAATATACCGTTCTGGGGTGTCCACTGTCAGGCTGTCAGCTACGATATGGTAAAATATAGATGTTAAAATTACCTGCTCCGGCGTGCCTTCTAAAAGCTTGCCACATGATAAGCTGAACAAAGTGTCTCCAGTAAAAATTGCTCGAGAACCAGGAAAATAGAAGCTAATATGGCCTGCATACAACAAATTAAATTTAAAAATAAATAATAATAATAGTAATGGGAAATGAAAAGATACAACCTATCACAATCAGGAAGATTCTATATTCCAAGTATTCTTTCCTTGAAGTTTGAAATAATAAAAAGTATCTGATTAATGCAATTTCCGAGAGAATTGGCTAATGAATCTAACCTCGGGTATAACCAGGGGTCTCCATGACATGCACTTCATGAGCTGCAAACATCCACTTTTCCCCATCATTTAGAACAATATCAATTCCAGGAATCCTATCCTTGTCTATTCCAGAACCAATCACCTACATGAAAAAAGAACGATGACTATTATTATTATTATTATTATTATTATTATTATTATTATTATTATTATTACTCCATATGTGAGCTGATAAGTTGAGAGGGAATTAACTTTCTGATACAAGCTGAAATGTGACAGAAAAGTTAACAGGAGATAAAGTTTTCCATACCTTTGCACCATACCTTGCTTTTAAGTCTGCGTTCCCACCAGTGTGGTCGTGATGGTGGTGGGTATTCAATATATAAGTCAAGTTCCAGTTTCTTCGACTCAAAGCATCAATAATTGGCACAGCTTCTGAAGGATCAACAACTCCAACTGTGCCTGTGTCCACATCATGTAAAAGATATGCATAGTTGTCTCCAAGACATGACACCTGAAAAAAAAAAGAAAAAAAAATGGTTAGTGAAAGCTTCATATCTAACGTACACGAAAACCAGTTATTATAACCTTCAACCACAAGAAGTCGAAGGACTCTTTTTCATGTCAAAAGAAAAGGGCCAATAAACGGTCCATCAAAAGAAAATGCAATTAGAGATATAGAGGTTTGCTCACCAATTCAATTTGTAATGAGGAAGACATATTAGAAACACTGCAAAACTCTGCAACCCTAAGAGATCGACTCGCTCCACGCAAGGTTTTGAAGGGAATTGATAGTAAGTGCATAAAGCCATACACAAGACCCTTTCTAATGCAAAGTTGCCTATCACCTGGCCAGACACAAAGCCCACTCCTCACCTAAAACATTGGAAAGCAGGCTTTCAAACTTAAATACCATAAACCAACATATACTAAGAAAAAAGTTCCTGCAGCAACAATCAACAGATTTCAGAGAACCCATGCGGAAAATAATAATGAAAGTTCATATTAAAGGATTTGTATTTACAGTCGAGATCCTAAACCGCCAATATATTTTTTAAGGGAAACATCAATACTCACAAGGAAGTGACTTCACAGCGTGGATATCGACATACGATACAAACAAAATATAAAAACCCAAGTTGAGATTGAAGTCAAGGCTTTCTTTTAAAGACTTGCAGTCTAAGTTAGTCCCTCTTCATCTTTTTTCTCCATAAGTAGCTATGTCCGCCATATATTTGAATATGAATATGAAGGTAAAATCATTCAAAAAATATGAAAAGAAAACTGAAACTAACTTCCGAATCCCAGTAACAATAGCTTGTAGCAAATGATTCATATCAGAAATAAAAAAATTGTTTAACTTTTGATTGTTCTTATAAAGGTAAAACTATAGAAAAGCACATCACTGAATTTCGGAAGATAGAACTAAAAGAAAGAAAAAATCAGTAAGAATGGCACATAAATCAAATCAAGCATCACAAATAGCAAAACTCAAACTAACCATTAAGCAAAAATAGGCTAACAAAAACACCCATTTACTCAATTAGCCACAACAAGGGGAAAAAACAGATCTTTACCATCATATTTTCATTTCTCTTCATAAAAAGAGTTAGAAATTCAACAGAAGAAAAAACAAACATGCAAAATAAAAAGAGAAAGAAAAGAAAACCATAAAAGAAATGAGAAAGAAGCAAACCCTGGAACAAGGAATGGAGGCCATATCAGGTGAAGTTTTAGAGAGCATTCAATTAACACTTCCTCTCTCTAAAATGGGTTTACTTTTTTTTGAGTTTTTTTTAGAGAGAGGAAGTGTCTGTATTTGTGGGTTGGCACTCAATAATGTGTGTTTTCCTTTTTGTGCTTATGTGGGGGAGGGAGAGGAAGGGGGAAAAAAAGAAAGAACATTTGAGTTTTTAGGTAATAATAAATAATTAATTAAAACATTGATGAGTTAATATAGAAAAAATGAGCAGTTAATTGTAAAATAAAGATATTTTTGGCCGGCACTTCTACAAGCTAGAAATATTTTAAAATAAAAAATCTTTTTTTAATATAAAAAATCAAGTAACTTTTGAAAGGAGAACTTTTGCTTGATAAAAAAAACTGAAATAAATAATTTTTATTTTGTAAAGGGAAAATTTATATATTTCGTTTTAAATAAAACAAAAGCTTTTTAAGTAAAAAAAAAGATGAAGAAGATTAAAACAAATATTTTCCATCTTGTTTTCCCTTTATATTGGTAAAATCTGTGAAATTCACCATTAATTAGTTTTAAATTATTTATAAAATATATTAATAAAAAATTATAAACAAGGAGAACTTCAAATTTTAAATATATATATAAAATAAAATAAAAAAGGTTGTATCTGTAATCCGAGTCGACCCGGTCATATACTTAGGGGAGGCGTATATTAATTTCAATTAAAAATTTGACGATTTAGCTTTGACGATAAGGTTACCGTGGGTGAGAATTTAAAGGTCGAAAAGCCATTGGTGGAGTCACACGTGGAAGTGAGGTTGGGCCATATTGGCGTCATGATTGCGGTTACCTTTTGTGGGACATAGTTAGCTTCACCCACCACTTTGAAATGCTCTCCCCATCTTTATTAACACTTTTTTTTATTACTAATCTCATCATTTAATATATCAACATTAACTTCACTTGATGTGATCACTTCAAATCTTTATAAAATTTTAAGTTGACGCTGATATATCTTATTAGTTTTTTTTTTTTTTTTAAATCTCGGAAACTCTTTAATTGATATTTTTAAAAAATAAAAACAATCTTTTAATCGAAAGTTAAAAAGCTTTATTATTTGTCTAATAATATATATATAATAACTAGTACAATTAAATCCCTATCTCACTTGGAAGAATGAAGATGCATGAATTGATGGGGTTTTTGTAGATCTAATAAGCACTTTCTAAAGTGGTTTTAATTATTTGCCAATGGAACAGAGTTTTTTAGATTCTAACCTTCTGTGTCAAAAGATAGATACATTCAAGTTGGACAAACTGTTTTCATTTGTATAATTTAAGGCAACAAATACAACTGTAAGAAAAGCCTGCACTTTGCAGTGCATTCATACCCAAAACCCATGTTGGATTTATATACATATATGATAATTTAGTAAAAGCTCACTCCGATGTTTTGCCATGATCTCACTTTTTCGATTTTGTTTCAGCTGGTCGAATAGGTGGTAACGGTTGTGATCCGCCACCACCTAGAGCAGCAGCAGCAGATTCGACATGTGTAAGAAGATACTCGTATATTTTCTTCCTTAGCCGATCAATTGTCTCTGATGAAACATGGGGTGTCGTCTCTTCTCCTTCTCCTTCGTCTTTGCTTGAACTGATTTCGTCTAACCAGTCATTCACACTCTTAAGCTGTGTCAACATCCCAGCTATTTGATCATTGTCTGATAAAGCAGATGTATCGACATCGGCATCCAAGAATTTCTCGACAAATCCTAAGAACCAATCCTGGGACTCCATTCGCAGCATTTCAGCCAAGTCAACAGCCTCATCAAGGCCATTTCCCCTTGTCCATTCTGGTGGTGGCTGGACCGGTACCTTCGGTCCGAGGCCTGAAACATCCCCTGCTTTTCGAAGAACACCCTGTGCTACAAGCTTAGAAACAATTACCGGACGAGTTTTCCCTTGGGCTTTTGCAGAAGCATTCTTAGCAGAATTTTCTAGAATTAAAATGTTTTGATTGGCAGGGATAGCCTTCTGGCTTTGCACAGATGCTGATGCATGACTCGGTATTGAATTATGTTCTTTGGTAAAAACCGAGAAGGGCGATAAATTGGTAGCCAATGCGGCTTGCACCCATGAAGCTGCATATTTCTGCCTATCCAATGCAACCTTCACTGCCTCTTCTGACGGATTTCCTTCAGACTCTGGAGATGAACCGACTGGAATTGTTTTCAATAAAGAATCAGCAATCATCCGAACATTATTCAACCTCGCATGCAGAGTTAAGAACTGATCTACTGCAGGCTGAGGATTATCTTCCTTGGCAGAAGTAGTAAGATCAGAATATAAGCTGCAACACAAAAATAGTATACCAAATATATAAGAAATCAAAGAACAATCAGCTATAGATCATCCATAAAAGATTACAAAACATAACTACAATAATCTCCAGAATCTGTCAACACTTTGTTACATAACCAGTATCCATATATGAATCACTTCAATACGGTGAGTTTGTTATGGGTGTCTCAACATGCACCAACCTACATAGCTTTCTCCAGGTCCAACCACTTAGTCTCCATTAAGACCCACTACTACAAAGAACATTGTATTTATGGAACAGAAAACTGATCATGACATTACCGAAGAGCCTATATAGTTCCCTCTCTCCAGCTTTGTCCTCAAGGCCATAGCTGCGGCCAACTTGTGATCATTTTTGCTTACGGAATTAACAACACCAATGTATAAAGATGAGATATATTCCTATTATGTACTTTAAGGTCCATGGAAAAGCTAAAAGTTTCATTTTTCTTCCCTCTCAGAAAAGCAAGAAATTTTGCACCTACAACTGTGGAAGACCCTTGAAATTAAGCTGTGCTAATGTATGGTTGCTAAACAATCAGCCTGGTTTTGAAATTAAGAAGTCTTAGCTTTTACTGCCAATTTATATAATTTGATTTGCTAAAATTTCTTTTTTTGTTAAGTAGCCCATACCTTAAACATCGAAGTAAGCTCTCTGAAGCAGCAGCCTCTTGTAAAGCTTCTATTGCTGCCGTTTGTGCTGCATCTCTATGTTTCATGACCTCCTGTAACAACAAACATAAATCCCACATGAGAATCACAAAAGGAACTATGTATTTCGGAATGCCAGAATGTAATTTATATAAAAGTTAGTTTTAGTTAAATCTGTACTTGGTACTTTTCTTCAAAAGGAATTTGCTAACAGCAGATACATCCTTTTTACGACAAGATAACCCTTAAAAGTGACTTTTGTATAAAAACTATGAATGTTATCAAGAGTAAAGAGTCATAGGTTCATACCTTTCCGAGCTTTGAAAGAGAAGAGGGGAGTGAACCCCATGAAACACTTCCATCAGTCAATCTTTTACTATTTATAGGAACCTTAACCAAGTTCCCCAAGCCACCATTATTACTTAGATCTCCAGATTTCTTCCCAATGTAAGTTCTTGGTTTATTCGGTTTCTCTTGCTCATCCAACATTCCATTTGACATGACTTTCTTAGTTGAAACCGGAGATTTACTCTCCTCTTTTAGTGACCTGGTCGATGTTTGTAGTTTATTCTCCTCTTTGGGCAGCAACTTTTCACTTGATGTGCTCTTTCTAGGAACCTGGCATCCGGATTTTAGTTATTATGGAGGGGCAACAAGTCGAACACAACCATGTCATACATGTATGCCATATCCTAAACTTAAATCAGAGTCCAAGCATCATCTTAGGTTATATCCTTAAGGAAAAATCAATTCAAAAATTGAACAACTCAAAACAGTAAAAATGGATTTAAGAGAAAGGAACCAATTACATTCTATAATCTCGTATTTTAAACTTACCAAGGCATTAGTCAGTTAAAACTAACAGATCAGACAAATTAAAAGACAAGAACAAGAAAACTTACAGAAGTGCTCCGAGATTCTTGCTTGATATCATACTTGCTAGCCCTCGGTTTAGAATGGTCCCTACCCTTCACTTCCAGATTCCCTTCCCAGCTCTTTCTCAAAGCCTTTGCTCCTAATTCAATCCCCTGAACCAAAGTTCTGATAACCGGTACTTTTTTCCCGGTCGGACTCGTCCCATGTAAAGAACTCGGCTTCTCCATGGATCCCACCTTGGGACTTCCCTTTCTCAAAGCCTTTATTTCCGCCTGCTGCTTAATCCCAGAGGCAAACTTCTCAAAAGATGTTGGCAATGAATAACAACTAGTGGGGGAAGACGGAATCGACCGTGAGCTTAGAACCTTTGATTTCCCCAAAGGTTCCTTCTTCATATCTGAAGTCAATGCCGGTTTAGTCGATTGAGACTTTGATCTAGTCAAAGAAGCCATTTTCTTATCCAATTGATCCTCTCTTGCACCACCATTTGATCTACTCCCAACAGATTTATCTTTCTCAGCACTGACTTGTTTTGATGGTGACTTAACTTTCTCTCCAGGTTTTGAAATACCAGAGCCATTTTTACTACCATTATTAAGGAATCCAAGAGAATGAGTTGCAACAATATCCTCAGGGCTCCCAACACAAGGGTGTCGCCCAGGGACCGGCCTAACCCCATGAAGAATGGGAACCGGTGAAGCGGATTCTAAGCGATCAACATGAATAAACTGACCTAATTGGATCTTATCACTAAGAATCAGATCATCATGTTCATCAGGCAATGATACATATGTAGCATGAGATGAATCTGAAACCTTAAGGTAAAAGCCTTGGTTAGGGAAGAGCTCACCTCCTGCTAGTGCAGGAACTATACTCACTACTTGCAATAGAGATGACCTGTGCTCACCAGCAACCTTCACATCCGTGTTCATATGCTGTAAAAGCTTCAGAAGAACCCCTGGAACAAGATTTGCCATTTTGGGTGCCTCCAAATTGCATTACTCTTTACAAACCAAAACCTCACACAAATAAACTCAAACAGGATGTGTGAGAGAACAACTGAGACCTTGAGTCAAACAAACTGAAAAGAAAACAACTTTGGGGTCAATACCCGGATTAAGAAAAACAAACCCAATCAAGGATCAAAGCTTAACATTTCACAACAAATATATATATGGAAGATGATATTTGCAACAAATTGTACTAGATTCAGACTAATGGGATTGCTTTACTGCAACTTTTTTGGGCTCTTTAATATTAGTTTAACAAATAAAGAAAGGGAAAACAACAGGTTAGACAACCACCCAGAAGAGATTTATTAACAAAAAAACACATTAATCATAGACCCCCCTAAACAAAGAAAATTTTAATGGAATGAGATGTATTCAATAATTAGAAGTAACAACAACAATAATGGCGGTACAACTTGTAAAAATCCACCAAACCCAGATAAGAGAATAGACAAATTAATAAATCATAATGGACTTTGGCTGTTTGTATAGAATCCCCAGTTTCTTCAAATATCAACCATTTACTGACCAAAACCCAAAATGGAAATGTTAAAAGAAGAGCAAAAAAAAAAAAATGGAAAAAACTTTGGGTTGATTTTAACTTTAAAAAAGGTGACTTTTCAAGGACGATAAAAGATTTTTTTTAAAAAAAAACAGAGCTTGAGAAAGGGTTGCTGAAAATTTGCAGGAAACAGGAAAAAAGGTGGAAAAAAAAAAAGAGAGAATAATAGATTGGTTGGTTTAATGCATGATTGGCATAACACAAGAAAGATAGAGAAAAAGGGAGAAAATGTGTGTCAGAATCTGACACATTTACATATATATACACATGCACAAACATATAATGAATACAAAACTTGGAAACTGACCCACTTTGGCTTCTGATTGAGTTTCCAGTACTTTGGAAACTGCTCAATGCTGGAAAAATTGAAAATGAGTTTTCATGAATTCTTACAAGAACTGAGTTGGAATCTTGGTAGAGAGTAAGTTATTTCTAAATTCCGATTTTAGTTTTTCATTAAGGACAACTTTTTTAATTGCTAAACAAAACACTTGTTGCTTTCACTTTTTTCCATAAAATATATTTTCTAGCACACATTCAATAAATATATTTTATTTCTTTGAAAAGAAATGCTTTTTCAGATTATAAAAATTAATCAATGAATTCTTTTCCCAGGTGAAAAAGTTAATTTTTAAGTTTTAAATAGGGTTTAGTATTTTAATTGAAGAATAATGGAAACCTGGAAAATGTTATTTTATTTTATTATGCAAATGGTGCATGTGCATGTGCAGAGCAATGGGGGGTGTTAGAAACAAGGTAATGGCTTGTCGGTTACCTGAATAAAGGTTGTCACATCACCGAGATAATTGCTTTTTTTTAATATTTTTTCATTTTTTCATAATAATTTATTTATCTTCTCAATTTTAAAAAAATTATTCAATTTTTTTAACTCTTAAATTTACCTTATTTATCAAATTATCTCAAAATAAAAAAATTTATTCAATAGCTCCTTCTCACCACTGGACATTGTTGACTAAGAAATTAAAAAAATTGTCTAGAATATTTTGCTTTCTTCAACCTTCAACCATTGTATGCCCAGACTCTAGAAAACCATCAATTTTCTTATGAAGTATCATCCCCTTTTTGTTTATCAATATCCTCATCTTGATTTAATCCATGGTTTTTTTTCTTTTTGGTACATTAATTCTTGTTTCTTACTTTAGAATTTATTATTATTTTTAAACATCCTCCCGAATTAAAATAAGATATCAAAAGAACCAGTGTTTTGTAATGGCCTTTGCCATAGTTTTCCTTTTCCAGATGTCCAGAGCCCGGATGGGAATGGTTGAAGGAGAAAAACAAAAATTTTGAATGTCCTTTTAATTTCTTAGTAATTTTATAATTGGATGGCACCATTATTTATATGGTCAGGAAGGTCTATTTAATAATTTTTTAAAATTGATTGAAAAATTAAATTTGTTAACTTGACTAATATAGCATACACATGAATTGTTGATCTCACATAGTAATTAATTATTTTTTAAAATATTTTTTTATTTTTAAAATTTTAAGTAATTATTAATGTGGCACGTGAATTGTTACGTTGGTAAAGTTAATATATATTAATTATTCCATCCATTTTAGGGTAATTTGATAAATAATTCAAATTCAATGATAAAAAAATAAATAAAAAAATCTTTATAAAATTAGAAGCCAAATAAATCATTATACATTTTTATAAAATCCTTACTTTAGCAATTCTAGAAATGATCAAAATTTTTAAATTAGAGAAAAAAATACATTTAAATTTACTTGAATTTACAATAGCAGCAATTAAATTAAAATTGAATCTAGTTATTTTTTTTGTTTTTATAATAATGAATATTTAATTTTTTGAATTTTTAATGTTAACCACATTTTTATTGGAAATGTCACCCGTCACATATCATGAATCGAAGCATGTGGTAGGAGGTATACTTCATAATTTTAGTCCTCAAATATGCATTTATATAAAAATATAAATATTATCAAGTATATAACTTTGCACTAAATCAAAATAATGAGGAGTGTATGGGGAACTAGAACATCAACTTAGATTCAAGAATTAGAAGATTGAAATCAATAAGACAATGTAACAACATCAAAATTTCAATATATTTTTAAGTTTGATATTATTGAAAAAGCATGAAAATGATGTTAAAGTAGAGTTTTCTTATATAAGATTCTATGTTCTTGATATGTTAGTGAAGAGAAATAAGAGAAAGTGATGGGAAATATTGTAGAGAAAAGAAATAAGGGTGTTATAAACTTGAGTAATTAACATTTTGCATTAAAACAGTTTTAGACACCAGTAATGGTTCAACTTTAAAAAATCACCAAAAATTGTAGAAATCGAATTAGAGGTTGAATAAAATATGAAATTAAATTTTATTGAGTCTAGTATTTCATAGAAGAAATGATGTAAGCAATAGAATTGTAAATTATGAGATATAATAAATTTTGTGAGACAATGTCAGAATAATTTTGGGTTCCCCTGTTCTGACTTTAGAAAATCATCAAAAATTATAAAACAATAGTTAGGGGTTTAAACTTATATTTTTAAATTATTAATGAGTCTATTTTTAATAGAAACAAACGGAAACATCATCCAAACCCCGTACTAAGAGATAATTAATTTTTAGTAAGTAAATTGCAAAGCTGTCAAACAGCAAAATATGGATAAATTTGAAGATTTTACTGTACTTATTGGCTAAAATATAAATTCTGAAGTTTTTATGGTAGAAATATATTTGAGTCTAGTTTCAAAAACATCAAGCGGATCTTAATTTAGAATTCTGTAACTCAAGGTATAAATAATTTAGTGACTATGACTCAAGTGGACAACTTTGATATGAAACATAAGTAAATAGTGAAATTATAGATAATATTACATATAAGCATGTTATATACATTAAGGATGTGGAATGGAGAGGAGGGGAAGGAAAATATATGAATATTCAGCTAGTATGGGTTTACATTAAAAATGGCTAATTTGCATGTTTTAGGCTCAGAGACTAAAATGAATAAGAGTAAAATTTTAAAAGGCAATTTTGTAAAACTGTCAAAAATGACCAAATTGCATGAAATGAATTGTTTTAGTGTCTGAATTAATATATTGAAAGAAATTATTAATATCAAGTGGGTTTAGAGCTTTAATTTTGTTGTATGATGATATTATAAAGTGATTTCGTTAATTATTGATGTTAGTATCAAATTGTGAAAATAGTTAAAATATTAGGGTTTGGTATTAAATTTCTATTTTATTAAGGGTTGTATGATAGCCTAGAATATTTTGATAAATTAATAATTGAAAAAAATTAGTTGATTTGATAGATTAACTAGTTAAGGGACTAAATTGTAAAAGTTGTAAAAGTTGGGGTAATTGTGTAAATTTGAAAAATTGAAGCGTATAAATTGTGAAATGAATTGGAATTGAAATATATGCTAATGAATGAGAAATTTTATGTTTGAGATCAAGACTCCGTAGATACTCGTGAAAAAGAAAAAAATAGCGAAATAGTCCCTGAACTCCTGCATTTATTACAATTCAATTCAGGTAAGTTTATATGGTTAAATTTTATGGTTGATTGTTAAAATTAGAGATTGTATAATGTATTATTTCATATCTTTGTTGTGGAACCATGATTATTGTGATTAAATAAAAATCGAAACAAAAGTTCAAATTGAGTAGAACGCAGGATTGAGTATAATCGTTCTGTGATCAGTGACGAATTGATGGATAAGACCATGGAAGTATATGTATAAGTGCAAGACCATAGATAGGCTATGACATTTCAGTGATAAGACCATAACTGGGTTATGGTACCGTGAACGTAAGACCATGGTTGGACCATGGCAGTAAATGTGAATACGTGTAAAACCATAGCTGGGCTATGACATCCTGATGATAAGACCATAACTGAGTTATGGAACTACGAGTGTAAGACCATAACAGGGCCATGGCATTATATGTGTAAGACCATAGTTGGACTATGGCATCAAGAAAACGATGTACTCAAATCCGTAAGACGTTCACTAATTTGACAAAGATTGGTAAGTGACATATGTAATTAATGTTTGAAGACTTAATATTATTATTGGTATTGATCTGAAATAAGTGTATTCATTGATTGAAGTTGTGATGAGTAACAAATTCAAGTGTGATAAGTTAATAAAATAAGTTTATCAATGTTGAATTTATATGAAACATATTCAAGTATGCTAACAAGTGTTGTTGTTGATGCTTAGATAGTGCCAAGCTACTGGTTAAATGGTAATATGTTTATTTATATGATGCATTGAAAGCGGTAAGTACTCAAGAGAAAATATTCTAGTGCTCATGAAAAAGTGGTAAGATTTAAATTGTGCAATTTCTTAGAAAGTGACTTATCATGTGACCAATTCGAAAAAGGCTATGTTCAAATGCATTAGTTTATGGTTATGGTGGTATGGTATGTTTATGACTGGTGAGTTATGCATACGGAATGAGTGAGGAAAGTAAAGAAATGCAAATGAAAACTTAGAAATTTGGAATAGTTAAAGTTGTTGAATATACTTTATGAATATTGTGGTATCAATATTGGATTATTCTGGATATGTATAAATTTCTTATTTAAAATAAAATGTCTGATAATTAATTTTATAAACTCCGATAACGCTCCGTAACCCTGTTCTGGGACCAATAAATTGCTCAAAACGAAAAAATATAGGGACCAATTATATAATTTAACTTAATTTTTTTGTTTGAAATAATGATTTAACGTGTCACGTCAACTTATTGTTATACCGTTAATGACAATTAACGGCTCAGTGACTAAAATGTTACAACACGTTAACGTAAGTGACTAAAATGTAACATTTCAAACAGAAGTGACTAAAATATAACTTGAGATAAACAAAAGTAATTATTTTGGTAGTTTACCTACCAAACAATTACCAATAATGAAATAATTAAAAATAGAGTGAGCATTTGGTACACAGGCAATGTACTTTTTTTATTCCACAAGTAGCCTTAAAAAATTGATATACATCTCTTTTTTAAAATATTTTACTATACACTTATAGAACATTTATCAACATTTTAATCTTGCTTGTAGAGTCTAAAAACTTATTGATAATGTACCAAATAATTTCCCTTAAAAATAATATTTATTGAGGAGTTTTTCTTTTCTTTTCATCCGCAGTAAATAGAATAATTATATTTATTTGATTTCTTTTTATAATTTATGATATATTATTTTATTTTTTTAAGTACATTATATTTGGTATTTTTGATAGATTCATATTCTAATGTAGGTTAAGGATTTTTATCTGCAAAAAAAATTTCAGTAGATACGTTTAGAATCAATTTTAAGAAATTCAATGGCTTAGATGATTCTTATCATAAACAAGTGTTGGAACTTTTCACGAGAAAAATTATTAGGTTTCTCAAATAGTGATCCTAAAATATTTTTCCATGCAGGAATAAAAAAAATTAAATTTTATAGTTATAGATGAAAAAGCTAAGGCATTCATAAATATTTTAATATATATGTTACATCCATATTCAAAGTTGGAAATCAAGCATGAATATGGTTGCTCGGCTTTTTGACATAATAATAAATTTAGTTTTTAATATTTATATTTTTATTAATTTAGTCTTTATTTTTTAATTAAATTTGTTTCTTATTTTTTTTAAAAATAAGTTAAATTTTACCTTCAATATTTCAAAAAGAATTGAATTATTTTTTTTAAAAAAATTTGTAAAAAAAATAGAATGTCGATAATGATAATGTATCGCAAAGAAAAGAGAAAGAAAAAAAATAAAGAGCACACAGAATTTACGTGGAAACTCTTTCGGGGAAAAATCACGGGCAGAGGAGAAGATAATTTACTATACCAAATTTGAATAATTACAAGAGGAGTAGACTATGTCTATTTATAGGCTTGTAAAATCATATTCTAATAGAATGAGTGTAGTAAGATTAAAACATCTCATTCTAATCAATATCAAATAGATGGAGTTTAATAAGATTTAAAAACCTTATTCTAAAATAAAATAAAAGAAACGTAGTTCTATATGGATTTTACTTTTATTTTATTTTACCACTGTATTTTATTAAATAAGGATTCGGGTCACTCAATTCTAACAATATTCACCTTGACACAAATTCTCAATAAACAAGTTCTTCATCGCGAACTCTCAACAAACAAGTTCCCCACCTCTTCTATAAAACCCCTTAAGGGCTTAACTTCAACAATGAACACCAACCAAGTCTAAATAATGCTCAAACTTAGTTATGGGAAGTGACTTAGTCTTCATATCTGCAGGATTTTCATGAGTACTAATTTTGTTCACAACAATATCACCATGAACAATAATATCACAAACAAAATGATACCGAACATCAATGTGCTTTGTTCTCTCATGAAACATTTGATCTTTTGTAAGGAATATGACACTTTGATTGTCACAAAATACTGTACTGATTTGAAGGTCTTCGTTGAGTTCACTAAAGAGTCCCTTCAACCAAATGGCTTCTTTATAAGCCTCAGTAATCGCCATATACTCAACTTCAGTGGTAAACAAAGCGACTGTAGTTTGCAAAGTGGCTTTCCAATTGATTGCACAACCTCCAATTGTAAAGATATAACCTGTGAGAGATCTTATTCTATCGAAGTCTCCAGCAAAATCAGCATCAGCATATCCAATAACTCCATCTCTAGTTCTTCCAAACTATAAGCAAACATCAGTAGTACCTCATAAGTATCTTAAAATCCACTGAACTGCTTTCCAGTATTCTTTACTGAGATTCGCCATGTATCTGCTAACTGCATTGACTGTATATGATAAATCTGGACATGAACAAACCATAGCATACATGAGAGATCCTACTGCACTAGAATATAGAACATGTGACATGTACTCAATCTCATCATCTAATTGTGGAGACAAAGCCGATGAAAGCCTGAAATGGGTTGCTAAAGGAGTACTAACAGGCTTAGCACTCTGCATACTGAACCTGCAAAGAACTTTCTCAACACACCCCTTCTGACTTAGGTACAATTTACTTATTTTTCTATCTCTAAGAATCTCCATACCAAGTATCTTCTTTGCCGGTCCCAAATCTTTCATCTCAAATTCTTCACTTAGTTGGTCTTTGACCTTTCTTATCTCCCATTTATCCTTCCCTGCTATCAACATGTCATCAACATAAAAGAGTAGATACACAAAAGAACCATCACTGTTTTTTTTAAAGTAAACATAACTATCAAATATACTTCTTTTGAAATCATGAGAAGTCATAAAGGAATCAAACCTCTTGTACCACTGTCTTGGTGACTGTTTCAATCCGTAAAGGGACTTTTTCAGCTAGCAAAACATAGTCCTCTTTTTCTGAAACTATAAAGCCCTCTGGTTGTTGCATGTAAATATCCTCTTCAAGTTCTCCATGCAAAAATGAAGTTTTTACATCTAACTGCTTAAGCTCCAAATCATGCATAGCCACAATACCGAGCAAAGCTTGAATCGAACTATGCTTCACAACTGGGGAGAACACATCTGTGAAGTCCACACCTGGAATTTGACTGTAACCCTTTGCAACAAGCCTTGCTTTATATCTGGGTTCTTCAACTCCTGAAGTCCTTTCTTTCTTTTTAAACACCCATTTACAGCGAACAGTCTTTTTGCCTTTAGGAAGTTTCACAAGATCCTATATTCTATTTTTGTGGAGTGACTCCATCTCTTTTTGCATCGCAAACATCCACTTTTCTGAGTCTTTACAACTAATCACATCAGAATAATTAGATAGCTCTTGGTTTGTATCTATATCTTCAGCCACATTTAAAGCATAAGCAATTAGATCAGCCTCGGCATACTTCTTTGGATGTTTAATCTCTCTTCTAGTTCTGTTTTTGGCGATAAAGTATTGTGGTGAATAAGCAACTCTATTCTGAATTTCAGTACTAGCTTGATGAGTCGACTTTGTTGTAGATTTTGGATTAATCTGATGCTCCACCTACTTTTGTTGTTATTTATTGGAAGAGTCTTTAAAAGATAAGGTAGGTAGCATAACAATTTCATAAAAAAACAACATCTAATCACAACTTCTCTATTTTCAAGACACCATAACTTATACCCTTTTACACCAGCTTTATAACCAAGAAAAACACATTTAATGAATCTCGGTTCTAATTTTCCATTATCAACATGAGCATACACAGGACACCCAAAGATTTTTAAATCAGAATAATCAGCAAGATTACCAGACCATACCTCTTGTGGAGTCTTTTCCTCAATGGCAATGGATAGAGATCGGTTGATAAAAAAACACGCAGTAAAGGCTATCTCAGCCTAAAACAACTTCGGTAAGTTAGCATTCGACAACATACATCGAACCTTCTCCATGATCGTTCTGTTCATTCGTTCTGCAACGCTATTTTGCTGTGGAGTATGACGAACTGTCAAATGTCTCACGATCCTTTCTAACTTGCATAGTTCATTAAACTCATCAGAACAGAACTTTAAGCCATTGTCTATGTGGAGGTGTTTTATTTGTTTTCTTGTCTATTTTTCAATCATAGTTTTCCAAGACTTAAATGCTGAAAAGACATTGCTTTTCTGCTTCAGGAAGGACACCTAAACTTTTCTGGAAAAATCATCAATAAAAGTTAGCATATAATTAGCTCCACCTCTTGAAAGCACTTTGGATGCCCCCCACAAATCAGAATGAATATACTCCAATGTTCCCTTCGTGTTATGAATTCCTTTGGTGAATCGAACTCTCTTTTGTTTCCCAAAAACGCAGTGCTCATAGAACTTTAGTTTGCAAATTCTTTGCCCATCAAGAAGTCCTTTTTTGCTCAATTCTGCCATGCCATTCTTACTCATATGCCCTAGGCACATATGCCAAAGTCTAGTAACATCATCATCTGACAAGGAAGAGAAAATGACAGCTACATCACCAGTAACAGTAGAACCCTACAAAACATATAACTTGACAGTCTTTCTCTGCCCTTTCATCACAACGAGGGAACCTTTGGAAATCTTCAAAAACCTACTTTCAGCTATGTATTTGTACCATTTTGAATCAAAAGTACTCAACGAAATCAAATTTCTCTTCAATTTTGGAACATGCCGCACGTCACTAAGTGTTTAGATAACTCCATCAAACATCTTAACTTTAATTGTTCCAACACCTGCGATTTTATACGAAGCATTATTTCCCATCAAAATAACACCTTTAGACACTGTTTCATAAGTTGTAAACCAATCCCAATTGGGACTCATGTAGAAGGTGCAGCTCAAATCAAGGATCCACTCCTCGCTCACTTTAGAATTATTGACAGAAGCGACTAGAAGTTCACCATCGCTGTAGTCTTCTACAACATCAGCTTCACCAGATTTTTCTGGTTGTTTTCCTTTTTGATTCACAACCTCCCTTTTGATCTTGTTCTATAGCTTATAGCACTCAGATTTAACGTGCCTTTTCTTCTTGAAAAAGTTACAAATTTTACCTCTGTTTGAAGACTTCGATCTACCCTTAGATTTACCGCGATGATTCCGTTCTTGTGTCCTTTCACGATCATCATCAGCATTCCGGTCTTGTCTCCTACGAACAATGAGACCCTCTCCCTGAGAGTCAGGTTTAACCATAAGATGCTTCACTTTATCATACGAGGTCAAAGAATCATAAACCTCATCAACTGTGAGAGACTCGCAGCAATATAAAATCGTGTCTCTAAAGGTTGAATAAGACGGGGGCAACGAACAAAGTAGAATCAACCCTAAATCTTCCTTATTATACTGAACCTCTATAACCTCCAAGTTTGATATAATTTCTTTAAACACTATTAAGTGTTCGTGCACAGACGCACCTTCCTCCAAACAATGAGCATAAAGACGTTGCTTCATATGCAGCTTGCTGGTTAGAGTTTTCGACATACATATTTGTTCCAGCCTCTTCCATAATGCAGCGACGATCTTCCCCTTCATCACATCCTATAAAATTTCGTTAGATAAATGCAGATGTAATTGTGTTAATGCCTTTCGATCTTTACACCTCTTCTCTTCCTCCGTCAATGTTGAAGACATCTTATCTATCCCTAGCAGGGCATCCTCTAAGTCCATCTACGCAAGAACTGCCTACATCTTTATCTACCACAACACGAATCTGGTGTTGCGATCCAACAGCGAAATTTTATACTTTAAAGATGTTATTACCGTGATTGAGATGAACAACCCAGAAGCTTTGATACCAATTTGTGAAAAAATAAATGTCGATAATGAAAATGTATCTCAACGAAAAGAGAAAGAAAAAAAATAAAGAACACACATATTTTACGTGGAAACCCTTTCGGGAAAAAACCACGGGTAGAGGAGAAGATAATTCACTATGTCAAATTCGAATGATTACAAGAGGAGTAGGCTATGTCTATTTATAGGCTTGTAAAACCATATTCTAATAGAAGGAGTGTAATAAGATTAAAACACCTTATTCTAATCAATATCAAATAGATGGAGTTTAATAAGATTTAAAAAACCTTATTCTAAAATAAAATAAATGAAATATAGTTCTATATGGATTTTACTTTTATTTTATTTTACCACTGTATTTTATTTAAATAAGGATTTGGGTCACTCAATTCTAACAAATATTGACTAAAACATTAAAATTTTAAACATGACAATTAGCATGGTAATTAGCATGGCAATGCATGTGTAATGTATGCTTCTTCTTTTTTTGAAATTTTACCAACTTTTTATATTTTTTATTATTTGAATATTTTTATAATTTTAAATTTTTTGTTGAGGTGGCACATAAAAAAATTAGTGTAATATCAATATGAAGTACACATTAATTGTCACAAAAAAAAGGCCTAGCAGAACTTGTTTAATTTTCAAGATCCCACTATAAATTCTATCCATATAGATTCTAATTGCCAACTCATGCATACTAGATCTAGTTGCATTTTATTGGAATTGAAAGAATAACCAAAAAAAAAAAGAAAAAAGAATTTACATTTTTTTTTGTTTTCGAAATAACTCTCATCAACTAGTACTATCTTAATGTGAACTTTTAGAATGAATGCATCAAATTGCTTAAATCTAAAATCATCCCCTTTATATGATCGCCTATACGAATTTAGTAGATAATAAAATATGTAAATGTTGAGGGCTAAATTTATCATCATGTCTTTTTTTATACAATACCTAAAACTACCCATAACCTCTCTTCAACCCTTAAATAAAAAGATAAACGTGTTCCAACGGGTTTAAACCCATGTTCTCTTGCACTGGAAATAATGTCTATGCCAACTGATATAATACTCAATCGATGAATTTCTTTGACTTTGTTGAAAATATTAATATTGATTAAGTAAGTGAAATAAAAAAATTGTATGCGAATTTAGTTTAATTTTTATTTTAATTTACTATTAAGGGAAAATATATGGTATATTGTCACTAAATTTTTTAGACTATAAAAACACCTCTTCATCAAAGTCACCATTTAAGAAAGCTATCTTTACATCTTTAATGTATTTCTAAATTGTTAATAGTTGTAATGGATATTAATGTTTGTATGGGTGTTATCCTTAATATAGGTGAGTATATATCAAACTAATCCACACATTCTAGGTGTTTTTATCCTTTAACAACAAGGCTACCTTTGTATTTATTATTAGATCTACTAACTTTTATCTTCCTTTTGAGGTTCCATTCATAACTTAATGGTTTGCTTCCAAGGCTTATGTCATTCTTGGCACCATTAAGGATAGCTTATCCCATGAACAAAGTCTCTCATACTTCTTTGAATGGGATAGTCATGGTAACACCAAGGCATGTCGATACCAAACCATGAATTCTTCTTTATTTATTATGTTTATGCCTTCATCAATGTCAAAACTACACCAAAGGGATCATGTTGCATAGAGTTGACATTTTTCTCGAATATCCTTTTCTTGCCCTTAAAGACTAGGTTATGATTTATCAAATCAGGCACAAAACATAATGTTATCATCGATTTATGCAAAAGAAATATATATGCACTATTGCATATACAAAGAATATATAGTTCATAATAGTACGTCTTATATTGACTTTTTGAGATAAAGTAGTACTCCTTTAAACACCCTCCCCCTATTTTAGGTATTTGAAAGACCGTTCCTTTCTTTCCACTATTCATGTGAAGCTTTATCCAATTTCTTGCACGATACTTTAAATTGGTTCCCCTACCAAGTTTTGAGGTGCTCCCAAACTTATTAATAAGATTTTATTCAAGTTCAATTTTCTCATTCAGCAATGCACTTTTTGTTGTCGTCTTTTAAACTCATTAAACTTTTTAGGTTCCTTAATATGCACCGACGAAGGTGATAGTGAAAATTTTCCTTCTAAAGAAGTTTGAATCACAACATTTTTTTAGGGGAGTAAATTACATATTATTTAAAACTCAATTAATATATAATCTATATATTAATCATAACCAATATTTTTTAAATCGAGTCGGTGGTCGAATCGATCTATTCACTAATTCGACGATCCGAACGGCCTGATTAAAAAATTATTTAAAATTAAAAAAAATTGATCAATCGGTTTCTTAGTCGGTTCATACTAGTTCCTGATCTAACCAGTTCAAAACCATTCTCCGGATTGATACCCTGACCAATTTCCAATCCAACCAATCGACCCATTCCGGTTCAAACAACACACTCATAACCAAAACCAATAATCAATATAGTAACTCATTAAAATATTGATTTTGATTAGCAAGTAACTCAACAACAACAAAAAAAAAAAACACATAAACAAAATATAAGTTAGAAATATAATTTGTGCCTTAATATTATTAGGAAAATCATATATATCTTTTTATATTTGTAAAACCTTTTTGAAGAATTCACTTGCATTAAATGAACTTTGTTAAAATAAAACATGCATATAAATAATAAATTTAAAAATTACGGACTTATAAATAACACATACTTGTCAAGAATAGATTTGAAGAATCAAGAACTTAATGTTGTTGTCCAAGAATGAACCCTTTATCCTTAAAGTGAAATTTTCTATTACCTTGTGCATATAATTTAGATACAATTTCTTCCTAGGACTTGAATAACAACACCTTCAAAAATTATATATGTTTTAAAGGTCTATGAACTTATGAAATTTGATTCAATTTTTTTTTCAATACTAACAATTCCTAAATTTATTTTATAAAAGAAATTAAAAAAAATTGGTGGGTGATTTGATGAGGATGAAGAACTCACTATATATAGTGAGTATTTTAATATTTTGCAATTAAAAAAATGTTTTATTAATCTCTAACATCAATTTAGTTAAGAATTTTGTAAAATAATCATATTTTATTAATTTTAGTTTGATTGTACCATTTTTTTTATAACAAATACCCTTTATAATGATATTTTATTACAATAACCAAATTTGTAAAAGTATTAATTTTTTATATTATATTTTTATCTCATATTACTTTTTTTTATCTATATATCTTGTATGCATTGAATCATTGTAAGTTCTTTTGCAATTAAATTTTTTGATTTTGTTTCACTGTTATTGAGATTAGTATTGAAAAAATATGACACTTTTACTATGATTTGAAGATATGTAACACTTTAATATTATAACACCTCGAATTTTAAACTGTTGTTAGTTTCTGTCTATAATTATGAATCTGCTTCAATAGTTAAGTGGTCTATTGTGTGGTTGAGGTCAGGGGTTTAAGTCCCACTTATAAAAATTTTGTTACCCTTTTGGTTCAACTCTTATCCTTGAATGTTTGACTTAAGTTTATTTCTGCATTAATTTGGGTCAAGAATGAGCTTGCTGGTTTGATAGTTAAGTTTAATATATTTTCTGGTCTTGTGTTCGAGTCTTTGTGATTGCAGTATGGAAGTTTTTTTTTATGCTATCTGGTAAAACATTTTAGTTTTTTTTTTTTCTAGTTTAGTAAAATAGTTTTTTTTTAAGTTTCTTCCCTTCTCTCCTTTTCTTTTTTCTTTTTTACCTTTCTTTTGTTTTTTTTTCCTTCTTTCGTTTGATTGCTTCTGTAACATTGCTATCGGTTTAAATCAAGGGTATGATGTTATTCATTGCTTCAATTGAAAGGTTTCTACATAAGTTTCGTGGTTGTTTTCTTTGGTTTTGTTTGATTTCGTTTTTACTTTGTGAGATATGCCACTATTAAAGGTTCCAAACTCTTTGTTAATTATTTGAATTGCTTCCGTTTAGGTGAAGATCTTGAGAGGAGTGTTCCTCCAGTGAGTTAGTTTCGATTAGTGGTTGTACGATCGTTGGTAAGTGAATAAAACTTTGTTTCTGGGTTTTGTATTAGAGTTTTCAACGTAGTTCAATTCGACTACTAAGTTAGCATTTTAGTTAGATTAATTTGTTAATATGGATATTGGATTATGGTTTTTAGGTTCTGGATTTCTCTATGTTGTTCTGTCACCGTAACTACATTAGGTGTGAAACGAAAACCCATTTTTTTGCGAGTTGCGAATGTCAGAAAAGATGGCTGTCGACGCCACACGGTTGTGTGGGTCACACGACCATGTGTCAAGCCGTGTGACAGACCGTGTAACTCACTATTTGTGTATTAGGGTCACACGGGTTAGGGACACGGGCGTGTGAGAGATATTTTGTGATTTCAGTCACACGGTCGTGTGCTTGACTGTGTGCTAGACCGTCTAACTTACTGTTTTGAGCCACATGGTCGTGTGTGGCAACAATGTGGGCCACACAGGTGTGTGCTAGTTTGTGTAGACCACATGAGTGTGTGGGTCATAATTTTAGATTTCTCGTTAGGGCCATAAATGTCCTTCCAGTTGAATGTAGGCCTACCGCAGGGTCTGTATGATCCAATTTGGGCTATAAGACTCATTGACTGATAATTTGTTTCTGTATAAACTATTATTATATATATAAATAATTGTAAACTAGCAAGTAATTGTGTTCTATATTAACTGAGTATAATCTGAATCTATAACACTGTATGTCAATATCTGTATATATAAATCTGAATCTGCATTGGGTCCGAGATTGAATAAGAAGGAAGTTGTGGGCAGTTTAATAATCTACTAAGACTAGTGGTTAAGCCACGTATATGTATCTAATTCTGGAGACTTTCGCATTCTGTTCTGGTAGCTAGTCTGCTATATTTTGAATGTGGCATATGGTTATTATGTGGTGTGTAGAGATAGATGGGTACCCGATATCCTTTTTGATGTGTAGGGTTGGACGGAGATGGTGTGTAGCAGATGAGGGTAGGAAATTTGTATTATGTATCTATAACTAATATATTATGTTCTGCTTCTATATCTGATTCTGAGAACTATTCAAACAATGAGGGACTGAAGTTCTGTTTTATTGTTTACAAGTTACACATTGAGCCTATCAACTCATTTTGCATGTTTGACAGAATTTCAGGTAACCAATAGACTTGGGCAGGTCGGCGTGGCGAAAACTCAGTCATCATTATCTACTTATTATTTTACTATTTTAATTGAAATTATATTATAGTTTGTTTTATCTGGGATTTCAATTTTCAAGTTTGGATTTATACGTTGGTTCAAGTACTTAAACAGTTTTTGACGGTTAAACTTTAAACAGTTAAAAGATGGACTTTTCTGAAACAATTCGATGTAGCTTTCTAGACTTGGTCCTAATGTCTAGATCTGGGTTGAGGTGTTAATTTAGTGGTATCAGAGTCAGGTTTCAAAACTTGGATTGTGTTTCTAAACTCCTATTTTTGTTACAATGTGTTTTGAAGAAAAAAATTATTCGAGAAATTCTGAAAACTAATCTTATAAAGGATTGAGTCTTCAGCGCCGAACCTATAAGTTCTTATGCTTTAGCTATATTATTTAGCTAGAAAACTATTGTAATGACTAAACATATGGTTTTATTTAAAGATTGTGATATAAAGTGTGAAATAAGATATCTGATGAGAACTCTAAACTGATTTGTGAACTTCTAGCATTGTAGATAAGTGGATATAATGAGTTCATGCTATAGTCGTGGACGTGGTTCGCATAGACGTCGTGGACACCAAGGAAGAGCTCGAATAGAGTAATCCTCTATGGGCAATATGCTCCATCTGGAGACCAACAATACCGTTGGTACTTCTACTGTTGAGATAGGGTCTCAGACTTCGACAATCGGGGATGACGTACTGTCCCAAGCTATGCTACGAGAGTTAGAAAGGGTCGTTGGGGCCCATTCTAGATATGGAGGTCGTAGGTCAGTTACTGAACAATTCTGATCAAATGCTGCTGAGGTTTTTAAGGATGTCACTAGAGTCGCCCCAACAGTGGCTGAGTATTGGCTAGAGGCCATCAAGTGCATCATGAATGATATTGACTACACTCCCGCACAGAAACTGAAGGTGTAGTGTTTCTGCTCTGAGATGAGGCCTACTGGTAGTGGTTGAATATTTAGCAGGGTGCCTAGCCCGAACAGATTACATGGGATTTTTTAAGGAATGCTTTCCAGAATAAGTATGTGGAGAAAGTTTTGTGGAGGCTCGTAGATGTGAGTTTATGAGCTTAGTTCAAGGTGATAGGTCTATGGCTGAGTACGAGGCTGAGTTTCTAAGATTGAGCAGGTATGCTTGAGCATTGATTTCTATTGATTATGATAAGAGTGTTCGATTCGAGGAAGGATTAAGCTATGATCTGAGAGACCTAATAGCTCCATAGAGGGAGCGAGTTTTTGTCATCTTGGTGGACAAGGTGAAGATTACTGAAGAGGTTAAGTGCACTAAGCGCGAGAGGAAAGACCGAGAGAAAGGTCAGAGTAGGTTTAGGAGGGACTCGGGTCCCTCTAGTTCAATTCAGCGCCTGAAGAAATGAGCTAGATTGGTTGGGCCTCCGAGGACTGAGGCACCAACTGTAGTGACTGAGATTCAATCTTGCAATGATTGTGGGAGATGTCATCTAGGCGAGTGTTGGAGGAAGTTGGGGGCTTGTCTTTTGTGCAGATCAATGGAGCATCGTGTTTGAGACTGTACCCTGAGATATGTGTAACACCCTTTACCCGAGTTCTATGCCAGAACCGAGCCCGAGGCGTTACCGTAATAAAACCACTTGATCACCACTTAGGCTCATCGTGACAACTCTCTTAGGTCACCTCAACAACCTCAATCTCGACTTACGAGGTCTTATTCATACACACGAGGGCTCCCGAGACTATATCGGAACTTTTTCCAATCTAAAAAAAATTTCTCTTTTGTACAGGGCTAACACGCCCGTGCAAGAAGAGACTCGCCCGTGCATAGACCCACACGCCCATGCTCCTCAAACGTGGTGAATACTGACTACATACACACGGCCTCAAGGCTTAGTCACACGCCCGTGTGGCTAGCCCGTGGCCAACACTGATTAAACTCACAAGGCCTATGTACACGCCCGTATGGCTTGTCCATGGTCTACTCTGGCTTAAAATGTTAACATGCAGGGGACGCATGGCCAAGTCACACGCCCGTGGGCTGACTGTGTGTCATACATGGTCTAGACACACGCCCGTGTGTCTATCCACATGGACAAAAACAAAGCTATGTGCTAAGTTCCTTTCACCCCTCTAGCATACAAAATATGCATTCATTTAACACATCCATAATCAACTCAAATTGAAGTGCAATCTCACATGGATAACTACATCTTTTCATATAATATAACAGCCAACAACTATGGCGTTATACAAAATAGATTATCCAACAATGGCTAACACATCCTAGCCATTTACAACAAAATTTACTAACTTGTCTAGCCTCTATACATGCCATAAACAAAAAAATGAGTCTCATGTACCAGAGTGTGCTGATAATATGGACGATCTTCCAATTGATCGTCGTATCTCGATTCAACACTTTTACTCTATAAGATAAGGGAAAAGAAATGGAGTAAGCTTTGAGCTTAGTAAGTTTACACATAAACAATTAAGCATCATAGTTTAAGCTAAACAACAATTAGCATCATACTAACATATCATGTACAACAATGCTTACTCTTTCTATCTCTTACCACATTTCCAACACATCATGAGCCACATACTCATAACCATTGAAATGCACCCCTGCATTCAATATCACATTTACACAATATACAACACAACATCATTTCTCGATAATTCATCCACATAGCTAATTAACTCAATAATATAACCACACAGCTAATTTCTCGGTGGTTTCGCACTTAGCCGACCACAATCAATTAATAAGGTAGTATCGCACTTAGCCTACCACAAAGGTAATCATAGTGGTTTCGCACATAGCCCACTAGACGATATACCTAACGATAGCATCGCACCTAGCCAGCTCATCGTCAATATGCATTAGAATGGAATCGCACTTAGCCCACCATTTAGCATTCTCACTACACATTCACATATCTACTTACTTTACCATACATCCATTCACAAATTCTACCACATTCATCCCGCATAGGTTCTCAATCATTCTCAATCATGCTACACACTAGCTATCATTAACAAATTGTAAGTATGATTTCATTGTTTATGCATAGACTTACCTCGATACTCAAAAGTATAGATATATGCAATTTAGTCCATCATCTTGCTCTTGCCTCGGTTTAGATTCGGACTTCATCTTTCTTAATTTATAATGAATAAATCAGCTTATTCAATACACACATTTACTAAATTGACACTTATCTTATACTTTGGCAAAATTACCCTTTTGCCCCTAATCTTCCTCATAATTACACTTTTGACCCAAGGCTCGTAAAGTGATTTTTATTCAACTTTCTAGCCTTAGATGCTTAGCCGAGTCACTTACTCAACTAAAGCATTCATCAATTCTCACTAAATCACACATGTATGACTAAACTCAAGACTTTTACAAACTAGTCCCTACATGCATTTTCATGGAGAATCACTTAGCAAAAGATGTTTCTACTACATCAAGCTTTCATATTCTTCCATAAAACACCACAATACATGCATGTCATACATGGGTCTATTTTTGAATATCCATCTTAACTCAACAAATAGCAAAAAATAGCTTACTCATACAACTAGGACTTCAAAAATACGAAAAATATCAAAAACGGGGCTTGGATGCACTTACTAGCAAGCTTGAAAAATTTGAAGAACCCTAACAATGGCTTTTGAAAATTTCGGCAGCCTTGGAGAAGAAGATGAATGAATTTTGTCATCTTTTCTCCCATTTTAATCATTTAATTGCCAATTGACCAAAATGCCCTTTTGATAAACTTCCTATTTTAAATCATCCTTGGCCAATTTTGTCCAAAAATTAAAAATTGGGAAAATTGCTATTTAAAGACCTCTAATTAATATTCTAAAGCTATTTCACACAAATAGCTTCTAGAATCTCACATTTTACAACTTTTGCAATTTAGTCCTTTTGGACAATTCAACCGCAATTTCACAAAATTGCTTCATGAAACTTTCTCACTAACATGAAAAAATAGCATAAACCTCAAAAACTCATACATAGACCTTGGATTTGTGGTCTCGCACCATTATTCTGACTAGGCCCTAAACCGGTACGTTACAACTCTCCCCCTTTAGAGATTTTTGCCCTCGAAAATCTTACTAGTAAAGAGGTTTGGATGTTGCTCTTTCATAGTCTCTTCCATTTCCCACGTAGCTTCTTCCACACCGTGTTTCTACCATAACACTTTCACTAGTACTATGCTCTTATTTCTCAACTGTTTCACCTCTCGAGCCAAGATCTTAATCGACTCTTTTTCATAAGACATATCTGGTCTTATTTCAATTTCTGTTGAAGGAATCACATGTGAAGGATCAGAGCAATACCGTCGCAACATCGATACATGGAACACATTATGAATCTTTTCCAACTCTACCGGTAAAGCTAATCGGTAAGCTACTGGCCCAACTCTGTCTGTAATCTCATACGGCCCTATAAATCTTGGACTCAACTTTCCTTTTCGTCCAAATCTCGTGCTTTCCTAACACATGATTCTCATACAAAAAAATGATTCTCAATCAATAAAGGACAATTTTTACACAATTTGTCCACTAACACATGTTTTCCTAACGGGTTTGACACCTTAACCAAAATATCCGTAGACTCAACGGTCATACTCAAACTAGATGCTAATCTCATGCAAACATAAGAATGAGTAGGCCCTGGATCTATTAAAGCAATAACAAAGGTGTCATAGAGAGAAAAAGTACCCGTTATCACATCTGGGGAGGATGCCTCTTTGCGAGCGCGAATAGCATATGTCCTCGCAGGTGCCCGACCCTCTGGTCTCTCAGTAGAATATTTGGATGCACCTCTACCACTATGCCCACCTTTCGGGTTCCTAGGTGGTCTACCTTTTGCTGACACATCATTGGATCTTATCTCTTGCTTCTTTTCCTTACCATCCCTATCGGGGCAGTTTCGGATAAAGTGATCAGGGGAGCCATATTTATAACAGTTCTAACTGTTACCCCAACACTTTCCGGTGTGATATCTACCACAACTTGGACACTCCGGTTTGCTCTTTGTATTGCCCACACTTTCCATCGAGGTGGCTTAGACTCTCGAACCCGAACGAAATTTTCCCAAGTCTCGATGCAAATATCCCACTGAGGCTTTTGTCCAAGGATTCACTTTCTTTGATCTTTTCGATTGGGCTTGATACGACTTGCCCATTGGCCTCTTTCTAGCATCTCAGGCTTCACTCACAGCCCTTCTCTTTTCTTTACTCAATTCTTCAGCCTTACTTGCCCTTTCAACTAACACCACAAACTCTTTCAACTCCAAAATACCCACTAGGATTTTGATGTCCTCATTCAGTCCGTCTTCGCACCTCTTACACAAGATGGTCTCTGTCGATACACATTCTTGATCGTATTTGTTTAGCCTAACAAACTCACACTCATACTATGCTACTGACATTCTATAATAGTCTGATTTTGCTTAGCCTAACAATATAATTTACTTATATACATTGAGCTACTAATTATATTATGACTTGATTGAGATCATATACGATTGAAATGGATTGAATATGGTAGTCATTGAATAATCATTGTATGAATGAAGAAATAGTCGTATAAATATGTAAAGACAACGCTTAATGGTGGGCTAAGTGCGATACCACCTTATTGTTTAATTACGATAGGCTTTGTGCGATACCATTGTTTATTTATCTTTGGTGGGCTGAGTACGATACCACCTTATCGCTCAATTACGATGGGCTTTGTGCGATACCATCGTTTACTTATCATTTGGTGGGCTATGTGCGATACCATCGTAACCAATTTGTTTGGTGGGCTAAGTGCGTTACCACCCTAATAAAAACTAATGGTGGACTAGGTGCGGAACCATCAAGAAATTTTGACTCTAAGTAATTGATTAAGAGATTGTGATGTGTTGTATATTGTAACATTATGATGTTAAGTGCAGGGAAACTTGATAATGAATGTATGCATTATACTAGTGATATGGTTAGAATGTGTGAATGGAGGAAATGAGTAAGCATGATCATGAATATAAATTGTCTCTTGCTTAGTTTATAAAGCCAAGAAAATTGTTGAATACATGTTAAAGTGTTTTATTGTTTCCATGTAAACTTACTAAGCTTAAAGCTTACTCCCCTTTTCTTTCCCTTGTTTTATAGAGCTTAAAGGCTGAGCCGGGATATTCCGATAATCAGGAGACCGCCCACACTATCTGCTCACTTCCGTATAAATAGACTTAGTGATTTTGTGTATGACATCTATAGGGGCTAGACTAGATAGATTATTTTGTTATTTTGGCCAAAGGTGTATTGGCCCTTGCTAAGACATTTATTTTGTAAATTGCCAAGAATGATGGCATACTTTATCATTTATGAAATTTCAAAGTTATCAATGAGAGTACATGTTGAATTATGAGATGTTTATTAGTATGTTGAATGGATTCATGTAGTGTAAGATATAGGGGTGCTAGAAGTTGGACAAATATCCTTGTTCTGTCCACATGGGTAGGCAAACGGGCATGTGTCTAGACCCTGTATGACACACGGTCAGCCCACGGGCATACGACTTGGCCATGTGTCCCCTGCATGTTAGCATTTTAAATTAGGATACACCACGGGTTATCCACACGGGCATGTCAAGGCCGTGTGAATATAGTTAGTAACCCCCCACGGTTTGAAGACACGGGCATGTTGTGAGGGTACACGGGCGTGTCCCATTTCACATGGGCGTGTGCCCTAACTGTGGTGTTAAAACAGAATGTAGGAGTTTTAAGCACGGGCTGAGGACATGGGCGTGGGTGCAAACCCACTGGCGTGTTATATGATACACGGGCGTGTGATCCCTGTATAGAAAAGAGAAAATTTTTGTGAATCGAAAAAGTTTCAATATGGTTTCGAGAGCCTTCTCGGGTATAAAGAAAGCCTTGTAAGTCAAGAATAAGGCTGCCAGAGTAATGTAGGAGTGTAGTCACGTCGAGCCTAAGTGGTGTTGGTTTGGTAATACCTACAGCTCGGTTCCGGTGTGGAACTCGGGTAAGGGGTGTTACATTTAGTGGTATCAGAGCTATGGTTTAGTCGATTTTAGAACTACTTAGCGTGTGTAGGAGTCTAGCTATACATGCCATAAGCGTATAATGATAGTGTGATGGCTTCTAATGATTTTAAACTTATTTTATGTAGTATTGTGATCCCGATTAGTCGGCTGCTGATGACGCAGCTAGTAATGCGCTGGCTCTCGCGCAGGACCGCGCCTGTGCAGAGTGAACCCGAGACAAGAGGGCAAGGAGAAGAGGCTCGGAAGGTCTTTCTCCAAATGATGAGTAACTGGTACACTGAGTATGTACGAGCAAACCCCAATGCCCTACCTTCTCCACCTTCTCCTATACCTCAGCCAGTTTCTGTAGCTCCCCAAGGTATACAAATAATGAGGGCAACTAAGCCCCTAATAGATAAAATTTGTAAGCAAGGGGCTGAAGATTTCCGAACTAAAATAGATGATGACCCTGAGCAAGCGGAGTTCTGGTTAGAGAACTCAATGAGGGTTTTTGATGAACTCTCCTGTACACCTGAGGAGAGCTTAAAATGTGCTATGTCTTTGTTAAGAGACTCGGTATATCATTAGTGGAAAACGTTGATCTCAGTGGTACCTAAGGAAAGGGTAACGTGGGACTTCTTTTTGGAAGAGTTCCGAATATATAAGTCACAGCTTTGTAGACCAAAAACAAAAAAAATTCCTTAAGTTGAAGCAAGGAAAAATGACTGCAGTGGAATATGAGCGCGAATTTGTTAGGCTGGACAAGTATGCGCAAGAATGTGTATCCACGGAAGCTACATTATGCAAGAGATTTAAAGATGGGTTGAATGAGGACGTCAAACTTTTTGTTGGGATTCTAGAGCTAAAAGAATTTGTGGTATTGGTGGATAAGGCTAGTAAGGCCGAAGAATTGAGTAAGGATAGGAGGAAAGCCCTGAGTGAGGCTCAGGAAACGAGGAAGAGGCCGATGAGAAAATCACATCAAGCTCAATTGAAGAGATCCAGAGAAGTGAACCCTCGGATGACTACATCAGTCGGGTATTCGCAAAAAGAGCGAGGCAACACGTATTTGGGTTCGAGAGTTCAGGCCACCTCAATGGCAAGTGTGGGCAACCCAAAATCCAAACCAGAGTCCCCAAGTTGTGGCAGACATCACACTGGAGAGTGTTGGGGAAACAATCGAAATTGCTATAAGTGTGGATCCCCCGATCATTTCATCCGAAACTACCATGAAAGAGATGATAAAGAGAAAAAGCAAGAAGTGAGCCCAAGCAATGTATCCTCTAGAGGTAAGTCACAAAGGAACCCAGGAGGTGGGACTAGTGGTAGAGGTGCATCGCCAGACACTACTGTGAGGTCGGAGGGTCGGGCGCCAGCAAGGACCTATGCTGTTCGTGCTCGAGAAGAGGCATCATCGCCAAACATAATAACGGGTACTTTTTCTCTTCATGACACCTTTGTTATTACTTTGATTGACCCAGGGTTGACCCATTCATATATTTGTATGAGATTGGCATCTAGTCTGAATTTGACTATTGAGTCTACTAAATTTGTGGTAAAAGTGTCAAACCCATTAGGTAAGCAGGTGTTAGTTGACAAGGTGTGTAGGAACTGTCCCTTGACAATTAGGGGTTATTATTTTCCAGCAAACCTTATGTTGTTGCCGTTTGATGAGTTTGATTTGATTCTTGGTATGGATTGGTTGACTGCCCATAGTGTTCTAGTGAATTGTGGTAGTAAATTGATTGAATTCAAATGTGAAAATGAGGATGTTGTTCGAGTTGAATTAGGTGGTTCAGATAATTTACCGATGATGATCTCTTCTTTGATGGCTGAGAAATGGTTGAGAAAAAGATGTGAGTCATATCTTGCTTTTGTACTGAACACTCAAGAGTCTGAAGCGAAGATTGAAACAGTGCCGGTTGTATGTGAGTATCCGGATGTATTCCCAAAAGAGTTACCTGGATTACCTCCAATTAGAGAGGTTAAGTTTGGAATTGAGTTAGTTCCAGGAACGGCTCCTAATTCTATCGCTCCGTATAGGATGGTGCCGTTGGAGTTAAAAAAACTGAAGGCTCAGTTACAAGAGTTGACGGATAAGGGTTTTGTGAGACCGAGCTGTTCACCGTGGGGTGCTCCAGTGCTATTTGTGAAAAAGAAAGATGGATAGATGAGATTGTGTATAGACTACAGGCAGCTCAACAAGGTGACAGTGAAAAATAAGTATCCTTTACCAAGGATAGATGATTTATTTGATCAACTAAAGGGAGCTACGGTGTTCTCCAAGATTGACTTGAGGTCCGAATACTACCAGTTGAGGGTTAAGGAGCAAGATATACCAAAAACAACATTCAGGACTAGATATGGCCATTATGAGTTTCTGGTCATGTCGTTCGGTTTAACGAATGCTCTTGCATTTTTTATGGACTTAATGAATCGTGTCTTTCGACCGTATTTAGACAAGTTTGTGGTTGTCTTTATTGACATATTGTTTTACTCTCGAGATGAGAGTGATCATGCGGAGCATCTGAAGATTGTCTTGCAGACTTTGAGAGACAAGCAGTTATATGCTAAATTTAGTAAAAGCAAGTTTTGGCTCCGAGAGGTTGGATTTCTAGGACACATTGTGTCAGGCAAGGGTATTAGTGTTGATCCAGGGAAGATCTCGGCTATTGTGGAATGGAAACCGCCGAGGAACGTTTCAGAGGTCAGAAGCTTTTTGGGTTTAGCGGGGTACTATAGGCGGTGTGTGGAGGGATTGTCTATGATTGCTACTCCAATGACGAAACTATTGCACAAGGATGTTAAGTTTGAATGGATTGAAAAGTGCCAACAGAGTTTTGAGAGATTGAAAACGTTGTTAACGGAGGCACCGGTTTTGGTACAACCTGAGTCGGGCAAAGAGTTTGTAGTTTACAGTGATGTGTCGTTAAATGGTCTCGGGTGCGTGTTGATGCAAGAGGGTAAGGTAGTCGCTTACGCCTCGAGGCAACTAAAACCACATGAGAAGAATTATCCGACTCATGATTTGGAGTTGGCCGTGATTGTTTTCGCGTTGAAGATTTGGCGACATTACTTATATGGTGAGAAATGTCGAATTTTCACAGACCACAGGAGTTTGAAGTATTTGATGTTCAAAAAGAATTAAATTTACGGCAACGGCAGTGGTTTGAGTTATTGAAGGACTACGAGCTAGTGATCGATTACCATCAGGGGAAAACGAATGTAGTTACGGATGGTTTAAATAGAAAATCCTTGTATGCTTTGAGAGCTATGAGCACGAGATTGTCATTGTCTAATGATGGTGTTATGCTGGCCGAGTTGAGAGCTAAACCACTATTTGTTCAACGAATATATGAGGCTCAAAGGAACGATAGTGAAATACTAGCTAAAAGAGCTAAGTGTGAATTAGAAACTAATTCTGAATTCCGAGTGAGTTCGGATGGTTGCTTGATGTTCCATGATAGAATTTGTGTACCCAGAGATGACGAGCTGATCCGAAAAATTTTTCAAGAAGCACATAGTAGCTATTTGTCAGTACACCCGGGCAGTACGAAAATGTATAATGATCTGAAGAAATTTTATTGGTGGCCGGGAATGAAAAGAAATATCTCGGAGTATGTAGCAAGATGTCTGATTTGTCAACAAGTGAAAGCTGAGCATCAAATGCCTTCGGGATTACTTCAGCCAGTGATGGTTCTCGAGTGGAAGTAGGATCGGATTACCATGGATTTTGTTTCGGGCTTGCCTTCGACTTCGAAAAAGAAAGATGCTATGTGGGTTGTTGTAGACAGGTTAACAAAGTCAGCTCACTTTATACCTGTACGTGTTGGTTATTCGTTGGATAAGCTAGCTGAATTGTATATTGCAGAAGTGGTAAGATTACATGGAGTGCCTATATCCATTATTTCGGATAGGGACCCGAGATTACTTCGAGGTTTTGGAAGAAGTTACAAAAGGCCTTAGGTACAATGTTGCATTCCATCCTCAAACTGACGAACAGTCTGAAAGGGTGATCCAAGTTCTTGAGGATATGCTCCGATGCTGCATATTAGAGGTCGAACGTAGTTGGGAGAGATACCTACCCTTGGTCGAATTTGCTTACAACAATAGTTATTAGTCGAGCATATGGATGGCACCATATGAAGCCTTATATGGTCGTAAGTGTCGGACTCCCTTGTATTGGACCGAGCTGAGTAAGAAGCAAATTCAGGGGGTTAATTTAGCTAAAGAGACTGAGGAGAAAGTGAAAGTGATCTGGGATAGTCTAAAGGCTGCTTCGGACCGACAAAAGTCTTACGCGGATTTGAAAAGAAAAGAAATTGAGTTCCAAGTGGGTGACAAGGTCTTTTTGAAAGTGTCACCGTGGAAGAAAATATTAAGATTTTGTATAACACCCCAAACCCGGCCCAAACACTATGACCGAATTTGGGTTGCTACCGAGAAAACATTTTGAAATCTTTTCAAAATCCGTTTTATGTTTTGTTGAAAACCTTTTCAAGTCTCTTGTTAAAAACCATACTTAGGTTTATTTTAAAAATATTCATTAAGCCAGATTGTTATCGATTCAGGTTTACCCGATGGCACGATAAAACATTTTGCGTTTGGATTTTAAGAAAACATGTGTACTTAACTTAATATTAAAAAATAGTTTAAACAGATTATTCCAAAACATGAAACAATAAAAAAATAAATCTAAGAGGCCTTATTACAACTTGGTTAAAAATTCAACCAATAATAAAAATAAAATAACTAAAATTAAAGTTCATTTAAATCAAAGTCCACTGCATGGCCACCTCGAGTCCATCCGGCTCCACATCCGCGATCTACATGTCACCTGAAAAATGTATAGGAGAAGGTGAGTCACCAAGACTCAGTATGTAACCCTTCTCCCAGTTTAATGCCACGTCATACACAATTTATAACAAATTAACATGCACTAAATCATGCACCCAACCTAGCCATCCAAACTCCTTTCTCTACCCCGTGTGGTACCAAACCACTGGTGGTGCCAAACCACTGGTGACTTAAAGTCAAAATTGTGATACCAAATCACTGGAGGTGCCAAACCTCTGGTGTCCGAAGACACAAATCGAATGATGGGGCGAACCCATCGTGTGATACCAAATCACTGGCGTCAATCCCTTAATATCGCCTGTGGGGCTAACCCACTGTGGTGCTAAGCCACTGGGACGAGATGCTATGAGGTGCCAAACCTCTGGAGGTGCCAAACCTCTGGTGACCGTAGTCACAATGTGGTACCAAACCACTGGTGTCCGTCGACACTAATATCACTGCCCCCTCCACTCATGTAACCCACATCAATCCATGATATACAACAGATTTCATGCCAACATATATTTAAATCACATATACCAAATATGCCATGCTTCCCAAAAGCATTATAATCATCAAGGACTTACCTGGATCCTTGCTTATACCATTCATGGTATCCAATCCAAATCTACATCAATCCGATTTAACATACACAAATTATTTAGCAAGTTAATTGATTATAAAGTGTGTATGTACACACCTGTCACCAACGGTCGTTCCAAATCCCGAAGAATCAAATCGGCACCCTAGACTTCCCAAATGTTTTTGAATACTAGCCACCACCCTCAAAGTGCTCTTTCTTCCCTCCTTACCAAGTTCGGTTACCAAGGAATAGAGCCTAGATCGCCTGGTTCCAAATATCCCGAGACCCTACAATATATCGGTTTCAAAAAGTATTAATACCCTTGCCATCAAATGCCGAAATTCACTTCTTACCTTTCCTATAAGTCGACAGAGAAAGAAAGTATGGAGGAGAAAGTTTCGGCCATCCCTCACCTTCACCAATCAATTGCAGAAGAAACTCCGAAGAGATTTATACCACCCTTAGTATTTGGCCAAAGAGAGTTTGATGGGGAGGAAAAGAGTTTCGGCAAGTAGGTAGGGTATAGGTTCGGCTAGAGGGAAAAATAATGAGAGAAAGGGTGTTAGAGTTTCGGCAATAAGGAGTGAATATTCGGCCAATAAAGAAATAAAAGAAAAGGGGAATTTAGAATGGGGATTCGGCAAGGAGAAGTAGAGAGAGTTTTTGAAACAAAGAAAGAAAGGTAAAGGATTAATGGTTCCGTCGGTTTTGATAGAGGTTGAAAAGGGAGTGAAAAGAAAAGACTTGGAAAAAAATGTAATTGCTTTAGCCGAAATTACCAAGTAATTGGCTAAGTAAATTCGGCACTAATGCCCCTATACTTGCCGTCCACTTTTCCTTTGAAGAGTTTAAAATACCACCAATTCCTTAATTCACTCTAGGCCACATATTTCAAATTATTCAAAATAATTTGAATACCTTAAATAATAATCAAATAATAATCCCATAATAATCTAATAATAATGCTAATATTATCCCTTTTTATCTTATCAAATAAATAATGAAAATAAAAGAGACCATGTGCTTATCAAACTCTTCCAAATTAATGTTAAACAAAGAACCCATGTGCAGCCAATTCACCTTGTCACGCCAAAGAAAGAAAAAAAAAAAAAAGTCTTCGCTTCTTTGATTCGAACCACCGACCTCACGCCCCGGCCCTCTCTTCCAACGTCCAGGCCACTTTTCCAAATTGACTTTCATGTCAAATAACCACAACATTTATTTTTAAAGCCTCCCTACTTAAACCCATCACCCCAAAATAAAATTAAAACGCAAACTGCTCTCTCAATTTATTCGAACTCGCGCCTTCTTCTTCCTCCAACTCCTAAGTAACGCATGGAAACCACTTTGCCAATGAGTTCTTTGTGTCCTAGACTCATCCCAGCTCCTTTTAAGGCCTTCTTCCATTTTAACACCAAACCCAAAAATTAAAACACCTTGCTGCCACCTTGATTCAAACCCAAGACCTCCCTTGCCTCACCCTTAGGCGCACCAAGCCAATTGTACCAAGCCCATTGTTTGCCCTATTTCGTCCAAAATTTTATTAAAGCCCTATCTCACCTAGCTCTCTCTTTTTAGGTACTAAAAAAATTTTAATACTAAGTCAAGCCTAGCTCGGGTTTAATTCTAGACCTTAGAACATGCCAAATAAATCATAGTATTTAATTCTTCAAGCACACACATGAGAAATTAATTGAATTTTAAACAACCCCTAATTCAGGATGTTACATTTTGTCGAAAAGGTAAATTAAGAATAAGGTTCATAGTGTTGGAACGCCGATACCCCATGGCGCAGCAGAATAAAATTAGATCCGGCGATCCAAACCATGGATCCATGTGTGAGGAACGAATCGGGGTGAAATAAAGGTTTCAAATTACCAAAACTTCAATCTGAGTAGACAAATGACGCCTTGGCAACAAGAGTTTTGATCTATCATCGAATCAAGCCACAACCTTTTCCGATGTCGGCCTCTCTACGTGATCCACCCGGTTTGACTATGAATCTAAGAAATCTCCAAAACTATTTTGAGGTTTATTTGCTTGACGGCTTCTAGACCTAACAAGCAATCTCTTAGGTTTTCCTTAAGCTTTGCCTCTTTTAAATACCTTTTATATTGGGTATCCTTTTAATTGGGCCTTTTATAATGGGTATCTTTTTCATTGGGCCCATTATTAGGTATCCTTTTAATACCCTTTTATAATTGGTATCTCTTGAATGTATCATAAGATTAAATAAATACAATAAAGTTTTTAACCAAAATTATAATTACATTAATTATATCCAAAAATTATAATTACATTAATTATAATAAGGATTTCGGTAAACTATATTTATTTAAATTTATATATGAATCAAATTTATATATTAATAGAATTATGTTGTCATTATGTGTACAACATCCTTGTACATATAATATGTTCAATATTTGATTGCCCAATTAAATTAATTCTTTAATTAATTTAATTCATGTGACAACTAAAAACAATACCAATTATATTTTATTCCGTTCATTTAAACCATAGGGTGTGACCACAGAGGTTCTTGCAACGTTAGCGATAATAATAGAATGATTCTAATGTCACAAACAATGAGGGGCATCTAGCAATGCATCATTGCTACCTAAGTTACAAGAAGTCATGATTCCACATAACTTTTTTTTTTTTGTGATTAACCTTTCATACATTAATCCTTAAGTCCTTTATCTCTGGAATGGACACAAGTCATGGAATAGTCACACTTGTATAGTCCATCCCATGTTTCTTGATATCTTGAGTAGACTATGATATAAAAATTAGTATGACATCTCATGTCAACTTATTTGAGCATGGCCATGCATTTCTAGTCTCACTCAATCAAGTGGCCTAAGATATTACTCCCATTATGTAGGAGGGACTTATCCTATATTGATCAACCATATCCTCTACATAGATTGTGGTATATCCAACATCGCTCTTTATAGAACAACCAATTACGGTGTGCGTTTGATCAGTATCAAAATATACAACTCACGATGTTGAGATAATAATTATCTCAAGTCCGAGGATCATATACATATTAATCACTATGAGTAATGTTGTGACAATTACATAATAATCCAATAAACATACTCATAACGGGTCAATCCAATATGTTGTTCTCTAACACACATATTCATGCATTGATTTTGACAATCCACATCAATGACAACTCTTTATCATCAATCAACTACATGTTAGTCTTAATGCATTATTGTTGTCCTAGTCAACAATAATACTCGACTAAGGATCTTTTAAGAATAATCATATTATTCTTAGGACATTATTGTGAAACAGTTTATTTATACACACAGAAAGAAAAACTGAAATAATAATGACAACGCTTTATATTAATAAACATGGTAAATTAAGTATGTTATTACAACCATCTCATGATTGGTCTTTGGGCATATTCTTACACATAGGGCCGTATGAAATTACTGAAAGAATTGGACCAGTGGCATATCGGTTGGCTTTGCTGGTAGAGTTAGTGAAAATCCACAACGTGTTCCATGTATCAATGTTAAGGCGTTATCGCTTCGACCCTTCGTATGTGATTCCTCCAACAGAAATTGAAATACGACTAGATATGACTTATGAGGAAGAGCCGATTAAAATCTTAGCTCTAGAAGTGAAACAGTTGAGGAATGAAAATATAGCCTTAGTAAAAGTATTGTGGCAAAGACACAGTGTAGAAGAGGCTACGTGGGAACCGAAAGAATCCATGAGAGAGCAATATCCAAACCTCTTTACCGGTAATATTTTCGAGGGCGAAAATCCCTAAGGGGGGAGAGTTGTAACAGTCTAGTTTTGGGGCTAGTCGGAACAGTGGTCTCGGGACCACTTATCCAAGGTTGAGGAAAATTATTTTAGTATTATTTTATGTGTTATGGTATTAATATATGGCTATATGGAAATTTTGGTGCTTTAATTTTAGCAATAACATGTTTAATTGTGAAAAAAGACTAAATTGCATGAGATGCGAAAGTTCTATTTTATAAGGTAGGGGTACCTAATAGCTATAGAATGTAATTTGGAGGATTTTAAAGTGTAATTGGGCCATTTATCTAGTGATGGCCGGCCATAGGAAGCTAGGGGGATAAGAGCATTAATTTTTAGTCAAATTTGGTGATAGTTGTTGACTAGTTAACTGAAAATATGATAAAATAAGGGAAGGCTATCATCTTTTTCTCCTCTCTTCTTCTTCCATCGATTTTTTCACTCAAAAAAGGGGTTTTGAAAGCTTTAAGATTTCAGCAACTTGTCATTACCTAAGTAAGTGATTTTTGGTGGTGTTAATTGATAATTTTTGTACTTTTGGGATCCCCAAAGCTTAAGCTAGCTAATGAGGGGGCTAATTTGTGATATGTTTGAAAGTCTAGGGAATTTACATGAGAGTAATTATGTTGTTAGCTGAGTTTTTATGGAAGAAAATGGATGTTAGGGAAATGAGGAAGAACTTTTGTGAAAGGTGTTTGCATGAAAACACCTAAGTAGGATTTAAATGCAAGAATGAAATTATGTCATAAATGCATGATATGGTGAGAACGGTGAGTAGTTGTAAGAGAAGTATATGTTCAGCTAGACCAAATTATTGAGGAAATGTGTTGAAAAATGAATTACGAGCCTAGGGGCAAAATTGTAATTTTGCCAATGTACAAAGGCAAAATGGTCATTTTTGCCCAAGTGTAGAATTTGATGTATTATGATTATAGAATGATCTAAACGAACAAATTTCATTGTTCTAGATTAAGAAGAACGCGGAATCAACCTTGACCGTGGAAAATGCAAGGTGATCGAGTAAATCACTAGTTAACACGTTTTGCATCAAGGTAAATTTACGTGTAAACAATACAATTTACTTATATACATTGAGCTGCTAATTGAATTATGACTTGATTGAGATCATATGCGATTCAAATGGATTGAATGTGGTAGTCATTGAATAATCATTGTATGAATGAAGAAATAGTCGTATAAATATGTAAAGACAACGCTTAATGGTGGGCTAAGTGCGATACCACCTTATTGTTTAATTACGATGGGCTTTATGCGGTACCACCGTTTATTTATCTTTGGTGGGCTGAGTGTGATACCACCTTATCGCTCAATTACAATGGGCTTTGTGCGATACCATCGTTTACTTATCATTTGGTGGGCTATGTGCGATACCACCGTAACCAATTTGTTTGGTGGGCTAAGTGCGTTACCACCTTAATAAAAACTAATGGTGGACTAGGTACGGAACCATCAAGAAATTTTGACTCTAAGTGCAGGGAAACTTGAGAATGAATGTATGCATTATGCTAGTGATTTGGTTGGAATGTCTGAATGGAGGAAATGAGTAAGCATGATCATAAATATAAATTGTCTCTTGCTTAGTTTATAAAGCCAAGAAAATTGTTGAATACATGTTAAAGTGTTTTATTGTTTCCATGTAAACTTACTAAGCTTAAAGCTTACTCCTCTTTTCTTTCCCTTATTTTATAAAGCTTAAAGGCCGAGTCGGGATACGCCGATAATCAGGAGACCGCTCAAACTATCTGCTCACTTCGGTATAAATAGACTTAGTGATTTTGTGTATGGCATGTATAGGGGCTAGACTAGATAGATTATTTTGTTATTTTGGCCAAAGGTGTATTGGCTCTTGCTAAGACATTTATTTTGTAAATTGCCAAAAATGATGGCATACTTTATCATTTATGAAATTTCAAAGTTATCAATGAGAGTACATGTTGAATTATGATATGTTTATTAGTATGTTGAATGGATTCATGTAGTGTAAGATATAAGGGTGCTAGAAGTTGGGCAAATAGCCTTGTTCTGGACACATGGGTAGGCACACGGACGTGTGTCTAGACCGTGTGTGACACACGGTCAGCTCACGGGGGTGCGACTTGGCCGTGTGTCCCTTGCATGTTAGCATTTTAAATTAGGATAGACCACGAGTTATCCACACAGGCGTGTCAAGGTCGTGTGAATATAGTCAGTAACACCTCACGGTTTGAAGACACGGACATGTTGTGAGGGTACACGGGTGTGTCCCATTTCACATGGGCGTGTGCCCTAACCGTGGTGTTAAAACAGAATGTAGGCGTTTTAAGCACGGGCTGAGGACATATGCAATCTAAAAAAAATTTCTCTTTTGTACAGGGCTAACACGCCCGTTCAAGAAGAGACTCGCCCGTGCATAGACCCACACGCCCATGCCCCTCAACCGTGGCGAATACTGACTACATACACACGGCCTCAAGGCCTAGTCACACGCCCGTGTGGCTAGCCCATGGCCAACACTGATTAAACTCACAAGGCCTATGCATACGCCCGTATGGCTAGTCCGTGGTCTGTTCTAACTTAAAATGTTAACATACAGGGAACGCACGGCCAAGTCACACGCCCATGGGCTGACCGTGTGTCACACATGGTCTAGACACACGCCCGTGTGTCTATCCACATGGACAAAAACAAAGCTATGTGCTAAGTTCCTTTCACCCCTCTAGCATACACAATATGCATTCATTCAAAACATCCATAATCAACTCAAATTGAAGTGCAATCTCACATGGATAATTACATCTTTTCATATAATATAACAGCCAATAACTATGGCGTTATACAAAATAGAATATCCAACTATGGCTAACACATCCTAGCCATTTACAACAAAATTTACTAACTTGTCTAGCCTCTATACATGCCATAAACAAAACAATGAGTCTCATGTACCAGAGTGTGCTGATAATATGGACGATCTTCCAATTGATCGTCGTATCTCGATTCAACACTTTTACTCCATAAGACAAGAGAAAAGAAAGGGAGTAAGCTTTGAGCTTAGTAAGTTTACACATAAACAATTAAGCATCATAGTTTAAGTTAAACAACAATTAGCATCATACTAACATATCATGTACAACAATGCTTACTCTTTCTATCCCTTTCCACATTTCCAACACATCATGAGTCACATACTCATAACCATTGAAATGCACCCCTGCATTCAATATCACATTTACACAATATACAACACAACATCATTTCTCGATAATTCATCCACACAGCTAATTAATTCAATAATATAACCATACAACTAATTTCTCGGTGGTTTCGCACTTAGCCCACCACAATCAATTAATAAGGTAGTATTGCACTTAGCCTACCACAAAGGTAATCATAGTGGTTTCGCACATAGCCCACTAGTCGATATACCTAACGATAGCATCGCACCTAGCCAGCTCATCGTCAATATGCATTAGGATGGTATCGCACTTAGCCCACCATTTAGCATTCTCACTACACATTCACATATTTACTTACTTAACCATACATCCATTCACAAATTCTACCACATTCATCCCGCATAGGTTCTCAATCATTCTCAATCATGCTACACACTAGCTATCATTAACAAATTGTAAGTATGATTGCATTGTTTATGCATAGACTTACCTCGATACTCAAAAGTATAGAGATATGCAATTTAGTCCACCACCTTGTTCTTGCCTCGATTTAGATCCGGACTTCATCTTTCTTAATCTATAATGAATAAATCAGCTTATTCAATACACACATTGACTAAATTGACACTTATCTTATACTTTGGCAAAATTACCCTTTTGCCCCTAATCTTCCTCATAATTACACTTTTGACCCAAGGCTTGTAAAGTGATTTTTATTCAACTTTCTAGCCTTACATGCTTGGCTGAGTCACTTATTCAACTAAAGCATTCATCAATTCTCACTAAATCACACATGTATGACTAAACTCAAGACTTTTACAAACTAGTCCCTACATGCATTTTAAATGGAGAATCACCTAACAAAAGATGTTTCTACTATATCAAGCTTTCATATTCTTCCATAAAACACCACAATACATGCATGTCATACATGGGTCTATTTTTGAATATCCATCTTAACTCAACAAATAGCTAAAAATAGCTTACTCATACAACTAGGACTTCAAAAATACGAAGAATATCAAAAACGGGGCTTGGATGCACTTACTAGCAAGCTTGAAAAATTTGAAGAACCCTAACAATGGCTTTTAAAAATTTCGGCAGCCTTGGAGAAGAAGATGAATGAATTTTGTCATCTTTTCTCCCATTTTAATCATTTAATTGCCAAATGACCAAAATGCCCTTTTTGATAAACTTCCTATTTTAACTCATCCATGCCCAATTTTGTCCAAAAATTAAAAATTGGGAAAATTGCTATTTAAAGACCTTTAATTAATATTCTAAAGCTATTTCACACAAATAGCTTCTAGAATCTCACATTTTGCAACTTTTGCAATTTAGTACTTTTGGACAATTCAACCGCAATTTCACAAAATTGCTTCATAAAACTTTCACACTAACATGAAAAATAGCATAAACCTCAAAAACTCATACATAGACCTTAGATTTGTGGTCTCGCACCACTATTCCAACTAGGCCCTAAACCGGTACATTACAACTCTCCCCCTTTAGAGATTTTTGCCCTCGAAAATCTTACTAGTAAAGAGGTTTGGATGTTGCTCTCTCAAGTCTTTTCCGTTTCCCACGTAGCTTCTTCCACACTGTGTTTCTACCATAATAGTTTCACTAGTACTGTGCTCTTATTTCTCAACTGTTTCACCTCTCGAGCCAAGATCTTAATCGGCTCTTCTTCATACGACATATCTGGTCTTATTTCAAATTCCGTTGAAGGAATCACATGCGAAGGATCGGAGCGATACCGTCCCAACATCGATACATGGAACACAGTATGAATCTTTTCCAACTCTACCGGTAAAGCCAACCGGTAAGCTACAGGCCCAACTTTGTCTGTAATCTCATACGGCCCTATAAATCTTGGACTCAACTTCCCTTTTCGTCCAAATCTCATGCTTTCGTAACACATGATTCTCATGCAAAACAATGATTCTCAATCAATAAAGGACAATTTTTACACACTTTGTCCACTAACACATGCTTTCCTAACGGGTTTGACACCTTAACCAAAATATCCTTAGACTCAACGGTCATACTCAAACTAGATGCTAACCTCATGCAAATATAAGAATGAGTAGACCCTTGATCTATTAAAGCAATAACAAAGGTGTCATAGAGAGAAAAAGTACTCATTATCACATCTGGGGAGGATACCTCTTTGCGAGCGTGAATAGCATATGTCCTCGCAGGTGCCCGACCCTCTGGTCTCTCAGCAGAATATTTGGATGCACCTCTACCACTATTCCCACCTTTCGGGTTCCTAGGTGGTCTACCTCTTACAGACACATCACTGGATCTTATCTCTTGCTTCTCTTCCTTACCAAAACTCACTCTTGCTAAACTTAGCATACAATTGCTCATCTCTTAAAGTTTGCAAGACAATTCTCAAATGCTCTTCATGATCATTTTCATCTCGAGAATAGATCAATATGTCATCAATGAAGACAACTAGAAACTTGTCCACATATGGTCTGAATACACGGTTCATTAGATCCATAAAAATCACAAGTACATTCGTTAAACCAACTGGCATAACCAAAAACTCATAATGGTCATACCTTGTTTGAGATGTAGTTTTCAACACATCTTGCTCTTTCACTCTCAACTGATAGTAACCAGACCTCAGATCTACCTTGGAGAACACTGTAGCTCATTTCAGTTGATCGAAAAGGTCATCAATCATTGGTAAAGGATACTTATTCTTCACCATCACCTTGTTGAGCTGTCTATAGTCTATACACAATCTCATAGACCCATCTTTCTTCTTCACAAATAATACCGGAGCACCCCACAGTGAGTAACTCGGTCTTACAAAATCCTTATCTATCAACTCTTGCAATTGAACCTTCAGTTCTTTCAACTCTAAAGGTGCCATTCTATATGCAGCAATTGAAATTGATGCCGTTCCTAGAATCAACTCAATCTCAAACTCGACCTCTCTCCCTGGAGATAATCCGGGTAACTCTTCTAAAATACATCTGGATACTCGCATACTATCGGCACTATTTCAAACTTCACTCCAATCTCTCGAGTATTCAACACGAAGGCGAGATAGGATTCACACCCTTTTCTCAAAAATTTCTCAGCCACTAGGGAAGAAATCATCACTGGTAGACTATCCAATCCACTTGATTCAACCCGAACCACATCTTCACTCTCATATTTCAATTCAATAAACTTACTACCACAGTTCACTAAGACATTATGGGTAGTTAACCAATCCATGCTAAAGATTAAGTCAAACTTATCAAACGGTAACAACATATGGTTTTCCGAAAAACAATGATTCTCAATCAATAAAGGACAACTTTTACACACTTTGTCCACTAACACATGCTTTCCTAACGGGTTTGACACCTTAACCACAATATCCGTAGACTTAACGGTCATACTCAAACTAGATGCTAATCTCATGCAAATATAAGAATGAGTAGACCCTAGATCTATTAAAGCAATAACAAAGGTGTCATAGAGAGAAAAAGTACTCGTTATTACATTTGGGGAGGATGCCTTTTCGCGAGCGCGAATAGCATACGTCATCGCAGGTGCCTACCCTCTGGTCTCTTAGCAGAATCTTTGAAAGCACCTCTACCACTATTCCCACCTCTCGGGTTCCTAGGTGGTCTACCTCTTACAGACACATCACTGGATCTTATCTCTTGCTTCTCTTCCTTACCATCCCTCTCGGGGCAGTTTCGGATAAAGTGATCGGGGGAGCCACATTTATAATGATTCCAAGCATTACCCAACACTCTCCGGTGTGATATCTACCACAACTTGGACACTCCGGTTTACTCTTTGTACTGCCCACACTTTCCATCGAGGTGGCTTGGATTCTCGAACCCGAACGAATATTGCCCAAGTCTCGACGCGAATATCCTACTGAGACTGTTGTCCGAGGATTCATTTTCTTGGATCTTTTTGACTGAGCTTGATACGACTTGCCCATCGGCCTCTTTCTAGCATCTCGGGCTTCACTCACAGGCCTTCTCTTTTCTTTACTCAATTCTACGACTTTACTTGCCCTTTCAACTAACACCACAAACTCTTTCAACTCTAAAATACCCACTAGGAGTTTGATGTCCTCATTCAGTCCGTCTTCGAACCTCTTACACAAGATGGTCTCTGTTGATACACACTCTTGAGCGTATTTGCTAAGCCTAACAAACTCACGCTCATACTCTGCTACTGATATTCTTCCTTGCTTCAACTCAAGGAATTCCTTCATTTTCCGATCAGTGAATCGTTGGCTTATATACTTCTTTTCGAACTCTTCAAGAAAGAAGTCCTATGTCGCCCGCTCTTTCGGGACCACTAACTTTAGCGTCTTCCACCAATGGTATGCCGAATCTCTCAGCAAGGATACAACACACTTCAAGCTCTCTTCTGGTGTACAGGAGAGTTCATCAAACACTCTCATCGAGTTCTCTATCCAGAACTCTGCCCTCTCAGGGTCATCATCCACCTTAGCTCTAAACTCCTCAGCCCCGTGCTTCTCTTATCTACCGAGGGTTTCGATATCCTCACAACATCATTACCTTGAGGAGCCACTGGATTTGGCTGAGGTATAGGAAGAGGTGGAGGAGGGTGAGCATTAGGGTTTGCTCGAACATAGTTCGAGTACCAATTACTCATCATTTGGAGAAAAGCTTCCCGTGCCTCCTCCCTTTGACCCTTAACCTCGTGTCAACTTTGTACAGGCACGGTTCCTTGCGCAGGAGCCGGCGTATTACTAGCTGCTTCATTAACAATGGATTGATCGGGATCCATATACTATATGAAACAAGATTTAAAATCATCAGAAACTACCACACTATCATACTACATTTATGGCATGTATAGCTAGACTCTTCCACCCGCTACGGTAGTCCTAGAACAGACAAAATCATAGCTCTGATACCACTAAATATAATACCCCTTATCTGAGTTCTACGCCAGAACAGAGCCCGAGGAGTTACCGTAATAAAACCCCTTGATCGCCACTTAGGCTCATCGTGACTACTCTCTTAAGTCACCTCAACAACCTCAATCTCGACTTACGAGGCCTCACTCATACACACAAGGGCTCCCAAGACTATATCAGAACTTTTTCCAATCTAAAAAAAATTCTCTTTTGTACAGGGCTAACATGCCCGTGCATAGACCCACACGCCCATGCCCCTCAACCATGGTGAATACTGAGTGCATACACACGGCCTAAAGGCCTAGTCACACGTCCGTGTGGCTAGCCCGTGGCCAACACTGATTAAACTCACACGACCTATGCACATGCCTGTGTGGCTAGTCCGTGGTCTATTCTAACTTAAAATGTTAACATGCAGGGGACGCACGGCCAAGTCACACGCCCGTGGGCTGACCGTGTGTCACACATGGTCTAGGCACACGCCCTTGTGTCTATCCACATGGACAAAAACAAAGCTATGTGCTAAATTCCTTTCACCCCTCTAGCATACACAATATGCATTCATTCAACACATCCATAATCAACTCAAATTGAAGTGCAATCTCACATGGATAACTACATCTTTTCATATAATATAACAGCCAACAACTATGGCATTATACAAAATAGATTATCCAACTATGGCTAACACATCCTAGCCATTTACAACAATATTTACTAACTTGTCTAGCCTCTATACATGCCATAAACAAAAAAATGAGTCTCATGTACCAGAGTGTGCTGATAATGTGGACGATCTTCCAATTGATCCTCGTATCTCGATTCAACACTTTTACTCTATTAGACAAGGGAAAAGAAAGGGAGTAAGCTTTGAGCTTAGTAAGTTTACACATAAACAATTAAGCATCGTAGTTTAAGCTAAACAACAATTAGCATCATACTAACATATCATGTACAACAATGCTTACTTTTTCTATCCCTTTCCATATTTCCAACACATCATGAGTCACATACTCATAACCATTGAAATGCACCCCTACATTCAATATCACATTTACACAATATACAACACAACATCATTTCTCGATAATTCATCCACATAGCTAATTAACTCAATAATATAACCACACAGCTAATTTCTCGGTGGTTTCGCACTTAGCCCACCACAATCAATTAATAAGGTAGTATCGCACTTAGCCTACCACAAAGGTAATCATAGTGGTTTTGCACATAGCCCACTAGACGATATACCTAACGATAGCATCACACATAGCCAGCTCATCGTAAATATGCATTAGGATGGTATCGCACTTAGCCCACCATTTAGCATTCTCACTATACATTCACATATCTATTTACTTTACCATACATCCATTCACAAATTCTACCACATTCATCCCGCATAGGTTCTAAATTATTCTCAATCGTGCTACACACTAGCTATCATTAACAAATTGTAAGTATGAATGCATTGTTTATGCATAGACTTACCTCGATACTTAAAAGTATAGAGATATGCAATTTAGTCCACCACCTTGCTCTTGCCTCGGTTTAGATCTGGACTTTGTCTTTCTTGATCTATAATGAATAAATCAGCTTATTCAATACACACAATGACTAAATTGACACTTATCTCATACTTTTGCAAAATTACCCTTTTGCCCCTAATCTTCCTCATAATTACACTTTTGACCCAAGGCTCATAAAGTGATTTTTATTCAACTCTCTAGCCTTACATGCTTAGCCAAGTCACTTACTCAACTAAAGCATTCATCAATTCTCAGTAAATCACACATGTATGACTAAACTCAAGACTTTTACAAACTAGTCCCTACATGCATTTTCATGGAGAATTACTTAGCAAAAGATGTTTCTACTACATCAAGCTTTCATATTCTTCCATAAAACACCACAATACATGCATGTCATACATGGGTCTATTTTTGAATATCCATCTTAACTCAACAAATAGCTAAAAATAGCTTACTCATATAACTAGGACATCAAAAATACGAAGAATATCAAAAACGGGGCTTGGATGCACTTACTAGTAAGCTTGAAAAATTTGAAGAACCCTAACAATGGCTTTTTAAAATTTCGGCAACCTTGGAGAAGAAGATGAATGAAATTTTTCATATTTTCTCCCATTTTAATCATTTAATTGCCAAATGACCAAAATGCCCTTTTGATAAACTTCCTATTTTAATTGGCCCATGCCCAATTTTGTCCAAAAATTAAAAATTGGGAAAATTGCTATTTAAGGACCTCTAATTAATATTCTAAAGCTATTTCACACAAATAGCTTCTGGAATCTCACATTTTGCAACTTTTGCAATTTAGTCATTTGGGACAATTCAACCGCAATTTCACAAAATTGCTTCATGAAACTCTCACACTAACAAGCAAATATAGCATAAACCTTTAAAACTCATACATAGACATCAGATTTATGGTCTCGCACCATTATTCCGACTAGGCCTTGAACTGGGATGTTACAATCTGACCAAGTGCAAGCTTCTACACAGACTCCGGCTTTAGGTCTTGTTCAACCGTCGAGAGCAACTTGTCAGCCACCTAGGAGCCGTGGTACGGTCAGGGGTGGTAATGGTTCTGGCTAAGGTTAGAGAGTATCAGGCAGAGGTGCGAGTCAGGTTGAGGCACATCAATCTACTCTCGTGTATGCAATAAGGGACCCTGAGGACAGAGACAATGCCGATGTTATAGTAGGTACGTTATTTATTTATTATGTTCTGTATTTTGCTCTGATAGATATTAGTTCTACTCACTCATATGTAACTAGTAAAGTTTATGTAAATCTGGGTATATCTGCTAAGAATACTGCTAGAGAGATTTCTGTAATTAGTCTCATGGGTCAGTTGGTCCGAGTTGATAAATTGTATAGACGTGTTCCGTTAGAAATTCAAGGTGTTTTTCTTCCAACTAACCTATTGGTGCTGTTATTTGGAGAGTTTAACTTGATTCTAAGAATGAATTGGCTCGCGTAACATCGAGTCAATTTAGATTGCACCTTTAAGAGGGTTACTCTAATATTTGATGAGCATATTGAGATCGTTATAATCGGTGAGCATCGAGATTACCTCTCTAATGTAATCTCCGGTCTTGTAGCTGAAAAGTTAGTTTGGAAAGGTTGTGAGGCATACCTGGCCCTTGTGGCTGATTCTGGTTTTGTAAAGCTCTCTGTTAAAGACATTCATACTATAAGAGACTTTCCAAATGTGTTCCCCGAGGATTTAATGGGGATACCTCTGGACAGGGAGGTCAAGTTCGATATTGAACTGTTACCAAGTACCGCTCCTGTGTCCATTGCTCTTTATCACATGGCACTGAAGGAGCTTATGAAGCTAAAAGCTCAACTTCAGGAACTTCTCAATCAAGGGTTCTTTCGACCGAGTGTGTCTCCGTGGGAGCGCTAATCCTGTTTGTCAAGAAAAAGGACGACATGATGAGGATGTGTGTGGATTATCGTCACTTGAATAAGTTGACAGTAAAAAATAAGTATCCACTTTCGAATATCGATAATTTGTTCCATCAGTTTCATGGGCATCTGTTTTCTCCAAAATTGATCTTCGTTTTGGGTACCATCAGCTCAAATTTAAAGAGACTGATGTGTATAAGACTGCTTTCAGGACTCTTTATGGGCATTACGAGTTCCTATGCCTTTCGGTCTGACAAATCCCCCGGTTGCGTTTATGAATATGATGAACCATGTATTTCAGTCGTATCTAGATCAATTTTTTGTAGTCTTCATTGACGATATTTTGATTTATTCCAAGACTGAGAGTGAGCATGATGATTATTTTCGGATAATTCTGCAGATATTCCATGAGGAACAACTTTATGCTAAGTTTAGCAAGTGTAGTTTTGGTTGCAAGAGGTTACATTTCTAGAGCATGTCATTTTAAGTGAGGTGATTCAAGTAGATCCTAAGAAAGTTAAAGCTGTGATCAAGTGGAAACAATCGAAGAATGTGTTTGAGATTCAGAGTTTCCTCAGTTTGGCAGGCTACTACTTGAGGTTTGTCGAGAGGATCTCACTTATCACAGCTCTTCTACTAAGTTGTTGTGTAAAAATGCACCTTTCGTATGGTCTGATGAACAATAAGAAAGCTTTGAAAGGCTCAAGTCCGTTTTGACTCAAGCTTCTATTTTGGTACAACTTGAATCTAGTAGAGAGTTTGTTGCCTATAGTGATGCTTCGCATGTAGGTTTTGGATGTGTTCTGATACAGGACGGTAAGGTTGTAGCTTACGCATCTCGACAGTTTAAGTCACACGAGGGTAATTATCCCATTCACAACCTTGAGTTGGTTGTAGTTGTTTTTGCTTCAAAAATCTAGAGGAACTATTTGTATGGTGAGAGGTGTATCATCTACACCGATCATAAGAGCCTCAAGTATCTACTAACTTAGAAGGATTTTAACCTTAGACAACTTAGATTGGTCAAGTTACTTAAGGATTATGACTGTACGATAGGGTACCATCCTGATAAAGCTACCGTTGTAGCCAATGGCTCTTAGTTATAGGGTGATGATTAATCTGAGAGTGGTTTGCTCGTTTGAGTTTGTTTGAAAATGATAGTCTTCTGACTGAGTTACATGTTAAACCGACCTAGGTTGATCAGATTCGAGCTAAACAAATGAATGATGAGTCTCTTATTTCTCGTTTTCATCAGGTTGAGGATTGTGAGACTTCTGATTTTGGATTAAATAGAAATGGGATTCTATGTTTCAGATGTCGAATCTGTATGCCTAACGATATTGAGTTGAAGCAGTCAATTCTGTGAGAAATGCATGGTAGCCCTTATAATATGGATCCTGATAGGAATAAGATGTATAGGAATCTTTGAGAGTTATACTGGTGTCCCGGTTTGAAATGAGAGGCAATTTCCTTGTTTCTCACTGTTTGACATGTCAAAAGGTGAAGGCGAATCACCAGCTACCTTCAGGTCTGTTACAATCAGTTAAGATTCCCCTTTGGAAGTGGGAGCGTGTGATTATGAGCTTCGTTAATGGGTTGCCCTTGACATCCACTAAGAAGGATTCAATTTGGGTTATCGTCGATCGATTGACTAAGCCTACTCATTTTCTTACAATCAGGACCAATTATTTACTTCAGAGATTGGCTAAGTTGTATGTCTCTGAGATCGTAAGGTTACATGCAGTGCCTGTTTTAATCATCTTTGAAAGAGACCTATGTTTTACTTCTTGATTCTGGAAGAAGCTTTACAAGACCTTGGGCATCCGATTGGATTTCATTACTATGTATCATCCTTAGCCGATGGACAGTCTGAGCGAGTTATTCAGATTTTGGAAGATATGCTACGGAGTTGTGTAATTGACTTCCGGGTAGTCGGGAGGATTATCTTTCATTTGCTGAATTCGTGTATAATAATAGTTTTCAGTCTAGTATTTAGATGGCACCTTACGAGGCTTTGTATGGTCGTAAGTGTCGTACTCTTTTGTGTTGGACTGAATTCGTGTATAATATAGAAATTGTATGTGAATTTAAAAAGGCAAAATATCAAGTTTTCTGTGGGTGAGCAGGTATTCTGAAAGTTTCTCTATGAAAAAGGTCCTCCGGTTTGGACGTAAAGGCAAGTTGAACCCGAGGTTCATTGGGTCTTATCGTATTCTGAAACGTATTGGACCTGTTGCTTATCAGCTAGAGCTACCTCCTGAACTGAATCGAATTCATGATGTTGAAACGGTATCGGTTTAACCCCTCTCATATCGTACCTGTTGAGGAAATTGAGGTGAGATCGGATCTAACTTTTGAGGAGGAGTCTAATCAGATTCTAGATCTTGAGGAGAAAAATAGTTCCTCTGGTTAAGGTCCTATAGTGGGATCATGGAACCGAGGAAGCCACGTGGGAACCTGAGGATTCGATTTGTCAACAATTCCCTCATTTGTTTGAGTCAGGTAAATTTCAAGGCCAAAATTTCTTTTTGGGGGGAGAAAGTTGTAATGCTCCAAATTTTGAACTGTTGTTGTTAGTTTCTGTCTACAGTACAAATCTACTTCAGTGGTTAAGTGTTCTGTTGTGTGGATGAGGTCAGGGGTTTAAGTCCTACTTTTAGAAATTTTGCTACCATTTTGGTTCAACTCTTATCCTTGAATATTTGAAATAAGTTTATTTCTGCGTTAATTTAAGTTAAAAATGAGCCTACTGGTTCAATGGTTAAGTTTTAGTATACTTTCTGGTCCTATGTTTGAGTCTCTGTGCATGCAGTAAGGAAGATATTTTTTTTATGCTTTATGGTAAAACATTTAGTTTTTTTTCTAGGTTAGTTAAATAGTTTTTGTTTTTGTTTTTTTTAAGTCTTTTCCCTTCTCTCCCTTTCTTTTTTTTCTGTTCTTTTATTTTTTTTCTTGTTTAGTTCAAGTGTTTTTGTAACTTTACTATCGGGATAAATCGAGGGTACGACATTATTCATTGCTTCAATTAAAAGGTTTCTATGTAAGTTTCGTGGTTGTTTTTCTTCAATTTCGTTGGATTTCATTTTTACTTTGTGAGATTAAATACTATTGTTAGCGATTCCAAACTCTTTCTTAAGTGTTTGAATTGCTCTCGTTTAGGCGAAGATCTTGATAGAAGTGTTCCTCCAGCGAGTTAGTTCTGCTTAGTGGTTGTACGATTGTTGGTAAGTGAATAAAACTTTTTTCTGGGTTTTACATTGAAGTTTTTGACATAGTTCAATTCGACTACTAAGTTAGCATTTTAGTTAGATTAATTCGTTAAGATAGATATTGGATGGTGGTTTTTAGGTTATAGATTTCTCTGTGTTGTTCCAACATCGAAAATACATTAGATGTGTAACGAAAACCCATTTTTCTATGATTTGCGAACATCAAAAAACATGGTTGTCGATGCCACACAGACGTGTGACAGATCGTGTAACTCACTGTTTATGTATTAAGGTCACACGGGTCAAGGACACGGGCGTATATCCAGGCTGTGTAACTTACTATTTGTGAATTAGAGTCACATGGGCTAAAAACTACATTAGATGTGTAACAAAAACCCATTTTTCTATGATTTGCAAACATCAGAAAACATGGATGTTGATGCCACACAGTCGTGTGACAGATCGTGTAACTCACTGTTTGTGTATTAAGGTCACACGGGCCATGGACACGGGCGTGTGTCCAGGCTGTGTAACTTATTATTTGTGAATTATAGTCGCACGAGCTAAAAACACGGGCGTGTGCTTGACCGTGTGCTAGACCGTGTAACTCACTAGTTTGAGCCACACGATCGTGTGCCAGGCCATGTGTGGCAACGAAGTGGGCCACAGGGGTGTGTGTTAAGCCGTGTGGACCATACGGGCAAGCCTTTCAGGCCATGTAAATCCACACGGGCGTGTGGGTCTTAATTTTGGATTTCTTGTTAGGGTCGTAAACCTCGTTCCAGTTGAACGTGGGCTTACCATAGGGTCTGCATGATCCGATTTGGGCTATAAAACCCATTGACTGATATTTTGTTTCTGTATAAATTGTTATTATATATATAATTGAATTATAAGCTAGCGAGTAATTGTATTCTGTATTAACTGAGTATAATCTAAATCTGTAACACCATATGTTAATATTTGTATCTATAACTTTGCATCTTCATTAGGGTCAGGATTGAATAAGAAAGAAGTTGTGGGCAGTTTAATAATCTGCCAAGACTGGTGGTTAAGCCACGTATATGTATCTGATTCTGGCGACTTTTGCATTCTGTTCTGCCAGCTAGTCTGCGACATTTTGAATGTGACGTACGGTCATTATGTGGTGTGTAGGGATGGATGGGTATTCGATACCCTTTTTGGTATGTAGGGTTGGAAGGAGATGGTGTGTAGAGGATGGGGGTAGGAAATTTGTATTTTGTATCTGTTTTATTGCTTATAAGTTACACATTAAGCCTATTAAATCATTTTGTATGTTTTATTGAATTTTAGGTAACCCATCGACTTAGGCAGGTCAGCATGGCGAAAGCTCGATCGTCCTTATCTAGTTATTTTACTTTTTAATTAAATTTATATTATAGTTTGTTTTATCTGGGATTTCAGTTTTCAAGTTTAGATTTATACATTGGTTCAAGTACTTAAATGATTTCTGACAGTTAAACTTTAAATAGTTAAAAGATGAACATTTCTGAAATGATTCGATGTAGCTTTCCAGACTTGGTCCTAACGTCCATATCGGGGTTGGGGTGTTACAAATATCTTATAGTAATGGCTCGTCTGTCTTTAATAGTACAAACTGAGAGGCGTAAAAAAATTTGTCTTGCTGTGACAGTATGGTTACAATGTGTACAGTTGCGAGTTGGTTCTTAGTTACACTAGGTGTCTTTCATAGCCTACATACTTATAGTTCAATGATTAGATCATATATTTTAGATTTTTATAAAAAAACGAGATTATGTGATAAGACTTGTATATGCTAGTGACGAGGCATTTTTTAAACTATGTGAGATGTTACAAACTTTAGGAGGATTAAAGTCGTCAAGGAACATACTTGTTGCTGAACAAGTGGCAATGTTTTTACATATCATTTCTCATCACCTTAAAAACTGAGTTATCAATCATCACTTTAATAGGTTTGGGAATGTAACAATCCGATTTAGACCCTAGTCAGAATAGTGGTTTCGGGACCACAGATCTGAGTCAAAAAAATATTTTAATATTATTTTCTGCGTTTGCAGTAGGTGATTAAGCATGTGTGAAAGTTTCATGAATTAATTTTATTGTTTGTGTGTTTAATTTGAGAAAAGGACTAAATTGCAAAAAATGCAAAATTAGCATGCCATATGTAAAGGTATCTATTTGTTGTGGCTTTAATTATATGGAGTCCTTATGTTGCTATTAAACCATATGAATATTTGATGGACAAAAATGCCTTAAGATAGTGGAATTCAAATGGAAATAAAAAGGCTAGTTTAGTAATTAGCTAAATTAGTAAATAAAAATAAAACAAAACATAAGGTGTTCATCTTTTCATCACCATTGCCAAATTTGAAAGAAAAAAAGGAAAGAAAAGAAGCAAAATAAGTTTTGGCCATTACTAAGCTTGATTAAGGTATGGATTTTGATCAGTTTTTGATAATTTCTACTTTTTTGTAATCGTTACTATGAAATCTACTAAGCCCATGCTTTAATTTTAGAATTTGATGAAGATTTTGAGATATGCCATTGATAATTTTGTAAGCTATGTGATGTTAATTGATGAAATGTGAAATATATATGTTAGATTAACATGTTTTGTCTTTGGATTTTTGGTGAATTTGAGTAATTTGGACTAAATTGTGAAAATAATATTTTGAGGGACTAAATGTAAAATAAATGAAATATATGGACTTGTATGATCATGATGAAAATTCGTCTAAGCATGGGTACAAGGGAATTTTGTGTATTTTGTGATTTTGTGAAATAGAGAGTTAAATGTCAAAATGTAAAAATGTGAGGGCTAATTTGTAAAATGCCCTAAATGTGTGTTTTTGGATTGAATTGAATGATTTGGTGAATAAAAGAGTTAAATTTGAATATGTATAGATCAAGAAAAAAAGAAAACGGATTTAGACCGAGGGAAGTCGAAAGTGATCGAGTAGTCGAATCCGTTCGTTTATTCCGAATACGAGGTAAGTCTATATACAAATAAATGTAGTTAAATTGAATTATTCATGTTCAATTAATATTGAATTGTGATGAAGGGCTTTGGATGATATTCATGTGATATCTGAGAAAATATCGACAATGTGTCAAGGTCCGAAAAGTTTCGTACGAACCTTAGGAATAGATAGGATTTATATGTCATGACATAGGGTTTTGATATGTGATATTGTGTAAGACCATGTCTAGGACGTTGGCGCCAATTTGAGATTTACGTGTAAGACCAGTCTGGGACATTGGCATCGTATTTGATTCGTGTAAGACCCTGTCTGGGACAGTGGCATCGATATTTGATTACATGTAAGACCACGTCTGAGACGTTGGCATTGTACGAGTATTCCGACTTATCCAAGTATCCTATTTGATTCTGAATGGTTCAATGGGAAATTCCAAGAAATGAAAGACTATGTGAAATAAGTAATCGATTCAGGTACGTTTGATAATTATACTATGATTGTGAATGAAAGGCAAGTATATGTGAATGTGCACCAGTGAGATATGTACTTAGATTCAATGAGACAAAATGTGGTATGTGTATGAATGTGCTATGTTCAAAAAAGATACTTGGAGATATGATTTGTTGGAAAGCAATGGCTAAATAAATTAGCCAAAGAAGAATTGTGAATTTGCAATTGAGAAATTTTAATGATCTTGTCTTTAATATGACTATGTATGTTACATGTTAAGTTTATTTGTATATGTTAAGTTTATTTGTATATGGCTTACTAAGCTTTCGAAAGCTTACTTTGTATGTGTTTGAATTTTTTTTATAGATCGTTAAAGCTACAGAAGGCTCGGGGATCGTCGAGGATCATCACCATACTATCAAACTCTATTTTGGTACCTTTTGAAAGTGTATATAGTAAAGTATGGCATGTATAGTCTAGTGTGGTTTAGTTATGTTTTGAAAAGTGTAAAAATAGCCATGTGATATGGCTTGGTAATGAATATGTTATAAATGAGTATTTCATGCTATATGTTACATAATTTGATATGGTTTGACGGCTAATGGTTGAACTAGTGAAATGGTCAAATTTATGGTAAGCGTTATGGTACAAAATTGGCATATTATTAATGAATGGTTGTCACATTGAATTGGTAAGTTATTGAATGGTTTATACTTAGAAATACTTGTGATGAGAATGAGATAAATGTTGCCTATTTTGGAATGTTTTGGTTGCATTTGATGCTTAGAAAGATGCTTATTTGTGCTTGTAGGTATAACTGAAAGTGTGGGTGGCAAATTGGCCTTATAAATGGCCTATATTTGCCCAGACGGTTGAGCACACGAGCGTGTGGCTCGACTGTGTCCTTCGTGGTTGTATTTCAAAACAAGTTAGTTTTGACCACGGGCTAGACACACGGGCATGTGACTGGTCGTGTGGTGCAAGTCAGTGTCGACCACGGGTGAGGTACATGGGCGTGTCTGAGGCCGTGTGAGGCACACGGCCTGCCTGTAACAGCCTGATTTAGGGGTTAGTCGGAACAGTGATCTCGAGATCAATAATCCGAGATTAGAGAAATTTATTTTTATGTCATTTTATGAGTCAAAGCATGATGGTATATGTACATGAGAATTTTGGTACTTTAATTTTAGCGATATCATGTTTAATCGCGAAAAAGGGACTAAATTGCATAAAGTGCAAAAGTTCCATTCTATAAGCTAAAGGTACCAAATAGTCATAGATTGACAATTGAAGGTCTTTAAAAGGCAATTAGACCCCCAATATGTGCTTGGCCGCCATAGACTAGCATAGGAGACAAGAATTGACCAAGTTGGTCAAAGTTGGTGGTGTTTGGTGGGCTAAATTGTTAGTTTAATATTAGAATAAAGAAAAGATGATGTCCATCTTTTTACTCATCCTTTTCCACCAAAAAGAACAAGAAAATAGGGGTTTTTGAAAGCTCAAAATTTCAGCAAGCTCTCATCCATACAAGTAAGTGTTCTAGTGATCTTTTCTTGAAAATAGTTGTACTTTAGGGACCCCTAAAGCTTAAGCTTTCAAATGAGGGGACTATTGTGCAATATGGTAAAAATTTTAGAGTTTTTCCATGAGAGCTATCTTAGTTATTTGCTACATTTTTATGGAAGAAATTGAGTCTTAGTTGTTAGATGAACAACTTTTGTGAAAGGTGTTGTCTTGAAAACACCTAATTGGACCTTTATGAAAAGGTTACAAATTTGTAGTAATTATGTGGAATGTTGAGTTTTGATGATAGCTATAAGAGTATTAAATGTTCATCTAGGCTTGTTGAAGGTAGAAATGTGATTAGAATTAATTTTCGAGCCTAGGGGAAAAATGGCCATCTTGCCAAAGCCTAGGGGCAAAATAGTAATTTTACCTAAGTAGATTATTGAAATGCTTTCATTAATGTGGTGATTAAAATGAGCTAAATTGCTATTATATAGCCAGAAGAATCGAGAATCCGCCTCGATCGAGGAAAGAACAAGGTCTCGGACTAGACCGACGAGCTGGCTCATTTTGAAATCAAGGTAAGTTTGTATGTGATTAATCCAACATTCATGTTAGCATAATTGAGAATGCTTGGTATCATATTGATGCATGATACTCTACTAAATTGAGTAATTGATGTTGAATATGATGTTGAAGTCCTAGTGGACTATAATGAATATGGAAATGCTACCATCGAGATATGAAATAGATAAGGTCTCGTATAAGACCATGTCCGGGACATGGCCTCGGCACGGAGTTGAGATCCCGTATAAGACCATTTCCAGGATATGGCTTCAGTAATGAATATGAAAATCGTATAAGATAATATCTGGGATATGGCATCGATATTAAATTTGAAAATCCATATGAGACCATATCCGGGATATGGCATTGGCATTTAGAGATGACTTCATGTAAGACCACCTCTGAGATGTGACATTGGCTTCGTACCTACATTGATGACGATGAATATATGTCTTTGAATATCCCTAGTGATTAATGGGATAAGTAGATGAGTTTGGAAGTAAAAATGAAATTAGTACTAAAGTCATGTGAATGAGTGAATACAGGTACTCTTGAATGAGTCACGAAGAAACGATTACGATATGTGGCATGGTATGTGCTAAATAAGGGCAAGTGTGAGTAAGTATCGCAAGAAGCCTATGACTTGTGTATGGTTAGTTAATGCCATGGATGAATTATATTATGAGCTCATTGTTGCTATTTACTTCCATGCAAACTTACTAAGCTTTATACTTATCCCTTTCATTGCCCTTTTTCCTTGTAGTATTGCCAAAATAACTCGGGGATCGTGGACGTAGGAGTTCAGGAATCACACTATCGACATCACTTTGGTATAACAATTTAGACTTATTTTGAATATGGCATGTATATGACTCGAATATTTTGTTAAGTTGTAATTGTTAGTCAAAGTGTTGGCTATGTAAATTATTAAAGTCATTTTGTAAATGGCCTTATAAGTTAGGCAAATTCTATTGCTTAATGAAGATGAATTTCATGAAGTATATGCCTTTATGTACGTCTTGATTCTTTGAGCTCCTAGAGGTATCTATGGATTGTCTTTTATATTGGAATGAGTACTTAGATGTGCTTTGGGATAGGAGTTGTATTGTTTTGAATGAAAGTATGTATGTGTGCAACATAGGGTGACTAAGGGCTTGGTAAATAGCCTGCTAATCTTCCACATGGGTAGACACACGGGCATGTGTCTAGACCGTGTGGGAGGCACGGCTTGCACTTGGGCGTATGCCCAGGCCGTGTGAAGTCTGCACCTTGCACTTGGAATTTAAATCGCCACAAGGCTGAAGCACACGAACGTGTGCATAGACCGTGTGGATAAGTCAGAATGCCAAGGTTTGGCACACGGGCTAGGGCCACGGGCGTGTCAAGGCCGTGTGACCTTAGTCAGAATCGACCACGGGTGAAAGACACGGGCATGTCTTAGGGGCACACGGGCGTTTAAGGTCTCATAGACCTTAGTTAGAAATTTTCGTATGTGTTCGGTTTAGTCCCGACCTCTTTCTAATGCATGTTTAAGGTCTCATAGACCTATTTAAGGGATACTTTGATTTGAATGATAATATTATAATGTGAATTGTTCGTAAAAGATTCGATTTTTCCGGTAATACCTTTAACCCTAGACCGGCGTTGGTTACGGGTTATGGGTGTTACAGGGAAACTGTTAAGAGATCATTTCACAATTTTCTAAATGTTGTCATACGTTTACAAGATGTGCTATTTAAAAAAGGCAGAGCTAATTACAACAAATTCTATAGACCCAATGTGGAAATGGTTCAAGGTATTAGAGTGAGTTCCATATATAGCTCATACATGATTTAGTTGATTTAGATTTAAATATAGTATCCTAACCCGAGGTTTTATACATGTAATGTAGAATTGCTTAGGTGCTTTAGATGGAACCCACATCAAGATTAGGGTTCTAACAGTTGATAAACCTAGATATCGAACGCGAAAAGATGACATAGCAACAAATATGTTAAGTGTTTGTAAACTTGATATGCATTTTTTTATGTTCTTCCTAATTGGGAAGTTTCTATTGCTGATGGACAGGTTCTTCGAGATGCCATTAGTATGAGACATGGACTAAAAGTTTCTCATAGTAAAGTGCAGAATTGGAGGATTTTGAATTAATTTTTAAAGTAATACTTTTTTAGGAAAATCAATCATGATAAATAGTTTTTTTTTTCCTTTTTTATAAGTTGTTATTATTTAGTTGATGCTGGTTACACAAACTGTGAGGGATTTTTTGCATCTTCCAGAGGACAAAGATATCATTTGAATGAGTGGCATCAGGGTTACCAACTAAGTTCTCCAGGAAAATTTTTGAAAATGAAACATGCTTCAGCACGTAATGTTATTAAAAGATGCTTTAGGTTATTAGAACTTAGATGGGGAATACTTAGGTGTCCATCATTCTATCCTGTGAGGGTGCACAATAGAATCATTATTACATGTTGTTTGCTCCATAATTTTATTCGAACCTATATGAGTCTTGATGCTATTGAAGTGAAGTTGGGAGAAGGATTACCCAGTAATGTGATAGATGATGATGAACTGAATATCGTAAATATTCATCCATCAGATGCATGGAATACTTGGAGGATAGAACTAGCCAATCAAATGTTCTATGAATGGCAGACATCTAGAAATTAGTTAGGTTTACGGTAAAAATAGTAGAAGGTTAATTTATTTATGTTATATCATGTATCTAGTTTATGAAACTTTGGTGGTGTTTGAATTGTCTTTATGTATTGTACTAGACTTGTTGAATTACAACTTTAATTTATTTTCTTTTGATTTGTCATCGACCTTTTGATTCATAATATCAAACCTAATTTTAGTTTGCATTTTTTCTTAAGATAGTTATGTTAGGATTTTCACAATCATGTGATTCTTCCCAAAATTCTTGAGGAACCAAAAGGAAATGAGTTTCAGAAGAAGATGATACATTGGTTGCCTATATGGTCGGTTTGCACAATGTTGGAACTTTTAACGCAGATACGGGATTCAAGGCCGGTTATTTAAATGAGATGGAAAGAATGTTAGAAAAAGTTTTACCCCATGCTATGTTAAAGGCTGAACATAATCTTGAATCGATGATTAGGACATTGAAAAGGGATTGGACAATCGTTTATGATATGCTCAGTGGAAAAGACAATAGCGGCTTTGGTTGGGACGAGCATAGACAGTTTGTTGTTGTTGAAGATGTTGTGTGGAACTCATATATAGGTGTAAGAATTATTTCTTGTCTTTAAGTTTTGACCAAACTTATATCTAATATGAATTCCTCCTTTTTTATAGAGTCATAAAGAAGCCGGTCAATTCAGACATTGTAATTTCCCTTATTATAGCCAACTTATTGTCATCTATGCAAAAGATTGAGCCACTGGGAAAGATGCTCAAATAGTCACTGATATTATTGAAGAAATAGATGCTGAGGATGTAGTTACTGCAAATACTCATAAAGAAAGAAACGATTTTCATGGTTGCGAAGCTGATGTTTTTTTGGATGAGATGGATCTCTCAACTACACAACCACAACCATCTAGAAACCAAGATGATTTCACATTTTCAAAGAAGAAGAAAAAAAGATTTCTGATGCAAGTGAACACATTTATTCTACTTCATTTACTAATGCAGCCACGTTATTGAGGGAAAACATACGGATTGTTGGCCTTGAAATAAGTAGGAGCATTGCCTCCAAAGCGCTAATTCAACAAAAGTAAAAAATGGTCATTTAAGAAAGTTCTCTAAAATTATATCCAACCTTATGAGAAGTAGAAGGATTAACTGAGGATGAACACTATTGTGCGTTGAGCAAAATTCCAGACCATCCAATGCAAATGCTCATTTTCTCTAGTTTACCTTCTTCTATGCAATTGGAATGGGTGAGAATATTTCTTTTTGACCATTAAAAATCATGATTGTGTTGGTGATGTTTTGGTAACTTTCTTTATATGTAATATTTGGATAGTATAATGACATGATAGAATACCATAGACTGTTGTAACTTTTTGATGTTGTAAAATTTAACATATAGATTATAGCATATAAGCTAATGACATCATATAACTTTTTGTTAATGTATGAACATTATGTCCAGATCTAAAATATAATTTTCAAGCTATTTATTGCTTCTAATCTTTTGCTTTTTAGTTTAGAAGATAATTAAATTATTTGTTTCGCTAATGATATTTTAACACATTAAATATGTATTGCAGTTTAAAAATAATAAAATAGGTTATATATTATTTTTATAATATTATATATTATGACTTTTTATTAATTCATATTTTAATAATAATTATATTAAGAATGTTATTAATTCATATATTATTTTATTAAATTGTATTTAATAATTATTATGTTAAAATATGATTAAAATATTTATTTTTATTTTTATTAAAATATATTTAATAATAATCTTATTAAAATTTAATAACAATAACAATAATCATCTACCTAAAAAAAATTGTTAAAGGTACTTTGGTTATCTAAGTCTTTTTTCTTATACTATTACAACATCTATTTCATGCAACCAAATATAAGAATACTATTACAGCTCTATTCCATTTTACTGAACCAAACAGTTAAATTACTTATTACAATTTTATTCCATTTACACGAATCAAAGTGCACATACAAATCTACAAAATGTAGGATGTATTTTTTAATAATAATAATTCATCACGCAATATATAAAATCACTGAATAAATAAAAACAATGCTTTCGAAAAGGGAATTCGATTTTGCAACAAAATCAAATCTCTTACTAACCTTAATAAAATATACAACTAGTTTCTAACATCAATACAAAATTATCTTTGAATTTTGTCTCAACATTATTAAATATCACTGCTTAAATTTTAGTTCTATCACATAAAACATATAAACAACTATAATATTAAATTGAAATAATAAAAATAGGTATTATCTCATTATCAATTAAAATAATCTTCTCTCTCTCTTCATTCCATTTTTGTTTGAATATTATTTGATATTAGGGATAAATACTAAAAATATACATGAACTATGGTTTAATGTAAAATCGTATACATGAATTTTGCTTTTGTGTAATTTTATATATAAAATTTTGATTTGACCCAATTCTTGTAAATTATTAACACAATTATTGATATAATATCATTTTATGTTTATATATTGCATACATAAAAAATATATATTTATCCAATATAAAAACAAATTAAAGTTCATGTATAATTTTGAGATTTATCCCTTTATATTATTATCTAACTACTAATTTTATTTATAGTGCTAAACTTAAAATTTAATTAATATATAACTTTAATACTAATTAAGTAATAATTAATAGATAATTAATTTCTATTTTATACTTATAATAATATTCAAATTAAAAATTAATTATATTATAAATACAATTTGTAAGTATCACTTTTTAAATGTCAATTAATAGTATGAAATTAAATTTATAATTATACTAAAATGTCTTGCTACTTTAGGTTAATCTTAGAATAATATTTAAAAGTGAATACAATTTGTAATTATTATTATTTAATTGATGTAATATTCTACTTTAGGAGTAATAAATCTAAACTAAAACTTACAACTAATATTTAGATATATTTATAATGTGTAATATTTAAACTAAAACTTATCATTAATAATTGAATATGTTTAAACTAAGATAACTTTATAATAATATTTTTATGTTTATAATTTGTAATTATTACGTATACTATAATTAATTTTAAATGTGAATTAATAATTCTAAATTAAATTATGGTCTTGTTTGGGAATTAGTTGATTGCAATGGTTAGTTTGACCAACTGATTCTATTAACTGTTTACTTAAAGGTATTTGGTAAAACTTAGTTGATAGCTAAAATTGATATAATAGCATGACACATTTTATTGTTAAATATTTATTTGTTTATAATACTTTAGTCTTTATTGGTTGAAATTATTGAAATAAAACACTATTATCAAGAATTAAAACATCCATTATGGAAATTAATTAATGAATATTGTTGAGATTTATTTTGAACTTTGGAGGTAAAAGTAAAAATGGAAGAATGGAGGCTACTTATCTTTTGGCACCCTTGTTAGGTTTGAGAGCATGTGGCAAATGAAGTAATTTTTGAGCAAATATGATCAGATATCTCATTTTCAATCAACTTTGAAAAAAGTTATCCATCCCAACGTTTTTTGTATTGGACGTTTTAGCTCGATAAGCTATTGTAAACCTCCATTTACCAAACACTACAACTAGAGGGTTTAACTACTCAATCCTCCATTTACGTTGATTCAATTCTTTTTTTCAAATTTGTATTTTTCTTATTTTTAGCAAAAGAAAAAAAGTCACTTATTTTAAAAAGTCATATTTTTGTTTACAATAGTAATTACTATGTTACTAATTTCAAGTTTAAATTTGTATTAAATATTCATTATTTTAGGCTAAAATATTGTAATATACATGTAACAAATAAAATTTTCCTCATATTACTATATTAATAACCAAATGAGACATTAATGTACCAAATATTATCACATATGACTGTTACTAAAAAAAAAACTGCAAAATAATGTCATGATTTTTTTTCCTCACGTTGGATTTGGATATAAAATGGGTGTAATTTGTTTGGTTGGAATTATTAATTTGCAATAATTTTTTTAGTTAAATATAATTATCAAATAAAAATATTAATATTTTTATTAATTTATTATCATATTAACAATAATTCTGAATTTCAAACCCAACTTAAATTAGAAAATAAAAAAATTCCGGACCACGGCTGGTTCGTGAACAGCGTAGTGAGTAATAAAGAAATATGTGAGAGTTTGGAAACAAGCAATCAATTTGCCCTCTTTCTAACCTAAGGAGAGGCGAAAATGAAAAATTATTATTTAATTCTTTTAAATTTTTTTAAAATTTTAAATTAATAAAAACAAAATTACACTTTGGCCCTCCCTTAAAATTATAAAAATTTAATTTAATCCTTTAAAAATTATAAAGATATAGATTATAAAAAATTAAAATTTTATTCGACTTCTTTACAAAATTGTTCTGGTTTTACCCTTCAAGCAATACCTAAATTTTCCTGGAAACAAACAGAAAAATATTAAACCTGAAAATCACATGATTGATATATAGATATTCTCAAGTCAACTAAAAAAAACCAATCAGAACAAAAAAAAAAAAAAAAGGTTAGATGAAAAAAGGAGAGCTCAAAACCAATCAACATTAATTACTTATTTAATGATGAAACTAATCGTATAAATTTTTTAATATTGAAAATCATAAACTTTAATAAGGAGATTACTATTTATATAAAAAAAAACATAAATATGATTTTTTATTGAACTCTAAAACTTGTGATTTGATGGTTGAAGAATCAAGGTCCGAAAAAGAGTAAATTAAGATGAGAAATAATATATTTTAAATGTAGACTAACACGATTTAATTTTAATCATTATTTAAAAAAATAAACTTATATTAAAATTTAGTTATGAGTATAAAAAATTATATTAAAATGTTTTAAAAAAAATCAATTTGAGGGGACATACCAATTTAACAAATAATTGTTTTAGTAGTGAAGATTCAAAATATAGCAACTTTATAGTAAGTAGTTGATAATATAGTATCAACATTTTTCTAATCTTTATAAAATATAGAATGGGGAAGTTCACAAGTTGAAGTATCAATTGGCAATGGTAATATGTCACTTGGCTGTTCATATATCTATCTTTTTAGCTCATATTTTGCTCTCAAAATACCACCCACTACCTATAACTACATTTGTCAATCCAAGCTCTATTATAATAATAATTTATTATTATTATTTTGATCTTGATTTTTACCACATTAATGCTTGGCATATGCTAAGGATTATATTTTGGATTAAAAGTTGGGTTTATGGAAATAAACAATAAAAAATAAACTATGGCTTTAAATTAAAATGCTCAAAAATAAATTTATTAATTGATAATATTATTTTATTAAAATGATTGAATAAAATTAGATATTATCTTTTTTTTTTTCAACTGAACTAACTTATTTAAGTTATAATTAATCATTATGTATCATTTTAATTGGTTGACAAGTCTTCTTTTCTAAAGTTTCTTATTACTTAATTTTCATAATAAAGGGAAATTATTCCTTTTCATTTCACAATTTTTATTCCTGCATTCTCAATTTTTGAATATGAATTATATACAGAAAATAAATTTAAATTTTAATTGTTGAGATAATAAATTTATAAGATATATGTTATACTTTCTGACAAAAAATATTTTTATTATTATTAACTTATAATATTTTTAATTGAATTACAAGTTATATATAACAAGTTTCATCCACCATTTTCTTTTTCTTTTATTTTAAGAAAAAAGTTTATGAATTATAGATTGAGTTTTGGACTCACAAAAATAGTACTGCTTAAGTCAATTTCAGCTAAAAAGAAGAATCATATAATCTGAATTACTCGAGATTTGTGGGGTTATTTTAAAATTAACAAATGCTGCCCATACAAAATTTTCTTAAAGAAAAAAAAAAAGGACAATGTCGGCTGCAATAAGAAAACAGATAAATGATGCCTTCTCGGTATCTATGTTTGAGTCTAATTGGTATAAATCATGGAAGAAACAAATTAATTTAAATTGAATTAGTTATTTAATGAGGTACTTATAATTATTAATTTTAATAACTACATTGATATAATTACAAATTATAATTAAAAAACATTATTTTTTAAATTTATATTAAGGCCGAAACGAAACCTCCAAATCTAAGTTCAGTCAGTGCTTTTAAAATAGAACTGATCAAAAGCTCACCCATCGTAAAAACATGAATGGCATAAAATTTGGAACGAGCTAGAAAATATAGACATATGCATGGGCAAACATACTTGTTTTGGTGTTTTAAACAAATATTACTGTCCTTTGACCTTACAGGAATGATTCTGCAATATTCAAAAGAATTTTCCCTTCCTGTAAACACGATATATTCGGGATCTTATGGGTCCCGTAAGAGAGAAGAATACAAAGGAGGCGCAAGAGATTCACTTAAACCTGAATAAGAGGGTCAGGCTCAATGTTTACCTTCAAATTCCCTTCTCCCTGCTGATTTCTTCGCATGTTCCAAAAGAAGAATAAAAACACAAGTACGGCAAATTAATGGGAAAAACTTGACATATGAATCTGTAGCAGTTCAATAATGCCGATATTATCAAGAACTCAACAAACAATGCCTACTAACTTTTCAATACAGGGAAGGAGTGAGGGATTCTATTTCCGCAAAATTTTAACAATGTTGAAATCCACTTACTTGAGAATGCCTTCTACTTTTATTCCATAACACCAACGGTTTGCAACTACTAAAAAATTGAAAAAAAAAATTGATTTTCATTTATACTAGTAAAAGGTGTGCAAAAATTACCTCAAGCATCAAGATTTTTCTAAGAAACTGCAATGGAACATAAAGAGTACAAACTGGAAGCTTCACTTCAATTTCTCCCTTTATAACAATGGAAAAAAAAAAAAAAAAAAAAAAAAAACAAAAACCAGTTTTGAGTTTGGGCTGTCTAATCAATTATTCTATTCTTTTCACTTGTCTTCACCATCACAACATCCTGCTAAGCGACTTGATAAGTAATTTCAGATTCTTTCTTGTAGACTCGTCACCCGTGAATCCCAGTATATCAGAACTTATATTCTGCAATGGTACATGAAGAGAAAGTGTGAGAGGTAGGACAGATGTGAATTTAAGATTTAAATAAACAATTGAGAGGAATGCCAGTGGCTGGTAAGTAAATTTTTACCTCGATATTCTTCAAGGTAAAAATCAGAGTATAAATTGATTTTTGAATCAATTCGGTGTTCTCAGGGGTCATAATGGATGAATGTACCCTTCTGCACAGAAAGGAATTGTAGTTGTAAGGCTATAAATCTAGGGGCCACGTCTTGTTTTCACATAAAGAAAGTGTCGTTTCCCTCGCATCATAATTAGAAAATTACATCCTACTAGCTGAAATTCAAAGTGTGCACCCTGATACTTCCACATTACTATTACTTTATTGAGCCACAGCATCTTTAAATTTGCTACCCCAAATTGAAGGATCTAGTATGAGTTCATGATGCAACATCTACAACTGTGCTTTAACTGTAAGAGTAAGGATCGATAGCCTGATAGCTGGAGTTTTGGGCATATAGTCCTTTGGGTTTAGGGGACTATAGAGGGTGAGGAAGATAAGGTGGTGGCTTGAAACTAATAGAATTAGGGTTGATTGTAGCAGTAATATAATGTTAGCAGTTGAACACAGAGGTAAAATAATAAAAGTATGGAGGAAGATGACAACGTAAAATGTAAGGATTAACAGCATTGTTTGATGCATTCCCAAACATTACCTAGAAAATGAAAACCATGACGCACCAGTAAACCTTTTATTTACAGAATCAACTTTTTTATTCGATGCTAGAGAAACGAAAAAAAATTTCATAACTTCATTACTTTTAAGTTTCAAAATATTTATGTTCAAATATGATTCAGATGACAAAGATTCAAGTGCCTTCAAACAATTCTTAATTATAAGCAAGAGGAAATAAGGTTTTGTGGGTGCAATTCTTAATAGGGCGAGTGTTTAGTACACTGCCAGTGCATTTTTTTAACTCCACAAGTAGAGTTACAAATTTGCCACGTGTCCTATTTCTTTTTATTTTTATACCCTACATACACTTGTCATAACCCCAACCTAGCGTATGGAATTAAATTCCACTGAGTGTATCAAATATTTTCTCTTGTAAACAATGCTTAGTTATAGCATGTGGGAGCAACTCTTTGTGACAAGCACATCTCAATCAATTTATAACCAAGGAAGAAGAGAGAATTCACCTTAAATCCTCAGAGGCTTGTGTTAGACTCCTGGTCAAATTCTCAACCTCCTGAAGCAGACCACTATCACGAAGTTCAGATAACAAAGGTTGCACATCTTCGGCCATGGCTTCAATCTGAAAAATCACTACATCAAATTCAAAATTCTGAGCATGAGGATCCATCAAAAGTTCAGTTTAGAATGCTTATCCAGTCAGTTAGACAGCAGGGAAACCTGTGCAGACTTGATTACTTCTAGATTTATGTACATTAGGCTACAGTGTGGATGTAATAATAAATCATTTATTATTATCAACAGAACTCACAGAAAAAAGAAGAAGATAATGTAGCAGACTCATTCACTTCTTTTGGGCTTACCAGAACTATCAGCAATATAGTTTAGAAAAAGAAATTTTATCAATAAGACAAAATGTAACAAGACATTGCACACCTTTGTGAGCAGGGGCTTTGCATCCTGAATAACAGCAGCAACGCGCTCGGCAAGTGAATAGGTGTTGGCAATACCAATTTCCTCCATTTGACGAGCAAGACGGGTGACAATCCCTACCAAGGCATCCAGACTTACCCCTTGTTCCCCCTTTATCTTTTGCCTATCACATACAATTAGGCCTTCCTTAACACATTCTGCATCGAGAGGTCCCACAGAAGGTGATGGAATTGGATCCCGTGGCGTGATGTCAATCAAAGTTTCCATCAAAAGACCAGATTGGTTGACCTCAATCAGTGAATTTCGAGGTATAATAATCTTATCATCTTCAACCTAAGAATGATAGCAGCGATGTTGATGCATACACAAGCCAAGCCAAACCAAAACAAAATGTTACAGAAAAATTATTATCCTGAAACATACCTCAACAACAGCTTCAATACTTTTCAGGGAGGGATTAACACGTACAACATTGCCTACAGTCACCCCTCTAATCCTAACAGGTGTTCCAGTGCAAATACCAGATGCCTGAGCAAATTCAAACACCGCTAGGTACTTCCGGAATTTAGAACGAATCTGAAACCCCCTCAACCAAGCCAGACTAAGTGCAAGCAGCACAGTACCTGACACAAGAAACAACCCAACCCCACCTTCCCAAATGCTTCTACGACCAAACCCAAAATCACTCAATGGACGTAATGTTTGTCTCCAAATATTCCGAGGAATATCTAAAACAACAGCAAGCGGATTCTTTTGCTCCGAAGAACCAGGTTGTGGGTTATGCTCAGTACTAGCAGACATAGCTCTAACTTTTGCCAACCTCATTCTTAGTTTAGGCGGAAGACATGGCAAAACTTTTGGAGAAGAATGCGGGAGGGTGGTCAAAGTTGAAGATGAAAAAGACGGGCATGCTGGAATCTGGACTAATGTATTTCCAACCATTTTCAGAAATTGCAAAGCTATAACGCTACGAATACTTCAAAACCCGAACTGCTAAGAATACTATCCCTTTTAGCTAAATACAGGACGAAACAATACAGATTCTCTCTAAATGTTCAGCAGCTAAGGCTTCCATTTAACTGAAAGGCAACACAATTGAAATTAAATCAGTTGAACGAAGAATCCATTTTTTCCAATACAACATTGAAGTTAAATTGAATACTTAAAATCCATCAATCACGCTTGAAAAAAAAATCAAATCAGGTTAGTGACTCTTCGAAATAGCATTAATCACCACCACTTAAAAGGAATGAAATTAAGAAGCAAAACCTAGGTTGAAGTTGAAAGAAACAACTCCAGTATCTATTATATTCAATTCATTGCAGTTTAAAGGGAAAGTGAAGAGAAAGAAATTGCGAAGGGGGGAAAAAATAAGTCCCTAAGCCATAAAGAAAATTCATCAATTTTTTCAACAGTACAATTACAAGACAAATAACTGTAGTTCATAAGATATTACCAGTTCACTAATAGGAAGTTATGAACCTAAGATTTCACAGTGAGAAGCAGAAGTAAAAAGAAAAAAGAATCTGAAAATTCACAGTTGAAAGATATATTACGATATTCTTGAAATTTTCTCGGTAACCAAACACATTGAAAAGAAGATGTAAGGTTTCGTGAGTGAAGAATGAGTACCTTCAGAGCTGGCTAGGGCTTTTCCCTTCACGAATCCAAGGCCGTAGTTCAGACATTCTGTTGGAAATGGAAAAGAAAACAAAAGGCTAAAAATAATAATATTCATTAAAAAAACCCAATAAACTTCAACATTTTTTTAATTAAGTACACAAATTTATACTTAATTTTTGTTTTCTAAAAACTCAATTACTGTTGTAATTATAATTAATAGTAGACCCGTATAACTATAGTTTAAATTCTATCATATGAATATGTGCGCATGTGTTTATCTATTTAAAATATAAATATGGGTTTAAAAATAAAATATAATTATATAAATAATTATTTAATTTTTAAAATTTTTTATTTTAGTCACAAAATTTTATATAATAGAAATTTATTATAAATTAAGAGAAGTAACGGATGAAAAAAAAAGAAGAATTGAAAAATAGAAGAATGATTCAATTTTTATTTGGATACAATAAGTTTATACATGTCCTCTATTTATACGACTTCAAATACTATAAAGTACATTAATCACAAGTAAATATATCGTTTATCCAAACACATCCTAATTCAAACCGGATCATGTATTGTATGGCCTAAGTTTGGCTCGATGCCCAGATGAACTTCAAAGGGAACATCAATTTCTATGTTGCCAGCTATTCCAACGAAAGGGTTTTGTGCTTGCTTGGTTTTAGGGGGAAATTTATTTAAATGCTTGAGGTGGATATTGATATCCTACCTGGAAAATAACAAAAATTAGCTGGAATCACTGTTAAGATTTAATTTGCAATCAAAATGAATTAACTTTTTAACATGAGTGCTTATTTTGTAAAAAAAAAAAAAATTTGGTGTTAAATGAAATTTTTTGAAGACTGGTGACTATTCGAGTAGTTTACTTATAATAAAATGTACGGTTTGAAACTAATAATACTAACAATACATATGCAATATGTATGAAATCAAAGAAGAAAAATTAGTTTTTTCACAAAAAAAAAAAAGAAAAAGAAAAATTAGTTTAAATTGCGAGTAAAAAGAAAATTAAATAGTTAGATACATTAAGGTAAGAATAATAAATTCACTCTAACTGTTTATTATCTAATTGTCGTTTTTTTATAAAATGTCAAAAAGTTATTATATTGGTAAAAGAAAATTTTTAATATTAAAAATCTGATTGTAAAAACTTAAATATCGAGTTGACTTGTGACATTAATTTAATTAACACATTTTCTTTTCAAGTATGAAAAGAAAAAAAGGTAATCAAAATAATTATAATCATTTAATAGAAAAGCGTAAATTGGTATTTTCTTGACTAAGTTGAAATATAATTAACCCGTGACACCGACTTAGTTAGAGATTTAAATAATAGTATAAATACACGATGTGGATGAGAGAAAAAATTTACATAAAAAAATATTTTTTAAAATTTACTCAATAATTATTATCGGTGTAGTGATAAAGAACTTGTTTATAAATTCATTAAACATATGTTCAATCCTTGGATATATTAATTTTAGTTCATTTATTTAAAAATTATATAAAAGTATGAAAAGTTAAAAACACCATCAAAATAATAATAGTAATCATTTAATAGAAAGGGTAAATTAGTTTTTTCCCAACTAAATCGATATTCGATTAACGCGTGACACAAACTTAATCTGAAACTTGAATAATAGTATGAATAATAGACAAATGAAAATGCAATAATAATTAATATCTTCGTAACTACATCAAAATCAAATTAGTATAATCCACGAATGATAATTTTTATTTGAATATAGAAAAAAATTTAATGATCATCATGACGTGAACAACTCCAACCTTTCAAGAGCTTTTACATTTGTATGCAATTCCCTTAGCTTTCATAAACACAATTCAACCAGATTTTCGTCTCGTGTTTATATACCCCAAGCCTCCTTGATTCCTTTCTTGCAACGACAAAGATTTTATCCAGCCTTTTGCTTCTGTGCACTGAGTTTAGGTCTTTTTTAGGTCATCAAGTTCCTTTTCCTAAAGTTTTTTAATCAGCTTTTGATTGTCATATTTCAACATAGAATAGAATTTTCATTAGAATGAGTACATTAGTCTTATAAATCTGGTCCCTTTTATAAAGCATAGTCTTTTAAGTATCTATGAAGTCTTCCATGAATTCAATGTCACTATCTTGTAATTGTCTAAGACAGATGCACTTCAATTACAACTTTGAAAGTGAAGGCTACATAATTGCTTGGGAGCTCCTTATATTTTCTTGTTCACTAGAAGAGTCATCACTCCATGTCACGGAGAAATATTTTCTTCTTTTTCTATAGCGTATTGGCACATTTAGCTTGTATGTTGCCAAATCTCCATCATTACACTCAGCATGGTCTTGGACTTTCTTAGTTAATGGATATTATTTTCCTTTTTCCTTTAGTGATAAATCTCCTTCAAATCATTTGCTATTCCTCAACAGCTTCTTAAATGTCTTATTGAAGTTCATAGTTAGAAGGGTTAATTGCTCCTGTAAGTCCTTAATGGTAGCTTCATCTTCAATTGTAATTGAGGAAGCAACTTGTAGAGAAATGTTCTTTTCTATCTTGACTTTTCCTTTTTCTTTTCCTCCAAATTCATCTTAAATGTTTACAGAAATCCAATTAACTTGTTAATCCTCATCGTGTTGATATCCTTAGCCTCCTTTATGGCAATTACCTTATCGAGAAACGTTTTGGTAGAGACTATTGGATCTGGTGTCCTGAGTGTAATATATTCGTTTGTAAACTTGTAATTTTTTCAAACATATTGAATAACAAAACAAAATCATGGATTACATTAATATACTTGGTAAAATTGTCCTCATATGGTTTTTGCACGCAAAGAAAAATGGAAACAAATATTGCTCATTGGTTATCTAATGTTTAAACTAATATTAAGCGGTATTACGTGGTCGAACCATAATACGGAAAGACAACTTATATTAGTAGACGTACCTAAACATGTCCTTAGTCTAATTGAAAATGAGTAAACTGATTGAAAGACTAATATGTCGTCTATCAAGTCCAATTGGGGAGATGTTTTGTCTTGGGCATTAAAGCGAATGACTTCCAAAACATAGAGACATAGATGTGATTGACTGGGTTGACAATACATCGGACTGGACCCAAGAAGAATAGACCGTGAATCCGTTTATGGATTTATTCACTTGTAACGTTCATAGTGTGACATACCTAAATCCTGAGTGAATGACGGACCATGTATGTGTGGCTCGTACACTTTGATGTAAGTAAAAGCCTATGTTCAAATATATAAGGAATCAAAAGTTGGTGTGTTGGGCATACTACTTCTGCAGTATGTAGCGTCGTTCACAATAGTGGAATTCATAGCCCAAGACATAGGTAAATGATATCCTCTCATTGGAATTACATGGTTGATGGAAAGTAAACGTGGCTACAAATCATTCATCTTTGTGATGGATGACATGATCACTATTTGATAACAATTGAATTTTCATGAAGAAAGATGTAATGGTTACCACGAGCCAAAATAGGATTATATTGGGAGAAAAAATATTATCCCAAAGAGATTAATGATATCCTATGAGGGTAACACACTTAAGACAAGGTCATTAGACGAGTACTGATCGAGTTGCTTTTGTAATGTCATGCCATTGGGGAGAGCTCAGCCACGATACTAGTGGAATGAATTTCTGACTAAATGACTTTATAATTAATAGGCGAAAAGATGGAACTTAATTATAAATCATTTGATCCTTAATTGCATATGTCCAATTGGTCCCTTCTGTAACACCTGTTACCCGTGTTCGAAGCCAGAACCGAATACGAGGCATTACCTAACTTAACTTGCTTAAACATAACACACTGGGCTATAAATTTTTGCTGCAGCTTATAAACTTTCCATTTAAACTCATAACCTACTCATTTTGGGCCTACGAGCCCTAAACATACTTCCGGGAGGTTCCAGAATTTAACCGAGAACTTTTACATGCTTAGAAAATTTTTGTCCAAACAGGGGCCACACGCCCGTGTTGTTCAACGGATACGCCCGTGTTCCTTTAAGACATACCCGTGTTCTTCATCCGTGGTCAACATTGACTTATTTCACACGGCCAAACACACGCTCGTGTCTCTCACACGGCCTCGACACGCCCGTGTCTTAGCCTCTGTGCCAAAACCTTGACATTCTGTTTATGACGTCATCATCTCACTATGGTCACACAGCCAAGGCACACGCCCGTGTCCTTAAACCATGTGTCGAATTAAATTCTAATTTTTAGGTGCAGACTTCACACGACCTGGGTACACGCCCATGTCCATGGTCGTGCCTCCCACCCAGCCGAGACACACAGCCGTGTCCCTGACTGTGTGTTTACTACTGAGCATACTGACTTGTAAACCTAGTTTACAAGGGGACACACGGCTGAACAACACGCCCTTGAGGCTGACCGTGTGTCACACATGGCCTAGACACACGCCCGTGTTATACCAAAGAGATGTCGATAGTGTGATTTTCGAACTCCGACGCCCCATGATCCTCGAGTTATCTAGGCAATACTACAAGGAAAAGGGAAATGAGAGGGGTAAGCATAAAGCTTAGTAAGTTTGCATGAAAATAAATAGCAACAATAAGCTCATAATGACATCAATCCATGGCATTAGATAACTACACAAAGTCATAAGCATTTTGTCATAACTTATAAGTACTTGTTCTTATCTAGAACATACCATGCCACATATCGTAAACATTCATCGTGAATTTCTCACAGGTACCTGTGTTCACTCGATCACATGACTTTAGTACTAATCTCATTTCTATTTCCAAGCTTATCTATTTATCCCACTAATCACTAGGGGTACTCAAAAACGCATATTCATTGTCATTAACATAAACACGAAGCCAATGCCACATCCCAGATGTAGTCTTACATAGGGTCACCTCTAAGTACCGATACCATATCTCGGATATGGTCTTATACGAAATTTCACATCAACTATCGATGCCATATCTCGGAAATGGTCTTATACGATTCTCATATTCGGTACCGAAGCCATATCCCAAATATGGTCTTATATGGGATCTCAACTCAGTTCCGAGGCCATGTCCCAGACATGGTCTTACACGGGACCTTATCTATCTCATGTCTCGGTGATAGTAATTTCACATTTATTATGGTCCTATTGGGACTTCAACATCTCAACTTTTATCATCTTTCTCATTCAACACCAATACTCAATTTCATAGAATATCATGCATCACTATAATATCAAACATTCTCAAATATGCTAGCATAAATGTTGAATTTATCACATACAAACTTAACTCGATTTCAAAACAAGTTAGATCGTCGATCTAGTCCGATACTTTGTTCTTTCCCCTATCGAGGTTAATTTTTGGTTCTTCTTGATCTATAATAGCAAATTAGCTTATTTAAATATTCACATTAATAATTGCATTTCAATAATCATGCTTTGACAAAATTATTATTTTGCCCTTAGACTTTTGCAAAATAACCATTTTACCCCTAGGCTCAAAAATCAATTCTAACCAAATTTCTCTCGTTAACGAGCCTGGGTGAACATTTATTTCTCTCATGGTTACCACCAAAACTCAACATTTCACACATCTACTACATATTTTACAACCTTTATAAAAAGGTCATTTTAGGTGTTTTCTTGGTAACACCTTTCACAAAAGTTGTTTATTTAACAACTAGGTCCCATTTTCTTCCATTAAAAAAATGCAGCAAACAACTTAAAAGTTTTCATGGAAAAATTCTAAACTTTTCACCATTTAACAAAATAGTCCCCTCTTTAGAAAGCTTAAGCTTTAGAGGTTCCAAAAGTACAATTTTTACCAAGAAATGATCACTAGAACACTTACTTGTAAAGAGAAGAGTGTGCTGAAATTTTTGAAGCTTTAAAGCCCTATTTTCTGATAATTTTTGGTGGAGGAATGAAGAAGAAAAGATGATATCTTTTCTTTCTTTATTTTAATATAAAATCCCAATTTAGTCCACCTAACACACCAACTTGAACAAATTTTGACCTCTATTGTCCCCTATGGCCGGCCAACCATGATTTAAGGGGCTAATTGCCCTTTCAATACCTCCAATTAATATTCTATGGCTATTAGGTACCTTTAGCTAGAAATTTTGAACTTTCGCACTTTATGCGATTTAGTCCTTTCTCGCGATTTAGCATGAAATCGCTAAAATTAAAGCACCAAAATTTTCATGTATTTATACAATCATACTATAACTCATAAAATATCATGAAAATAATTTTCTCTAACCTCGGATTAGTGGTTCTGAACCATTGTTCCGACTAGCCCCTAAATCGGGCTGTTACACCTTCGCTAGCTCGTTGAAACCAGAAATAAATTTTTTGTTGAATCAAATGAGTAGAAATGAATAGAAATGGTGAAATGGAGAAATAGGAAACATTTGGAAATGATTAAGGTTTTCTTCAAAATGAAAATGAAAATGGAGAAATGAAATCATTTGGAAATGAATGTGATTTTCTCCAAAATGAAAAAGAAAAATAAAAATGGCCTGAAAAATGAATTTATGTTTTTCGAATAAATGAAGTTCGAAAATGGAAATAAATCATTTGGTCATAGTGAACCATTGAAATGTGGAAATATCAAATATATGTTCTTATAGATTCATTTATGGTAAAGTTCTCATGATTTTAACAGAATTAGAATTGGGTTGAGAAAATTATTTAATCAGAAATATATTGAAGTTTATTTTTGAGAAATAGGAAAACAAATATTGGGTTGGATTATAAAGTACTGGGTTAAAAGCCCGAGAAGTACTTGTAATTGAACCTGATATGGAAGAAGCCCAATGGCCCCTTATGTAATAAATGGGGACGACAAATCCTAGTATATTTAACTAAGGCTGTCGTGAACCCGTTTTCAGTGAAATCAAAACAGTGGTTTTAGGACCACAAATTCGATGTGAGAATTTTTTTTATTATTTTAATGTCTAAAAAATATTAGCAAGGTCGTATAAAGATTTCGTTAAGAAATTTTATCGTTTGCATGCTTAATTTGGTAAAAGGGACTAATTCATAAAAGATGCAAAATTAGAGTTTTAGTAAGTAAAGGTATTAAATGGATATAGAACTAAAATGTAAGAGTACTTATATGGTAATTAGACCATTTAAGTGATAGTGGACATTTATGAGATTGGTTTTATTGAAATTATTAAAGTTTTTAAAGGTTATTTTGGTAATTTAGTAATAAAGGTTAAAATAAACAAAACAAAACAAATTCTTTTAATTTTCATTCATCTTCTTCCTCCACCAAAAATGAAGATGCAAGAACACCATTTAGGGCTTTGAAGTTTCGGTTCATTCTCTAGCTTACATGTAAGTGATTTTTGTCCTGTTTTTAATGATTTTAATGTTTTCGAGATCGTTGTAACTCAATCTAGCTAGCTCAGGGACTAATTTGCAAAACTATTAAAAGGTTAGGGTTTTTCCATGAATTTATTCATATGGTTTTTAATGTTTGATGGAAGAAAATGAATCCTTGTTGATATATAAACAACTTTTGTAAAGTGATTTTTGTTGAAAATGTCAATTAGGGATTTATTTGTAAAATGTGTAAAATATAAGGTGAAATTGTGACATAATGAATTGTATGAGTTGCTATGAGTGTGTATTGAATTCGACTAGCTTTGTGTGTGGATGAAATTTCATGAATTTCAATTTACGGGTTTAAAGACTAAATTGTAAAGAAGTTAAAATATTAGGGGTAAAAGTATAAATTTGCAAAAGTATGTATTTTGGACTGTATTGAATAGAATGAATATTGAATGGATTGAATTTGATTATTTAGATCAAGTTAAGCCTCGTACGGATCTAGATCGAGGGAAAGATAAAGTACCAGAGTAATCGATCCTATTTCGTCGTTTTTGTGATCGAGGTAAGTTCGTGTAACACTCCTAACTCGTATCCGTCGCTGGAATAGGGTTACAGAGCGTTACCAATTTTTTTTGAAACATTTACAGACATTTCATGTTAATCATTATTCATTCATCATTATTATTCAAAACGTCCCTTGATTGGACCTTCGAGGCCCAATACGAGCATTAGAATCAGGTCGGGACTTAATAGAAAACTCATAAAATTTTTCGCGACATTTCAAAAATTTTCCAAGGTTGCAGGGCTCACAAGCCCGTGTCCCTAACCTGTGTAACTCTCAGACTTGCAAGCATGAAGAAATTGAAGTTACACGACCAAGTCACACGCCCGTGTGCTAGGCCGTGTGGTGAATTTAATTTTTGAAATTTAGGTGCAGTTTTCACACAGCCATGTAACACGCCCGTGTTCAAGGCCGTGTCAACCACATGGCTGAGACACACGTCCGTGTCTCTGCTCGTGTGCCTAATCCTAAGCATTCTGTTTCTAAATTTTTAGGTGCAGGGGACAAACGGCCGGACCACATGCCCATGAAGCTGGTTGTGTATGCACACGCCCGTGTGGACAAAATTAAGCTATTTCCTAGCCTCATTTGTCACCCAAATTCACCATATTCCTGCACTAAAACATACCGAATACAATCCAACCATTTCAAGCATCCATATCAAGGAAATTTCATCATTTACAAGGCATACCACTACATGCACACATGTTTATAAACTTACCTTGGATTAACTTAGGCTTTAACATCATTTGATCACATATATTTAACATAACACATATGAATATATCATAATAGCCTACTTAATCATACCAAAATAAGCCATTACTAGCCATTCCAATGGCTAGGTTACAAAACATCATTTTCAAGCCACTATTGGCCAAGTTGCCCTATACATGCCATTATACCAAAATGATTTTACTAAGTATACCCAAAATGACTAGTGGATAATGTGACGATGCTCCAACCTTCGCGAGCTTCCGAGCACTATAAAACAGGGAAAAAATAAAATGGAGTAAGCATTACATGATTATTAAGTTTGTATAACAGAAACTAAACTTACCAATCCTATTTATTAATCTAAGCATACAATATCACTTTTTCCATCCATTAGCAAAATTTCCTAAACACATGCGTTCAATCAAACATGTTAGTCATCAAAATCTTCATATAAATCAAGTAAACATAGATGAGCTCATCAAGCAATATTCTTTCAAGTTATTAACCTTTCATCACAAGATTCTCATACCAGGTCAAGAGTTGTGTCCGTTGAATCATTGAAATTTCGATGGATGCTTTAGAAGTACACTCGAGGTGTACGATTCAATAATCCGTTAATTCTTATTTAAGGGTACCCATTAGGGCGCTTAACCAAAGAACACACTCTCGAGCCACATATCATATAACAGGATTACCAGTCCAGGCTAAATCCTTTATATAACGTATGCTCAGAGGAGCTCAATTGGGATTACTAGTCCAGGCTAAACCCTAATCATAACGTATACTCGAGAGGTATTATATCAGGATTACCTGTCCAGGTTAAATCCTTTCTATAATGAGGTCAATAGGAATACTCGTCCGAGCTAAATCCAGTCTGCAAGAAATGCAGGACCTTATCTATTTCAAGAAAGCACATATATTCATCGAAATTCAATATTCAATCGGGACTTAACCCCTTTTCACCATTCAAGCATGTATTAGATTTCTCATTATAGCATCCAAGTAATGTAAATCAATACAAGTCACATTTCATACAAACACAACATTCAATTAAATATATTTACATGCCCGATTAAGTTACACGAACTTACCACGACACTTGTTCGCGTAAGTAATCTACTAATCTGAAACCTTTTTTTCCTCGATCTATCCTCGAATGTAGGTTGTTCGGATCTATATAAATTAGCTTTAATCATCAATTTTTCATATTTCATACTCATTTGGACTCAATTTAAGTCCTAGACAAAATTACCATTTTGCCCCTAACTTTTCCATAAATTCCAATTTCGTCCCTAGGCTCGGAAAATGAAACTTGTGCAATTTATTCTCTATTCCAAGCCTAACCAAAATCCAATTACAAAATTTACAGCACATGTATTCTTAAAAATTCAGAATTTTTCATCAAATTTCACAACTTCACATTTTAGTCCCTAAATCATGTTTTCATCAAAAATCACTTTGCAAAAGTTGTTCACCTATCAACAACCTTTCATTTTCTACCATAAATTTCTAATTTTCAACATATTCATCCATGATCCAGATTTTATACCTTGATAACTTTTCAAATTAATCCCCCAAATAGATAGATTAGACTATCCCGGTTTTAAAAATATCAAAATTACTAAAAATAGGATAAGGAAACTTACCCAATTAAACCTTGAAAGTTTTTTCTCTGTCTCCTAAGGTTTCCATGTGTTTTAGGGTTGAAGATGATAAAAATAATAAGATGATAGCTTTTATTTTTATTTCAATTTCCAATTTAGTCATTTTTTCTAAATTTCCATGGATGAGTCACCAAAATCTTAATACTTTTCTTTAATGGTCTAATTACCATATAAGGACCTCTAGTTTTGAATTCCATAGCTATTTAATCCTTATAGCTGCTAGAATTCAACTTTCACATTTTATGCGATTTAGTCCTTCTCGTAATTAAACACCTAATCAATAAAATTTTTGTATCAAAATTTTCACACGACATGTCTATCATAATACGGACCATATAATGAAATAAAAATAAACTTTATTTTGGATCGAATTTGTGGTCCCGAAACCACTATTCCAATTTCACTGAAAAATGGGCTGTTAATGTTCGTAAGTTTAAATAGCGTTTTAATGTATTTGATTTAAATGCTATTATGTTATTTATCATGTTATGCTTTGATAGAAAATCCAACAATGTTACGACGACTATAGAGCCTCGTTTGAACCTCAGAAATATATAGGATGCAAATGACATGTCATTAGGGTTACCATGTTTCGAGTGCTGGTCCTGAACGTCCTATCGACGGCTGAGTTTCAAAATTTGTTACAGATACTCATCAGCTTGTGTGAGCGACATCGTATCCACGTTCCGGCCATCAGCTTGTGTGAGCAGGCCCATTTATGGCTTGTGTGAGCATTTACGTAAAAGAAAAGGAAATGAATGGTTTCGACCATGTGTTAGCACACTTTTTGTGAGCTTCTCGTGCATCCGATATTAATCTAAGTGGTTCAATGGGCATGTAAAGGGATAAACCAATAAGGGTTCCAATTGATTACACTATGAAATTATGGAAAAGTATGAAGTATTGATGATCAAAGTAAGTATAGCCATGTCATGAAAAGTATGAATTCATATGTATTATGATTATGAGATTTATCTTACCATGTGATGAATTTGGCTAAGTTATGTGATTAAGCACTAACTTATGTTGTTGTTAGTGCCTAGGCTTGGGCCAAACTTGTGTTGGATTGATTCATGTCTATTTTTATGATTATGCATTGAAATGATAAGCTTTGTTCATGATTTACGAACTTACTTAGCATTATATGCTTACGTCATTTTTCTTTTCTATGTTTTATATATTATCAGAAGCTCGACCGGTTTGGAAACTCGTCGGAGATCTATCACACTATCTTGTGACTATTTCTGTAGATTTTGATATTTTGAGTCATGGTTATAATGGCATGTAAATGCGATTTTATAGTTGATGAACTTTTGCCATTTTAATGCTTTGATGGTTGGTGTTGAAATTGTCAAGTAAAGTTATGTTTTGAATGACCAATTTAGTATACTTGAATAGGGGTGTTCAATCGGTTAACCGACCCGAAATAACATTAACCGAATTAACCGACCTTTCAAAATTTTTAACCGTTAACCGAACCGAAATTTTTTCAAAAAAATTAACCGAACCCAAATTTTTTCGGTTAATTCGGTCGGTTAACCGAATTAACCGAAAATTATATGTTTTTTATTTTTGGTTAAAAATTAACCGAATTAACCAAATTACCTGTATTAACCGAATTAACCGAATTAATCGAATTAACCGAATTACCCGAATTACCTGAAATGAATCACTACATAATTAAAAAAACTACATAATTTTAGTTTTAATTTTAGAATTTTATTTTTATTTATTAAATTATTTGTAATTTTTATGATTGGGTAATTGGGTTGGGTTGGATATTTGGGTTTGGATTGGGTTTAGGGATTGGGTTTAGATGAATAGTTGGCCTATTTATATATTATAATTTTATTTCTTAATTTTTTCGGTTAAATCAAAAAATTTCGATTAACCGACCGATTTCAAACCGAATTAACTGTTAACCGAAAAATCACAAAATAATTAACCGACCCCCGACCGAAAAAATACGGTTAACCGACCGATTAACCGAATTTGGTCGGTTAACTGAATTTTTTAGGTTTTACCTGAATTTTGTACACCCCTATACTTGAATGTGATTTTGGCATGTGGTTATTGTGGTAAGTTTGGTATGGAAATAGATTAGAAATGTATGGTTGATGACTGGCTAAATTATGCATATGTTTAAGTATATTTGATTGTTGTTACTGAGGTGCCTTTTGGCATATTGGTTGTATGGATAGATGCTATATTGAATTAGCCTTATTATGCATGTTTTATGTATGTTTTGAAGCTTGACTGGTTGTACAAATCGCTTGTAGGTATGAGCTTAAATTGGGTGAAAGAAATGGCTTGAAATTAGCCTATTTCTTGTCCACATAGCCTAAGACACAGGCGTGTGTCTCAGCCATGTGTCACACACGGTCATGTGACACGACTGTGTGTCCCCTATAGGTTTCAAAGGGTTGCAAGTCAGGCTATTACACAGCTTGGCACACGGGCGTATGAAGCCATTTCGAGAGTTACACGGCCTGGCACACGGACGTGTGGCTTGGTCGTGTGACCTAAGTCAGAGAGTTACACAAGCACGGACACGGGCTGGGATACGACCGTGTGTCCCTACTTCGAATGTCCACACAGCTGTGTGACCCCTGTAGTGTGAAATTTTCTGTCTTTTTCTATAAAATTCTAAATGTTTCCAATTTAGTCCCGAATTGTTCCTGAAGTGTTTCTAAGGCCTCGAGGGCTCGAATAAGGGACAATAAGCATGTGTTTGAATGATTTATGCTATGATTTATGAAATGTTTGGAAATTTGATGATTTTAAGTTAAGTTCTTACGGTATTGCTCTGTAACCCTATTTCGATGACAAGTACGGGTTAGGGGTGTTACATGTCGCCTCCTACATCTTAGCTAAACTAGGATTTCATTTTTCTAGTTGAAATAAACTTCTAAAATTCAACAAGGGTTCTACCTTTTCCACCTAGAAATAGATGGGACCAGTAGGGCTATACACAACTTTCAAGTATTGTTATTCTACTCGAAAATAGAGAAATTTTCATTCTCTAAGAATTAAATATATTTTCTAGAATAATAATTCTGTCGGTTTCTATTTTGAAGAGAATTTTCGTTTTCACCCCAAAAGAAAAGAAAACTAGTTCTAGTTTCTATGTTTGATTCATTTTGTTGGAGCCCACACTCGAAGCAAGTCGTGGTATGAGAAGAGGAGAAAAGATCATTTGGTTGAAAGCTGGGAATGACAAGGATCCGTCTATCTGAAAACATAGGTACATCTTCGGTCTAGGGTTTATTGTTATAAATATAAAAAACTATATCGATTTTCAAAATTTTTATTTTCTGTTGTGTAAGAAAATCGTTTTCGAGCCATTTTTTTTTCAACAATTGGTATTAGAGCCAGGTTGCATTATGTTTATAGTGTAAACCGAGACCAAAATTCTCTCTCTTCTTCATGTATGATTATTTTTAGTAAGATGTAACATTCACGTAATTGTATGCATGCTTAGGGGAATATATGCAAATGAATGTTTGATATTATTTTATTATTATGAATGATAAAGTAATTTTACCAAAGTTATGATTTTTAGAAATTTAAATGTAATTCATTATTATCTCGGGCATGTATATTTTATATCGTGGACTATCATCTCCATGCAGAGTTTTATTTTATTATTTATTTAGAATAAAAAAAATGTGAGCTAGAAATGGACGTAGAGATTTTTTTTGCAACCTAATTTTTCCTGGAGAAACCTAAAAAATCGAGACACATCCAAACCGATCGAGACGATGTAGACTCGAACAAGCCAAATCAGGAAGTGGCCGACGGTGATTTTATGAATGTGGTCGATGACAGTCCAACGTTGGTCGACAGGGCTTGGTGGCAGCCCAATGACGACGGCGGCACGGATCGTAACATAAGCAATTGGTTAGAGATGTCACACAATTTTGCATAAAGATCAGATAATATTTCATTTTCTAACATTTTGAGATTATTAAAGTTGAATATTAACATTTGGAGTTTGGATTGCTTCACTATTGAAGTCCCTTCATGTATTATCTCAAGAATGGTGTACCCCTCTGGAGTAGTTGCTCACATAGATATTGTTTTGAATTCTTAGGGGGTCTACTCTTTTAAAAATGGTGTTTATAGCCTTGGAGTTGTGAGTCGTAACCTGATCGCCCTTATTTGTCCAAGTAATCTTTAGTTTGAGAGTACTAACACCATTCACTAGAGCAGTTGGTGGGTTTCAACGAGCAAGTACTTCTTTCTTCTCTCTCTTATCTATGAACTTAGTAAATGCTCTCATGTCAACTTTCTAGTTGGTGTAGTTGGAGCTATCAAGCATAAGGAGGTTTGGAGATCAAACTTCCTTCAATGTCTCAACAATTCAACAATATGACCTTCACCAATTTTGTTTAGTGTTATCTCTGATACTAACTCTTAATGTTGAGTGTACTGTCAGTTGTATTATGAGTTGTAACTAAAGATACAACTGAAACTGGAAAAGTAAAAGTAAAACAATGAACACATAAATTTAGTTATGTAGTTCAAAACCTTTTCTTATGTTTGTGGAGTCTTGCCTAGAGAGTAACTACTAAATTCAACAGTACAGGATGCGATTTAAGTTCAAATCACTCATCATTTAGCAACTTTAATCCTATACAATCATTTAGATTCACTCTTCTTCTAAGGTTTCCCCCTTTAAAGCTTAGTCATAGATTGACAAAATGGTTTGTTTACAATTCAAAATGTAGTAAAAACAAGTTCCTTTATTAAACAAATTAGCACTTTCTAAATCTCTTACATAAAATAGTAAACAAGTTTTAAATATAATGATATATTCACCAATTAAATTTTTATCGACTGTAATCTTTTATTTTCTTCACCTATGTAATCTTTTTTACTGTAATCTTTTTACATAATGTTCTTGAATTATGCTCCAGTTAAAACTCTTCAATATGGTATGCAATAAAAAGAGATCTTGACTAATTAAATTTTTACCAATTGTAATCTTTTTAAACAAGGCAAGTACGTCATACTATGTCTTCTTTGAAATAGATTTGCTTGAGTGAATCGAACCAAAATATACCAACAAAATAGACTAGTTGCATTTCATTTAGTTGCAAAGTAAGTAGCTATTGGCGGTTAATTGATAGCACTAGCACAAGTTGAAAGAATTTGCAAGTTCCATGATTTCTGGTCAATGTTGAAAAGGTTTTAACTAATATAACCTCACTAGTTGGTTTGCAAGTGGTTGCATCCTAAATTCATTTTATTTTCGTATTCTATTTGACATGCCATACAAGAAATTGAGTTCCATTACTAACATTCTATCACACACCTCTTTTTATAAGGCTTGGTCCTTTCTGTAAGCTCTTCAGTATAGAGATGTCAAACCTCTATCGATGCAAGAAAAAAAAATCTAGTAAACTCATACCATGGATCCATGTGTGAAGAAAGAAATTCAGGATAAAAGGAAAGATTCAAAATATACCTTCACTGATTTGAATAGAAAATCATCTTTAGCAATAAGCCTTTTATCAACTATAGAACCATAGTTTCAACCTTTGTGTTTCAACCTCTACTATATCCACATGGAGGAAAACGATTGAAATAAACTCTTTGAAATTTTCAAAGAATGTTTCAAGAATTCCTTTTTGTTGTTAGTCTTAAAATTTTAGGTAAGTAAAAAAAATGGAATATCAAAATATTTTTTTATCAAAACCTTTTTGTATAACCCTTAATTATTTAAAGGATATTAAAGGATTTTAGTCCAACATGATATTCTACTTACTATGAATGTGATATTAGGTTTTATTATAAACCTCACATAATTCCTTTTTCAATCAAAATTTATTAAATATCATATTTAATAATTCAGTAAAGTGGTTTATCCAATTAAAATAATGGGTAAGATATATTATATTATCTTAATTGGACCATTTATACATGTGCATCAAGCACGTACATCTATTGTATTAGATTTTAACTCCGTCAAATTATATTAATTATAATAACATTTCAATAATTAGTTTAACTCATATGACAAGTCAAATATAATCCCATCTTTTTACAGATTTCAATTGTTTCAACCATGGGGTGTGACCTCATAAGATTCTGTAACGCTTTCAGTAATATTAAAACATTTCTAATACTACAAACAATGAGTGACATCTAGCAATGCATTCTTGCTACCCAATTTGCAGAAAGTCATTGTTCAACATGATTTTTCTGTGATAATATTATCATGTAGTATATCTTTTTGTTTGTGACATTTAGATTAAACACAAGTAATTAAACAATCAACTTGTATAATCCAATATTTTGTTTCTTGAATCCCAAGTAGGCTAAGATAAACAAATGAGTATGATATCTCATATAAACTCATTTGAGCACAACATTGCATTTCTAGTCTCACTCAATCAAAGGGCCCGAGATATCACTCCCATTATGTGGGAGGAACAAATCATATCTTGCTACATAGTTTATGGTATGCCCAATAGTAGTATTTATTGTACAACCATTTATGGAAGGGATTTGACTATATCAAGGTATATGACTTCCAATGTTGGAACTATAATGACCTTACGTTTAAGGATCATAAATACTTGACAAGAATAAGGTAATCTCTTGAATTTTATTGATAGACCTCAAGGGTATATATATCTATACAGTAGTAGTTGCATAGGAATCAAATTGCTAGAAGAAAATATCTAATAATAATATCCTAACACCCCCTCAAGTTGGAGCATGTAGATCATAAATGCCCAATTTGCTGAGAAGATATTCAAATTGCAATTTACCATGCGCCTTTGTAAAAATGTCGGCCAATTAAATGAAGGTTGGAACATAAGAAGGTGCAATCAACCCATCCTGAATTGCATCTCTAACAAAATGACAATCCACTTCAATATGTTTAGTATGCACGTGAAATATGGGATTCTCTGTAATATGCAACTTAAATTAACTATCATAAAATAAATGATTTGTTTTATGATGATGGATACCTAAGATCAATAGCAAGGCCTTTAGCCACTTGAGCTCACAAGTAAAAGAAGCCATAGACCTATACTCATCCTCAGTAGATGAACGAGAAATAGCATGTTGTTTCTTAGTTTTCCAGGAAATGGGATATTGTCCCAAGAAGACAAGCCAACCAGTAAGCAAACACTGAGTTAACAGACAAGCAACCCAATCTGAATCACACCACCCTTTCAAGGGCAAATCACTATCAGATCTCAAAAGAATCCCTTGGCCAGGAGAGTCTTTCAAGTACCAGACAACGCGCAGAGTTGTGTCCCAATGCTCTTGCCTCGACTCATGCATAAACTGGGACATGGCATAAACCGAGTATGCCAAATCCAGTCTAGTTATTTCCAAATAAATCAAATGACCCATTAATCATTTGTACGGCTCAAGATCAGATGAAATCATCCCTGTAGCATGCACTAATTTATGATTTTGCTTTATTGTCGATCCCACGGGCTTTGCTCCCAAAAGACCTGCAACACCTCTAACCCGTCTCCATCACCATATTAGGTTTACGGAGTATTATAGTACAAATCGAAACATCCCACATCATATAGAAACAATTATTCAAATTTAAATATTAACATTCAATATCAAGTTTTATCAATAGCATAAATACATTTATAGGCCTTAAACTGAGCCTACAGGGCCTTAAAAATAGTTTGGAAACATTTAGGGACTAATTTGAAACAAAATAGAAAATTTCAAAAAAAATTGAAAATTTTGGAAACAGGGGTCACACAGCTATGTGGCTAGGCTGTGTGACTCAAAACATGACTGTGTATCCAACCGTGTCACATTCGAACTATGGGACACATGGTCGTGTCCCAACCCGTGTGACCGCTTATGTGGGTATTAAAATAACCCCACATGACCTTGTCGTAGATCGTGTGTCAGACTATGTGGACCATCCTGTACTAAAAATCAAATGACACATGGCCATGTGGTGTGACCATGTCTTAGGCCGTGTGCTTCCAAAATAACCCCTAATGCAAGCTAATTCAACAACCATTACTTTAGCACCAAGTCAAGTCATTACCAATCACTTTCACAAGTTAAAATACCTTCAAACATACCTAAAACATGCCAAAATCATTCAACCTATGTGCCTAACCAATATGCCACGACTTGGCACCTCAATTCAAACACCAAATCAATTCAATTACAATGCTACAAGTTCACACCTCAACATGTAGCAAACATACCAAATAACCATTTCATTCACATTCCATTAAGCCATAAGCCATCTACTTTCAAAAGGCATAAATAAAATGATCAAAACACACATATCATTCAATCTAAATGCCTATCTAATGTACCCTCATTGGTACCACAAATTAAACATCCAAACAAACCCATACTCAATATTTATAGGACATTACTTTTAAAACATACTAAAACCTCCATTTCATCACATCCATATACCATATATCAAGCTAATCATAATAGGCATTTAGCTAATGACCAAAAGCACTACCAGTCACAAACATAACCCAAAGATACCAAACATATATATACAACACAAAACTTACTCAAACTAACTTATAAACAACACCATCATAAACAAAATAACTTAAACTCCTAGTACATGCCATTTATAACCCGACATCACAATATCCAAATATTCTCCCGAGATGAAGGGTGGGTAGTGTGAACGTACTTTGACTTGATTCCAACCGTTCGAGCTTTTTGACGACCTACAGAACGATAAACAACTAACATAAGCAATTAACTTAGTAAGCTCGTATAATGCCAACTTAAACTTGCCGAACATGTTTTATTTAAACCATTCAAGCATGGATTCATTCATTAGATCATGCATACATTTCACTCTTATACACACAACTTTACAAGGTTAGTAGGTGTATAAATGAGCATATAAATTCAACCAATTCATGGAACATATCACCATAAACATTCGATATATATATCATTCATCATGTATTTAAATAATACCTTATTCATACAAAGTACATATATCAACATTTTCCATTTCATCTTTTAATAACATAGACCATTTCATATACATATTTATTTGAACTAAACTTTAATTCTCGTTGAACAAAATGAAACAAATGACTTTATTATGGCATAAAACATTACAAGTACATGTATTTAAAACTCAATTCAACCTTCTATTCGCATAATAAACTACAATCCATTAATATAATACTCATAAGTTCTTATTCACATATCGAATCTTAGAACATTGATATAATAGCGATTCCATTGATATCCTTTCCAACCTTTCCATTGTTTCAAAGATGCCATGGTATCTTTCGACCAAGGTTTTACACAATCCTGAAGTAATGTCATAGTATCTTTCAACTATGGTATTTTCCTTTTCGATTATAATGCCATAATATCTTTTAATCATGGTCTTTTCCTTTTCGATTATAATGTCATGATATCTTTCAATCATGGCCTTTTCCTTTTCGATTATAATGCCATGATATCTTTCAATTATGGTCTTTTCCTTTTCTCGAACAATGATTCCAATCACCATTTAATAGATATGTACATATAAGAATTAAGTCACATTTATAAATCAAATGAATTACTTAAATTGAAATACAAACTTACCTTGACAAAAACGGTTGTAAAATCAAAGCCGACAACTAGTACGATACTTTAGTTTTTCCACTATTTAAATCCGATTGGCTCATTTCTTGATCTAAATAATAATTTTTAGTCAATTAAACAATTCAAATAGTTTTCATAATTAATTCAAGCCTATAACCCTCATCAATGTAAATTTATAAAATTACCCCTAATATTTTAACCTTTATGTAGTTTAGTCCTTAAATTCGAAACTTGCAATTTAACCATTTTTTAACCACTATTCATGCTAGCCGAAATTACTAGGGATCCTCTACAGCCCATATTTATCATGTTTTTACAAAAATTTCATGAAGTATTACTATTTAAACAATTTAATATCTAAAGATTAAAATTACTAAAAAATCACTTAACAAAATATTTCTATTTCACAACCAAGCTTAATAATCTATCAATTAAATTCACAAACACACTTAAACCATTCATGGTAAGTCTCTAAACTTTTAACATTTTTACGAATTGACCCTCGAATTAGCTAGGTTAGGCTAAAACGATCTCAAAAACATAAAAATCGAATAGGTAAAAAATACTAACGATGCAATGCAATTAATCTTGGCGGAAGCCTGGTTTCTCAACCATGGTAGTTTCGGTTGAACAAAAGATAATATGAAGAAGATAACACATGTTCCATGTTTTATCCATTATTTATTCTTTTTAATTATTTAATTTTTACATTATTTCATTTGAAAACATAACATAAACCGTCAACCAAAATTTCCAAAATTAACTATCAAACCGAAATTAAATTCAAATCACCAAAATTAATCAATTAAAATAGATTAGGTTATTAGGTTATAAAATAGACTTGCCGTAAAAAAAACATTTAAAAATATTAATATACTTTACATAAAATTAAAGATAGTAATAAATTTACATTAAACTTCCAAATTTATTGAAGTGAATATGGCTGTATTATTTTTCTTAAATTTATTTTATAATAAAAAATATATATAGATATGTCAGCGAACTAACATTGTTGTGGAGGCATGTGAAGGTGATACAGGGAGCCAATTTTGGTGGTAATAAAAAATTCCGTTGCTGGTGTTGCAGTGCTATGAAAATAGGATCCTACACAAAATGAAAACTCACTTGTTGAAGATTCCTAATCAAGTCACTGAACAGTGTAAATCTGGAATTGATGAAATACTTCGAGAGCTTAGAAGAGAACATGAAGCTGCTGAACGAAGAAAGCAAGCATGGCCATACAATCAAAATGGAAAACAGATTACATGTCCCTTCCCCAAAGGTATGATCTAGTTCAACATTAAAAAAAAAAAAAAAAAAAAAGGAAGGGAGCTTTGGAGTCGACTTTCAGCGCAACAGACAGAGATGGAGCAGATAAGGAGTGTGCCCAAGCATTTTACACTGGTTTCATACCTTTTAATTTTGTAAGAAATCCTTGGCTTCAAAGTTGGGCTCAAGACTTCAGACGACATTATTAACTCAAGAAAGGGCACATGTCGATAAGCTTCTTGAACCTATACGAGACACATGGAGAAAGAGTGGAATTTCTATATGTTCAGATTGATCTTCAACAAAGACCTCTAATAAACATAATGGTAGTTTCTTCGGGTGGTGCAATGCTACTCATGGCTGTTGATTCAAGTGACAAAACTAAATATGTTGAATATATAGCAAGCTTATTCATCGAGGGCATCAAAAAAATTGGAGCACAAAATGCCATGCAATCCTTATCAGATAATGCATCCAATTCCAAAGTGCAGGTGTGTTGATTGAATCGAAATTTCCTCATATTGGACTCCTTGTGGTGTTCGTTGCTTGAACTTGACATATAAACTATTTGTGAGCTTTATGATAAATCATCTCATTATTTGGAATGCAAATGGGTGAAAGATTTGGTGGATGAGGTGTGTGAAGTGAACTACTTTATCCTAAATCATAACTTAATAGATATTCAAATATGAAATTATTGAAGGCCGCCGAGACTAGGTTTGTTTCTAACATAATCGTGGCTGAGCGTTTGATGGAAGTGAAAGAAGCTTTGGATAAAACGATGGTGGACCAAGATTGGAAAGAGTTTAAGGTTAATGGAAAAACCCCTGTTGAATTGAATGCAAGGAAGATTAGAAATTTATTAGTCAGTGAAACATGGTGGGACAAAATTGATTTTCTGTTTGATTTTTTTAGAGAAGTTGATAAAGATAGAGTTATATTGCATCTAATCTATGGCAAGTGGGATTCAATGAAGAAAAAATTAAGGAAATATTTTTTATGATGAGGATTAAGACTTGGTAACTGGACACTCAATAGTTTTTTTGATCTACCTATCCCTAAGAATCTAATTATCAACATACCTATTCACTGCATGATTCACTCGCTAATTCTGAAATGTTAAGACAATAGAATCGCTTCAAGGCGGAAGTAATAAATTTCCAAAAAAGAAAAAAGAACCTCCAAACGAAGACGAATAAATTACATTGCATATAAATAAATGTTTTCAGAAGTTTTTCACTAATGAAGATGATTTTCAAAAGGTGGACTCTGAACATGTTGTCTTTTCTTGTGAGTTGGGTTACTTTAATCAACCTCATGTCATTGCATCAAGAGGGTATGAAGACCCTTTGACTTGGTGGGCTAGCTACGGTGTAACCACACCCTTTCTTCAAGGCCCTGCTTCTAGGCTTCTTTCTTAGACTGCAACTTCATCTTGTTGTGAAAGAAATTGGAGTACTTATTCCCGATACAAACGGTTCATAGAAACAAATTGTCATCAACTGCCCTTGAAATTTTGATTTTTGTATATTTAAATTTAAGGATGGTATTAAAACAGTGACGTCATGTCATTTGTATCACTTCTGAATCATTTAATGATATGTCAGCTAATTTTTACATGTCATTTAATTAAAATTTTTAATCATCAATTCCTAAAATTTCAATTAAAAATTACTCAACACTGATTAAAATTGAATCTTCACGTCTCTGTAACCTTTGCTGCTATTTTTTTTTCCGACAACTGCTTTGCTATTCAATTGATGCCTCTTCATGTCTTTGCAACTGCTCTCTGCTGCTATTTTTTTTTTTTTTTTCGGTAATCGGTGGCTGCAATTGATTTTCATTTGTTTGAGATGCTGTCAATATTATACTAGCTTTACAGGTGAAGTTTTTTTTTTTTTTTTTTTTTATTATACTAAAATAGATAGGAACAGTGGAGATCTATTAATAGTTTTAGATAAAATTAGTGAACTCTAGCCATTATGTTCGACTGTATCAACATGTTAGGTTATTTTTGCTTACGTTATATTTTTCTTCTTTTCTATAGTTTCCTATAAAGCCACCAAACTCCAGCAAGGAACAACAAGAACCCTGTAGACTTGTCATCTGCCTGTAATAACTATTACTCTACCTTTGTTCTATTCAAATTTCTAGTGATGTTTTGATGAAATTGCATTCTAGAAAGCTTCGAAAACAAACTGCTATAATGTTTATCATTGTGATTCAATTTACAAACAAATTACGTGTTGATATTGTGCATATTTAGTTGAGCTACGATTTTGGCTATTCTGTTCAGCAATCAATTTAATATAGCAACTAATTGGTTATTGCGGATGTTCCAACGGCTTAGCGATAAATTTGTGTGGATTTTAAGTTAACTGACATGAGGTTCAAGGTTCAATCTCTATATTTGTAAATCCTTTCCTCCTTTCCTCATTGTAATGTATTTATTCACTTGTATAAAAATTTAATTGGTTATTATAGGAGTAACATGATCCCTGTTTAGATAACCAACTGAATATAGTTAAATAATCTAAAATTAATATTTTCAATGATTTATAAGCACTTTTGATAATCCAACATAAAAAACAAATGATAGAATGAAAAAGCATGAAAATTAATAAGCATAAAAGAGTTACTATATATGAGTTTTTTTATGAGAATTTACACAACACAAATGCATATTATATATGAGTGTTTCCTTTTTGAATTTTTTTTTCTTTGCAAAGTATGAAAAAATATTGAAGTTTCTAGTTGTGTCATTTTCAAAATTAACATTGAATCACCAAAACAATATACTTACAAAAATATTGAATGAACTTATTCCATATTAAATACTAATTAAAACAAAATACAAGATAACACTATAAAAACCATATAATAGTATTATTCTCAAAATATTGTAAAAAAATACAAATAATAATAAAATTGAAGCTTTTCTCATGAATTGTCATCCGTCTTTTTGATATTCTAAACCATTTGAGAAATGTTTCTGCATTAAAATTATTACACTGTTAGATAAACCCTTTAATTATATATATAATAATTTGTGACAATATATGTAAAAATATATTATTTGAGTCTTGAATAGCGATGGATCATTCTCTTCCAGCAATTTAGTATAACTCATGTTAGATGAAGAATTGAACCTCCAATTTGAAGAAAAATCCTACGTAATAATATTTTTACAATACATGTACTTAAATATTTACGACTTTTGACATTTAAAAAGAATAATGCATTCAATCAATACCTGTAGAGGATGAAAAAAGTGATTATGGTAGTTTGGAGTCATTAACATTGGAATTTGATGATAGGAAGGATAAACATGAGTTTGAAACTCCATTGGGAGAGACATTACTAGACAACCTTTGTGCATAAGTGACTTGTTTTGTTTCCCTTGATCAAAATAACAATTATTTGTTAAATTCAAGACTTAAATTAATTAAATAACATAATAGTTAGATGTAAATATAATAATAAAGGAAAGCATACTCACTTGATATTTTCTCCTTATCTTTTGAAACTTGAGAGTTCATTGCCTTATTTGTTTTTTTCTTTTGATTTTTTTCGAGTTGGCTTAGGGTAAACTACCAAAATAGTCACTTTTGTTTGTCTCAAGTTATATTTTAGTCACTTTTGTTTGAAAAGTTACGTTTTAGTCACTTATGTTATCATTGTCGAAACCATTTTTTTCTGGTGAAAACGGGGTCGACTTTAAAGACGAAAATGGAGTTGCCACCAATCTTTTTTGAGGTGTGATCAGGTCACCTTTGAGATTGATTGTTAAAACATTTTGATTTATTAAAACGATGACTTTGGTCCACAAAAATCGAGAAAATAGGTTCGGGAGTTGGTTACATACGAGGAAGGATTAGCACCCTTGTAACGCCCAAAATTGGTACCGAATTGATTAATTAATGTCTTAATGTTGAAAATTTGAAAAGATTTTAAAAGACGATCCTTTTTGTTAAAGAAAACTTGAATAAATTAAACCGGATGCCGAGACCCGCTTATTTCGAAAGAGTAAAATATCATTCCCAGTGAGTTAGGATACAACATTTCAAATCTTTGAAACTACGCTTGTCTTTTGACATTCAAAACTCGTACATTTAAAATTAAGAAGGATATTCGGTTATTTGGGTCAAATGAAAAATCGAAGCCCAGTAAGTTAGGGCACAATTTCTCAAGATTCCAAATACAGAATATTGCCTTTATTTTTAGAAATCCTCACCTCGAGATAACGAAATGTCACATCCAGTGAGTTAGGACACAACACTTTCGAATTCCCGATAATGAGTATTTTATTTAACTTATAAGTTTTGATTTTAAAAATAATTAGTTCTTTAGACTCGATGAGGAAAATCGAAAACCAGTAAGTTAGGGCACGATTTCTTTCGAATCTTAGAACACGAAGTAATTGCTTATTTCAAAAATCAGATGAAATGTGATATGATTTTATAATAAAATGTAAAATGAATTACAATGCTAATTTGTATAAAATAACAATGATGACAATAAAATATAAATAACAATAATAAAAGTAAAATGAAATACAATGAAATAGAAGCTAAAGTAAACAATCTATATAAAAAATAAATAAAATAAATAAATAAACAAACAAAAGAAAAGAAAAGAAAATAATAACAAAAATAAAAGCTAATAATAAATCAATAAATAAAGAAATACTATATACAATAATTTAAAGATAATAAAATAATAATAGTAACAAAAATACAATAATAATAAGCTATAATGAAAATATGTTAATAAAAATAATAGTGAAAATAATTAAATAAAAATAATAACAATAATCACAGGAATAATAATAACAGTGAAAATAATAACACTAATAATAGTAGTAAAAATAAAAATAATATTAGTGATAATAAAAATAATAATAATAGAGTTAATAATAATAATAATAATAATAAACAAAATAACTAAAAAAGTATTAAATTGAAACTAAAATGCCAAATCATGATAAGACTAAAATCTAGGATCAAAACGAAATCCAAACAAAGTTTTAGGGCATAATCGGGAATAAAACAAAGTAAAGGACCCAAGTATAACGTGCGAATGTCATGGAGGACCAAAAGGGAAATATTCCTAATCCTCTAAAATGCAACGTTTTATAAGGGACTTAAATGAAATCGGGACAAAACTTAAAGGCACAACTAAAAAATAAAAGAAAACTGTATTAAAAAGAAATAAAATGCGGAAGGGCCAAAAGGGCAAATAACCCATTCTCACAGAACACGCGGATCCTCCCCCTGGGTCGGGTTAACACGCGGGTCTGGAGGGGCAAAACAGCGTCGTTTTATGCCTTGAAGATAGATTCTTAAACGACGCCGTATTGGAGTATTATTTAAGTTACCAAATGCCAAAAAAATTCATTTGAAACCCCTTTTCTAAAAAAAACTTCTGTTTTCTCTGAATTTGCCCGAGAGCTAATCTCGCCTCGATCGGACCTCGAGCCGCCCCTCGTCATGGCTCTCCGCCGAGGCTCAAATCGCGACTCACTGTGTAAGCGGTGGCGAGCTATATAAAACCTAGGTTTTAAGCCCTTTTTTTTCTTTTCTGCTAAAAAACTTAAAAAACAAATTTACAAACGAAAAACCCCTTTTGTGACTCGATTCTGACAACAGAGAAGGAATCTCCGTCAACAGAGCCACGAAACAATTCAGGTATCAGTCCCTTTCCCTTTGTTTTCTTTTTGTATATATATGTATATGGCTAAATAAAAAGAAAATAGATATGGAAAGAAATGTAAGCACCTTTATCAGATTTTATTGTTGTTCTTTTTTGACTATTTCGTAAAAAAATCAGTACAAATCTCTGGCTTCTTTTATAGCCGAAAGAAAAAAGAAAATACAAGAATTTTCTATGCAGTTTTTCTATTTTCTGTTATTTCTTGCAGGCCTTTGCTGTTTGTTTCCCTTGTTTGCAGGTGAAACCATCATAGTGACGTGGCTGGAGGCTCGAGCGCGTGGGGGCTGCGGTGGCGCGGCGCTGGAATGCTCTAGAGGCCTCTAAGGTTTTTTGGAATTATTAGAAATTTAGGCCATTCGGGCCTATTCAGCATTAGGCTCTGTTTAGTAGTTGGCCCTGTATATTTTGTAATAAAAGAACTGGACTGTTATTATTGTAATGGACTGTTTTAATAGACTTTAATTTTATTATTTTTTTGGTTTTTCAATTTGGTGAATGGGTATTGGGCTTGGGCAAATTTGGGCCCGTACAATCGTGTTGTAACATTTTTGTCACTGAGCCGTTAATTGTCGTTAACGATGTAACAGTAAACTGACGTGACACGTTAAATCATCATTTCAAACAAAAAATTTAGGTTAAATTCTACAATTTGTCCCTATATTTTTTCATTTTGAGCAATTTAATTTAATTTTTTTTATGTTCTTTTAAGTTTTTTTTCCATTCTCTTTTGGATCTCCCTCTATTTTCCTCCCTTCTTCATTTCTTTTAATGTAATTTTTCTATGTTTTTCATTTGTTAAAACTAGTCCACAAGCTTGCCTCACTCGAAAAAAAATTAAATTATTCAAAAAAAAAAGTATAGGGACTAATTTTAATAAATGAAAAACATAGAAAAACTACATTAAAAGAAATAAAAAAGGGAGGAAAATAGAGGAAGAAGTAGAAGAAAATTAAAAAAATAAGGAAAAAAAGAAAATTAAAAAAATAAAAGAAAAAAATTAAAGTACTCAAAATGAAAAAAATATGAAGATTGATTGTATAAATTAACCTAAAATTTTTGTTTGAAATGATGATTTAACATGCCACGTCAGCTTACCGTTACACCGTTAACGACAATTAATGGCTTAGTGACTACAATGTTAAAGCACGATAATGTAAGTGATTAAAATGTAGCATTTCAAACAAAAATAATTAAATGTAACTTGAGGTAAACAAAAGTGACAATTTTAATAGTTTACCCCAAACAAACTATTAGACTAATTTTACTTTGATTTTTTTTCAAAAAAATAAAAAGTGGAGATAATATGGATGAAGAGAAATTGCTGGAAGTTCTAGATCTTTCATTGAATGATCAACTGTAGCTTTCGTCCAGGAGAGGAAGAAAGAAATGTGGATGATCGAAAAATAATTTTGGAGAGTTTTATATTTTTATTAGCTTAAAAATTATTTAGTTTATCAAAAATTAGTGTTCAACACTTGGATCCATGCCCGTGTCTCCGGTTAGCATAAAATGAAATTATGAAGTGCGATAAAGTAAGACTTTATTTCGCTTCAAACTCTAATATGAACTTATTGAAACTATAATCTAATGCTATAACTAAAAGTTTAGTAACTTAAAAAACCTCCAGATTCTAACTTTTCTCAACAACTCATCAATCACATCTTTCAAAAACTCAAATCAAACCTGAAATTAGTTATTTTTAAGATATTTTAAGCATAAATTCTCTTGAAATTATACTTAAATTCACGGTTTTTTTATACAAATGATCCTAAATTTTAACTAACTACGAAAATGACTCACTTTTCTGATTATACACGTAAATGATCTGAAATCTACAGTAAAAAATAGTCGAGCTAAAGAGTTTGGCGCCACCAACATGTCACGTCAGCAAACCCAATAATAAATTATTTTTTTAGTGGAGTCATATAGAATAGGCTACCTGTATAAATACCGAAGAAATACTACTATTTTTGAAAATTTTAGGGGTCAAAAAATAAATATGGTGGTGGACCCAAAGAGTTTGGCGCCGCTATTTTTATATGTGTGATTTTTTTTTTAGTTTTTTTTTAAATTTAAAATTATATTGGTGGAGCCATTTTAAATGGCGCCACCACTTTATATCAGGGTTTTTTATTTAATGTGTTTTTTATTTAAAAAATAATATTTTATTTGGTGGATCCACGTAGAATGATATCTCCAATATACTGTGTACTTTTTTTAATGTGTGTTTTTTTTTAAAATTTAAAAATTTTAAAAAATAATATTTTATTTGATGGAATCATATAAAATGGCGTCACCAGTGTACTGTATGGTTTTTTTAATTTAAAATTTTTTAAAAAGATATTTTATTTTGGTGGAGTCATTCTTTATGATTCCACCACCTTGGTTTTCCTACATATATTGATTATGAAGGATAAAAAATTATTTTATAACAGGTATGAGTATGCTTATTTTTTTTTTTTCTAAGTTCCACCATGCATCGGAGATATTATCCCGTACCTATATTGGATAGCATATGGGTTGGGCATGAACAAGGATGAGTCCAAGTAAAATAATATTTACATTTTTACCATTTCAACATAGTATTTTAAATTTAGTAAATATACAAATTTAAATATCATAATATTTATATCCTATTCTTTAGTGATAAGTGCTGAAACTTCAAAACCAATGCAACAATAAAATTATAATATTAGATGAAATGCATCTGTATATATCATGGTAAGGCATGCAAATAAAAGGATAACTCAACTAATATATATATATATACCCATTTATAGATGAATACATATGTAAATAGTAATAACATACATATAAAGAAGATAAAAACAGTGGGAGAGAAAAAAAAGGCTAAAAACAATTTCATGCAACCAAAACAGTTAGGAAAAAGCAATTTAACACGTAAGGCAAAATAGCGCTGAGCAAGAAAAATTGAGAAATTAAAACGAAATCTTTTTTATTTAATTTATAATTAATTTTACTGTTTCGTTGAACCTCGATGAAGTGTGATCCTTGTTTACTCAAGAAGACATTTTGATATCTGCATAATTTTTTTAAAAAAATACATAAATTAAATATAATTAATAATTACATTACAATTAACTACTTTTAATATAATAAATGCACATTAAAATATATTTACATACCTTACTTGTATTTATTAACTTCAAAACAAATACAACTCTTTTCTTTTCTCTTGTCTTCTCTTCTTTTACTTCAAAATTTTAAGGGGGACCAAAAACAACCCTACCTTTCTTTTTAAAATGTTGATCCGGTCTCTTCTCTTCTCCCCTTCTAATTTTTTTTAAAGCCATTAATTAAACTGACCATGACCAGTCACATTGTAACACCCATGTCCTATTCCGTTATCAGAATAGAGTACGGAGTGTTACCGTACAAGTCGAAACCTTTCATTTCAATCAGCATCCAATCATAAAACTAATTTCATAAATTCAGATAAGGTTCAACATAAAATAAATCAAACATTTATGAGCCTTAAATCGAGCCTTCGAAGCCCTAAAAATAAGTTATGAACATTTAAGGATCAAATCAGAATATTCAAGGAAAAAAGTTTTAAAAAAAAAAATTCAAAACAGGGGTCAGACAGTCTTGTGGCTAGGCCGTGTGGTGCAGGGACATAACCGTATGGCCAACCGTATCCCAAACCGTGTATCATTCAAAATGAATCCACATGGTCGTGTCGCAGAACGTGTGCTAGCCCGTGTAACAATTGAAATACCCTTACATGGCATTGTCGCAGGCCGTGTGGATACTGCACTTAAACACACTCAGGGCACACGCTCATGTGGGTTGCCGTGTGTGACACACGACCGTGTGACAGCCCATGTCCCAGGTCGTATGTATCCAAAATTGACCCAAAACATGCTCTTTTCTTCTCCCATATGCATACATACCTAAACATACTCAAACATACAATCAAATAAGTCATTTGACACCTTGAATATCAATCTACCCATGTAATATAATCAATCCTAAGCCTAACCAATATGTTAACATTATAACGGCTCGTTTTTTAGTGGTGTCAGAAACAGTGGTTTCGGTACCACAAATTCGAAGAGTAAGTTCGTATAATTAGTATTTAAATTATATGAGCCAATAATAATTTTTATATTGAATTTTGAATTGGTAAATTTTAATTATTAAATTAAAAGTTAGTATAAGAGGTTTGGTTCAAAAGTCAAGTGGTTATTGAAAATGAGGTTTTAGGACCTTGTTTCCGTAATTTAAGACCGTAAATATTTTTATTAAATATTTACAGAGTCTTATTATAGGTGAATTGAAGTTTGGTTCGGTAATTTTTACGATTAATTGTCTAAATAAGGTAAAAGGATTAAATTGTAAAGGAGGTAAAAGTTAGTTGCTATAGATTTAAAATACTAAAGGGACCAAAATGGTGATTAAACCATAGTCAAAAAGTCCAAGCGGTCATGACATGATTACCATCCATTAACTTTTGGGTTATTTATTCATTTAGTCCTAACTGGTTTAAGGTTAAATTGTAAATAAGTTTTTTAATTAAAATTTAAAATAATTGAAGGACCAATTGTGTAATTGGACCCTTCTTAAATGGCCTAATAATAGAAATGATGTTGAATTCTTTAGATTGTGGTAAATTGTAATTAAATCCTAATTAAATGAGGATTTACTAATTAATCTGTTTCTAGTATGATCGGAAATGGTGGTTCCGAGGCTACAACTCTAGTATGTCAGGCTGTAAATATTGATTAGTTAATATTTACGAGGTCATTAGTGTTGTATTAAAATTTGGTTAGGAAATTTTAACGTTTGGATGATTAATTAAGTAAAAAGGACTAAATTGTAAATATGAAAAAAGATGAATTTATTAATTTAAAAGGTAAAATAAAGGGGTTTTGATGGTAAATAAACCATAGTTACCCATAGTGGACGGTAATGGGTTTATAATTGGTGATATTTGAATGGAAATAAAAAGGGTATAATAGTAATTAATTATAAATGGAATTTAAATAAAATAAAGTAGAAATTCTAGTCCATCTTCTTCATTTTCACACTTCCAAAATTGAAATACCATGGCAAGGGAGAGAGTTCATTCGACTAGGCTAGGGTTTATTAATTTGGTAGGTAAAGTTTTCTTATTTTTAGTAATTTTTATGTTTTTGAGCTCGTATTAGCTTAATCTAGCTAACTCGAGGACTAGTTTGTAAAATTGTTAAACATTATTAAAAGTTGTCATTAAGGAGTTGAGCCATTTCTTGAATGTTTATGGTAGATTTTGAAACCTTTTTCTTAGATTGGATTATTTTGTAAAGTAAATTTTGATGATTTTAACGTTTAAGGACTAAATTGTTAAAACGATAAAATTGCTTGTACTTGAGGTGAAATAATTGCAAAGAGGGGCTGTTAGGAGACCCTTAATGTTTCGACTGTACTGGTTTTTATGTAAAAATGGTTAATTTGCATTTTGGGGTTTAAGGATTAAATTGCATAAAAGTAAAATATTTGGGATAATTTTATAAAAATGCCAAAATGACTTAAATGCTTAAAAAGAGTTAATTTTACTGTTGGATTCTGTTAATTGAATAAAATTAATATTTTAGATTAAGAATGGATTGAAAATTGAGGCATAGAGAAGTTGTTGAATAATCCCTATACTTTGGTAGTTAGTGCAAATCAGTCCGGTAAGTTCGTACTATTATTTCTATAATAGAATGATTCTTTTTATACATTCTTTGTTATATAATTAAATTCATAGTATGCTTAATAATTGATTGATTGAAAATATCTATGAAATAATCGCTTGATGAGTTATCAAGCTTTGAGCTAGTGAATACTAAATGAATATTTTGCTCTGATGATACACACCATTGTGATGGCTGAGATCCTACATATGTTGCGAATTCTCAACAGCTTGTGTGAGCAGCATCATGAACTAGTGAATTGAATAGCTACTCTATTTAGATAACATATACTGTTCTGATGGCTGAGATCCTGCACATGTTGCGGATTCTCGACAGCTTGTGTGAGCAACATCGTGAACTGGTGAAATGACTGAATACTCTGTACTGATGAAACAGATCATTACAATGGCTGAGATCTTGCATACGTTATGGATTCTCATCAGCTTGTGTGGGCAGCATCGTGAATCGGTCACCTCTTGGCCGATCATATCCAGCTCCATTCACCTCTAGGCTAAGGTGACCTAGGAGACTACAAGGGATGTTTTGGGAAGGTTCAAGGAAGTTTCAGCTCAATTAAGCTGAATTAAGGCTATCCATTTAGCTTACTTAGTGTCCATTCAGCTAGCTATGTTTTTGAGCTATAAATATGAAGCCCATTTGTTGTAATTCAGACTTTTGACACCTTATATGTTTAATATATCTTTTGTGAGTTTATTCAACTCTCATTGTTCGTTTAAGACTCAAGCTGACTTATCTAGCCTTGCTAGTGGCGTCTACCTTGTTTTTTTGTGAACTTATCACTCATTGAGTGTGGCGTTCAACCCCGATACCTTTGGTTCCTATCTCTTAATAGATAGTGGGTCAAAGGTCCTATTACTATCATCCATTCATCGTAAGTGTCCTATAAGATTCGGGTCAATACTTATCTATAGTACTGGTTCTTTCTTGACCTTAAGCTCAATCATTCCATCCAAATTACCAACCTTAAAAATCACCTTTATTTTTTTGTTTGGCCGAACCATAACCTTAACCTATCTTAAACCTATTCGCAACCCTTTGTTTTAAAGCTTATACCTAGCCAACTTCAATTAAACTCAAAGTAGAACGATACTTCTCAATTTTATGATCAGGCACATTCGCGACTCGAAATCAACAAGCATGAGATCGCATCATTTGGTATCAGAGCTAGTTAAAATTGAGGAGTATGGACGTTCAAACATTCTCGGAGTAAGTTCTTAAATAAAAAAATTTAAAAAAAAATCGTGTATAAAAAAAAGGTTATACAAGAAAAGTGCAAATACAAGTACTGAATTTATATATTAAAAAAAAGGGTTGTTTTGAAAGTGCTCAAATTTTTCCCGATCTTCAAAGTTCAATTCTACCAAAAATAAAACCATTTCACCATACTAGAGTACCCTATTCTTCTATTTCAGCCTACCCAACATCGAAACAACATCTACCTTTGCAAACCCTTTTGCAGCCGACCCACAAGCTTGCTTATAAGTCTAAATGAGTCCTTCACGAACTTAGAGAGGAGAATTGAATGGAAAAAGGCACGAGAGTGGTAAGCTCACTAGAGAGTAGAAAAGCCAATATATTGAGTGCAAACACGAGTGGAGTGTCATCTGTTCTTTTCTTTGCGAGTGAATTGTGAGGATTTGTAGTGAGGATTAAACATCATGTCTCGAAGCCCAGAACGAAATATTACGGTTGGAGGAGGAGTGCCCGATTTGGCTCAACAAGCACTTTTTTTACGAATTCCAACGTATTCTCCAAAACGATCTCGAGTCCATAAACGAACGTTTGGATCATGTTGAAGAGAGGGGCAAACGAGAAAGAACTCTCCAAAGTCCACAAAGAGAGCGAGGCCGACCGAGGTTCAATCAAAATGACCTCGATGACCCTAGTGACCTAGAGAGCGATCAAGGGCCGAATTGAACTGTAAGACGACAAGGTCAAAGAAACCGGGGCCCTCAAGAGTGAGAATGTGTCGACGACGACTTAAAGAACATCAAGTTGTCCATCCCACCTTTTCAAGGTAAATCTGACTTGGAGGCGTACCTTGAATGGGAGAAGAAGATAGGGTTGGTCTTCGAGTGTCACAGCTACTCGGAGAGTAAGAAAGTGAAGCTAGCAGTGATCGAGTTTTCTGATTACGCGATGATATGGTGGGATTAACTAACCACGAGTCGGAGAAGAAACAGAGAATGCCCTATATCCACTTGGACCGAAATGAAAGCCGTGATGCACAAATGATTCATTCCCTCATACTACCATCAGGAATTGTACCAAAAGCTCCAAAACCTTACTCAATGCAATCGGAGCATGGAGGATTACTTTAAAGAAATGGAAATTGCCATGACCCTTGCTGATGTAGAAGAAGATCGAGAGGCGACCATGGCGCGGTTCCTAGTCAGACTCAACCGCGATATAGCCAACGTGGTGGAGCTTTAACATTATGTTGAAGTAGTCGACATGGTGCACATGGCTATTAAGGTGGAGAAGCAACTAAAGAGAAAAGGTTCTGTTCGTGCCTATTCCAACCCCAATGCCACCTCAAAATAGGGTCAAGGCACCGGCAAGAAAGATCTATCAAGTCATGCAAAAAAAACAAATGGTGCCTGCGAAGCCAAACAAGCCTAATGGTGATTCTAGCAAAGGCAAGAACAAAACCTTTCCTAATCGTTCAAGGGACATAAAGTGCTTCAAATGCCTTGGGAGGGGGCATATCACTAGCCAATGCCCTAACCGAAGCAACATGATGGTTCGAGCAAATGGTGAAATTGAGTCGGATGAGGAAAATGAGGGAGAACCCGACTCAACCACCGACGAAGAGGAAGAACTTGAATATACTGTTGATGACAAAATTCTTGTTACCAAAAGAAGTCTAAGTCTTTAAAGTGTGGAGAACGAGCAACAATGTGAAAACATTTTTCACACACGATGCCATGTACAAGGCATAGTGTGCAGTGTGATTATTGATGGTTGGAGTTGCACCAACGTTGCAAGCACTTTTGTAACAGCCCGATTTTGATCCTAATCAGAACGGTGGTTTCAGGACCACGAATCAATATTATATTTGACATCTATGATATATGTTTGAGCATGTGTTAAAATTTCGTAGGCTAATTTATCTGTTTGTGTGTTCGATTTATGAAAAAGGACTAAGTTGCATGAGTGGTAAAATTAACTTTTTATTTAATTGAGTGGTTTAATTGATTTTTCTTCTTTTGTATGTGGCCTTATGATGCAAATTAGCCATTTAGAACCTTAGTGGACGGCATTGATATTAATGTGATTATTAATATGTTTTTATTTATAATATAAGTTAACTTTTATATTATATTATATGTTAATATTATAAAACAACATAAAATAAAGAAAAAGCATGCATTATCTCTTTCCTTGGCCGAATGTGAGATGAGAAAACACCATTTTTGAAGCTTAAGGTTTCGGCATTAGGGAAGCTTAATTCGGGTATGTACTTTGTTTAGTTATTGATAATTTTTACGTTTTTGAGATCGTTGCTATGAAATGTACAAGACCCATGCTTTAATTTTTGAGTTTGATGAATATTTTGAGTTGAGCCATTGATGATAGTTTGTTGTTTATGTTGTTTGAGGATGAATTATGATGTATATGTGTTAGATTAACAAGTTTTGTCTTTGAATTTTTGATGAAATTGAGTATACTGGACTAAATTGCAAAAATAAATTTTTGAGGGACTAAAATATGAAATAAACAAAATGTATGGACTTGTATGAGGACTAGGAACATTCGGCCCTTAGGGTGTTTAGCCAAATTTTGTGTATTTTGTGTTTTGTGTAAATAGGACTAAATTGTAAAAGTGTGAAATAATAGGGGCAAAATGGTAATTTGCCCATTTATGTGTTTTAGGACTAAATTGAATAGAAATGTGTTTGAATGAGCTTAATTTGAACATGTTTAGATCAAGAACAAAAGAAAACAGACTTGGATTAGGGAAAGGCAAAGATAATCGAATAGCCGATTTTTGTCGTCCGACGTTATCTGAGGTAAGTCTCTACGCAAATAAACATCGTAAGTTATTTACGCAACCTAGTATATGCTGAAATTTGGAAACATTGTAACTAGATTTTGAAATAGCCGAATTTGGCTAAGTAAAATATTTGATTTGGTTAAGTTATTTGAATGATATATGCTATTTGAATGTTCGTACAATGAGTTCGAAATGAGTAAAAGGTTCGATATATGAAATGATTTGTGTGAGACAACTTAAAGTATTACTATTCAGGCTTTGAGCCTAGCAAGCCTTGGGCTGGTGAACTTATCGGGCTTTATGCCTAGCAGGCTTATTGCCGGTGAATGAATATCAGACCTCGGGTCTAGTAAGCTTAGTGCCGGTGTGTGATTTAGGCTTATGCCTAGCAGGTTTTAGACCGATGATGTAATTTCAACTTATAAGTTATGAGTTTTCTTAATTATGTGATCATTGAGCAAGTAAGTTGATAAAAGGAGTTTGTATATATTCGGCCAAACAGGTACGTGCATATGAGATATTTAATTGAACTTTTATGTTCAGCCAAATGGGTAAGCACATATGTGATGTTTATTAAGCAAGAATGAGACAAATGTTCATGTATATTCGGCCTTTTTGTTATGTGGATGTAATGATATTGCATTGATATTATATACTTGAATATATGTGATGTTCAATGGACATATGTATATACATTCATATATATATGAAATTAATATGTACAGGGCATTTACTTATTCGGATGTATATGTGAACTTATTGAATTATATGTACATGTATTATGAGTAGATTGTTAAGAGATGATATTTTATATTTTGAACCTTATGCAAAATTGGTAAATTGTATATTAAAGATAAGATAGTGATAAATGTTATGCTAAGTGAGGTAATGGCATTCGACCATGATAGACTATTTATGTTAAGTTATAATTTTAATGCCATTAAGTGATTGTTTTAAAATGCTTGAGTGTTCAGTTGATTTATTATAATTGCTTAAGACTTACTAAGCTAAGTTAGCTTACTCTGTGCGTTTGTTATTTGATATGTGTGAAAATTTCGTAATTTAATTTTACTGTTTGTGTGCTTAATTTAATAAAAGGACTTAATCGCGTAAAATGTAAAAATAGCATGCTATATGTTAAAGTGCTTAATTATTTTAATTAATTAAAGGTGAGGTTTTTATGTTGTAATTTGACCATTGAATATATGAGTGGACAGTTTAGGCATGTATTATATGGTTTTCAAATTAATTTATAAAGGTTAATTATGTAATTTAGTAATAAGAGTTAATAAAATAAAACATAAGCAAAAACACATGCATGTTTATCTTTTTGTTGGCCGAATGTGAGAAGAAAAGAAACCATTGTTGAAGCTTTTAAGTTCGGCAACTAGGAAGCTTGATTTAGGTATGTTTGCTCGGTTTTTGATAATTTTTATGTTTTTGAGATCGTTGCTTCGTATACTAGCTAGCCCATACTTAAATTTTTGAATTTGTTGATGAATTCATGAAATGTCATTGATGAATAATTAAGCTTTTTGTTGTTTGATGATGGATTATGAGAGTTTGATGTTAGATTATCATGTTTTATTAAGTGATTTTTGATCAAATTGCTTATTGTGGACTAAATTATGAAATTTAAAAATTTAGGGGTCAAAATGTGAAATAAATGAAATTAATGGGCTGTTAGGGACCTAGGGAAGATTCGGTCAAGCATGGGTTTAGGGAAATTTTGTGTATTTTGTGTTGTTTTGAAATAGGGACTAAATTGAAAAAATGTGAAATATTAGGGGCTAAAGTGAAAAATGCTCATTTATGTGTTTTTGGATGAAATTGAATGAAATTTTAATTACATAAGTTAAATTTAAATTAATTTAGATCAAGAAAGGAAGAAATCTGATTTGGATCGGGGGAAGTCAAAAGTTGTTGAATAGTCGTTTTGATCCGTTCGTTTCTGTACAAGGTAAGTTCATATGCAAATAAACGTTTTTAAATTTAAACGTATATATTTCCGAATTGAATTGTATATAGGTATATATATTGCCGAATTGAATTGAGCATTGGAGGACTTGTTTCGAGCATAAATTGATTGAATTACGAAGTCGAAAGCCTCGTATGAGTCTTAGGAATAGTATAGGATACTGATGTCATGACATTAGGATTTCCGAGATGCGATTTTGTGTAAGACCATGTTAGGGACAGAGGCATCGATATGTGATAACATGTAAGACCATGTTTGGGGTAGAGGCATCGATATGTGATATATGGCATTGTAAGTGATATATGTGTTTCCGAGTATCCTTAGCGATTCCGAATGGTTCAACGGGCAATGTTAAACGAATCCAAATGTGAATTTGAGCTAAATAAGTCAGGTACGTATAAGGTTTCTATGTGCATTGAAAAATGAGGCAAGTGAAGTTACTTATTGTGGTAGTATGGATTATATGAGAAAAGTGATTGTATATGTGAAATAGATCAGTTAAATGTGACCTATTCGAATTGAATTATTAATGTTCTTGTGATGATTTATTTGCTTATGGCTTACTAAGCTTTTAAAGCTTACTTTGTGTATTCTTTTTCTATTTTATAGTTATATAAAGTTAGCTCGAGCTCGAGGATCGACAAGGATCTTCATCACACTATCGATCGCTATTTTGGTACTTTGAAAGCTTGCTCTTTTGACATATGGCATGTATAGGGTAGTTTTAATATGGCTTGTTTTGAATTGTATATAAATAGCCATGCGAAAATGGCTTGATAATGATGTTAATGTTTGTGAATGATCGACTTGTTAATGTGCTCATTTTGGGAAGTATGTTTGATGAACATGTGATTCGGCTCGAGGAATTACGTAGTTGATAGACGTGTTTTCGATTTGTAATACATGCTTTATAAACTATGTGATGTCTTTGTTATATATGGTGAATTTGGCTATTTGAAGTGGCTTACTATTGACCTATAATTTGATGTATAATTTGTCTTGTATATTGGCTTGGAATTGGTAAATGATGGGCTTTCATATTCGGCTAATGATAGAAAAATTAAATACATATACATATGACATGTTTCTTTATGGTTTGGTATTTAAAGGTCAAGTTGGTTAGTTTATGTAACACCCCTAACCCATAACCGTTGCCGAAATAGGGTTAAGAGGCATTATTGAACATTTGGAACATTTACAATCGTTTTACAACACAAATTTAATCATCATCCAAACATATCAAAATATAAACATATAGTCCCTTAATGAGGTCTACGAAACCTTAAACATGTGTTAGAAAGGGGTCGGGACTAAACCGAACACATACAAAAGTTTTAGAAAAATCAAACATTTTTCAAAGCTGCAGAGGTCACACCCCATGTGGGTAGGCCGTGTGCCTCACACGACTTCGGACATGCCCATGTGTCCAATCCGTGGCAAAATCGGGCATACATATTGACTTGTCCATACGACCTAATACACGCCCGTGTGCCTCACCCGTGGTCGACACTGACTTGCACCACACAGCCAGTCACATGCCCGTGTGTCTAGCCCATGGTTGAAACTGACTTGTTTTTGAAACACAACCACGAAGGACACGATCGAGCCACACGCCCGTGTGCTCAACCATGTGGGCAATTAGGCCATTTGCAAGGCCAAACTTGCCACCCACACTTAGGATCACCTACAAGCATCAACCATATGCATTTATACTCCAAATGGCAACCAAAACATACCAATATATACACTAATTAATCATCATCCACACCATCTATTTCCATACTCAATTTCAACAAAAATAAGTCCATCTAAAATACCAATTTCACATCCCAAATCATACAAGTCAAGCATCATATAATCCATACAACAAGTTCACATTTAATCCACAATTCTCATAAACTAAATTTAAGCATGAAACATACCATATTCATCATTCACATAACCCACACATATATACCAACATCATTCAACTTTCAAGCCATATCTCATGGCAAGACTTATACATTTCAACACATACCAAAATCACTAGCCTATACATGCCATATACCAAATATATACAACTTCCAAAAGTACCAAAATAGATAGCCGATAGTGTGATTGAGTCACTGACGATCCTTAGATCCAAGCTAGCTTTAAAGACACTGTAAAACAGAGAAATGCTTCACACATTAAGCTTAAAAGCTTAGTAAGTTCGTAATATAATACATTTAAATCAATGATTCAAAATCAATATACAAAATAAAACATCACATAGACTCTTATCTATATCCAATACTCACATAACCATCCATTCATCTATTTCCAAATTCATCAACCACATAGGTTAAATACATACCTTTGCCAACACTTAGTAAACAACCAATTTTGCTACTCAATGCTCGATACCACATTTCTATCAATCTTCGTTATTCCTTCGATTCAATCGCACACTTAGTGCCAATTTCATAATCGAAGCTTAAATATCATCGCACACTTAGTGCCTTTACTTTAAACCGAACTTAGCTCGGTATTGCACACACAGTGCCAAACAAAGTAGTCTATACTTTCTCTATTTCGTACACACAGTGTCATTCTCTACTGTATCAATTCTATTTCGCACACTTAGTGCCACATTTCTCAATTTCACACATATAGCATTTCTAATTCAATAACCACATATTCATTCATTTCATAACACTTAGATATGAATTTAGCAATTCGTATTATACTTGAACTTACCTCAAACGTCGAAATAACAAAACGGGTCGATTAATCGAGCACTTTATCTTTGCCTCGATCTTAATCCAAATCCCTCTTTTCTTGATCTCAATCAAGCCTTGTATGTGCCAAGATTATAAAAGCTTAAAAACCTTATCCATTTTTCAATTTTTGGTGGTAAAAAGGTATGAAAAAGATGAACATTTGGTTTTGTTTTATTTAATATACATTAATAATCATTTTACCACTTTTTCCTTTTATTATTTCATTTAAAATTCCACTAACTATGCATATATATGTCCATCTCCACTATCTATGGTCTAATTGCAACATAAGGACCTTTCATTTATTAAGCCATGCCAAATAGGCACTTTAACAATTAGCACACAACTTTTGCATTTTATGCGATCAAAATCCTTTTTGCAAATTAATCACACAATCGATAAAACTTTCACACATGCTCAATCACATATTGTAAACACCAAAAATAATATTAAAATATCTTTTTGACATCAGATTTATGGTCCAGAAACTACAGTTCCGACTAGGGTCTAAATCAGGCAGTTACAATTTAATGTTTGATTTTTGTTATGAGCATAAAGTATTAATGGCAAATTATATTAATAAAATGGCTACTTGGACTCAGTTACTTATTAGTAACTAATGATTATGTTTTAGGTATGCTTTGACTTGTTTTATTGTAATGAACATGAGTTGGTAATAATTACAATTCTGTTTGGTTATTAAGTGATGCATGTTTATGTTTTATATATATGTATGCCTATTAAGCCGTGTGGACCTTAACTTTGATTAATGTGTGAATGTGCATAATATACGAATTGGTTTGTTCATTAAATAGTTAATGGAGTGGGGTAATTATGGTTTGGTATTTGTGTTTAGAAATGGCTTTGGTTTTTAGGGTGAGATGTAACACCCCTTACTCATATTCCACGGCGGAACAGGGTACGAGGCGTTACCAGACGTATACACAAGCTATTATGCAAAACCGAGACATGACTTTCCACTAAAAAATAAAAATTTTCATATCACCTCTTGAACAAGCCTATGAGGCCTAAATCACACTTTAGAAGCTGTTCGGGATCAAATCGAACTCTTTAAAAGATCTTTAGAAAGACTTAGAAAATTTTCATCAAACAATCCACACGCCTGTGTGGAGAAAATGACACACTTGTGTGGAACTTCACATGCCCGTGTTCCACACCCATGTGGATTTATTTCCCATTTCGAACCTACAGGGGTTTTCATACGGCCAGACACATGCCCGTGTCCATGGCCCGTGTCCCTCACACTGCCACGACACGCCCGTGTCTCAGCTCGTGTGCAAAAATCTTGGCATTCTGTTTCTGACATCATCACCCCATAAATGTCACAAGGCGAAGGTAACGCCCGTGTCCTTCGATCGTGTGGCGAATTAAATTCCTAATTCAGGTATAGACTTCACATGGCCTGGGTAGATGCCCATGTCTAAGGCCGTGTCACGGTTGAGACACACAGTCGTGTCTCTGCCTGTGTGGTTACTACTGAGCATACTGACTTACCAACTTAGCATGCAGGGGGACACACAGCCCAACAACACACCCATGGGGCTGACCGTGTGTCACACACGGCCTAGACACACGCCCGTGTGCCTGCCTGTGTGGACAAGAAAAAGGCTATTTACCAAGCCATTATTGCCACCCTTACTTTCACCATCACAAACCACATTAGGTATCCAACTCAATCATGCATAAATACCCAATTAAACAACCACACAACTTGCACATTCATGAATAACTTCATCATTTCATAGATTAATAAGAAAGAGCCATCAACTATGGCCTTATACAAAAGAATTCTTCCTCAAATAAGCCAACACATTTGGCCAAAACAATATGACATTTAACTAAGTCTAAATCCCTATACATGCCATGGTCAAAATGCTAAATATAACTATACCAAAATAAGTGGATAGTGTGGATGATCCTCTAACTATCTTCGTATCCCGAGCTGGCTCTTCGACACTATAAAAAAAGGGAAAAGAGAAGGGAGTAAGTTTTAAGCTTAGTAAGTCTATATGTAAACAATAAACATCATACCACATACTTCTCTATCAAGAACATATATGTGTATCAAGAACAATTTAGATCCTCTTAATTATACTTACTCATTTCAATCTTACCACATCCCAACACATATCATAAAACATTGCTCACACTTATATGCATTTATACCCTGCACTTATCACCACAAAGCAACATGTAAATTTTACTTGTGCAAAGTTTCTCGATGAACACTACGGAATAATGTTAGATACTCGTGGTTTCGCTCACAGCCAACCATTTAATAATTAACAAGGTGGTATCGCACACAGCCCACCAATGATGATAAATACGATGGTATCGCACACAACCCACCAATAATCACATGTTCACAGATATTTATCCGTACCCATTTTCCTATTCCGAAGGTTCCTCCCAGAAGTTTCTCACCTTCTATAACACCCCAGACCCGGCCTAGACGTTATGGCCGAATCCGGGAATGTCACATCAAAGGCATAATTCAAAACGATTTTGCTAAGTTAAAATTTAAGGCCTAAAAGCCCAAAATCCTTGAATCTTGCTAAGTAATGATAAAAGCCCATTTAATTATTTTAAGTATTCCGAAAACCATGTTTAAACATAAGAAATTTACTCAGGTTTAATAATTAAGTAAACAGTTGAAACAACAAAACTCAAAATCCAAAGTCAAATCGGAGTACAAGGCCTTATTACATCCAATGAAAATAAAGTAATTAATATCATGTCTTTTGAGACAAATAAATAAAACTTCTAAGTATATTATAATGTGGCCATCTCCGAGTCCTCTCCCACGTCGAGCTGTTTACTGAGGATCACCTGAAACATTTAATAAAAAAGGTGTGAGTTTCGAAACTCAGTGTGTACGACCCTTGGTAATCCAATCAATATACAATTATCACATTGGGCCTAAGCCCTATCAAAAATAGTGGTCTTGGGCCTTAGCCCACAATGACCTCATATCACATCAGTATCACATGAATGCAATGCACCCATCCCAAATTCCACGCCTACACTCCATTTCCCTTCCAACCCTACACTCTTGTGGGGATATAAATATCAACCCACCCATCTCTACACTTCAAAGGTAGCACCAGTAGCGGCACTACTCAAATGTTGCAGCAAAGCTGCTATAATGGGCTTAAAGCCACCGGTGGATCCACGGTCGTCAAACGACTATGCGATCCTCAAATCTTCCTCTGTTTCATCAAAACCCACCCAAGTGCAACATATATTTCATGAATGCAGCATACACATTTTCACACATTTGGAACTTAGGGGTATTTTAGTCATTTCACTACCCAGGGGTATTTTCGTAATTCTACCCTACAGGGGTATTTAGGTAATTTTGCAAAATAAGGGTATTTTGGAAATTTTGTAAATCAGGGATATTTTGGTAATTTCGCAAATCAAGGGTATTCTGGTAATTTTACAAATCAGGGATATTTTAGTAATTTTGTAAATCTAAGGATATTTTAGTAATTTTGCAAATCTAAGGATATTTTGGTAATTTTCAAATTAGGCGTATTTGGTCCCTTTCGGGTTTTAGTTATGAAATTTGGCCCATTAACGAGTCCTTACGGCTAAAGTGAACAGACACTATGCACTAGGTAGGATTCCAGAGAAGAGGAGGTGGGCCATTAGGACCGCTTACGTACCAAGCTCTCCCTAGATCCAATGCTAGACATGCATATGTCCGTTGCCACACTCTAACCCAGCAACTCGTCCATGGACATGTTTAATTATTAGATTAAGTCTTATGCAGTTTAAGAGTTGTTCAGAACTAGGCTTAAAGTCCATTAAACCCTAGCATACTTGTCTACGTCCCCATAAAGCCCATAAAGCCCATTTCACGTTCATATAGCCCATTATGCCCAAATCACATCCTTATGGCCCATTAGGCCCAGATCTCATTCATATGGCCTATTAGGCCCAAAATAATTTCAGATAATGTAACATGCATGACTAACTCAATTCATATAACCAAAGCAATCAATTTCATCAAACTTAGCCTCAGGGCCCATCGGGCCCATTTAGCCACTTTTGGCTTTTTGGCTTTCCGGCATTGCCAATATCATGTGTGTGTAGTGTTCGTACACACCTGGTTACTGCGACGTGCTATACTATCCTTGGTCTTGAACCTACAACCAACCAACCTTCAATCAATCACCCATACTTAATCAAAATATTTACCAAAAGCCAAAGCCTTACCGTAACCTTACCGTGTGCCACCGGGTTCTAATAGCCCTTCCTTAGCTACTAATCACGAGTATCCCCTAGATATGCACTCACACATACACCGTCAAACTTTGAGTGATTCATAATCCACACAAGTCACCCCTATAGATCATACTCACATTCGGCCATTTACTTAAACCATAATCGAGTTGAATACACTTACACTTTGCTAACGATCCTTACCACACTTGCGATCTCTGAACCTTACCCTTGTTAATACAAGATTAACGACAATAAGAAGTTAGATAGCCCTTCGGCTTTTAACAAAGCACACTAAGGGGTTAACTGAATACTTACCGAATCCACTTTTGATCCTGCGACCTAGATAACTACTGAACGAGATTCAGCTTTTAACCTTGACTGATAGTAGGTAACAATCGATTTGTGATGGAGGAAAACAACAAAGATTCGACACTAATAGGGATTTCGACAAGAGAAGATGATGATACTTCAGCAATAAAAGAGTTTGGCTATGAGAGAATTCGACAAAAAAGGGATTCGGCTATAGGAGATTTCGGCAACAAGGCAAGGTATTTTCGGTTGTGGAAGAATAAGGTTTCGGCAAGGAAAAGAAAAACAATGGAAAATTCGGCATTTCCTAGGACCCCAGAATCGACACACATACATTTATATAGCTTATAGCCAAAACTTAGCCACCCCTAAAGTCCAATTCGGCACCACTTCATCTACTGCTCATCTCCTAATTTTTCTCCATGATATCTCCCTTATCCTTCTTCTAAATTCTCTCGACTGATCACTTCTCCTTAGAGTCCCTCTACACGCCACTTCCAGCCTTCTAGAAGCCTAAATTAAACTCCAAAACAAAACTAAGCTAGCACTCGAACCTCAGACCTCCCTGCATCCATATGTCGCCACCTCCCTACACCCTAATGGCGTTACTTAGCCACTTCACCACAGGCTTCTTTGTGCCATTTTTCACTTTATTTTTATTTAAAAGCCCACTACTCACAACCCTGATTCCTTAATTAAAAAATTAAGAATCCTCCACCACAAAACTCGAACCCAGAGCTTCTCTAACACACCTAGACACTCCAAATTCATTAAACCTTTAAAGCCGTCATGTCATTTGTCATTTTCTTGCTCACTTAAAAATTTTATGAGACCCAAAGTCCAATAGGCCCAATTCTTCTAGGCCCAAATTCGAGGCGTTACACCTTCTATCATTTTTAATAGCTCTTAACAATGATCATTTGTAACACCCCAAACCCGGCCTAGACGTTATGGTCGAATCTGGCGATGTCACATTGGAGTGCTTTTTGAGAACTTACTCTTGTTGGTAAAACCCGTAAGAAGGTTAAAGCCTCTTTGTTAAAACTCAACTCATTCTAGCCAATTCTTATCCATTTTAAAAAGGTAATTACTTTTAAAACACGATTTGTTACGAAAGAATTTCAATAGTATTGCGGAACGTGATGTTTTGAAAATAGTTATCATTATGGAAAATCGCGTTCTACTTCTATCAGGTGCAAATCACAATGAATCAAATCCCAAATTAAAAGATAGAAAATTATTGAGAGGCTTTATTACATAATTCAAAAGCCCAGAACAAAATTTAATAGTAAATTTAAGCCAAATAAAAGAAAACATGAGTAGTAGTGTGGCCATCCCTGAGTCCCTCGCAGCACCGATCCGCCTAACGCTGGGGATTACCTGTACAATTAAAAACGGGGTGAGTTTACAAAAACTCAGTGTGTAATCCCTTAATATTCAGTCAGTTAGGTATGCAGAATACTGTAATAGTTGGGGCCTGAGCCCATTACAACAACAATTGGGCCTAGCCCATAATAGTATCAGTTGGGCCTAGCCCATATAGGTACCAAATCCCATATGAATAATGCATGTTATCCCATGCAACCCTGCAATTACTGTGGGGAATAAATTACCCACCCAACCCTACACTTACAATGTTAGCACTGGTTGCGACACTAACCAAAATTCGCAGCAAAGTCGCGAAGATCGATATATGTGGCACACCACCAAGATTTGTATTCTTCCTCCATAACAGTGTCCCAACCCCATGTAATATGTCGTTTATGTAGAATGTCATGCAAAAAATCAGTCATACAAATCACAGACAAATCAGTCATTTACCCTCAAGGGCAAAAAGGGCATTACGGTCATTTTACCCTACATGGGCATTACGGTCATTTTATCAGCCCACAATCGTCTTGAGTGACTTGAGCAACCATAACAGTACGAGCAGTATAAATTGGCCCAAAACCCTTTATGGCCTGAGCCCATGAAATCGCTCATGACGGTCTTTTCCGTCGTACGCCCACGTTTCGCGGGCTCGGTTTACCATACGAGATTTCGTATGCTCAATGCCCAACCTTTCGGCTTTTCAGCTTTTGCCGTTCTACAGTCTAATCAGTGTGTGTGTACATACTTTATTGGCTTTTACGCCTATTACCATTTGCAGGGTACGGTTACACACTTGTTTACGAACGCGCGGTTAACCCACTCACATCGAACCTATAGTCCATCAGAATATTTCGTTAGCCAGTTGCCCACTAGGGGTAATCACTTTTACAATCTAGCCAAAAAATACACCTTCCTTACCCTGTCTGAACGAACGTCCTTAGACCTCTCAAGATCTCTGATCTCAATCGAGTACACGCCTATATAAAAAATCTGTAGTATAACAGATCTCATTAGACAAAAATAGTCATAAGTGTGACTTAAATCCACACATATTGTGCTTACAGGCACAAAAGCCCATTCGGCCAAAACCCAATTGATGGAGTTCGAAACTAACTATTATTTTGAAAAAGGCAAGCGCACCTATCAAACAGTAGTATAGCTGTGGTGAGTCTAGAATATCGTATCCTCAAGGACCAACAGTATTAGTATTAACTATCTTTGTATTATCTAGCTTAATAATTAAGGGGATTTATTTTTAATCTAAAATTAACTTAACTAATTCAATTAACTATGAAAGTGACGGAGAGCGAATTGGGGAGAATACTTTTGGACAACTTATATGAGATAGGCAATACCTAAGGAAGAATCCACCTAGACTTCACTTATTACTTTTGATTCATGCGATTTATACACTTGGCTTAATCCGTAGAAATCCCTAAATTATATTAATACCTCTTTTGAGGCTACTAACAACTCACTCTAGGTTGATTAATTGAAATCTCTTTCTAATTAAAACCCCTATTGTCGCATTAACTCGATCTATGGATTCCCTTATTAGGTTTGACCCTAATACAGCAAATTTCCGTTGCCCTATTTCTAGGGTTGCAATCAACTCTGCTTAATTATGTCGATCTACTCTTAAACAGGGACTTTTGGTCCACTGAATAAGCACATTCGACTTAAATCAATAACCTGAATTATCAAAACAAGAATAAAAATTCACAATTAAGAATAAGCACAAGTATTTATCTCATAAATCAAATAATAATAAGATTCGTCTTAGGTTTCATCCCCTTAGGTATTTAAGGGATTTAGTTCATACTGATAGAGGGAAACATATTAGAATAGGGAAAACAAAAAAACATAAGAAAAACCCAAAAACTTCTAAAGAACTTGATGGGAGATCCTCAATCTTGATGGAGATCCTTCTCCTAAGCTATTTCCGACGGCTGTCTTGGAGTATTTTCTCCTTCTACTCGGCATTTATTCGACGTCCTGTCGAACTCTTGTCGACCTCCCTTTTTTAGGTTGCCCCCTAGGGGGTATATATAGGCTTTGAGATCATTACTTGGCCCACAAGTATCCTATTTCGAATAGAATTCTTCCTAGTTTTGGCAGGGACATGCCTGTGTGACACGCGCGTGGTGGACTCCTTCGGCCGTGGTGGATTCTGCTCGCCACACACTGCCGTATGATCTGCCCGTGGTCGATAGTCCAGGCCGTGTGATTTTTGATGTAGGCCCATTTTGTCCCTTTTTAGCCCGTTTCTCGTTCTTTTCGATTCCCTAAGCTATCCTGAGTATAAAACATGAAATTAAGAGATTAGGAGTATCAAATTCAACAAATCCAATGGAAAATCATCCAAAATTAAGCCAAGCATGAGGTTAAAATATTTGTAAATTATGGTTTATCAAATATCCCCACACTTAAGCCTTTGCTTCTCCTCAAGAAAAATCTTCAACTCACAATTAGAATTAACTTCCCTAATTCATAATTCTTCATCAATAATGTTTCATCATAATTCATAGATAATTCATACATTGATAATTTAACTAAAAGTGTCTTAAAGATTCAAACAATCTAAGTCATAAATTTTTATAGCACGAAAACATAGATGTCTCCCCTTACCTAAATAATTACCTCTAATTTAAAACCGACAAGAATTGACATCCTTCCTAAAGATTCACTCAAATCACTCAAGGTGTTTAAGGTCCAAATCAAGCACTCAAAAATCAAACATGAAGAGTTAATCCCATAGGCTTGCATGAAAATCAAATCTCCACCACTATACAATGAGATGATACACAAATCAAAATGTCTTTAAAAAGGGTTGTAATGGGGCTTGGGTTAAAGGTGTGGATATAGGTTGAATTAGAAGGTTAGAATCGAGATTGAATTGACAATTTACCTAACTAGAAAAATTGAACTAATACTGGATAATTACATCGATTGAAAACTTATCACTAATAACATGAGCTTCTTCTAAAGATGTGACATTAATCGTTCAAGCTTAAACTAATAATGAATAAATCTTCAACTTTTTTTAAGAATATGCAATGATAAGGAAGAACTTTAACAACTAAAATAGAGAACATAGTTAGGTAACTGCTCAATTCAAATCTCGATAAAAAGGGACGTCAAAAGATTAAGGGAATTAAAAATTTGGTTTTTGGGTTAATATTAATGGGTGAGTCAAGAAATGGTTTATTAGGTTAAAAAGGGGTTCACTAGGGGTTATTTATGGAGGTAGGCTTTTTCTGGAGTAAGTGGGTTAAAACCTAGGTGCCTTTATCATCTCAGTATATTAAATCAAAAATGTGGTCTCAACAAGCATAATCGAAGCAAGTTCTAGAATAACAAATCAATGTTGACACACTCATAATCAATAAAGTGAGCAAGAAAAATATATGCTCTAAAAGGCTCAAAATCTCACAGAAATTATGGTTTTTGATGTCAACTTGAAAATTTCAAACTTCAAAGTAATATTTAAGATTAGGAAAACATCCTAGTAAAATTTTAATTCTGAAAATAGACTTTATCATACTTGATTATCTAATGTTTTAAAGTTTAAACTATCAATGCACAATTATCTATGACTTAATCCAAGACATATCAATAAAAATCATAAATCAATTGAAGTTTCGTTCTAATAGTAATATGAGAAAATTACTTAAGAACAAAGCATAATTCAGGGATTTTCAAATAGTATTATAGTTAACCTCTCCACACTAAAGATGCACATTGTCATTAATGTACAAAGATAGATATCTACAATATATAAGATCATAAGATAGGGGGAGAAGTGAACTTCCTGAATTTTGGATAAAGTTAGGGAGAAGAAACAGTAAGTCGGGTGGAGGTGGATACTAGGGTCGTGGTGTGGTGATTCCCTAATAGCCTTTTGAACCTAAATTAAAGAAATTAAAATATAATAATATAAATTAAAGACAAGAAAGATAAAGGGAAGGAAAATAAAGGAGAAGAGAAAAGAAAAAGAAAAATTAAAAGGACTCAAAGGTCCTTGTCTTGTCGGATAAATGAAGCGGCCGGCATGAACTCATGTAGACTGTGCTAGGGTCCTTTCGCTTCTTAGACATGTGAATGGTTGTGTAAAGAAAGAATGAGGGAAAAGGGGAAAAGAAAAATGGAAGGATAAAGGTAATAGAATGGAAGAGGGGTGTGATAGTTGAAAGAATTTGGGGAGAAGGTGAGAAGATGGGGGTTTTAAATAAGAAACAGGAATCTGGTGGCTTTCCACGCTCGTGTCCCATGGGCGTGTTAGGTCAAATGGCCGTATAGCACGGCCATGTACTGTTTCGTTTATTTCTCCCATGCTAGTGTAGAGGTTTCCACGCCCATGTTGATTAATCAGTGTTGGCCACGGCCTAAGGACACGGGCGTGTCTCACACCCGTGTGACTTTCTCAGTGTCGACCACGGCCATATCGCATGGTCGTGGCATTTTACCGCAGCTCGTCTTTTGGGAAAATTGTCGTCCACGCTAACGTACCTACTCGTGGTGTCCACACGGCCACGACCACACCCGTGTGCAAGGCTGTGTGGTAAGGAAATTCGCATTTTATTAATTTGGTTAGTTTGTAGTTAGGTTCTAAAAATAAAAAAATATGAAAATTACTAAAGTTAGTGCTGAGGTTGCCTCCCGAGAAGCGCTCGTTTAAAGTCTTAAGCTAGACTTATCTCTCATTCGCATATCTCATGATGGTTTGAGGAGTTGAAACTTCTCTCCCCTGCTATTAGTTCTAAGATCACTATATAGTTTGACTCGAGTGGGGTTTATCTTAAAAGTGACAAATATAGGATTAGTTACCTCGACTGTTCCGTAAGGGAAGACATTCAGCACCGTGAAAGGGATCTCTTCATTAGTGTTAAGGTCTGAAGTGGTGATTCGAGGGTCTGTCTTATCCAACAATACCTGATCTCCGATTTGAAATTGGTATGTCTCATCTTTAAGTTTGACATGATGTTGCCTCGTTTTTGCTTCGTGTGTTTCTAGTTTCTCTTTAAAATGTGTCTTCCACTCGTCTAGTTCATCGATCTGAAGTCATCATTCCTCATGAGTTATTTCTTTGTTGGCATGAGGTCTAGGATGTGGCTCAACTGTGTAATTTCATGGTGCTTCCTGAAAAGAAGGTTGAACCAAATGGTCATTTATGTTTTCACCTTTATTACTCGATGTCCTAGCCGAGTCAAGAGCCTGAAGACTGATCGTTTCGTCACCTATACGAAGTATGAGTTCACCTGTACTAACATCAATTTCAGTTCTAGTAGTTGCTAAAAAGGGTCTTCCTAAAATTAGAGGAATATTATTGTCCTCATCCATGTCTAAAACGACAAATTCTACTGGGAAAATGGATTTATCAATTTTTACTAGTACATATTTGATTATACCCCTAGGAATTCTAATAGTTTTATCAGCTAATTGAATGCTCATCCTAGTTTGTTTGGGTTTCCCTAGACCTAGCTGTATAAACATTTTATAGGGCATGACATTGATGCTTGCCCCTAAATCATCTAAAGCATTATTAATAGATAAACTACCAATTAAACATGGAATTTTAAAACTCCCTGGATCTTTTAATTTTCGTGGTAGTTTATTTTGTAAGATTGTTGAGCACACTGCATTTAGCTCCACATCCGACGCCTCGTCTAACTTCTGTTTTTTTGTCAAAAGCTCTTTTAAAAATTTCCTTGAATTGAGCATCTGCGACAGAGCTTCAAGAAATGGTAAGTTAATATGTAATTTTTTTAGAAGTTTAAGAAATTTACAGAATTGTTCATCTGTGCGGTCTTTCTTCATCGCATTAGGGTATGGCACACGAGGTTGGTACTCTGTAATTACCGGTTTTGGTTTATCATGGCTTCTACCACTTTCTCTTACCTCAATTCTGGTTCATCTAACCCTTCACTATCGTGAGCTGTTATGGCTTGAAGCTGCTTTTTTGGGTTAGTTTCAGTGTTGCTTGGCAAGCTACCTTGTGGTCGTTCAGATATGATCTTAGCAAGTTATCCTAATTGGTTCTCGGTCCCGTAAATCGGTGCTTGCTAATTTTTTAATGCCGTTTCAGTGTTTTGGAAACGAGTTTCTGACACCACGATAATTTTTGTAAGCATCTTCTCAAGATCCAGCTTTTTCTCTTGTGGGTAGGGTTGCTCTTGAAAGCCTGGGAGGGGTTGTTGTCTTTGATTTCCTTGGCCACCCCATGAGAAGTTGGGATGGTTCCTCCAACCTGGATTGTAAGTGTTACTATAAGGGTTATTTTGAGGTCTAGAATTATTACCCATATGGTTCATCTGTTTGTTTTCTATGCTAGGGTTGTAGGATGGATATTCTGTATTACTCATCCCTCCTCCATTTGTATCGCACTGTATCACTGGATGTACCTGCGAAGAACCACACAAACCATCAATTTTCTTGCTAAGAAGTTCTACCTGATTTGATAGCATGGTTACTGCGTCAAGGTTGAAAACACTAGCGACTTTTGTTGGCTTTGTCCTCATAACTTGCCACTGATAGTTATTCAGTGCCATCTCCTCTATAAACTCATAAGCCGCTTCAGGGGTCTTGTCATTTAGAGTTCCACCAGTGCCTGAATCAATCATCTGCCTAGTTGAGGGGTTCACATCGTTGTAAAGGTTTGAACCTGTAGCCACAAAGGTAACCCATGGTGAGGGCACCTTCTTAGTAAATCCTTATATCTTTCCCATGCATCGTATAGTGTCTCTGTATCCATCTGCACAAAAGAAGAGATATCATTCCTCAACTTAGCCGTTTTGGCCGGCAAAAAATATTTTAACAAAAATTTTTCGGTCATTTGTTCTCATGTAGTGATTGATCCTCGTGGTAACGAGTTCAACCACTGTTTAGCTTTGTTCCTCAATGAAAAGGGAAACAACCGAAGACGAGTGGCATCATCAGAAATGCCATTGATTTTGAAGGTATCGCATAATTCTGGGAAATTTGCTAAGTGATTGTTTGGATCCTCATCCTGCAAACCATCAAACTGAACAAACTGTTGAATCATCTGTATAGTCTTAGGTTTCAGTTCAAAACTATTTATAGCAATAGCAGGTCTAACAATACTTGATTCAGTTCCTATTAAATTAGGTTTAGCATAATCATACATAGTACGAGGAGCAGGATTTTGATTCACCGGGTTTGCGGCAACCACAGAAGGTAGCAGATTATTATCAGCCATCTCTTCGGTAGTGTTGGTATCGTCCTCTTACTCTTCTTCTATGTATTGTAGGCTTCTCCTTATTTCCCTATGATTTCTGCGAACGGTACCTTCTATATCACTGTAAAAAAATAATGGTCCTGACGGGTTCCTTCTAGTCATAAACTAAAAGTTCCTGCCAGAAGCAAAGAAAGAAAAAGTTAGTAAAGTTAAAATTAAAATAAATATAAATTGCAAATAAATAAAATGGCTAAAGTAATAAAAATTTAGTTTTCATAATATCTTAATCCCCGGTAGCGGCGCCAAAAACTTGATGGAGTTTGAAACTAACTATTATTTCGACAAAGGCAAGCGCACCTATCGAACAATAGTATAGCTGTGGTGAGTCAGGAATATCGTATCCTCAAGGACCAAGAGTACTAGTATTAACTATCTTTTTATTATCTAGCCTAATAATTAAGGGGATTTATTTTTAATCTAAAATTGACTTAACTAATTCAATTAACTATGAAAGCGACGGAGAGCGAATTGGGGAAAATGCTTTTGGACAACTTATATGAGATAGGCAATACCTAAGGAAGAATCCACCTAGACTTCACTTATTACTTTTGATTCATGCGATTTATTCACTTGGCTTAATTTGTAGAAATCCCTAAATTATATTAATACCTCTTTCGAGGCTACTAACAACTGACTCTATGTTGATTAATTGAAATCTCTTTCTAATTAAAACCCCTATTGTTGAATTAACTCGATCTATGGATTCCCTTATTAGGTTTGACCTTAATTTGGTAGATTTTCGTTGCCCTATTTCTAGGATTGCAATCAACTCCGCTTAATTGTGTTGATCTACTCTTAAACAAGGACTTTTGCTCCACTGAATAAGCATATTCGACTTGAATCAATAACCTGAATTATCAAAACAATAATAAAAACTCACAATTAAGAATAAGCACAAGTATTTATCTCATAAATCAAATAATAATAAGATTCATCTTAGGTTTCATCCCCTTAGGTATTTAAGGGATTTAGTTCATACTGATAGAGGGAAACATATTAGAATAGGGAAAACAACAAAACATAAGAAAAACCCAAAAACTTCTAAAGAACTTGATGTGAGATCCTCAATCTTGATGGAGATCCTTCTCCTAAGCTGTTCCTGACGGCTGTCTTGGAGTATTTTCTCCTTCTACTCGGCGTTTATTCGACGTCCTGTCGAACTCTTGTCGACCTCCCTTTTTTAGGTTGCCCCCTAGTGGGTATATATAGGCTTTTAGATACCTTACTTGGCCCACAAGTATCCTATTTCGAATAGAATTCTTCCTAGTTTAGGTAGGGACACGCCTGTGTGACACGCTCATGGTGGACTCCTTCAGTCGTGGTCGATTCTGCTCGTCACACACGGCCGTGTGATCTGCCCGTGGTCGATAGTCCAGGCCGTGTGATTTCTGATGTAGGCCCATTTTGTCCCATTTTGGCCCATTTCTCGTTTTTTTGACTCCCTAAGCTCTCCTGAGTATAAAACATGAAATTAAGGAGTATCGAATTCAACAAATCTAATGGAAAATCATCCAAATTTAAGCCAAGCATAGGGTTAAAATATGTGTAAATTATGGTTTATCACCAATATTATGATAATCGTTTTTACCTTGATAGAACAATGAATAGAAAATAAAAGTTTGATTGCTTCAAGCCACTTGCGCCCTTTCACACCACCGAAATTCCTAAGCCCAACGATGGCCATATCACCGAGAAGAAATGTTTTTTGCAGTCAGAAGGCGTAAGGAGAAAACATTCAGTTGTTAGGGAAGAAGTCAAACGAAAGAAAATTTATTGACAAAAGAAAGAATAAAGAATACATAAGTAAAGAATAAAGAATACATAAGTACCTACTGATTGTCAGAATCTTTGCAGAACCAAAATAGAGGAGGAACAGTACTGTGTTTTGGCCAAGGACCAAATTACAAAGTAAGGTGAACATGACCAACAAAAAGGGTAGAGAGTATTCGGCCAAATAAGAATAGGAGAATTGAGAGAGAATGAATAGAAAAATAAAGAAGCAAAATGAGAAGATTCGGCTATGAGAGAAGCCAATTGAAGATGAAATGGTAAGGGAGAGTAGGTGCTAGATTCAGCCAAAGAGAGAAAGAAAACAGTAAAGATGGAGAGAATTCGGGCACCAACAAAAGAAATGACATGAATGGTCAGAAGAAAATGACACGAATGGTCAGCTTCCCATACTGAATTTGCAGCACAGAGAAAAATAAAGAGAAACCAAAAATACAAAAAGGAAAAAACCTCAAAATGGCAGCAAGAGAATTCGACAGCCCCTCACTACTAGCCTAAACCGAATTTCTGAGTAGCTAGTGTCGAAACCATTTTTTATTGGGAAAACGGGGATCGACTAAAAAAATGAAAATGGAGTCGCCACCAATCCGTTTTTACTTAGGTGTGATTTGATCACCTTATAAAATGTTTTATTTTTAAAATGTTGATTTTGGTCTACGAAATACAAGAAAACAGGTTCGGGAGTTGGTTACGTATGAGGAAGGATTAGCACCCTCGTAACACCCAAAAATTGGTACCTAATTGATTAATTAATTTCCTTATGTTGAGAATTTGAAAATATTTTAAAATCCAATTTCTTTTAAAGAATTTTTATATAACCCGTTTTAGGAATATTAAGACTCTTTTGTTCCAAAAGGGTAAAATATCACATTCAGTATGTTAGGGTGCGACATTTTAAACCCCAAAACTAAGATTGTCCCTTAATGTCCCAAAACACGAAATTAAAAGGATATTTAGTTATTTCGATGTACGAAAAACCAAAACCCAGCACGTTAGGGCACAATTTCTTGAACTTCCAAACACGAAACATTGCCTTGTTTTCTAAAATCCTTATCTCGAGATACCATAACGTCATATCCAGTGAGTTAGGACACGACAATTTTGAATCCTCGAGAATAAATTTTTATTTAACTTTTAAAAGGAAAGTAATAGGTTCTTTGGACTCGAAGAGGAAAATCGAAACCCAATGAGTTAGGATATGATTTCTTTCGAACCTTAGAACACGGAGTGTTTGCTTATTTCAAAAACAAATTTTTGATGCATCAAAGAAAATATAATATGATTGTGATAAAATGAAAAATAAATCATAATGCGAATGGGCTCAATGAAAAAAGTGTGGGTGATAATATGAATTATAATAATGAAGGCAAAAATAATAAAAAATATTAAGTAAAAATAATAATAATTAATTAATTAAAAGAAAATAATAACAAAAATAAAGCTAATAGCAAATGAATAAATATACAATAATTTAAGGATAATAAAATAATAATAATAATAAAATGAAAATAAATTATAATTGAGTGACCCGTTATTCCCGTATGGTAGTCGCATTGAGCGTTCGGGTCATACCATTTAGGATATGGGGGCTGTAACGGCTTTAGATAAAATGGGGACACCATATGTGCGTCGAATAAACTTTGATATAGCTTCTTATACGTCATCAGGATTAGCGTAAATTGGAGTTTTTTAGAGTTTTTCCTTGCGACTGATTCCTGTCTTACCGTCCCTTATTGTCCAGCAGTAATTACTTTTGGCTGGCTAACAGTGATTGCCTTCGAGTACCCTTTGTTGTATGTACTCGTATTATTCACCTCGTCATCCTTCTTTCTAGGAGTAGACCTTTTAATGGTTTTCCCTGCTTCAATCTTGCCACCCCTTATGGCATTTTCAATCATTTCTCCTGCCATCGCTATATCTGCAAAGCTCTTAGTGGTACTCCCTATCATATGAGTGATGAATGGAGCCTTCAAGGTATTGATAAAGAGCATTGTAGTTTCCTTTTCTAAGAGCGGTGGCTAAATTTGCATGGCAACCTCCCTCTCCATCTTTGTGCATATTGCCTGAAGCTTTCATTTTACTTCTTCTCCATGTTTTGCAAAGTGATTCTGTCAGGCGTCATGTCTGTGACATGATTGTATTGCTTCATGAAGGCTTGGGCCAAATCTCTCGAGGAGCTAATCCTAGCACGGCTGAGTTGATTGTACCACCTGGACGCTGCCCCCACCAAACTATCTTGGAAACAATGAATCAAGAGTTGATCATTGTTAATGTAGCCAGTCATTCGTCTACAGAACATAGTAATATGAGCTTCAGGGCAGCTGGTTCCATTGTACTTCTTAAATTCTGGCATTTTGAACTTGTGAGGAAGTACCAAATCTGGAACCAAACTCAAATCTTTTGCGTCAATACCATGGTGATGGTCAGCATTTTCCAAAGCCTTGAATTTTTCTTCCAACCATCTACAACGATCTTCCAAGTGTCTTGAAGATTCAGTTCTGATCCCCCTCTCTTTGTTATGTCTAGGTCATGGATAATAGGATTAGCAGGGTTATCCCCTAGGTTGGATCCTGTGCTAACTTGAAATTTCATGGGCACTCCAGTGTCAACTTGCCCTTGCTGAGGCCTAATTATGACAGGTGGTCTTCTAGGATATTCCTCAGGTTGTGTTTGCACGTATGGTGGAGTGAATCCCCTAGGAAAATCCTTATTGTCTTCAGCGTTAACTATGGGACCCTTTCCCTTGTTCATTGCCCCACTCAGCATCTAGGCCATTTGAGTCATCATGTTCCTTTGAGCTTCCAACATTTGGTCTCTCATTTCTTGTTGGAGCTTTACCAACTGCTCCTGCATCTGGTCTTGCATGTCTCTTTGAAACTGTTCAAGTCTTTGATCCATTTTCTTGGTCTTGGCACGTGTACCGTAACAGTGTTCAGTTTCCAGATTTTTCTTTCTCTCTTTCTCTCTTCTCTCTCTCTGTTATGATGTGATGTAATGCAAATGCATGAATGCAAAGAAAGAGAGGCGTTGATTCTAAATTCAATTCCATTAGAAAAACTTTTCTAGAAAGTAAATTTCTTTACATAAAACGGATTACATATGCGGCCTTGCCCTCATATTCCAAGCAAAAACATCAATCCCCTTCTTCGTAAAGGTCAAATCTTGCAAACTTCTAATAGATGCCTCCTCTAACTCCTTTTTGCTTGGGCCACGACTCATTCCTCACTTATCCTTGCAATGCTTGTTAGTCTCTTCAAGAAAGCCGAGACGTGGTGATTCTCGAATAGTCTTTGTCAGCTTGAATCCCTGGGTAATAAAGTCTTGTGTTCCTTCACGGACTATCAGTCTTCTCTTCTTGTGTTTACTTGGATCATATTCGGACGACCATATTATAATCCACTTTATCAAGAAATCTATTTTCTTATGACAAACTCTTCTATTTAGCAATCGAATTTGAATCAACACCTCTATTCTATGATGTGAATGCAATGCAATCAAAACAAAAGAGAACACGTTAGCATAAATAACAGAATAGGGCACTTATCTGGGTGACCACTAAGGTTTAGCATAGTTCTACCTATGGTAAGAACTTAGGTTTTCTACATGTGGTTTAGCTCTAAAGTTACGGTACCCGAACCAGTAGATTCCTTGATCCTCACCCATTATAGGCTCATATGGATCGAGTTCAGTTCAGGGGAATACATTTCCCTATGGTTATGCGGAGGTGAAAACCTCACGAAGACATAAGTACGGATGTATCTCGGAAGCAGTCCACTAGCCTATGCGGAGATGAAAACCTCACGAAGGCATAGTTTCTCACTCCCACTTAAGGGTGTGACCACAACGGTCATGCAATGCAATGTGTGCAAGAAAATAATAATCATATGTTCAAATCAAAATTTTTAAATTTTCAAATCAAATTTTCAAATTTTCGACAAAGGACAGAAAATAATCAATTTTACGGCTTGACTCTCTTATCAGTCCCCAGCAGAGTCGTCAAGCCGTCGAAACCATTTTTTTATTTGGAAAACGGGGATCGACTAAAAAAAATGAAAATGGAGTCGCCACCAATCCGTTTTTACATAGGTGTGATTGGATCACCTTATAAAACGTTTTATTTCAAAATGTTGATTTTGGTACACGAAATACAAGAAAACAGGTTCGGGAGTCGGTTACATATGAGGAAGGATTAGCACCCTCGTAACACCAAAAAATTAGTACCTAATTGATTAATTAATGCCCTTATGTTGAGAATTTGAAAAGATTTTAAAATCCAATTTCTTTTAAAGAATGTTTATATAACCCGTTTTAGGAATATTAAGACTCTTTTGTTCCAAAAGGATAAAATATCACATCCAGTACATTAGGGTGCGACATTTTAAACCCCGAAACTAAGATTGTCCCTTAATGTCGCAAAACACGAAATTAAAAGGTTATTTAGTTATTTGGATGTACGAAAAACCGAAACCCAGCATGTTAGGGCACAATTTCTTGAACTTCTAAACACGAAACATTGCCTTGTTTTCTAAAATCCTTATCTCGAGATACCATAACGTCATATCAAGTGAGTTAGGACATGACAATTTTGAATTCTCGAGAATAAGTTTTTATTTAACTTTTAAAATAAAAATAATTATGAAAATAATGATAAAAGTAATAGCACAAATAAGAATAATATTAACAAAAATATAATGTAAGGATATTAAAATTAATAGTAATAATAATATAAAAATAATAATAGTAGTAAAATAAAAGTATATTAATAATAATAAAAATAATAATATATGTTAATATACAAATAATAATAAAAACAACAATAGAGATAATGAAAATAGTAATAATAATGGTGATAATAAAATAATAATAATACTAATAATGATAGATATAATAATAATGAATATAGCTATAGTCATAATATATATAAAATTAATGGTCATAAAAAAAAATAATACAAATGAATATAGTGATAATTGTGAGGTTAAAAATAAAATGATAATAATAACATTAAAATAATAATTATAATAGTCAAATAATAACGATGTTAATAATAAGAAAAAAAGAAATTAATAATGAAATAACAAAAATTACAAAAGAATATAAAAAGGGATGAAATTGAACTTGAAATATAAATTTGGGGACGAATTTTGAAGAAAATAAAAGGAAAGGGGCCTTATTAAACACGCGCACAACAAGGGAGGACCAAATGAGGAAATATTCCCTCTCTCCAAAACGCACAGCAGTAGGGAGGACCCAATTGAAAAACGTTATAAATTATGGGGTAAAATTAAAAAATAAAATAAACTTAATTAAAAAAAATGCGGAAGGGCTAAAAGTGCAAATAGCCCATTTTATAAAAACACGTGGATCCTCCTTGCGGGTAGGGTCACAGGCGCAGGCCATAAGGGAAACGACGCCGTTTTTGGGCAATTGAAATCAGCCCTAAACGACGCCGTTTAGGAGCTGTATAAAAGAAGAAATTTTTTTAAAAAAATTTCATTTCCTTACTCCAGCAAAAAAAAAAAAAATTTGAGAGCCTTCAAATACTCTCCCCCAGGGAGATTTCGGGCAAGCCCTCCGGCGCGACCCACCGCCGTCCGCCGCGTAGTGGCCGAAATCCCAAAAACATAACTTTTTCCTTTTTTTAGTATTATATATATATTATATTTTTTTAAAAATAAAACAAAATAATAACAATATTCGGAAATAAAAATGAAACAAAACCTTGGCTGATTTGATTCTTTTTTGTGTTGTATTCTTGTATATATTTCTCTGTGTATTTGTCTATGTAAAGAAAAATCGTGTATCCCCTAACCCGAAAAAAATGAAAAAAAGGAAATACATCAATTCTGTTTTGTTTGCCATGTTTGCTGCTTGTTTCTCTCCCTTTTTGCAGGTAAAGACGAGAAAATCTCGGCGGTGGAGTGATTCGCGCAAGCTGCGGCACGACTGGCGGCGTGATCGAGGAGCTGCTGGGAAAGGCTTGCAGCGCCTACGGTTTCCTAGAAACCCTAGGTCTCTGAAACTGTTTTAAGTTTGGGCCCTTTTGGGCCGATTTAGGTTCTGGGTCTATTTAGGGTTTTGGGCATTAGTTTGGGTCAAAAAAATGGACTGTAAAAAAAAAAAAAAAACTTGGACATTTATTTTATTTTTTATTTCTGTTTTGGTTTGTTTCATGGGCCCGGGCAAAACGGGCCTCTTACAGCTAGCTTACCAATTCGGCTACAACACTCAAACTTTCAAATTCCACGATTTCCTGCACATAATTCTCTCCATATCCATACCAACCTTTATCCATATCCCCTGATTCTCTCCCACGACCAATTTAACTCTCTCTCCCAGCAGAGTTTCAGTTAAACTCTACCTCTCATGCCACAAGGAGATAAAATAAATTCTCCTAGAGCAAGGAGTGACTCGAACTCAGGTTCCCCAGCAGTAGCAACACGCCACCTACCACTGAGCTACAAGCTCATTTTGTGTCATCTTTCCGCCACATATATATTTAAAGCTTATGTACCAACATCAAGGTTCATTTAAAAAGAAAACATGGATTTTTACCAAAGCCCAAGTTTGAACCCAGGACTTCTCCAACACTTCTCAGGGCACAAAACCACTCAAGCAGTTATTTATTTGTGTCCTTCCCTTGCACATCCAAATACTTATATGCAGCCTTCACTGCTCCCCTACTCAAGGTCCATCCCTTCCAGGCCCAAATTTGGGGCATTACATCATTCGCATACACACAATGCATTATGATCGTTGTTTTATGCGATGTCAAAGTCTTAAAATTTATATAAAGAATGATCGAACCTGGAAACTAACTATGACAATGATTTGAGGCAAGTGCACGTATCGAACAATAGTATAGTTAAGGCAAGACTGGATTGTCGAACCCAAAGGAACCAAAAGTACTAATACTAACTTTCTTTTTATTATTTAGCCTAAGAATTAAATGAATTTTTATCTAATCTAAAATTAACTAACAATTAAACTAAAGACTCAAAGACAAAGAAGAATGAAATTGGGAAAATAAGTTCGAGGAAAAAAAACCAATTGATTAAGACGATACCCAAGAAAAAATCCACCTAGAATTCACTTGTTATCTAACTCTGAACCAGGCGATTTATTCATTTGACTTGATCCGTAAGATTCCCTAAGTTATATTAATCCCTCTCTCGAGGCGACTAACGTCTAACCCTAGGTTGATTAATTGAAATCTCTTTCTAATTAAAACCCCTAGAATTGTATTAACTCGACCTATGGACTCCATTAGGTTTCACCCTAATCTGGCAAAATCTCGTCACCCTATCTCTAGGCATGCAATCAACTCCGCTTAATTATGCTAGATCTACTCTTAGGTAGGGACTTTTGCTCCTCCACCTAAGCACACCACACTTGAATTAATATTTCGGAAATATCAACACAAGAATTAAGAACACATAATTAAGAACAAGTTAAATATTTATCATATAGTTTAGCAAACGATAATAAAATTCATCTTAGGTTTCATCCCCCTCAGGTATCTGAGGGTTTAGTTCATAATAATAGTAAAAGAAAACACCTCAGAAGAAAAGATAAAACAAAACATAAGAAATTCCTAAAACCCCCTGAAGGAATTGAAGGAGAGATCCTCCGTCTTGAGTATAATTTTGGCTTATTGAGATGAATCAACTGGCTATCTTCGTGTAAATTACCACAAGTCTACCCTCTTTGGCCTAGCTGGATGCCCTCTGTCTAAAGCCCTGGGTCCCCTTCTTTTAGGTTATACTTAGGGTGTTTATATAGGCTTCTGAATGAGTTTCTTCGCCCCTAAGTATCCTAAGTCGTGGCCAGGCCGTGTTCAAGACTGTTGAATGAGGCACAGCCGTGTGGTCTTGGGCCTAGGCCGTGTGGATTTCGTGATATGGCCCATTTTCTGTTTTGGTCCCGTTTTCTATTTTTTTTCGTCATCCGGTGCTCTCCTGAGTATAAAACATGAAAAAAGGATTAAGAGCACCAAATTACATAATTCAAGGCTTAAATCATCCAAAAGCATGCTAAATGTGGGCTTAAAATATGTTACTTTTATGGTTTATCAAATACCCCCACACTTAAGCTTTTGCTTGTCCTCAAGCAAAATTCTCAAGTCATAATTAAAACAAACTTCCCCGATTCATAACATTCATCAATAGTGTTTCATCATAATTCAAAGATAATTCATACATGGATAATTCTACTCAAAGAGTCCTAAAGATCCAAACAATCAAAGTCATACATTTATAGCCCGAAAATGTTAGGTGTTTCCGCTTATCTAATTAATTACCTCTGATTTAAAATCGATAAGAATTGACATCCTCACTAAAGATTCACTCAAATCACTCGAAGTGTTTAAGGTTCAGAATTAAGCACTCAAAATTCAAACATGAAGAATTAATCCTATAGGCTTGCATGAAAATCAAATCTCCACCACTATAATATGAGATGATACACAAATCAAAAGGTCTTTAACAGGGTTGTAATGGGGCTTGGGGTAAAGGTGTGGATAAAGGCTGAATTAGAGGGTTAGAATCAAGATTGACTTGACAAATTGCCTAACTAGAGATATCAAACTGATAATAATTACATAAATAATACTCTGATATGAGCTTCTTCTTCAATAATTGGAATTTAACGTATAAGCTCGCCTAATCACATAACTAATAGTAACTATTCTTCGATTTTTTTTAAGAACAAGTCAAATATAATCGAAATAGATAAAATAGTTAGGCAACTTAATCAAATCTCGACATAAGGGTAGTCAAAAGGAATGGTGATAACAAATACAAAGGGTTTTGGGTTAATATTAGTGGGTGAGTCAAAAAAAGGGTTGTTAGGATTAAACGGGGTTCACTAGGGGTTAATTATGAAGGTAGGCTTTTAGTGGAGTGAGTGGGTTAAAACCTAAGTGCCTTTATCATCTCTATATATCAAATCAAAGGTGTGGTCTCGACATGTATAATCGATGCAAGTTCTAGAATAAGAAATCATTGTTGACACACTCATAATCAATAAAGTGAGTAAGAAAAAGAATATATGCTTTACAAGGCTCAAAGTCTCACAAAAATTATGGGTATTTTGATGTCAACCTCGTAAATTTCAAACTTCAAGGTAATAATTAGATTCAGGTAGACAACCTAACAAAATTTTAAATTCTGAAAAATAGACTTATCATGCTTGATTCTCTAGTATCCTTCAAATTAAATCACCAATGCATAATTATTGATGACTTAATCCAAAACATATCAATAAAAATCATAAATCATAGGAAATTTCATTCTAATCACAATATGAGAAACTTACTTTAGAACAAGGCATAATTCAGGGATTTTCAAATAATACTATAGTTAACCCCCCCACACTTAAGATGTACATTGCCCTCAATGTACAAAGATAGATAATAGCAATATAATAATCAAAAGATAGGGAGAGAAGTGAAACTTCTTAATTTATGGATGAAATCCTTGGAGGGTGTTTCGAGGTGTGGTTGTTGCTATCGAGCTCTGCGCTAGATGAAGAAATTGGGCTGCTCGTAGAGAATTAGCCAGGAAATACTAAGACACATTTAAAATAAACTAAATATATAATTAAAGACAAGAAAGATAAAGAGAAAGAAAATATAAATGTAAATAAAATTAAAATAAAAGATGAATGGACCGAAGAGCCCTTATTGTTGGATGGTTCGCGAGGTGGGTGTGACTTCTAAGGCTGTAGTGAGGTGGTGGTCGTGGTTTCGGTGTGATTCCCTAGCAGCCTTTATAACCTAAATGTAACACCCCTAACCCGTATCCATCGCTGAATTAGGGTTACGAGGCATTACTGAATCTTTTCTAATTCAGGTGGTAATTGCAATCTATAAGCAACCGACCCGATACGCTCTGTAATTTCATACGGTCCAATGAATCTCGGACTCAACTTGCCTTTACGACCAAATCTGAGCACTTTCTTCCATGGTGAAACTTTCAAAAATACTCGATCTCCAATCTGAAACTCAATGTCTTTATGTTTCAAATCTGCTTATGACTTTTGACGATCTGGCGCAGCTTTCAAGCTATCACAGATCACTGCCACTTTTTGTTCAGTTTCTTTAATCAAATCAACCTCGTGTATCTTGTTTTCACTGAGCTCGGTCCAGTATAATGGTGTACGACATTTACGACCGTACAAAGCTTCGTAGGGTGCCATTTTGATACTAGATTGAAAGCTATTATTGTAAGCAAACTCAATCAAAGGTAAGTATCGTTTCCATGTACCTTCAAACTCGAGGGTGCAACTTCTCAACATATCCTCAAGTATCTGAATGGTTCGTTCAGACTGACCATCTGTCTGCAGATGAAAAGCTATGCTAAAGTTTAGTTTAGTACCTAAAGCATCTTGCAATTTCTTCCAAAACCGCGACGTGAATCTCGGGTCTCTGTCTAAAATAATAGAAATAGGCACACCATGTAATCTCACAATTTGAGATACGTACAATTCAGCAAACTTATCGAGTGAATAGTCCATATGAACTGGAACAAAGTGAGCTGATTTGGTTAGTCTATCCACAATAACCCAAATTGCATCTTTCTTGCTCGGTGTCATAGGTAAGCCGGATACAAAATCCATAATGATTCTGTCCTATTTCTATTCAGGTATCATGATCGGCTGAAGTAACCCAGAAGGCACCTGATGTTCGGCCTTTACTTGTTGACAAACTAAGCACTTCGAGACAAATTCAAATATGTCCCGTTTCATACCAGGCCACCAATAGAACTGTTTCAGATCATTATACATTTTCGTGCTACCCGGATGTAAAAACAATCGGCTGCTGTGAGCTTTATTTAAAATGATCTAAATTAAATCCGAATTCCTCAAAACACATATGTGGTCCTTGAACTTCAAACAATCATTCTTATCAATTTGAAACTCTGACTCAATATTACTTTCACATTGGGCTCGTTTTGCCAATAAATCTTTATCAACTTTCTGAGCATCACAAACTTGTTGAATAAACAGTGGTCTTGCTTTTAATTCGGCTACTATCGAACCATCATCGGACATAATCATATGCTCGTTCAACGCACGAAGAGCAAATAATGACTTTCAACTTAAAGCATCCGCAACAACATTTCCCGGATGATAGTCAATCACTAACTCGTAATCTTTCGACAACTCTAACCATCTGCGTTGTCTTAGGTTCAAATCTCTCTGAGTCATGAAATACTTCAAACTCTTGTGAACTGAATAAACATGACATTTCTCATCGAACAGATAATGACGCCAAATCTTTAACGCGAACACAATGGCTGCTAGCTCTAAATCATGTGTCGGGTAATTTCTTTCGTGTAGCTTCAATTGTCTCGAAGCATAGGCTATGACTTTGCCTTCCTGTATCAAAACACAACCCAAACCATTCAAAGATGCATTACTATAAACAACAAATTCTTTACCCGCTTCAGGCTGGACTAACACTGGAACTTTGGTCAAAAGAGCTTTCAACTGATCAAAACTTTTCTGACACTTTTTCGACCATTCGAACTTAACATCTTTCTGTAATAGCTTTGTCAATGATGTAGCTATCATAGAAAAACCTTTCACAAATCGTCTGTAGTAACCGGCAAGCCCCAGAAAACTTCAAATTTTAGAAACATTTTTCGGTGGTTTCCAATCAAGTATAGCTGATATTTTGTTCGAATCAACCCGAATGCCTGATGCTGAAACAACGTGGCCCAGAAAACTAACTTCACTCAACCAGAACTCACATTTACTAAACTTTGCATACAACTGTTTATCTCGCAAAGTTTGTAGCACCAGTCTCAGATGCTCGGCATGCTAGGTTTCATCTCTGGAGTAGATCAGAATATCATCTATAAACACTACCACAAACCGATCTAAGTACTGACTGAAAATCTGATTCATCAGATCCATAAAAACAACAGGTGCATTAGTAAGTCCGAAAGGCATAACCAAAAGCTCATAGTGTTCGTACCTCGTTGGAAAAGTAGTCTTTGGCACATCGGAATCTCTGACTCGCAACTGATAATAACTCGACCTCAAATCTATCTTTGAAAACACTGAAGCCCCTTTCAACTGATCAAACAAGTCATCAATCCGTGGCAACGGGTATTTATTCTTTATAGTCACCTTATTTAGCTGTCGGTAATCAATGCACATTCGCATAGTTCCATCTTTCTTTTTCACAAATAAGACTGGTGCACCCCAGGGAGAGAAACTCGGTCGTGCAAAACACCTATCTGTTAACTATTGCAACTGTGCTTTCAACTCTTTTAATTCTATAGGTGCCATCCGATACGGAGCTATCGAAATCAGAGTTGTCCTTGGTACTAACATTATACCAAACTCTACTTCTCGAAAAGGTGGCAAACCCGGTAATTCTTCAGAAAACACATCCAGATACTCACACACAACTGATACAAATTCAATTCTCTTTTCAGTCACTTTACTATCAAGTACATAAGCAAAATAAGCTTCATAACCCTTTCTCACGTATTTCTGGGCTAACATCGAAGATATTACTGCTGGTAACCCATTCAGATCATTAGATTCAATTCCGAATAATTTCACCATTTGACATCTCAAATCAATGGTCTTTCTTTTGCAATTTACAGCAGCCTCGTGCAAAGTCAACCAGTCCATGCCCAGAATTATATCGAATTCATCAAAAGGTAACAACATCAAATCGACTGGGAAACATTAATTCTGAATCATCAAAGGGCAACTTTTACACACTTTGTTAACCAGAACACACCGGCCCAGGGGGTTTGATACCTGAATCACAAACTCAGTAAACTCAACAGGCAAAGTATTACTGGATACTAATGTTTCACACACATAAGAATGAGTTGAACCAGGATCAATCAACGCAATAGCACTAGTATCATAAAGAGTGAAAGTACCGGTAATAACATCTGGGGAAGAAGCATCCTCCTGAGCACGTATAGCATATGCTCTTGCAGGTGCACGAGCCTCTGATCGAACCGCAGTATCCTTTGTTCCTTTATAACTGCCACCTACATTACCCGAATTTCTAGGTGGTCTGCCTCGTGCTGTCACGTTGCTCGATCTAATATTCTAAATAGTGTTTTGCTCGGCTAACATGGGGCACTCCCGAATAAAATGATCCATCGATCCACATTTAAAACAGGACCGATCATGTAATCTACAACTCCTAGAGTGCCATTTTCCACAATGCTTGCACTTAACCCGGTTCTGCTGAATATTACCAACGCTAGCAATCGAAGTAGCTCGGGAATTCACAGGAGGTCGGTCTCGATCTCGTCTAGAAAAGTCTGAAGTAGCTTTATGTCGACTAGATTCATCTCTAAACTTCTTTGATACCGAAAGAAAAGTCTTACTCGATAATCATTTACGGATGTCTCTGGCTTCAATTTCAGCTTTTCTTTTCTCTTTTCTAAGCTCTTCGGCTTTACAGGCTCGTTCAACTAGTACCACGAACTTTTTAATCTCAAGTATGCCGACCAGCAACTTAATGTCTTCATTCAAACCATCTTCAAATCTTTTACACATGATAGCCTCGGTTGAAACACATTCACGAGTATATCGGCTTAATCTCACAAATTTTCGTTCATACTCAGTCACGGTCATACAAACCTGTTTCAATTCAGAAATTCTTTACGTTTTTGATTAATGAATCTCTAACTGATATATTTCTTACGGAACTTAGTCTGGAAGAATTCGCAGGTTACTTTCTCTTGTGGAACCAGCGATACTAGTGTATTCCACCAGTGATATGCAGTGTCCCGTAATAAGGATATAGCACATTTTAAGTATTCATCCGGAGTACATGATAGCTCGTCAAACACACGGATAGTATTATCAAGCCACAGCTCAGCTTGTTCCGCATCATCATCATCATTAGCTTTAAACTCTTCGGCCCCTTGTTTCTTGATTTTATCTACAGGAGGCCTGCTAAATCTCATCGGATCTATCATTGGAGGTACCATAGGTATCGGAGATGGATTATTTGGGGGTGGAAGTTGTTGCACAGTCGAATTAGTCCAGATATATTAAGTAAACCATTCGTTCATCATCTGATAGAAGGCTTGCTTAGCCTCCCCCTCATGGCTACTCGAGATAGGTCGAGATTCTACCGGCGCTGTGCCATGCGCGGGATTAGGCGCTACACTCTCGACATCATCAGCTACGGCTCTATCGAGATACATTTACTATATAAAAACACAATTCAGATGTTAGAAGTCATCACACTATCACATTATAATTTAAGGCATGTATAGCTAGACTCACACGCGCTACGGTAGTCATAGAATCGACTAAATCGTAAGCTCTGATACCAATCAAATGTAACATCCCTAACCCGTATCTGTCGCCGAATTAGGGTTACGAGGCATTACTGAACAAAACACAGCTCGGCACAGTAATATAGATCATTTAAACCATGCTTCTTGTTCCAAACATATATTAGTCATTCATTTAATCAACTTAGCAATCCAATTCACATGTATCAAAATTAAACTACTTATATTTAATAATCCTAACGTTCAAAACATACAAATATTACAAGCATGATTTTCAAATTCCTAGTTAATAAATAATCATTTTTCATTTCTTAAACCAAGTATATAAATTACAACATTGATATATACGACAAGAGCAACCATTACTAAATAGACCAATAAAATCTTATATTGGTAATTTATTAAATCTTTGACAATAATATCACCAATCATTTTCGGTCACAAATGGTGATTGATAGTATTTTTGATTTACAAGACAAATAATATGCCTAAACATTACACCATAATTTAGTATAGCACTATTTTACTTACCACAACATTCGGCTAACCAATTTGCCTTAATAATGTTACACATTATACCAACTAAAATAATGATCAAATCTTTCATGAGACATAGCAAGCCCTATTGTTTCAAACCGCATAAAAATGACCAACTATCAAACAATGAAATTTTCATTCATGGATTAATAAGCCATGCACAATCAAAACCACATTCATCAACTACCTCAACATTTAGGTCAGGTCATATGAATATCCATCATATATAATATACTATATGATATATTTCTAAAATGAGCTAATTACTTAATCGAATACATGTCATGAATAACATTATGATCAACCATACTACCAACACAAGCATACTTACACTATCAAATATACTTTTATAATGAGCAAGCACCATGGCCGAATACATTTAAGACCAAAGTACCACAATTTAGCCATTTTCGCATGGCTAGATATATACAAGGACAAAATTCATGGATTCAAAACATAGTCTACCCTATACATGCCTTAAGTTCAAAATCCAAGCTTAAAGGTACCAAAATAAGTCGATAGTGTGGATGACTTTGTTGACGATCCCTTGAGCTCGTAGCTTGACCAAAATCTATAAAACAGAATAACAAACGCACAGAGTAAGCTAACTTAGCTTAGTAAGTCTTAAGCAATTATAATAAATCAATTGAACACTCAAGCATTTTAAAACAATCGCTTAATGGCATTAAAATTATAACTTAACACAAATAGTCTATCATGGCCGAATGCCATTACCTCACTTAGCATAACATTTATCACTATCTTATCTTTAATATACAATTTACCAATTTTGCATAAGGTTTAAAATATAAAATATCATCTCTTAACAATCTACTCATAATACATGTACATATAATTCAATAAGTTCACATATACATCCGAATAAGTAAATACCCTGTACATATTAATTTCATATATATATGAATGTATATACATATGTCCATTGAACATAACATATATTCAAGTATATAATATCAATGCAATATCATTATATCCACATAACAAAAAGGCCGAATATACATGAACATTTGTCTCATTCTTGCTCAATAAACATCACACATGTGCTTACCTATTTGGCCGAACATAAAAGTTCAATTAAATATCTCATATGCACGTACCTGTTTGGCCGAATATATACAAACTCGTTTTATCAACTTACTTGCTTAGTGATCACATAATTAAGAAAACTCATAACTTATAAGTTGAAATTACATCACCGGTATAAAATCTACTAGGAATAAGCTTGAATCACACACCGGCACTAAGCCTGCTAAACCCCGAGGTCTGATATTCATTTACCCGCAATAACCCTGCTAGGCTTAAAGCCCGATAAGTTCACCAGCCCAAGGCTTCCTAGGCTCATAGCCTGAATAGTAATACTTTAAGTTGTCTCACACAAATCATTTCATAAATCGAACCTTTTACTCATTTCGAACTCATTGTATGAACATTCAAATAGCATATATCATTCAAATAACTTAACCAAATCAAATATTTTACTTAGCCAAATTCGACTATTTCATAATCTAGTTACAATGTTTCCAAATGTCATCATATACTATGTTACGTAAATAATTTATGATGTTTATTTGCTTAGAGACTTACCTCGGATAATGTCGGACGATAAAAATCGGCTATTCGATTATATTCGCCTTTCCCCGATCCAAGTCCGTTTTCTTTTGTTCTTAATCTAAACATGTTCAAATTAAGCTCATTCAAACACATTTCTATTCAATTTAGTCCTAAAACACATAAATGGGCAAATTGCCATTTTGCCCCTATTATTTCACACTTTTACAATTTAGTCCTATTTGCACAAAACACAAAATAAACAAAATTTGGCTAAACACCCTAAGGGCCGAATGTTCCTAGTCCTCATGCAAGTCCATACATTTTGTTTATTTCACATTTTAGTCCCTCAAAAATTTATTTTTGCAATTTAGTCCAATATACTAAATTTCATCAAAAATTCAAAGACAAAACTTGTTAATCTAACACATATATATCATAATTCATCCTCAAACAACATAAACAACAAACTATCATCAATGGCTCAACTCAAAATATTCATCAAACTCAAAAATTAAAGCATGGGTCTTGTACATTTCATAGCAACGATCTCAAAAACGTAAAAATTATCAAAAACTAAACAAAGTACATACCCGAATTAAGCTTCCCTAATGTCGAAACCTTAAGCTTCAAAAATGGTGTTTTCTTATCTCACATTCGGCCAAGGAAAGAGATAATGCATGATTTTTCTTTATTTTATGTTATTTTATAATATTAACATATAATATAATATAAAAGTTAACTTATATTATAAATAAAAACATATTAATAATCACATTAATATCAATGCCATCCACTAAGGTTCTAAATGGCTAATTTGCATCATAAGGCCAGATACAAAAGAACACAAATCTATTAAAGCACTCAATTAAATAAAAGGTTACTTTTACCACTTATGCAATTTAGTCCTTTTTCATAAATCAAACACACAAACGGATAAATTAGCCTATGAAATTTTAACACATGCTCAAACATATATCATAGATGTTAAATATAATATTAAAATATTTTTCTAATTCGAATTCGTGGTCCCGAAACCACCGTTCCAATTAGGGTCAAAATCGAGCTGTTACACTAAATCAAAGAAAACAAAACAAAATAAACTAATTTAAGCATAAGATAGTCAAAGAGAAGGAAAATAAAGGAGAAGAGTAAAGAAGAAGAAAAATTAAATGGCCTCAAAGACCCTTGGCTTGTCGAGTGGATGAAGCAGCCGGCATGAACTTATATAGATTGGTCTCACAAAGGGAGACTGCGCCAGGATCCTTCTGCTTCTTTGACATAGATGTGGTGTAGCTCAAGGGTTTGGGTGATAGTTAAAGAGGAAAATGTGGTGAGGGGGATGTCTGAAGGATGGGATGGGGGAAAGGAGATGGGAAGTAGGTAAGAAGAAAATGGAGGAGGTTAAATAGAATTTTTAGGTCTGGTACGTTCCCACGCTCGTGTACCGTGGGCGTGTTATGTCACACGGCCATATCGCATGGCCGTGTTTTACCTTGTTCGCTTCTCTCACACCAATGTTCAGGTCCCCACGCCCGTGTATGATTTAACAGTGTCGGCCACGGCTTCATCGCACGGTCGTGGTGTGGTAGTTGGAGTCCGTGACTCAAAGATATGATTCGTTCTAACTCGTACCATCTACCATGTCAGTACGGAGATTCAGTGCATCCACACGGCCACGGCCATGGTCGTGTGCAAGGCCGTGTGGCTGGGAAATCTACACTTTTGGTTAATTTACAGTTAGGTGCTCAAAGGAAAGAATAAAATAAAATAAATAGAATAAAAAGAAATGTAGAAGTTAATAGGGTTAGTACTCGGGTTGCCTCCCGAGAAGCGCTCGTTTATAGTCTTAAGCTAAACTTACCTCTCATTCATATATTCATGGTGGTTTGAGGAGTTGAAAGTCCTTCCTCGTGCTAGCAGTTCCATTATCATGATAGAGTGTAAAACGAGTAGCGTTTATTTTCAAAGTGCCAAACATTGGATTACTTACCTCGACAGTTCCGTATGGGAAGATATTGATTACCTTAAAAGGGATTTCCTTGCTTGTGTTAGGATCAGAAGGAGATATTCGTAGGTTTGCTTTATCTAATAATACTTGATCTCCAAATTTGAACTTGTCTGTCTCGCAGAATGGCTTTGGTTCTGCTTCATGTATCCTTAGTTTTTCTTTGAGATGTGTCTTCCATTCTTCTAGTTCATCGATCTGAATCCCTTGCTCCTCATGAGTTATTTCTTTGTTGGCACAGGGTCTAGGATCAGATTCAGTTGTGTTCTTTTGTGGTGCTTCCTGAAAAGAAGGGTTAACTGAATGGTTATCAATAGAATTTACTTTTTCACCTTGATTATTCGATGTCCTTGCTGAGTCGAGAGCTTGAAGAGTGACTGTCTTGTCACCTACACAGAGTATGAGTTCACCTGCGTCGACATCGATTTTAGTCCTGACAGTTGCTAAGAATGGTCTTCCTAAAATTAGGGGGATTGTGTTGTCCTCATCCATGTTTAAAACGACAAAGTCTACTGGGAATACGAATTTATCAATCTTTACAAGTACAAATTCAATTATGCCCCTACGAATTCTAACAGTTTTATCAGCTAATTGAATGCTCATCCTAGTTTGTTTGGGCTTCCCTAGACCTAGTTGTTTAAACATTTTACAAGGCATGACATTTATACTTGCCCCTAAATCAGCTAACGCATTATCAATAGTCAAACTACCAATTAAGCATGGAATTGTAAATCTCCCTGGATCTTTTAATTTTTGTGGTAGTTTATTTTGCAACATTGCTGAGCATACTGCATTCAGTTCCACATGCGATTCCTCGTCTATCTTCCTCTTATTTGTCAATAGCTTCTTTAAAAATTTCCTAGAATCTGGCATTTGCGAAAGAGCTTCAAGAAATGGTAAGTTAATATGTAATTTCTTTAAAAGTTTAAGAAACTTACCGAACTGTTCCTCTGTGTCGTCTTTCGTTATTGCTTCGGGATATGGTATGCGAGGTTGGTACTCTTTGATTACCGATTTTGGTTTTACTTCAACTTTACCTTCTTCTACCATATTCTTTTGCCTTAAATTGGGCTCGTCTAACCCTTCACTATCTTGAGCTATTATGGCTTGAATTTGCTCCTTTGGGTTAGTCATGGTGTTGCTCGGTAGGCTTCTTTATGGTCTTTCAGAGATCTGCTTGGCAAGTTGCCCTAACTGATTCTCGATCCTTTGAATCGATGCTTATTGATTTTTAAGTGTTGTCTCAGTATTCTGGAAATGTGTTTCTAGATTTTAGAAACGTGTTTCTGAGGCTCTCATGAATTTTCCAGCATCTCTTCAAGGTTCGGCTTATTTTCTTATGGGTAGGGCTGTTGTTGGAAGTTTTGGGATGGTTGTTGCCTTTGATTTCGTTGGCCACCCCATGAGAAATTGGGGTGGTTCTTCCAACCTGGATTATAAGTATTACAATAAGGGTTATCGTTTGACCGCAAATTGTTACCCATATAGTTCATTTGTTCGCTCTCCATGCCCTGTCCGTAGGGTGGGTACTCAGGATTCGCCAATCCTCCATTTACGTCGCACTGCATAATTGGTTGTGCCTGCGAAGAACCATATAAACCATCAAATTTTTTATGTAGCATCTCTATCTAATTTGATAGCACGGTTACTGCGTCGAGGTTGAAAACTCTAGCTGCTTTGGCTGGCCTTGTCCTTGTAACTTGCCACTGATTGTTATTTAGTGACATCTCCTCTATAAACTCGTAGGCTGCTTCAGGAGTTTTGTTGTTCAGGGTTCCGCCGGCGGCTGAATCAATTAGTTGCCTTGTTGAAGGGTTCACACCATTGTAGAAAGTTTGCACCTGTAACCACAAGGGTAATCCATGGTGTGGACACCGACTCAACAAATCCTTGTATCTCTCCCATGCGTCGTAAAGTGTCTCTAAATCCATTTGTACAAAAGAAGAGATATCACTCCTTAACTTGGCCATTTTGGCCGACGAAAAATATTTTAATAAAAAATTTTCGGTCATTTGATCCCATGTAGTGATTGACCCTCGTGGAAGAGAATGTAACCACTGTTTGACTTTATTCCTCGGAGAAAAGGGAAATAACCGAAGACGGATGGCATCATCAGAAACGCCATTTATTTTGAAGGTATCACAGAATTCTAGAAAATTCGCTAAGTGTGTATTAGGATCCTCATCCTGCAAACCATCAAACTGAACAAACTGTTGTATCATCTGTATAGTGTTAGGTTTCAGTTCAAAATTATTTGCAGCAATAGTAGGCCTAACAATACTTGACTCAGTTCCTATTAAACTAGGTTTAGCATAATCATACATAGTTCGAGGAGCATTATTTTCAACCATCTCTGGAGGTAGTGGATGATTTTCGGCCATCTCTTCTGTAGTATTTATTTCGGCTTCTTGCTCTTCTTCTATGTAGTTTAAGCTTCGCCTTAGTTCTCTACGATTTCAACGAACGGTACATTCAATATCACTGTCGTAAAGTAGTGGTCCTGTCGGGTTCCTTCTAGTCATAAACTAGAGGTACCTGAAAGGAACAACAGAAAATTTAGCAAAGTAAATAAAATAAAAATAAATTGAAAAAATAAAAATGGCTAAAGTAATAAAAATTGAGCTTTCTTAATATTTTAGTTCCCCGGCAACGGCGCCAAAAACTTGATCGTTGTTTTATGCGATGCCAAAGTCTTAAAATTTATATAAAGAATGATCGAACCTGGAAACTAACTATGACAATGATTTGAGGCAAGCGCACCTATCGAACAATAGTATAGTTAAGGCAAGACCAGATTGTCCAGCCCAAAGGAACCAAAAGTACTAAGCTAACTTTCTTTTTATTATTTAGCCTAAGAATTAAATGAATTTTTATCTAATCTAAAATTAACTAACAATTAAACTAAAGATGCAAAGACAAAGAAGAATGAAATTGGGAAAATAAGTTCGAGGAAAAAAAACCAATTGATTAAGACGATACCCAAGAAAGAATCCACCTAGACTTCACTTGTTATCTAACTCAACTGAGATTTATTTATTCATTTGACTTGATCCGTAAGATTCCCTAAGTTATATTAATCCCTCTCTCGAGGTGACTAACGTCTAACCCTAGCTTGATTAATTGAAATCTCTTTCTATTTAAAACCTCTAGAATTGCATTAACTCGATCTATGGACTCCCATATTAGGTTTCACCCTAATCCGGCAAAATCTCGTCACCCTATCTCTAGGCGTTCGATTAACTCCGCTTAAATATGCTAGATCTACTCATAGGCAGGGACTTTTGCTCCTCCACCTAAGCATATCACACTTGAATTAATATTCCGAAAATATCAACACAAGAATTAAAAACACATAATTAAGAACAAGTTAAATATTTATCATATAGTTCAGCAAACGATAATAAGATTCATCTTAGGTTTCATCCCTCTTAGGTATCTGAGGGCTTAGTTCATAATAATAGTAAAAGAAAACATCTCAGAAGAAAAGATAAAACAAAACATAAGAAATCCCTAAAACCCCCTGAAGGAATTGAAAGAGAGATCCTCCGTCTTGAGTATATTTCTGGCTTCTTGAGATGAGTCAACTGGCTATCTTCCCGTAAATTCCCACAAGTCTGCCCTCTTTGGTCTAGCTGGACGCCCCCTGACTAAAGCCCTGGGTTCCCTTCTTTTAGGTTATACTTAGGGTGTTTATATAGGCTTCTGATTGTGTTTCTTCGCCCCTAAGTATCCTAATCCGAGTGAAACTTCTCTTTGTCACGACAGGGACACGCCCATGGCACACGCCCGTGTAAGTCGTGGCCAGGTCGTGTTCAAGACTGTTGAATGAGGCACGGTCGTGAGGTCTTGGGCCCAGGCCGTGTGGATTTCGTGATATGGCCCATTTACTCCGTTTTGGGCCCGTTTTCCGTTCTTTTCATCATCCGGTGCTCTCCTGAGTATAAAACATGAAAAAAAAGGATTAAGAGCACCAAATTACATAATTCAAGGCTTAAATCATCCAAAAGCATGCTAAATGTGGGCTTAAAATATGTTACTTTTACGGTTTATCACATTAATTAGTAAAACATACGTAATAAGGATGTATCGTTTACACATAAACTTACCTCGATGCAAAATATGTCAATTTGAGGTTTAGTCTGGAACCTTTTCTTTTCTACGGCAAGGTTGATTCCACGTTCTTCTTGATCTATAATGACATATTTAGCCTATTAATTAATCTCATTAATCAAATTACTCCAAAATGCCTATTTTGGCCAAAATGATCATTTTTCCCCTAGGCTCGTAAAATGATATATATAGATTTTCCACACACTCAAGCCTAGTCGATTCATATTCCCTCTTATAGCAACTCAAGATTTCAATTATTACATACATTTACTACCTATTTTACAACCTTTACAAAACGGTTTTTTTAGGTGTTTTCATAGAAACACCTTTCACAAAAGTTGTGCATTTAACACCTAAGATTCATTTTCTTCCATAAAATTTCAGAAATCAACATAAGTATTCACATGGAAAAACCCTAGACTCTCCACCAATATACAAAATAGTCCCCTCATTAGCTAGCTTAAGCTTTAGGGGTTCCAAAAGTACAAAAATTATCAAGAAAAACCACTAAAATCACTTACTTGTAATGAGGATAAGTTGCTGAAATTTCAAGCTCCCAAACTCCTATTCTTGCTAGAATTTTCGGTGGAGGAAGAAGATAATAGGAAAAGATGATAACTTTTTATGTTTTATTTTATTTTATTCAATTAAGTCACCAAAATCCACCTAACCATTGACCTTGTCTCATCCTTGTCCCTATGGCCAGCCAACACTCTCTCAGTGGCCTAATTGCACATTAAGGACCTCCAATTTAAAATTCTATAGCTATTTAACACCTCTAGCTAGTAAAATAAAACTTTCACACTTTATGCGATTTTAGTTCTTTTTCGAAATTAAGCATGCAATCGCTAAAATTAATGCACCAAAATTTTCATACACTTATATAATCAAGCCATAACACATTAAATATTATTAGAACTAATTTATCCGACCTCGAATTAGAGGTTTTGAAACCACTATTCTGACTAGCCCTAAAATCGTGCTGTTACAACTCTCCCCCTTTAGAGATTTTCGTCCTCAAAAATCTTACAGATAAAAAGGTTTGGGTACTGTTCTCTCATGGCTTCTTCTGGTTCCCACGTAGCCTCTTCTACACCATGATTTTTCCACAAAACTTTCACTAAGGCTATACTTTTGTTCCTCAACTGTTTAACCTCTCGAGCCATGGTTCCTCTTCATAGGTCATATCCGGTCGTATCTTAATTTCAGTCGGAGGAATCACATGCGAAGGATCGGAACGATATCATCGCAGCATCGACACATGAAACACGTTGTGTATTCTCTCCAATTCTACCAGCAAAGCTAACTGGTATGCTACTGGTCCAATCCTTTCAATAATCTTGTATGGCCCTATGAATCGCGGACTCAATTTACCCTTCTGACCAAATCTCAATATTTTCTTCCACAGGGATACTTTCAGGAATACTTTATCACCCACCTGAAACTCAATTTCTTTCTTTTTTTAAATCTACGTATGACTTCTGTCGGTCTGAAGCAGCTTTTAGACTATCACGGACGACTTTCACTTTCTCTTTAGTTTCTTTAACCAAATCAACCCCGTGAATTTGATTCTCTCTGTGCTCCGTCCAGTACAAAGGAGTTCGACACTTGCGACCATTTAGTGCTTCGTACGGTGTCATCCGTATACTCGACTGATAACTGTTGTTGTAGGCAAATTCAACTAAAGGTAGATATTTTTCCCAACTACCTTTGAACTCTAAAACACAGCATCGGAGCATATCCTCGAGAACTTGAATCACTTTTTTGGATTAGCCATTGGTTTGTGGATGGAACGCAGTACTAAAATTCAATTTGGTACCCAAGGCTTCTTGCAACTTTCTCTAAAACCTCGAAGTAAACCTTGGATCTCTATCCGAGGTAATGGATATAGGCACCCCAAGTAATCTCACAATTTCGGCAATATACAGCTCAGCCAACTTGTCAAGTGAGTAATCAACACGTATAGGTATAAAGTGAGTCGATTTCGTTAATCTATCAACGATAACCCACATAGCATCTTTCTTTTTCGGAGTTGTAGGTAACCCCGTTACAAAATCCATCGTGATTCGGTCCCACTTCCACTCGGGAACCATCACCAACTGAAGTAAACTCGATGGTACTTGATGCTCGAATTTCACTTGTTGACAGATCAAACACTTTGTAACAAACTTGGAGATATCTCTTTTCATACCAAGCCATCAATACAACTTCTTCAAATCATTATACATTTTTATGCTGCTCGGATGTACTGAAAAACAACCATTGTGTGCCTTATGTAAAATTTTCTGAATCAACTCATCATCTTTAGGTACACACACTCTATCACGAAACATCAAACAATCATCTGAACCAATCCGAAAACCAGAATTATTTCCCAATTCACACTGAGCTCTCTTAACTTACATTTCACTATCATTCTTTTGAGCTTCACGAATCTGCTGAAGAAATAAGGGTCTAGCCCTCGATTCGACCAAGATAGAACCATCATCAGACAATGCTAAGCTCGTACTCATGGCTTTCAACGCATATAGGGATTTACTGTTCAAGGCACCTGCAACCACATTCGCTTTCTCCGGATGGTAATCGATTACTAGCTCATAATCCTTCAATAATTCGAGCCACTATCGTTGTCACAAATTCAAATCCTTTTGATTCATTAAATATTTCAAACTCTTGTGATCGGTAAAGATTCAACATTTTTCATCATATAAATGATGACGCCAAATCTTCAAAGCAAAAATGATGGCAGAAAACACCAAATCGTGCGTCGGATAATTCTTTTCATGCGGTTTTAGCTGTCTCGAGGCATAAGCTACTACTTTACCCTCTTACATCAATACACAGCCAAGACCATTTAATGATGCATCACTATAGATCACAAACACCTTTCCCGACTCAGGTTGTACCAAAACCGGTGCTTCAGTCAACAATGCTTTTAGTTTCTCGAAACTCTATTAGCACCTCTCGGTCCATTCAAACTTAACATCTTTATCTTGTCATCGGTGTAGCAATCATGGAGAACCCTTTAACGAACCATATGTAGTAACCCGCTAAGCCCAAAAAGCTCTTAATCTTTGACACATTTCTCAGTGATTTCCACTCAACAATAAATGAGATCTTACTCGGATCAACTCTAATTCCATCACCCGACACTATGTGTCCTAAGAATCCGACCTCTTGGAGCCAAAACTCACTCTTATCTAAACTTAGCATACAACTGCTTGTCTCTTAGAGTCTGCAAAATAGCTCTCAGGTACTCCGCATGCTCACTCCCATCCCGAGAATAAATCAGTATGTCATCAATAAAACTACTACAAATTTATCTAAGTACGGTCGGAAGATACGGTTCATTAAATCCATAAATATCACAGGAGCATTCGTTAAGCCAAAGGGCATGACAAGGAACTCGTAATGGCCATACCTTGTCCAAATGCAGTTTTCGGCACATCTTGCTCCTTAACTGTTAACTGGTAATAGCCAAATCTTAGGTCTATCTTAGAAAACACCGTAGCTCCCTTCAATTGGTCGAACAAATCGTCAATCCTTGGAAAAGGATACTTATTCTTCACTGTCACCTTGTTGAGTTGTCTGTAGTCTATACACAGTCTCATCGACCCGTCTTTCTTCTTCACAAAAAGTACCAGAGCACCCAACGGTGAATAGCTCGGTCTTGTAAAACCCTTATCTGTTAACTCTTGTAGCTGAACCTTCAACTCTTTTAACTCCAACGATGCCATCCTATACGGGGCAACCGAAATAGGTGCCGTATCCGGGACTAACTCAATGCCAAACTCGACTTTTCTAATTGGAGGCAATCCAGGTAACTCCTTCGGAAACACGTCCGGATACTCGCATACCACAGGCACTGATTCAATCTTTACTTCTGACTCTTGGGTATTCAACACAAATGCTAGATAGGACTCATACCCTTTTCTCATGTATTTCTCAGCTACCATAGACAAAATCACTACAGGCAAACTATCAGATTTACCTGATTCAACCCGAATGATATCTCCATTTACACATCTCAGTTCAATAAACTTACTACCACAGTTTACTAAAACATTATGAGCAGTCAACCAATCCATGCCAAGAATTAGGTCAAATTCATCAAACGGCAACAACATGAGATTAGCTGGAAAACAATGACCTCTAATTGTCAATGGACAATTTCTACACACTTTGTCAACTAGCACATGCTTGCTTAACGGGTTTGACACTTTTATCAAAAATTTTGTAGACTCAACAATCATATTCATGCTAGACACCAATTTCATACAAATATACGAATGAGTAGACCTCGAGTCAATCAAAGCAATAACAGAAATGTCATGAAGAGAAAAAGTACTCGTAATCACGTCTGAGATGATGCCTCTTCACGAGCGCGAATGGCATAAGGCCTTGCAGGCGCTCTACCCTCTAATCTCACAGAAGAATCCCTAGGCGCACCTCTACTACTAGTCCCACTTCCCAGGTTCCTCTATGGTCTACCCCTCAAAGATGCATTACTCGCTCTCATTTCTTGTTTTCTGTCTTTCTCATCCTTTTCAGGACAGTTTCAAATAAAGTGGTCTAGTGAATCACACTTGTAGAAAGCTCGATTGTTTCCCCAACACTCCCCAGTATGTTTTCTACCACAATTTGGACACTCGGGTTTATTTGACTTCGCATTGTCCACACTTGCCATCAAGGTGGCTTGAACTTTATAGCCCGAATGTGTGTTACCACGATCTCAGTGCGAATACCCAACTGAAGTGGTAGTCCGAAGGTTTGTTTTCTTAGACCTCTTTGATTGAGTTTGGAACGACTTACTCATCAGCCTCTTCCTTGCATCTTGGGCCTCAATCATAGTTTTTCTCTTTTCCTTATTCAGCTCTTCAGCCTTGCAAGATCTATCGACCAATACTATGAATTCTTTCAACTCTAAGATTCCAACTAACAATCTGATGTCCTCACTCAATCCATCGTCAAATCTCTTGCACATCATAGCTTCAGTATATACACACTCTTGAGAGTACTTACTGAGTCTGACAAATTCGCGCTCATACTCTGCCACAGACATTTTACCTTGCTTGAATTCGAGGAACTCTTTTCATTTCTGATCAATGAATCATTGACTTATATATTAATTTTGGAACTCTTCTAAGAAGAAATCCTATGTCACTCTCTTCCTCGGAACTACAGATGTCAGCGTCTTCCACCAGCGGTATACGGAGTCCCTTAGTAATGACACAGCACATTTTAAACTTTTATCGGGTGTACAAGAGAGTTCATCAAACACCCTCATAGAATTCTTGAGCCAGAACTCTGCTTTCTCAGGGTCATCTTCTATGTTGGCATTAAATTCCTCGACCCTTGCTTTCGAATCTTATCGACTTGGGGTTTAGCCATTCTTACTAAATCTATACCTTGAGAAGCTATGGGGACTCGCTGAGGTATATGATGGGGTGGAGGAGGTTGAGCATTAGGATTTGCTCGTACAAACTCAATGTACCAATTACTCATCATATGAAGAAAGGCTTCCCGAGCCTCTTCTCCTTGACCCAAGGTCTTGGGTCTACTTTCTACTGGCGCGGTCCCTTACGCGGGAGCCAGCTCATTACTAGCAGCATCATCAGCAGCAGCTCGGTTGGGATCTATTTACTATATGAAAACACAGTTTACAATTGTCAGGAGTCACCACACTATCAATATATGTTTATGGCATGTATATCTAGACTCTCACACACACTACGGTAGTCCGAGAACTGACTAAACCATAGCTCTGATACCACTAAATGTAACCCCCTTACCTGTATTCCACACCAGAACAGGGTACGAGGCATTACCAGACGAATACACAAGCAATTATGCAAAATCGAGACATGACTTTCCACTCAAAATTAAAACTTTTCATATCACCTCTTAAACAAGCCTACGAGGCTTAAATCACACTTTAGGAATAGTTTGGGACCAAATCGAACTCTTTAAAAGTTCTCTAGAAAGACTTAAAAAATTTTCATCAAATAGTCCACACGCCCATGTGGAGAAAAGGACACACCCGTGTGGAACATCACATGCCCGTGTTCTATACCAGTATGGATTTATTTCTCATTTCGAACCTACAGGGGTTTTCACACGGTCGGACACACGCCCATGTCCATGGCCCATGTCCCTCACACGGGCACGACACGCCCATGTCTTAGCCTATGTACAGAAACCTTGGCAATCTGTTCCTAACGTCATCACCCCATAAATGTCACACAGCCAAGGTACACGCCCGTGTCCTTCGACCTGTGACGAATTAAATTCTTAATTCAGATGCCTATGTCTAAGGTCGTTTCTCCCACACAGTTGAGACACGCGATCGTGTCTCCGCTCGTGTGGTTACTACTGAGCATACTGACTTACCAACTTAGCATGCAAGGGGACACACGGCCTAACAACATGCCCATGGGGCTAACCGTGTGTCATACACGACCTAGACACATGCCTGTGCGCCTACCCGTGTGACAAGAAAAAGGCTATTTATCAAGCCATTATTGCCACCCTTACTTGCACCATCACAAACCACATTAGGTAACCAACTCAATCATGCATAAATACCCAATTAAACAACCACACAACTTGCAAATTCATGAATAAATTCATCATTTCATAGATTAATAAGAAAGAGCCATCAACTATGGCCTTATACAAAAGAATTCATCCTCAAATAAGCCAACACATTGGCCAAAACAATATTACATTTAACTAAGGCTAAATCCCTATACATGCCATACTCAAAATGCTAAATCTGACTATACCAAAATGAGTGGATAGTGTGGATGATCCTCTGACTATCTTCGTATCCCGAGCTGGCTCTTCGACACTATAAAACAAGGGAAAAGAGAAGGGAGTAAGCTTTAAGCTTAGTAAGTCTATATGTAAACAATAAACATCATACCACATACTTCTCTATCAAGAACATATATGCGTATCAAGAACAATTTAGATAATCTTAATTATACTTACTCATTTTAATCTTACCACATCCCAACACATATCATAAAACATTGCTCACACTTATATGCATTTATACCTTGCACTTATCACCACAAAGCAACATGTAAATTTTACTTGTGCAAAGTTTCAAGATGAACACTCCGGAATAATGTTAGGTACTCAGTGATTTCACACACAGTCCACCATTTAATAATTAATAAGGTGGTATCGCACACAACCCACCAATGATGATAAATACGATGGTATCGCACACAGCCCATCGTTAACAAATAACAAGGTGGTTTCACACACAGCCCACCAATAATCACATGTTCACGGATATTTATCCGTACCCATTTTCCTATTCCAAAGGTTCATCCGAGAATTTTCTCACCTTCTGTCATTTTTAATATCTCTTAACAGTAATCACTCACATAAACACAATGCATTAATAAGTAAAACATACGCAATAAGGATGTAACGTTTACACATAAACTTACCTCGATGCAAAATATGTCAATTTGAGGTTTAGTCTAGAACCTGCCTTTTTCGTGGTCAAGGTTGATTCCACGTTCTTCTTGATCTATAATGACATATTTAGCCTATTAATTAATCACATTAATCAAATTAGTCCAAAATGCCTATTTTGGCCAAAATGACCATTTTGCCCTTAGGCTCGTAAAT